>OY390718.1:13874926-15212868 GCA_959613365.1 Balanococcus diminutus | reverse complement strand
TTCAGGAGAAAGGGGCAGAATTACTGAAAATACCAAATCACGTACTGAAAATTTGAAACTTTACCAAATGAGATAAAAAAAAATTATTATTGCCCTCGCTTCGCTCGGGCAATTATTTTTGAAAAAAAAAATCAATTTTGAGTAAGAAAAAACTCGTTTTCTGCATAAATTTGAATTATTAAAGGTTGGATTTTTGCAGATATTTACAAAAATAATCAATTTACTTTGCCCATAGGGGGTTCTGACCCGGAACCCCCTTAAATACGCCTCTGTTTTTTCCTATATTTTGTGATGAATAGTTATTTTTTTTTAATATTGAAGGAGGGGTCGAATGCCCCTGGGACCCCTAAGTTATGTCTATGCCCTCCGAGACCACTTTCTTTGTAATCAAAAAAATTTACAATTAAAAAAAAACTTTAATGAATGCATAAATACTTCTGCTATTCAAAGAAAAAAGTGATACGAACAAAATGTTCGAAAGTATTTGGTACAAAATATAAAAATAAAGAGAAGCGATGCTTTTCGGGAAAGGGGAGTCGAAAAATCACTGAAAATGTAAATTTGAACTGCTGAAAGTTTCCAACTCTGCTATCAAATAGAAAGCAAAATATTGCTCGAGCGTAGCGAGAGCGAAATTTTTTTAAAGAAATATTCGATTATAAAAGAAAAAAGGGCAAATTTTGCCTAATAAATAAAAAATTCATGACTTCCAGCAGCAAAATTCATGACTTTTCATGACCTAGTGATTTTTTTGAAAAATTCATGACTTTTTCATGACTTTCATGACCCATTTTCAAATTTCATGACTTTTCATGACCGTTAGACACCTTGATCAAGAAAAATGCGAGCTGGAAAAAAAATCATCAATGAAAATATATTTTTTTTTAAATTCCAATAAATTGTTTTGAAATTTTTTAAAATTTAGATTTTTGAATCAGAATATTTTAATGCTCAAAAAAAAAATGAAATATTTTACTGCAGGAAATTCTTCTGAAAACAATATTTTAAAATAAGTAGGTACATAGAATCTTTCTGAAATTTTTTTAAAGATTTTGTTTTTTGGAAATAAAAAAATACCCTGTTTATAAAAATAGTTTTTTAAGTAAGTGGTTTTTTCTACAGGTGCACAATGCCAATTGTAAAAATCGAATAAATCAGAAAAAATAAGTAAAATTGCAAAATTATAGGTATAGGTGATGGCACCTGATAAATAAACAAATAAAATACCTAAAAATTCAATAGACAGGTAGGTAATAAATTTGAAGAAAAAAATTTCAGTTCATAAAAATATAATAAATTTTGAACGTTTACAAACAGTTACGAAAATAAATATCAAAATTTGTAGGAATTGGTAACTTTCACAAATTTATTAAATTGAAATTTGTAAAAAAAAAATTTTTAAAAATTAAATAGGTATCACACAAATAAACTAAAAAAAATCCTCTAAAAATTTAAATAAAAAAATTAGTAGGTCATTGGTATGGGAAAAGTTGAAAATTGAAAAAATACACAATTATAGCTCTTTTCAATTGAATTCATTATCAATTTTAAAAAACTGAACAAACTGAAAAATTCTTCAAGATTCATTAAATCAGAAACTGTTCCAAAACTTGGAGAAATTAAAAAGTGAGTTGAAAAATTAAAAAAAATTAGATTTTTAAAATTAAGAAATGTTAAAAATTGTATTGAGAGAAAAATATACCTATTTAAATATTTTTTTTGCAAAAATTTGAAAAAGTACGAAGAAAAAAATACAAAAATTTTATTTATTTAATTACCTAGGTACCTATTTAAAAATGTTCTTAAATACTTGCTTAAATAGGTGGTAAAATGTAGGTTCGTATTTAAATAAACTTAAAAAAAAAAAATTCAAATAGGTCCATCCCTGATGCAGTGTTTCCAATCGATTTTACTTGGAAAATAGCAATTTTCAAATCTTCCTAGCGTCTTCGTTTACATTGATAGGCCCCAGGTGTACATAAAGTTTCTTGTTAGTGGTACACGGTTCTATCGAAATATGAAATATTCGCCATCACTCACCGCACAATGAGTCACCTAGATATACGTAATTTTGATAGGTCTTCAGTGTATCTATACGTATTATACTTCACTATTGTACAAACTTTTTGTTTGCATGCAGAAAAATTTGCTTCGTTGATGAAATATTTTTTGGATACGAGCGATACGATGAAAACAGCGGAAGTAACTCGATGCAGTGCCTCTGTTATGTATACGGTTCAGCGAATGAAATCGTTACATTATCGCGTCGCGTCCATTGCCATATCCCGATACGTTCGTCATATAAATGTAAATCCAATTGTCAATATAAAAAATTAATATCATTCTTCATTGTGTTGAACACACCGCATCGTATTCGCCTCCCTTCTCCATTCGTCGTCCACACGAATCAATTAATTTCACTCGTATGTTCGTAGTACAGTATACCAAGCTCTCGTATGTATGTCAAATCCTTCAAATCTCATTTTCAGCATTAGCTCGTCGATGGTAAACATTTGAACGGCACTATAAGCACGAAATTTCAAATTTGTTGTTTGTATTGTTTTAGTTGCTCATTAGATATACAGCATGCAGAAATCGTACAAGTTGCTCAGGTCGAACCCTCTGTACCATCGCAAGCTGTATCGAGTGGAAAGCGATGTCTTCTCCAATACGGTGTTTGTCATTACTGCTACGTACTACATATACAACGACGTATCGTATAGCTGTGTATTAGGTAAACATTTAGAATTCGGAAACAGTGCAGAGAACACAAGGTTACCATCGAATAAAATTTTTCACGATTTTCTAACGTGTTTGTAATTGTACGTAGGTTGGGTACCTACAGATGTGGCCAAAATAATTAGAAACACCTGCATACTTTCGCAAAATTTTGCCTGAAGTTTTACGTATTTTTCAAATTACTGAGCCTGTACTGTACTCACTGAAGGTCGAAAAAATTTTAATGGCAGACTACCAAGGCGCATCTAGGAACACGGCGCAATTGGCAGGGTGGTGTGGTCGTCTGAGCCGGTGATAATTAAATTGACCAAAAAAAAACTATGACCAAAAAATTCTAAAATGTCATTCAATAAGTTGAATTGAAATGACTCTGAGAAAAAAAAAGGCCAAAAAAGGATGGCAACAAAAAAATGACCAAAAAAACACGGACAAAAAATGACGACATGAAAAAAACCCTAAAAAAATTGACCAAAAAAATGAAAAAATGACTCTGACTGAGAAAAAATTGACAAAAAAACGCCGACAAGGAATAACAATGTCATGAAAAAAAAACTCATAAAAATTGACAAAAAAAAATTGGAAAAAGGTGACTCTGACTGAGGAAAAAATTAACAGAACATAATGATGACAAAAAAATATGACAAAAAAAAACGCTGATAAGAAATGACAATGACATTGAAAAAAAAACTCTTAAAAATTGACAATTTTTTTTTGGAAAAAGTGACTGACTGAGAAAAAAATTAACGAAAAATAATGGTGACAAAAAAAATACAACCAAATAAAAATCATAAAAATTGGAAAAAGTGACTCTGACTGAGAAAAAATTTGACCGAAAATAATGATGACCAAAAAAATATGATAAAAAAGCACCAACAAGAATTGACGATGACATAAACAAATCATAAAACGTGACAATTTTTTTTAGAAAAAATGATTCTGACTGATATAATGATGACAAAAAAAAATATGACAAAAAACGCTGATTAAAAATGACGATGACATGAAAAAAAAACTCATAAAAATTGACTAAAAAAATTGGAAAAAGTGACTCTGACTGAGAAAAAATTGACAGAAAATAATTATGACAAAAAAAACGCTGTTAAAAAATGACGATGACATGAAAAAAAAAAAACTCATAAAAATTGACAACAAAAAAATTGGAAAAAAGTGACTCTGACTGAGAAAAAAATTGACAAAAAACCAATGATGACAAAAAAAATATGACCAAAAAAAAATGTTAAAAATGGCAAAAAAAATTTGAAAAAGAGAATCTGACTGAGAAAAAATTTAACCGAAAATAATGATGACCAAAAGAATATGACAAAAAAGCACCAACAAGAATTGACAATTACATAAAAAAAAAACATAAAACTTGACAATTTTTTTTAGAAAAAATGATTCTGACTGAGATAATGATGACAAAAAAATTATGACAAAAAACGCTGATTAAAAATGACGATGACATGAAAAAAAAAACCTCATAAAAATTGACTAAAAAATTGGAAAAAGTGACTCTGCCTGAGAAAAAATTGACAGAAAATAATTATGACAAAAAAACGCTGTTAAAAAATGACGATGACATGAAAAAAATACTCATAAAAATTGAGAACAAAAAAATTGGAAAAAGTTGACTCTTACTGAGAAAAAAGTTGACGAAAAATAATGGTGACAAAAAAATTATGACCAAAAAAATTCAAAAAATGGCAAAAAAATTTGAAAAAGTGAATCTGATTGAGAAAAAATTTGACCAAAAATAATGATTACCAAAAAAATATGACAAAAAAGCACCAACAAGAATTGACGATGACATGGAAAAAAAAAACAAAAAAAAAACTCATACCTAAAACTTGACAATTATTTTTTTCAGAAAAAATTATTCTGACTGAGATAATGATAACAGAAAAATTATGCTAAAAAAGACTGATAAAAAATGACGATGACATAAAAAAACTCATAAAAATTGACTAAAAAATCGGAAAAATTAACTCTTGACTGAGAAAAAATTGACAGAAAATAATTCTGACAAAAAAACACTGATAAAAAATGACGATAACAACAAAAAAAACTCTTAAAAAATTGACAAAAAAATGATAAAAGTGACTCTGACTGAGAAAAAAATGGCCTATGACAAAAAAAAACTTTAACTAAAAGTGACATTGACACTGACAAAAAAAAACACTAAAATCATCTCTGACAAAATAAATGAAAATCTTGATAAGTAAGACTTGTCAGTTAAAGATTAAAAATTGTTAAAAATCACTCTTGCAAAAAAAAAAAAAAAAAAAAAAAATTACCAAAAAAGTTGAATAAAGGAGATTCACCGAGAAAAAATATTGACAGCAATTGAAAAATTTTTCTCAGAAATAACTTACTATCAAGATCAGTCAATAAAATATGAAAAATTCGTCCACTACTGTGTACTTACACATCACTCACATCAGTATCACGATTGCTTAAATTGTGAAAAAAAATGATAATTTTCTAGCCAATTCATGAAATAGGAGACTTTCTTGCCTATTTCATGAATTAGGCAATTTCACGATTTAGGCGTAACATATCTATGTGCAAATTTAGCTGAAAACCGATGGGAAACTCGCAAAGACGAGGTTTTTAATCCTAAAATCACGTATTTTCAGGCACCCTCACACTCTCTAAAATCATATTTTACCATTGCAACTCAAAAATCTGGAAAAATTTTGAATTTAGTCTTGGGTAACAATAATTTACCCCCTTATCACACCAGAGATTTTGAAAACCAACGAAATAAAATTATGCATCCTCGCAACATCCCGTCTCATTGCTCAACTGCAGTTCGCCTTGCATAGTAAAAAACAACACCCCAAACTCGTGCACATTTCGCCAGCACATTTGCCTTTTCGCATTTAGTATACAAACGACCATATTATAATATAACGTTATTTTAACGAATGCAATCCATTTGTGGGCTTTATTCTTAGAACGCGACATGTCTACGAGAGAGTCTTCCCCTCGCCTCACTCGGCCGTGTACGCGAGTACCACGTGAAAACAACGCAATCTGGCTCAATTCAAATTAACATTTGTCGAGTAATGAATGTTTATTTTATGATGAAACGCAAAAGCTTTTCTGCAAACGTTTCCCTGGTGTTTACACCTTTTTTTCCTTCCTTCAAAAAACAAAATAAATATAAAAAAGCAAGTAAAAATACAAATACCTATACTGCCCAATAGTAAAACTCGGACATTCATCGTAAAATGATCAATTTTATTATACCTCAACAATTATTTACTTTTCAATTACCTAAGTCGTAGATTACATAAAATGAAACAGCAAAAAAAAATCCTATGGTCGAATAAAAATATTTACCGACTGTTTTTTAGCTGATTTTCTCAAAGAGAAAAGTCAGCTATTAAATTTGACCTGATGATGGAAGTTGTGGGTGAGGGGTATTTTTCTCGACGTTTTGGGACAAAATAAGACGATTGGCATGATTTTCGCATTTTGGTATTTCTTTATATATATATATATATACTTTTACTCAATGTACTTGTGGCACCATTTTACATACTTGTTGTAAGTTCAGGCACCAAAATTTTCATTGTGGCACCACGAAATGGTGCCACAACGTTTCAAGTCTAAAACCATGTGGGGTGGTATCGTAAGGTCACCAGGAGTCGATAGACAAATTTTTGTACTGGTGCCACAACGACACTTATTATATATTTTTATACGATTATATAAATATAAAAAAATATATACTGAAAACACGTTAAGGCACCATTTCAAGTCTCATGTCTTCAAGTGGAATATTATTTTTTTAAATTTGTTAAAATTTTTATAAACAGAGAGTGCTGTAGGTAATAGGTGCGATTCTCACTTCATACTTATATAACTTAGTGGCACCAGGCGTTTTCCCCCTATCTATAACTAATCAAGGGGAAAATTGCTGAGAAAATGACGAAGTTCTTCTCACATGGTACTGGTGCCACAAGAACATTCAACTAGGTGGTGCCACAACGTTATTAAAGTATGTATATATATATATATATAGATTTATCTATGGATAAAGTGGCTTCATTTTTAGATGTCTAACGGTAATCATGCTTCGTTTTGGTAAAGTGGCTTCATTTTACTGAAGTCAGATTACCAACTTTTGCCAGTCAACTCAGCAAGGTGCCAGGATGCTAGAAATGTGGTTATTTTGGTGATGCCACTTTACCACTTATACAAGTGTAGAATAAAATTTCGGTCTAAGGTCGTACTGGCATCGTTTTTTAGATGTTTACGGATAAACTTGCATCGTTTTGTAGAATAGCTTTTTGATGTCTAAAATTGAATAATAAACTATGGGAATCATAATACTTTCGATAATTTCAAGTTTGAAGCCATTTTACCGAACATACAAATTGAAGTCACTTTGACCTTAAATCGATATATATATATATATATATTTGCCCGTTTCCGTACATCTCAGCCACTTTTCATATATATTTGTCCAATTTACGAAAAATGTCAAAATGGAAAAAAATTTCTTGACTCTGTTCTAATTAATTTATAAAAATTTCAATCGCAGATTCGATCTAATATACAAGAAATACGCATGGGAAAAAATAATGAGACTCTTAGGATGAAGTTTGCGGAAAAAAATTGAAAAATTGGCCTAACTAATTCAAATTTAAAATAGGTCTTAAGATTAAATATAAGCCTGCAGTGTACTAAAAATTTTGGTATCAATAACTTTTCTGTCCGTCAATAAAATACTGAAAAATTATGAGTCAAATTTGAAGTCGTGTATATCTAGTTTCGACATATTTCCGTACATTTCGGCCAGTGTTTGTGATTCTACACACTGTGCATTGATTATAGAGCCCGCGTTCATCCCTGTGACTTAATTTGTAAAGGTTGCGCGGAGTTTGTGAAACCCTGCAGTCGAGTTGGCTGAGAATGGCTGACTTGTAATGTAAGAATAACCCGCAAAGTGGCCGACATGTCTGGAAACCTATACCTATATACGTGTATATGTGTGTGTGTGTGTGTGTGTGTGTGTGTGTGTGTGTGTGTATATATATTTATATACATATTAGTAATTTTCCGCTACTTTTGAGGCTCTGACGGGGAGTCCAATGGGTCTAATGCGATCAAATTCGCTATGTAAAGTTCCCTCCGAGGCAGAATGATGCCAAAAAAATTTTGGGGCCCCAACTCAAAATTGGGGATATTGACCCCTTTTTGAGGGGGTGCGGGGGAGCCCCAGAACCATGAAATTTTTTGAAACTTGTCCCAGGGATGAGAACCCTAATTACCTCCAACATATTCAAATTTCAGCCCCCTAAGTCATCCCCACCCCATTTTAGGGCCCAAAAAGTGGATTTTGGGGTAATTTTTTAGCCGATTTTTTTTTTTAAATTTAGGCTATTGTGTCCGACCCTGATTTAGAAGGAGGGGGGTAGAAGAGTTCTGACCCCATTTGTTGACGTTTGGGACCAAAAGATGACGATCTGTCACATGTCACATATATATGTAACTATGTATGTATCCCCAAAATTTGTCCAGACGATAACTCGAGTAAGAATTAACCGATTGAGCTTAAATTTTCATGAGAGGTTTGTTACTACTGCGAATAGAACCCTATTGCTTTTGAGAAAAATCGGTGAACCGGTTCTCGAGTTATTAGCGATTGAAATTTTCAAATGCTTCTAGCGCCTCGAATTAAACAATTACGCGAAATTAGTAAATAACCTTTTTAATAGTACTTAAAAAGACGCACAAAAAAGGTTATAAAAATTTTTCATTTTAAGGAACCGGTTCTCGAGGAATTCGCCATGGAAAATTTCAAAACAAACAGCTGATCATCATTTCCCATTTTTTAAAAATAAATGGCTAGCAAAGTTGTAAAAATTCAAAACTTTTGCAATGCCTATCTAACTGCCTACTTTTCATGATAATGTCGTTTCTTATTGGTTTAAAACTTGTTAAAAGTTTTTATTTATCAAAAATAGCTGGCTGTAAATTGTATAATTTTTTTAATCACTTTAAAATTTTCAATTTGATGTTGTTATCATTAAAGCGGTGCTCTAGCGAGAGCAGGTTGCCTATCCTGCCATCAGGCGCAATTTTTTCAATTCGTTTTTTTTCGCGTTTTATTGCAGATTTTTTTTTTTTAAAATGAGCTAATATGCTGACATTATGTTAGATTAAATAAATAAAATCGTTAAATGTGCCCAAATATTCATAGAATCAGGATTATTTTCCCATTTTTCAGGAAAACCGCTGGACGGAATTTGATGAAATTTGGATATGTTGTAAAGAACAGTGCCCCCGAGAGCACCTCAACGCCCTTTTTTCAATTTTTTGGATTTAATGAAAAATATCACGATCCAAAATCACTTCATTTTCAGACTGTGATATTTTTCATTAAATCCAAAAAATTGAAAAAAGGGCTTCGAGGTGCTCTCGGGAGCACTGTTCTTTACAACATATCCAAATTTCATCAAATTCCGTCCAGCGGTTTTCCTGAAAAATGGGGAAAACCACAGCGAGGTGAGAAACGCATTCGTTTCCATTCACGCTTATAATTCTGATTCTATGAATATTTGGACACATTTATTGATTTTATTTATTTAATCTAACATAATGCCAGCATATTAGCTCATTTTTTTTAAAAAAATCTGCAATAAAACGCGAAAAAAAAACGAATTGAAAAAATTGCGCCTGATGGCAGGATAGGCAACCTGCTCCCGTTAAGGCACCGCCTTAAGTACATAAAAATAATTTAATTTACACATGAATTTAGATAAATTTTGAAAAATAAAAATAAAATTGAAAATAAAAAATAAAAAATAAAAATAAAAATAATAGAAAATCAGCTTTTCTAGCGCATTAACTGCGTTAGAGTTTTTTTTTTTTTTTTTTTTACTAATTATTAAATTTTTAATGATGTTTGAAAAAATACACATCACAAAACTCGAGTAGATACATAAATAGGACATTCGATTTTAAAACCCTCGAGCTAATTTCTGCATAAAATTTCAAAATTACTCTCACCTCTCGAAGTCTCGATGATGAAGTTCTCGCTGATATTTTCATCGAATATAACACATTCGTCTAAAGAGGAAACTTCGCATCGGATAATTTACCTCCGCTAACGACTCATAATACTTATCAAATGCAAATCTTCATAATGACTCTTTTCAATCCTTCTTAGGGTTTATTTTACCTGCCCGAGCCCCGCCAAATAGGCTTTTTCCAATTATAATCCCGCATGTTCGTCTTTTCGACGTTGAAAACTTAAATTATTTAATAAGAATATCGAAAGCGACGAAAATTTCATTCCGTTAAATCTAATAAATATGCAAATATGTCTTCGGAATATTTGATGGGGAACTTCGCCTTAGACCTACTTTATTATAAGAAACTTGCCACGTAGAAAAAGAAAACCCGCAAAGTACAAAAGTTAATGCAGAAAGAGGGAGTAAAAAACTGACGTATATCTCGTTATAAATGCTAAATACACATGGTAAAATTTCACACATCTTGTGGCGCAATTTTCGCTGTTTCTTCAATTTATTTCTTCTATATAAGCCGCGTATATTTTAATAAACGCCACATATCGAAGCTGGAAACCGCCTTTTACATCGGCACCGGTTCCACGTGATCTCGAATTAGGCCTACGGTGCGTTTGCCAACATCGGGCATCGAGCACGAATTCAAATAAGTCACGTAAAAACGCTCAAAAACTCGATGCTGCGAAATGTTCAAAGGGTGGTGTACGAGAAGAGGGTACGGCGCCGCTGTGTAAGATGCTAGGCAAGAAGAACACCTTTGTAATTTAGATTCAAAAAACACACAGCTCAATGGCTCGAGGCGATGTGAGCAGCGTGCCGGTGCTATAGGTAGTTCAAAGTCGAGTGTAGAATTCCGAATTATAAGCCTATGTCAAATGATTTCGGTCTGGTGCCTTTTTTCTCGACCTTTTTTCACTGGTCCATCTTTGTATAGTTTTTCAAGGTAAATAAGTACTTACTCGTATAAGAGGGACGGTTTCTGAGAAAGGGTTTGGCCAGGTAAGGGGGATGTTCGCCCTTAACGCTTTGGGACTGCTGTACAGTATACACCTCGGATGGTGTGCCTTGACTAGGAAAAAAAATTCACAAAGTTTTGGACACCTTGTCCCCTCCGTTTGGGTACCACGCCCATTTATCTGTCGTTTTTTCATGAATTTTTAATTTACATGAGATAGAAAATTTTCCTTTTTTTTTGTACATAGTTAGATATGGCAGAGCTGTATCCAGGATAAAATTTCGAGGTATCGAAACTTTTTTAATTGAACTGTTTTTTGATATTGTAAAATTACCGTAGCCATGATGCGGATTTGATTTTAATGTTTTGAGCAAAAAAAAAAAAAAAATGCTTCAACCCGAGCAGCACAATCGACAAATTATCGAAATAAAAAATCGACAGAATATCGAATTCGATAAAGTGTCGCGTTAGTTCCGCCTAAATCGTGAAATTATCTTTCGATATATAGATAGATTATCGACGAATTATAGTTAGTAAAAATTTCGAGATTATAGTAAGATATTTTATCGATAATCTATCTATAATATCGAAAGATAATTTCACGATTTAGGCGGAACTTTCGCGACACTTTATAGAATTCGATATTCTGTCGATTTTTTATCCCGATTTTTCGTTTTTTACTAGCTTTTTTCTATAATTAAAAATCATTAATTAGCATAATTAATACATTAAATTATGCCTAAACACATTATTCATGTTACGGTAAGGAGATAATTTCAGAAAAAGTCAAAAAAAATTATAAAAATTCTGCCACCCACGGGACTTGTACCACCGACCTCCTGCATGTTATTCCCCTACCTTAACCACTATGCCATACCTTATCGTTGAGCATTTAGCAATAAAACGCTTATAATAGACAGTTTTGTACTTCCAGACGTGTTGGACTTAAAAAAATTTTCACCAATTTTTAAAATTTGGAAATAATTTCAAATATCGTCACAAAATCGTTGAAAAATCGTTCGACAAATTTCAGATTATTTGTCGATAATATAGTTTCAAAGATCGTCACAAAATCGTTGAAAAATCGAGTTCGAGGAATTTCATATTACGTGTCGATAATATAGTTTCAAATATCGTCACAAAATCGTTGAAAAATCGAATTCGAGAAATTTCAGATTACTTGTCGATAATATAGTTTTAAATATCTTCACAAAATCGTTAAAAAATTGAATTCGAGAATTTCAGATAATTTGTCGATAATATGGTTTCAAATATCGTCACAAAATCGTTGAAAAATCGAAATCGAGAAATTTCATATTAGGTGTTGATAATATAGTTTCAAATATCGTCACAAAATCGTTAAAAAATCGAAATCGAGAAATTTCATATTAGGTGTTGATAATATAGTTTCAAATATCGTCACAAAATCGTTAAAAAATCGAAATCGAGAAATTTCATATTACGTGTCGATAATATAGTTTCAAATATCTTCACGCAATCGTTAGAAAATCGAATTCGAGAAATTGCATATTATGTGTCGATAATATAGTTTCAAATATCTTTACAAAATCGGTAAAAAATCGGATTCGATAAATTTAATATAATCTGTCGATAATATAGTTTCAAATGTCGTCAAAAAATCGGTAAAATATCGAAGTCGAGAAATTTCATATAATCTGTCGATAATATAGTTTTAAATATCTTTACAAAATCGTTAAAAAATCGAATTCGATAAATTTAATATTCTTTGTCGATAATGTAGTTTCAAATATCTGCACAAAATCGGTGGAAAATCGGAATCGATAAATTTAATATTCTTTGTCGATAGTATATCGTTGACGAATATCGTCATAAAATCTTAATAATATCGAATTCGATAGTTTTTAGATTTTTTGCCTATGAAGTTGTACCGATAAATCTTTATAATATCGTGAGAACATCTATAGATTTTCAAACGATTTTTTATCGATACGTTACATCTTCCGATATTATCGATCGAGTGTGCCGCTCGGGAAGCAAAAATAATGCTGCAAGCAATAAAATGTTTTAAGCAAACGTAATAGTTCAAGTAAAAAAAAAAATGTTTCGAGCAAAAAAGGATGCTTTGAGCAAAAAAGAAATGCTTCGGACAAAAAAATTGTTTTATGCAAAAAAAAATAGAAGAAAAAAGTTTAAGTCGAAAAAAAATGCTTCAGGCCAAAAAAAATGCCTTAAGCAAAAAATAATGCTTTCAGCAAAAAAAAAAATGCATTAAGCAAAAAAATGCTTCAAACAAAACAATGTTTTAAGCAAAAAAAATGTTTAAAGCAAGAAAAAATGTTTTAGGCAAAAAAATGCTTCAAACAAAAAAAATGTTTTGAGCAAAAGGTAATACTTCAAAGTAAAAAAAAAATGCTTTGAACAAAAAATAACGCTTTGAGCAAAAAAAATGGTTCGAGTAACAAAAAAAAAAAAAAAATGTTTTTTGGGCAAAAAATTTCTTTATAAGCAAAAAAAAGATGTTTTAGGTAAAAAAAGGGTTTTGGACAAAAAAAAAAATGCTCCGAGAAAAAATGCTTCAAGCAAAAAGGTATGCTTTTAGCAAAAAAAACGCTCTAAGCAAAAAAAAATGTTTTAGGTAAAAAAAATATGTTTTGGGCAAAAAAAAAATGCTTCAAGCAAAAAGGCATGCTATTAGCAAAAAAATGCTATAAGCAAAAAAAAAAAAATGTTTTGTTCAAAAATAATTGCTTTAAGCAAAAAAAAAAATGGTCTGACTGATGAAAAATGTTTTGGGCAAAAAAAAATTCTCTAAAGCAAGAAATAATGTTTTAGGCAAAAATGTTTTCAAAAAAATTCAAAGCAAAAAAAATGTTTTAGGCAAAAAGAATGCTTCAAGCAAAAAAAAAAAAAAAATGCTTCAAGCAAAAAAGTATGCTTTTAGCAACAAAAAAATGTTCCAAGCGAAAAAAATGTTTTAGGTAAAAAAAAAATGATTTGGCCAAAAAAATTCTTCAAGAAAAAAAAATTGCTTCAAAAGGAAAAAATTAATGCTTTGGTGGAAAAAAAAAGGTCTCAGCTAGCAAAAAAACGATTTTAGCAAAAAAATGCTTCAAACCAAAAAGAATCTTTGAGCAAAAATAATGCTTTGAGAAAAAAAAATGCTTTGAGCAAAAAAATGCTTCAAGCAAAAAAATGTTTTAAGCAAAAAAAAAAAATGCTAAAAATCTTTAATCTTTAACCAGAAAAAAATCTTCATTTTTTTTGTGAATTTTCCCAAGTTTTTTTTCAGGGAAGTTTTTTCAACAAAAATTCTTTTTGGGGCATTTTTTCCGTTAGAAATTTTTTTTTATTGATAAGAATTTTTTTAGAGGCGTAATGTAAAAATTAGAAAAGTCCAATAAAATACTGAAAAGTTGAAATTATAAAATACAATTTCCATGGAAATATGAAAATTAAAGAAGTTTAACAGAATATTGAAAAGTTGAAATTAAAAAAAATAATTTCCTTGGAAATGCAAAAATAAAAAAAGTCTGGTGAAATAATGAATAGTTAACATAATAATAATTAGGAAAATAATTTCAATGAAAATATAAAAATTTGAAAAACTCTAACAAAACATTAAAAATTGAAATGTGTGACAAAACATCCAAAAGTCAACAAATTTTTTAATGTCTGACAACATACACAAAAGCCTTTTATCCAAACTTGACCTAATCCAACTTTGTGTCGGATTTTCGTGATTTTTTTCCGAGTTTGATCATCGTATAAGCATACCTACTTAGGTACCACCATGCTAAAAATTAAAACTTTGCAACAGTTGAAAATTGCGATGTGTGATTTTTTTTAAATTCAGAAAAATTTTGGAAACTCGATGGAAATCGTAAATTCAAAATTTGAGTTTTTTTTACTCATAAAAAAAATTCAAAAAATCGTGAACAATAAAAAAAATTGGAAAAGTAAAAAAAAATTCTAATGCTGTAATGTGGATATTTTGAGAACCCCTGATCCATATATTATGCAATTTTTTGGTGGATAATCGATTTTTGGGTCACTAAGGAGACCACAACCATTGACTATAGCACTAAAAAGTTGTTTATTTCACTTAATAAATTTTTTTCATTGCATGTGAAAAATCACTGAAATTTGAAAACTTTGGACCCCTATCATCATGAGTTAATATTGACTGAGGGGGCTAAAATTTTTACCACGTTATTTTGGCACCAAACGACATCTTTTGTGTTGTCAGCTGTTTCGATTTTCGAAAAAAAAGTCAAATTCTAATAACATATCAACACCGTAATTTTTGGTAAATATGTACATCGTGTCCAATAATTTGTGACACCCCTCGTTACTTTTTTTTTGAGTTGCGAACATTGCTAAAAATATACAAGAAAATAATACATAAACGTCATCAACTTACAAAAAAAAAAAAAAAAAAAAAAAAAAGCCATGAAAGAGGCTACAATTTTTTGAACATGGTGTATTCAAAACATTTCCGCATTCCCTTCCCTCAAAAATTTCAGTCACTTTTCAGCCATTGAACTGTCGTATCACCATCAACTCATGCTATAAACCAAAGTTCGAGAGAGAAACCTCACGTTATATATCTTACCTAACGAAATTCATTCCTAACTTCACACCACCTATGAAATTAAATTCATCTCACCTCGCTTTTCCAACCACCGAAGTAGTGCACAATAAACCTCATAGTCACCTAATCTATTTCCAATTCGCACCAGATCGGGCGCCACGGAAACTGAAGAACAAATAGCGGGAAGTTTGCTCGTTTAATATCAACACGTTAATACAATATTACCTTTTCTTTATGACAGAAACTAACACCATACTATAGTATAAACATTTCATCAAAATTCCGAAACTTTATCGAACAGTAGTCTGCGGTAGTAAATTTGACAAAGTTTGTCATATTTATAAGCCTGACATTTTTGATATAATTTCGTCGCGCATATAATGAAAGTCAAAGGCTTTATACCTTAATATAAAGCTGGCTCTCTGCCTTTGCGACGTGTCAACTTTGTTTAATTTATTCAAAACATGTCTTACACGGCACATAAAAGACGCCTTGCCAACCCTCTGCGCCTTCTCTGGTGGAATTCTGCAGTCGGTCGCGCGAACTGGATCACGCACGGAAAACTCGGCATAGCCGCAGCCAGCCATCCATTAAAAATGATAAAACCTTCGGAGACAAATATTAATCTCGTTTAACCAGCCCAATCCGCCCTGTCCGCCCACTTAGTCTCGTTTATAATATATTCTCGACACCGTATTTGCCATCAACTTCACGTATACAGTATATAGGCCTACTTCTTGAAAATTCACCTTTAATTAACCATACCTCGTTAAACCATTAGGCCAAAAAGCCAGCAGCGTATCATCGACCCCACCCAGCGCGACGTTTACTCAAAAGCCGCCAATTAATTATTGATAACGAGATTCGCGCCAGCCTTACGTCAATCTGCAAAACGTTTTCATATTTTATTGCGCTATAACATGCAACATCAAACGATACAAAACTACAGGTTCACGTTACCTACATTTAACGTCATTACCAAACATCCCTCCTTCTCCCTTGGTCTTTCTCATTCATCGTTGGCCTTTGGGCCCATTTTAGATATTCATTCGATGACAAAAAAAGAAGAAAAAAATGAACCATGTATTTCACTATAGCAAATGCTCTTGGTCTGGTGCTGTGTGGGAACCAGACTTGGGCAAATTCAGTTCATGAACTTCACTACCGACTATAGACACTAGACCTAACCCAAGACATCCAACTCCGGGCTGGAGGGTCCCGCGTACCCTGCCGATAACCTGTGTCTTTCCAATTTATCCCGCTGGGTGCAGATGATGGCGCTGCAGTCGAATTTTTATAAAGACCAACTCCTGAAGTCCAAGACATCATTTAAAGAGTTGCATTTTTCATAACTGATACAATCCAACATTATGTCATGAGAGGCGAAATATTTTTTTAGTTTTATTTATTGCGAATTGCAATTTAAATTGACAATTTTCACGATAAATAACCAAAATCAAATAATTGAAACCACATACAACGTGTTTTTCCGCGTATTTTTTTGCTTATCACTTTGAAAAAACGACTACAGCGCCATCATCTGCACCCAGCGGGATAAATTGGAATAACACAGGATATCAGGCCAATATGGCGGCGGGTTGGATGTCTTGGGTTAGGTCCAGTGTCTATACTACCGAGTAAAAAACTACTCGAGCGAACCCGAATTTCCCTAAAATTTGAATGATTAAATCCTTACAAGGGGACCTCACCAACTCGTCACCTCCGATTGAGCTGAAATTTGGCTCACTGAAAGAGCATGCCACCCAAATCTCACAACCAAATTTTTAGCTGCCGAAGTTGATTTTTCGATTTTTGGTGAATTTTTGAAAAAGGCTAAAATCGCCTCCGAAAAAATATTTTTTGAAAAAAAATTGTTAATTTCAAGATAGAATCCTGAAAATTGGTTTGTACACTAAAGTCGATCTCCCGAGTCGATTGGTGCCATTTTCGAAGCGATCTGGAGCCTCCAGGAAAATTTGGCTTTTCTCCAGCATACTGGAATAGCTTCAGACGGCGCTGTAATTAACTTCGGCAGCTGAAAATTTAATCCTAGCGTTAGTATGATGTCATATATCGATTGACGTAGTTGAATCCAAAATCCGAGATGACGAGTTCGCACGTGTTTTTTTTTTGACAACTTGAAAATTTTGCATTTTTTAAAAATTTCCAAAAAATAAATTTCTTTAGCATCTTATCCGAAACTTTGTCTACCCCTAAAGTCGACCCCCCCACCCCCCCCCCCCCGAGTCGATTGGCACAATTTTTGAAGCGATCTGGAGCCTCCAGAAAATGTTGACTTTTGCCGTCTGAAGCTATTCCAGTGCGCTGGAGAAAAGTCAACTTTTTCTGGAGGCTCCAGATCGCTCCGAAAATAGTACCAATCGACTCGGGAGGTCGACTTTAATGTACAAATCAATTTTCAGGATTCTATCTTGAAATTTACAAATTTTTTTTCAAAAAATGATTTTTTGGAGGTGGTTTTTGCCATTTTCAAAAATTCGCCAAAAATCGAAAAATCAACTTCGGCAGCTAAAAATTCGGTTTCGAGGTCTGGGTGGCATGCTCTTTCAGTGAGCCAAATTTCAGCTCAATTGGAGGTGACGAGTTGACGAGGTTCCCTTGTTAGTAAAGACCAGGATCGTTTGGACAGTATATTGCTGAAAATTTGTTCAATTTTTTTTTCAATTTTGATAAATTTGAGCAGCACTGCCAAATGGAAATTTAAATTTAGATGATATTTTCTCATAAAATTAGGAGATTCCGGAGCAACGAATTTTCGTGAAAAAGCAGTAGATTTCTTAAGTTTTCAATAGAAAATTGCAGTAGATTTCAATATTTTTGTGAGTTCACCCGAGCGGCACACTCGATCGATAATATCAGAAGATGTAACGTATCGATAAAAAATCGTTTGAAAATCTATAGATGTTCTCACGATATTATAAAGATTTATCGGTACAACTTCATAGGCAAAAAATCTAAAAACTATCGAATTCGATATTATTAAGATTTTATGACGATATTCGTCAACGATACTATCGACAAAGAATATTAAATTTATCGATTCCGATTTTCCACCGATTTTGTGCAGATATTTGAAACTACATTATCGACAAAGAATATTAAATTTATCGAATTCGATTTTTTAACGATTTTGTAAAGATATTTAAAACTATATTATCGACAGATTATATGAAATTTCTCGACTCCGATATTTTACCGATTTTTTGACGATATTTGAAACTATATTATCGACACGTAATATGAAATTTCTCAAATTCGATTTTTCAACGATTTTATGACGATATTTGAAACTACATTATCGACAAATAATCTGAAATTTGTCGAACGATTTTTCAACGATTTTGTGACGATATTTAAAATTATTTCCAAATTGGTGAAAATTTTTCTAAGTCCAACACGTCTGGAAGTACTAAACTGCCTATTATAAGAGTTTTATTGCTAATTCCTCAACGATAAGGTATGGTATAGTGGTTAAGGAAGAGGATTACCATGCAGGAGGTAGATGGCTCAAGCCCCACGGGTGGCTGATTTTTTATAATTTTTTTTTTGACTTTTTCTGAAATGATCCTCTTACCGTAACATGAATAATGTGTTTAGGCATAGTTTAATGTATTAATTATGCTAATTAATGATTTTTAATTATAGAAAAAAGCTAGTAAAAGACAAAAAATCGGAATAAAAAATCGATAAAAAATCGACAGAATATCGAATTCGATAAAGTATCACGAAAGTTCCGCCTAAA
Source organism: Balanococcus diminutus (assembly GCA_959613365.1). NCBI lineage: Eukaryota > Metazoa > Arthropoda > Insecta > Hemiptera > Pseudococcidae > Balanococcus > Balanococcus diminutus. Next base: position 15,193,795 of record OY390718.1, on the reverse strand, counting down.
TCGTGAAATCATCTTTCGATATTATAGATAGATTATCGATAAAATATCTTACTATAATCTCGAAGTTTTTATTAACTATAATTCGTCGATAATCTATCTATATATCGAAAGATAATTTCACGATTTATGCGGAACTAACGCGACACTTTATCGAATTCGATATTCTGTCGATTTTTTATTTTGATAATTTGTCGAGTGTGCTGCTCGGGCATTTCATTTTTTATTTTTTCATGATGATAGGTACATGATTTATGGTCCAATTGTCACTGGAAAAATAAATTGAGTGAAAAATCAGTCGAAGAATTAAAAAAAAAAAATGTGTATCCCCTCTTTTTTTGAGTCACATTTTACAAAAATTTGGAGACTATATTGAAAAAATCAGGAGCACTTGCTGAAAATCAGAAATCTTAGCGGAAAATCAGAAATCTTTGCGGAAAATCAGTAGATCAGGAGAAAATCAGTAGAGCCTTGAAAAAGTAGGAGATCTCCTGAAAAATCAGGACTGTTAGCAACACTGATACTTGAGTTATGTGGATGTTGATTCTGAAGATCTTCAAAATGATCAAGCATATTATGGGTAGCACAAAAGATGACCAACATTATTTCTGACATTTTTTGCCTATCTCGAAAAATGAAGGCGCTAAGAGCTTTAAAAATCGAAAAAACTTGTTTTTCAATTTTCAAGGCTCTACAATTTTCGGAGATAGGCCAATTTGTCGTATAATTTCTTTTGTTCTATCTCAAAAAGTTACGCAGATTGCCGCAGTACTGTTTTTTTTTTTTTTTTTTTGACACCGTCGTGAAGATTATTAAGTCCAAGATACTTGATATCCAAAATTGGAATAGAAGGAGGGTTCCAATCGAAATTTTTGTAAGGACCAAAATTATTTTGAAGACTTCGAGCTACAACTTATGCTTGAAAATTTTTTCAATTTGACCCCTCTCTCCCCACCGATTTTGCATACTTAAGGGCCAATTGAAAAAATTTTCCAAAAAAAAAAGGTTGTACATTAGGATCCTAAAAATAATTAGGGTTTTGATAAGAATTTCGATTGGGTCCCTCCCTCTCCTCATATTTCACATAACACAGATACTTCTTCAAAATTGGGAAGGGGTCCAATTAAAAAAAATTTCAAACAAAAGTTGTAGCTTGAAGTCTGCCAAAAAATGAGTACTGCGGCGATCCACTCGTCAAAAAACACCCTGTATTTTGTCATTTCGACAGAACGAACGAGAATGAACTTTCGAACTTGAAGGATTTCGTTAATTTTTTTGTGAACTTGCCCAAGTTTGTTAAATATTTACTTCGTATATTATACTTATTCAAATCCATATAACCATATCATCGAGTAGAATGTAGATACATCTACAGTTCTACACATTATCCATTCCATAACATAAATTCGACTCTAATGCCATCTACGACGAGCATTAAAGCTACATAAAAATTCCCTTCAACCAGGTGGAGTTTTTCGAAAACATGATTTATTAATTACTTCGCTAAAACGATTTTTATCGTTGTAAAGGAATAAAACAATGGAAAAATTGTTTAGTTTAATTCGTGAAAAAGTATTCGTATTTCTGTGTAACTTTTCGAGTGAGCTTTTGTAGCTTCAATAAGGAAGGCAAAACTCAGGAAAGTACTTCCATAAAAATGCACTTTAAACTGTACTTGCGAATGTACGAGTGTAAAAAAAAATCGTCGCGTCGTTAGCTTTCCACTCTTACCGATTTCCTTTCGTAATACGTGAAATAATACTTTGGTTCGTAACAATTTGCATTCGATGATGTACCGGCGAAAACATCCATTAAAAAAATTCATTCCAACCTTTCATCATTTTTTTAAGCACATTTATGAATTCGAATTGAAGGAAAGTTTTTTCCATCCATTAATATTATAGGCTGTGTTGTCGTATGTAGGTATTTAATTGCGAATGCGTGACTTTTCACTTTTAATTTTTTTCAACCTATGAATCTCATTTTTTATTGAAAATATGCTTGTTAGGTACCCCCAGAAATTTGTAATGCTTAAAAATTGGTTAGGTTGGTTTAGTGTATCTAACTGAAAATTGAAAATAAGTATTCAGAAACTGATAACTATGAAAATTAAGTCTGAAGTTACAGGACAATGAAAAAAAAAATAATAATAAAAAAAAAAATAATAAAAATCGAAAATCGAAAAGGAAAAGGTCTGGAAAGTGAAAAAAAGTGAAAAAAATTGAAAAAAAAAATTGAATAAAAAATTTGAAGAAATTGACACCACAAAAAATGATAATTAAAAAAATTGCAATAAAACGAAAAATGGCTAAAAATTAAAATATTTAATTAAAAATATCCCGTGTAGCAACGTCGATGCTAATTTCGATATAAATGGGTCACTTTTCGATGTGTCGACATTTATATCGACATCCACATCGACATTTGCAATGGTGAGATTTTGAAAAATATGCTAAGTTCAAATATTCAATATAAGTATATATTAAAATTACACCAAAAACAGTGTTCAAGCCAACATTTCGACATTTTTTGTCAAATATGCGGCATTGAGGCCACCTTTGTAGCTGGAGACATGCGAGTGTCCAACTAACATAGAGATGATTCTTAGACCTTATGTACTAATTCACAACACACTTTATCTGCGAGTATCACAATCACCCTCAAGACGTCGACAGTCAAGTCGATGCATTATTCGACCCTCGACAATTAGATCGACATTAACTCGACTTAAAATTCCTCTGGTCAACACTGTCGACAGTTAAGTCGATGCATTATTCGACTCTCGACAATCACATCGACACTATCTCGACTTAAAATTCCTCTGGTCGACACTGTCAACAGTGAAGTCGATGCATTATTCGACCATCGACAATTATGTCGACAATAACTCGACAAGTCGTTGTATTATTCAAAACTTTGAAAAATAAGAAAATTTTGTGATTCTTTCAAAAATTATTTATTCCTGAGCTTAAAATGTTCTTATTAATTGTTTTTAGTTCTTTTTAGATATAAAATTTGTAAATTTAATTGGCAGAAATTGTCGACATAAATGTCGATGCGTTTATCGAGTATCGATTTTTACATCGACTTGTCTATGTAGAAAAACAACGTTTTCTAAATTATAGGAAAATACTGAGAAAAATTCAAAAATTTTCATTGAACAGTTATGTTTAACATAGAACATTACTTTAAATCTCAAATATCATTTTTAATTCATCGTTAACCGAGAAAAAAATGTGTCTGAATTTTGTCGACATAAATGTCGATGTCGACAGCTACACGGGTAAAATATTACGTTAAACAATGAAAAATGAAATAAAAAATTGCAATTGAGTTGAATATTTTTTTTTTTTTGGAAAATTGAAAAAATTACAATTTTTAAAAAAATCAAAGGAATCATTGAATTAAAATTTGGAAAAATTGAAAGTTCGAAATACCTATTAAAAAAGAAAAACAATCGCTAGAAACGAAAAAAGTGATACGATAAAAAAAAATTAGAAAGGTAGTTTCCAAGTGATAGAAAAAAAATGACAAACAATGAAAAAAATGAGAAACCCTCAAATTGGAATGAAAATATCTGAAATTTAATTGAGAAAAAAAAGTAATTTAAACAGAATTGGAAAATTGGGGAAAATTTAAAATGTAAACGGACAAATCAAACATTGGAAACGACTATAACCAGAGTTTGGATATTCTTTCTCTAAGAAGACGAAAACATGCGCCTAAAAACTCCCTAAAAAACACAATATACATATATAAATTAATAAAAATTAAAAAATTGACCAAATATGCCCTAAAAATTTGAAAATTAGTGAAATATTCTCTAATAATGAAAAAAATCTCAAAAAATGCCTAAAATATGTTCTATGTTCTTTTATAGCCAAATATGCGAAAAAATGCTCGAACGAGTAAATTTTCACAGATAAATATATTTTCATTTTCCCAAGGTATGTTTTTAGTAAAAATGACACTTTTTTCTCCAATTTTGAGTAAAACAATCACTGAAAGTGCCAAAAATCACGAAAATGCGACTACCAACAATATAAACAGTCCAGGGTCCAGCTCGATATTGAATGTAGTGGGTTAAAAATTATAAAGTTAAAAGCGCACCTTAAACGGGGCGACCATTATAACAGGACGATAATTTAAGTTTATTTGCCGGTAACGTTACACAAATCGTGTTTGGAATATATTACATTTTGAAATACGTTTAAACTTCCTTGACTTAGCCTTTTACTTCAAAGGATTAACTTAATACCTAATTTACAAGGAGAGAATCCTAAATTTTCGTGAAACACGATGCTAACTTTCGCTTCGTGTATTAACAACATTGACTTAAGACTATGCTATAACAAACGTGAAAGCTATTACGAGCTTTGAATACTTAAAATGGCAAACGATGTGCTCACCTTAAAAAATAAATAAATAAAAAAAAAAAAGGAAAAAAGAGAGAATGATTTCGAAGAAGTAAAAAGTATCGCGAACCGGAACACATAGGAAGGGAAAGAACACAATCTATGTATGTGCAAGTATACGTACTTCATATTCGCTTTTCGCATTCATCATCTTATTAGAAACAGTGGAGTGATTTTTCTTGACTATTCTCGTTTACCTTTTGCCACCTTTATAAAGGATGGATTCTTTTGCCAACCGAGAAGAAAATCAGACTTCTCAGTTGGTTAATTTTGCACAACGGTACCGCTTTTAAAAAGTACCCGGACCTGGTCTCGGTTGAAAGCAAATTGCCATCAGCTGAAAGTTTAGCCTGAATGAAAAAAATACCGATGTAATTCATGCATGGTGTCTCAACAACTTGACGACTACGGATTCTATATCAGGAAATTGGTGAGGGTAAGGTCGGTGTTTTGTGAATGGAATGAAAATTTTCCTTAAGGAGGAAATCTGAAGAATACCTACTTTTTTTTTATGAAATTCAGAAATGGGAAGTTGTTAACAACTTGTATTATTGCAGGAAAAGTATCAGTCTTGGAAAAATGTGTCAGCAGGTGTCATAACACACGCAAATATGTGTCTGAAAACACTTGTCAGGCCATAGCACGTGTCGAATTAGGGTGTTGTTATTTCCACCCGCCTGGGTGAGTAGTAGGGTGGCCCTTATTTTTCGAATTTTGGAAATGTTGTCGGGACGGGGGGGTCAATTGGTGACATATTGGTAGAAAATAATTCCATATTTTTTATTTTTCCTCTAACTAAATTTTAAGCCGTTTCTCAGGGGCCCCCAAATTTGAAAAAATCAAAAAAATAGAAAAAATAGAACATTTTGAAAATTTTTGAAAATTTTTAGCAAAATGGTCATAGGGATGATATTTCTATAAGACAAGACCATTTTCGATGATTTCTTATCTTTACCTCCCTTTTCATGAGACATAAAAAAAACGCCATTTTTTTACGTTTTTTAAAAAATTTGAAAAAAATGGCTAAAAATTAAAAAAAAAAAAAAATTGAATAAAATGGTTTCAACATACATGTTATCACCCAAAAAGGTCATTTACGGTGATTTTTCACCACTGCCGTATCAGTGAGAATTTTTCAAAAACTATCAAAAATTGAAAAAAATGAGGTTCCCAAAAATGAAGGTAAGGATGAAAAATCGCCGTAAATGACCTTTTTGGGTGATAACATGTATGCTAAAAACATTTTATTCAAAAAAAAATGTTTCTTTAATTTTTAGTCATTTTTTTCAAATTTTTTAAAAAACGTAAAAAATGACGTTTTTTTTATGTCCCATGAAAAGGGGGGTAAAGATAAGAAATCATCGAAAATGGTCTTGTCTTATAGAAATACCATCCCTATGACCATTTTGCTAAAAATTTTCAAAAATTTTCAAAATGTTCTATTTTTTCTATTTTTTTGATTTTTTCAAATTTGGGGGCCCCTGAGAAACGGCTTAAAATTCAGTTAGAGGAAAAATAAAAAATAGGGAATTATTTTCTACCAATATGTCACCAATTGACCCCCCGTCCCGACAACATTTCCAAAATTCGAAAAATAAGGGCCACCCTAGTGAGTAGTTCATAGAAATGAATCAACTGAATCTCTGGACTTGAAATATTTCTTTCAAGTTTCGATTGACATTTATTTTATTCAAAATTGGAGGGGAAGGAAGGGTTAAATCAAAATTTTTGTAATATCCAAAATTATTTCCAAGTCTTCAAGCTATAACTTTTGTTTGAAGTTTTTTTGAATTGGACCCCCCTCCCCACTGATTTTGCACAACACTTCGAAGATATTAATTAAAAACCCAAATAAATAAGCGAGGAAGGTACCGATTAAAAAAAATTTCAAATTAAAGTTGTAGAGCAAGATCCTAAAAATAATTTTGGTCATTATAAAAATTTCGATTGGATCTCCCCCTTTCCTCAAATTTCACATAATATCAGGTAGATACTTTTTCAAAATTTGTCGAAGGGATCCAATTGAAAATTTTTCCAAACAAAAATTGTAGATTGAGGTCCAAGAAATAATTTTTATTATAAAATTTTCGATTAGACCCTTCCCTCCCCTCCAATTTTGCATAATGGCTTGGACACTTATATTATTAAAAAATTGCGAAGGTAGAGGTCCAATTGAAAAAATTTTCAAACAAAACTTGTAGCTGGAAGTCTTGAAATAATTCTAGTAATTACAAAAATTTCGATTGGAGCCATCCCTCCCCTTCAATTTCGAATAAATTACATGTTAATTGAAAGAAATTTTCCAAGTTCAGAATCTAAACTGATGGAAGTAGGTGATGTGAGCAATTTCGTTCATGTTCACTACAAATCTGAGCAACTACTCAACCAGGCGGGTGGAAATAACAACACCCGTCGAATTAAGTATAACACGTGTCGAATGTGTAAACACGTGTCAAATATCACTTACAGCAGCTGGTTTGAGGTACGAAGACGTCATTGGGACACCTTGTATATTGAAATGTGACGTGTAACATTGTACCCTCATTTAGCAGAATGTGTTGGCGTAAGATGATGCTTTTATACTTTCGACTTGTACGAGTACGTTACAACTTGTTAACCAAGGAGTACATTTATTACATCTGGGATAACATTTTAATGACAGAAAACTGATAAAAACCGACAACGAGAAAAGTAGACCGGTGTAAAGTTTCTTAACGCAATTGTCTTGCTCTTCTTTTCTTCTTCTTTTTTTTTTCTCCGGCGCACTTATTACATAGTCAATGCGAAACTTTAAAACAATAAATTATCGATTGTATAGTCGCTTTTTTGGCGTTTTTCAGTCGTTTTTGGTAAAGTTTAACGCGCAAACTTCAACAAGTTCATTTTCTCAAAAAGATCAGATATTCCCACGTGAATTATATAAAACTTCGTTCGTCGGTGCTGTTAGCACAAAATCTAAAACCCGTTGACCGAAAAAGCCTCAGCATCAGTTAGCATACTCGCTTTCAGTATGCTACTTCTGAATACATCTGCACCACGCTCTCGTTAATTGATTTCACTTTAGGTTTAATAAAGTAATATGATCATAAAAAAATTCAACTTTCAAGTAGTAAATTATACATACTCTCGAAGCAGCGACTAGAAGTTCTTATGGCTTATAAATAGACTCAGGGATATTAGGTAAAATTACACTGGTTTACAGATGAAGAAAAATTCGTCACCCTTCAATTTTTTATTCCTTTGGGATGGTTTTATTTCCCCCCCCTAATTTTCATATTCATATATTTTTTCACAGTTTTTTTAATCATAGTTATCATTTCTTATGATTTTCTTCCATTCAATTTTACTTCAATTTTTAGACGTTTTCAATTTAATTGAAACTTTTCTCAATTTCTTTTAATTTTAATTTTCTTTCACTATCCCCCCCCCCCCACCCCCCACTTTATTCAAGGTCCAATAATATACTTTATACTTCACATTTTCAAAATTTCCCATACTCCAACTGATTAAATTGCAGCATATTGCAGGTAAATTTATTTAAATTTTTGGGATTTTGCCTTGTGTACCTATAAGCATATTGTTTTAATTTTACCCCTTTTACATTGTAATTTTTCTAATTTTCAGTTTCTTTGGATTAAATATGTTACACAATAGGTAGATATCCCCGAGCAACACACTCGACAAATTATCGAAATAAAAAATCGACAGAATATCGAATTCGATAAAGTGTCGCGTTAGTTCCGCATAAATCGTGAAATTATCTTTCGATATATCGACAGATTATCGATGAATTATAGTTGGCAAAATCCATCAACAGATAAACTTTCGATAAAATCGAACGATTTTTCTTTTAAAAATCTCAAGATTATAGTTAGATACTTCATCGATAACCTATCTATAAATCGAAAGATAATTACACGATTTATGCGGAACTAACGCGACACTTTATCGAATTCGATATTCTGTCGATTTTTTATTTCGATTTAATTTCGATATTCTATCGATTTTGTATTACGATTTTTTGTAGATTATCTAGTTTCGATATTCTATCGATTTTTTGTAGATAATTTAGCATATATGGGTATATGCGCGCGCACATTTTCAAGACCGGCTGGCGAGTTTGAAGTCGTAGTTACGCTTAAGGCTGGCGAATTTCGTTCCAAATACAGCAGTTTCTACCAAAACAAGCGTCTGTTGCGAACATCGGAGTTCGTTCGCATAATACGAATTGGATTATAATATTCAAACATCTTATGCAAAATTGGAGAAGAGGGAGGGGTCCAATTGAAATTTTTATAATAACTAAAATTATTTCTAGGACCTTAATTTAGAACTTTTGTTTGAAATGGCTCGACATGTCGAGCCATATTTGGACGGTCGACAAACATGTCGATAATAAGCTCGACAAACCATCCACAATCGTGTCGACATGTACGATCGAAAAGTGACCAATTTCGATGTGTCGACATTTATATCGACATCCACATCGACATTTGCAATGGTGAGATTTTGAAAAATATGCTAAGTTCAAATATTCAATATAAGTATATATTAAAATTACACCAAAAATAGTGTTCAAGCCAACATTTCGACATTTTTTGTCAAATATGCGGCATTGAGGCCACCTTTGTAGCTGGAGACATGCGAGTGTCCAACTAACATAGAGATGATTCTTAGACCTTATGTACTAATTCACAACACACTTTATCTGCGAGTATCACAATCACCCTCAAGACGTCGACAGTCAAGTCGATGCATTATTCGACCCTCGACAATTAGATCGACATTAACTCGACTTAAAATTCCTCTGGTCAACACTGTCGACAGTTAAGTCGATGCATTATTCGACTTTCGACAATCACATCGACACTATCTCGACTTAAAATTCCTCTGATCGACACTGTCGACAGTGAAGTCGATGCATTATTCGACCATCGACAATTATGTCGACAATAACTCGACAAGTCGTTGTATTATTCAAAACTTTGAAAAATAAGAAAATTTTGTGATTCTTTCAAAAATTATTTATTCCTGAGCTTAAAATGTTCTTATTAATTGTTTTTAGTTCTTTTTAGATATAAAATTTGTAAATTTAATTGGCAGAAATTGTCGACATAAATGTCGATGCGTTTATCGAGTATCGATTTTTACATCGATTTGTCTATGTAGAAAAACAACGTTTTCTAAATTATAGGAAAATACTGAGAAAAATTCAAAAATTTTTATTAACAGTTATGTTTAACATAGAACATTACTTTAAATCTCAAATATCATTTTTAATTCATCGTTAACCGAGAAAAAAATGTGTCTGAATTTTGTCGACATAAATGTCGATGTCGACATAAATGTCGATGTCGACAATTGCTACACGGGCAGATACAGAGATAATAAAGAGTTTTTTTTGGAAAGATGGATGGATCGTCGAAAAACGATGACCTTGAAAAAGAAAAACTCCAGCTCTTTTTTTTGGAAAATATGGCTTGAATTGCAAAAAATCGATCAAAATTCAAAATCATTAAAATATTTGCAGAATTTCAATAATTCAAAAAAAAATCAAAGGTTCAAAATGAAAGGTAAGTATGTATGTAAATGTAATTGATTAAATAATTACAAAAACAGATTTTTCTTTCTAATTATTTATATTATTTTGATTGCAAGTTAAGTACATTTTAAAAATACGTCAGTTTTCTAAACTGTGCATATTTTTGAAAAAAATTTCCTCCAAGAGGTTTTCAAAACAAGCACCTATATTTTGACACAATCACACAGAAATTTCACACATACATTACACAAGTCAGATAAGACGGAAAACTATTCCCACACTTCTGTAAACACCTAAAAGTGTCGCATAAAATTTGCATACTGCTCAATGACGTGATCTCGTCGAGTCGACGAAAAGTTCAGACTTTTATATACGTATTTTACTCGGCATATCCACACACAGCCAGCGCAGCGACGATGTATGTACATACGATAGTACGTACACGTAGTACCCGTCAATGGAGACAAATTTGCAGCTAGAGAAATTTCAATATTTTCAGCAAAGTGTTGTTCTATGTAACGAAAGGCTTTACACTGGTGAAAATAGGATTAACGTTTGCTGCAGTGCAAGGTCCTTCTGTCTGTTTATTTGTCATAGAGGAAAAGTATACGAAGCTGTTGTACAACTGTCATCCCCTCGTACAGTCGACAAAGCAACGACTAAAAACTGACACACAGATGATAAAAGAAAACAGAACTTGTAGCCATAGGTACGTTCAAGAATTAACAATTTAAAGCCAATGTGATTTACATTTTGCTGAAAAACGTTTTAACGCTAATCTACTTTAAAGCGTAAGTATCGTCGACTGTAATCGAAAAATACGAGTCAACTTTTTAATTGCGCTTCGTCTACTCGTAATTAAATAGGAGTTGATATTTTTAAAATATTATGCAATTGTGGCGTAATTTAAATAATGCATTGAGTAAAAAAAGATCGACAGATGCAAAAAGACCAACCATACAAATTAGGTAGATATCCAAGCCAAGCCATACTTCGAAAGGTGTTATAAAAAAGTGCTATATTTTTGAAAATTTATACCAAAAACAGGATAAATTATAATTTCATCACCTCAAAGTCGATTACAACGTGCGGTACTACAACATAAGAAAGAACTCTTCAAAAAAAAAAAAAAAAAGAGCAAATCCCAATTTATATGACGAATAAATTAATGTCAGAATTAATGTCAGCGTTAGCTCGAAATTAACAAAGACGTTTTAAACATTGCTCGTCGTATTCCAGTTATAACGATTTTAGTACTACGTTCAGTGTTCATTTAGGTTTAATGAGATGAAAAATGAAAGAAATTCGCACCCCGGGCTTGTCTTAAAATATTAACATAGAAATTGTCGACATTTCCAACGACATGTTTGATTATTGTAAACAAAAATTCGCCCCATTAATTACGAGCACGTCGTCGTAGCGTGAAAAAGCCAAAAAACATAACGAAATCCGAGTTGATTAATTATGCCGAGCTCTACGATGGATTTGAAGGCGTTATCGGGTAAGAGTTATACCAGTGAGTATAAGATCGCGTGTTTTATATTGACGTATAATTTCTTCGAGAAGAAGTGCGTTTCGGTGGAATGAATTTCGACGTGTGTGGGAATAGCATTAGGTGCTAGAGGTTTTTCAAAATTTCGCTACATGTGTGTTAGGCGAGCTCAGCATATGCGAGGCGACCTTGAATGGAACATCTGCGTACGTTCAACTGTGGCGACGATGAATTTCAAAATTTCCCACGTTTTGTCGATTTTAAACGGTTTAAAAAATTTAAAAATCAATCGGATTTTCAAGATTCGAGGATTTTATAAAAATGACAATTTTTAAGATTCGTCATTAAATTATTTTTTACAAGACATCAAATTTCTTCGGGGCTAATAAATTTCGAAATCCAAGAAGTAATTTTCTTAATAACTTTTATTATTATTTTTTTTTTGTTGAAAGTTTTCCAAAAAATGACGTTTTAATAAAATGCAATAAAATGCAATTTTATTTCAAAATTTAACCAATATTTTAAAATAACAATCATTCGATTCATAAAGAATTTAGACTGAAATTATAATTTTTCTGAAATACGTTATGGTATAACAAAATTTTTTCGAAACTATAACTTTTTAAATTTTTTCAATTTGATATACCTATTTTCAAAATTCGTTATTAAAAAAAAATACCCAACTAGGTATATTTTACAACATACGTAAGACTGGAAATTCACTAAAAAGTTGTCATTTCATCAAATTGTACCGTTTATTTTTTTTTTAAATTCACCAAAATATGGGCAAGTTTTCAAAAAAATAAAATTTCATAATTTTAATTTATTTTTTATACTTATTCTCTTTATAAATGCAGTTTCTTCTTAATTTGGCAAGTTTTTAAACCTACCAACAAATTTTCAAAATAATTGTAATTTCGAATGATTTTTTTTTTTTAGATTCTTAAGTTTATTGAGGTGTAATTTTCATTTTTTTTCCACATTAGAATTTCAATACTTACAATTACACATACTTAAAAGTGTATATTTCAAATTTTGTTATTTTTGTCTTAAAACACCTTTAAAGCTGTTATTTCGATTTTTTTTTAATTTTTCAAAATTAGTCAAAAAAAAAGTAATTTTTTTGATATTTTGAAAACTTTTTAAAAATATTAACTATAAAAATTTCAATTTTCAAAACTTTTTTTTTTTTAATTTGACAAGCTCTTTAATCTCACGTAATTATTTTCAAAATTTGTCACCTTGAATATTTTTTTGGAAATTTTTTTTTTTTTCTTCGAAATTTCAAAGTTTTGTCCTTAAAGATAATTATATTAACTTTAGTCATGGAAACTTGTCAATCACCTCCTTCTTTAAGTTTTTTTTTCAGTTCTCAAAAATTATCCAAAAAATGCATTTCTTGAAAAGTTTCAAAACTTTTAAAAATCACAATATTCAAGTTTTCAACTTTTTAATTAGGTATCAAAATTGGTCAAAAACTACACTATTTAAAAAAAAAAAAAGTTGGTTAGAAATTTCAACTTTTCCAACAATTTTTAGCTGATTTTTTAAAAATATTGTACTTAACTAATTCATTCAAAATTTTCCAGTTTGAATAATCATTTCGATCGATTTATTTTTTTAAATTACATATTTTGTCAATTTATACCTACAGAAGTAACTTTTAATTTCTTTTTTCAAAATTTCATTTCAAAACTATCAAAACTTTTTTTTTCAAAATTTGACAAATTTTCATAAAAATTAATCATTAAAACTTCAATTTTCCAAACATTTTTCTTATCTGATAATTTTTTTGAAAATTTTGTCAATTCGTCAAATTTGTCACTTCAAAAATATTGTCCCGAGCGGCACACTCGATCGATAATATCGGAAGATGTAACGTATCGATAAAAAATCGTTTGAAAATCTATAGATGTTCTCACGATATTATAAAGATTTATCGGTACAACTTCATAGGCAAAAAATCTAAAAACTATCGAATTCGATATTATTAAGATTTTATGACGATATTCGTCAACGATACTATCGATAAAGAATATTAAATTTATCGATTCCGATTTTCCACCGATTTTGTGCAGTTATTTGAAACTACATTATCGACAAAGAATATTAAATTTATCGAATTCGATTTTTTAACGATTTTGTAAAGATATTTAAAACTATATTATCGACAGATTATATAAAATTTCTCGGCTTCGATATTTTACCGATTTTTTGACGACATTTGAAACTATATTATCGACAAATTATATTAAATTTATCGAATCCGATTTTTTACCGATTTTGTAAAGATATTTGAAACTATATTATCGACACGTAATATGAAATTTCTCGATTTCGATTTTTTAACGATTTTGTGACGATATTTAAAACTATATTATCGACAAATAATCTGAAATTTCTCGAATTCGATTTTTTAACGATTTTGTGAAGATATTTAAAACTTTATTATCGACACGTAATCTGAAATTTCTCGAATTCGATTTTTCAACGATTTTATGACGATATTTGAAACTATATTATCGACACGTGATATGAAATTCCTCGAATTCGATTTTTCAACGATTTTGTGGCGATTATTGAAACTACATTATCGACAAATAATCTGAAATTTGTCGAACGATTTTTCAACGATTTTGTGACGATATTTGAAATTATTTCCAAATTTGTGAAAATTTGTCTAAGTCCAACACGTCTGGAAGTACTAAACTGCCTATTATAAGCGTTTTATTGCTAATTCCTCAACGATAAGGTATGGCATAGTGGTTAAGGAAGAGGATTACCATGCAGGAGGTAGAAGGTTCAAGCCCCACGAGTGGCAGATTTTTTATAATTTTTTTTGACTTTTTCTGAAATGATCCTCTTACCGTAACATGAATAATGTGTTTAGGCATAGTTTAATGTATTAATTATGCTAATTAATGAGTTTTAATTATAGAAAAAAGCTAGTAAAAGACGAAAAATCGGAATAAAAAATCGATAAAAAATCGACAGAATATCGAATTCGATAAAGTTCCGCCTAAATCGTGAAATTATCTTTCGATATTATAGATATATTATCGATAAAATATCTTACTATAATCTCGAAATTTTTGCTAACTATAATTCGTCGATAATCTATCTATATATCGAAAGATAATTTCACGATTTATGCGGAACTAACGCGACACTTTATCGAATTCGATATTCTGTCGATTTTTTATTTCGATAATTTGTCGAGTGTGCTGCTCGGGGTTTTGGAAATTTCCAAAAATTTGTCGTTTTTTCCAAACGTCAGTTTTGTTTCAAATTTTCAAAGATTTGTAATTAATAATTCAACTAATAATTTTTCAATCTTGAAAACTTTTTTTTTTTAAACGGTCGTTCTTTTTTTATTTTCTTAGAAAAATTGCCAAAATTGGTCAAGACAAAAAAATTGTTGGTCCGATCTTTTATTCTTATTTATTTGACAAATTTCTGGAAATGACAAACTTCAGAATTTTAACATTTTGAATTTTTCTTTTCGAAATAGTCATTCTTTAATTTTATTTTTTTAGAACTACTAATTTTTAATTTATTTTTAATTTTTATTTTATTTATTTATTAATTCAAACAGTATACTTAGTTTTCATTCTGTCATAAGTTAATGTTAATTTTTGAAATTTACAATTAATTTTTTTTTCGAAATGTTCTATTTTGACATTTTATCATCTTACTCAACATTAAATTTTTTCAATACTTTTTACAAAATTTAATGATTTTTTTAAACTATTAATTTTCCAAAAAATTGGTAGCTGCAAAAAAAACAACACACAATTATATTGAAAACTTTTCCTTTGTTTTCAAAATGGCTGAGAAACAAGTTGAGGTACTATTTCTTCAAAGGTTCATCATCAACTTCACAAAATTTTGTTTCAGACTTTTTTTGACATTTCCTCAAAATAATTAAGTTTTCTCAAAACAACTTCCTATAATTTTTTTTTTCATTTTGATTGAACATGGACTCGATAAAATTTTGTTTAAAAATAATTTATCCATATTTTTGCAGAACTTGTTGAAAGGCATATCTACCTACGTCAGAATTTTTTACATTTTATTCAAAAGTACTTCTCTTCATTTTTTAAAATTATTTATGGGGTTGAAACATGAATTTTTTAAACAATCATCACTTTTGTTTTGCAAAAAATTAAAAAAAATAAATTTCATAAAATTTTATTTAAATTAGGTGGGTATTTATTGTTTAAAAATTGACGTAAAACTCATTTATAAATTTTTTTCTTCATAAATAATTTTTGAAAATTTTTTCAATTAAAATAAAATGTGTAGGTACTAGGTACCTACAATTTTTTTTAAATTTTTTGCTAAGAAAGATTTTCCATTTTTTAAAATTTTTTATTTATTTTGTTTATTTTGTTAAAAACAAAGTTCTTTTTTACCTATAATTGAAAATTTTTTGATAGTGACAATTTTTAAAATTTTCACATGCTTGATGCTGTTAAAAAAATTACGCAGCTTCATTATTTTGTTAAAGGAAATTTTATCAAAGAATCAAATTCCAGTATAAATTTTGTAGGAAGACTTTCCAAAAAAATCAGGGCTTTTTAACTTTGTATGTTCCAAATAAATCATCAGATCCTCTACCAATGTTCTTA
This sequence comes from Balanococcus diminutus, assembly GCA_959613365.1. Lineage (NCBI taxonomy): Eukaryota > Metazoa > Arthropoda > Insecta > Hemiptera > Pseudococcidae > Balanococcus > Balanococcus diminutus. The sequence goes on along the minus strand of OY390718.1, from coordinate 15,177,718 downwards.
GTTGAAAAAATTGTGTTGTTCCTGAAAATAATTTTCCCGACTCCACTTCAAATTTCGCATTTCCACAATAACTCGAACACGTGTGACCAAAAAATGAAATAAAATTGATCGGTTTGTTTAGGTATATTTTGCAAAAGCCAAAAAGTCAATAAGATTTTCTCCACGGATGTTCAACTGAAAAACGCTTTAGGATACCCTGGTAAAACTTTCGCGAGTCGAAAATCAGCATAATTGCCATCACAGCTATCTGCTTTATACCGGATGAAAAAAATTATTCTCGTATGGGAATGCCGAAGCGACGATTGTTAAATTATGTGACGAGCTTTTGAAACGGCGACTGTCTGCAGCGTTTACCTTTCAGCCAATGGCAATATTCCACTCAGGTCTGGACGGAATTAATGAAGACAGATAGCGAAGTTTGATGTGCGAAAATTCTAGCAGCAGGAAATTTATACCGTCGCGTCGAATTAAGTCTCCAAGAAGTTGTCGCTAATTAAAGGTTTATGCTTTTTGCGAGCACAGCCAGAGTGTTTGAAAAGTCTACCTTTCCACAGTATCCATAGGGTGAATGTTCTCTCAAAGTAGGTATAGTCGAAGTCCGATATGTAATATTGGGACGAAATTCTCGAAAGTTTACTACGATGATACAAATTCTTCTCAAATAGGCTCCAGAATTTCAGATCTATGCTTACAAGGTGTCCAAAAAACACCAAAAGATGAGGAATTAGTCGTGAAATGTATTTTGTTGATTTTTTCCAACTTTCTACTCCCACTCGAATTATGCAAATCGAACGAAAAAAAAAAACTATTCTCGAAAAGAGTCGAAAGTTAATTTTATTTTCAATTAATTTCCATTGTAGGCTGAACAACAAATCGTGTTGGAAAAAATTAAAACTTTCCGAATTAAAAAAAAAAAAAAAAAAAAACATTCGATATAAAAATACCTAATATTAGATATTATTAACTCGATGTTTGTTAATAACATCGAAGATTATTATATCGATAGTGAGAATATTATTTACAGATTAAATCTGTAATACGAATTAACATTTTAGTTGATTTTTTCCCCTTTGAAGTAGTTACACGAATTTAAATTTCCATCGACGAGATATTAATTAAATATTTATTAGGCGAGTATTTAACGAGTTATTTTTTCCGTTCGATTGGCAGCAAAAAAAAAACCCAATGAAAGGGAACAAATCACGCCAAAGGTTCATTTCTCTTCTCAGCAGTTCGAATTCTAAAGCTCATAATTACTCGACGAATCGCACAGCTGAGCTCATCGTACCTAACTAAATGAAAAAGCTACAACGGTCGCCGAACCGTATAAAAGATGAAATTCGAAAATACAATTTTTATTTCCTGAAAGTTTGAAAAACGGGGGCTGATTTTTGAAACGCAATCAAGCCACGCTTTGGTGGTTAATACGAGTATCTTTATAAGAGTAGGACGATACGAAACTGAAACCGTGACTGAGAGATGAGAAAAATATACCAGATATGAATCCTTCTTTGTTTGCTTTGGCTGCGTCGCTTCGCACTCGCATCGAATGTCAAAGGTACCGTAGCATTTTAACGGTTTGTCGTCGTGAAAAATGAACGCAACGGATACAATTATTTCATTACCTACGACGAATCTAATCCTTCTATTCGTAGGTAAATAGAAATTGATAATTAAAACCAGACCGAAACGAAACTGAAACTCGTCAGGCTGCGGTAAGTTTAATTTAATCCGTAGTATTCTATTAAAATCATCCGGCCCCGGACTGCTGTGCGATGAATTTTAAACCTATAAAAGAGGAGCAAAAAAGCACTGCCGGAGATATTCGATGGGAAATTGGTTGAAATCAAATTATAGTTGAAACAAAAGTTTTCAGGATGAAATTTTTTTGAAATATTGTACAGTAACTTTTTTTTTTAAATTATAGAAATCGAAAAAAAAATCTTTTTTTTTTTAATTTTTAAAATGGAGCTAGCTTTTCTTCTGTTTAAAATTTTTTTTATATTATACCTAACTAAAAAAAATTAAAAGCAATTTTTTTGAAAATATGAATTTAAAACATTTTGTTCAAAAACAATTTTTTCAATTTTTGGTTTCAAAAAATTTTGAATCAAGTATATTAGATAGGTAGGTATGTGAAATGAAGTTATCAAATTTAAAGTTAAAACAAAGTTTTAGCAAAAAAAAAAAAAAAAAAATGAAACTGATCTTTTCAAATTTTGTTAAAAACACTTATTTTCAGTAATTTTGGAAAATTGAAGTTTTTGCCAAATTAAATTTAATCAATGAAAAAAGCTCCTGTAATTTCAATGCAAAATCCTCCTCCAATAGAATTCTTAAAAAATTTTAAAATCAACGATTTTGTGAAAATTTTTATTTTCAGTACCTAATTTTCGAATAATGAGAGTTTTTGCCAAATTGCATTTAATCGATGAAAAAAGCTCATGTGATTTCAATGCAAAATCCTCCTCTGATGGAATTTTTGAAGACTTTTAAAATCATTGATTTTGTGAAAAATTTTAATTTTAGCAGGTAATTTTCGAAAAATGAGGATTTTTGCCAAATTGCATTTATGTAGGTAATTTCAATGCAAAATCCTCCTCTGAATGAACTCTTGGAAATACTTTTTTTATGCCTTGAAATTTGATAATTTTGATTTTGAACAAAATTTTGAAACTATTCGTTTATGAATTGAAAAAGAAGCATTAATTTCGAATATCGCTGAAATTTTAATCTAAAAAGTTTTGGTTTAAACTTTAAACTGAAATTTATTTATTTTTTTAAATTTTTTTAAACTTTTTATTGTTTTGTTTCATTTTTTAAAAATTTTCCAACTTTTTAAATTTTCCTTATAAAGTAAAGTTTTTGAAAAAATTTCATGTTTGAATTTTAAAATAATTAAGTTACTCCAACCAAAATTTTTAATCGAGATTTTTTTCTCAAATTTCACAAATTTCCAAAATTTTGTATAAAATCAGATTTTTAAATTTCAAGTTGAACAAAAGTTCTCAAAATTTTTTTTTTTTTAAATTTTGTTTAAAAAATAGAATGTCTCTAATTATTGGAAGAATAAAAAATTGAAAGCATTTTTATCAAATATTGCCCACTAAAATTTTAATTTTAAAAGTTTCGGTATAAACAAAACTTTTTAATGTTTTCGTTCGAACTGCAATTTTTCAAAATTTTTATATTATAAAACGAATCAATTTTATTTTTAGGTATTAATTTTTTTTATCAATGGTAAAGTTTTTTTTTTTTTTGCAAGTTTCGCTAACATTTTAATTCTTTGACATGCACAAAACTTTCAGCACTTTGTTCGAAGTTTAATTCATCTAGATAATTTCGAGCTGAACAAAAATTTCAAAAATAAAAGTATTTATAGAAACCAAAAAATGATTTTTCGAAATTTTGTCAAAAATCCAACTTTTTCAACTTGGAAAAAAAATTTCAAAAAGAAAAATATTTTCAACATTGTTTTGAAAAACGTTTTTTGTTTACGCTACGTAAATACCTATTTTATTCAAAATAATATAGGCCTACCTACGTTTTTGAATCTCAAATTGAGCCAGTTTTCAAATTTTATTTTAAAAATTAGATTATTCCATTTATTTGGGGGGGGGGGGGGATTGAAAACGCTTTTTTTCAAATATTATTGAAGTTTTAATAATTTTTTGCAAACACAAAATTTTGAAAATTCAGTTCAAATAAATCAATTTGTACAATTTTTGGATTGAATTTTTTTTTTGATTTGAAAAGCTGAACATAGTTTACTATTATTGATATTTAAAAAAAATAAAAAAACAGGTTTTCATTTTTTTCCAACACAAAATGTCAACTTCAATTTTCCAATTTTTCATATGATTTTTTTTTTTTTCTAAAAATAAAATAGGATTTCAAATTTTTGTTTAAACAAAAATTTTTCAAAATTTTTATTCAATAAGTACCTATTATTTTTGGAGAATTAAAAAAATATATATTTTATCATGACCAAGATTTTTTCCTAAATTAACTTTTTCAAATTTCAAGTTGACAAAAGAATTTTTAAAAAATGAGTGAACTAATTTTTTATAACTTTATTTAGAGGATTTTTGAATTTGCTCAAAAATCAAATTTTTCGAACCTGAAAAAAAATTGAAGTCATTTTTTTCTATGTACATATAAGAGACTTTTTCCAAACGCAAAATTGTTATTTTCTGTACCTACAAAATTTTCAACATTTCCTTCGATTTTTAATTTTTATGATTTACAATTTTTTTTTTTTTAATTTTTTGATATGCCAACTTTTTTTTTTTTTTTTAACGCCATGTACAGCAACTAAGGTTAGTGGCGTATCGTGAAGGAGGTTTAGATATAGAAGGGATCGTAAATTATGGGGGAAAGAAGGTATCCCATGAAAAAAAAATATGATCAAAAATGATCACAAAAATGTGAACATCACTTTTGATCAAATTCTATATAAATTGATACAATTTGATCAAAGTTGATCAACTTTGGTCATTTGATCAACTTTGGTCAAGTTATATACATGTTGATCAACTTTGATCAAATTGTATCAATTTCTATAGAATTTGATCAAAAGTGATGTTCACATTTTTGTGATCAAATTTGATCAAAAACGTTTTGATCATTTTTTTATAAGTAAAAACATATCAATAAAAATTTCTTTTAGATGAGTATGAAGGAAGGTACTCTGTAAGGGATCTCACTCTACTTCTTTCAACTTTCAACCAAAAATCAACTCCAACATAAACTTTGGAGTTTAGTAGGTATAATATGTACCTATGTAATGTTGGTGAATTTGTAAATTTGGGCTCATTATATTTATATTTTTTGGCTCCACAAGTTACCTAAGAGTAGCAACTGCTACATTAAAAACACTCAAGATGCATATAATTTGATCTATTTTAATCAAATTGTATAAAATTTCATCAAAAGTGATCAAATTATATCAAATCTGGTATGGTTAACTTTAGTGCAATTTTTGCTACTATGTCCAACTTGGTAGCAACATGTGAAATTCGATACAATTTTATCAAATTCGATACATACTTTTATCAAAATCGATCAAATTATGTCTCATTGGGTATACATAAACTTTGGCGCGATTTTTGTCATTATATCTAATTTGTTAAAGACACATTAAATTGTATAAAATTTTATCAAAATTAATCAAATTATATCAAATCAGGTATGGTTAACTTTGGCGAAATTTTTGCAACTGTATGCAATTTGGTAGCGACTTGTGAAATTCGATACAACTTTATCAAAATTGATCAAATTATATCAAATTAGGTACAATGACTTCCGAAGGCAATTTTCTTTTTTATCCAATTTGATAGAAATTATGAAATTTTATACAATTTTACAATTTCCTATCAAGTTGAATATAGTTGAAATAGTTCCACCAAAGTTAATTATATCTAATTTGATATTATTTGATCAATTTTTATCATGTTTTATAAAATTTGATACAACTAGATATAACTAGACGAAATGTGTCAGATTTAATTTGACAGAATATGATAGAATATGATGAAATATGATAGAATTACATCAAAATTTTGATCAAACTTGATCAAATTTAATCAACTGTGATCATTTTTGATCATATTTTTTTTTATGGGATCGTAATTTTATAGAAGGGATCGTAAACCAGTTTTGGAGAGAAAGGATAATAAATTTTGAATTTTAATGGGGTCATCTGTTAGGATTTCTTTTGGATTATTGGAGGTTAGGTATGTTTGAACAAAAATTTTCCAACATTTTTATTTGAGAATAAATTGTTTCCAAATTTTCTACTAAGTGGAATTTATTACTCTATTGTTATAAAATAAAAATAGGTATACTTTAAGCATTTCATTCAAAATTTCATTTGTAGACTTAGATAAATAGAACAAGTTTTCAAAAAAATTGATATAAAAAAATATCATTGAATTTTGTCAAAAATTATATCGATTAAGTATTGCAATACCAAAAAAATTTTTTTCCAATACTTGATAATAAGAGTTTAGGTAGGTAATTTTAATTTTTCAACCAAATATAAATTTTATTCAACATTTTTTTCAAGTTCATGTTATTCATTTTTTTTTCAAAATTTTTATTGCATGATTGATTTTACTAAAAATATATTTTTTTAAACTTCATAAAATTTTATAGAAGTTTTATTCTTCAAAGCAAATTTTCAAACTATCAAGATTAACAAATCATTAGAATTTCTTTTAGAGGATTACTATTATTATTAATTTTTTTTTTTAATTTCGTTCAAAATAATTATATCTGACTTTTAAATATTTTCAAAATCAGATTTTCTGTATTAAACAAGTTGAATGAAAATTTTAAAAATCATTTTTTTCACGCATATCTAGTGTTCCATTTTTTTTTCAATTTTGTCTCAAATCACACTTTCCTCATTTCTTCAAAAATACAATTCAGCACCTGATGGTTTAGACCAGATTTTTTTATTTCATTTAAAATCAAAATGGAACTTTTCAAAATTTTAGTTCAATAGGACTTTATTTATTTATTTCTTTAAATCAAATTTTCAATTTCATTTTGAATAAAAATTCTCAAAGAAATTTTTTTTTTTTTTTTTTTTTTGGGTGTTTATAATTACAGGATTATTACACCCATCGGAAGAATTGAAAGGTTAGTTTTTAAATTATTATTAGGTATTATTATAATTTTGTCAAACAAATCACGTATCCTTATTTCTGGCTTTAGTTAGGAAGAAATTACTTTCGAATGTAGTTAAAAAACAATTAAATTTTTTTTTGCCCTCACAGAATTTTCAAACCTTTTCCAGGTTTTGATTTGAAAAGAAGATCTTTTTTCATTCGATATATTTTTCAAAACGAAAAATTCGTCACCTGACTACGTCATCGTCTCCGATAAAATTACCCATTTTTAATTAAATTTCACATAATTTCGATTCGCGAACAAGCCAGACGATGGCACGACTCAAACAATACAACGAAGGAAAAAAAAATCGTAATCAGAATAAAAATGACACGACAGCGACACGAACAAAACGGGGGACATTTACAATGGGCGAAAAAAATCCCACTTTCACGTTGCGAATGAATTCTCGTCTCGGAATATTTTCACATAATGCAGTTGATTAATTCCGAGCAGGGCAGCCGGCTAAAGAATCACCGGAGCAAAATTAAATTCACCTTTTAGAATTTCATTAGTCGTTCTCTCGGTATCTTAAAATACAACGAGTCCAACCCACGACGAAAGGGAAGAGAAAAAAACAACACTACAAACGAATACGACTATAAGAGTTCCTTTTCACCTATAAATATCTACGCCGCCGCTTCGCCGCTCGAAAGGTGGATTTTTTCATCATCGTCGCCGAGTGGTTAATAATGATACATCATTAAGGTACAGCGGTCACAATTTTTATGGGTTTTTAAATTATTCCGACGTGGCCCAAGCTGCTTTCCTGGGCGTCGTGTAATTTTAATACTATGCAAATCACTTTATCCTAAAATTCCACAGCAGCGCGGTGACAAAAGCACCGCATAAAATTTTATTAAGGTAACCAAAACGATCTTATGTAATAGTCTGCCAAGGAAGGCAGCAGTTGAAAAAACTACGAAGGAAGAAAGTTGAAAAAATTCATACCTTATTTGAAACACACAACTCGGTTATATGATATAACTAAGTACCTAAGTTTATTTAGCATAAAGAAATAAGAGAAGGGGGCCCATAGAGGAATTTTTTCGACTATTGGTTTATCACACGAGGCATTATTAAGATAACGTGGTAAACTTGGCTCCGCACTCCTCAATCGCATGCAAAGTATTCCAAGTTTATAGAACTTTTCGTATGCTGGCAGATTTCGTATTCGTAAAATGTACCTATACAGGGTGTTTCATAGCTGACTGAGTTCCTTCCACCGGGTGAATAGGCAACCCATAAGGAACAAAACTTGTTATATAAACATGTTGCCTATCTTCAAAATTTAAGGGGCGATGGAAAATTGAATCGAGAAAAAATAATTTTTGATTAGGCCAACTAATAGTACTAAAAAAATAAAAATTTTTGTTCTAGACATTTCTTTGCCTATATTTGAAAATGAAGGCGCAATAGAGCTTTAAACTTTGAAAAAACCGGTTTTCCAATTTTCAAAGTTCTGTAGCTCGTTCATTTTCGAAGATGGGCAAATTCATCACATAACTTTTTTCGCTTATCTCAAAGAGTTACACCTCTTTTATGTATCATTTTGACGTAATTTCGCAATTTTTATGTCTCATTCGTACCTATTGATCATTTGAGCTTCAAATTATCAATGCACATCATTGGAAAATGAAAACTGCAAAATTTGTCAAGATATTACATGAAACACATGTAACTCTTTGAGATAAGCAAAATAAGTTATGTGGTGAATTTGCCTATCTCCAAAAATGAAGGAGTTACAGAGCTTTGAAAATTTAAAAACCTGTTTTTTTCAAAGTTTAAACCTCTCTTGCGACTTCATTTTCAAAGATAGGCCAAAAAAAATGTCCAGAACAAAAAAAGTTTATTTTTTTAGTACTATTCATGGGTCCATCAGAAAATATTTTTTCTCAATTTAATTTTCTCTTATCCCTTCAATTTTCAAGATAAGCAACTTGTTTACCTATATTACATTTTTTGTTCCTTATGGGTTGCCTATTCACCTGGTGGAAGGAACTCAGTCAACTACGAAACACCCTGTAGAGGCTTGCCTTTTAAAATGCGACGAAATCGTTTGCCCTTTTCATTCCTCCGCCTTATATTCGTAAAAAGAAACTCACTCGGAATGGTTATTGTGGTGGGAAACGATAAAGACCGAAATAAATTCGCCATTGAATCCGGCCTTCGCTTTACCTTTAACTACAAAAAAATGTCCTACTTCGAGAAAGAAAGAAAAGCAAAATAATGCAATCACACACGACGATTTAGCGATTTCCTTAGCTTTTAAACAAGTACACATGGAAAATCGACAACGTATTAGGTGCTGGTATCCGCGACTGCGAGACAAGGGGGGGGGGAGCATTTTTTTTTGCACGAGTAAATAAATAACCCAGCCCAAGCCAAGGCACACATTTCGATGACGAAATGGCATCAAAACTTGTGCAAATAACCCCAAACTGTTAGTCAATTTGGCCACTATTTTTCATCTTCTTCCTTGTTTACTTTAACAATCGCAACGAAAACGACATTTTAAGCCTATAAGAATGTTCAAAAATCTACCATGACGTCCCATTAAAATGTGTCTAGTTGCCGAAGGGGAATTCGGCGAGATTGTATTACCCCTTTATTTTGGTTTTGCTTCGTATATCTATGTGTGACATTTTCGAGTTCGGTTAAAAATCCACCTCAATAAACGCAAAACAATCCCTTTAGCTATTATTACCCTAATTGTGTAATAATAATGATCGTCCTTTTTTCACGATCGACACTCGATAGGGAAGTGTTCATCGGTTCAGTTTTGATTTGTGAAAAACCGATTTGAAAAATTTAGAAAACAAAGAACAAAAATTGAAAAAAAAAATCAAAAACTTCTATTAAAAAGATTGAAAATATTCGATTTTTTTCATTTCCAGCAGATTTTGATTTTTTTTTTTTTTGAATTCTACAACTGCGAAACTTTACGAGTAATAACTTCAATATAATTATAATAATAATATATATGTAATGTTTATATATTTTTCAACCATACCACTGTAGGACTTCTCGAGTAACAATTTCGAGAAAAATTTCATCAATTTTGTGGAAATTTGAATTAATGAGTCGAAAACTTTTTTAAAATTAATTTTCGTTCAATTCCAGCAGTTTTGGAAATTTTTTCATTTTTTCAAACTCCATATCTAACTTTCTCGATAATAATTTTATAAATTTTCTGGAAATTTGAATTTATCAAGTATTCGAAAAATTTTATTTAATCAATTTTTGTTCAATTCCAGCAGTTTTTGCAATTTTTTTGTTTTTTCAACTCTACGACCTGTACGGTTTCTTCATGTAATAATTTCGAGAAACATTCCATCAAATTTGTGGAAACTTGAATTTATGAGTCGACAAAATTTTATTTTATTTTATTTTTTTCAATGCCGGCGGATTTTGAGTTTTTATTATTATTTTTTTCAACCCTACAACTACTGAATTCTTGAGTAAAAGTTTCGAGAATTTTTTTTTATCAATTTTGTGGATATTTGAATTTGTGTGTTGAAACATTTTATTTATAGACAGTTTTTGTTCAATTCCAACAGATTTGGCAATTTTTCAGTTTTTTTTAAACTCTACAACTGTAAGGTTTTTCGAGTGATAATTTTGAGTAAAATTCTATCAATTTTGTGGAAAGTCGAAAAATTGTCTGTAATCAAATTTTTGTTCAATTCCAGAGGATTTAGCAGTTTTCTTAATACCAGCAGATTTTGAACTTTTTTCGTTTCTTCAACTTCAGTAAGACTTCTTGAGTGACAATTTAGAGAAAAATTACATAAATTTTGTGGAAATTCGAAAAATTTTCAATAATCAAATTTTCATTGAATTCCAGCGGATTTAACAATTTTTTATTCAACCACACAATTGTAGGACTTCTTAAGTTACGATTTTGAGAAAAAATTCATCAATTCTCTAGCAATTTGTATTTATAAGCCAAAAATTTTTTAGAGATCAATTTTGCTCAATTGCTTTTTTCACCAGTTTTGACAGTTTTTTCGTTTTTTCAACCCTACAACAGACTGTAGGTAGGTTTTCTTCAGTAATAACTTTCGGAAAAAATTCATCAATTTTCTGGAAATTTAAATTTAATACAAGCCAAAAATTTTTTCAATAAATTTTTGTTCAATTTTAACAGTTTTGACTTTTTTTTTTCAACCCTACACCACTCTGTAGGGTTTCCCGAGTAGGTAATAAGTACTGGTTGGTTTGGTACATATTACATGGTGACTTTCACATTTTCCTTAAATTCAATTTCTTTGGAAAAATTTGCCCAAAATTTTTTTTCTCAATAATCGGGTCCATTCTGAGAGTTTATTATGATGAAAAATTCATAATTTTTCAATTTTTTTCATTTTTGGAAATGCCATGTAACAGGTACCTAGTACCTACTGGTTGATACTTATTACATGGTGAATTACACATTTTCCTTCTAATTTAATTTCATAGAAAAAATTGCCCCAAATTTTTTTTCCTCATTTTCACGTCCATTCTGAGAGGTTCTGATGAAAAAATTCACAATTTTTCAATTTTTATTTTTTTATTTTTGAAAATGCCACCTAATACCTAGGTATTTAATTTTAAGAAAAATTTCATCAATTTCATATAAATATGAATTAATGAGTCGAAAAATTTTTGTTGATAATTTTTTTTTCAATTCCTGCAGTTTCGGTGATTTTTTTGGTTTTTTATTCAACCCTATTCCACTCTATAGGGTAGTTTGAGTAATAATTTCAAGAAAATTTCATCAATTTTGTAGAAATTTGAATTTATAAGTTATTACCGGATCATTTTTTTTTGTTCCAGCGGATTTGCCAATTTTTTTCAATTTTAGCAGATTTGGAAATAGAAAATTGTAACAATATCTTCATAAAACTTCTCAAATAAAATTAATTTTAAAAAAAATTGATTTTTATAATTATTTGAAAAAATTAGAAAATCTTCGTAAATTAAAGGAATTATTATACGAGTATGTAAATTTAAAAAAGAAGTTGTATTTTTAAAAAAAAATTGATTACTTTTTGCAAAAAAATAACCTTCTACCTATGACAAACTTGTGGTTTTTTTCAAAAAAAATTTCTTTACGAGTTTTTTCAGTAGGTACTTCTTATACTTACATATAATTTTTCTCAAAAACTGATGAAATTGGTTTATAAATTTAAAAAAGTTACCTAAATTAAAATGAATTCGGAAATTTTTTTTTTTTAAAAATCAAGAAATTGTTTGCACATGAAATTTTTAATGAAAAAATCAATTTTTTAAAAATTAACAATAAATACCTAATAAATATCTTTAAAAAGGTTTTCATGACATTCGTTTTCTTAAGAAACTGATAAAATTATTTTTTGAAAAAATTTTTAATCAAAAATTTTGTATAAAAAATATTAACATATCTTCATGAAATTTTCCCAAGATGTTCTTCATGAAATTCAAACTTATTCGAATTTTTAATAGAAAAAAATCGCATCATTGAAATGAAAATAGCTAGTTCAAATCAAACAGCTATTCCAATAAATCCGTATTCAGAATTAGGACTGTTTTAGTTACCGAATTGCATAAAAAAAATTGTTCCAGAGCTACTTAGAAACATGGAAAGAGGGTAATAAGAGTTTATAGGTTTAAGCTCACAATTGTGACGCAGCGAAAATCCAAAATACCCATTTTCTGGAATGTTGGATGCTAAAATACAAGAAAAAAACAGCTGATTTTTTTTTGTCCCGTAAAAATGCCTGCAAAAGTCGATTTCTAGAGCACTTTTTGTCTCTTGGACTGTAGAGTAGATATAGGTTTGGTGTGGAAAGAAAAGCAGTTACACATACTGACATAATTGGAACTTCGGTAGAACGTAAAAACTGATCATATTTTTTCGCGCTAATGAAGATGTACGAATTACGTCTTAATGAACATGTGTGAACTACGTTTTAATGAACAAAGCTAGTTTTTCACCTTATGAGCCCCACAGTGTAATGGTTTAACACTGTCATCGAGGAATATAAAACCATGCACGTTGAGTTCCAGTGGTTTTTTTTCTTTTCAAAAGTAATCCTAATTTTAGAGATCCTAGCATCCCTTCCTTTTGAGGTAGAAGGATAAACATAAGCTATACTGATGTTACCAGTGGATTTTTCTCCTCAGGGGCTCAGGACCTGAGCTTGAAAAAAAAAATAGAAGAAATAGAAAAAAATTAGGTAAATTTTCAAAGTCAATTAGCCCAAATGATAAATTTATTTACTTTAAATTGTAAATAATTGACGTCGATTTCTTAGAAAAACGTGTCTAAATCGAGTCGAAATGGCCAGAACCAAATCAACATTTATAATAATTTATGTGACCTGTCATAAGAAAACCAGGTTCTGGTACGAAAAATATTTTTTCGTTTTTTTGTTGATATTAGTGGTACTTTTGGCGATGATTTCACTGGTCGTGGAGAAAACGTTCTCAAACGATTCTATTCGAGCAAATAGCAAAGTAAAAAATCCAGAGAAAAATCAATACTTCTATTCAGAAAATTATTTTCAATTTTTCTTGGAGGGCAGTTCAAAATTCAAATTGTGTCTACGTACAAATTTACAGCCTGATCGGGTTAGTTTTAAGTGGTCTGTGACAATTTTATGAAATTTTTTATTAGCAAAAAGTGGAAAATTCAACTCTTTTCACTTTTCATCTCGTATACTGGCTTAAATTTTGAGAAAATCAAAAAATCAAGACTAATTCATGGTTGGAAATCAAATTTCCAACAAAAAAGGTTCTCTTCACTTTTTGCCTATCTTCAATATTTCAGAAGTTATTTGAGAAAATTCAAAATAATTATAGATGTAAACTCCTGAAATATTGAAGATAGGCAAAAAGTGAAAAGAACCTTTTTTGTTGGAAATTTGATTTCATACCATGTAATAGTCTTAGTTTTTTGATTCGCTCAAAATTTGATCCGATATCATGACTTGAAAATTTGAAATTTCATTCAAAATTTGGAATTTTTGTTTTAAAGATGGCAGCACTGCCTGTAAAAAAATTTTCAGTCTAAGCAGTGAATTTAGGTTCACTTGGAGTGGCTAAATAATGCCCCAATCAGCTGGATCAGATGAATGGAGTGAACAGTGTGAGAATTTTAAAATTTGTGGTGCCCTCCTGTAAAATTTGTCTTTCGGATTAGAACCTGGTTTTCTTATGACAGGTCACATTAACAACATTTATTTTAGGTTGATTTGTTAAAATCGACGTCGAACCGACAGTCACTGGTTTATCGGGTCCTAACTAAGAATAAACTATCTGTTTTTTTTTTTGTTTTGCAAAAATTCCAGCAAAAATCATTTCTATAGCACTTTTTGCCTCTTGGACCGTAGACCAAGTTTGATGTGAGAAGAAAAGCAGAGCAAAGAAAATTGAAAAAAAAAATAAAAATACGATATGTATGAAAATTCCTCTGAGGACGTAAAACTGATAATTTTTTTCGCGTTAATGAACGTGTGCAAATTGGTTCTTTAATGAACATATTGTGCAAATTACACCTTAAAGAACATGTGAAAATTCTTTCTCACACAATGCGAAAGTGTAGCATTATCGTCGATGATGAGGTTTATAAATCCATACACTTGTCGTCGGCTTCAACGCGAGTAGTTTTTTTTATCAACTATAATACATGTGAGTACTAAGTGCGAGTTTTTTCAACAATAAATTATCGTAAAATCGATTTCGAGATTTTATTGTGCATTACCGACAGAGTGTTGGCAAAAAATGACGCCAAAACGATCGATAATGATTATTTCTCTAATAGCATTACTTCCACATTTATGCAGGAGTGAAAACGAATTAATCGAAATATGGAACTTTCAATTCGACGGTTGGAAAAGGTAAACTATTTTTCGATTTATCTTCTCATCGAGTTCAATTCTCAATGCAAATCTAATGCCTCGCGTATCGCTTGCGGTTTCTTTCCAGCAAGCAGATCTGCTCCAAGTCAGTAATCAAAAAACAACTATGGAAAATCTGTCACGACTTAGCACCCGGTGGGCCGAAAGATCCTGTAAAGAGCAAATGTAAAAAACTAAAGCTAGCCCTCAAAGTGGCCGCCGCACTAGAGTCACATTTTGAGACAATCGGATATTGTGAATATTCTTCCGGGCCCAGTATATGCGTTGCGAAAGGCTTAGACTATAGTAAAGTTTTCGTTTTTCAAATTGATGAAAAGGGATGCCACTTCGGAAATCATCAAAACTTTCAACTCAATCAACCAACGAAAGGAATTTTAGGTGATCTTTTGGATTTTTTCAGGTCCTGTTGGTGAAGCGAATAGATTACATGCGAATTGGAGATAAACTTCATGTGCTTTGTAAATATGACTTGTTTTTCAGTTAAATATTTTATTTTGTCAAAATAAAATTATTATACCTACTTATTTATTTCACTTGCGGCACTAATTTGAAGAAAAACCAGACACCTATGTTTATCATTATTTGTTTCCACAAAATGGTATGAAAGAATTTGTCCCAGAGAAGCTTTCCAAAATATTTGAACATTTTTTTTTTTTCAAGTAGGTAAGTATTTCAATGAGAGATTTAAAAAAAAACAATTCTCCTACACGAAATTGACTCTAATCAAAAATCAACAGAGTATAAAATTTTATGAATCTAAAAAAATTCATTAAGTTGGGTAAGTATTTAGAAAAAATTTTGGTAACAAACATTTTATAGATTTTGTTCAAAAAATTACCTAACAATTTTTTTTCTAACTTTTTTCAAATTTTGTGAAAAACAAATTTTTTAATTCATAAACGAATAGTTTCAAAAAAAAATTCAAAATCAAAACTATCAAATTTCAAGGTTTAAAAAAATTCTTCAGAACTTTGCATAGTTATGTTTGGTTTTTTTGAATTTTTCCAAATTTTTTTAGTTTTATTATAAATAGGTAGATACAACATAAATTATAATATAAAACAAAGCAATGCTTTTGAAAACAAGTGTTTTAAAATTTTGCTCATAAATAATTTTTTTATGTTTAAATTTCAGAAAATAAGTTACTCGACCAAAATTTTTATTCGTGATTTTTACCCTCAAATTTTGTTCTGAAGGTCAAATTTTTCCATTTCATATTCGCGGACGTAAAACTGATCACTATAAATTTCCATTTCGCGCTAATGAACATGTGCGAATAACGTTTAACGAACATTTATACGAATTAGGTAATCTGAAAAAGAACCAGACATCTACGTTCTATCATTATTTTCTTTTTTTTACCAAATGTATGAAATCATTTTTTGGAGAGAAACTTTTCCTAATACTTAAAAATTTCATCCAGGTAGGTATTTTGAACGGAAATTTCCCCAAAAAATAAGGAGTAAAAATATTTTGAAATATTTTTTCAGAAAAATGTTTCGATTTTTTTTAATGAAACATCTCCCAATTTTCTGGTATTTTTTCAAGAATTTCTAATTTTTTACACATAAAAATATTTTTTATTGACGGGCAGGGAGATTTCTCAATTTTTCCAGAGTGAAAGTATTAGCTAAGTATTTAAAAAAAAATTTTAGGAAAAAATTTCTTAATTTTTTTGAAATAATTATTTTTTCATTTTTCATTTTTTTTAAATGAAGTAAAATCTTTTGAAAAAACTCTCCTGATTTTTTTTTTTTTTTTTTTTTTTGAAATAAAAAATTATAATCTTTTGTGAGTAAAAACTAGAAAAATACCTACTTTTATTTTATTTTTTTGAAATAGGTACCTAAGTAACTTTTTAGATTGGAAAATATGTTTGATTTTTTGGGAAAATATTCTCATTTTTTTCAAGTAGGTAAGTAGGTACTTACCTAAATTTTTTCTCAAGTGAATTTCTCATTTCTTTCTGGAAAAAAATTTCTCGATTTTTTTAAACTGAAAAATCTTTCAATTTTTTGATTTTTTTCAATTCTTTATTTTGAATTCTCTAGTTTGTTTGTTCGTTCGTTTGTTTATTGATAAAATATTTTTTCAATTTTTCAGGTGTTTATAATTCCTAAAGTAAGCGTTTACCTAAAAAATCAATTTTTTTCTGAAGTGAATTTCTCATTTTTATGGGGAAAAATTACTTGATTTTTTTGAAATATTTTTTTTTTTATTTTACATTTTTTTTAAATAGGTACCTAAAGTAACTGATTTTTTTTTTTTTTTTGGAATAAAAAATTCTAATTATTATAGATATATTATCGATAAAATATCTTACTATAATCTCGAAATTTTTGCTAACTTCTATCTATATATCGAAAGATAATTTCACGATTTATGCGGAACTAACGCGACACTTTATCGAATTCGATTTTCTGTCGATTTTTTATTTTTACTATTTGTCAATTGTGCTGCTCGGGTTAAAAAGGAACAGGGAAAACGAAGAATAAAAATTAAAAACATGAAAAACCAAGCAAAAAATACCACCATAAAATATCATTAAAAAAATCCAGGGAAAACAGAGAATAAAAATTACTACTAAATTGAGATAAAAAGGAAACACGAAACAAAAACTATTTAAAAACCAGGGGCAAAACAAACAAAAATCATTTTGAAAATTGTAAAAAAAATTTACAAAACAGATTTCAAAATGTTTGAAAAAATTTATTTCTAAACACTTACAAATAAAATAATTTTTTTCTTCTCAATCTTGGTGAAAAAAAAATATTCTAAATATTGACAACAAAATTCAGATTTCTATTAAATTAAATTTCAATTTTTTTTTGTTAAAAAACAATTTTTCCCCCGTTGAGAATGACTTTTTAAAATACAAATAAAATTCGCCAAAACAAATTTTTATTTTATTTTTTCAAAAAGAACTTCTATTTTTTATTTTTCTAGTATTAGGTAAGTAATTTTTATTTATTTATTCATTTATTTTCCAAATGTTTACTAACTGCATAAACTTTTTTTTTATTATAAATTATTAAAAAAAATCTATTTTCGATTTTTCTTGCATTGTAAGTATTAATTGAAAACTTCTTTCAAAAAATTTGGAGTTATATCTGTACAAAAGCAAATTTTCAAAACTGAAATAAACTCTCATTTGTAATTTTTTCCTGAAATATATTTTTTAGACTAAAAACAGAAATCAAAAAAATTAATTTTTCTAAAATTTTCATTTTTTAAAATTTTATTTTAAAATACTTCGGTTTTTAAATATCATGTGTAATTTTGTGCAAAAAAAATTTAATAAAAAAATGCAAAATTTTACGATAAAAAATTCCATAAAATTCAACTAAAACTGTTTTGAACTTTTTGATAGAATATCTAATCTAAGAATTTTCAAAATGTCCCTTTCCCCAAAGAGTCCTTGGAAGTAGGTAGAGGTGCTGAAAACTGGAGCATTATTTTCATGCTCAAAATATCCTTCTAATTAATAGCAATTCTAACTCTGCTTCCCATAAAAAATAGATAACGATAATAATAGTAGGTATTACTTACCAACACCGAAACCACAGCTTATTTAGTTGGTTGATTCGTCATCCAGTTCCAGGAAAAAATTAATTACGTAACTGCAAAGATAAAAAGAAAAATATCATTGATTATTGCGCACTTACTTACCAATTTATCGAAATTAAGAGATAAAAGAAAAATATCTAAGCAAAAAATATGTAATTGATGTTTTGTAAACAACGTCGTCAGCGGAGCTATAGTTGGGCCAACAAAAAGCATACACCTCTCTACACATTTCACGCTTGAAAAAATTAATAAAATGGGCAAACTTCAGATACCCATACACGTTGTTCGTAAATTAGTACGAGACACAATACATCAAACGATTTCTTTTTGACTGAAATTCGGTGACTTTTACATTACATTATTCACCTGCGTGAAATTTGTTCTCAATTGAAGTGTAAATAATTTCTACAGCTTTTTGGAAAATCCCTTCTTGTGGAAGGTAAAAATCGACTTTATAAATATTATAATAGGTAACAAATTTCAAACATCAGGTACCTAGGTATTTTTCATGGAAAAAGCCCAATCAAAGTTTTTGTTTATTCTTCGCTTTCGTTAAATAAATTAAACGAAATCGAAAAAGGTCAGTTAGGGTATCAATGATTTAATATAAATGTACAAGCAAAAATCATTTCTTCGGTATAGTACTCGATGGTGCGCGTGTGTGTGCTACTGTAATTAGGTATTTAAATTTCTTTGGATCATTCATTATGAAAACTTACCCGCCTATTGCGTTTTGACTTGCATGAAATTTTTAGATTTTAAGTAGTTTTTCGCTTATAACTCCTCGAATATTCGTTTAAAAAAAAACTTGATATAAGTAAAATTGAAGTGAATACAATTTCCAATATGAAAAGTTATATTTAATTTTTTCGAAAAGTGAACGGGTGACGCAAAAACAAACATCAAAAATATAAAGGGTGAAAAAAAAGAAGAAAAATTCTCTCCTCTTCCATAAATAAAGAATTATCACCGTTTATTTGTACACAAATAAAATAAATGAAGTACATTTGTAGAAAAGTTCACATAATTTAACGTTTATTTGAATTTTTTTGAATTTCATGACTAAAGGAATATTGACAGTAAAAAAAAAGTAGGTTCACTATGCCAGGGTGGGCTTATTTAGGACTTCTGAATTTTTAAAAGTTTTTCCCTCAAAGTTTTTTATTTTCAAGTATAAGAAAATAATTCGTTATTCTTTATTTTTTCCCTAACTGAATTTTAACTTGTCTCTAGTCCCTCCTTTTTCAGAAAAATGAAAAAATTTATTGATTTTAAAAATCCGGTCTATTTTTGGTCACAACCAATCAAAGTTGTTCCTTTACATGAGAATGAATTCCTAATTTTCTATTCACCCCCCCCCCCCCCCCCCCCTCAATGCCGGGTGATATTATAGGGCGCCTCCAATTTTTCAAAAAATAAAAACGAAATGAGTAAATGGGCAGAATTTTTTCACTTAGCATTTTATGTTGTTGCAATTTAATAGAAAATGATTCCTATTTTTTAGTTTTCCTCTGGCTGAATTTTAAGCAGTGTACTGCCACTAACCTCCATTTAAAAAAATTACCAATTTTTGAAATAAGAGACTATAATTTTATTATGTAGTGGCAAAGCTTAAAATTCAATAAGGAGAAACATAAAAAATAGGGAATTATTTTCTATAAAAATGCAACAACTTAAAATTCTGATTGAAAAAATTCTGCACATTTTTTAGCTGATTTTCTCAAAGAGAAAAGTCCGCTATTAAATTTGACCTCTAAGCATTTTTCATTTTAATGAACCGGTTCTCGAGGAATTCGCCATGGAAAATTTCAAAACAAACAGTTGATCATCAATTCCCATTTTTAAAAAATAAATGGCTAGCAAAGTTGTAAAAATTCAAAACTTTTGCAATGCCTATCTAACTGCCTACTTTTCATGATAATGCCGTTTCTTATTGGTTTAAAACTTGTTAAAAGTTTTTATTTATCAAAAATAGCTGGCTGTAAATTGTATAATTTTTTTAATCACTTTAAAATTTTCAATTTGATGTTGTTATCATTAAGTACATAAAAATAATTTAATTTACACATGAATTTACATAAATTTTGAAAAATAAAAATAAAATTGAAAATAAAAAATAAAAATAAAAATAATAGAAAATCAGTGTTTCTAGCGCATTAAGTGCGTTAGAGTTTTTTTTTGTTTTGTTTTTTTCTGAAATTTGGGGCGCCCTTATCACTTTTGAAAATCGGTCAATTTTTTTTATTTTTCTGAAAAAAGGGGAGCAGATGACTATTTTCAAAATTCAGTTATGGGGGAAAAGTTTTAAAAAAGGAATTATTTTCATATTTAAAAAAAACAACTTTGACCCCAATATTCAGTTTGCTTAATTTTTTTGTTATTTTACTGGGCTAAAGATCCTGATTAGGGTGGCTCTCATTTTGGACATTCAGTTTTTTTTTGTCTTAACCTCCATTTGTTTTATGAGAAATTAATTCCCTCCTTCTTATTTCCTCTCTAACTGAATTTTATGTGACCTCTGATCGTCCCCTTTTTCAAAGAAAATTTTAAACTACCTAGCAGCACTATCCAGTTGAGAGTTTCTCATAAAAAAATTTTTAGGGGTAGGGGGTAGTAGACAAAAAAATCCAGAAGTCCAAAAATTCAGTAAATTTTCAGTGGCATTAAAATGGTGAGGGAGGGGGCAGAGGCACCATCTAAAACTCAATAATTAGGTAAAAAATAACTTGATAAATTTTTGTAATAACCAAAATTATTTCTAAGACTTCTAGCTACAACTTTTGCATGAAAATTTTTTCAATTGGACCTCTCCCCCCCACCAATTTTGCATAACACTTCGAAGATACTAATTAAAAATTGGAGGGGTAAGGGTGGAAGGGGCCAATTGAAAAAATTTTCAAATAAAAGTTGTAGATTAAGATCCTAAAAATAATTTTGGTTATAATAAAAATTTCGAATAGATCCCTCCCTCTCCTTTGATTTCACATAACATCAGGTAGTTACTTTTTCAAATTTATGGAGGGGTCCAATTAAAAAAAATTTCAAACAAAAGTTGTAGATTGAGGTCCTACAAATAATTTTTGTTATTATAAAATTTTCGATTAGACCCTTCTCTCCCCTCCAATTTCGCATAATATGACTTAGATCTCTTATCATTAAAAACTGGTGGAGGTAGGGGTTCAATTGAAAAAAGTTTCAAATAAAAGTTGTAACTTGAAGTCTTGGGACAAATTTGGTTTTCACAAAAATTTTGACTGGACCCCTCCCTCTCCTCCAATTTCGAATATCAAGTATCTATGTACTTAGTATTGCACTTGGAAAAATTCAACAACAACTAATCCCGATGCAATCCAAACAGCAACGATTAAAGCCTTCGATAATTTCTATCACAATCAAATTTTCGTTCTTTTTCCCACCCACGTAGGCCATTTTTTAAACGTATTAACTAAAACATGCACTGTCAAATGAACAAACCGCTCGAGATGTGTGGCGAAATTGTTTCGTAGAATTTCTTGGCAAAAGCACTTAGAAATCTCTCCAAAATTCGGAAGCAAGCTGAAATAATTTACAGCTTTTGAGGGCAGCGTTTTTAGCACTGGCTGTTATCATCCTTTACTGACAAGTCGTTTTAAAGCGAAAATTTACAGCCACGTTATATACTCGTATGTTGGCTGAGGTATAAACCGCGTAGTTATTTTGTACGCGCCGTTTTCCCACATTTGTACCGGTGCTTTTCCTTATTGCGTTTAGTTTAAATTGATTTCATCAATTTTAAAAAACAAAGAATGGAGATTATTCTTCGGTGCATTTTGGAGGATTTTTCGCATCGAGATACTAAGGTGCCTTCTTTTGTGGGCATTATTTTTTTCAGCGAATTTTAGACGCACGTCAACATTGTGGCGATGAGGAAGATGGCGAATGGCGAGGAAGATTTTATAGTTCGACTCACATGGCCGAACACATAGCGACGAATTATTTGGCATATAAGATTAACATGGACGTATATAGTAAAAATACGTTTATGTGTCTCTTGATAATGTCACGTTATTGCCATCGTATACATCACATACTAACGCATAGAGGCATATACGAGTACAGGCGCTGCATACCCTTATTTCTCGCAGCTATACGATTAACATATTAAAATAGTGCCAATCTCGATGCCTCGTATAGTTGTTTACGATGCATAAAAATTACCTATACGTGTGCCATCTTCCGTAACGAGTCAATTGGCCCCTCAAGAGCGTTAACACGTCCACTATGTGGTATAATTACTCTGACCCGAGGTATAAATTTGACCCAGTGTGATATTAATATTCTCGTCTGCGAGTGTATTGGGTAGATGAAAGGTTGGACCATTTCATTCGAAAATTATTTTCACCATACAGCTTCCACGAGTTACTTTTTTGAACACCTTATTGAATTATGCCAACATATATAAGACTGTGGCTGGTTTATCCTGTAGCCTTATTTTCGTTATTATGTTGCGTACCTAGGCTCAGTTTCCATTTCTTTTCTTTTTTTCATTTCAATACAAATCCACTTTTATTAGAAACAGCATCTTTTTTCAGATTACTTACGTCTTCTTACATAATAGAGAAACGATCGGAAAACACATTCTACTTATTTAGGTATTGAGCCATTTTTTTTCTCTTATGATTCGACTCAGGGTGTTTCGTACTCGTTTTCATGAACCTACCTAGGACCTACGTTATCACATTTGTTTGCGGTACCGTGATCAAAATTATTATTTTTCAGTTTAATGCACCCCGGATTCACCTTGAATTTAATTAAATCAATTGTCTAACAAAAAAAAAAAAAAAGGATTTTTATAGGACCTTTAACATTAATTATGTTTTCGAAATAAAAATGCTCCTTTAAACTTGAAAAAAATCAATTTAAAAATTTTATTAAAGTGAGTAATAAGTATAAAAATCACCAAATTGCAGATATTATTGAAAAATCTTTAGATTTTGAATTTTTACGAAATTCTTATAAAACAGATTGAACTTCGCAAAACTGAATTTTGGAATTTTATCATGTAAAAATTTACATTAATTTTGACCAAAAATTAAAAATAACACATTACGTTTGAAAGTATGAAACATAGTATATGCTTTTACTCTGTGACAAAATGTCTAAAAGTCACGAATATTAATTTCCATGGAAATTTAAAAATCTAAAAAGTATAATAAATAAAAAAAATTTCAAGTTTCAGAATGTCTGACAAAAATTCTAAAAGTCAAAAATTTTTTAAAAATTTATCCAATTTTCAGAATTTCTGAAAAAATGTCCAAAAAGTCATAAAATTTATAATTTTTTATAAAAAAATTCCAAGTTTCAAAATGTCTGAAAGTCATCTTTCTAAAAAAAATTTCTAAGTTTTAAAATGTCTGACAATGTCTAGAAAATGTATAAAAGTCATAAAATTTCAAAAAAATTTACAAATTTACAAATTTCTGACATACCTAATGTCTAAAAAATCGAATTTATTAAAAATTTTCCAAGTTTTTTTTATGTCATCCAAACCTAACCTAACCTAACCCAATGGGTCGGATTTTCCTGTCGGATTTTGGTCTCGTTTTTTTCCAGTTTGGTCTCCGTAAAAGCATATACTAAAAAATAAAATTTTCAAGATGAATTGAATTATAAAAATTCTTAAACTTTCAGAAATTTGAAAATTTAGTAGGTATAAACTTCAAAATTTAATTCAATTTTTTAAATTTCTTAAAATTTGTTGAAAATCTGATTTTTATCAAATTTCGAATTTCTTACCAGTTTTGAATTTGTACCAATTTTGAATTTTTTTGCAAATTTCAAAGATTCGCGAAATCTTAAAAATCGATAAAAAAATAAAAGTTTAAAAGTAACGAATTCTGATGATATTAAATTTTAAACATTTTAAAATTTTCACAACTTCATTAAAAATTTTTGAATTAAAAAAAAATCATATTTTATCAAATTTTGAAATTTCATCTAATTTTAAAATTTACCCAACTTAGAAAATTCCAAATTTTTAAAGATAGGTAGACAGAACAAATTTAAAAAAATTCAAATACGTACTACGAACATAATTATAAGTAAAAATTAATATAATTTTTAAAATAGATTCAATAGGTAATTAAAAATTTATTAAAAAAATTTGAAAACCGGGTCAATCTTTATCAAATGGTAAAGATTCAAAACAAAAACTGGTTCTTGAATTTTAACATTATTTCCAGGTTAGATACATTTTTGAAATTTAATCAAACATTCAAAAAATTTTAATAAGACATAATTTTACAATTTTCAGAATTTTGAATAAAATAAAATAAAAATTTTCTCATGTTTCAAGTTTGAAAATGTTTTGAAATCATCAGATCAGATTTTAAAATTAGATTGGTTTCAAAAATGCAGTCAGCTAAATTTTCAAAATTTCTAAAATTTGGTCAAAATTGGAAATATGATTTTTAAACAATTAAAATTTTTTAAAATGTAGCAAATCGAAAAACAGTGATAAATTCTTTTAATTTTCAGAATTTTTAAAAAACTGACAAAAATTAAAAATTTGATGATTATTAAAATAATTTTGATAATTTTTTTTTAGGATTTGGATAATTTGAAGAAATTTTGAAGGACAATTTTCAAAATTTGTTGAATTCCTACGATTTTTTCATTTTTCAAATACCTACTTGCCTGTAATAGATTATTAAAACTTGAAAAATATTCTAAAATCCAGCGAATTTAATTCCGAAATTTTAATAAATTTTTTAAATTTTTATCAAAAGTTCATTTTTGAAATTTAATAATTATTTTCAAAATTTCATGAAAATAATGAGCAAAAATTGAAAAATTTTCATTTTAAAATTTTTACAGATTTTTAAAACATTGTCTTAATTCTCAAGAAATTTTAAAAGTCAATTTTCAAACGTGGACAAATTTCTACGATTTTGAAAATTCCAGTTTTTTAAATGTGATAACATAAGTATCCAATATTAAATTTTGAAAAAATGCTAGAATTTTTAAAATTCAGTGAAACTTTAGTAAGTATACTTACTTTTTAACAATTTTCAAACTTTTCAAAGAAAGGAAAAATTGAAAATTAGTATTTTTATGATTTCGAAATATTTATAAATTTTTAAAATTTGGTCAATTTTTAAAAATTCATTTCATTTTTCAAAGAATTTTAAAAGTCAACTGTTAAACTTTGATTACCTAATTTTTATAATTATTTTTGAAAATTAATAAAAAAATTCTAGGAAAATTTTTAATTTTTTTTGAATTTATCCAAATTCTTAAGCTTCGATTAATTCTTACACCTTAATAAATTCATTAAAATATATTTAAAAATTTGTTAGTTTTCACCTTTTAATAAATTTTTGAAATTTAATCAATAATTATTGTTAAAACTTGGTGAATTCTTGAAATTCATCAATTTCCAAAATTTTCAAAAAACGTTATAAACTCAATTTTGAAAAATTTAAAAATTGGGTGAAACTTGTAAATTATATTTTGTTGAACTTTCAAAATTTCGTCAACCTTAAGAAAACCAGTAAATTTTTCAATAAAAATTTAAAAACCAGTTTTCAAACTTTGAATAATTTTAAAAATTGATAAATGTTTAAAATTTTATGATTTTAAAACGTTTGGCTAATTTTTAAGAAATTTGCTAAATTCTAAATAAATTTATCACCTAATTTTCAAACCATGATTAATTTTTACAATTTAAAAAAGTTCTATTTTTCGAGTCCATCTAGTAAATTAGGTATTAAAATTCCTTGATTTTGAAGTATTTTAAAAATTTTAAATCAGCTTTTAAAATTGAATAGTTTTAAAAATTTCCATAAAAGTTTAATTAGTTAATTTTTAAAAAACTCAAAATTTAGTAAAAATTGAAAATTTATTCATTTTAAAATTTTTATTGAATTTTTAAAATTTGGTCATTTTTAAGAAAATTATGTAGGTAGCTAGGTATAAGTTTTCAAAAAAAAAAAAAAAATCAAAAAAAAATCGAAAATCCAGAAAAAATCTCCAATGATGGAAAAATTTCCATCAAAAGAAGTAAGCCAAGTAATTTTCAGTAAATTATCTCTAGCGAAACGATCATGACCCACAATTATTTTTATACGAGTATACTAAGGTGTGGAAAATTTGCGTTTCTTAGGGTAGAAAAATTTTCATACTCGAACGAGAAAATAAATTTGTCACCCCTAAAACCACAACAACGTCGCTGCACCCAATGAAAAAATTACAACTTCTCAATGGAGAAAAATTCGCCAAAAACCATCCCAACACGAATTTCAAAACGTAATAAAACATCTTCACTTCTTGACCATCCACGGACAAAGTTCGCTCCTCCCCTGAAGCCTAGATCCTCGTCGGTTATTTTCTAATACGATAAATCTACCCGTTTGCAGGGCAAATCTACTACTACGAGGTAGGTAATTCATCGAGTAAAATTTACATTACACTTATTACACGAAATAAATAAAATTTATCTCCTCGTTGGGCGAAATTTACGAGCCACTTGTTTAAAATTTCCTCATACCGCGAGTATCTATATTCGTACATTGCACAGCATGCCCCTGCCCCTGTTTCAACGATGAGCTTCTCTCTCTTTCTGAACTCGCAAGAGCTGGCTCAAGTTCGCTATGTATTTTACTATTATCCAGATTTTGTTGTCAACTGGATCTAAGAAGTACGAGATATGTTCTCAAGAACAATCAATCTTCGCTCTGCAGCATATTGCAGCCAGTACCTTTTCCATAGGTATCTTTATTTAGTTGTCATATTCGAAACTTTGACAGTTATCGGCTTCGTAGATGATATCAGCGTCTTTATTGCTTCGCATATATGCCTTCATAAATGTCGAATTTTCTTTATGGCCTTATATAGATATAGTATCTATATTCGCTTTTACGATGATATTGTTCCATGGTACACGCTGCTATAAGCAATTGTATTTCGTATCTATGGTTTTATTACTTGTCTTCACGTGTTCGTATCGGGGTTTTCCCTTTTTTATTTTTCAAACTTTCGATATTTATGAGATGAACGGTTCATCGAATGGATTAAATCAACGCTGACCGAAATGAATAAATGATTGAAATCTTTCTTCCATCGTCTCGTGTATAATTTTTACTCCTAAATCATTTACGAAGTATTCACCTCGAGTCGTCGTTTTCTTTATCGTACGAATTCATTAAGGTGGTTTTTTAATACATGGATGGATTTTTTTTTAGTACTCGTATTTTTTTCCTCCCAGCCCTATTTCAAAGTTGTTACCTCTTGTGAGAAAATAATTCCTTATTTTTTTTGTTTTTCCCCTTCCATGAAAACCCCTCACTGCGGCGCCTCACCCCATTTTTCAAAATAAGAAAAAATGCAAGTTTCAATCAAAATTTTCGAAATTTAATTTTTTTAGTTTCAAAGCCTTAGTGTGACTCCTTACTGTATAAAAATGACTCTCAGAACGGTTTTAGCCCCCTCCATCAATTTTTCAAAACAAGAAAAAATACAAGTTTTAATTAAAATTTTCGAAATTTAATTCTTTTAGTTCCAACTGCCTCAGTGTGGCTTCCCATTGTATAAAAATTGCTTTCTGAATGATTTTTGCCCCTCCTACACCTCTGCCTCCACAACTAAAAAAGTTTTTTTTCAAAATAACATAAATTAGCTAATTTTCATTTAAAATCATATTTTGAGATGCATTCTTATGAAATTATCTGAACAATACCCTCCTCCTCCTCCTCCTCCTCCTCCTCCTTCCCCTCCCCACAAATTTTAAAACATAAAAATGAGCTACACCTGAAGAAACTCTAAAAATGTCGAAATTAATTACACATTACCATTT
Organism: Balanococcus diminutus; assembly: GCA_959613365.1. Lineage (NCBI taxonomy): Eukaryota > Metazoa > Arthropoda > Insecta > Hemiptera > Pseudococcidae > Balanococcus > Balanococcus diminutus. Next base: position 15,149,761 of record OY390718.1, on the reverse strand, counting down.
GAGATTTCTAATTCTCTCTATTAAGTATTATTTTTTTAATAGAAGAACATTCCTCAGTGATTTTGGAGAAAAATTCTTTTTTTTTTCAAAGTGAAAATATTTTTTAAATTTTATAATACTTACTCGGAAGAAAAATTTTAATCTTCTTGGGATCAAAAAAGTACTCATAATAATTTTTTGAGTCAGCTTGAAAAAATTTTCAATGTTTTGGAGAAAAAATCTTTTTTTGTGTTTTATTTCTGTCTTATTTTTTAGAAAAAAATCGTATGTAGACCTATCAACCGTCTTCATTGAAACGAACAATTTTTTCAATTAAAAAAATCATTTTTTTTTTCCAGAAAATTCTTGAAATAAAAAATACTTAGTATATAAAAATATTTTTAGAGTCAGTGTGAAAGAAATTCTCAATTTTTTGGAGAAAAAATCTTATTATACCTATAGATATTATACCTATTACCTACCTACCTATGTACTGTTCAAATTTTTTTGAAAAAGGAAACAATTTTTTATTTATTTATTTTTTTTTAAAGAGAAAGTCAATTTTTTTAAGTTAGAATATTTCCAAAAATTTTTGGAGAAGAAAACTTACCCACTTATTTTTTGGGGAAAAAACTGATTTTTCTTAGAATGAATACCTATCACAATATCTTTGGAGTCAGCATAAAAATTCTCAATTTTTTGGACAAGAAAATCTTTTTTTGTGTTTTTTTTTGTTGTTTTTTTTTTAAATTTTATGTAGGGAGACCTTACCGGCTTAATTTTTTTCAAAAAAACAACAATTTTTTCAATATAAAAAAAACACTCAACTTTTTTGAGAAAATTCTTGGAATAAAAAATACGAGTAGGTACCTTAAGTAAAAATAAGTCGATTTTTTGGAGAAAAGGTCAATTTTTTCAAGAAAAAATATTTCTCAAAATTTTTGGAAAAAAATTTCTTTTGGGGGAAAATTTGTTTTTTCATAGAATTAATACCTCAATTTTTTTAGTGTCAGAATAAAAAATTCTGATTTAAAAAAAAAAAAAACCCCGAGCAGCACAATCGACAAATTATCGAAATAAAAAATCGACAGAATATCGAATTCGATAAAGTGTCGCGTTAGTTCCGCATAAATCGTGAAATTATCTTTCGATATATAGATAGATTATCGACGAATTATAGTTAGCAAAAATTTCGAGATTATAGTAAGATATTTTATCGATATAATATATCTATAATATCGAAAGATAATTTCACGATTTAGGCGGAACTTTTGCGACACTTTATCGAATTCGATATTCTGTCGATTTTTTATCGATTTTTTATTCCGATTTTTCGTCTTTTACTAGCTTTTTTCTATAATTAAAAATCATTAATTAGCATAATTAATACATTAAACTATGCCTAAACACATTATTCATGTTACGGTAAGAGAATCATTTCAGAAAAAGTCAAAAAAAATTATAAAAAATCTGCCACCCGTGGGGCTTGAAACATCTACATCCGGCATGGTAATCCTCTTCCTTAACCACTATGCCATACCTTATCGTTGAGGAATTAGCAATAAAACGCTTATAATAGGCAGTTTAGTACTTCCAGACGTTTCACCAATTTGGAAATAATTTCAAATATTGCCACAAAATCGTTGAAAAATCGAAATCGAGGAATTTCATATTACGTGTCCATAATATAGTTTCAAATATCGTCATAAAATCGTTGAAAAATCGAATTCGAGAAATTTCAGATTACGTGTCGATAATAAAGTTTTAAATATCTTCACAAAATCGTTAAAAAATCGAATTCGAGAAATTTCAGATTATTTGTCGATAATATAGTTTCAAATATCGTCACAAAATCGTTAAAAAATCGAAATCGAGAAATTTCATATTACGTGTCGATAATATAGTTTCAAATATCTTCACGCAATCGTTAGAAAATCGAATTCGAGAAATTGAATATTATGTGTCGATAATATAGTTTCAAATATCTTTACAAAATCGGTAAAAAATCGGATTCGATAAATTTAATATAATCTGTCGATAATATAGTTTAAAATGTCGTCAAAAAATCGGTAAAATATCGAAGTCGAGAAATTTCATATAATCTGTCGATAATATAGTTTTAAATATCTTTACAAAATCGTTAAAAAATCGAATTCGATAAATTTAATATTCTTTGTCGATAATGTAGTTTCAAATATCTGCACAAAATCGGTGGAAAATCGGAATCGATAAATTTAATATTCTTTGTCGATAGTATCGTTGACGAATATCGTCATAAAATCTTAATAATATCGAATTCGATAGTTTTTAGATTTTTTGCCTATGAAGTACCGATAAATCTTTATAATATCGTGAGAACATCTATAGATTTTCAAACGATTTTTTATCGATACGTTACATCTTCCGATATTATCGATCGAGTGTGCCGCTCGGGAAAGGTCACCGAATTGTTTGAAAAATAAAAATCTTAAAAAATTAGGTAAATCCACTTGAAAATATATCTTGAAATTTTTAGAGGAAACAAAAACCAAATTTCGTATTTGAGGGGAGGGGGTGCAAATTTTCTTGAAAAAAAAAATGTAATATTTTCGAGATCGGTGAAGATAAAAAAAATCAATTTTTGATAGAATAAAACAATTACTTAGTATGATTTTTGAAAATCAATAACCACTCGATTTTTTCATTTTGCATGTTTAATTGAAACAACTTTCGAGAGGAGAGGAAATATTACAATACATTGTTCAGACATAGACAATTTCATCGGAATGTATATTTTCAAAATATGATTTTAAATGAAAGTTAGGTAATTTATGTTATTTTCAGAAAGCCTTTTTAAGTAGAGGGGAAGGAGGTAGGGAGGCTAAAATCGCTCTGAGAGTCATTTAGTATATACCACGGAGTAAATAAATTTCGAAAATTTTGATTAAAACTTGTATTTTTTCCAATGTATTTTGAAAAATAGTGTGGCACCGTAGGGAGGGGTTTTCACGGAGGGAAAAACAAAAATGAGAAATTATTTTCTCACAAGAGGTAACAACTTTAGGGAGTGGGTGACCAAAAATTTCAAATTCGAAAAATAAAGACAACCCTGGAATTCATATTTTAAATTTTCACCATCGCGACACGAGCCTTCTGAAAAATTCCTCTCACCTTGCTCGAACCATGCTTCTCCTTTAAGGTCAATTTGTTTCGAGTAATTTCTCATTTCAGTCATTTTTTTTCCACGGCTGCTCGACCAGTCGACAAATGAACCTTTTCGAACCAGCAACAGGTGTCAAATTAAAACTATACGAGTCGAAAGCTATGATGACACGTGCCAAAAAAAATTACACTGTAAACACTTCAATCCAACATACGACTAGTGATCTATTTGTGAAGCGAAAAAAAAAAATCATAAGTGAATGGGGAAGGGGGATCGTGAGAGCCTGTGTTCTTTATTTCAGCTAAGAGTTTACATAGTAAAGACAAACAGTTCGAGCAACTATAATATTACCTACGTTGCTGCACTCGTAGTCGTATGTCATGTTATATACGTATTATCATCGTGTGCGATAATCCCTTTTACGATGGAATTATCTTCTGAATGATTCGTAACTTATTATGCTGCGAGTTATGTTTTCTATGAGTTCGAAAATGTCAGTGTGAGTAAATTCAAATTCATCAATTTTCAAATTCCATAGTGATTTTATTTTATTTTTTAAAAACCAATAGTTCACACCAATTCACTTAGGAGGTCGTTCTTTGGCGAACTAGATACCTAAGTAAGCTTTTTAAAATTTTTGAACTTTTTCAAAATTACTGAATTTTTTCAAAGATCTAAATTTACAGGTTTTTGAATTTTTTAAAAATGACAAATTTTGATTCTTTTTCAAAATTCAAAATTTTTGAATTTTTTTCAAATTTCCAAATTTTTAAATTTGAATTTATTTATAATTTTAAATTTTTGATTTTTTTCTTCAAAAATTTTAAATTATTTTAAAATTCTGAATTTTTGAATTTTTTCAAAGTTCTAAATTTTTAAGTTTTTGAATTTTTTAAAAATGACAAATTTTTGATTTTTTTTCAAAATTCAAAATTTCTAATTGTTTTTATAATTCTAAATTATTTTGAATTTTGTTTGAAATTTGAAATTTTTGAATTTTTTAAAATTCAAAATTTCTTTAAAATTCCTAATTTTGAAAAATTGATGGAACTTAGAAATGTGGACATTTTAAATTAAGTACAATCAATTTTTGAATTTTTGAAATTTCTACATTCTTCAAAATTTTATAACTTTTTGAAATTTGGTAATTTTAAAAAGTTTGTTTTTGATAATTTTTTAGAAATCTTACTTAATTTTCAAAAAAAAAAAAAAAAAAAAATGAGAGTGATAATTTTTGGAAACTTGGCCATTTTATTAAAATTTTGAAAATTTGACAAAACTTAAAAATTTTGTCATTCTGAAACTTCAAATAATTTTTGTGATTGGATCAGTTTTTAAAATTCTACAAAATTTTAAAGTAAATTGAAAACATCAATTTTCACAATTTTCAACATTAGGAAATTTTTTAATTCAAGTTTTTCGTTGAACATTCTAAACTCGATACCTACTAGTAAAAATTCAATTTTTGAAACTTTTAAAATTTATTTTGAAACTTTGATCAATTTTGAAAATTCTGTCATATTTTCAAAAAGTTCACTTTTTGACATTTTTCAAATTTGGTCAATTTTTCAAAATTCAAGTAAATCTCTGATGTTAAACATGTTATTTAATTTTCAAATTTCCTTTAATTCGGGAATTTTATAGTTTTTTAAATTTTATTTTTCATTTTTTTTTTTTTAGAATCTGATCCACTTTTAAATTTTTTGTATTTTTATGCGTACTACAATGCCAATTCATAGTCCATAAAATAATTTTTGAAATTTAACTTCCCATTCCCAGAAGGAGTACATGCATCCATACATATATACTATAGTAGCCTTTATAAACCATAAAGACAGTTTTCAAATTCAAAAGTCGAAAGCACGATAGACGAGAGATATTTACTTTGTATTGTATATTTGAATTGAAAAGCATCAATCTACGAGTAGTATACAAGAAAAGCTTACACCAGCACGAACTTTCTACACTATAATTCCGTATCGTTGCGGTTGTGTTTTTTTCTCTCTCTTCACTTCATGTAACTATCGAAGTCGACGCAAACAATAGTATAGATTTATCGGCATGTTGAATAAAAGTTGGATATAGTCCATTAAAAGTTTTCTCGACGGTATATAAGCTGCGAGAGATTTCAGAGAATTCGACTTGGCGAGTTTTGAAATTCAATTTGGGCACCAATCGTTTTAGAAATCTCGAATCGAGTCTCGTTTGACTGGTTCGTTAACGATAATTACCATGATTTCGATGACACTTATTATGAAGTACCTATACGTACGTAAGAGAAGAAAAAAAAAAAAAATACAAAAAAAATTTATTAGGTAAATTTTTCACCTCAGTGAGCAGTACGTAACTAGGCTGAGAAAAATGTTTTTGTCATACCATTTTTTGACACCTATCTATACATTTTTTCAGCATTATACATATAACTTCCATCTAAAAATTGTTTTCAAAGGAAATGGATCGTTCTGTGAAATTATATACTCGAATTTCGAATATGAAGATGAAACTGTGTTCAAAAGTCAATTCTTTCATTCATTAGTAGCTAGAAATTTAAAAAATAACGAAACCGAGTCACGATATTTCCTTTACTTTTTTGGTTTACTATATTAAACCACTTGAAAGGTAAAATAAATGCTTATAAATTAAATTATCGTGTGAAAGCGTTCGATCTGTAAAAGCAATGCTTTTCAACTTCATTCAATGATGTACAAAATGAACTTGATTAATTTTTTGGCCCACATCCTTTCAATAGAATAAGATAGGCGAAGCAACCGAAAACATAAATGATGTAAAATTATCGTTAGTTTTTTTTTTTTTTTTTTTTTTTTATGAAGGAACTTTTTTAAAAAAATGATTAGGTATTTAAAAAAAATTAAAATTGGATTCATAATTGGCTCCAATTTATGAGAGAATTCTTTCAATAAAAGATTTTCAAAATACTTGAGCATTTTTTCCAAGTACGTCTTTCGACGAGAAATTTCCCAAAAAATTAGAATTTTTTTGAACAGATTCGTCTGAGATATTCTCCAAGAAAATGTTTCATGAAAACGTTTCAATTATTTATGAAAAAATGGGGAAAACAAAATATTTGAAAAATAAAAATTGAATAAGTATTTTTTTAAAATGCAGGAATATGGGATTTTACTTTAAAATATTTTAAAAAGTAAAGAAATCGATCAACACATATAATTAAAAACTGGAAAAATTAAAAAAATTATTATTTAAAAAAATGAAAAAAAAACTTGAAAATTGAAAAAAAACACAATGAAAAAAATAAAATTGAAAAAAATCAAAATTGGCAAAAATTATAAATACCTACCCATTGGATTTTAATTTGGAAGTAAGTACATATTTGAATGAAATTTAAATCAAAATAAATCATTACCTAGGTACCTATTTAAAAGAAAAAAAAACAGAAGAAAATTGCATTTAATTGGAAAATATTTGAGAAGGTAATAAAAATTCAAAAAAATAGGAAAAAAATTGAATCAAAAATATTTGAAAATTGAAAAAAAGAAAACAGAAAAATTAAAGCTTAAGTTGAACAAAGAAAAAAAAACATTTTAAAAAACTGAAAAAAAATAATCAAAAATTAATATGTACCTATCAAAAAATTGGAAAAAATCAAAAAAAAAATTAGAAAATGTACCTACCACAATTTAAAAATGATTGAAATTTTAAAAATAGAAAAAATAACCCCAGACAAACTTTTAAAAAATAGAATAGGTATAAATTAGACAAAATGAAGTTGAAATCACATAGTTGAAAATGGGCAACAGTATCTAATAATTACAGAGGAAAACAATTGGAAAAAATAAAAAAATAAAAATTCAAAAATCAATGTAGGACTTGGAGAAAATTAAATTTATTAATAAATTACTACCTAATAATATGTATCTATTTGAAAAACAAAAAGAGAAAAATTGAATAAAATTCTAAATCGAAAAAACAAAATCATAGAAAATTAGAAAAATTTGAAAATGGAGTAAAAAAAATTCAACAGAAAAAAATTGAAAATTGTAGAAAATCAAACACAGAATGGGAAATAAAAATTCAGAAAAGTTTAAAAAACAAAATATACTTATCTAATTTGAAAAATTGAAAAAAATTAATCTGAGTTCGTTTAAAATCGAAGTAAATCGAATAGAAAAAATAAATGAAATATACATTTTAAAAATATCAACTTTTAAAAATAAATAAAAATTTTGATTTCAAATAAAAAATAAAGGTCCGTACAAACTGAAACAGAATTGCTTACAAATTTGAAAAATTGTAAGAAAATTGAAAAAAAATCAGACTTACATAATTTTAAAATCTGTGAAAAGTAAAAAAAAAATTACAAACTAGAAAATTGAAAAAATCAAAAATTTGAACAATTTAAAAATTGTAGGTAGGTGCCTATTTGAATAAACATTTAGAAATTAGGAAGGAAGAAAATCGAAGAAAAAAAAGTTGAAAACAACAACATTTAAAAATATAAAAATAAAGAAGTGCATAAATTACGTAAAATTTGATTTTGAATTCCAACTACACACACACACAAAAAAAAAGGCTAAAAAAAGAAGAAGAAATTGTGAGCTAAAAGAATTGAAAACAGTAGAATTTGAATTAAAAAATTGGAGCAGAAAAAAAAAGAGGAAAAAATAAATTAATTTGAAACCTACACCTCCGAATAAGATCAACTCTCCACTTCCCCTTCACAGCGAACTAACTCGAGGGATGAGAAAGCGGGGGAGGGGGCCCAAAACATCTATACTATTCACCATTTCCACATTTTGCAAAAATTTTTCACTTCATGAGCTTCAATTTACCAATTCAGCTGCTCAAAGAAGCCACAAGTAATTTCCAAACCACCTTGTGCACATCTTGAGATAAAAATTAAACAGTCACTCTCTCCAGTATCGTCAAACTTGCTCAAAAATTCAACAATTGACCATCTAATCTAAAGAAGGTGTATTTTAATTAAACAAACCAAGACTGTTAATATTAATTACGTTAAGAAACGAGAAAGGAGACATTGGTCGAGTACTCAGTTAGTTTAATATAGAGCCAAACCTAGCGAAACCAAGAAACCATGAAATGGTATGGTATATAGTCATTCATACCATCCAGCAAATTATTTTCGCGACTTAATTAAACGATAAAGCGTGTAATTTATTAACGCGCAGAGCAGATTTCACGACTGCGAAGTACGTATTAATCAAAACCAAAGCTGCGAAGAAGTGTAAGATATCTGCGAATATGCAGCGAACCTGAAGGATGGAAAAGGCGCGAATGTACATTTTTATTCGATAACGTGTTTTATTCTTTTTTTTTTTTTTTTTTTTTTTTTGAAATAATGCCTTGGAAATGAGCGAAAAACGTGCGCGAAATATTAATAAGTCCAAATGAAAGAGGAAATTTTTTAGTGAAATGATATTTACGTAAGAAACAAGCGTACTTTTAATTCGGCTGGAAAAGGCTTCTCGCGGTTCAAATATGTAAATTTTTTAACGCTATCAGCTCCAAAGTGAAGCGAAAGTTTCAAAGACGCAGGCACCGACGTCGTAGTATTTATTTTATAGAAAACCATCTCATCGCATTGTCGAGCAGCTCGTAAAAAAGGTTTCCAGTTACAGAAAAAGTATTCGATGAGAGTTTAATTTCATTAGACGCGATGTCAATCTATTTAACTTCACCTGGGCTTCTGTACCAGAAGCTCGCTCTCGAGCACAAAATGGACGTGAGAGAAAGTTTCTCGTATACACTATGAGTAGGTAACCTATACCATTCAATCGAGAATACTGATTACTATACTTCCAATATCGTGCATCTTTTCAGCATAGGTCAACTTTTCAACTACGTTGATTATACTTTTCAAGGTAACCATTGAGTTGTTTTTGTTTGCTCCAACTGAAAGTTTTTAATCAAGTATTTTTCTACCCTATTTTTTTTATTATTACTGTAAACAAAATACGAGCACTGAGGATCGTATGGAGTTGTTGCTGGAGTCGTGATCTATGTAAACTGATCGAATTTAGGTAGGTATTGGCATAATACTAGAAAAAATAAATTGTCTCGTACTTCTTCATAAATAATAATTTTTTAGGTTGTTATTTTACTATTTTTGATTCCATCAAAATTTTTTGTCTCGTCTCCCAAAAATTAGAAAATTTAGCTGTGAAATTTATAGTTATATGGACGTTGTAAAGGAAGCAATGCTTCATATTACTAATAAATATATTCATTCATATTCATTCATACACTATACCTATCTATTTCATTAGGTACTTAAAATTTCACACTATCATCTAAAATTTAAATTTAGAGGGTGTATATCTACTTATATTATTCCATTTTTCTTGAATTAACGATGAATTTATATTTTCTCATTAAGAAATATATGTACCTACCTAAGTATAATTATACGTATTATTTCGAAGAAAAACATTGAATATCTTCAGAAAAAAAATTAGCTTGAAAAACTACATAATTTCTCGAATTTAAATTTTAAGAAGAAAATAGTTTGTCTGCAGAAAATGAAACCTTTTGGAGGAAAAAATTTCCTCTTTATTAAAAAATGAAATTTTTTCAAAGACAATAAATTCCTTCGGAAAATTGAATATCCTCGAGCAAACTGAAAATATAATTTAGAAAGATTGAACATAATCGAGGAAAACACCATCTGCCCTTAAAAAAATCAGTCCTATCTAAAGAAAACGTTATTTCGAGAAAATGAAAAATTCTTCTTTTCATCACTTCAAAAATTGGATTTCTTCAACAGAAAAAAAAAATGATAGAGGAAAAAATTTATCCACATAAAATTTAATACTTTCAAGGGAAAACACTTGAAAAAAATTAAAGGATATCCTCGAGAAAAATTTGTTCAAAGATTGAATTCCCTCAAGAAAATAGTTTAATTTCATATAATGAAACTTCTTCAAAGAAAAAATATTTTCACAAGAGTAAAAATCGTCTAAGAAAATAATTTATATTTACATTTTAAAAAGTTGAATTGTTTTGAAGAAAAAAGAAATGCACCAAAGTGACTCAAGAAATAGAATTTCTTCAAGGAAAATAATTCAGGCTCGGGAAAACAAAATTCTTTGAGGGAAAAAAATCACATTCAAAAAATTGACTTTCTTCGAAGAAAATATGAGTAATATCATCAGGAAAAAAACTGGAAATTAAATATCTTTGAGGAACATAATAGTTCATTTTTAGAAAATGAAATTTCAATGGACAGTAAAAAAATTAAATATTCCAGAAGAGAATATTCACCTTCAAAAATTTGAATGTCATTTTCGAAGATGAAAAATTACCCTAAAATAAATGAAAGATTTGTTTGCCATCACAAAATCAAATTTTCTCGGAGAGAAACATTCATATAGGTATAGAAATATGTATAAAATTTCTTAATGGAAAAGAAAACACCTGACAAACTAAAAAAAAAATTAAAAAAAAAAAAAAATACTCACTTCCAAAAAATAAAAAATTTTATTCCAGGAAAAAATTCAATTTTTGTACAGAAAAAATTATATTTTTGTTTCAACTTTTTAAAACCTTTTTTTTTAGAAAAAAAAAAACTCTCAAAAAATCCAAAGAATTAAAAAGATTTCTTATACCAAAAGAATTAGGATCCCCCCCCCCCCCTAAGAAATAGAAATCACTTTCACTCCAGATTATTTTTTCACTTAAAAAAAAAAACAATTTTCTCCTCAAAAATCAAAAATTGTTCAATCTAAGAAGTTGAACAAATTCTTGTTAAAAAAAAAAATTAATACCTACTCAAATGAAAAATACTACATTCTAGTCTTCACTCCCAAAAAATTGGAAATTTTTTTCTCCAAAATAAAATTTTAAAAAAATCAAGAATTTCCTCCCCAATAATATGAAAGACTTATATTCAAAAAATTAGATTTCTTACTCATTAAGATTTTTCATTCAAAAAAGAAAAAGAAAAAGAAAATAAAAAATCGTTTAATCAAAAAAATCGGAAATTTTTTTCTCAAAAAAAAATCATAAATTAAGTACTTTTACTTCTGAAAAATTGAGAAATCTCCTTCACCCCTCCGGGCCCTCCCCAAAAAGGTTATTTTTTAATGAAAAATATTTCTATTCCATCATACAAGAAATTTGAAAAAATATCCAGAAAATTGGAAAATGTTTTAATTAAAAAAAAAAAATCGAAACATTTCTCTGAAAAAATATTTAACGATAAATAGGTAAATTTCTACTCCAAAAAAAAAATATTCGAAAAAAAGGAAAGATTTTTCATCCAAAGAAAAAATTTTGAATCAAAAACTGGTAACGTAATCGCTGCCCAAGTGAAGCCAGGATCAAAAATTTTTAAGTAAATTAGCATTTTGAATTATCTAAATGAAATTTAAAAATTCTTTATTACATTTCTTCCCAAGAATTGAAAATTTTTCCAGAAAAATTACCTAGAGGAGTTTTCTGACCAATCTATTTGAATTTTTTAAATTTTTTTTGGGGGAAATTTACCGACGAAATATGTACTTGCAAAAAATGATAAGTATTTTGAAATATTTCTGTTAAAAAGACTCTCTGTTCTCTGCTTTTCTTTCCACATCAAAATAGACCTCTGGAGAAAGGGAGATTTATTTTTGCTGGCATTTTTGCGGGAGTAAAAAAATCAGCTGTTTTTGGGGGGGGGGGGGTCCAACATTCGAAAACTCAAAATAATTCAAAGGGATTTCAAAATTCAGTGTTTAATAACTTTGCGAGGGTCTATACTTTACTTTAAAAATTCATGGTTTCATAATTTTGTAGGGTCTATATTCGTGAATATACATATATCAGTTTTTTTTTAAATTGTAAACTCTAAAAATTTATTGAATTTTCAGCATTCGGAAAATTTTAAGAAAAGTTTAAATTTCAAAAATTAATAAAATTTTAATAAATTTTATAAAATATCTCAAGTTTGGAATTTTTATTAATTTCAAAATTTTTTACGAAATTTGTTGAGACAATAAGAATTTAATTATTTTAATTCGGAAAAATTTACTTATACCTGAATGCTAAAATTTTTGCAAATCCAAAGTTGATACAATATTTATTTTTAAAAATTCTTAAGTTTTAAAAAAATTCAAAATTTCAAAGTTTTTCAAAATTTTAAATAAAATTGTAAAAATTCATCACTTGTTAAAAATTAATTAAAATCTGAAATCATAAAAAAATTATAGGAACTCTGATATGAAATTTCGAATTTTTATAATTTTACTTTACCAAATTTTTCAAAATTAAAAATTCGAGTTAATGAAATTGTACCTAGTAAAATTGAGCAGAATTTTAAAAATTATTTCAACTTAAAAAGCTACTTAAAATTTAAAAAATTATAAAATAGAAATTTTCAAATTTTTTTTCTGAAAATTTGACAAATTTCAAACAAAAATTACTAAGCCTAATTAAAAATTTACAAGATTTACAAAATTGTTCTTCTCCAAGGCACGTTGCTTCGTTGGCTGTTTTCATTTTCATTTTTCTAAGCAGAGCGGTAGGTACGTTTTAAAAAAGAGGCTATTTTCAGGTCGTAAACCTAATCAAAAAATAAATCCTCCAAGCGTAGGAAAAGTCGAAGAAATTTTTTCTCTTTAATTTTCTTCTCCATTTCTTGCCTCGTTTATTCGTATTTCTTCTCCATGTGAAAATTTAAAATTACGAAATTGGTGGTGCTTTTGGGAAACAGGGTTATTTGGACGGTTGGTTTTACGTCGATATTTGCCAACCTTGTTTTCCGTTTTACTTTTCTTCTTCGGGTGAAATACGAGTAGACCTATACCATTTTCGCCTCTGGTTGCAAAGGCATAAGAATTTTTCCCGAGCTATTTTATTCTTTACGATGTTTCATTTTATTGCGTACTTTTTATCGCGAACAATCGTTAAATTTTTTCGTCTTTGTTGGGTAAAATTATTCGAGAAAGAAGGGCAACGTCATTAAACGCAATCATGGCTATTAGGTTGATTGTACCCATAGGGTTGTAATTTGATGATGAATTCGAGTCGAATTTTTTCATTGTTTTTGATGCTCGTGTAGAATAACTAGATGCTGATAAGGGAACCTCGTCAACTCGTCACCTCCGATTGATCTGAAATTTGGCTCACTGAAAGAGCATGCCAGCCAGACCTCACAACCAAATTTTTAGCTGTCGAACTTGATTTTTCGATTTTTGGCGAATTTTTTGAAAATGGCTAAAACTGCCTCCAAAAAAACATTTTTGAGAGAAAAAAAATGTAAATTTCAAGATAGAATCCTGAAAATTGGTTTGTACGCTAAAGTCGACCTCCCGAGTCGATTGGCGCAATTTTCGAAGCGATCTGGAGCCTCCAGAAAAAGTTGACTTTTCTACAGCACACTGGAATCTCTCCAAAACGGCAAAAGTCAACATTTTCTGGAGGCTCCGGTGTCAATCGACTCGGGGGTCAACTTTAGAGGGTAAACGAAGTTTCGGATAATATGCTGGAGAAATTGATTTTTTGGAAATTTTTTAAAAATGCAAAATTTTCAAGTTGTCAAAAAAAGCACATGCGAACTCGTCACCTCGGATTTTGGATTCAACTACGTCAATCATTAGATGGCATCATACTAACGCTAGGATTAAATTTTCAGCTGCCGAAATTAATTACAGCGCCGTCTGGAGCTATTGCAGTTCACTGGAGAAAAGTCAACTTTTTCTGGAGGCTCCAGATCGCTTTGAAAATGGTGACAATCGACTCGGGAGGTCGACTTTAGCGTACAAACCAATTTTCAGGATTTTATCTTGAAATTTACAATTTTTTTTCCAAAAATGTTTTTTTGGAGGCGGTTTTAGCCATTTTGAAAAATTCGTCAAAAATCGAAAAATCAACTTCGGCAGCTAAAGATTTGGTTGTGAGGTCTGAGTGTCATGCTCTTTCAGTGAGTCAAATTTCAGCTCAATCGAAGGTGACGAGTTGGCGAGATGTCAAAGTTGTCATGTGTAACTTTCGAGGTATAATTCAATTTTAGGTTGGTAATTTTCAAAATTTGACCACGGTTGCTCCTTCAAATTAATCAACAGGTCAACAGTTCACTCTCTCGATAGAACACCCTCTCGATGTTATTTTTTATACACTACGAACCGAGCAAAAATGCCTGGAAAAGCGTTTAGTATTTAGTATCGCTGATTAAATTGCACAAACAAGCTGAATTTATACGATTACACGATTAGGACATTAAAGCCCGCAATTTATTCGACTTTCGAGTCATAAATTAGCTATACAGAAGAGCGACTTAACGAAAAGCGGGCCTCTCATCCGAAGTAACGTATTTTTGTATTACGTCGAATTTTTGTTTATTTTATGAATTCCTTTGGGAAAGAAAGATGCCGAATCAAGCATACGTTTGCGTTCTTCTCGCTTTCGCCTATTAATCCGCAGTTTCCAGACGTCGCAAAAATACGAGTACCTTCGTTTCCGCGATCTTGTTTTTTATTCGATGCGAAAGATCTCCCTTTCAACTCGCTACGAAGTCGTTTTAATTCTTCCAAGGAGGTATTTAAACAATTTAAAGCAGAAATAATCTACGTCTATGTTTATTTTTACGACAGAGGTTTTAGGGTATTTAATCACTCTCACCCAAAACGTCTGGTCATCGAAGGGGTTTACTTCGAGCTAATTTCGCTTCACCCTCTTTGATTTTAATGTAAAACTATCGAGGTATGAAATAATTTCCAAAGAAGGATGGAAATTTTTTTATCACGTGGGAGGCCCTACAGACTTCTGGGGTAATTTTCGAGTTTTAATTTTTAATTACTTAGCTAACGATCAACGTCAATAATTATTAATAACGAATATTAGTTTAAAATTCTAAGGTTCCCACCAGCTTGTGATGGAATTATACGATTAGTCCAAAAGTATATTTTTCAAGATTTATGTGTCAAGTGAATCATCTTGAAACATATATTACCAATTTAGCATAAAGTACATAGCAATAGGACACAAATCTCACCACGAAAAAAATTCTCAAAAGAGTTGAAATTTTAAATATGATTTATCAAAAAAAAAAAAAAAGTAAAAAGTTGTATTTTTTCGAGAAAAAAAAACCAACGTAATTTATTCAATAAAAAAATCTCTGAATTTTTTTAAGCATAAAAATTAATAATCATGAAAAATCAAATTACTTAAAAAATAATTTTTTTAAAGTTATGGTATACAATTTATAATTATTATCTATCACTGCCTACATAGGTATGAGTTTATTCTCAATTTTGAAATTATTTACGATACAACAAAATCGGAAAAATTGTGAATAATTTGAGAAAAAAAGAAAAAGAAAAACTTTTCAATTTTTTTTTAAAATGAAAAGTTGTCTATAATTTTTGAAAACAAAAATCGTCAAATCTTCAAGGTAAAAAAATATCAATTTTTTTTAAAGAACTTTCCAAGTTCCTTAATATGATTAACCACTAATTTTCTTGAAATGAAAAATCGCCAAACTTTTCAAAATGAAAAACCGTCAAATTTTTTATATCGACAATTTTTTTAATGAAAAATTGACAAATTTTTGCCAATGAAAACTCGTTTAATATTTGGAAATGAAACATCGTACAATTTTTTAAAATGAAAAGTGGTCAATCTCTTCAAATATGAAAAATCTAAAAAAATACTTACTTAATTGGGGAATCATCAATTTTTGAAATTAAAAAATACAAAATTTTTAGAAATTAAAAATTATCGCATTTTTAAGATAAAAAACCGTCAACTGTTTTTAAATGAAAAATGGTCAAATTTTCGGAAAAAAAATTGTAAAATTTTTGAAATCATAGATTGTCTAGTTTTTTTAAAAGAAGATACCATAATTATTTTAAATGAAAAGTTATAAAATCTTTAAAATAAAAAATCATCAATTTGGAAAAAAATGAAAAATTTGCTAAATTTTTCAAAATGAAAAAATGTTAAAATTTTCAAAATGTTGAATCACCAATTTTTTAATATGAAAAATCGACAAATTTTCGGAAATGAATTATCATCTAATTTTTCAAAATGAAAAATTGTCATTTTTTCAAGATGAAAAGTAGTCAACAGTTTTTGAAATGAAAAATCCTCAAATTTTTTTAAACGAAAAGATTCAAATACTTATTTTAAAATTGTTAATCGTCCTACCTATTTTCAAAAGATAGAAAATCTAGTACAAATTTTTTTAAATAAAAAATTGTCAAATTTTCAAAATAAAAAATTGTCGAATTTTCAAAATAAAAAATTGTCGAATTCTCGAAATTAAAATTGTCGAATTTTCGAAATATAAAAAATTGTCGAATTTTTGAAATAAAAAACAGTAGGTAAATAATCATTTTTAAATGAAAAATTATGAAAATTTTGAAATGAAAAATAGTTCTTCATAAATAATAGAATCATGAATTTAAAAAAAATAAATAAATGAGAAATAGTCTGATTTTTAAAATGAAAAATCCAAAATATTTTTAAAAATAAAATTAGGTTTTAAAATGTTTGAAATGAAAATTCTTCAATTCGGTAAAAATTAAAAACCGTCCATTTGATTAAAATGAAAAAACTATCAAATTTTTTAAAATGTACAATATTAGCCTATTTGTTAAATTATTAGCAAATGTAAATTTTCAACATTTGGTTCACCAAAATTTCCGGAAGCAATTTTGTCAATGAAAAATTACCTATGTTTTTATTCTTTCAAATATGCATTTTTTTTCAAAAGTATATTTCTATTCAAAATTGAAATTTTTTTCGATAGAAATTACTCAGGTGCACAAAATTTTTTCATTGAAAAATTATCAAAAAAATTTCGAGGAAAACTATTAGATAAATTTTTTTGAATAAAAAAAATATATTTGTTTTCTTTGAAATGAAAAATTATTATTCAATTCGTCTAAAAAGTTAATTTTATCTATCAAAACTTGAGAAAAAAGTACGAGTAAAAATATTTATTTAATGGTATTTCGACCTAACTCTCAAATCGGCAAACTTCCAAAAACCAAAATTTCACCCAAAGATAAAGAAAGGAGCAATCGTACCGCATGCGAATGCCCTTGAAAGTTTAATATTAAAAAATACACCTTATTTCCCAAATCTAAATAAGTGAAACGATACAGAAAAAAATAAAAAGAAAGAAACGCAATAACGCTGAGAAATCGTGGGCATTTTTCTTTTATGTGTGTTTTCAAATCAATTCGATGTTCGCCAGGCGAATTAATCTCTCGATGGAAGCGTTCGTTCATCAAAGTCATTCATTTTCCAACAATAACAAGAATGATTTGAGTCTACCCCAAAATTGTACAAAGGCACGATTCGAAGTTGCCAATAAAGAAGATAATAAAATCACTCTTGACAGATGGACTCAAAAATCTCGATAAAATATTGAATTAAATTTCGACTTTATAATAATTTAAAAATTATTTAAACGAGTTGCAGGGTTTTCTTATCTTAAAAAAAAAATTGCAGCTTGAAAATAACATTTTTTGAATATTTTTTTCGAGTATATTAAAAACGTCATTAATTATATCGAATGGAAAAAAAAGGGACGAATTTTTCTTGGTGAAAAAAAAGAGGACGATTTTTTACACATTTTTACGGTTCATTCGAGTTTACGACGACGACGACGAGTTTAATATACGAATAACTAAACACTTGGAAAAGGCACAGACGCGTAGACAGGGTAGCCTAAAATACGCGAGGAGGCGTTTCAAACCGCAGATGGTCCCGTTTAAGAAATAATTGAACGCGTAATTTTTAGGCTCTTCGGAGACAATTACGTTAATTCGAACAGCGTGAAAACGATATTAAAAATTCATCTCTTCGAGAGGGTAAAAATATTTAAGGGTTTCAGAGACGGCAGTTGGTATAATTTTTCGGCCGTGTGAAAATTTAATCAAAATGATTGATTCGTCGGACGCGAGGACAAGACGTCGAGAAACTATATTTTAATAATTAATTCAACTATTACGAGCTTATTACGATTAACCGCGCAAAATGTAAATTCGAATGTGTATTACTTTTCGTATGAAGCGGACACTTTGATTAATGTTTTCTGGTTAATGCAATGTCACATTACGGTGATGTTACAAATTACCATTGTTATTTTACGATGCCATCGTGCTGTAATGAGATGCTCGGTAGAGTGCCATTTTGCTTTGCCTTGCTTTTCATTTATCGTACCTACCGATGCAGATGCTGTGCCACCCCTCCTTCCTCCACATAGGACTAAATCGTAGATAGTAAGTAAGGTACGTAGACTTTATTCTGTGGTTCTTGGGCAATATTGTCATGAGTAGCCTGTGATACTGAGATATGTACTTATTCAAAAAAATATAATGTAAAGAGATGAAAAAAAAAAATCCCCAAAAAATATTTATAATAGGTAATAATATAATAGTAAAAATTTTTAAAACCTACTCAATTTTTATTTTTTTTAAAAACTTTTTTTTGAATAATTTTTGGAAAAACTATTCAAACCTAAATCAGTATCATTACAAAAAAATAATAAAGAATAATTTATAAAGATTTTTGAATTCTGTAGGTACAAAAGCATTTTTCCTTCACATGATTTTTTTTTTAAATACATGTATATCTGAAAAAATTTATTTTAGAATCTTGTTGATCCTTTCAACTTTTTAATATTACTTCAATTTTGCAAAAATGATTTTAAAATTTTTTTTTTGCCATTTTCTCAAAATGTACAATTTTTTTTCAATTTTATTTACAGAAATAAAACTGATTTTTTTCTCTAATTTGTTTTAGAACGATATGATACTTCTCGGATCTTGCAATTACTATGCAAATAAAAATGTTTCAAATAAGTTTTAAAAATAATTTTTCAAAAATGTAATTCAATACACATTTTTATAACAAGGGAACCTCGCCAACTCATCACCTCCGATTGAGCTGAAATTTGGCTCAATGAAAGAGCATGCCACCCAGACCTCGTAACCAAATTTTTAGCTGTCGATGTTGATTTTTCGATTTTTGACGAATTTTTGAAAATGGTTAAAACCACCTCCAAAAACCATTTTTTGAAAAAAAAATTGTAAATTTCAATACAGAATCCTAAAAACTGGTTTGTACACTAAAGTCGACCTCCCGAGTCGATTGGCACCATTTTCGAAGCGATCTGGAGCGCCTACAGAAAAAGTTGACTTTTCTCCAGCGCACTGGAATCTCTCCAGACGGCGCTATAATTAAATTCGGCAGCTGAAAATTTAATCCTAGCGTTAGTATGATGCCATCTAATGATTGACGTAGTTGAATTCAAAATCCGAGGTGACGAGTTCGC
The DNA here is from genome assembly GCA_959613365.1 of Balanococcus diminutus. NCBI lineage: Eukaryota > Metazoa > Arthropoda > Insecta > Hemiptera > Pseudococcidae > Balanococcus > Balanococcus diminutus. The sequence goes on along the minus strand of OY390718.1, from coordinate 15,130,382 downwards.
ACGTGCTTTTTTTGATAACTCAAAAATTTTGCATTTTTAAAAATTTCCAAAAAATCAATTTCTCCAGCATATCATCCGAAACTTCGTCTACCCCCTAAAATCGACGCCCCGAGTCGATTCGCACCATTTTCGAAGCGATCTGGAGCTTCCAGAAAATGTTGACTTATGCCATCTGGAGAGATTCCAGTGTGCTGGAGAAAAGTCAACTTTTTTGGAGGCTCCAGATCACTTCGAAAATGGTGCCAATCGACTCGGGAGGTCGACTTTAATGTACAAACCGATTTTTAGAATTCTATATTGGAATTTACAATTTTTTTTCAAAAAATGTTTGTTTGGAGGCGGTTTTAGCCATTTTTAAAAATTTGCCAAAAATCGAAATATCAAGTTCAATAGCTAAAAATTTGGTTGTGAGGTCTGGGTGGCCTGCATCGGAGGTGACGAGTTGGCGAGGTTCCCTTGTCAGCATCTAGTTATTTTACACAAATGATTTTTTTATGTACCTAAAAATAACTTTTCAAAAATTTATTCGGAAATTTTTTTTCCAAAATTTTGCATATTTTCATCAATTTTTTTTTAGATTGAAAAAACAGTTTTTTTTCAAAATTACGTTTTTGAGATCTGTTCTGAAACTTTTTTTTTTTTTTTTAATAAAAAGTTCAAAGTAAAAAAAATAGTACCTATGGGTATTCATTATTCAAAATTAAATTTACTTCAAAATGAGTACATTTTTTTCTGAATCTTGCTTATTTTACTTGACATCCTTTTTTTTCAATTTTATTTTAATTAATAAAAAATTTCAAACGTTTTTTCTCAAATCTTTCCTGTCTTGAAAATTCCAAAAAAAGTACTTAATACCTATTTAATTAATAAAAAATAAAAATAAATATACCTATAAAAACAATATTGTTTTCCAAATTTTGCTACTATTTTCATAAATTTTAATTGGTCTGAAAATATTTTTTTCTGAATGATACCAACGTAGTCATTTCACTTGTTTAAAACAGTTTTTTTTTTCATTTTTTAAAAAATTTGTATTCGAATTACGTTTTTAGATATTAAGTAGGTACCTACATAATATTTTTTTGGGAAGGATTTTAAAAATTTTCTTTTAATCAACTTTTTCTTGAATCTTGTCTAAAAACATAGTTTGAAAGTGATTCTTAAAAAAAAATTTCTGAAACAATTTTTTCAAAATCTATCGTACCTAACTACCTATTGTCATACGTAGAATTTTTTCCCGATTTGGGAACAAAAATTGTTTAGAAATAAGTGATTTGTTTATTTGTGCTAAAAGAATTTTATCTGTATCTTTTTTAATTTAATAGAATATTATTTCCCCCGAAAAAGTCCATGATCTTGATCCCAAATAATATTATCCTGAATTTGTCCTACCCGAGCGGCACACTCGATCGATAATATCGGAAGATGTAACGTATCGATAAAAAATCGTTTGAAAATCTATAGATGTTCTCACGATATTATAAAGATTTATCGGTACAATTTCATAGGCAAAATATCTAAAAACTATCGAATTCGATATTATTAAGATTTTATGACGATATTCGTCAACGATACTATCGACAAAGAATATTAAATTTATCGATTCCGATTTTCCACCGATTTTGTGCAGATATTTTGTAACTACATTATCGACAAAGAATATTAAATTTATTGAATTCGATTTTTTAACGATTTTGTAAAGATATTTAAAACTATATTATCGACAGATTATACGAAATTTCTCGACTTCGATATTTTACCGATTTTTTGACGACATTTGAAACTATATTATCGACAAAGAATATTAAATTTATCGAATTCGATTTTTTAACGATTTTGTAAAGATATTTAAAACTATTATTATCGAGAGATTATATGAAATTTCTCGACTTCGATATTTTACCGATTTTTTGACGATATTTGAAACTATATTATCGAATCCGATTTTTTACCGATTTTGTAAAGATATTTGAAACTATATTATCGACACATAATATGCAATTTCTCGAATTCGATTTTCTAACGATTGCGTGAAGATATTTGAAACTATATTATCGACACGTAATATGAAATTTCTCGATTTCGATTTTTTAACGATTTTGTGACGATATTTGAAACTATATTATCGACAAATAATCTGAAATTTCTCGAATTCGATTTTTTAACGATTTTGTGAAGATATTTAAAACTATATTATCGACACGTAATCTGAAATTTCTCGAATTCGATTTTTCAACGATTTTATGACGATATTTGAAACTATATTATCGACACGTAATATGAAATTTCTCAAATTCGATTTTTCGACGATTTTGTGGCAATATTTGAAACTATATTATCGACAAATAATCTGAAATTTGTAAAATATCTTACTATAATCTCAAAATTTTTGCTAACTATAATTCGTCGATAATCTATCTATATATCGAAAGATAATTTCACGATTTAGGCGGAACTAACGCGACACTTTATCGAATTCGATATTCTGTCGATTTTTTATTTCGATAATTTGTCTATTGTGCGTGCTGCTCGGGTATTTTGCCAAATATTATTTCTTTCAATTTGATTGAAATATTTTTTTTGAATATTTATTTTCTCATAAAAAAGTGATAAATTATGTCCCTAATCAATTTTTCTCAAATCTTGTTATTTTTTCCAAGAATAAAATAAACAATTTATTTTAGCCTACTTCGTTTTAAAAAAAATGTTCAAAAATATTTCTTTGAAATTTTGTGTTCTAAAATTTAAAAATAATAATAATTTGTTCCAAGAGAAATAGAGGGATGTGAGGATTCCAATTGAAACTTTTTTTAAACAAAATACGTCGATTAAGATTCTAGATATAATTTTGGTAACTATAAGAATTTCGATTGGGCCCTCCACCCCTTCTAATTTCGTATATTAGTAGAAAGACAATCTATATTGAAAAATCGGATTGAGGTAGGGTTTGAATTAAAAAGTTTTCAAACAAAGGTTGTAGAATAGGATTCTAAAAATTATTTTGGTCATTATAAAATTTTGATTGAGATCCTATATCCACTCTGATTTCGTATATTAGGCGTCTATTTAGTTATGGGCTTGGAAAAATTCAGCGAAATCCTGATCTCGGCAGTGTAAACTAGGAGTTAGTGTTGTACCCATATCACAAGCCATGATATTCATTATACTGGAAAACTTGGTACTTATAACAAAACAAGAAATAGGTACCTATTTTAGAAAAACTGCTTCGATACAAATTTTTGAAAAATCATCTTCCAACAAAAAATTGTTTTCGAATTGAATTTTTCAAAATTATTATTCTTATCTTCAAAGTGATTTTTCTCAAAAATAATTTTTTCAAATGTATTGTAGCTCATTTTTTTCAAGTTTTGTGCAAGAGATTTAGCTGTTTTCTAGTTTATTTGAATTTATTTCATATTGATTATTTTTTTAAATACCTAACTAAGTATATATTTTCTTTCTGCCATGGTAAAAAACTTTACTAATTTTAATCTTTTTTTTTAAATTTTTTTTACTGTTTTTGAGATGATTGGGTAAAAAACCCGATGGCAAAGATCAGTTTTAATTATACTCTCGTCTCATTAAGTATTCATTACTATTTAGTACGACTCAACAAATAATACATTTTCTCACTTGAAAAATGTAATTAAATTTTACGCCCTTTCGAGTACTTACTTCAAAACGTTCTCAACACTTGTTCATCCTACTCACACTCTTCAATAATGAACATTACCATTGTAAGTAAAAGACGAAAACAAAACATTGAAAAAAAAAGAAACACGTTAACATTATTAAAATAAGAATATTAAAACATAACGCGATGGAAACACCCTGAAGTGAAAGAGAAAAGACGTAGTAAAATCAAAATCCTTCAACTGACAATATTTCAATTTTTTCCATTTAAAAAAAAGGTTTTTGCATGGCGAGAGCATCTGCTTTGCAACGATAGCGACGATTTTTTCCCCCATTTCTTTAGATGGAGATATATTTTTAATTAATATAATGCTGAATTGTCTGTTGAAATATCACTTCAACGCAGAGGATGAAATATGCTTTTATAATTTAATGGAGTAAAAAAAGAGTTAAAATAAGAATTATTACACAGCATTGGTGTAAATTAGCAGCGAGTTAATAATTTTGATAATCGGATAGAGTGCAAAAAAATAATCAAACAAATGAAAGGATTATTAAGTTTCAGGAATCTTGTAATGGTTCACAACACTATGAAACTACCCAATAGTGATGGAGAACTTCAAATAATAAGCTTCTATGTACACGAATCCTCGCGAGTACCAAAATTAGAGAGACTTACAAGTTAAATAATCCAATCCTCGGGTACAAAGGCCAATACGTAATATGTATACGAGTAAATACACCTACTACGCTGCGAGCACGTGTCGAGAGTAATTTAAAAATTGATCTTTCATTTACTCAACCTGTTCAACTCCATATAAGTACGAGTAAAATCTGCTGGTACAGATCAATGGCACAATGAGCCCGAGCCAGCTTAAACATGAACAATTTTAAAAAGTGATACTATCACTCGAAAGACAATTTAATATAGCTTATAGTTACGTCAAATATCCTAGAATATGAATTTTCTGCACGAGCTTTCCCCTCTTATTCTGCCCTTGCTGTTTCATCGACAACTTGTCGGTGTCGCAAAATAAAATGTTCGAAAGCAATAAGAAGCGAACATAGACAATACGTTTCATATCACGCAATTCTACTTCTACGAAAATCAAATAAAAGAAGTTATTTTCGTCGGTTGCTTATTCTCTTTGCCGCCGTGTTAATCCCCCAAGACCTTTTGTTGCTATCATTGTTTGAGAAATACGACAAATGGAAAAATTCAATTTATTAATATAAACGTCCGCATTTAATTTACCCCTTTTATATTTTACAAAGCTCGTTTCTTTCAATCGGTTGGAGCTACTCAACCCTTCCATCTGAATCTTTGGTGTGATACCCACTTGGTGACCACAGGGTGTGAATAATGGCCATTTCTATATCGTATTGTTTGAGAATTATAGAATGCTCGAAAAAAAATACCGGTGCTCTGGCAAATTGAACCAGTAAATAAAATACTTGATAAATCAGCTTATCGTATGTATTAATAGCTTTATGAGAAGACAACATTCTCAGCCTGTTGAAATTACTTTTAATATGCTTCGCATAATCCAAAAAATAAATAAAAAAAATAACCTTGAAAATTATATGAAATAACTAATTAACTAATAAGCAAAAACTAAGCAATCATCAACAAAAGCAGGTAGATTTGCAATGTTTTTGATGAAACGTCAGGGTCAGCAGGTTTTTCAACATAATAAACCAGCAAAATGGGTAAATAACGTATTGCACCTTATTTGTAAGTTAGGTTCCACCGATTTTATGACAGAAAAACCACTGGTCATATCCGCCTTCATTGTCAAGGTCAATAGGTTTAACGAGAGTAAAAACCAGCAAAACGGGTTTTTAATGTATTGCATCTTGTTTGCGCGTCAAGGTCGACTAGGTTTACAACAGAAAAACCAACCAAACCAGTAATATACGCTACTTTTAGTCAAGGTCAACAGGTTTTACGAGAGTAAAAACCAGCAAAACAGGTTTTTAATGCATTGCATCTTGTTTGCGCGTCAAGGTCGACTAGGTTTACAACAGAAAAACCAACCAAACTAGTAATATACGCTATTTTTAGTCAAGGTCAACACCCGAGCAGCACAATCGACAAATTATCAAAATAAAAAATCGACAGAATATCGAATTCTATAAAGTGTCGCGTTAGTTCCGCATAAATCGTGAAATTATCTTTCGATATATAGATAGATTATCGACGAATTATAGTTAGTAAAAATTTCGAGATTATAGTAAGATACTTTATCGATAATCTATCTATAATATCGAAAGATAATTTCACGGTTTAGGCGGAACTTTCGCGACACTTTATAGAATTCGATATTCTGTCGATTTTTTATCGATTTTTTATTCCGATTTTTCGTCTTTTACTAGCTTTTTTCTATAATTAAAAATCATTAATTAGCATAATTAATACATTAAACTATGCCTAAACACATTATTCATGTTGCGGTAAGAGGATCATTTCAGAAAAAGTCAAAAAAAATTATAAAAAATCTGCCACCCGTGGGGCTTGAACTATCTACCTCCTGCATGGTATTCCTCTACCTTAGCCACTATGCCATACCTTATCGTTGAGAAATTAGCAATAAAACGCTTATAATAGACAGTTTACTACTTCCAGACGTGTTGGACTTAGAAAAATTTTCACCAATTTTTAAAATTTTGAAATAATTTCAAATATCGTCACAAAATTGTTGAAAAATCGTTCGACAAATTTCAGATTATTTGTCGATAATATAGTTTCAAAGATCGCCACAAAATCGTTGAAAAATCGAATTCGAGAAATTTCAGATTACGTGTCGATAATATAGTTTTAAATATCTCCACAAAATCGTTAAAAAATTGAATTCGAGAAATTTCAGATAATTTGTCGATAATATAGTTTCAAATATCGTCACAAAATCGTTAAAAAATCGAAATCGAGAAATTTCATATTACGTGTCGATAATATAGTTTCATATATCTTCACGCAATCGTTAGAAAATCGAATTCGAGAAATTGCATATTATGTGTCGATAATATAGTTTCAAATATCTTTACAAAATCGGTAAAAAATCGGATTCGATAAATTTAATATAATCTGTCGATAATATAGTTTCAAATGTCGTCAAAAAATCGGTAAAATATCGAAGTCGAGAAATTTCGTATAATCTGTCGATAATATAGTTTTAAATATCTTTACAAAATCGTTAAAAAATCGAATTCGATAAATTTAATATTCTTTGTCGATAGTATCGTTGACGAATATCGTCATAAAATCTTAATAATATCGAATCGATAGTTTTTAGATTTTTTGCCTATGAAGTTGTACCGATAAATCTTTATAATATCGTGAGAACATCTATAGATTTTCAAACGATTTTTTATCGATACGTTACATCTTCCGATATTATCGATCGAGTGTGCCGCTCGGGCAGGTTTTACAAGAGTAAAAACCAGCAAAACGGGTTTTTAATGCATTGCATCTTGTTTGTGAGTCAAGGTCGACTGGATTTATGACAAACAACCAAACAAACCAGTCATATACGCTAATTTCTGTCAAGGTCGACAGGTTTTACGAGAGAAACTACTAGCAAAACTGGTTTTTAATGCATTGCATCTTGTTTGCGAGTCAAGAAAGACTGAATTTATGACTGAATAACTCACCAAACTCATCAAGTATGCGGTTGTTTGTTAGGGTAAACTAATTTTGGAATAAAAACTCACAAAAATCAATTAAACAGCGATAAAAATATTTAAAAAGTATCTACCGCACAAAATAAGCCTCATAATATGAAATTGCAGCCAATTATAAAATCATAAACTCTATAGATAAACAAAACTGAAAATATTTCCAAATTTTAAAACAATAATCCCCTACCTTGGATCCTACCTTACACAAGTGTAAATCCAATTCCACAGATTTCATTTTCACTCTCATCTAAAATATAGCTAACTCACATCGAATAAAAAATCATCAAGTAAAACATACACATAATGTTGTTTTATTAATAATAAACTTCACAACAGCGACAACGGGTTAAAATATTCGTAAAATATATACAAAGGAAACTGGTATACAGAAAGGTAAAAATAAATAACGTATATGATATGCGATTTAAAAATTACCATTAAAACCGGATACTCCATAATGCTTAAAAATACATAGCACTTTTTTTTATATAAAAACAAAATCTACAAAAACAAAGTATTGAATCCTTCAGACAAAAATCAATCAAAACCCCGACCTGCTCAATACACCACCATCAACTCATCCCTACTGGCAAAGAAACCGAAGAAATGAAAACATTCAAAAGAGTCGAGAAGTGTAAGCGGAACACAACCGCATTCACAAATCACTGATAAAAAGTTTCAGATTGTGTTGCATCTATATCCTCATCCCATAGTAGTAATTCGCCTTTGAAAATTAATTGAAGTGAAAATTTGCTTTTCCTTTATTCGTAAATTTATTTCCTTCTTTATACTCGTTCGTTCCTTATTTTTTCTCTTTGCTCTTTTTAGACGTTAAATTTAGGTAATAGCGATTGACTCGTGCTACTTTTTCGTCGTCGTTCACAGTCTTATGCGAAATATGTCCTCCTTCTTTTTTCTCCTTTCATTCTCATCTTCCTGCCACTAAAGCTTGTAATCTTTCACTCGAATTGCCGAGACCGTAATCCAAATACGAATTTCCGAAACGTTTTGACATTTTTAAGAGACAAATGCCTATTTCCAGCGAAGAATGTACGTTAGAGAGCTAGATTTTTTTCCCAATTCTTTCTTCCCTTGGTCCGTAGTGTACGTGTGTGTGTGTGTGACTCCACGTACCTACTAACTGCTGGAGTGAATTATATATGTTCTTCTCTGTCTACTTTTTTTTCCCCTGGTCGTCGTCCGTACTTTACTTACTTGGGCTTATATTTGTACTTATCTAGCGAATGTGGCTACAATGACCCAATGATTTAGTGCTTTAAACGAGTAAAAAGGTGAAGGGGTCTTATATGTAGTATGTACCAGGGTAGATGTAATTAGATATGGGTAGGTATACTGTGCCAGTTGTCTGGAGTGTTTTATGGGTAAAAGAGGTATGAATTTGGTTTCATGATTAATTCAATTCCCTTCTTTCTTTCTTTTTTTCAAGTCGATTGAATTAGAAAATTTTTTAGAATGATTTCCACGGTTTTTTTTTTTTTTTTTGGTCGACTCACAATTTTTTTCAAATAAATTTTTTAACTTGGGATATTTTTTTTCTTTAGACTTTTTTGTAAAGAATACTTCCTTCAACGAAAGCCCCGATCTTTTCAAAACATTTTTTATGGTTGTTTTTTAAAGTTTTTTTTTCCTGAAAAAGAAACTTGTTTTTTAATTAATTTTTTATTGGATTTTTTGGAAATTATTTCCTCGTGAGTTAAAAGAGAGGAAATCCTGTCGGAAATTCATTAAATAGAAAATAAAAATACCTACGTAAAAATTATAGAAAAAAATTGTGAATTTTTTGGCAGAAAATATTTGTAAAACCCCTAAATTACAAATATTTTTTGAGAAATTTTCCCAGAATTACAAGAATTAATTACTAATGTTTTTTTTCGAAAAATTTCCGAAAGTAGGTGAATAAAAAAAATATACCCTACTTTTCAGATTTTTTTTTTCGATTTTTTTGGCGAGATAGATACACATAACAGAAAAAAAATCGTTAAAAAATTCATTAAAAAATGTATAAATTTAATATCAACTACCTACCTACATGTCAATTTTTTCCAAATTTTTCAAAAGGAATTTTATTGGAAGAAATATTTTTTTTTTCAAATTGATATTTTATTTTTTAGAGAACGCTTTTTATGATTTTTTGTACAAATTCTTCAAAAATAATTTTGAAAAAAACTTTCCCAGAATTTTCGGAGAGTGGAGATTCGTTCTGAGAAAATTTTTCTTGTGAGTTGATAAAAATTAATTAATTAATTTCAAAAAACTCTTAAAAATTCAAAAACTAAGGAAAAAAATACATGTAGAATTTTCTTCTTCAAATTCTTCTGGAAGAAAACGACAATTATTTCTTTAATTACACTGGGATTTTTTTGGAAATATTCTGAAAGATGTTTTTTTATTTTATTTACTCGCTTATTCTTTGTTTTTTTTCAAGATTGCAGGTAGGTATCATTTTAAAAATAATTCTCCAAATGCAAATGAATTGAAAAAAAAAGCAAAAAAACAAACAATGCCATGTACCTTCAACAGAAAAAATAAAATAAATTAGACACCTTTTTGAAGAAATTCTTCAGATTTTGTTCTTATAAAATTCTTCAAAAATAATTTCAAGAAAATTTTATTTTCAGAATTTTGTACCAACATAAAAAAATATTGCTTGCAAAAATTGCAAAATTTTATAATTTTTTTTCAAAGGTACATTTTCTAAAATTATGACAATTTTTTTGTTGTTTTTTGAGGAACTTTGTGGAAATTGTTTCAAAAAATTCTCCAAATTTTTGAGAAAAATTGAATTTGAATTCAGACGTTTTTCTTCATGCACTAATCAAAAATAATTTCAATAAAATTATCAGAATTTTCGTTCGTACAAGTGCTTAATACCTAGTTACCTAGTTACCTACCTATTAGTTATGAAAATTGAACTTTTTTCGATTTTTTTTTTCAAGTTATATTTTTTTAAATTACCTAGGTATCATTAAAATTTTCAAAAAATATTTTCATTTTGTTGTTGTTGTTGTTGTTTTTTGAGAAACATTGAAGAATTTATTTGAAAAAATTCTCCGATAATGTAATTTTTAATAAATTTCTGAATTTATTTATTTTCAATTTTTAAAAAAGAATTTAAATCAATAAAAAAATTGAAAAACATTTCAGAACTTGTTCCTAGGTAGGTTATAAATGTTATAATAAATTATCTAAAAATAATTTCAAAAAAATGCACTGAATTATAGATCATAAAAAAAATTTGCAAAAATTCCACATTTGAAAAAAAAATCCTTATCCTTAAAAATAATTACTTAGTTACGTTTTCCAGAATTTACATTTTTTTTTTAATTTTTCATCTTTTATTTGTTTTTTGTATCATTTGTTTTTTTTGAAAAACATGACTTCACATAGAATCAAAATAGCCACTCGCATTGATAGATAAGTGTTATTTTTCCATTACCACTTTCTCATCATTTTCAAAATCAACCCCACCCAACCACACATTTGAAACCTGGCTCCAGTAATGCTCGTCAAATCGAATACAACGTCATAGGCAAGCCTCAAAATTTCAAGAAACCAACCCGATGATAATCTGCCACAATACAACAATCGTGTTCATCTTCGTTAACAAGTCAACAACGGTTATTCGATGTTTGCTATCATTTACACGATCCGAAACATAATTTGTGTAGCCCAAAACTACACTCTGCAGATAAAGCAATCTCTCCTCGCCCAGCCAAAATCTAGAGCGAAACCACTCGAACTGACGAATTCGAAATCGTCGAAATGATAAAAACATCATACTCAGCGTGATTCAATTGAAAACTCCACGTTGTGAAATTTCAAGCCTACCACCCCTCCCACCCCCACCCCTCCATAGCATATATCCTATACAACATTTGAATCGAATTTACAGTACTCGTTCGAGTGCAGAAATGTGATAAAACCGAGTATTTATAGTACCTATGTCGAATAATATCGCACTCACGAAATTGTGTAGGAAAATTTCCAGTATTTAACCCATTCGCCGTATTTTGGGATAGGTGCCTTTCCACACTCTCTCTCAAGCTCTTTCCTGGGTCTCTCACATCGCAGTAATCATTCTTTGAGGTTTGATCAAAACCCAAGATAGTATATCTTAAGAATGTAATATTCTCTTCCTCGTGCAACGAATACAACAACGCAAAAGATGATTTAAATATTCTTTGGTTTTCTGTAGGCCTCTTGCTCTTTTTTCTTCTTTTTTTTTTTAGCTCATGTAAGACGTATCAATAAGGCATCTCGACATTCAATACTTCGATAAAAAAAAAATAATAAAAATATTCGTGTAACATGGACATTGGACACACACGTTTACATAGTATAAACCAAACAAGAGGGAAGGGGATAAAGAAAATTGTACAAAAACAAAAATACTTTAACAAAAATGTGCTCAACGTTTAAAAGAAAGTCGACGATGTTAACTTAATGGCGCGTAGGTAATTCGAATTAGAAGCGCGAAAATTACAAATACAATTCGACGATATATACAGACCCAAGACCGAGAGGGCTAAAAAGGCTCGAGTTTTTAAAATACGTTCAAAAGTTGCCATCACCAACTCGCAATATATTCTTAATTACATAACTTTTTTTTTTTCATTCGACGCTACATTACAAAAAAAAAAAAAAAAATCAGGAAAAATTCCTCGATTTAGAAAAACAATTAATGAAAAATGAACAAACTGTGATCGGGGGAGGGGGAGATAGTGGACTGGAATAAAAAGGGGGTCAAAATTACACGAAACAAATACACGACCGGGCGAGAAACCTAAGTGAAAAAAATCTCTCTTCGCGACAAACCTTTTTTCATTCTCGTTCACATTCAACCCATTTAGAACACAATATAAAAACACAATTACATTTTTTTTTTTTTAGGTGCCATCTCGTCTAAAACAATTCGATAAGAAAAATAGGTAATAAAAAAGAGAGGGGGAAAACTGGTAATGTTTTTAACCCCCGTTTGCCAGGGTGAGTAACAACGTGATGGACACGATGAAAGCGCTAACGACAGGCGAACACATCGGCATGCTTCCTTCTCCGGTGTGCATTGCTGCCGGATGCTCACCTACAATAAAGTAGAATAGAACCAAAATTATGCTTAGTTCTTGGCACATAAGTTATTGTATGTTTAAGCTGAGATGATTAGTGTGGGGGTAGCTCGTATTTTGGACTTTCGATTTTTTCCTCACCCCCCCCCCCACCCAGTTGTTTCTTTTCACGAAAAAATAATTCCGCATTTTTTATTTTTCACTGAAATAAATTTTAAGTGATCCTCACTAGTCAATTAAAAAAAAAAAAAATTATAAAATTATTTAAAAACAAAAAATTAAAATTAAATAAATTGACCGGATGCCAGAATTTAGGGTTTTCCTTTTCATGGAAATTAATTCTAAAATTTTTATATTCCGCTCAACTTAATTTCAAATGATACCTTGATGGGTCCCTAATTTTTCAAAAAGAATAAAAACGAAAAAAGGAGCATAATTTTTTCTCCTTGACACATGTGAAGAAAATGATTCATCCCTACTTTTTATTTTTACTCTAATTGAATTTTGAAACATGGCTTGGGCACCAAATCTTGGAGAAATTAAAAAATATTTATTTATAAAATTTGAAAAATTAAAAAAAATAAGAAAAATGGTCATAAGGTTGGTATTTTTATATAACATTTCATCTTCACTCCCGTTTTCATGGTACATGGGAAAATGTCATTTACGTTTTTTGAAAAAAATTGAAAAAAAATTAGGTTCAAAATTTGAGAAATATGCTGATTTTTTTTTTTTTTTTTTTTTTTTAAGAAGAAAAAAAGAAATGGTTTTAATATACACATTACCTATCACCCAAAAAGCCCATTTAAGTGAATTTTCATCTTACCTTCATTTTCAGGAACCGTAATTTAAATAATTACTTGTTCACATTGTCTTAAATTTTTGATAGTAATTTTTGAAAAAAATGGTCACCAAAACAACAACTATGAAAAATCTCCTTAAATCTTTTTTTTATGTTTTTTTTTTTTGTTGGAGATAATGTGTATTCAATTTTATGTATTTTTTTCCAAAAAAGTAAAAAATGATGTATTTTTTGTGCCTCATCATGAAAACAGTGGCAAAGATGAAAAATCGTCTAAAAAAATCTCGTTGTGCAAAAATACCAACCTTATGACCACCTTCGTTAACATTTTTTTTATTTTTTTATTTTTTTTTTTCAAAAATAGAGTGCCCTAAGCTATAACTCAAAATTCAGTTGAGAGAAAAATATCACCAATAGAACGAGTGTTTCAGAAAAAATTTCCAAAATTTCCAAAACAAGGGTCACTCTGCATGGGTGCCACCACTGCCGCCATATTCCCATTTAGATTTTTTTTTCCAAAATGAAGGATAGTGACACCCTCTAAAATTCAGTTACGGGAAAAATAAAAAAATAAAATTATAAGTAAGTATTTTCTAATAAAAAAGTACAACTTAAAATAATACCTGGGTGAAAAAATTTTGCTAATTATTTTCATTTTAATTTTTGAAGAATTGGGACGCCCCAAGGTATCATTTGAAATCAACAGTATAAATTAAAGTAAAATAAAAAATTGGGAATCAATTCGCATGAAAAGAGACAACTTTTTGAAAAGGTTCTGGTGCAGTAATAAGGAGGTCGAATGGTCCCACCTGGAATTTCAAAATTTTTTCAGGTTCTGGCAATAGATGATTTGAGAGCATATCAGCCATTTTTAACCCCTACCCTGGAAGCTGATGCCTTGAAATATGTGATTTTAAGCTTAAAAATTCAATCTACGTGAGTTTTTTTTTTTATTGATTATCACCAAACTTGGCAGGTAGGTAGGTACAGATACCGAAGTAAATGTTGACATTTTTTTTTCAGATTTTTCCGACCACTAAAATGATCTTGAAAACGAATTTCTGACGTTAGAATTGAATTTTTTACTGTCGAAGTTGATTATACAGCGCCCTCTGGAGAGATTCCAGTGCGCTGGAGAAAACCCAACTTTTGCTGGAGGCTCCAGATCACTTCGAAAATGATTGCAATCGACTCGGGGTCAACTTTAGTATCTAAACCAATTTTCAGAATGTTATCTCGAAATTTACAATTTTTGTAAAAAATTGATTTAATTAGGTACCAATGGGCTATTTTTGACATTTTCAAAAATTCGACAAAAATCAAGAAATCAACTTCGACAGCTAAAAATTTGGTTCTGACGTTTAAGTGACATGCTCTTCAAGTGGGCAAAATTTCAGTAAAATTGGATGGTAATAAATTAGCAAAGTTCTCTTTTGTTAGGAAAATTACAAAAAAAAAAAAAAAAATGTAAAAATGCAAAGTTTTTACTTTTGGGATAATGTCAGTTTTTCAACTGTAGCATTAGGGAAATTTGAAGTTTTCAAAATCATTTTTACAATTATTTCAGGGGTGAGAAAAATCTGAAAAAATTTCTCTACACTTACTTTGAGTACTTGTAGCTACATGCCAAGTTTGGTAAAAATCGATCGAAAATTCTTGCATCAAGGTGAAATTTTCAAGCTCAAATTCACATATTTCGAGGCACCATCCTCTGGAGGGTATTTTTTAATTAAAAAAAAAAAAAAAAACATAGAGGAGGGCAAAAAAAATCGAAAATAAGAGCTACGCTAGTGAGTAAAAACGTGCTTGCGAAAACAAAACAAGTGTACATATAAGCAAGAGCGAAAAGGGCAAAGCAATGGCGACGATCCGGGTATTTATGGATTCTCTACACCAAAACAAAGCCGTAAATCTTACAAAATATAATTTCAATATTACTTATTAACTGTTAACCGCAATATCGCGGTAATAAGGGTAACTTTTGTGCGACCTTTACCTTCGCAGCAAGAAGGTACCAGTACGAGGCAACGCAACGTTACAGCTTCCGCGTCTTGAATAATTACCTCGGTTCGTTCTTTCGTTATAGGTCGAGCTCGAGCTCGAACTCTACAGAAGAAGAATCAAACGTGAGGTTCTTACTTCCTCGAAGCCCCAGCAAGGACGACAAGAGCAAACAGCGATTTTCCAACCCCGTCATTAGTTTTGGATAAAATTAATCGCCTATATATATTTCCAATATGCGATTCTGTTACAAGGCTTTGTGGGGTAGAAATATTGAGATACTTTAATTATACTTCCTTCATTAATAGGTGAAATTTCACCCCAATTTTGTACCCTTTTGTCGTGTATACTGTTTACAGTGGTGTAATTTTGGGATGACTGCGAATTCGATGATTTTAAGTAAGTAAATGTTATTGTAAAATGTCGTATGTGCGTGCTGGTTCGAGTATCTTTTTTCATTTTATATCGATGGTTCAATTATTTTGTACCTTTCTTATCTATACTGCGCCAAAATCAGGCGGCGCGCTAGTGCCGCCCACCCGCCCTACCCAGGCTTCTAGTGCAGAGTATAATTCTGTACATAACTCGCCTTTGTTATTTGCGATGCCGCTAACGCATTTTCCACCGAAACTATGCACTTTATCGAAATTTTGCATGAATGAAATTGATTTTATTTTTCAAAAAGCTTTCAGAAAAGTTAAGAACGAAATTTGTACGATGGAATTTGAGGAAGATATGAATCGGCTGCTTTTTGTCATTTTGCTAAAATTCTTCTCCAAGTACAATTCTACTATACGGCAAACTACTGAATGGATTTTCACCAAATTTGAAAATTGGGTTCAATGTATTGAGTTTTAGCGAACCGTGCAACGAAATTTGAAATTTCCCAAAAATTGCCCCTTCACCCTCCCTTTTTGGGCCCCGAAATTTCGAAAAAATTCAAAATTGCCCTTAAAAGCTCATCTACACATCAAAATGCATGTGTATACCAAAAATGAGCTCAATCGGATAATTATAACCGCAGATAAAGGAGGTCAAAGATTTTGAAATTTTGAGATTTAACCTCACTTTAGAAATCAAATGTATCAAAATGGTTATCCGTTCATTAAAACCGATAGCAAAAGGCACATCTGCGTGTTTTTAACTATATATATACATAATTTGAGCTCAATCAGATGTTTACAAGAGTCTGCAGAGCCGATTAATGAAAGTTCAATTAAGAAGTATTGAAATGAATTTGAATTTAACGTTTATCAAATGATAATGTCGCGATCCTAGCGGTAAGAAAATGAAAGTTGTTACAGCGTTACCACTGCAGTGCAGTGTTACCACTCAGTTCTACTTTGTAATTTTTAAAAATATGTAAACAAAAATGATAAGAACATTACACACCGGAGGTTAATAATCATTAAAATAATCACTCTAGAATAAAATTATTAATGAAATGATGAGTTGAATGTTGAATAATCAACTGTTTATCTTACTACACGCATTAGCGACATTTCGGCTAGTTGGAACGAATTCTGTGATTTGTCTCAATCAAGATCCACCTTGAACTTCGAAATGGAGGAAGGATGATTGTAAATAATTATGAAAAATATGATCTGAAAAGTGATCAATATCGCTATAGAACCAATAGCGATAAGAAAGATCGAAATAGAAAATTCCGTAATTGTGAACAACCAAAGTGAATCAGCAAGTTACGATTATTGTAAACGAAGAACGAGTGAAGAAATACATTATTGACAACAGGGGATAGTTAAGGGGCCCGATTGAAAAAATTTCCAAACAAAAGTTGTAGATAAAAGTTCTGGGAATAATTTTGGTTATAACAAAAATTTCAATCGGATCCCTCCTTCCCCACCAATTTTGAGCAATATAACTTATTCACACTCATTCAAAATACATTATTAAAAACTGTGGGAAGGTAGGGGGCCCAATTGATAAAAATTTCAATAAAAAGTTTTAGCTTGAAGTACTAGGAATAATTTTGGTTATAACAAAAATTTTAATCAGATCCCTCCTTCCCCACCAATTTTGAGCAATATAACTTATTCACACTCATTCAAAATACATTATTAAAAACTGTGGGAAGGTAGGGGGCCCAATTGATAAAAATTTCAATAAAAAGTTTTAGCTTGAAGTACTAGGAATAATTTTGGTTATAACAAAAATTTCAATCGGATCCCTCCTTCCCCACCAATTTTGAGCAATATAACTTATTCACACTCATTCAAAATTCATTATTAAAAACTGTGGGAAGGTAGGGGACGCAATTGAAAAAATTTTCAAACAAAAGTTTTAGCCTAAAGTTTTACAAATACTTTTAGTTATTAAAAAAAATTCGATTAGACCCCTTCCTCCTTACCAATTTTGAATATAAAGTATTATCCAAGAAAAATTAGCTGATATCCTCGAAAAAAACTCTTCAAAAAAGAATTAAACACCGCCCTCCCCAGGCTCCTAAGAAAACGTCTCTTTAAAAAAAATATCTCTTTCAAAAAAAAACCTTTTTAAAATATTGAGTTATGGTATGAAATGAAATATTGTGAAATTTAACTCGTAAAGTAATTAAATATACTGATATCATGAAAAATCCGCCTTTTTCGATTTCAGACCAATTTTCATTGTACAGTAAAACTCATATAATCATTTAAATTAATTCACTGTCAAATAAGAACAAACCACTCTGATATCATTAAAAAAAAGAGAGAGCGAGAGAGAGAGAGAAAGAGAGAGAAAAATAGGGGTGGGAGCAGTCCCTCCTATTTACTTAAGAAATAAGGTTTCAAGGAAGAAACGTAGTTTTCATGCAAAGATACTGCTCCCGCCCCTATTTTTCTCTCTCTTTCTCTCTCTCTCTCTTTTTTTTAATGATATCAGAGTGGTTTGTTCTTATTTGACAGTGAATTAATTTAAATGATTATATGAGTTTTACTGTACAATGAAAATTGGTCTGAAATCGAAAAAGGCGGATTTTTCATGATATCAGTATATTTAATTACTTTACGAGTTAAATTTCACAATATTTCATTTCATACCATAACTCAATATTTTAAAAAGGTTTTTTTTTGAAAGAGATATTTTTTTTAAATTAATTTTTCTTCAAATTTTGTTCGATTTTGTTTAAAACAAATTTTATTTAAAGATTATTTTATCACTCCTTCTGAAGTAAATTTCTCAGAATTTCAACTGAACAAACTTTTTCCTCATTTATTAAGTAAAAAAATCAATTATTCTTTTAAATATTATTTTCAAAATCATTTTTATCGAATTTTCTTACAATTTTTCAAAAAAATCAAAAAATAATCAACATTAAACCAAAATGTCAATCTTTTTTGGGTGTTTTTAATTACTAAACAAAAAAATGAAATATTCAGGTAAAATAGAAATAATCAAGAAAAATTAAGAAATTAAGAAAATTGGGCTTGAAACAAAAACGGTAATTATCCAATAGAATTAAAATTGTTAAGCCTTAAAATTTTTTTAGGACAATTAAAATTTTAAAAATGACAAAATAAAAAAAAATAAAAAATTAAACAAATTAAAAAAAATTAATAATCGAAAAAAACTTTAAAAACGAAGAAAATTGGTCTTTTATTGAAACAAAAACGATAGGTAGGTGTACCTATCTGATAGAATTAAGGATTAGAAAGAGTCAAGGCTTTAAAAAAAAAATGAAATGAATAAACGAAATTGGAAAAAATTTATACCTAGATTATTCGGTTTTTTCGTTTGAAAATCAGAGTAATTTTTATGGAAATTCACTTTTTTTTTTAAATAATTTTTTGCAATAAATATTTTAAAAAATTAATTCAAAAATTTTTCTTGCCCAATTTTTTATTTATCAACACGACTGATTGTTGATTTACATTTTTTTCAAAACTTATTACTCATTAAACAATTTTTTAAATTGTGTTTTCAATTTTTTGAAAAATTATGATTATTTTTATCAATTGTTCAAAATCTTTATTCAAAATAAATTGTTTGAAAAAAAACCATTCGTATGCAAAACATAAATTTTTTCAAATTGAAAAAAAAAACACATTAAAAATTTTAACCAAAAAGAATATTTTTTTTTTAAATTTCTTGTAAAAATTTCTCAAACAATTTTTGTTACTTATTTTTTCATCATCGCATAAAATACCTAATAAAAAAAATTGAAAACAGAATTTTTCAATTCTTATAAAAACAGTTTTGCCAGAACAATTTTTTTTTGTAAAAAATAATTAAAATTTTAATCAAACATGAAAATTACTTGAATTTTTTTGAAAATTATTTGAAGCGTCAATTTCTTTACAAACGAAAATTTTTTTAACCCATTTTGAAACGACTGTTTTTTAGAATTTTTTTCAATGCCAATTCAAAATAAACGACGACGACAATTCTTTTTAACTGACTTTTCACATTGAAATTTTTACAATTTCATCCAAAAGCATACTAGGTAAGTACTTATTTTTCTTTCTTTTTTTTTTCTTTTTTTTTTTAGGAAAATTTACTGTTCAACTTGAAAACAAAATTTTCGAATAATTTTATTCAATTTTAGTTTAGAATCTTTTTAAAATTTTGAAATTAAAATTTTTTCAATATTGAACTGTATTGAAGTCAACAAATTTTTCAATTTAGGAAAACCTTTTCTAATTCTTTGGTGTTTTCTCTGTTTTAAAAAATACTTATTGTTAGATACCTGTTAAAAAAAAGAAGAGAAAATTCATTGATTTTTTAAAAAATTACACAAAATTGCATCTAACAATATGTTATAAAAGAAAAAATTATCAACCAAAATTTCAGTGTTTTTATAATCGAAATCTTGCGAAACTATTTTTTGTAATCTTCAAAAAATGATTTGCAACATTACTTCACAATTTTAGAAAAATATCCCAAAACAGCTTTATGAAATATCCTAATGTTCTATTTTTGGAGGTAATTAAAAAAAAGTAATGTCAAAATTATCAAAAAATATATATATAATATAAGTAGGTAACATTAATTCTAAAAATTTGATTAAGAATACAATTTTCCCTACCTATTTTAAAGTAGTCATTCACATTTAATTCAAAAAATCAACTTCTCTTATAAGAGAAGTTATTTTAAAAAATTGTACTAATAAATTTTGAAAAAATTCGTTCAAAATGTGACTTAGGAGTTGGTTATTCCATTTCCAAAAAAAAAAATAATAATTAAAATTTTTCTATAACGAATTTATTAAGTAAGTAACGATCTGCCTATATTTTGTATGTAGGTATTCAGAAACTTGGAAATTTTTTCACATTTTTAACAAGTAGCGAACCATATTTTTTAATTTTTTTAGTGATCTTTTTTTGGGGGGATTTTCCTAGTTTTTAAAATCGATGGATGTTTCAAAAATCAAATCAAAATTATTTTATCAATTTCCATAGGTAAGAAAAAACTATTTAAATTCATAAAAAAAAATTCAAAAAAAAATCACATTTTTTTCAAATTTTTACATAGAAAATTTTCAAATACAAATTTCATGATTTTTAAAAAATTTCTCCAAAATGAGAAAGTTAGTACTCGTACTTTTACAATTTTTATTTTTTTACTTTTATTTTTTTAAATAAATTTAGAATAGAACTTCTTATTTTCTTAAACAGAACAACTATCGTTTTCAATTAATTTTTTTATCCAAAGTTTATTCAGCTAGCTACCGCAATTTTTCTCAAAATAAATTTTTTCCAAGTAGGTACCTGTTTTAAAATTATTGATTTTTCAATTTAATGACGTAACACTTGTACTTCATGATAGTATTCTTTAATTTATGAAGTAAAACATTCTTTTTCTCTAAATTTTAATCAAAAATAGGTATTTCTTATTTTTAATTATTTTATTTTTTCTAGATAAAAAAATTAAGTATTTTATTATTTATTTTTTCAAAACATATTTGGGACAACAAAACTGCACAATACGAGTAAAATCGAAAATGGGAAAAAAATTGACAAAATTCGATAAAATTATACCAAAATTTACAGGAAACTATTCACAATTATCTCAAATTGACTCAACCTGGCATCGTAATAAAAATCTACTATATTCGATAATCCATTTTCATTAATAAAAACGATGATTCTTCAAAATAAAAATCTCGAATAAGTACGTAGGTATTTGAAAGCCCCAAAACCAGCACCCGTTTGATTATTCATTCCGCTACTTGAACTTGAAGAAATAAGGGTACTTTGCGGTACACTGCACTCAGGTCGAGTCGAATCGAATCGAAATAGAGATACAAGACGATAATTCGGAACAATACGTCCCACACCAGCATTTCATTCCATATCCCAAATCTCGATTCGAATATCCAAGCCCGAGCACGTGGCCAACCCTAAGGTACCTAGTGAATTTAGTAAGTATTTGGAAACGAACCGGGGCTGAAATTAAGGCCACTGTCAGAAACACATTCGTGGCTCGAATTCGGGTTGGGAAAAAAGTTGAAAATTTCGCAGATAAGATAAAGTTGGCTGTTTGATGAATTATTAAGCACACTACCATTTATAATTTAGCCACCGGTCGAAATACCGCCCCTGCCCCTGACACAGCTCCAGCCAAAGGTCGAGTAGGAAAGAAAGGAGCAACCGCAACGTACGATGCCGATATCGACGTACGAGAGCTTTGGCTTTTAATTCCACAGCTCGATATACCTACGAGGTCGATTATCATTCGATAAGAAAACACACAATTACCGAGGAATAATTATTCGACAGAACATTAACGCTCTAACGTAGGTTCCTGGGTTCGCATGCCAAATAGAAACAAAACTCGGCTCGCGATGATTAATATCAACAAACCCTAATTCTTCCACGTATATTATGAAAAACAACAACAACACAGCAGCGTAACTTGTAAACAAAAGTCTGTACGAGTTCGGTCGTATACTCAAATGAGGTAATTTTAATCACGTTATCGTCTTCGTCGTCCTAATTATTCGACTTGTTCTCGCATGTATAAAGTTTTTCACTCTGGTCGACCCCCCCCCGGCCCTTTGAATGGGTAAATCTCAATACACAAATAAACCTAGTTACCCCCCTTCAAATGCACGACGCCTCTTTCCCACGCACACGCATATCGAGCTGAGAGGCGTCACACGCCAACCATATTTCAACTTTCTACATACTTTAAATTAATTTAAAATCAAATTAATCGCATTAAAATTGAATAAAATTCTCGAAATAAGTCGAGCGACTCGATTAGCGAGAATTTTTCATCCTCTTATCATCTCATTATACCCTGTGTATATATCCGTAGACTAATTAAAACTTTATTTAACGTAGTTGGAAGCTGCGCTATATCACCATTTAACAATATGCTAATTTATTCTTTCGTTAAATACTTTCTCGAGACGATTTTCTTACTACGATTAACATACGTGTCACATACGAGTATACTCCGACACTCATCGCATCATCAGCTCCCTTTACAAAGCTCAAAACCACCTAGAGATACAAGCCATGAACGTAGAAAGGCAACGTCGCATTTTCGAGTAGTAGACGGCCGACTTTCCAATCCGTTTTTTGACGATAACTCGGGAAATATTCATCGAATCGAAATTCTGACAACACATTAACGAAAGGAAATTTTCTGCTCTACAATTTTGGTTCAGATCAATTTTCACGAAAAATGCTTCGTTCGCTCTGAAAATGAGAATATGTGAAAATTTGCATATCCAAGAAAACATTTTACGCTGAGAAATCGAGGTATTTTCGTCAAATCAAAATTTCAATAATTTTTGGGTGAAAGGATTTTTTTCGCTCTACAATTTTGGTTCGTATCAATTTTCGCGAAAATCGCTTCGTTGACCGGGAAAATGGGAAAATTTGGTAGACGGCCAACTTTCAAAATCAGTTTTTCGACGATAACTCGAGAAATATTCGTCAAATCGAAATTCCGACTACACCAAACAAAAGTAAATTTTTTGATCTACAATTGTGGTTTTTATCAATTTTCACAAAAAAGGGGTCGTTGACCTCGAAAATGAAAAAATAAATAGTTTTTGACGATAACTCAAAAAATTGGTCGAATCAAAAATTTTAAAAGCACTAAAACTGAAGGATTTTTTCTGCTCTACAATTTTAGTTCTTATCAATTTTCATGAAAAACGCTTTGTTTATCCGCGAAATAGGAAAATATGAAAATTTGCATATCTGAGAAAACAGTTTTTGCTAATGAATCGAGGTATTTTCGTCGAATCAAAACTTCAATGATTTTAGGATGAAAGGATATTTTTTGCTCTACAATTTTTGTTCTTATCAATTTTTACGAAAATCGCTTCTTTAACCGGGAAAATAGGGAAAATCTGGTAGACGGCCCATCTTCAAATCAGTTTTTTGACCGTAACTCAAGAAATATTAGTCGAATCAAAATTCCGAATACACTAAACGAAAGTTAATTTTTCCCTCTACAATTTTGGTCCCCATCAATTTTTTCGAAAAACACTTCGTTTGCCCAGAAAACGTATTTTCAATTGCTCAAGTCGGCCGTCTTCAGCAAGGTTGCCAAATTTAACTTCATGGCTTGTAGTGTCTAGGTGGTTTTGCAAAGCTGCATCATCATCATCCTCACCACTTATCAACCTCTTCGTTTGTGTACACGTGAAACGTGATCTTATATTCGTATACTTTTCGAGCCCATAGATAATTTTAGTTTTTGCTGAATATAAAATATCCTACGATGTCGTCGTATTCTCATTTCCTCAACACGTCATCGACGTACCTGAAAAATATAGTCGAGTCGAGTGAATTCTCATAAGGAATACCTCAGTACTCCTATTACCTCTTCATCACCTACGTAAAAAACTACCTACACCCACTGAATGTACATCTACAGGGTGTTCTACATACATATAAGTGTAACAGAACCCATTTCAAGGACACGAGTAACATTTTTCATCAAACATCAAAGTATAATGAGTTGTCTAACCATAATAAAGTAGGCTGAGTTGAAACGAGAATCAGGAAAATATTTAACACGAGAGTAGCGAATCCTGTTGGGAATGTGGTGTTATAAAGTATCTACCTTGAAGTTGAGAAGTACAAAAGGGAGGTTTGAGAATGAAAGTAGCATTCACATTGTTGATTTATAAACTATTCAAGAGTGTCAAAGTAGAATAAAACGCTTCTGGTTTACGTAAATTAGGCGACAATTGTGTAAATAAATTAGGAAAACTTCGTTTATTTCCTACAAACATATTTTACGATCTGCGCAAATACCTACACATAATTTTGTAATTCAGGAGATTTCCATGATGAGAAAAAATGACATTTACGAAGCTGATAATTTTTAGAATTGAGAAAATTTCACTTGGGAATATCGGAATTAAAAAAAAAAAATAAATAAAATACAATGAGGAAAAATTTTAGGATTTTGGAAATTTTTACTATTTTAGAATGTCTAACAAATCATTCAAATCAAAAAGCAGAACTTTTGCAAAAGCTTCGGAGGAGACTTTTTCAAAATTAATCGTTCGTCTAAATTTTAAAAATTAAAACGTTTACAAAGTTCTAAACAATTACCTAACATTTTTTTTTAAATGGAAAATTTTAAAAAATTGATTCAAGTACTCACAAATTTTCAAAATTGTAAAAATTTATAAAATTAAAAAAAAAATACCCACCATGATAATTTAGAAAATTTAATAAATTTCAAAATCTCAATATTTCAAATTTTCACCAAAATAATGCTGAAATTGTTCAACACTTTGCGTTTTTACCAAATTTTTAAAATCGATCAAACATTGAAAATTTACTTTCTCCAATTTTTTGAAAATCTATCAGAATTTTGAAATAATATGTTCCATCAAAATTTCAGGTAATAATAATGTCAAAATGAGTTTTTACAAAGTTAATCACGAAATTTTAAAATTTTAAAAATTTATCAAACCTTAAGAAATGATCTAATTTCGAAAAATTAAAATTTCAAACACCAAATTCTCATTTTTCACCAACATACAAGTATTTTGTCAAATTTTTGAAGTTTTACCTACCCGTGTAGCAACGTCGATGCTAATTTCGATATAAATGTCGACACATCGAAATCGGTCACTTTTCGATCGTACATGTCGACACGATTTTGGATGGTTTGTCGAGCTTATTATCGACATGTTTGTCGACCGTCCAAATATGGCTCGACATGTCGAGCCATATTTGGACGGTCGACAAACCATCCAAAATCGTGTCGACATGTACGATCGAAAAGTGACCGATTTCGATGTGTCGACATTTATATCGACATCCACATCGACATTTGCAATGGTGAGATTTGGAAAAATATGCTAAGTTCAAATATTCAATATAAGTGTATATTAAAATTACACCAAAAATAGTGTTCAAGCCAACATTTCGACATTTTTTGTCAAATATGCGGCATTGAGGCCACCTTTGTAGCTGGACACATGCGAGTGTCCAACTAACATAGAGATGATTCTTATACCTTATGTACTAATTCACAACACACTTTATCTGCGAGTATCGCAATCACCCTCAAGACGTCGACAGTCAAGTCGATGCATTATTCGACCCTCGACAATTAGATCGACATTAACTCGGCTTAAAATTCCTCTGGTCAACACTGTCGACAGTTAAGTCGATGCATTATTCGACCCTCGACAATCACATCGACACTATCTCGACTTAAAATTCCTCTGGTCGATACTGTCGACAGTGAAGTCGATGCATTATTCGACCATCGACAATTATGTCGACAATAACTCGACAAGTCGTTGTATTATTCAAAACTTTGAAAAATAAGAAAATTTTGTGATTTTTTCAAAAATTATTTATTCCTGAGCTTAAAATGTTCTTATTAATTGTTTTTAGTTCTTTTTAGATATAAAATTTGTAAATTTAATTGGCAGAAATTGTCGACATAAATGTCGATGCGTTTATCGAGTATCGATTTTTACATCGACTTGTCTATGTAGAAAAACAACGTTTTCTAAATTATAGGAAAATACTGAGAAAAATTCAAAAATTTTGATTGAACAGTTATGTTTAACATAGAACATTACTTTAAATCTCAAATATCATTTTTAATTCATCGTTAACCGAGAAAAAAATGTGTCTGAATTTTGTCGACATAAATGTCGATGTCGACAATTGCTACACGGGTAATTTTGAATTTTTTCAAATTTCAAAAATTTGCCTAGGTACTTGCTTACTGAAATTATTTTTAAAATTTATTAAAATTTTAAAATGAACAAATTTCAAAATTAAATGCTTTAAAACGTCTGAAATTTAAACGTTCATCAATTTTAAAAAATTTAATAACTTTACAAAATTCTAAAAAAATTACAAAATTAACAAAAAATTTTTACAAAATTTTAAAAAAGCACAAAATTTGAAAAAATATATCAAATTTAAAAAAACTGACTCACAAAATTTTAATAAATCATAAAACCATGCAATTTAATTAAAATTTAGAAGTGAAAACATTTTTAATTTTCAACTAATTTTAAAGACAACTCCAAATTTAAAAAAAAAAAATTTTTCTTTTATTAAAGATTTGCTGAATTTTGAAAATTTATTAAAATATTCTATAATCATCAAATTTTAAATTTTTATAAAATAACTCTTGAAAAATTCCCTATTTCTTTTAATCTTTACTACTTACATAATTTTTTTTTTTTTCAATTTAAAGATTCGCCAAGTTTTGAAAATCCTAAAATTTATTCAACATCAGAAATCAGTTGAAAGTTGGAATTTTTTTTTTCAATTTTGTAATTTTTTTGAACTTATTTTTTTAAATCCAAAATTCTTAGAATTGTTTCTCAATATTTTAAAATTGTGGGATTTTAAACCTGATTTTGAAAACTTCATTAACAATTCAACATCCAAATCACTTTCAGTAGAATTGAACTTCAAATTGTCACTAACCTTCACATTTATTTTTAAAAAATTATCCTTAAAATTATTACTTAGTATGTTTATCAAAGAATCAATCTTAAAATCACCAACGTTCAAACAATAACTCGAAGAATCAACCTTGAAGTTATCATTTGAAGTTTCCAAAAAATCAACCTTCAAATTAACATGTAAAGAAATGACCTCCAAATGCGTCTTTTTTATCTTCTATAAAGTTCTCAACTCATGATCATTCTGAAGAATTAAATTTAAATTTAATTTTACAAAAAATTATTCTTAAAATTATTATCCAAAAAATTGATTATCCTTTATTTTGTATTTCGTATGTTTTTTTTTAAATATTGACACACAAAAAATCAATTTTCTAAACTAATGTTTGAAGAATCGGTTTTTAAATTCATTTTCCAAAAAAAATGAATGAATATATTATCTAAAAGAATCCACCGCATCTGAAGATTTACTTCGAATCCTAAGATAATTCGAAGATGTTTTTTCAACAAAAAAAAATCAAATTATCATATTTTGGGGTTTTGAATATGATTTTTTGAGAGGGGGAATATTTTCAAATTACAATATCTGAAGAATAGGCTAACAAATAATATAAATTTTTTCCAAAAAATCTTCAAATGTATGAATGGATTTAAATTATTATCTGAAGATATGATTATGAAAATTTTGAGGAGAAATCTTCAAAATAATATCTAAAGAATCGATCTATAAAATCTGTTTTCCTTTTCTTTTTTTCTAAAAAAAACCGACCCACAAATCTATGATTTTTTTCAAGAATAAAAAAATTAAAATCATCATTCTAATCTTTAGAGGAAAAAAAAAAATCTTCAAATTAATATCTGAAAAATCGATCTACAAATCAGTGTTTTTTTCTTCTTCAAAAAATTTCAAAAAATACATTCAAATTATCATCTGAAGAATCGACCTACACATTTTATAACTATTAAAAAAAAAATCCTGAAAATTCAACTACCAAATTTTGGTAAAAAATATTCAAATTATAGTTTCAAAAATCGGTCTTCAAATTTACGTTTGTTTCTTCTTCAAAAAATTCTTCGAATTATCATTTTTTAAAGATTCGACTTTCGAATTTATTTGTTCGAAAAATCGATTTTCAAATTTATATTTCAAGAAACACACCTTCAAAGGAACGCCTAAAGAGTCGATCATTAAATTACGATCAAACTTCAAATTAATTATTCAAAACACCAGTCTTCACTTTATTATCATCTGAAAACCCAACCTTCAAATTATTTTTTCATCTTCAGATTTATTTTTCAAAAACCAATCAAATCAACATCTGAAGAATCTATTTTCGAATTAATATCTAAAAAATGTCGTAAACTTTCAAAATAATTTTTCATAATCCACTTTCAAATTTATGTCTGAATAATAGATTTTAAAATTTTTATCGAGCTTTAAACAAAGCTTGTATTGATTTTTTATAATAAGAAAATTCCAAGATGAAGGAAAGTTTCACGATAATTTAAGATTTATACAGATCTTACAATTTTAACAATTTTAAAAGTTTTATTCCAAATGCGACTCGGCCTTACAAAAAATACCAAACAGATCATCACGAGCCAGGTAATACCACTTCATAACCATCCCTAAAACAATCCTACTCCCAGCTCAAATACAAAATTCCACCACGTTTCGAGGCACGTGTTACGAAATAAAAAAAATTTGAATTTTAAAAAAGAAAACAAGGCAAAAAACACTACGCCGAATAAAATTATAAGCATAAGATGATGCGGTACGAATACCGAACTCTGCGCCAGTTGGTATCTCGTAAGTGGGCGTTTAAAAAAAAAAAGAAGAAAAAATGCGTGAAATTTTTCACGACGAAGTTAAACTACGTTTTTTTTTTTTTTGCGAGGGTAATTTGGAATTTCTCGACAAAACGCGATTTCGACTCTACTGCCAAGAATATCGCGAACGAAGGACTCATACGTACGTGTGGTTTTTAGAGGGTAATGTCGATCCATAATATTCTCGTAGAGACGTAGTATAGATTGGCAATGATGACAATACGCTAAATTTCATCCATAATAGTAAATAATCGCACCAGATACGACGAATCACTTCTAATCGCCAAAAAGCATCGTGGCGGCGGCAAAAGTGACAATTTTATGCTTCATTTTAATAACCGCAGAATTTGGCATTCGCGTACGTAACCTTGGCCCGCAATTTAATAGCTTTCCAACGTTTAGTTTAAAAACCATAAATATCCATGCAACCCTCCTTCATTGAGGTGCTGTCTTCATCATCGCGACCATATAATATAGCCAGCTTGGGGAAATTTAACGCCACCCGTTCGATAATTATTTAATAGAAGTTCGCATTCAAAATCCACAAACATACAGGATGTCCCGGTTCACAGTAACCAGACTTAAAATTAGGACACAACCGAGTACCACTAATAAAAAATTTCACTTCCACATACAATTTCGGAAAGAGTATAATATTTGTATTGAGGAGACAGCATAGACTCCAAAAAAAAAAAAAAACATTACCCCTTCCTTTCCCCCCAAAATGTCTAAAATGTGGATACGTGGGAACCTTTTTTTTTTGACACCGTCGTAAAATTGATTAAGTTTGATACTACATACCTACTTACATAGATACGTTATATTATTCAAAATTGGAGGGGAGAGAGGGGTCCAATCGAAATTTCTGTAATAATCAAAATTATTTCTTAGACTTCAAGGTACAACTTTTCTTTGAAAATTTTTTCAATTGGACCCCTAACTCCACCAGTTTTTATTAATACATATAAGTATCCAAGTCATAATCTGCAAAATTTGAGGAGAGGGGAGGGTCTAATCGAAAATTTTATGATGACAAAAATTATTTCTAGGATCTCAATCTACAACTTTTGTTTGAAAATTTTTTCAATTGGCCCCTTCCTTCCTCCATCTTCAAATTTTTAATTAGTATCTTCGGAGTGTTATGCAAAATGGGTGGAGAGGGAGGGATCCAATTGAAAAAATATTCAAATAAAAGTTGTAGCTTAAATATCTAGGAATAATTTTTGTTATGACAAACATGTCAGTTGGACATCTCCCTCCCCTCCAATTTCGAATATCAACCAACAAAATGTTAAAAAAGTTACCAAAAATCAAACCATTGACAGGGTTAAATAAGAATAATTTTCTGATTTTTTTAGCGAGCAAATTTTTTTGTTAATGACGGGCATGCTGAATTTTTCAGTCATTAAAAGAAATATTTAATGAAATGATGACAGAAATTTTTGATTTTTTAATTTGAAAAAAACTACGCTAAGAAAATCTCTTGATTTTTATCCAGAATTTTGTTTTGATGCGTGTTTTGGGAAAGAAAACTACAACTTTTAATAATAAATATTCTCAATTATTGATCTCAATTTTTTTTTGATCAAAAATAACACTTTTTTGGAGCAAAAACATCATGGGTATATTTTTTTTAATACAAATCTCTCAATTTTATTGGAGTAAAACCTCTCAATTTATTTCAAGTAAATTTTTTTTCAAGTTTTCAGAGCAAAAAATTTCTCAAGTTTTTGAAAAAAAAAATCGTCTTAGAATAAAAACGCTTAATTTTTTCTCTTTGGGGGGGGGGGTCTCTAAATTTTTTAACGTAGCAGAAAAACATATGTTTTTTTAGAATTTTCGCCCCATTTTTTAAAGTAGAGAATCTCAATTTCTGGGCTTAATTTTTTTTGAAAAAAAAAACAGTTGTTTGGAGTTGAAGAAACCTCATAATTTTTTGGAAGTAAAAAACCTCATTTTTTATATTAAAAAAAAAAATTATCTTGAAATAAAATCTTTCAATTTTGCCGGAGAAATCTCTAATTTTTTTACGTAACAAACGAAATATCCGTTTCTTTTTTAAAATTTTATTTAAGTTATAATTCATTCATTTTTTTCATTTTTATAGAAAAACTTTCAATTTTTAGTCTGTATTATTAAAAAAAATAAAATAAAATAAAATAACTTTCGATTTTTTTTAAGTAAAATTTTTTTCAACTTTAAGAACTAAAAACCCTTATTTTTAAATTTAAAAAAAAAAAAACATTTCATTGAAAAAAATAATCGTGAGTAACATTTTAGCTGATTTTTTTCTTCGAAAAAATCAGCTATTAAATTTGACCCGATGGTGGGAGTGGGGGTGGGAGTAAAATATCTCGACGTTTCATGCCAAAATATGACGATTGGCACTAATTTCGCATTTTGGTATATGTTTATATAGATTGAATTTGAGCGAAATCAGTTCGCGGGTTCGCGAGATATCCGCGATCAAAATTTTCAAAACTCCTTAGCTCCTTAAATATGGCAGATGAGTAAAATTTGTTCATAACCTTTTCTGTAGTAGTGATTGTGATTTAACCAAAAACGTAGCAATAACGCTACAGTAACGTTATTTTTTAATCTGGTATTATTAATGTTGTTATGACGTATCTATCATTTGTGTGAAAAAACATCATTATAACGCTTCAATAACGTTACTGTAACGTTATTTTTGCATTTTTTTTTTTTTTTTTTTTTTTTTTTTTTTTTTTTTGTAATATTTCATCAATAGCGTTACTACAATACGTTTCTATAAAGTTATTATAAAGTTATTTTTTTGCGTTTTAGGTTAAGTAAAATTTGTTCATAACTTTTTATGTAGTAGTGATTGAGATTCAAAAACGTAACAATAACGTTAGAGTAACGTTATTTTTTAACGTTATTTTAATCTGGTATTATTGTTGTTATGACGTATCTATCATTTGTGTGAAAAAACATCATTACAACGCTTCAATAACGTTATTTTTGCATTTTTTTTTGTCATATTTCATCAATAGCGTTACTACAATACGTTTCTATAAAGTTATTATAACGTTATTGTTGCGTTTTCGGTTAAGTAAAATTTGTTCATAATTTTTTCTGTAGTAGTGATTGAGATTCAATCAAAAACGCAACAATAACGTTACTTGTTCATAACCTTTTCTGCAGTAATGATTGGGATTTAACCAAAAACATAACAATAACGTTACAGTAACGTTATTGTAACGTTATTAATCTGGTAATAATGTTTTTATGACGTATCTATCATTTGTGTGAAAAAACATCATTATAACGCTTTTTTTGGTGAAGTAAAATTTGTTTATTACTTTTTCTGTAGTAGTGATTGAGATTCAATCAAAAACGCAACAATAACGTTACATTTTTAATGTTTTTGAACTTATATTATTGTTGTTATGACGTATCCACTATTTGTGTGAGATTTCCATCATTATAACGCTTCAAAGACGACGTTACTATAACGTTATTGTAACGTTATAGTTGTGTTTTCTGTATTTCTCATCAATAACGTTATTACAATAACGTTACTATAAAGTTAATGTAACGTTATTGATTGAAAAATCTCAATCACTACTAAAATACAATAATAACGTTAAAGTAACGTTACTGTAACAACATTGTTGAAACCTTATGATGAAGTGCTTTTTATTTTTCTCTGAAAATAACATAGATTTTCCTTCTCAAAAAATGGAGATTTCTTCCTCTAAAAAAAAAAAAAAAAATAGAAATTTTTAGCTGATTTTTTTCATAAGAACTGAGATTTTTTTTCCTCTCAAAAAATCTCATTTTCTCATAAAAATGGAGATTAAAAATGGGAAGGAAATTTTCTGCATTTTTGATTCATTTTTTAATGTGTTCGATTATTCATTTCTCACAATTTTCTTGTATCCAATAACCTTTATCAATTTATGGGAGTAGGTAATTAAGTATTGAAGAAAGGAAATTAATTCCATCATAATTCAGGATAAGGTAATTTTATAATTGAATGAAAGCTACAATGATATGACAAGAGTGAGAGACAATCATAAGAACAAGAAAAATAGAAAAAAATCAGTTTATCTATCGCAGATGCTGCGGTAGAGTTTTTTTTTTCTATAAGTGAAAAAATCTTTCAATTTTTTGGAAAAGAAAAAATATACTATTTTTTCGATAAAAAATCTTACAATTTTATGAAGAAGAAAACTCATAATTATTGTTTTTGGAGTAAAAATTTTCTAAATTATTCTGTATAAAATCGGAAAAAAATCTGAAGTTTCTTTTTAGGACAAAGGAATTTCACTAAAAAAAATAATATTTGTCCTGATATCATTGAAAAAAAAAATCAAATTTGTGAAATAAGAGAATTATTTTTTCGGAAAAAATTTTAAAATGACTTTAGTGGCCGTTTAGGGGAAATGGGGATAAAAAGTGACCAACATGCGAAATAGTAACAAAGTTACTTCAATAGTGACTGAATTTCATGCCTGTGAAGCTTGTTTTTGCGCCACCCGTTCACTTTTTGAAAAAAATTAATATCACATTTTTTGCTGGAAATTTAATGTTCTTTAATTTTAATAATTACTATTTTTTTGTTTGAACGCATTTCTGAAGAGTTAAAAGCGAAAAACGACAAAGGAGTAACTTTGGGTCAACGTCAACATTTCAGGGAATTTCTGAGAGGTCAGGTTCGGGGACTTTTTTTTTGGTTTTCCAGGACAAAAAAAATGAAAAAATTTCATGTGACTCAAAATTGCAATTTTCACCATTTTTTGGCCTTATTTTACTGGGCCAATACATGGAATAGGTGTAACTTTTTAAGAGGAACAAAAAAGTCATATGAAAAATTTGCCTATCTTTGAAAGTGAATGCACTATGGAGCCTTGAATTTCAAAAATACCGATTTTCCAAGCTTTGTAGCCTTTTCATTTTCACAGATAGGCAAATTTTTTACACAACTTCTTCCTCTCAAAATGTTACACTTGCTTCATTTTATTGTCTTTTGGCAGTTCATTGCCTTTCAAAATCAAAATAGGCACTCGCACCTGATGTATGTACCTAGATGAAGTTTTCTATTACTGGCAGTCATGCCATACCTCAAATCTAAGCCTGGTTTATTCTGAACCGGGACACCCTGTATAACGTGCCCAAGAGTCGTCACAAGCAGATGAGCAGAGCGAAGCGTGCCATTTAATTAAATGCTAAGGTAATGTATCTAATGTACAATGGGATAGGTAAAGCTGGATGTGTTAGGTGTAGGTACTTACCATTTAGTATATGTACACGAACGGTCGACAACTTTGAATTCGAAGGTATACACGAGTACTCTCCCGAATCCTCGGGTTTAGCATTCTGTATCAATAATCTGCTAGTGGTTGTGGCTCCTTTCACCGTTACTAAGCTAATGCCGCCTCTCGGTGAGTCGAAATTTATCTCCTAATGTAAAATAAACCGAGAATTAGATCTCTTAAATAATAATACTAGCGGATTATGCTTTACTATACACAAGCCAAAGTCGACAATGGGGGGTACATATGTAACGTACTAGGTAGGTACGACGTACCTATAGCTACGTATATGCGGTATAGGATATATATGAAAAAGCTAATACAAATGTAAGAACGCGTAAATTTATTGGCGTTTCGCGTCTTTTATGAGATACCTTATATTCATAACACGTTAAAAGGTCGTGTCTTTTGAGCGCCATTCAACCTTTATACCACGAATATCGTTAGACCACAGAAAAAGCCAAATATTATCTGCAGATTATCTCCTACAACACAGAGTTAAAGCCCCTATGTACTATAATAGACTGTGTTTTATACCTTTTTTATCTTCCTAGTACATATTATTACTGTGTCGTGTACGTTGTACCTTGACGTACTATTTCTCTTTCAATTATTGTCGTTAATTGTGTCATTCTTTGAATTATCCAGGCGCCCTCATCGTAAGAATAAATGTACTGTTAAAAAAATTTTGAACAATTTTGAAAACGCGCTTTTCCCTGAATCCACTTGTTTTTTAAAACAAAATTTCAAAAAAAAAATTGTTTAAAAAAATTCCCAAGAAATTCAAAAAAATAAAAATTTGTTTTGTAGGCATGAAAAACAATAAGAGAATTTTTCCTCAATCAAATTCCAAAAATTATTTGCGAAGAATCCTCTGGTCACTTTAAAAAATAAAAATAAATTTGTTCAAATCAATTTCAGACAATTTTTTGATTTACTCGTAAAAAAATCTCAGATACACTTGAAAGAAAAATTATTAAAAACAATTTAAAAAAAAAAAAAAAAAACACGCAAGGAACATTTTCAATTTTTTTTAATCAAGTGTTTTGGAAATTTTTTTGTTAAAATTGTTTTCATGCAATTTTTATTTTTTTCTCCAAGAAATAGTTTGAAAAAATTGTAAAAAATTATTTTTTAACACAACCAAAATAAAAACCAGTCAAATCTTTTTTAGACAGATTTTTTTTTTAAATCCAAAATAATACCTTTTTAAAGTAGGTACTTGAAGAAAATAAGAAATTCGAGGCCTAAAACATTTTCAAATGAAATCTGTAAAAAATTGGTCGAATGTAACTCCAAAACATTGGTCAATAATAAAGTTTAAAAAAATGATTTTCAAAATGTTGCCAAAGGAAATTTTCAAAAAATAATTTGAAGAAAAATTTCAAGAGAATGTTCAAAAAAAGCATTTTTGAAAAATCATGTTTAAACTGTCTTCTGACCATTTTTTCTACTATAATTTGAAGAAAAGATTTTATACCTACCCAATATTGTTTGAAGAAAACAAAAAAGTAATTTTAAAAAAATTGCCTAAATTTCTCAAAAGATTTGTTTAGTTGTTTTTTCTTGTTGAAAATTTGAAAAAATAATTCTGAATAAAATCTTGAGAAAGTTGTAAGAAGGAAATTTTTAAAAAGTATTTATAATCACGTTTTTAAATAGCTCGTCCTAATTGCTTTTAAATGATATTTTTTTTGGTTGAAAATTTGAACATTTTAAAAATAAAAATGTCCTTTAAAAATTTTGAAAAAAATCGAAACCTGCCCCTTGTTTTTTGATAAATTAAAAAAAAATCAAAGAATCTATTCAAAATTGTTTTTAGATGTTTTAAAAATATATATTTCTGAAGAAAGTGTGCAGAAAAATGATTGAAGAAAATCAACCCGCAGAAATTTTTATAGAAAATTTAAAAAATATAATTATTCTACCTACTTATATCTTGGAAAAATCGTTCAAATTGATTTCACTTTAGATTTTATTTATTTATTTATTTATTAGCAAAAAAATACAAAACAAAAATACCGGCGCTTTTAGCTGCTCAGGCGGGGTATATGCGTCCGGAGCCACTAGAATCTCTAGATTAGGTTGAGGAGTTTGATTTCTTCGAGGAAAAGTAATACATTATCGAAGAGTATGGAATTGTTGGAGAGGATTTCTGGGATGGGAACGTTGAGTTGGAATCGATTTCTTTGAGTTGATAAGGAGGCGCAGAAATTTATAATGTGGGAAGTATGAAGGCGAGGGGTTTGGCAGAAAGGACATTCCGGAGGATCAAGACGTTTGAGTAAATATGCGTGAGTTAATGCTGAGTGGGAATCTTTAGATTTTGTTATTTCTATTTCTATTTCTATTTTTTTTTTATTTATTTTTTTTTTTTTCAGCATAATGATTGAAATTTCAGTGATCACATTGAATCAAGTTCTACAGGTCAAATTACCACGATTTACATCCTTTCAACGAGCATTTTGACCAAAATTGAAAAATTTGAAATTTTTATAATTACATATATTATGTACTGAAAATTCAACTTATAGTAAGGGTAGGATTTTTCATTAGCCCAAATAGTAGCCTTTGTCATTGATTTAATGCGAATTGACATTTTTGGAAATTCACTGAAAATAAAATTTTTCTCATTTTCAGTAAGGGTCGGATTTTCTATTGGACCAAATGGTAGCCTTGGTCATTGATTAAATTCAAATTGACATTTTTTGAAATTTATTGAAATGAAAAATATTCTCAAATTCAGCCAGAAGAAGATTTTGCATGGGATCTCAGGGTAGCTTTTTCAATTGGTTAAATGAAATTTTTCATTTTTTGAAATTTACTGAAAATAAAAATTTTCTCATTTTCAGTAAGGGTATGATTTTGCATTGGATCTTAGGGTAGCTCTTTTCATTGATTAAAGTAAAAGGTTCTCATTGTTTGAATTTACTGAAAATATAAATTTTCGGATTTACGATTGGACCAAACGGTAGCTTTTGTCATTTATTAAATGCAAATATTGTCTTTTTATGAAATTTACTGAAAATAAAATTTTTTTCACTTTCAGTAAGGGTGGGATTTTGCATGGGACCAAATGGTAGCCTTTGTCATTGATTGAATGCAAATTGGCATTTTTTGAAATTAACTGAAATAGAAATTTTCTCAAATTAAGCCAGAGGAGAATTTTGCATTGGATCTTAGAGTAGCTTTTTCCATTGATTAAATGCAATTTCTCGATTTTTGAAATTTACTGAAAATAAAAATTTTCTCAATATCAGTAACAGTAGGATTTAGCATTAACCCGAATTGTAGCTTTTGTCATTGATTAAATGCGATTTGACAATTTTTGAAATTTACTGAAAATAAAACTTTTCTCATTTTAAGTAAGGGTAGGATTTAGCATTGGCCCAAATGGTAGCCTTTGTCATTGATTAAATTCAAATTAGCATTTTTTGAAATTAACTGGAAATAAAAAATTTTTAAGACTCGCGTTAGGAAAATGAAGAAGTAGGTACTTTAAAAATGTGAATAATTTGAAATTCGTCTCGGGAGTCGATTTATCCCCTAACAACACCAAGACCTTTTCAGAAATTCATCCACCACTACCTCAACTTTTGCACATTTCTCGTTGAAATAATCTTATGGAAAAAACTACTCACTTTCAAGCACTCATTTTGCAAAGTGCAAACACGCATTACACTCTACCAAAGGGCATACCTATTGAACAAATCAGAGAAAGAGAGAGAAAAAAATCTAAAAAAAAAAAACCTCGTCCCTCTGTGACGAATGCCAATGCAATTAAAATCCTACATTTTACAGATTACATTTGAAAATTGAAAACTCGAATGAGGCAGGTTATAATTCATCAAAAACATCGCACCCAGGTATTTGCCATACTCGTCTGCTTCGAGATGTTGGGAAAAAAATAATAATTACAAGGACCTCGAGCTCGATTGTAATTACGGCTGGAAATTATCTTACGGTTGTATTTATCCAGGAGATTTTTTTCCCTTCGCTTTATTCGGTGCTGGTTCTAATAAAAGGCTCGACTTATCGTAAGATTTTAATTTTTTTTCATTATTTCAACGACGTACTTTGTTTAGATGCGAAAAACGCCTAAGCTGTGCAAACTACTTTTTGGATAAGTCTATACGAAATCAGAAAAATTAACCCAGGTAACAACGTAGCCATCGTCGTCGCGATTAAAATTCTCGACTTGTTCCCCCCTCCACGCCCCCGTGCACCACTCACCATAAACTAACAGTCGTTCGCGTATTCGCCCTTCTCAAAAATACCACTCGCTGGCTTCGTTCATGAAACTCGCGTCTATTTCTCTCGACCACATATAATTGGCCCCAACGTCGACGATGATGGCGATAAAAACGTGTAATGCTAATAAGTTGCATAATTACAACTTCATATTAACGTACACTACGTGTACCCTTTTTTCCTTCTTCATCTACCCCCTCCCGCATTTTTTCAAACGCGTTAGTTAACCTGGGTCTGGTGGATGAAAACTTCAACCAACGTACAAATATTTTTCATTTTCCAACCTCTCTATCCTCCACTTGCTCTTTTCAACTCGTGCACACGACATACGAGCGAGAGGTAGATGTTTTCACGTGCTACTGCCACCGCGTATTCCCAATTTGAAAATGTACCAACATTACTGATATTAAACTGTCTGTCGGTGTCGTAAATTAACGTCATAAGGGAAAATTTTGTTGTATTTTTTTTTTGCCATCGTCGAGTTACTCGTATGTACGTATAACATGGACTATCTTATTAATTTCGATGTAACACGCGTTATTCTTCCTTCGTCCACTGTACCTACGTTAGATTTTTTCGATATGGAGTGTCACGTTTGCCTTTTTTCTCTTTCCTGATTAATCATATTCCAACGTGGCACTGTGTCTTGTTGCAGACGAATGATACGTATTCGTATGACACGAGCTTTCCGGTCCATGTGCCAGTTTCCGGGCTGAGCTCTTTAATCGACCAAATCATTTGGTAAACAAAACCGCGAGCCAAACAAGTACGGTAAATAGGTAATAATGATTTAATATTATTCACTATTTTAGGCTCATTAATTACAGTGTAAGGGTCTCAAAATTATTATGGCATATTTACATTACCTCGTCCATTATACGAGTACTCGACGCGTTTGATATAATGCAAGGTCAAAATATTCATGCTTAGATATAGGTACCTATTAAAAGGTTTTTACGTGTAGTAAATATTTATCAAAAGGAAAATTTTATCCCTCGAGGAACTATCCATTTTATAAGAATGAAGAATTCGAGAGATGGTCGAGATTTACAAATTTTTTATCACGTTAGAAGCCCCTCTCAACCAACCCACCCAAATATGTTTGCAGAAATCTAAAAATAAATACGTACTTTCTCAGTTCCCCGTAAATATGGTGTTAATGCATGTTAATTTGCCTACTCGGTTTGCCGTAAATATGATGTTTTATGATGTATGTTGATTTGCCTACTCAGTTTGCCGTAAATATGGTATTATGATGTATGTTAATTTGCCTACTCAGTTTGCCGTAAATACGAATTGAAAAAATTATTAAAAAATTCAAGTTTCAGAATTAATTAAAAATGTGGACGTTTATTTAGACATGTATTAGAGGGGAGAGTTCATGGCAAAAAGTTAAAGAATAATTTTGAAAAAAAAATCGCTTATTTGCTTTTGGAGGGAAAAATATATCTATTTGTCAAATTTTAAGAAAGTTTTAGTTTTGAATAATTATGAAAAAAATTCTGTGATTATTTTTACAATTTTATATTATTCAACATTCAATTCTAAAAAGGATACTTATTTATTCAATTTTTCTAAAAAAAAAAATAACTGAAAACTAACTAAAAAAATCAGTTTGAAAAAAAAAAATTCGAGTATCGGATTCAAAACATCAAATTAGAAACAAACATTAGGACGAAATTTCGAACATATCACCTTCATAGAAAATTTTAAAAATACATTCTGAACACAACTTTGAAAATTTTCATTCCAATAAAAAAATAAAATAAAATGTCTTTGACCATAGATGCAATTTTGAGTGAGTCTAAGTTACTTTAAAAATTTTAAAAAAGTAATTTTGAAATAAAATGAGTATGTCTAGGTAGGTATCTAATTCCAAAATAAATATTTCATATGCAGATGTAGGTACCTCAAAACCTAGTTTTTTGTACTCGAGCTCAAATTTAATTTTTGTTTTGGCAAAACACCAATTTTTTGGGGGTAATTTTATAGATTTCGTTGAACAAGAAAATTCTTAAGAAAAAAAATAATAAAATCAAATTGTTAAACTTTTAAAAAAATAACTTCACCTATTTAATTTTCTTGAAAATAACTTTTTTTATAATTGGAAATGAAATTTTCAGATCTCGTTCAGAATAATTTTTCTTACAAATTTCATCTAATTCAATTTTTTTTTTAATTTAACTTTCAAATGGATACCTACTTGACTCATAAATTTTTTTAAGTGTAACTAGGTATTTTAAATAAATATTTTTAAATTATCCTTTTAAAACAAAGTTGATTTAAAATGTATTATTTTAATTTTTTGATTACCTAGGTATAAAAATAAATTACTTTTATTGTTTTCAAAATGGATTCCAATTTCAAAATATTTTTTCCAACTACTCTAATTTGATTTAAAAACCATTTTTCAAATAAAAAAATTAAATTCCTAGATTTTCATTGGAAATTAAAATTTTGCAAAATTTATCTGAAATAATATATATATTTTTTTGAAACCTTTTCTTTCGAAATCAACTTAAAGATGATTTAAATACCCAATTTCTTTACAGTTTTATTTCAAAAGGCACACTTACCTATGTTGAAAATTCCTTAATTTTTTTTCAAGTTTGATCGAGAAACTTTAATTTTATTTTGTTGGGAAATGAAATTTCCAAATTTGTTTTCAAAAATAACATTTATTTATTTCGAGAGGAATTTGTGGAAATTAAAAAAAAAGACTCTTAATTTTCCATCAACCCAAATTTTTAAAATTTCTCTTCAAGAACAATTTTTGGTTTTTTTTTTCAAATGTAAGAAACCATCAAGAATCAAATGGGTTTTTCTTTTTTTTTGTGAAATTGCCAACTATTGCTAAAAAGTTAGTTAAACAACACTTTATTAAAAATTTTGTTTTATTTAATTCAAAAAAAATGTTTAAAAAAAAACTCCCATTACAGAATATACATCTTCAAATACCTATTATAATGAAATAAATTTTCTACGATTATGATTTTTTTTTAATAAAATAAAATAAGGTAAGTAGTTATATTTAAAAAAATTGTTTTGCATACCTAGCTACATAAAATTTTTATGAATGTTAAATTGCAATCATAGAGAATTGAAAAATTATTCTTTCAAATCTAAAGAAAAAGAGGGAAATCAAATCGTTTTCAAATTCGAAAACACTAAATTTTCAACATTTTATTAACATGAAGTTTTTCCTAGATAATATTTATTCCATTTTTTTTTTTTTTTAAATTCCATTAAGATCCTTGAATTTAAACAAATTTTTGAACAAAAACATTTTTAAATTCCAAAAGTGAAGCCTATGCATCATTCAAGCAGCGCAGCGGAGTTTAAAAAAAGAAGAAAAAGGAACTTTAGAAAAAAATTCACCAAAATTTCATGAACCTTGATTTGAAAAAAATTGGATTTTGAAAATTTTTAAAAACATTTTTCTTTAATTATTTGAATAGTAATTTTCAAAAGTTTCGTTAGAACTTGACTCTTTCATTTTAGCTCTTTTTAGTGTGCGTAAGCACACTATTGGTTTCAGTCTTGAAATATAAAATTTTGAAATAGGTTTATCGAGGTTAACTCATTAACGATGGGATGGATTTGGTTCAAATTTTCAAGGAATGTGGAGTTCATGAAGGCGGAGGGCCAATGAGATTTGTGTGTGAATCTAATGAGTAATTCTCGAGATAATTGCAATTTTCACTTGTATAAAAAAAGGGAAAGGGGACTTTTCTATTATTCATATCTTATCTTATCTTAGGGCAATAAATTTAAAGTGTTCAAAATCGAACAATGGTCACGTCACAACGTTATCTTTGTGCTCTGCCGTTTTATCTTTTTTGAGGCAATAAAAATGTAAAATGTTCAAAATCAAATAATGGTCCGTGTCTAGTTCTTATCTTATCTTTGCTTAAGGCAATACATTTTAAATGTTCAAAATTGAACAATGGGTCCCACTTGTGGTCGGCAGTCTTATCTTTTTTCGAGGCAATAAATCTAAAATGTTCAAAATTGAACAATGGGTCGATCTAGTTTTCAGTTTGAATTAATGCGGAGGTGGTGTGACTATGCGATGTTGGAGGGGGACATGTTGGGCTGGGTCGTTTTTTCATCCAGTATGGTTTGTGATGACGAAGAGTGCACATCGAATTTGTTCTCTTTGTTATTCTTCAGGTCAGTTTAGGACCTCAAATTATTCAATTAAATTTGTTTCCTGTTTGTGCTGTTGTTTTTTTTGTTTGGTTTTGTTTAAATTGATTAAATTTTGTTTGTGGTTGCAGTATTAATTAATCAGGTAAGCATTTTTGATTTATTTTTAGTTTTCATTTTGATAATTTTTTTATATGCAGATTCTTTTAATGTGTTCAAAGTTTGGTCTCGCGATTTTTTTATTTCGATTTTTGCTTTCAATTTTTGCTTCTTTTTTTTAGTTTTATTTATTAGTGAGCTTTTTTTGTTTCTGTATTTTATTCAGTGTGCTTTTTTAAATTTCCGTTTTTTTTAATACTTCCGAATTCTTCCAGTGAGTTCAATTTTTTGTTTTATTTTTTTTTTTGAATTTCATTTACTGGTGAGCTTTTTTTATTTCTATTTTTTTTCTTGTGCTTTTTTGGTTTTCCCATTTTGTTTACTCGCAAATTCTTTCAGTCTATTCAAATTTTGGCCCTCGATTTTTGCTTTCATTTTTTGAATTCTCCAAGTATCTATTGGTGTGCTTTTTTCCTTTTTCAAATTTTCCTATTTTTTCTGTTTTGATTTTTGGTTTGGTTTTTTGAATTTTTTAATGTTTTTTTCCTCATTGTTTTCATTTTTATTGCAGCCAACGAAGCAGGCTTGCTATAATTTCGTAACGAAGTACGATAAATTGCAGCCAACGAAGCAGGCTTGCCATAATTTCGTAACGAAGTACGAATAATATTGCAGCCAATGAAGCAGGCTTGCCATAATTTTGTAACGAAGTACAAATAAGTAATATTGCAGTCGACGAAGCAGGCTTGCCATCATTTTGTAACGAAGATGATGAATATTGCAGCCAAGGAAGCAAGCTCATTACAATTTGTGCATCATTTCAGATGATTGTACAAAAAATTAATAAAAATATAAAAAGTAATTCGGCTATTAAATTGCAGCCAAAGCCAAGAAGCAGGCTCTCCATAATTCTCTAATGGAGTAAGATGATTTGCACCAAAAAAGGGTGATGTGTCTAAATTGTTGATATTGCAATTGATAAAACATTTTAAAAACTGAAAATTTTTTGAAAACTCAAAAGTACATGAAACGGTGTAGGCAAACTATGAATTTTGTAAATATTTCATAAAATTGTCAAAATTCAAGAACTTGACAAATCCTAAAAACTAGAAAATTCCTGCCGAACTTGGAATCTTTTATATGAATGCAATTAAATTTTAATTTTATGAAACCGTATTCCTACCTCAGAAAAACTATAAAATTTTTGGTTATTGTAGGGAACTTGAAAATTTGAAAAAAATTTCAAATTTAAGTGAA
Organism: Balanococcus diminutus; assembly: GCA_959613365.1. Taxonomy (NCBI): domain Eukaryota; kingdom Metazoa; phylum Arthropoda; class Insecta; order Hemiptera; family Pseudococcidae; genus Balanococcus; species Balanococcus diminutus. The sequence continues at coordinate 15,086,459 of OY390718.1, read as the reverse complement.
AGAAAAATGTTAGAAACTAACCAGTTATGAAAAAGAAAAACATCTAAATGTGAAAACGTTAAAAAGCTTGGGGAAAAAATGAAAAAGTAGCTGACTATTTAAAAATATGAAGATTTTGAAGAACAAAGAAATTTAATGAAATGGAATTTCATAAAATCGTCAAAATTAAAAAAATTGACGATTATAATTAATCTAATTTTAATTTGACAAAATTTAATGAATTTAGAAATTTGGAAAAAACTAACAATGTTAGAAAAATAAAAAAAAATAAATTAAAAAATGGTGGATTTTGATAAACAAAAACTTAATAGTTGGAACTGGTAGCAGTATAGGGAAAAAATTAAAAATAAGTGGCAATAGTTGATCAAATTTGAATTTGATTGTTTTAAAAAAATTTAAATACCTACCTACTTGAAAAAATAGTGAATTTATTCTAAAACTTCAAAAAATTGAGTACTCAACTGTAGTACCTACACTTGATAGTTTTAAAAAAAATTATGACTTAAAAAAATAGCAAAGCTTGAAAAACTAGAAAATGAAAAAAGAATTTGAGCAACTAGCACGTAGGTACATACGAGCAAGCAGGAACTGAGAAATTTGCAGCTAATTTTTTTAAAATGAGAAATTTTAATAGATAAATTATTTTAAAAAATGGACAAAATTTAATTGAAGGTTTACTGCATAGTCATCGAAGTAGACTTTGTCATTATTTTGTAAGTAAGTTTTCACCCTTTGAAATAGGCTTTCGTATGTTTTATTAGAGTAAAAATATTCAGTCATTTAGTGCGAATGTAACAAAAACAAAAATGAACGGTAAAGAAGAATTAATAGAACCATTGTTGCAAATTTCATCTACTTTAATTTTAGAAATCAAAAGCTACGCACACTGTTAGAGCTGCGCTAGCGTAGGTGTCTAGTTTTTATAATATTTTACTTCATAAGCACATTTTTCTATCTTTCTGAAAATTTCATAACTTTTCAAAAATTACATACTCGTATTTTCAAGTTGTTGAATTACTTAATAAACATATTTAATGTATAGTTGAATTTTTTTTTGATTTTGGTGTCATTTTGATATATTTTTTTGTTGTAATTTTCGCACGTTTTCAAATTTTTCAAAAATTAATTTCTTCAAATTTCGTTCAAAACTTAAAAATGAAATAAAATAAATTACTTTTTTTATACCTAAGTATAAAATTTCTTAGATCCATAAAAAAATTGAAAAATTTCATCACAAAATTGGGATTTTTCATTATTTTCTTTAATTCGTAAAAATCAAAATGAAATATATTTCAAAATTTCATTTAAAATAGAGTCCCAAATCACCAAAAAAAATTTCGGATTCCAAAAAACTACATTCTAAAAAAATGAGATTTTTTTATTCTAAAAAATTCTGAATTTTCAAAAATTAAATTTTTGAATTTTTTCTTTGATTTGGGGCCTTTTTTAAAAATAAAATTTTGAAATATATTTTCATTTTGATTTCTTTGAAGTGAAAAAATTCTAAAATGCTAATTTTTGGAAATACAAATTCTGATCTTCTTTCGCCACAATCAACTCGGATAATCGAGTTTCTACAGTGAATTTCATATTTTTGCCAAGTTCTTCAACATCCTGTCAGACATCTCTATTTTTATGACCCACATTTCGAGACCTCAAGGGCAAAACCCTACACCCAAGTTTTGGAAGATTCATAAAATAACCAAAATCACCATACAACCCACGTCACACCAAAAATAAACAAACCAAACTCCAATTAAGCGCAAAACGATTCCATAGACAGTGGACACACTTCAGAACAAGATGTAAAGCCACGACCATAAACCTTCAACAAACCTTACAACCAAAAAGACTCACCTACTCGCCTCCCTATATTCTTGCTCGAACCGCAGAAAGAACCTCCAAAGAAAACTTGATCCCATTAAACCATACAGCTTACAGTCCGTCTCTAAATACCCCCTCTAACTTCTCTAACTTCTCTAACTTCTCCATCGTTGGAAATTTCGTCCGAGCCGCATTGTTTACACATCGAAATTTCGCAAGCTTTTAGTTTATTAACGAAAGGACTCGTATATTTGTATCGACCAGATCTGAGACCCAGGCACCCTTACAAATTACGCGTTGTGAATCTGTTTGTGGTTTCGTCGCTGCTTCGACCGCAACCAAGCACCTATATATCGTGCCGAACCGTATATAAACTATAAAGGTGACAATGCACTATCTCTGTACTATCGAGGATGAGTAGATTTTTCATTTTCTTAATTTTATCGCGATGTTTTGTCAAATACGAGAAATAAATTCGAGCCAGGTTTGCGGTATGTGCCCTTTTCTTCTCGGACACATTAGGCCAGCTTCGACGAATCGTACAAACGAACCAATATCCTAAGGGATTCTGGACGAGTCTGGCGATGAGAGGGGGATGAGGGGGATGAGGGGGGGGGTCGAGAGAAAAAACCCAACCAAGGTAATGAAGCTAGGCCTACGAAGCTATATTACTCTGTCATTGTGTTCGGTTTCGCTGCACATAGTTCGCAAATTAAAGTTCTCTCTCTCTCGTTAATACACACCCATTTTAAGATTTAATTCACACAAATAAATTATTTACGGTTTATTTGCCTTACCTCTTGGCCATGTCTCCACGTTATCGTCGGCGGAGGTTCTGGCGTGTATTCAATTAAACACGTTAAATTTATCGTGCTACCCACGTCGATGAATAAATCTGGTCCTCTTAAAATTTCGGTTACCGCTTCTGCAAAATGCAAATACGAATACATATAACATAGATCAAAGTCCAAATTACAATTAGAATCGATGCGAAAGGCACGGGACACCATCGCCATCGCCCAAGATACATATTTATAATTAAAGTAGATCGTCGGCCGCGATATTAATGATAAATTTACCTCCGACTTGTTTTCACAGCGCCCAGATAGCGTGTTAATGGCACATTTTATGGCAGATTAGTTGCATGTTATATATTCAAACTTCTCTTTCTCTCGACTCTCTGACCCCATTATTTAACTGATAAACCCATAAGGGATATTGTTAATCCGACACTACAAACTTCGACGATATATTTTTTAAATCAATACAAATTCTTCCAAGTCCTTTTTCTTTTTCAAGAAGGATAAAAAAATATCCAGCGTGCCATTTTTCTTCGCACTAGCTCCCTTTAGAAATACCCCCCCCCCCATAGGCCCACACACGTTTGTAAATCGTAATCCATTTCGAAAAGTCGTCTGAGCCTGAGTATAAAAATGTGCCAAACGACGAACGACCGAACGAACCTTATTTCAAAATGAATTTTAAACTCGCTTCGTAGTATACGTCTTCTTAAAAATATTTTTGTCAACAGCTCGCAACGAATCGCTGGGGAATCGAATTCTAACAGCGGCGCGTTTCAAAATATAATGTTGTCAACATCACAGTATAAGAAATTGAACAAGCGAAATGATAAATAAGAGATAATCCACATGTCATGTCGAAAACGCACCCTACCTTATGCCTATAGATGGTCTGCTCTCCCACCCACCACTCAACTTTAACACCTCCAAAATGTAATTTATTCGCTTTCGAAATTTCTCTCTTTGCTTACCTTTTCGCGAAATACTATATTCGAGTCGTCGAACTAGTAAGAAGGAATAGTTGTACGTACGTATGTACAAGTCCCTCCTCAGCCAGCTCTCGCCTCTCATAACAGTGTACGTTTAAAAGAAATTTGCCAGCAGAGGGGAAGAATTATTGTAAACGCAAGATTGATAGTTACTAGTAAGCATCGATAGACTTTTTCCATTAAATATTTTACCAGTAACCCCCCCCCCCCCCCCCCCCCATAAGCATAAAAACATGTAGGTACTTTAAACATCTCATACCAAAGAAAAAAATGAGTGTGCGCAAACGGTCCATGCTCAATTGAACAATAAGGAATAATTACTTCAAAGTAATTTATCGAGAATTTGAATGAAACCGGTCCGGGGTTCCTGAAGTCATTTTTGACAAAGATACAGCTGCTTGAAGTGAGTAAGGTAGAAATTTTTTTCCAAAATTTTGGAAAATTTTGATACCCGAGCAGCACACTCGACAAATTATCGAAATAAAAAATCGACAGAATATCGAATTCGATAAAGTGTCGCGTTAGTTCCGCATAAATCGTGAAATTATCTTTCGATATATAGATAGATTATCGACGAATTATAGTTAATAAAAATTTCGAGATTATAGTAAGATATTTTATCGATAATCTATCTATAATATCGAAAGATAATTTCACGATTTAGGCGGAACTTTCGCGACACTTTATCGAATTCGATATTCTGTAGATTTTTTATCGATTTTTTATTCCGATTTTTTTGTCTTTTACTAGCTTTTTTCTATAATTAAAAATCATTAATTAGCATAATTAATACATTAAACTTTGCCTAAACACATTATTCATGTTACGGTAAGAGGATCATTTCAGAAAAAGTCAAAAAAAAATTATAAAAAATCTGCCACCCGTGGGGCTTGAACCATCTACCTCCTGCATGGTAATCCTCTTCCTTAACCACTATGCCATACCTTATCGTTGAGGAATTAGCAATAAAACGCTTATAATAGCCAGTTTAGTACTTTCAGACGTGTTGGACTTGGAAAAATTTTCACCAATTTGGAAATAATTTTAAATATCGTCACAAAATCGTTGAAAAATCGTTCGAGAAATTTCAGATTATTTGTCGATAATGTAGTTTCAAATATCGCCACAAAATCGTTGAAAAATCGAATTCGAGGAATTTCATATTACGTGTCGATAATATAGTTTCAAATATCGTCATAAAATCGTTTAAAAATCGAATTCGATAAATTTCAGATTACGTGTCGATAATAAAGTTTTAAATATCTTCACAAAATCGTTAAAAAATCAAATTCGAGAAATTTCAGATTATTTGTCGATAATATAGTTTCAAATATCGTCACAAAATCGTTAAAAAATCGAAATCGAGAAATTTCATATTACTTGTCGATAATATAGTTTCAAATATCTTCACGCAATCGTTAGAAAATCGAATTCGAGAAATTGCATATTATGTGTCGATAATATAGTTTCAAATATCTTTACAAAATCGGTAAAAAATCGGATTCGATAAATTTAATATAATCTGTCGATAATATAGTTTCAAATGTCGTCAAAAAATCGGTAAAATATCGAAGTCGAGAAATTTCATATAATCTGTCGATAATATAGTTTCAAATATCGTCACAAAATCGTTAAAAAATCGAAATCGAGAAATTTCATATTACGTGTCGATAATATAGTTGCAAATATCTTCACACAATCGTTAGAAAATCGAATTCGAGAAATTGCATATTATGTGTCGATAATATAGTTTCAAATATCTTTACAAAATCGGTAAAAAATCGGATTCGATAATATAGTTTCAAATATCGTCAAAAAATCGGTAAAATATCGAAAGTCGAGAAATTTCATATAATCTCTCGATAATAATAGTTTTAAATATCTTTACAAAATCGTTAAAAAATCGAATTCGATAAATTTAATATTCTTTGTCGATAATGTAGTTTCAAATATCTGCACAAAATCGGTGGAAAATCGGAATCGATAAATTTAATATTCTTTGTCGATAGTATCGTTGACGAATATCGTCATAAAATCTTAATAATATCGAATTCGATAGTTTTTAGATTTTTTGCCTATGAAGTTGTACCGATAAATCTTTATAATATCGTGAGAACATCTATAGATTTTCAAACGATTTTTTATCGATACGTTACATCTTCCGATAATATCGATCGAGTGTGTCGCTCGGGTATTTTTTACTCACTTCAAGCGGCTGTATCTTTGTCAAAAATGACTTCAGGAACCGCGGACCGGTTTCATTCAAATTCTCGATAAATTTTACCCAAATTTCAAAAAAAAAATTCCAAAACAGTTTCAAAAAAATTTTCAAAAAAAATTAAATTTTTTTGTTACGTGGATACAGAATTACAAAGAAAAAGCGTCGAAAATAAATGGTAAACTTTAAACTGCTCTCCTGAACAATTTCACTTTTTACCCTTAGGTCCCTTTCTCCATGCGCCGTCACATATACTATGCTAAAAAAAATTAAAAAGTCTAAAAGTCGTAAAATTTCTAAAATAATATCAAAAAGTCATTAAATTTATAAAAAAATTCCAAGTTTCAAAATGTCTAAAAGTCATCTTTCTATTTATAAAAAAAGTTTCAAAATGTCTGACAAATGTCTGAAAGTCATCTTTCTAAAAAAATTTCCAAGTTTCAAAATGTCTGAAACATATCTTTCTAAAAAAATTCCAAGTTTCAGAATGTCTGACAAAATGTCTAAAAAATGTCTAAAAGTCATAAAATTTCAAAAAAATTTACAAGTTTCAGAATGTCTGACAAAATGTCTAACAAAATGTTTAAAAAATGTCTAAAAATCATGAAATTTCAAAAAAATTTACAAGTTCCAAAATGTCTGACATAATGTCTAAAAAATCGAATTTATTAAAAATTTTGTTTTTTTAATGTCATCCAAACCTAACCTAATGTAATCTAATCTAACACAATTTGGTGTCGGATTTTTGGGTCGGATTTTCCTGTCATTTTTTTCCATTTTGGTGTCCGTAAAAGCATATACTATGATAAAATAAAAATTGTAAAATAAATAAAAAATATGCTGAAATGACCCTTGAAGAAAATTAAAAACCTGTAAATTATATCTATGCAGAAAACTAAGAAAATGGAAATCTGAAAAATTAAAAAATTTAAAAAGTACAAATACTTGACCCAAAAAAAAAAAAAAAAAAATGAAAAAAGTAATGACAAGAATAACCTTAAAACAGAGACAAACGATGGAGAAAAAATTTGAAATTGAATCAAAAAACAAGAAATTCAATTTTTTTTTAGTCAAAAATGGGGGAAAATGAAATTAGAATTTATAAAAAACACCCAGAAAAAAATTAAATCCAATAAATTAACAAGTTCAAAAATTTTAAAATAAAAAAACAAAAATAAAAATAGGAAGAGTGAAAGGCCAAGAAAATAGTTGAAAATTATAAAAACTAAACACAAAATGACATCTGAAAAAAAAATTAAACCAGATAAATTATAATTCAGGCGCTTGTTGGAAGAAGGGCGTTCTGCTACATAACGCCCTTTTTCAATATTTTGTGAAATTTGAAATCTTCAGGTCTTCAACAATTAGTATACGAAGTCTTAGATCTTAAAAATATACCTAGATGATGATAGACGCCTCGACACATGCGTCCGCGTAAAGAGTATAGCCGAGTTCCGAGTTTATGGGGGTAATTTGGCCCTCAGCACGAATTTTGAAATTATCCAGCGGAAGTTGGTCCTTATGGTCTAAATCTCTCGTGACAAAATTTTCAGCTCGATATCTCAACTCTAACCCCTTCTAGGGGGGTTAAATGTGGATTTTCGTTAATAATTTCTATTTTTGGTAATTTTTAACAGACTTTTTTCAAACTTGCAGGGATGGTGGGTAATACCAAGGGTAATTCATGGAATTTTTCAGGAAAAATTTTGAGTACCTTTTCAAGGTCATATAGACATTTTAAGCTTTCTAGCGACCATTTTGGTAATCCCTTTCAGAGGTGCAATTCTGAAAAAAATCTATATTGTGTATACTTAGTCTATATGCACAACGCCATATTTTTGTAGAACTTGATATCGTGGTGCGTCATCTTTAAAAATCTGAAAAACCGATTTTTTCGTCCATTTTTCGCTTTTAAGTGCGTCATTTTTGGTAAAAATTTTTTTTAAAAATATATCATTAGTGACACCAACATACACCATCAACCAGAATTTGGGCCAAATTCGTTTTTTTTTTCAAAAATACCCAAATGACGCCATTTTGGGAACCCACAACCTCTGCAAGATGACCTAGGGGCCTAAAAATCATGTTTGGGCTTGTTTTGAGTCGATATTTCTCATATGCTGCAATTTCAGCAAAATCGAGAAACATTGACTTTTTCAAATTATTTCATGCATTTGGTTTGATTTTTTTTTTATTTCTTCCTATTTGACGGATAAAACTCATATACATCTTGCTGAAATCTTGGTATTTCTCAATTATAAGACTCTTAGGAGTTAAAATATGTAAAAAAAATAATAATTTTTTTTTTGAAAATTCAAATATGGAAAAAAAGCGTTAATGGACTGTTACAAAAACGGTTATTTTGGCGTTATAACGAAACCTTTTTTAATTTTTTTTTTCTTCAAAATATACCTCAAAGAACACACTATCCGCCTACTATAAAATATTTCACTTCAGTTGACCACATTTCGCGGTATAACATTTCAAAACGTTGAACGTGTTTTTTTTTCACTTTTTAAAATTATCTAACGCCCTTCTTCCACCAATCGCCTCAATTCAAACCCTGAAAAACGTGAAATCGAATAAAAAAAAGAAAAGAAGAAAAAGGTAGTATGGAAAATATAAACTTTTAAAAAATAGAAAAACTGACAGTTGAAAAAAAAATTATCAAAAACTACCAAAATTTGAAGAACTAAATTTTTAAAAATGAACAAAAATTGGATAAGAAAAAATTAAAAATGAAGTAAGAATTGAATAATCTGACAGGAAAAATTTCAATTTGGTACTACAAGTTGCAACAAATGACAAAAAATTTAAAAACTGAAAAAAATTCCAAGAAAAACTTTTAAATAAAAATAAAAGTAATTTAAAAACTGAGAATTTTTTCAAAAAAATTGAGGGAAAAATTGAAAAAAAAAAATCACAAAATAGGTAAATCAATTTAAAAGAATGAGAAAAGAATGACAATTAAAAAAAAAAATGAAATTGAATTAAAAAAAAAGAAACGGAAATTTAAGGAAGAAATTTGAAAAAATCAAAAATTGAAAAGAAAACAATTTAAAAAAGAAACTGCTAATCAAATAGAGAGAGACCAAGACATTGATAGAAAAAAGTCTGCTAAATCAGAAATGACCAAAAATTTAAAAACTATAATTTAAAAAAATTCAAGATAAGTAAATTTTTTTTCAATTTTATTCCCCACTTATACCGGGCAAAAATATTTGCATATGAATAAACACGCAATTTCGTATCTTTCCATCAATGTTTATTTTGTCACACAGTACGCAACGTACAAAAACAGCAAAAAGGTCCTTTTATTCAGATTTAATAGAAACATGGATAAAATTAATTAAACTGGATTGTTGAGGCGAAAGAAATTGTAATTAAAAATTAGTCAATTGTGTGGCTATTTTTTAGGATGACATCCAAGTTTTCAAAAATGGTGGTTTCTCGGATGAAATAATTACGAGTATGTATAGAAATTTCATATAAATATAGTGATAATTTATACAATGACTTGACAACGTGTAGTTGTACTAGGTGTATGTATACGACTATATGAGCGACGTAGGTATTAGGTGAGTATACTTAATATCCCTTTTGCCCTTTTGTGTATATTTTACTGCTTTACTCTGGGTTCATTATTAGAATCGTTAGCAAGGTGTGTGTGTTTAAGTCATCTTGAATGATACGATGCCAGGTTGAAGTAGAGAAGAAGAGTTAGCAGAATGTGAGGCTCGATCGAGAGGGTTTTCATTTGTGAAATTCGATATCTGGAGTGCGCGATTTGGCGTAGGTATCGTACATACAAAATTGGAAAAAAGCTGAAAGTTTACTACAAATAAAAGTCGAAAAGTCGGTAACGTTAAACTGTCTAGCGCAGATGACGTTGCTGTAGGTATATACTATTTACACACACACCCACGTAATAGGTACAGAAACGAAATAGAGATAAAAGCTTCGGTACTGACGAGCGGAGGGAACGACGAAAAAGGATCAGAGCTCGTTGCTTTATACATATCGTACTACGTGAAAACGTCCTGAAATTCGGGTAAACATTTCATCTATACCTGTGGACGCTCTGTATAGAAATTGTAGTGTTTTTTAGCTCTTTTTTTTTGGTTTTTTGCGAACTCTGATTTTTTATTTGAATTTTTTTTTACCGCTGTCTGCCAATTTTCAGTCGATTTTAGTCCAACGTGTTGACTTTCTTAGTTGATAAAGGTTTTTAATTTTGAATGATATCAGTTGAAGCTTTTGAAGTGGTCATTTTTAATTTTGCAGATTTTTTTTCAATTGTTTTTTTTATTTGATTTTTTACATTTTTGTTAATGTACCTACCCCTAGTATAGGTTTCAATTTAAAAAAAAACAAAAAAAAACTCATAAATTTTGTTTGTTTTTTATTCAATCGTATACTTATTATGCAAAATGCCATATTTTCTCAAAAATTTGAAATCATCTCTATTGGATATGAAATTGTACTTTGCAATTTTTCAGTTTTTTGACTTTTTAGTTAGCTACTAAGTATTTACATTGTAGGTCATTTATAATTTAGCAAATTTTTTCTGTCATGTGTCTATGTTTAATATAGAGGTCTTTTCTCATGGAAAATTAAAAAAATTTTCGAATCCAATTGTTTTTAAAGTCAACATTTTTTCCCAAAAATGTTTTTAAAAAGTTCTATTTTGAAAAACATGAAAAAAAATTTATCTCATTTTTTTTTTAATTTTGCAAAATAAAAATTATTTTTTTAAAAATCCTAAAAAATTCTCCTGAAAAAATCTCTTTCCATAATACAGTAATTGTTTTTGAAGGAAAATAATGACGGGATAAATTTTCTTGCATAAAATACTACTGAAGCCCCCCCCCCCAAAAAAAACACTTTTCCGAAATCTTCTTGTTGATTGAAAGACGAAAGACTTTTTCAATCAAAGTGGTATTTTTATGTAAATATAATTACCTACACTTGAATAGTTTAGAAATTTTTTTTACAAAAAAAAAAAGATTTTTCTACCTTATCAAAAAGAAATAAAAAACAATAATAAAAAAATGAATAATATTTTTTTTTTCAAAAAAATAATACCTGATAATAAATTTCATTCTGCAAAAAATTGAAAATAGAATCAAAAAACCTAACCTAATGTAACCAAACCTAACCCAATTTAGTCTCGGATTTTGGGGTCGGATTTTGGTCCGGGATTTTGGGGTCTTTTTTTCTATTTTGGTCTCCGTAAAAGCATATACTATGATAAAAAATAAAGAAATTGTATTACCCCCCCCCCCCCCCCCCAAATAAAAATCCAAGAAGTTTTTTTGAGTACTTCATAAAAATTAAAAGATTGCTCACTCCAAAAATTTGAAAATTGTTTTGAAATCCAAAAAACAACGACAATCTGAAAAAATTGAAAACATTCTTCAGCCCCAAAAAAATTAAAAAATTTATTATTATAAAAAAGTCTAGAATTTTTTTCATCTAAAAAAAACTAAAGAATTTTTTATTCAAAAAAATTCAGAAATTTTCATTTTTATTTCCAAAAAAAATAATAGGTAAAATTTTTCCAAAAAAATAAGTAATACGTTAAAATTGTGAAATCTCTCCTACCAAAAAATTTTTTTTTTACGTAGGTACTTACCTATCCTGAGACTTTTTTTTTTCAAAAAAATTGAAAACATCCTCAATTCTAAAAAAATTAATGATTTTCTATTCCAAAAATATCGAGAAAAAATTACGTTTTTCAAAAAAATAAGAAAAATTGTTACTCTCTAAAAATAGAGAAATTTTTTCTCTAAAAAATTGGAAAATTTTCAAAATTGAAAACATGTTTACTCTCAAAAAAATAAAATACATATTCTTTGGAGCAAAAAACTAGATTTTTCCATTAAAATTTTATTTTTGGCATATTGGAAATAATAACTGTTGAGGTCCCAATATCAAGAGGGTCCTTATTGCGGATGCAATACTGCAACATGTCTCTAGATTAAAAAATTTTTAGTCAGATTTTTGTCAAATTTTTCAATTATTTTAATCCATTTTTGATTTTTAATTTTTTTTCAAAAATTTATTACCTATACTTTGATTTTTTTTACCTTTTGATTAAATTTAAAAACTTCCAGTTTTATCTGTTTTGCAAAAAATATTTTTACCACTAGGTACTTAGCTCTAATTTTTAAAAAAAATTTCAAAGAAATTGCCATTTTCTGCACAATTTTTAACGTTTCCCCCCGAATTTTCAATCGTTTTCTTGGCTTTCAACTCTTCCCAATTTTTTCTTTTTTAAATTTTTTAGCCACGTTAAATCAGGTTTAAATTTTTCCTTGCAATTTTTAAAAATTTTTGATTCAATTTTTTCCAATTTTCGATTTTAAATCGCCCCTCATTTTTCAATTTAATTGCATAAAATTTTCTTAATCATTTTGTTTCCGTTTTAGAAAATCTTAAGATTCCTAGATCAAGGGAAGGAGGGCTATGAGCGCTCAACGTTGAGTCGTACTTCAAAATATTACAGTTTTTGCTACTTTTGAGTAGTACCACTTACTGCTTCGGCCAATTCGCTTGAAAAATGCAATTTGAGTTTCTGCACCTCCTTAGAACATTGATCTTGAAATTATGTATCACTTTTATCATCCTACGAAGGGATCGAAAAGTTCCAGATGACTGAAAAATCACTTTTCATTTCAGAGTTGTCAACTTTCGAATTTTAATACGCCTGAATATAGGTAACTAGGCCTTGATATTTACGTTCGTCCTTGAAATTTATCGAAAATTATCCAATGAAGAAGCAATGCTTTAAATAAATCCATTTTAATACTTATTTTATTGGTGGACAAAAAATATTAAATTTGCAAAAACATATTAATATTCTCTCATTCACCCGCGTACTCAAATAGGCCTAATCTTCTTCTTCAAAAAAATATATAAACGGATGCGAATTCGTTTACATAAAAAATTGGGTTAGCTTTTATGCATACTACAAATCTCACTTAATGTTTGATCTAAAACTTTAAAGTAACCTTTCATTAGCACATTTTTCGACACGAGAAAATTCCCAAAACAAAGAGATATTTTTACACGAGAATCTCTCATCAAAAGGGTTACTTATAATACCTACTCGTAACATTATAGGCGCTTATAAAACCAAAAGCCAAGAACTACACGCCAGCTCTCTCTGCTCGGCTACACGGCTTCTGTGTATATATCTAAAGATCTAAACCCGTTTAAATTTCACGTTGGTCGGCGCGAATTCGGCGTGCCTCTTTAATAACTTCGCATTGTTAATCCAACCTCCATTATATCGTTTTTCCGGCCTGCGTTCTTTAAGAACCATGATCTGCACCAAAATTAAGCATCTTAGACGCAGCCGGAGTCTATTAACTACAAATGGGTATTACGTTCATCTGCGTCGTGAAAATCCATAGCAGACGATATACAATAAGGCAGGCTTGCCTTGCATGCCTACTGAGATATAAGTAGGTAACTACATCGTATATACAACACCGAAGGTTGTACAGTGGGATAATAATTACAAAACCTTGATACTTATTCAAAAGCTAGAATACCTTTTCGGAGATGAGCCTCGTGTTAACAAACTACATGGATCCGTTTTATAACGCTTGAATTTATAATTAGTTGCCATTGACTTGGACACTCCGAAAATTAGGTAAAATTTTGCCTCCATCTTATACCTACGAGTTTCTTGTCGTATGAAAGGGATTCTCATCGAAACACGAAATTGAACGAGTCCATTTTGCCTCCAATATTCGATTTGTGAGTTGAAGGTGAAGTAAAATGTTGTGTTTCAGTAACAATTTTTCAAAAATTTTAGTTTAATAAAACGAACAGAACATTTTGAAATTGATGACCCTAATTGAAGGTACTCGCAAGTAGGTATATTTTTTTTTTTTTAAATCTGAAAGTCAAATTATAAAAAAAATTGAACCATCACAATAGACTTGCATTAAAGGGTGATCTTTTTCAAATTATAGTATAAGATTATTGATTTTTTTTCTCGACAAATTTAAATATTTCATCGAGCTACTATATTTCATAAAATTAAAATCAAAACGACGAAAACTGAATTTTTTAAGTTCTCAAAAATGGCACCAAAGAATTTAAAATCAATTTTTTGGAAAATTTCAACTTTACAATTAGATACGATTTTACGAAAAGTTCAAACGTATCAAAGTATTCAAAAATTTGTTATTTTTTCAAAATTTATACATTTTAATAGTTTCCAAGCATTTTTGAAAATCTAAATTTTGAAAATTTAAAAAATTCAAAAAAATATACATAAGTGTGATGTTTTACCAATTTTACCATTTTTTTATTTTTTCAACAGGATGATTTAAAAAAAAAAAAAAAAAGTCCAAATTATAATTTCAGAAGAATTTTAATACATACTTATAAACAAAATAAGGTAGAACTAGACAGGTTTGTTCCCAATTGACCAATTTTTGATGATTTTCCGGGATTTGGGAAATTTAAAAAAATATTTTTCAATACTATACTTGTATTTTTAAAAAACCTCCACCTCGCATAAGAAATGTGTCATTCCAAGAGAATTTTTTTTTTCAATTTCAATCTAACAAAATGGCAGAATTTTTACAATTTTGTAAATTTTTTAGGTTTTTAACCGTCTAAGAATTTTTTCAAAAATTTTTAAACTTTGAATTTTTGAAAAAATACTGACTTGCCAAGACATAAAAAATGTGATATTTCGAATTTGATGCAAAAGATGAAATTTTTTTCCCCTATTTTATAGAGGTACGACTCAGGTACGAGTATTTTTTAAAAAAAAACCTCCTAAATTTCAAATTTTCGTCAAATTCTGAATTTTTAATAAATTATTAAAATCTTGAAAATTTAATTAGGTTCAAATTACACCTTAATTTATTTTTCATGTTTTTATTTTTGAAAAATTGACAGAATTTTAAAAATTCATTAAAATTAGAAAATTACCAAAATTTAAAATTTTTAGCAAATTTTAAACATGACGACATACCTACTTGTAAATTTAAAAAAAAAATAAGGGCATGGCAAAACTTCATCAAAAGTTAAACGATAACTTCAAATGAAAAAAACAATTTACAGATTCTAGTTCAGTTGGTCAAATAACATCGATTAACGTTACTTGATAACAGATTGACTTGAATTGTTAAAATTCACATTTTCACACGCTAATTCTTTGATTAAAAATTAATTTTTTTTTTTTTTACAATAAACAATAATTGTAAGGTTAGCCCCATTAAGATAGGTAGGTGAAATGTCCTTGTTCTTAGGTTTTGGAATAAATCTGGGATATTGTTTGGTACCCCTAAAAAAAATTTCCGCCGAAAAAACTTTCCTGTCCCCTCTCCTCTTGGCCAGAAAATTGAAAAAATGTGAGTGCACACAGAGGGTGAGTGCAGTTCCCCATTCGAGTGTGAGTGCACTACACCACTCGAGCGTGAGTGCGGTACACCACTCGAGGGTGAGTGCAGTACACCGAGGCTGAGAGTACTGCACTCACCCTCAATTGGTGTAGTGCACTCACCCTCGGTGTATTGCACTCACCCTCGATTGGTGTAGTGCACTCACCCTCGGTGTATCGCACTCACCCTCAACGTACTGCACTCACCCTCGGTGTATTGCACTCACCCTCAAGCGGTGTAGTGCACTCACCCTCTGTGTGCACTCAAATTTTTTTTAATTTTCTGGCCAAGAGGGGAGGGGGCAGGAAAGTTTTTTTGGCAGAAAAATGAGATTGTACTCCTAGACTAAGTACACAATATATATTTTTTTCAGAATTGCACCTCTGAAAGGGGTTACCAAAATGGTCGCTAGAAAGCTTAAAATGCCCATTTGACCAACACACAATAAACCCTCCTAGAAGGGGCTAGGGGTGAGATATCGAGCTAAAAATTTTGTCACGGGGGTTTAAGACCATAAGGATCAATTTCCACAGGAAAATTCAAAAATCCGTGCTCAGAGCTAAATCACCCCTATAAACCCGGCTTAGGGTGGCCCTTATTTTTCGAATTTTTGAAATGTTGTCGGGACCGGAGGTCAGTTGGTGACATATTGGTAGAAAATAATTCCCTATTTTTTATTTTTTCCCCAACTGAATTTTAAGCCGTTTTTCAGGGCCCCCCCAAATAAAATAAAAATAAAAAATAGAACATTTTGAAAATTTTTGAAAATTTTTGGCAAAATGGTCATAGGGATGGTATTTCTATAAGACAAGACCACTTTCGATGATTTCTTATCTTTACCCCCCTTTTCATCGCCCGTGTAGCAACGTCGATGCTAATTTCTATATAAATGTCGACACATCGAAATCGGTCACGTCGACACGATTGTGGATGGTTTGTCGAGCTTATTATCGACATTTTTGTCGACCGTCCAAATATGGCTCGACATGTCGAGCCATATTTGGACGGTCGACAAACATGTCGATAATAAGCTCGACAAACCATCCAAAATCGTGTCGACATGTACGATCGAAAAGTGACCGATTTCGATGTGTCGACATTTATATCGACATCCACATCGACATTTGCAATGGTGAGATTTTGAAAAATATACTAAGTTCAAATATTCAATATAAGTATATATTAAAATTAAACCAAAAATAGTGTTCAAGCCAACATTTCGACATTTTTTGTCAAATATGTGGCATTGAGGTCACCTTTGTAGCTGGACACATGCGTGTGTCCAACTAACATAGAGATGATTCTTAGAGCCTTATGTACTAATTCACAACACACTTTATCTGCGAGTATCACAATCACCCTCAAGACGTCGACAGTCAAGTCGATGCATTATTCGACCCTCGACAATTAGATCGACATTAACTCGACTTAAAATTCCTCTGGTCAACACTGTCGACAGTTAAGTCGATGCATTATTCGACCCTCGACAATCACATCGACACTATCTCGACTTAAAATTCCTCTGGTCGACACTGTCGACAGTGAAGTCGATGCATTATTCGACCATCGACAATTATGTCGACAATAACTCGACAAGTGGTTGTATTATTCAAAACTTTAAAAAATAAGAAAATTTTGTGATTCTTTCAAAAATTATTTATTCCTGAGCTTAAAATGTTCCTATTAATTGTTTTTAGTTCTTTTTAGATATAAAATTTGTAAATTTAATTGGCAGAAATTGTCGGCATAAATGTCGATGCGTTTATCGAGTATCGATTTTTACATCGACTTGTCTACGTAGAAAAACAACGTTTTCTAAATTATAGGAAAATACTGAGAAAAATTCAAAAATTTTGATTGAACAGTTATGTTTAACATAGAACATTACTTTAAATCTCAAATATCATTTTTAATTCATCGTTAACCGAGAAAAAAATGTGTCTGAATTTTGTCGACATAAATGTCGATGTCGACAATTGCTACACGGGCGGACATAAAAAAACGTAATTTTTTACGTTTTTTAAAAAATTTGAAAAAAATGGCTAAAAATTAAAGAAAATTTTTTTTTGAATAAAATGGTTTTAACATACATGTTATCACCTAAAAAGGTCATTTACGGCGATTTTTCATCCTTACCTTCATTTTTAGGAACCTCATTTTTTTCAATTTTTGATAGTTTTTGAAATTTTTTGAAAAATTCTCACTGATACGGCAGTGGTGAAAAATCACCGTAAATAACCTTTTTGGGTGATAACATGTATGTTGAAACCATTTTATTCAATTGTTTTTTTTTTTAAATGTTTAGCCATTTTTTTCAAATTTTTTAAAAAACGTAAAAAATGACTTTTTCATGTCCCATGAAAAGGGGGGGGGGTAAAGAAGAAATCATCGAAAATGGTCTTGTCTTATAGAAAATACCATCCCTATGACCATTTTGCTAAAAATTTTCAAAAAATTTCAAAATGTTCTATTTTTTCTATTTTTTTGATTTTTTCAAATTTGGGGCCCCTGAGAAACGGCTTAAAATTCAGTAAGGGGAAAAATAAAAAATAGGGAATTATTTCCTACCAATATGTCACCAACTGAACCCCGGTCCCGACAACATTTCCAAAATTTGAAAAATAAGGGCCACCCTAAGCCGGCTAGACTCTTTCAAAAATAAATCCTTCTTCATTTTTTTTCTTCTTCAAAATTATCCAATTTAAACCCTCACTTGACTACGAATTCTGAATTTAAAAAAATTAAAAATTCATCAAACTTTGGCAATTCACCTTACCTTTTTTTTTAAATTACTACAACAATGTCAACTTTTATTAATTTTACCAAATTTCTTTTATTTTTCCTTATTTTTAAATAAAGATTTTTAAGATAATTCAATTTTTAATTTTTTTTTTTTTTTTTTTTGAAAAAGCGTAGTTAAAAAGTATTAGTAATTTGTTAATTTTCAAATTTTCGATGATAAACATTATCTTAAAAATTGATTCAATTACAAACATTTTTAAAATTGCTAATTTGTAATTTTTACCAAATTAAAAAAATTCATCAAGTTTTTAGCTATAAAAGGTAAGTTTTTACTAAGTATACCATATTTAACAATACATATAAGTTCAATATTTTTAAAAAAATTATCAGGTTTTGAACTTGCGCTTAAAAATTATTTTAGTAAATACATTTTCAAGATTGAGTATTTCAAAAATAATTTTGAAAACTTTTGAAAGTTGAAAAAAATATTTTCAAGTTTGTAAAAATCAAAAAACATCAATTTTTCTTAGATCTGTGATTTTTTTATTACAAAGCGGGGTAGAAGGGAGTGCATGCAAAACTTCAAAATCCCACATTGAAGGAAGAGGTGGTACACACACGAACGAGATTCGCAATTCTACGAGCAAGTATATTCGATTCGACGCGAAAAAATTCCGCTTTTGGCAACTTTTCGCGACAAAAAGTTTCTCATACGAGTAGATAATACTACACGAGCGGCGACACAACGAAGCGAAGAGCAGCTCGGGCTGTACTTTAAAAGTGTATGTGAAAACAAAGATTCGACGATAATGTGAAAAATGTGCCGTGTGCCCGTTTCTTAACGTTGCCAAACACGCTTATCTGCATGAAAGCTAACAAATTCGTTCGCCGAATTGAAACATTATTCGAAAAAGCTGCAGCTTTTATCTAGCAAAATACCCGAGCCCGCGGATGGGCGGCGATGGGACGGGCCAAGAGAGCGTGGGGAGGGGGAACACCAGCCCAGATAATACGTTCGTACGTATCCGATCCAGTAGTAGTGATTTCGTCTAACTCTATCTGGGGATTTGATTTCGTGTTATTCTTTCATGGCTCGCAGACCAATTGGTATCGTATACTTGTAGGTGAATTACCATCATTACCAACTTTCAATTATACCGAAGCTAATTAAGATTATAGAAAATTAAACCTCGCGATTATTCGAAGCGTTAATTATACGAGCGTACGTTGGTTCGAAATAATCGAAACCACTTTGCCCGAGCTGACTGTAATTACGAAAGGTAAAAATTAAACGAAAATACCTCCCTGGCTATATATGCTATTTTTACTCATAAACGAACCAATTTTTCCTCCCTCCACCTTTCTCATTCTTGCTAATTTTAAAATACCAAAAACCTCTCACTGGCAGCTCCCTCGACACTAACCAGGTCACCTGGTACTACGACATTATACAACAAACTTTTCAAAAAGTTGCTGCTAGGTAATTTTATATGGCGAACTTCTCGCTTTCACAATTTGCGTGTGCCTTTTGTTCAAAACCTCGTTTAATTGCCAACGATAATGGACTTTCGGAGAACCCACCCTAACCCAGCCTAACCATCGGCATCGACCAAAGAAACACTCTCCACAGAATACCGGAGCCTTCTTCCGTTTCGGGGGCACCTTTCAAGGGTACCTATGCGTGAACCGGAAGTGGAAAAAATTACAATTGGTTTACCATGTTGACGCCTCAAGTTTACCTTTTCGTCTCGCTCAAAGAGTCCTTTAATTACGCGGCTTGTATAGTAAGAAAACGAGATTTTCGATCGAATAATTCTCAACCCGCTGTAGCAGCCTCGAAACTACCCCAAAGTACCTACTTCAGACACCTTTTAAGATGGATGATCCGCTATCTCTGGGAATACCTAGCTAATTCGTTCGTAACAAAAAAGCTTTCGTTTTGCGGCGAAGCGAGCGAAGTTTTCAAGTTCAGCACTCTCTCAATGGTTCGGTAAACTCCATCAACGAAGACGCTATGCCATACGGTGTGAAGCTGTATTATTGGCCGGGTGTAATTATAAAATTTGCTGGTTGCACTTTCTCGCGAGAAATACGAGTAGCTGTATTTTTTATACGGTGGAAAAATTTTTGGTAGGATTAATTCGTCTGGTTTTGAGGTCACACGACTCGCACTGGAGGTTAAATTTTTTTCTTTCTTAAGTCAAGTGTTTCAAAATCGAAGCACGAAAGAATATTAAGAAGTAGTTAGCTTGAGAAAAAATAATTCAAGTTATGGGAGAAAAATGACAAAATAAAGCACCATAAATTTAAAATTAGTCAAAAAATAACATTCTACGTAGAGCATTTTGCGAAAAATTTGCCAAATCATAAATTAATTAATATTGAAGGGGAAAAAATTCATAACATCAAACTTAAATAAATAAATTAACGAATAAAATCCTAAAAAATAAAATATAAATAAAATTATCGATTTCCCAAATTATGGAAATTCTTTAAAAGTTCGCCTAATTAAAAATGTTGACAAAATATTCACTTGTTTTTTTTTTTTTTTTTTTTTTTTTTTTTGTAAAATTGGCTGGATGAAAATGTTTGCAAAATACTCATAATTCACGTACTTATTTATTTTGGCAAAATGAGTGCCAACACTGCCAACACAGGAAAAATGAGGAATTTTGATGTATGATTAATGAAAAAATTGTTACAAAATGTTAATTCAAGCGAACAAAAATATTGTGAGATTCAGCTCTTAAAATATTTTTGAAATTTTTCAAGTCAGCAAAAAATAAAATGTTATTTGTTCTCGCAGAAAAATGAAAATTTTGTTTTTACGAAACAACTTTGTGGTACAAAATATTTATGAAATTTTCAACGTCACGAAAAATAAAATATTATAACAACCTAAATTGGTTTGTTAAATAAATTAAAAAACCGGAAAATTTTATCAAAATTGCAAAATAGTTCCTGCAAAAATTTATAAAATGAGGAAAAAATTCAAAAATTGTTTGCTGCAATAAAAAATTTGTAACATTTTACTGCCTATTTCAAAAATTTTGCCTAATTAACAGGAATTTTTTTCGAATTCCTGGGACAGAAAATTATTGACTTGAAAATGTTTCAAAAATAGGGTTTTTACCAAAAAAAATTGGCTTTCACAGATTTTTGAAATTTTCAACCTCAGAAAAAATTTAATTTCACTAAATGCCATTTTGCATTGCCTTTTTTTCAAAATTGTTTGCACAGAATACTCGAATTGAAAAATGTTTGCTATAAGTACGAGTTTTGTAAAATTTTTAATCCTCCAAAGATTTTGCTAAATTTCAATTCTTCAAAAATTTTATCTTTTAAAAAATGTGTAAAATTTTACCTAATTTTTGGTTGCTCAAAAATTTTATACGGTTTTGAAATAACAAAATTTTTGTAAACTTTTAAAATTACAAATTTTTTGTAAAATTTTTTAAAATTTGGTACAAATATTTTGGAAAATTTTGAAATTTCAAAAATTTTGTAAAATATTAGTTTTGTAAAAATTTTATAATTTTTTTCTTCCAAAAATGTTGTTTGGTTTTACAAAAATTTTTCATGAAAAAGTTTTGTAAAATTTCGATTCTACAAAGATCTTGATAAATTTTATTTCTTCAAAAGTTATTAAAAAATTGTACCTACGAAACTTTTTCTTTTAAAAAATGTGTACCTACCTAAGATTTTGATTCTGGCTGCTCAAAAATTTTGAAACGTATTGAAATAACAAAAATTTAGTCATACTTTCGAAATGAAAAAAATTGTGTAAAATTCCAAATTTACTACAATTTTCAAAATTTCAAAATTACAAAAATTTTGTGAAATTTTAATTTTTTAATACTTGGTTTTATCATTTTTTCTTCCAGAAATTTTGTCTGGTCTCACAAAATTTTTTTGAAATATTCATTTTTGATTTTACAAAAATTTGCAAAAAATTTTTTATAAAGAAGTTTTGTAAAATTTTTATTCTACAATCTTGCTAAATTTTAATTTTTCAAAAGTTATGTAAAATTTCATAAAATTTTTTCTTTTATGAAATGTTGAAGATTTTGATTTTCGTTGATCAAAAATTTTTTGTTAATTTTAAAACAACAAAAATTTTGTGAAACTTCAGTTTCTTAATAATTTTATAAATTTTTTCTTCCAGAAATTTTGTTTGATTTTAACTATCAAAATTTTGTGAAACTTTGATTTTAGATTTCACAAAAAATATGTACAAAAATTTTTCATAAATAAGTTTTGTTAAATTTTGGTTCTACAATGTTCTGGCTAAATTTTAATTTTTCAAAAGCTTTATAAAATCTCATGAAATTTTTTTCTATTAAAAAATGTTTTTGATTTTGGTTGCTCAAACATTTTTCACCAAACTATGTAATATTTTGAAATTACAAAAAACTAGACACCTGCGCAAGCGCAGCTCTAACAGTGTGCGTAGCTTGAATTCTAAAATTACTGAGTAGTATTACTGAAATAACTTTTATGAGAAGTTATCAATAAGTAGCCTAACCTAACATAAGCATACTTACTTTGGTATTTCAATTTGCCATGCCCCCCACCAACATCGCATAGTCACACCACCTCCCCATTCACTCAAACTGAAAACTAGATCGACCCATTGTTCGATTTTGAACATTTAAAATTTATTGCCCCAAAATAAGATAAGACTGCAGACCACAAGTCGGAATCATTGTTCGATTTTGAACATTTAAAATTTATTGCCCTAAGAAAAGATAAGATAAGAACTAGACACGAACCATTGTTTGATTTTGAAAATTTGAATTTATTGCCCTCAGCCTGAGACGTGATTTCTGATTTTTTACCACCTGCTGTGCTGAAAAAATGTTTACCACCTGCTGTGCTGATAAAGTTTCATTTTGAACATTTTAAATTTTTATTGCCCCAAAAAAGATAAAACTGCAGAGCACAAAGAGGACGTTGTGACGTGACCATTGTTCGATTTTGAACACTTTAAATTTATTGCCCCAAGATAAGATAAGATATGAATAATAGAAAAGTCCCTTTTTCCCTTTTTTTATTCAAGTGAAAATTGCAATTATCTCGATAATTACTCATTAGATTCACACACAAATCTCATTGGCCCTCTGCCTTCATGAACTCTACATTCCTTGAAAATTTGAACCAAATCCATCCCATCATTAATGAGTTAACCTCGATAAACCTATTTCAAAATTTTATATTTCAAGACTGAAACCAATAGTGTGCTTAGGCACACTAAAAATTGTGTAACGAAAATTTTGGAAAACATTGTTTTTTATTTTATAATTATTTTATAATTTTTTTTTCTTCCAAAAATTTTGTGAAACTTTGATTTCGTATTTTACAATAGTTTGCAAAAATTTTTCATAAAGAAGTGTTGTAAAATTTTCTTTTCATAAAATATCATTTATAAACTTCAGGTTTTCAGAAATTGAAAAAAAAAAGAATCAGTTGTTAGAAAACAGTGTCATATCTACAAGTCTACAATGTTTTGTCATTTTTTTTTTTATTAAAAATAACAAAATTGAAAAAAAAAAATTTTTTCAAGAAAAAATTTAGTATACTTAATTATCAGCTTTCTTTAACAACAAAGTAGGTAAGTACCTATTTAAAATTTTTATCTTACAAGAAATTTTCAACTTCACAGAAAACAAAAATTTGACTAAAAACTTTTTTTTGGCAAAAACTCAACAGAACTGAAAATTGTTTCAGAATTTATAGGGGTAAGTATGCAGTTTTTGAGAATTTTCTTTTCAATTTGTACAATTTTTTAGATTTTTATTTCGCAAAAAATTTCCAATCAAGTATGTTTTGGTTAAAAATGTTGCAGTTTTTGCAAAGTAATGCAAAATAGAAAATTTGTAAAATTAAGAAAAAGAAAAATAATTATAAAATATTCGCAAAAAAATGTATAAAATTCAATTTTTATGAAAAAAATTTTAGCTTGGCTCTTACA
This sequence comes from Balanococcus diminutus, assembly GCA_959613365.1. Lineage (NCBI taxonomy): Eukaryota > Metazoa > Arthropoda > Insecta > Hemiptera > Pseudococcidae > Balanococcus > Balanococcus diminutus. Next base: position 15,062,505 of record OY390718.1, on the reverse strand, counting down.
AAACACCCACTAGGGTAATTTTAAACAATGTTTTTCACGAAAAATTCCTCCAAATACCTATTGCTTTTACAACCTATGTGTTCGTCAAACTTTCAACGATAGCAAAAAAAATTCATTTTGGCAAACACAAAAAATTTTTTAAAAATGTTCAAAACCTAGCTTCTGCAAAAAAAAAAAAAATTGATAATACCTTATTATCCGAGCAAAATTACAAATTCGCATATAAGTGAAATTTTTTCAAAATATTGCGATTTCTCTGAAAAAAATTAATTTTCTTGAAAAAAAAAAACCAAAAAAACATGAAAATATAAAATACCTAGTTATTGGTAAATTTTTGCTTTAAAAAACATTTTCAATTTTTTTTGCGACAAACTTCTAAAAATTGTGTCGATGTAATAAATTTTTCAACGATTCTGAAAAAAAATCACCAAGTATTTGCAAATTATTTTTGGAAATGTTTTTACAAAAATAGAAAATAAACTGTGGTTTTAACAAAAAAAAGTTTACCTATATAGGTAATGAAAGTTTTCTTCAAATTTTTGCTCGTTTCGCAAAAGATTTAAAAAAAAAATTAATTTTACAAAATATTAATGAAATTTTCAAAACTGGCAAAATAATTATCAATGTCGTTTTGACCAAAAATTTGAAAACTGATAGGCCTAATTCCTTACAAAATTGTCATTTATTTGGCGAATTCATCGAATTAATTTTTCTCTCACATACTCCTAGAATAATTAATTTTTACCAAATTGCTCAAAAAATATGCAAATACGCCGGAGAAAATTCTGCAAAACCCCATACCAACGTATTCTTGATGTTTGATAATTATAAATCCGCCATAGACAAATTCCTTTCGCGACATTTCTCACCAAAATTACACTCTGATCGACGCCTCACACACACACGCTGAAAACCAGGCCAACAAAAAGGATGAGACCAACGAACGTAGCATGTACTCGTTCGTATTTGTAATTTGGTCGAATTTCAGCACGTCTCCGATTACAACTTCATTTTGCATTAGATAAGTACAATAAAGGCACACACGTTCGATGAAAACTCCGGCAAAATGCTTACTTTAAAAACTATAATAAATACTAATATCGGGTATTCTACTCGTACTCGGTGCCACGGTCAATGCGTGTAGCAAAACCGAGCATAGTAGGCATTTTTTTCTCACTCTATAATAATTCCACACGTATCGAAGAGGTTGTTAATACGATAATATCTTTCGCAGAGCCGAGAACCGGAGTAAATTACCGTTAATGGCGGCACATTGATGGGAAACGAGATGAAAAAATTCTTTCTCCAAATTTTCTCACCGATGGAAAAACTTTTACGAAAAACCTATCGCTTTCTTTTTATAAACTTTTTCCACGCTATTATCGCCTCGAAAATAGGGTCAGAGAGAAAACAACTTCTCGCAGAGTCGATTATAAGACGAAATTATAAAACTAATAACCATCTCGACCCCGGACCACGTTACGAATAAATTCGATAATTCATTCAATATGCAAATTCATCTTTACATCGAGAGCAGATACGAGGCAATTAATCCTTCGGGGCTGCGCCATTCAATGACAATTGCTGTGGAAATTATATATCAAAACGTTTCGTCTGGCCGAGCAAAATGTCATACTTTTTGAAGGGCAATTTGCCCGGTACGTATGCGCACGTCCGCATTATAAATTGGTTACCGTTTATAGTATACCGAAGTCCATAGGGTCGTTTCGTTTCGTTTTGTCAAATATCCTGCGAATTTTCAACCACCGCACCGACGCCGTTAACAAATTATTTACTTACGAGTGTTAGCCCAGCGATAAAATTTCACGCCGTAAACGTAAAAGCTATGGCCCGTGCGGTAGATCTTATCGGGTCAAAGTTCGTAATGCATTGATGGCATCCTGGTTTAGTTTACGTCGCGTCCTGTCGTGTTTATAGTATTTGAAAAAGCAAATTTTCATTCGCAACGTTCGCGAAATGAATTCCATCCTAGGGGTGTAAATCTGTACGCATTAGAATTTCAAGAAGGGCATAAATCGCGCCAAAAATGCGACAATTTGATCTCGTTTACGAATTTTCAACGCTTTCATAAAGATTTTCAAACTTGTTGAATTTTTTAGAGAAAATTTATCGAATCATTTGAGAACGTTATTTAAGATAGAGGCGGTGATTTTTATTCTAATTTTAAAATCTGGGGGGGGGGGGAGATGAATATTGAAAAAAAAAAATGAAAAAAAGTACGAGCACATACAAAATTAAAATAATATCAATCAATTTTTCTTTTCAATGTGAAACATGAAAAAAATTTAAAATTTAAAATAAAAACAGCCTTTTAAATTATTCAGCCTGCGATATAGGAAGTTAGTTGATTCATTGATAATTTCATCAAAATCTAAAAATTCTTCCAATTAGTTGAAAATTTTTCACGAATTTTGTTTGATTTTTTTTTTTTTTTTTTTTAATTTGTTTACAACAATTTTTGAATAATTAGAATGAAATTTTCAAAGTTTGATCCAAATTCAAACTTTATTTATTTATTTATTTATTTTTTTCAAATATTCAAATTCATCAAAAAATTTCTTTCTTAAGCTATTTTGAAACAAAATGTTTGTTATACATTTATAAATTCATCGAAAACTAAAAATGAATCGATCTATATTAAAATTTGAAAAATCATTTCATTTTGAATTCATTAGAATCGAAGCAATAATCGAAAAATCGAAATCAAAGAATTTATCAAATTGACAAAATAGAAAAAAAAAAAAAACTGTCCAAAAATTATTTAACTCTGTGGTAGATTCATATGTATTTATGAACAACAGAAAAAGGATAGATTCGTTGAAACTGAAAAATTTGTCGATTTATCAAACAAAAAAATGATCGAATAACAAAATCAAAAAAAAAAAATCTAAAAAATACTAGGTAGAAATTTATCAAATTATTGTCAAAAAAAAAAAGCGATCGATTTATCATCGATTTTACTCCTCAGGAACTGAGTTTAACAAAAAATAATAGCTGTTTTTTTCAATATGAAAGAAATCAGCTAAAATGATCTAAGTACTTATCGAAAGAAAATAAAACTCCTAAAATAAATCGAAAGAATAAAATATGTTCAAAAATTGATTGACTTTTTAATTGAAAAAATAATCGATTTATCGAAAGAAAAAAGAATCTTGAAAGAAAAAAATTGAAAAATATTTACAATTCATTCGAGATCGAAAAATTTATAAGATTGATCAAAATTAAAAAATAAATCGATATATTATCCAAAAAAAAGTATTGAATGAGGAAATCCGAAAAACAAGATTCATTGATTCTTCAGAAACTAAAAATCTTTTTTTTATTAGAAGAAAAAAATCGAACACAAAATTCATAAATTCATCAAAATCGAAAAATTTACTCATTAAAATTTAAACATTAATAGATTCGTCCAAATAAAAAGATTTATAAAAAAATAAAAAATAAATTAAAAAAAAAACCTATTGAATGAGGAAATTGAAAAAAATCTTCCAAGCTTCATTAATCCATCAGAAACTAAAAATCTATTTTTTGGACGAAAAAAATTATGGTGTATCGAAATCGAACACAAAATTAATAAATTCATCAAATAAGTTGAAAAATTGATAAGATTTACTCAATAAAATTTAGACATCAATAGATGCATCCAAATTAAATTGCAAATCGAAAATAAGTACACAAAAATTTCATTGATTTGTCAAAACAAAATTCATCGACTTATGAGAAGCTAAAAATTTATTGATTCTTCGAAATCTAAAATTTTATTGATTTATCTGAAGAAAGAAATTTATCGATTAAGAATGAAAAAAAGTTACCGAGTAATAAAATCAAAAAATAAATAAAATAAAAAAGTTAAAAAATATAACGAATTGATTCGTCCAAAAAAAAAGTTACAACGCAGAACACAAATTTATCAATTCATTAAAATCTAAAAATCAGTCGATTCATCAATGAAAAAAAAACCTAATAACGAAACTGAAACAATAAAAATTTTTAAAATATTCAAAAAATTATAAATTTCTGAAAATAGAAAAATAACCTCATTTATCAAGAAAAATAAATAAAAATAAAATGACCCCCCCCCCCCCTCCAAATTGACCAATCGATAGAAAATGAAAAATTTCTTGATATGTCGATATATAAAAATTAAAAAATAATAATCAATTTATCAAAAAAAAAGTTATCAAAGAAATCAAATAAGTGTTCAAAAGTTTATCGAATTATCAGAATCAACAGATTCATCAGTTAATCGAAATTAAAAAATTTATCGTTACATTGAAATTGATCTACATCTAAAAATAATTCATCGATATAACTTATTAATTCATTAAAATTGAAAAATTAATTGATTTATCGAAAAAAAATTATTTATAGAATTCTAAAAATTTATCATCTACATCGAAATCAAAAACTTTAGCGATTCTTCAAAATTGTGAATCAATTTATCGAATGGCAAAACCGAAAAAATCTTCGAAAATTCATCAATTTATCACGATCGAAAAATTCATCAAGTTATCAAAATTGAAAAAATTTAATTTAGGTATCGAAATCGAAAAATTTTAATTTATTGAAATTGAAAAATTTTAATTTTCGAATCATCAAAATGAAACATAACTCGATTCATCGAAAGTAAAAAGTTATCGAATAAAAAAAATCGAAAAATTACATGCTTAAAAATTTAAGAGATTTCTCGAAATCTAAAAATTTATTGATTTATTGAGAGAAAAACTATTACCGAGTAACAAAATCGAACAAAAATTGATAACTTCATCAAAATTAAGAAATTGGTTGACTTATCAAATGAAAATTATCTCAATTCATCATCTAAAATTTGAAAAAAATGTTTGAAAAATTATCGATTCATCAAAACCAGAACATAAATCGTTTCATCGAAATAAAAAAAGTTATTGAATAATAAAATAAAAAAAATGCTCAAATTGTAAAATTGATCAAATTATCGCATTACAAAAACTACTGAAACAAAATCGAAGAAATAAGAATAAGAGTACGAGTACAATTTATGAATTTATAAAAATCAAAAAATTGATCGATTCGTTAAAATGGAAAAATAAATCTATTTAATGAAAGAAAAAACAAACCTATACCGATTTACCAAATAATAAAATTTCAAAAATTTCAAAAATTTGTCGATTCATCTAAACTTAAGAAATACTTATTTGGATAAAATGAATCGATTTATAAAAAGTGGAAAAAGAATAATTTGATCTATGACATAATAATTTTTTTTTAAATTGGAGCAATAATCGAAAAATCGATATCGAATAACTTATTCAATGACAAAATCAAAAAATTATTCAAAAGTTACTAGATTCATATAAAAATTCAAAAATTAATCCTTTTATCAAAATCGAAAAATAATATTGATTTATCGAAATTCAACGATTTATTAAAATCAAAATTTGATGATCAATTAATTCAATAAAATTAAAACATTTTTCTCTATTTTTCTGATCAAAAAAATCGATCTATTGATCGAAATCGAGAATCATCAAATTAATTGAAATCAAAAATCAATCGATTTAAAATTAATATCACAGAAACACATCAAATCCCTATCCACAAAAAATACCCGCATTTTCTTTCACATATAGACACATACAAAAGAAATCAAAATCACGTCATCGCGTCGACTCAATAATATCCAAATAATACACCATATTATATGTACAACATGAACTTTCGTTCAAAGTTCGCCCAGTACAAGTTTTAAAAGTTCAACGTGATCAAAGCTCACATGATGCTTTCACCTCGTAACCAATATTGTCCCCAAGATAAAACTAAGTAAAAATTTCCACTTACGGATGTTGTTTTTGCTACAATCCATCCTCGTCCTCCTCGAACCCGCATCAAAATCAAATCCACCTCCAACTGGCACCAATATTCTCAACTTATCCCGCGCAATTATTTTCATTCTATCGACGAACACGTAAATTCTCTCGAGATTTCTATTTCTTCATTAATTTGTCACCTTTTTTTTTACGACATCGCTACATCCACATGTACTTTTCAGTTCATCTTGTAATTAGCTCTGACCACAATTAACGTTCCGAGAGTAGAAAATTGCTCGAAAGGGTCGATAGAGAATTAAAAGAAACGACGAATACAATAAAGACGAGCTTATTCAAATCGAGCAACTTGTGATGGTTTTTTTTTTCTCTCAAAAAAGAGCCTTAAACTTTTTATACGATACGCTGCCGATGCTTTTGTTACGAAACGAGCATCATGCCACTTTCATAAGAGGAAAATCACTCTTTATAAAAGTCTGGCAGAAAATTAAATTTGAAAATTTTTCGTATTATAATAAACTATCTGAGCTTTATTGAACGTCGGAAGGCCGCATCTTAATTGCATTTTGATTTATTTTTTCATACTCGAGCCACATCTCCAAAGGCGGCATATCGTCTGCCAGCCGAACAGATATTGGCTTCATACGTTTATATTGAAAATACATTACCTTCTATCGACAAGTAAATAGGATATCCGATGGGCGGCGTGGTACTGATTTGGCATTCATATATTCCGGAATCTTTCTTCTGCGGGTATTTTATCCTTAAGCTCCATTCGTCTGAATGAGGCATATGTATGGCTTCGAACCTCTGATCACTAGTATACGTATATCTGCCTACGGTCAGCAAATGGATATCACGATGCCTAACCCAGGATACCTGCGCAGAATTGAAAAAATCACCAGTCATTAATAACGACGTTTTTTTTTGACGTTTTAGTCGAGGAAAATTAGTGTAAAAATCGACGTTTATTCTGACAAATTGATATAATATGAAATTTTTTTTTTTTTTGGAAATGGGTAGTACTCGATGCCCTCTTCAATATTGTGTTATGACGCGACGTCGTAGGACGCTTGCTTCCCGAGCTAGGAGGTGGAATTCACCCCCTCGCGGCGTTTTTTACGATTATTTCCAAAAATATGCCCTTTTTTGAAAAAATGATAATAACATAAAATATTCTACATACAATTTCCTACGAAAAACGTTTTTATAATTTTTTCGTAAGACGTACTCTAACGCCCCTATGGAGGTAATTCAATTTTCAAGTGTTGTACATATATGTAAATTCCAAGTTTTATTGACAGACAGACCTTGATCGAAATGAGATCAAATGTGGCCCAAAATGTTACTTCTGATGTACAACGATCCCAAAAAAAAATTTAACCCCCCACCCACCCCCACTTCTGAATTATGAGGCATCAAATACCGAAAATTAGATATTTAATAACAATGGAGGGGGTGATGCAAAATTTTTGAAAATTTCAAAAATTATGGGTGCTATGTGTGTGTCTTGGTGAGAATTTTTTCAAAAAAAATTATCATCATTTTTCAACGTTTTTCGGGTATTGAAACTTAGATGTATCTTAAGTATTTATTGAATATAACATATAAAAGTTCATTTTCGATACCCGAAAAACGTTGAAAAATGATGATAATTTTTTTTGAAAAAATTCTCACCAAGACACACACACAGTAACCATAATTTTTGAAATTTTCAAAAATTTTGCATCACCCCCTCCATTATTATTAAATATCTAATTTTCGGTATTTGATGCCTCATAAATGAGGAGTGATTTTTTTTGGGGATCGTTGTACATCAGAAGTAACATTTTTGGTCACATTTGATCTCATTTCGATCAAGGTCTGTCTGTCAATAAAACTTGGAATTTATACAACACTTGAAAATTTAATTACCCCCATAGAGGCGTTAGGGTACGTCTTACAAAAAAATTATAAGAATGTTTTTCGTAGGAAATTGTATGTAAAATATTTTATGTTATTATCATTTTTTCAAAAAAGGGCATATTTTTGGAAATAATCGTAAAAAACGCCGCGAGGGGGTGAATTCCACCTCCTAGCTCGGGAAGCAAGCGTCCTACGACATCGCGTCATAACACAATATTGAAGAGGGCATTGAGTACTACCCATTTCCAAAAAAAAAATTCATATATCAATTTGTCAGAATAAAATTCGTAATTTTCCTGGACTACTCCCATCTCACCAAACTTCGAGTATCCTGCGTTTAAAAAAGTTCATATACATGCGATTCTCGTAAAAATCACAAGTTCGTGAGAATTTTTTATAACTGGTGTAAATTTTTTTCCCATACTAATCTGCACTCCAATAAAAAAAGTTAATTAAACATTTAACCCAGCGTTAAATGCTGCTTTAACGCGAATATAAATAAAAATGCTGCGAAAATGCGGCTTTTTTCTACACTCCAAAGCGTCATAAAATTTATGGCTTTTCGTTATAAACATCGAGCACGTCGTCTGGCAATATCGTGAAAATTATAATGGAAATTTTATTCCCTTTGGTATGGCGAAGGTATTGATTTTTGAATGTAATTATACTCGTTTGCTTATATTTTTCGGCGAAGATTAAAACGCTGAAAGGGTGGTTGGGTCATGTTTTGGTTGTGATAAATTTTTAATACGTGTCAGAGATGGAATAAGAAATTCGTTAATGAAATTTTTTCGTATTGATCGATACGAAAATTGAACTATATGAAGCAGCATCGGCGAACAGGATTTTGAGGTTCCAAACAAATTATAGGTAGCGTTTATTGGTTCTTTTTTGAATTTTTTTTTTTCAAATTTAGAGTAGAAAATTTTTATAACCTTGTTTTTTCCAAGTTGGTATTTCAATTTTTTTTATACGGTGACCTAAGTGGAAAATTTCTAGAAGTTTTTCACTTCAAATTTTCAATTTTTTTAATAAATTTCTGAGCTTGCTGAAAAGCATTGATTTTTTCATTTTGACAAAAAATTATTTTGCATTTTTTTTCTTTTCAAAAACGATAAAGTTTAAAAGTATTATTTTTTAATATCTGATAAAAAAAAAAAAACTTATTTATAAATGTACATTGATTGTGAATTTTACAGGTTATCTATATTACTTATAACCTTGTTTTTTGTGATTTTTTTTCTTTAATATCATCAAATTGATCATTTTTATTAATTTTTTTAAATTACCTACTCGTAACAAACCTGAGCCACTTCGAATGAATTTTTAATAACGTTAAATGGCATTTTTTCAACAAAAAAATCAGTTGTTTTTTTACCTTTTTTTTTTTTTGTTTCTTGAGAAGTGAAATTTATAAAAATCTGTTCGTATAAAAGGATGATTTAAACACGAATTTTTGAAAAATTTGTAGAAAATAGTCATACCTACGTACTTTTATTTTTCATTTATTCATTTTGATGGTCAATTTTTATGTGTTATTTCCTTGTCATCATTATTTCCTGTCAGCTTTTTTGGTCATAGTTTTTTTTTTTTTTTTTTTTTTTTTTTTTAATACCTACCAGAATTTTCAGTCAATTTTTTTTCTCATAACTTTTTTGTCTGTTTTCATTATCAGTATTTTTTTGTCATAATTTTTTTTTCGTCAACATAACCTGATCAGAGTGAATTTTTACTATGCCAGAGTTCTTGCTTGTCAAGTTTATCATTTGTCAGAGATGATTTTAGTGTTCTTTTTTATTCAACGTCACGTTCTGTTTGCATTTTTACAACCAAAGGTTATTTTTTCAATGGAATTTTCTATAAAACTTTTTCACAGTCACATTTTTTGACCAATTTTTATTAGTTTTTTTCATGTCATCGTCTTCCTGTCAGCATTTTTTGGTCAACGTTTTTTTTTTTTTTTTTGTCGCCAGATTTTTTAGTCATTTTTTTGCTCAGTGGGAGTCACTTTATTTCAACTTTTCTCATAACTTTTTTGTGTTTTCCTTATCAGTATTTTTTGATCATAACTTTTTTTTGTCAACGTAATTTGATCATAATGAATTTTTACTAGGCCAGAGTTCTTGCTTGTCAAGTTTATCATTTGTCAGAGATGATTTTAGTGTTCTATTTTTTTTTTCAACGCCACGTTCTGTTTGCATTTTTAAAAACAAAAGTTATTTTTTCAATGAATTTTTCTATAAAACATTTTCACACTCGAAGTCACATTTTTTGACCAATTTTTATGAGTTTTTTTCATGTCATCGTTATTTCCTGTCAGCTTTTTTGGATTTTTTTTTTTTTGGTCACCAGCATTTTTATTTATTTTTTTCTCCGTCAGAGATAATTATTTGTGTGTTTTTCTCATCAACATTTTTTGATTGTAGTTCTTTTTTCATCAACATAACTTGATCAGAGTGACTTTTTTATATGCCAGAGTTCTTGCTTATCAAAACTATGATTTCTCAGAGTTGATTTTGGGCAATTTTTTTGTTAATTTTGTGGACAGCATTATTTTCTGTCATTCTTCTGTATTCCAGAACTATTTCTATTTCTGTCGCTTTTTTTTCTGTCATCATTATACTTTTTCTTGAGAGTTTTTTTTCTTATCATTGTTTTCTTTTGGAAAATTGGACATATTTTTTATTTTTTATTTTTATTTTTTTGACAGAGTTAGGTGTTGTTTATAATACATGAATTATTTTTTTTTATCATTTTTGGCAGAGTCGTTTTTTTCATGATTGATTACAGATTCAATCAATTCTGTGCAAGGATGGGACCTTTGTAATTTTAAATAAAAATATCTAGTCTATTTAAATGATGTATTTTGTTTTCGTATTTTTCAAATTTCTTGTGAAAAAATCTTTCAACTTAATTTTAAAAAATTTTTAATTTGAAAAAATCTAATTTTTAAAATTTTTCAACTCACAGTTTTCAATATTTCTTCATGTTCTGAAACCTTCTGAAACATTTTCTGATTTAATAAACTTTGAAGAATTTTTCAGTGAATCTGTTGTTTTTTTAAAAGTTTTTTTTGAATTTGTGATTCACTCATTTATACATTTTTTGCGAATTTCTGATTTATTGGATTTGCAATTATGTTTTTAAGCTTAAAAAGAGCTATTATATTTTTTCAATCGAAAATTTTCTCTTTTATTTTGACTTATAAATTTTTTATTTAAATTTTAAAGGGATTTCTTAATTGATTTATTTTTATATCGATATTTTTTCACATCAATTCGTTAAATTTTTGAGAAAGTTTTGCGAATTTTTGATTCTTACTTTCGTAAATGTTTATTAATGTTCATATGCTTGATATTTTTATGACTTGGAAAATTTTCTTCTTCAATTTTATTTGATTGCAATTTTTACAAGTTTTCAATTCAGTGGGTAAATTTTTGGAAATTTTCAGATCTATTATATTCAAGTTATCAGCTATAGGTAGGTAGGTACCTAATTACCTATCTATAATTTTGAAAATGTTATTCCATTTTATTTTTCTGAAAATTTATTCAATTTTTTCAATTATTTTTTATTACCATTGTGCATCTGTCAGGTAATTTGAAAAAGAAAAAATTTCCTGCCTAATTTATGAAATAGGCAAATTATTTTCTCTTTATGTTTTGTTGCATACTTCACGAATTAGGCAATTTTACGATTTAGAAGTGACACATAAATTCCCATTTATATTTCATGTAACCGATAACTTACTTTTCGTGGGAGGAAAAAAAGAATTTACAAAAAGCGATAAAAAATCCAAGCTTTACAAAAATGTTCTCATTTTCAATTGCTTCTGAAACGAATTGGAAATTAAAAGAAGAAAAATAAACTCGGTAAAAAGATCATCGATACATCTGTTGGCTATAAACTTTTCGACAATATCTTAGCCAAGTTTACGTATAACCATAAACTCGAGCAAAGTACTCGAATTATAAAACCGATATACCGTAAGGTATAAAAATCTATCGCAGCTTTACAACACACAATCCTTAGACAGTTTCAATTTCGGTAGCCATCGCATCGCACGAGTCAAGAAAAATATACCGCACGTAACAAGCAGCCAAAAAAAAGTATCAAAAATACTCGAAAATAACTTCGTTGTCAGTTACGATCGACGTAGACGATATTGAATGAGGGGGGGGGGAGAGGGAAATACAGTACTCTGTCAATATTGAAATTTCAATTCGAATTCAAATCCCGAGACATGGGCGAAATAAAATTGTCGAGTTCAAATTACAACTTATGGCTGCGGGAGAAACGCGGATTTACACTTGTTTAGTGAAAATATCGACTGTAAATTTCAAACAGACAGATGTTAGAGACGTGCTCGTAATATCTATTCTGCTAATGACAAATCTGACAAATAATGCATTGTTTTGTTTACAAATGCAAACGCACGCACGGCACATACCTATTGAAATAACATTGGAATAAAATTACGCTTTCCTTTTTCCTTTTTTTCCCATTCGTGTTACGTTTTTCTCACTACCATGTCCCATGTCCCTCCTGGCGCAGTCGGAAAAAATTCATACAGGGTGTTTCATAGCTAACTGAGTGCCTTCCATCAGGCGAATAGGCAACCCATAAGGAACAAAAAATGTTATATAGACGTGTTCTCTATCTTAAAAATTGAAGGGGCGAGGGAAAATTAAATTGAGAAAAAATAATTTTTGACTGGGCCAATGAATAGTAATAAAAAATGAACTTTTTTTGGTTCTCAACATTATTTGCCTATCTTTGAAAATGAAGGCGCAAGAGAGCTATAAACTTAAAAAAACCGGTTTTTCAATTTTCAAAGCTCTCTAGCTCCTTTAATTTGGAAGATAGGCAAATTCACAACATAACTTTTTTTGCTTATCTCAAAGAGTTACACTTGTTTCATATATCAGCTTGACGAAATTATGCAATTTTTCATGTCTCATTCGTAGATATTGATTATTTTGAGCTTCAAATTATCAGTGGACATCATTGGAAAATGAAAACTTCAAAATATGTCATGATGTTACATGAAACAGGTGTAACTTTTGAAGGTAAGCAAAAAAAGTTATTTTGTTAATTTGCCTATCTTCGAAACAGAAGGAGCTAGAGAGCTTTGAATATTGAAAAACCTGTTTTTTTCAAAGTTTAAAGCTCTCTTGCGCCTTCATTTTCAAAGATAGGCAAAAAAAGTTCATTTCTTTTAGTAGGTACTATTCAAGGTGAGTTCATAATAAGAAATTCCTGAAGGAACTGAATGGAAGTGAAAAGTTGAACCAACACATTTCAATGGCAGCGTTCATAATAAGAAATGAATTTTTGTAACAAGCAATGAGCTATTCGCTCATTGTAAGAGGGTTTTTGCTTTTGTTTTTTGACAAATATTTTTGTTGTTTCGTCAATTCGTGAAAGAACTAAGATTTATTTTTCATTAATAAAAATTACACAAATTTGTGCTTTATGATTTTCAAAGTTGTATTTTCTATTTTGTAAAATTCAAAATTTTCAATACCTAATTTACATTGTTTCTATGAAATTTTATTTTCTTCTAGTTCAAATGTTTTTATTTTTGTTCATAGAAGAAAAAAAATATTAAATTTCATAACTGAATAAGGAAAAAAAATTATGGAAAAAAAATGAATAGATACAAATTTTGAGCAATCTTAGCTATATAAATTTTGAATTTATGTTTTTTTTTTTCAATTTTCAAAAAATTACGAACTTTTGTTTCAAAAATTTTTATTTTTTAATAAAATTTAAATTTCAAGTTATTTTCATTTTTTAAATTAAAAATTTCCTTGTCTGGCATAATAATTTTTATTTTTTAATTATTTTTCGTTTCAATCAATGACGCAACGTCGATGAATTCATTTTGAAATAAGCGCGAATAAATAACCATCGCTTATTGGTCATATAAAAAATACAAAACGCTGATTGGCTATGTGTTGAAAATATGAAGAATCTCTCATTATTTTTGAATTACGCGCAAAAAATACTCATGCTCATTGGCTAAATATAATAGGTTGTCATTTGAATACCTACTTATTTACTGGATACTGATTGCTTATCTACAATATAATACGCAAATTTTTTTTCGTTTTAAACACGCTACAGCCTTGCTCAAGGTGTGAACAACGTGCGAAATGCGAATTTACGATTCGCAAATGATCTGAGCACCGTTCTGGCCTATTTTTATCTAGCGATTCGATCGATTTGTCGAAAAAATTGATTTGCAAAAACGATCTACGTTTGCAAATTTTCGAAAATCGTCACGAAAACGTTTTCGGTCACGACGATTGTTCCCTGTGATAACGTTGTATCTATCCAGTAAAATGCGTTGCGTGCAGTGTTGGCGACGTAAAGATTTAAATTATTTTACGTTTACGCGGTAAAAGTTCAAAATTTGAAATTTTGTGCTTATTTTTTTATAAATTTTTACGATTTTAAAATTTTTTAAACGTTTCAAGATGGAAAATCTTTAAAATTTTGTTATTATCAAATTTTTAATAAATTTTTGAAACAATTTAAAACATTTTATTCCGGTTTAGCATTTGATAAAAATTCAAAATATTTGATCTTTTTTAATTGTTTTAGTAATTTTTGAAATTGGATGGATTATTGAATTTTAATAACCAATAAATAATTTTTGAAATTAGATCACTTTTAGAGATAATAATTTTTTTACGATTTCAAATTTTTTTAATGTTTCAAGATTTGAAATGAAAATCTTTAAAATTTTGTTATTATCAAATTTTTAATGAATTTTTGAAACAATTTAAAACATTTTATTATTTTTATTCCGGTTTAAATTCAAAATTTGATCCCTTTTAATTTTTAGTAATTTTAGTAATTTTTGACATTGGATAGATTGTTGAAATTCATTACACGTCCTTCAAAATTGGTAAAAATGCTGGAATTTTGGTCGTTTTAAAATTTTAATAAAATTAATTGAATTAGGTAATTATTTTTAAAAGATTTAAAATTTATTGATTTTTTTTCATTTCATTTTTATTAATTTTTGAAATTGGATAGATTGTTGAAAATTCATTACACGTCTTCCAAAATAGGTAAAATTGCTGGAATATTTTGGTCGTTTTAAAACTTTGATAAATTTTTGAATTTATTTTTAAAAAATTTAAAACTTATTCATTTTTTTTTATTTTTAATAATTTTTGAAATTGGATAGATTGTTGAAAATTCATTACACGTCTTCCAAAATAGGTAAAAATGATGGAATATTTTCAGAGTTGGGTTTAAAACTGTTTAAAAAAAAAAAAAAAAAAAAAAAACATGTATTTTTTGTTTAAAACAGTTTTTTTTTGTTTTAAACGTGTTTTTAATTGAAATATAAAAAACGTGTTTAAAACATATTTAAAACACATTTAAAACAGGGTTTTTTCGAAATTTTCTACGTTTCGACAGTATAAAAATCTCAAAGCTGAAAAAAATTGACTTCCATAGGGTACAGAAGTTACAGAAGACGTTTAAAACATGTTTAAACCCCTTGTTTAAAACGTTTTTTTTTTTGTTTAAAACATGGTTTGTTTTTTCCCCTCGTGTTTAAAACATGTTTAAAACACTGTTTAAAACAACATCTGTTTTAAACAGCCAACCCTGAATATTTTGGTCGTTTTAAAACGTTGATAAATTTTTGAATTTATTTTTTTTAAATTTAAAACTTATTCATTTTTTTTTATTTTTAATAATTTTTGAAATTGGATAGATTGTTGAAATTCATTACATGTCTTCCAAAATTGGTAAAAATGATGGAATATTTTGGTTGTTTTAAAACTTTGATACATTTTTGAATTTATTTTTAAAAAATGTAAAACTTATTCATTTTTTTTTCATTTCATTTTTAATAATTTTTGAAATTGGATAGATTATTGAAATTCATTACACGTCTATCAAAATTGGTAAAAATGCTGGAATTTTGGTCGTTTTGAAACTTTAATAAATTTTTGAAACAATTTCAAACATTTTATTCCGGTTTAGCATTTGATAAAAATTCAAAATTTGATCCTTTTTAATTTTTAATAATTTTCACACTTTCAAAATTAGTGAAAATTCAAACTTTTAACTTCATAAGAAGTGGAATTTTGACCGTTTTAAAATTTTAATAAATTTTTGAATTCAGGTATTGAAAATTAAAAAAATTACATCTTTAAAATTTATTGAAAAATCATTATTTTTTTCATTTTTAGCTTAGTAGTTTTTGAAATTGGATAGATAGTTAAAATTCATTAAATTTAAAATAATTATTTTTGATGAAAATTCCAAAATTGATCCTCTTTAATTTTTATTAATTTTTGACATTGGATAGATTGTTGAAATTCATTACACTTTCATAATTATTGGTAAAAATTCAAACTTTAGTGGAATTTTGGTCGTTTTGAAATTTTAATAAATTTTTGAATTCATTTTTTTTAAATTACGTATTTAAAATTTATTATTGAAAATTCATTTTTTTTATTTTTCATTTTTACCTATTAATTTTTGAAATTGGATAGATAGTTGAATTCATTAAATTTAAAATATTTTTGATAAAAATTCAAAATTTGATCCTCTTTAACTAATAATTTTTAATACTTAATTTTTGTTATTGGATAGATTGTTGAAATTCATCACACGTCTTTCAAAATTGGTAAAAATTCTGGAATTTTGGTCGTTTTAAAAATTTAATAAATTTTTGAATTTATTTTTTAAAAATTTATAGGTATCTTAAAATTTATTGAAAATTTTTTTTCGCTTCATTTTTAGTAACTTTTAAAATTATTGGATAGATGGTTGAAATTCATTAATAATTTTAAACATTTTGCGTAAAAATTGAATTGAAATTTTGCGATGCAGTGCAAAGGTAATAGGTATAAAAATAAAGGGTGGAGTTTTCGATATTTTTAAAAATATTTTATAAATTTATTCAATGTTTGTCTAATTATCTCAGTGTTATTCATTTTACAATTTTATGATTTAATGATTTCACATAATTGTGATTTCGTATTTTGTACACATAAATTCTACATAATAATAATTAAAATTATTGCACCTAAAAATTGAAATCAAATGTTGCGGAATTTTCCGCAACTGGCGCGTAAATACTAGTAAATAATTGAATACATTTGTTGCGGACAACTGGTACTCTTGTTGGCTAAATTACAAAAAGCAGTTCGCTATGATTGGCTATGTGTTGAAAAGTTGAAAATGTTGAAATGAAAAAAAATAACACAATAGGGATTTTGTCTAAAGGCAAAAACCCTAAAAAAGAAATCTAAATTTTTTCAAGTTTTAATGCGATTATTCTTGCATATTAGTGAAAATTAGTGTTATATCTGGCATAAGATCACAAATTAATAAAAAAACAATTTCACAAAAATATCGTTTTCACATATCAGGAAATGAAAAGTAGAAAAAATCCTACTTTTCATTTCCAAATCGCGCTTCAGGATTTTCCTATTATGAACTCACCTTCATTGGTCCAGTCAAAAAAAAAAAATTTCTCAATTTATTTTATACTTGCCCCTTCAATTTTAAAGATAGGCAACGTGTTTATGCAAAGGTTGTCTCATAACTGACTGAGTTCCTTCCACCAGGTGAATAGGCAACCCATAAGGAACAAAAATGTTATATGAACATGTTGCCTATCTTGAAAATTCAAGGGACAAGGAAAAATTTAATTGAGAAAAAATAATTTTTGACCGGGCCAATGAATACCTAATACTAAAAAAATGAACTTTTTTGTTTTCGACATTTTTTGCCTATCTTTGAAAATGAAGGCGTAAGAGAGCTATAAATTTTGAAAGAACCGGTTTTTCAATTTTCAAAGCTCTGTAGGTCCTTCATTTTCGAAGATAGGTAAATTCACAACATAACTTTTTTTACTTATTTCTCAGAGTTACGCCTGTTTCACTTAACATTTTCACAAATTTTGCAGTTTTCATTTTCTAATGATGTCCACTGATAATTTGAAGCTCAAAATGATCAATATCTACGAATGAGACATGAAAAAAGCTCAAAAGATCATAATGATACATGAAACAAGTGTAACTCTTTGAGATAAGCAAAAAACGTTATGTTGTGAATTTGTCTATCATCGAAAATGAAGAAGCTACAGAGCCTTGAAAATTGAAATACCATACCCGTTTTTTTAAAAAGTTTATAGCTCCCTTGCGCCTTCATTTTCAAGATTGGCAAAAAATGTCAGGAACAAAAAAATTTCATTTTTTTAGTACTATTCACTGGCCCAGCCAAAAATTATTTTTTCTTAATTTAATTTTTCATTGCCCCTTCAATTTTCAAGATAGGCAACATGTTCATTAGGGTGGAGTGAAAAACAAAACATATCTCGGATTTCGACCAAACTCGCAGAGGTAGTTTACTTTGAGTTGAGAACCTCCCAAAAAAAATTTGAGCCCCCTACCTCTCAGGGGAGTAGAGCCAGGGGCCCTCAAAGTAGGGTCACTTTTGAAAAAAAAACACAGTTTTTGTCACTTTTGGGCAGTGCCACCTACATGGTACCTCGGAAACACCCCTAGAAAGTCGCAATTTGAGTTTCTACACCTCCCCATACCATTGGCCTTAAAATTTGATATCGAATTTTTCACCCTACCAGGGGGTTGAAAAGTAGGGTGGTCACATTTTTTTGGGAGGTTCTCAACTCAAAGTAAACTACCTCTGCGAGTTTGGTCGAAATCCGAGATATGTTTTTTTTTTTTTTCACTCCACCCTAATGTTCATATAACATTTTTTCTTGCCTATTCACCTGGTGGAAGGAACTCAGCCAGCTATGAAACACCCTGTAGGTATATCGTCGAATAAGAAAAAGGAGTGAAAAGAAATTGCCAGCGAGAAAGGTATTGTTTCTAAGCACATCGTAGATATGTATGTGTAAGTACACACAACTACGATGGTACGCTTAATGCTCACACAATACAACGCATAGCCAACGAAAAAAAAAAGAAAGCAAAAGAAGAAAAAAATATGGAAAATATATACGCCAGAGTATTTTATGTGCGAAGTTTTTTTTTTTCCTCTCCCTAAGAATAACTCAGAATACTACAAGACGAACTTCACATATACTTACTTACAACAAGAATAATAGTAGTTATTTGTTAGGCTTGATAAATAAAACCCCGAACCGAACGCTAAGAAAGTGCTGCATTGTGCTCGCACTATATGGCTTTGTGCTCTCGCCTCGTGCTACGGCTGCGAACTGCGAACCGAGCTAGGACGAGAAATGGAAAAACCAGCTAACCGATTTTGCACTGAATAAAGTCGTTTGTAAATTGTAACGACTTTCGAAACTCGCTATTCGAGAACAATAAAAGGCTAACTCCGCTAATTAACCGCAATTTTAAATACACATTTGTTCACACCCTCGATTCTCTCCTTCGTCTCTGGATCACTCCGCCACAGCGTCCTATGCGAGTATTCGCTCGACAAACATTTGAATAATTTTAAAGCTCGATGAATAATCTTAATGAAAAAATACAATTATGCGAATATTCTCTCGCGGAGACTCGGCGAGCCGAGCTTTATCCAGGGTTCTGCTTCTTAGGCTCGTTCGTTCGGTTTTTATCGCGAGCTTTTGTCTTTTTATAAACACTTGTTGGAAATTGAATATAAACAATCGCGAGTGGAAATTTACCAAGAATGGAGGCTTTAATTGGTAGCGATGTTTTTGCGTAAAGAAGATATGGATTTTTAGAGAGATAATTCGATTAAGTTTTACTATGGCGGAGAAATGAATTTGTAGAAGTTTATTTTGTTTTTGAAAATAGTACGATATACGAGTATGTAGTGAAATGAAATTAGAGTGAAATGTGGATTAAAATAAAATATATTAGGTACTTTTATTAATTTTTTTTTTTTTTTTTAAATTCTATATTGAGAACACTTTTTTTTTGAACAATTGCCTATTTATCTTGAAAATTTATAACTGTTACCATTTTCCTGGAGTGAAAAAAATCATTTTTTTTAAACCAAGAAATTTCACAGATTTTTGAGATGGAAAAATTTTATATTTTTTTTAAGAATAAATTTTATTTTTAATTTTTGAGAAAGAAAAAAAAATGAACAAACAAATATTTTTTAAATATTTCTTTTAAAACAAAAAAATTTCATATTTATCAAGCATTAAAAAAATTCCAATTTTTTTGGTATAAAATTATTATATTTTTGGGGATTTAAGACCTTTAAAAAAAAAATAATAATAGAAGTTCGAAATAAATTTTAGGCATCTACCTGTTTAAATTTTTTTGACGTGAAAAAAAAATTGGAACAAGAAAATTTCACAATTTTTTGAGATGAAAAAGTTTTATTTTTTTTAAAGATGCCCGAGCGGCACACTCGATCGATAATATCGGAAGATGTAACGTATCGATAAAAAATCGTTTGAAAATCTATAGATGTTCTCACGATATTATAAAGATTTATCGGTACAACTTCATAGGCAAAAAATCTAAAAACTATCGAATTCGATATTATTAAGATTTTATGACGATATTCGTCAACGATACTATCGACAAAGAATATTAAGTTAATCGATTCCGATTTTCCACCGATTTTGTGCAGATATTTGAAACTACATTATCGACAAAGAATATTAAATTTATCGAATTCGATTTTTTAACGATTTTGTAAAGATATTTAAAACCATATTATCGACAGATTATAGGAAATTTCTCGACTTCGATATTTTACCGATTTTTTGACGACATTTGAAACTATATTATCGACAGATTATATTAAATTTATCGAATCCGATTTTTTACCGATTTTGTAAAGATATTTGAAACTATTTTATCGACACATAATATGCAATTTCTCGAATTCGATTTTCTAACGATTACGTGAAGATATTTGAAATTATATTATCGACACGTAATATGAAATTTCTCGATTTCGATTTTTTTACGATTTTGTGACGATATTTGAAACTATATTATCGACAAATAATCTGAAATTTCTCGAATTCGATTTTTTAACGATTTTGTGAAGATATTTAAAACTTTATTATCGACACGTAATCTGAAATTTCTCGAATTCGATTTTTCAACGATTTTATGACGATATTTGAAACTATATTATCGACACGTAATATGAAATTCTTCGAATTCGATTTTTCAACGATTTTGTGGCGATATTTGAAACTACATTATCGACAAATAATCTGAAATTTCTCGAACGATTTTTCAACGATTTTGTGACGATATTTGAAATTATTTCCAAATTGGTGAAAATTCTTCTAAGTCCAACACGTCTGGAAGTACTAAACTGCCTATTATAAGCGTTTTATTTCTAATTCCTCAACGATAAGGTATGGCATAGTGGTTAAGGAAGAGGATTACCATGCAGGAGGTAGATGGTTCAAGCCCCACGGGTGGCAGTTTTTTTATAATTTTTTTTTGACTTTTTCTGAAATGATCCTCTTACCGTAACATGAATAATGTGTTTAGGCATAGTTTAATGTATTAATTATGCTAATTAATGATTTTTAATTATATAAAAAAGCTAGTAAAAGACGAAAAATCGGAATAAAAAATCGATAAAAAATCGACAGAATATCGAATTCGATAAAGTGTCGCAAAAGTTCCGCCTAAATCGTGAAATTATCTTTCGATATTATAGATATATTATCGATAAAATATCTTACTATAATCTCGAAATTTTTGCTAACTATAATTCGTCGATAATCTATCTATATATCGAAAGATAATTTCACGATTTATGCGGAACTAACGCGACACTTTATCGAATTCGATATTCTGTCGATTTTTTATTTCGATAATTTGTCGATTGTGCTGCTCGGGTGAAGCTTTCAAGAATAAAAAAATTTCATTTTTTTTTTATGAAACATATTTTCCAATTTTTTTAAATGAAATTTAAAAAAAAAATTGAAATGAAATTTTCAATTCTAATTTTTTTGAGGTAGGTACCTTTTTTAAATTAGGAAATTTTAGGCACATTTTTTCCAATGAAAAAATTTCATTTTTTTGGAATGAACAAATTTTCTAATTTTTGGTTTAAATGAAAAAATTTCCAATTTTTTAAGATAAAAAATTTGTAAATTTTATGGAATTAATTATTTTATTTTTACAGGATTTAGGAAACTTGAAAAAATGTTTTAAATAAATCTTATTTTTTATCTTTTTTCAACTTTTGAAGATGGGTATTTTTTTAAATAAACAAATTTTTTTATTTTATTTATTTTTTTGATGAAAAAATTTTGAAATATTTTGGAATAAAACTTATAATTTTTTCGGAATTTCAGGACCTTGAAAAAAATTAAAATAAGTATAATTATTATTTACTTTAATTTTTTTGTTATAACGAAATTTTACAGTTTTTTAAGATGAATAATTTTTCAACTAGGTGTTTACTTTTTAAAAATGATTTTTTTTTTAAATAAACAAATTTTCTATTTTTTATCTATTTTTTTTTTATTATTGAAAAATTCCCCGCTTTTTTAAAAATAAAAGTTTTTAAATTTTTTGAAATAAAATTTAGATAGAATTTTTTTAGGAGTTCGGAATTTGAAAAAAAAAATTGAAATGAATTTAATTTTAATATTTTTGACGTAATTTTTTTTTGGAATAGGCTTGAAACGCGTAAATAAACTAGCACCACCTGGTTACCTTGAGATTGAAGTCTCTTTAAAAAATAATAATAAAATAAAAAAGGTAAGTGCTATAAATTCCTATTTTTTTGTTGAAATTAATTAGATTAAAAAATTTCTGAGATCAATTTTTTCTATTTTTCCATATTTTTTTTTTAATTAGGAAATCATTTTTTTTTTAATTTTCAAGAAAAAATCTGTAGGTATTATACTTAAGTGAGTAAATGAAATGAAGAAAAATCCCAAAACACACAAAAAAAATCTATATGGAAAAAAACGTGAGAATTTTTTAAAAGCATGCTACAGTAATTTTAAAAATTGACTTGTTTCATTTTTTTAAAATTGTTTTTCCCCTTTTACTTATACTCGTACTTTTTAAAATTATTTTTTGAAAAATTAGAAATTTTTTTATTTTTGAACAGATTTCCAAAAATTTATTGTACGTATTTCACATACCTACTTGAGCGTTTAAATTTATACCCTAATTCAATTTCAATATGTACGTACGTATAGAATTTTTTTTTTTTTTAAATAGGTACTTAGTAATACAAAAATCAATTTGGAAAAATAAACAAAATTTTGAAAAATATAAAACATTTATCTACTTTTGGAAATTGATGATGTCATATTCAAAAAATAAATAAAAAATAAATAAATAAAAATAAATGAAATATCGACTCTTTAAAATAAAAAAAAATGTAGAAAAAAAATTTCTGCGAAGATGGAAAAAAATCTTGAGTAACGGATTGACTGCTAACCGTTTTTCAATATTATACTTATTTTTTAAAGAATGCCAAAAAATTATTCAAGTTGAAGAAAATTCAAAAAAAGAAAAAAAAATCGATCAACATTATTTTAAAATACAAACTTTAAATAATGAATCTTTTTCATGCACTCCACCAACAACCTTTTCATTTCGAGGTTGAGAAGCTAGCGAGAAGAGAAATTTCCTCCCCACTCAATCCATTTTTCTGACAATTAAAAGATAAAATTACGAGACAAAATAATTTAAACGAGTTTAAGGTAGACTGTGCAAAAAATAATAATAATCGCGACGAGGCAACAGATTAAACCGTTGCGCAAATTTTCAACGACTCAAATAGAACTAATTTACTTTTTTATAAAGACGACGAAAGAAAAGAGAAGAGAATGCGAATAATTTTGAGGATATAGAAAACTCAACCGATGCGATGGTTGAAAGATGAAAAAAAAAAAAAAAAAAAAAAAAAAAACGAAAGAAATTTGTCATTATTACAATTTTTATATTACAAGAGTGTACATGCTTTAATGCAAGGTGAGAGGAGGGGTTTCTTTTAACCTTTTTGAAAAAACCTTCAATAAGTATAATCTTTTTCAAGAGTTTTTTCTAATAACATGGTCGTATTTTTTTTTTTTGCCAAGCAGAGTATTTTCTCGATTTGGAGAAAAAGGAAACGCTCTGTTGTTGGTTTTTAAATTGTCTTCATTTGTGGCCGAGTAGGTATAAAAAACCCATCTGGGGTAAGATGCGGTGATTTTATTCGAATAAAGCATTAATTGAACAAACTCATTAGAGACTTTTGCAATAGGTATGAAAATTGGAGTAGAAAAGTTTCATTTTGGGCGAGACAAAAGAAGGGGAAAAAATACCTACGCGTATATTCTCGTCGATTAAAATGTGAAAGGCCAAGTCACGTAGAAAGCAATCATTTATCGACGATGGAAGAGAAAAAAAAAGGCATGGCAGGCTGGAAGCGTGTATATTGTTTCATTTTTTGCCGTACTGTTAATTGGAAAAGTTTTCATCGTAATTTGCAATTTTATCATGCACAAAAAATAAAAACAACGCCGAAATTATATTTCGTGTAGATTAAATTACATTGGCGTAGTACGCGAGTTATTTAAGATTGCGGTATTTTAATAATAATTTTACGTTAAACTTGGCGTTTTACAATGGTTTCGAATAAAAACTCGAGGCGAAATTGTACAAAAATTTGCGAATACGACTATCGAGTTTTTTATTCTAATATTGGAATACTCGACTGGGAAGGTTTATAAAAGCAATGTTGCTTATAGAACATGTATTATTATAATATAGGATGTTGTAAAGAACTGGCGGCTGAAAAATTCTTCCCTCGCATTTTTTTTTTTTTTTTTTTTTGGCTTGGCTCAGCTCTGCGAATGTGTGTAGAATTAATTGCGCGACAATGTTGCGGTTATGTAAGAAAATTTTTACACATCGATAAATATCGTCCTTTTTCCATTCTTTTGCAAAGGGATTACATCGATCTGGTGTGCACTTTTAAAAGACCCAAGCTAAAAGATTATTTATCGCTGTTTTCGTCGCTGATGTGTGTACTAGGGACAACTCGTATGTAACGAAAAGCTGATCTCGTCCATTAATCTTCGTCTCAACCCATTACGCGTACTTTTCGCAGACCAATTTTTTTTCTCGTAGATTGAAAATCTTACTGGGCGGCGTTTCGCTACACACTCACCTGCCCCAAGTGCCCCTGGTGCCAGTACTGCCAAGGTAAGCGATCAAATTTACGTTTTTATGGTTCGTAGATTTCCGAAAGTAGGCAATGATTAAAGAGGGAAGCGAGCAGTAAAGGTGTAGGTGTTTTAGAGATGGCTTTAGGCCTACGACGAAGAAATGGCTTTTCTACGTTCAAGTTACTTACTTTCAATCTTTCAGTGAACCTACAACGTACTTATGACTCAATTTGTACTGCGTTTTGTTTGTGATTGAATTATACGTAGGTACCCGGGAAAAAATCTCATGGATCAAGTCATATCTATTTGGATAAAATCTGATCAGATTTGATCAAGTTTGATCCAAATGTTTATCTGATTGGATAAAATTTAGTCAAATTGGATCTAGTTATATCAGAGAAAATCCACTGATATCTAAAATGATTATATCAAAATAGATCAAAACATATCAACTAGATCAAGTCATATCAGTGAAAATCCAGTTATATAGAAATGCTTATATCCGAATGGATCAAATTGGATCAAATTAGATTCTCTCATATATAATTTGATATTATTGGATCAAGTTGAATCTGTAAAACTCCAGTTTTATCCAAAATGGTTGTATCAAAATAGATCAAATCATATCAACCAGATCTCCTCATATCTACTTTGATATAATTAGATCAAGTCATATCAGTGAAAATCCAGTTATATAGAAATGGTTAGATCCGAATGGATCAAATTGGATCAAATTAGATTCTCTCATATATAATTTGATATTATTGGATCAAGTTATATCTGTGAAATCAAAATGAGTCAATCCAGATTCATTTCAAAATTTTAGGAGCTACGAGCAGTGCCAGAATAGGGTTCCATCAAAAAAGTAAGGCAAAATTCGGAGTAGGCACTATTAAAAATGTAACAAACGACATGCTACATGCTTTTTTACATTTTTTTTTGGATTTGGTCAAAAATTTTGGGGCGCAGTGCCCCCGTGGGGTCCTGAAAGTATCACGACAAAAATCATTTCTGAATTTAAGTTGAAATTATCTACTCACAGGAATTTTTCCTGATACTTTTAGTTATACAACCTTGAGCAATTGTTATCTTTGATTGTGTGTCACATAAATACAATTAAACTGTCTTATTATATATGAAATGGTTCGTACCAAGTTGAGTGCACCATCATTGATCTGATTGGAAAAGTTAAGCAGCTTCGGGTTTGGTTACTACTTGGATGGGTGACCGTTGAGAAAAATTTGGGATGGGTATGGTCAGATCTAACCATAATAAATGGGAAATGTACCTATCAAATATGATCCAATCATATTTAATTTTATCTCATCATACATCATTGGATCAAATTGTGTATAGTTTGATCAAATTATATATGATTTGATCAAATTAAATATGATTAGATCAAATTTGTTGGTATAAAATTCATATATGGTTAGATCTGACCACTTCATATATGGTTAGATCCAACAGATTTTTTCCCGGGTAATAGGTATGGAATAACAAAAAATTTTAAAAGTATTTTAATACGTAATTTTTTTAAACTAAAAAAAATTAAAACATGTTTCTCACAACTTTTACAAATTTTGCATAGAATAAGTAAATTTTAAAAGTTTTATTTAAAAAAATTTTTTTCCAGATTTTTGTCAAAAATACATTTATTTTGAATCCCCCTCTCTTCAATATTCTTTAATTCATGAAAATATTTTTATTTTATTTTTTATTTTGCAAACAATAATTTATTTCTATTCAAAAAAATTCATAAAATACTCATATTGTTTTAAAAACTAAAATTTTTCATTCATTCAAAACAGTTTTTTTTTTTTGTAATATTAACGAAGGTTTATTCGGGCGACCTCCACAACTCCAAAATTGACATTTAAAAAAAAAAAAAAATTTTAAATATTTTTCCAAATAAGTATTTTTAATGCAAACATTGAGAAATTTTCTTCTCCAAAAAAAATAAGTAAAAATGAATAAAAGTTCATTAAATAATAATAATAATAAAAAAAAAATTTTAAAAAACTGTTTTGAAACGAATTTTGGTGAATTTTTTCAATCATTTTTTTTTTTGGAAACATAATTATATAGTTCAAAATCAGATATAGCTAGGTATTTATTCGAAAAATGCACTTTGGAATTTCTCTAAATTTTATTACAAACATTTTTTTCAATTTGTTCCAAGTCACGTTTAAATTTTTATTTACCAACAATTTTCATCGCGGTTTTCTTGCAATCAAATAGTTACATATTTTTGCCAGAAAACAGAAAAGTATTTTCATTTTTTCTTTTTTTTCAGAAACATTAATTTATAATTTTATTTTTTAAAACTATTTCAACGACTTCTTCAAATTTTACTGAAAACAATTCTTATTTATTTTTCAAAAATATATTATCAATTTTTTTTTGAAATTTCATCACAAACTTTTTTCAAAAATTTTGTTCATGCAATATAAATAAATTAAGGACATTGCAAAAAATTTCCTCAACTGCTTTGAATTTTTAGCAATTACCTTACACTGTTTTTAAATTTTGTCTTAAAAAGATTACTTTTTTTATTTTGAAAAATATGCTTTTTACGATTTTCCCACATTTTTATTAACAATATTAATCAAATTTTGTTTGAGATGTGTTCTTTTTTTTTGCTTCTGAACCATTTACTAAAGTGGTGTCAGCACTCCTATTTTTAAAAATTTTGTTTAAATGTTTTTATACGTTCCCCAAGTTTTAAGGTAGGTAGGTACCTATTCAAAATTTCTTGAAAACATTTTTTTCAGTTTTTTTTTTTTTTTTAATTCATCAGTTCAAAAATTTTGTTTAAAGCATTAAAAAAAGTCAATAATTTCCTCAAGTGTGTTAAATTATTTGGTTGCTCGAAATCGCATTTTGTCGAATGACTTTCAATTGTTTTTCAATATTAAAAAAAAAGTTTTCTACGATTTTCCCAAATTTTGATCAAATGAATACCTAATTTAAGATTTTTCGAACAATTTTTGTTATCAGATTTTGTTTGAGAGAGATTTTTTTAAGTTTGCTTTTTTAACCAATTTTTTGAAATTTTGTCAGCACTGGTATTTTTAAAAATAAAATATTATAACACAACATATCATTCAATGGGTATAATTATTATAAAAAATTGTTTCTACAATGTTTCCCTAGTTTTATTTAAAATCCATTGTTCAAATTTTTTTAAACATCATTTTTTTCAAATTTTGTTCCTGATTTATAAAAAAAAATTGAAAACCATTTAAAATTTTGTTCCTAATTAAAAAAAAAAAAAAAAAAAAAAAAAAAAATTGAAAACATCAAGCTGTCTTCAATTTTTTTTTTTAATTCCTCCAAATGTTATTCAAAATATCTTTTCTAAAATTTCATTTTTTTTTCTTCAAAATTTTCAAAAATTGGATTAATAAAATATATTTTTTTAATTTTGTTCAATGTAGGTACCTGCTGAAACAATTTTTTTTGGAAATTTCATCACAATTTTTTTTTTTAATTTTGTTCAATGGAATTTATAAAAAAATGAAACATTTTCTCAAGTGTGTTGCATTTTTTGGCAATTAAGTACGTTGCTTTTTAGATATTTTGAAAAATACGCTCTTTACAACCTACCAATAATTTTATTCAAAATAAATAATTCCAATTTTCCTTAAAAATTTTTTTTTCAAATTTATTTTTGTTTCAGATGTTCTTACTTCAATTTCCTCCAAAAACATTTGTTTTCAAATTGTTTTAAAAACCTGTGATTTTATAATTCATACAACCTTTGTTTAAAACAATTTTTTTTTAATTTATTTTATTTTATAAAGTTGTAGGTATTAAAACTGTTTTTAAAAAAAATTTTCAGCGTAGTTTTTTAAAATTATTTTTTCAAAAACTTCAAAAAAAAAATTATAGTGCCAAATTGTGTTGAATTTTTGTCAATAACATTTTCTTTGATTTAGTTGTGATCATAGGTATTGACAAAATTAATTTTCTTCAACATTTTAGCTATTTCAGTGTTTAAAAAAATTAATTTTCCCAAATTTTCTACTAAATGTAAGACTCAAAACTTGTTTTTTCAAATTTTTGTTATAAGTGTTTTCATATTTTGTTTCTTTTTTTAATTTTTTCAACAGTATTTTAAAAAAAACTATTTTTCCTAGTTTTGTTCAAAAATATTTTTTCGACAATTTTTATTGAAAAAGTTTTTTTTTTAATTTGATTAAAATTGATTTGTTTTAAATTTTTTTCATTTTTAGGTAGGTATTCAATGTTTTGAAATTTATTTAAAAACATTTTGTAAAATAATTTTTTTCGTACCTCTTTTTCCTTTGGTATTTTAAAAAATATGAAATTTTGTTTAAAACAAATTCGTCAAAATTTTATTTCAAAACAACTTTTTCAAATTTTCATCAAAATAATTTTCTTCCCATTTAAAAAAAAATTAGTCAGCAAACTTTTTGGAAAATTTTGTTCAAAAATATTTGTTTTTTGACTTGTTTCAAAAACTTTTTTTTTAATTTCTTCAAATTCAACTGTTTTCGACATTTAACCTCTAAATCGCAACCTTTTAAACCGAGTCCATCGGTCACTCCAGGGTGCCCTTAGGTTAACCCCTCGGCTCCGGCACGAAAATGATATTGAATTTCATGGGGTTTATCGTTTATCATACTCTTAATTCTGGCTCCTCTTAAACGTTTACGAGACCAGGACCATACTCGAGCTCGGTTCACATTTCGCAGTTGTACTCGAAGTACTGCACCAATCGCACCTTAAACGAACTGTTATAATTTATCGCCGTTTGAAAATATATAGGAAAGTTAGGCGAGGAGGGTTTCTTGTTTTCCTCCTTCGGGCCTGCTCGCTCTCCCCTTGCTATTCTCCAAGGTAGGCTGCTCTCTCCACACCGATGGTCGTAAATCACGACTAGGACCTCGATTATTAGTCGTTATTAGATCATAAATAAAAACCAGCCAGCCAGTTCACCTAATATCTAAAATAGCTCGGGAAATTCGCCGCTTTAGGTATTCGACGACATATGAGATTAAAAATTTAAGATCTATTGCCATCGTATTGCGCACCACATATGCTCTTTTTATACACACCTATCAGAATTTGGCCTTCTTAATGTATAAACGTAAACGTGGCACACGGAGCTGCAGCGTTAATTAATACGCCTATTAATTCGATTAATATCTGGGTACTTACCATCGTACTGTGTCGTGTTCGTCGTTCGTCCAACGAGAGGTAAATTTTTTAAATTAAATTCCTCTTTCGTCGAATGCAATGAACGAGAGAGAAAAATTCAATAATATGGAAATTAAATTGCATTTTGAGTGATCGAAGATTTTTTTTTTCAATTTAAAATGTTCGTTTCAGTGGGCTGATTCACCACTAAAAAGTGCCAGGACTTCAGCTCGATAATTCTTCAAATATTCGATTAAATATAAGAATGATCATACGTATACCTACTTCAGACTAAAACACAAAAAACTTTCTTTTTTTTTCTTTTTTTTTTAATAAGTAGAAGCATTTTTTTGGAAATAGGTATAGAAAAATTGTTTCAATTTTAAAAAAGATTCTAAAAAAAATATTCATACCTAATTTATTGAGTTTCTTTAAAAATTTCAAGAACTTTTTTGAAAAAAAATAATAAGATAGGTTTTTATTTAAAACTCGGCGCTTAGTGCCTCGTCAGAGAAGTTTCGCCCCCCCCCCTGAACCCCCTCGTTGTTCTATTTCCACACTACGTTTGAAATTATGAAACATAGTATATGTTTTTTCTTTGTAAAAAAAATGTCTAAAAGTCTTGTAAAACATGAAAAAAGGTTTTAAAAAAAATTGAGTTGTTTTAAAAATGATATCAAAACCTAATGATAAAATGACAGGTTTTTTTTTTTTTCATAATTGGAAATTAGAATGTCTAAAAGTCATCATTTTTTTTAATTCTAAGTTTTTTTTTATGTCATCCAGACCATTGGTTCGAAATGTAAAACATATCTGATGAAATGTCTAAAAGTCAACAAAAACTCTCTGTCTGACAAAAATCCTAAAAGTCATAAAATTTTTTAAAATTTCTGAAAAAATGTTCAAATAGTTATAAAATTTTTTAAAAATTTCTTTTAAAAAAATTAAAAAGTCTAATAGTCGTGAAATTTCTAAAATTCCTAATATCAAAAAGTCATTAAATTTATAAAAAAAAAATCCAAGTTTCAAAATGTCTGAAAGTCATCTTTCTAAAAAAAATTCCAAGTTTCAGAATGCCTGACAAAATGTCTAGAAAATGTCTAAAAATCATGAAATTTCAAAACAAATTACAAGTTTTAAAATGTCTGACATAATGTCTAAAAAATCGAATTTATTAAAAATTTTCTGTTTTTTATGTCATCCAAACCTAACCTAATGTAACCTAATCTAACCTAACCCAATTTGGTTTCGGATTTTTGGGTCGGATTTTCCTGTCGTTTTTTTCCATTTTGGTCATCGTAAAAGCATATACTATGCTAATATTGAAAATTTTAATAAAAAATGTAAAAATGAAAAAAACTCGGCGATTCGTGCCTCGCCGGCTCTATTTCCACACTACGTTTGAAAGTATGAAACATAGTATATGCTTTTACTCTGTGACAAAATATCTAAAAGTCATAAAAATTAATTTCCACGGAAATTTAAAATGAATAAAATTCACTATAATTATGACAAAATGTCTAAAAGTCACGAATTTTAATTTCCATGGAAATTTAAAAATTAAAAAAGTCCAATTGAAATGAAAAAATTTTAAGTTTATGAATGTCTGACAAAAAGCCTGAAAGTCATAAAATTAAAAAAAAATTATGTTCCAGAATGTCTGACAAAATGTCTAAAAGTCATAAAATTTATTTTAAAAATTTCTAAAATACTTAATAAAATGTCTGACAAAATGTCAAGAAGTCATGAAATTTATTTTAAAATTTTTTTAAATAATAAAAATAAAAAAAATTCCAAATTTCAGAATGTCAAGACAAATTTTTTAAAAGTCATCAAAAAAAAGTCTGACAAAATATAGAAAAATTGAAATAGTTGATTTGAAAAAAATCATAAAAAATCATTTCCATGGAGATGTAAAAATTAAAAATCTGAATGTCTGACAAAATGTGTAAAAATCATCAAATTTTTAAAAAATGCCTAATTTCCATGAAATATCTAAACGTCATAATTTTAGCATAGTATATGCTTTTACGGAGATCAAAATGGAAAAAAACGACAGGAAAATCCGACCCAAAATCCGAAACCAAATTGTGTTAGGTTAGGTTACATTAGGTTAGGTTTAGATAACATAGGAAGAAAATTTTTAATAAATTCGATTTTTTAGACATTATGTCAGACATTTTAAAAGGTAATTTTTTTTTTAAATTTCATGATTTTTAGACATTTTCTAGACATTTTGTCAGACATTCTGAAACTTGGAATTTTTTTTAGAAAGATGAGTTTCAGACATTTTGTCAGATATTTTGAAAATGACTTTTAGACATTTTGTCAGACATTCTGAAACTTAGAAACTTTTTTAGAAAGATAACTTCCAGACATTTTGTCAGGCATTTTGAAACTTGAAATTTATTTAATAAATTTAATGACTTGAATATAGTTGCAGCATTTATGATGTATTGGGTCGGTCAGGATTTGGAGAATTCGGTAAAATACTCGTACTAAGAATCGACCACTTGTGCATTATAAATTACTTACGGAATTATAACAAAATGAATTTTTTAAAATTAGATAATGAAAGTATCAACGGCCGTCTACTTTACTCCATGGTATTGTTCGGTGAAGGCGCGAAAAAATATTTACATCTTTTTGTGCCAAACTCAAACAGTGAGGAATCTTGCCATTTTCAGAGTGTACGGATTGCAGTTGAAGAATTTCTTGCGATATTTGCACGCAGTTATGAGTTATACAAATATATTACGCAAACTGGCCCAAAAATGAACTTTATGTAGGTACTTTTCAATTTTGATTTTTTCACAATTTTTTTTTCAAAATCACTACTATTGTGACTTTGTGACCCATTTTTTCAAATCACTTTTTTCACTACTTTCACTATCTCGTAGCGATCGAGTTCAAGACAATTTTTAGGATTTTATTCACTTATAAAAATAGTGATTGTTTCGTTTAAAATTAACCAACAAACTTAATTTTAATTCTTTCAAAACTTTTCAAGTAAAATTCACATTTTTTTTCAATGTCTTTGGAATAAACATTATCTATTATTTTGTGGAAAAAGTTTTTAATAATACCTACGTGTACTATGTAATCTAAGTATCTCATTTATAATTTTTAAAATAAAAAAGTTACCAAATACAAGAAACTATAAATTTTTTTAGGTAATAAAATTCATCAATTTTTGCTGAATAAACACGTTGAACAAGTTTTTTAATTTTTTAATTAAGTACCTAGGTACAAAATCGTTACAGTTTTTAATTTAAAAAATTTGTCGATTTTTTTAAAATTGAAAAAATCAATTATCAATTTTTTAAGAGGAAAAAATTCAGAATTCTCATATTTTAAAATTAATTTCTTTTCGTTCAATTGGAATAAAATTCTCTCTAAACTTTTGGAATGGAAAAGTCATTCTCACATTCAGCAATAAAATTTTCAAAATTCAAATACTTTTAGAAAAAATCAAGTACACCATAGAAAATCTCAAGTTGCTGCCTACGAAACCGGCACAACCTGTTAAGTGCATATCAGAAGTTCAGAACAACCACGTTTTTCACTTGGGTCTTCGGATTTCGTTCAAAATTTTTTAATGAGTTCTTCTAATCCAAAAAGTAAAAGAACCTCGTTTTTTTTCTCCTCAACCCACTCGGGGGATGGGAGGCTCTTTTGTTTTTCAACTTTGGTGATTCTTTATTATGATATCGAAATTTGGTGAAGCATAAGTCAAGATTGGTATTAGATAGCGAAAATCTGTAAACGAGGTTTCAAAGACCATTGAGAAAAGATTTTGAATCACTGATGAAAATTTCGAAAATAACAAAATTCGAGAGCTACAATTCAAAAAATTACATTCATTGAAATGATTTTCGTCGTGTGATCTCATGACTTCTTAGAGGCATTTCTCCTCAAAATTTTTACCCGAATTCAATTTTTTTTAACGAGTGGCATACTTATCGCCTATTACATTTTGATAGCGCTGAATTCGAATATCACCTTCAACCCCCCAAGCCCTCGCGATCACTGGTGATGATGTCATTGATGTCTACTATGCCCTAGTCAATTATATCCTAATTCCCTTTTCCCCTTAAAAATGGAAAACAGAGTCGAGTATATCATAAAAATTTTATAGTGAGAAAGATTTTCTTCACTTTATACCTATCTTGATTATTTTAGACGTTAACGAAAAATTTGTCTTTTTTTTTTTTTTTTTTTTTTGGAAATTTATCACATTTTTTGGATTTGGAGTTGATTAAGCGTACCTAACTTTGAGTAAATCAGGGGATTAAATTTCATATCTCGTAGGAAATTCAATTTCCTTTCAAAAAGGTTCTCTTTACTTTTTACCTATCATTAATATTGTAGTTGCTATGAGAGAAAAATGAATTATGCACCTACCCGTGTAGCAATTGTCGACATCGACATTTATGTCGACAAAATTCAGACACATTTTTTTCTCGGTTAACGATGAATTAAAAATGATATTTGAGATTTAAAGTAATGTTCTATGTTAAACATAACTGTTCAATCAAAATTTTTGAATTTTTCTTAGTATTTTCCTATAATTTAGAAAACGTTGTTTTTCTACATAGACAAGTCGATGTAAAAATCGATACTCGATAAACGCATCGACATTTATGTCGACAATTTCTGCCAATTAAATTTACAAATTTTATATCTAAAAAGAACTAAAAACAATTAATAAGAACATTTTAAGCTCAGAAATAAATAATTTTTGAAAGAATCACAAAATTTTCTTATTTTTCAAAGTTTTGAATAATACAACGACTTGTCGAGTTATTGTCGACATAATTGTCGATGGTCGAATAATGTATCGACTTCACTGTCGACAGTGTCGACCAGAGGAATTTTAAGTCGAGATAGTGTCGATGTGATTGTCGAGGGTCGAATAATGCATCGACTTAACTGTCGACAGTGTTAACCAGAGGAATTTTAAGTCGAGTTAATGTCGATCTAATTGTCGAGGGTCGAATAATGCATCGACTTGACTGTCGACGTCTTGAGGGTGATTGTGATACTCGCAGATAAAGTGTGTTGTGAATTAGTACATAAGGTCTAAGAATCATCTCTACGTTAGTTGGACACTCGCATGTGTCCAGCTACAAAGGTGGCCTCAATGCCGCATATATGACAAAAAATGTCGAAATGTTGGCTTGAACACTATTTTTGGTGTAATTTTAATATATACTTATATTGAATATTTGAACTTAGCATATTTTTCAAAATCTCACCATTGCAAATGTCGATGTGGATGTCGATATAAATGTCGACACATCGAAAGCAGTCACTTTTCGATGTGTCGACATTTATATCGAAATTAGCATCGACGTTGCTACACGGGTAGTAGGTACACTTTTATTTCATCTTGATCGAAAAACTTGAGAAATTTTTGTTTTTCTCCCTTGGTGCCTGAAATATTGAAGATAGGCAAAAAGTGAGGACATCCTTTTTGAAAGGAAATTGAATTTCCAGCAAATTAAGAAATTCACTCCCCTGACTTACTCAAAATCAAGTAGACCAAATTAACTCCTAAGTCCAAAAAATTAACTAATTTTTTAATTTTTCTCGTTTAATGCCTAAAATATTTTAGAACATAATCGACCATTTTTCCATGTTGTATGGAAGTTTTACTCGCTATAAAATTTTTAGCATATAATCGACTCTTTTTCCCATTTCTCAGGAGAAAATGCAATTAGGAAATAATCGACTAGGACATAGTAGACTAAATCCTTTATTTTTAGTTGTGAAAAAAATCAAAAATCAAAAAAATCTTCAAGTAATCGCTTGAAATAACGCCTACTCTAATTTTATGGTCTAGTTTTGCCAGGCTAGGACTGATCTAAACGGTTGCAAAACAGCATTATATCTACTTACACATTAAGGTAGGGGTTAAACAACGATTCATTTTCATTAACGAAACGCTAATTACAAAGAATCGCGTTCACGCTTTCCATTAGGTAGGGCAGAGGGGGGAAAAGCATCCAGAATCTTATAAGAAAGAAAACCCCTTACTACGACTAACTTTTTCTCTTAAAAAAAAAATAAATAAAAAAAAACAGTTGTTACGCCACATAAAAATCAACTTTTTTCTTTAATCCTCGTGCAAGTAGTATTATAGGATAAAAAGAAGAAGCATTAGCGATAAAAATCAATTCTTTTTCTATATAAAAAGCCAACCAATTATTTTCGTTCTTTCTGCCTTTTTTTTTATTCCTCCGCATCGCGAGGCGGGAATAGAAAAACTCGCCTTTGTAATTCTTTCTGCCAAGCCTACAATAATCTGCGAATGTGTATTTAGTATCACGTAAAAACTTTAATTTATTATCCTTTTTCATGCTAAACTGATTATTCGTACCAGTATAAAAAAAAAGAGCTAACGTTAACCGTTCCAGCTTATAACAAATTAACGGTGAAATCACTCCGTTGTAATCAAAGAACCATAAATTAATGGTAGACTTTGGTTTAATATCTCTATGTATGGTATAAATCGTATACAGTTATATGTACCATTCCAGTAAATAAACTGCCAAAGAAATATGTGCTGGATTGGCGCTCGTCGCGACGAGAGCGATTCACCCTTGAGAAAGAATTCTTTTTTATTCTTTCTTTCAAATCGTCGTTTTGGAAAAGAAATCGCATATGTCTTTTCGATACACGTACCTTAAATCTACCTACTACGTGTATCTCTTTTGTTGTAAAAAATCTCACAATCGAATGTAAAGAAAATGTTTAGTAAGTTATTATTACGAGAAAAGAAAGCAGCTGACAACATATCTGGAATTCAAAATGAAAACTGTAATTTTAAAATAAGCCACAAATTGGCTGATTCTTTTTCAATCAAGTTTACTCTTTTAGAATTCCAAACTTGCTAGAAATTTATTAGTCACCCTCATCGAAAAACATGCATCAAAATATTGATTGAAAAAAAAAAGGAACGCACTCGAGTTTGAAAAAGGAACAACATATTGCAATTTAAAATTATTTTATTGCCTGTAGCCTTCAAAATTTACTATAAAACATCAAATCAAAGCACAGTATTGAATTTACGTTTAGGTGCATAGGCACAATGTCAGTTAAAATTCGTGACGTGAAATCACAAAATAACTTCCCAACCGCATTTTATAAAGTTACCATGCATATAACATCGAGTCATCGATATTATGTAGGAATTTCATTGATGTGGTTTCGTATTTTCCATCATACTTAATTTAGAATAAATTGAACAGAAGAATCGTTCAGGTCATGTTTATATTTGTCTATAATTATATATGCTCTAAAATTTTAGAATAATTTCGAGAGGGTATGCCCTCAAATTGAAAAGTAAAAAATATATTATATCGATAAATTTTTACCAAGTCCAGTGCTACATAATACTTTATAGTCAAAATTGGAAGGGAGGAAGGGATCTAATCGAAATTTTTGTAATAACTAAAAGTATTTGTACAACTTCAAGCTACAACTTTTGTTTGAAATTTTTTTCAATCGGGCCCCTTACCTCCCCCCTGTTTTTAAAAATGTATTTGAAGGAGTTGGATTATCCAAAATTGGTGGAGAGGGAGGGATCCGATTGAAATTTTTGTTATCACCAAAATTATTCCTAGTACTTCAAGCTACAACTTTTGTTTGAAATTTTTTTCAAACGGGCCCCTTACCCTCCCCCTGTTTTCAATAATGTATTTGAATGAGTTGGATTATCCAAAATTGGAGGGAAGGGAGGGGTCCAATCGCAATTTTTGTCATGGCCAAAATTTTTCCTAAAACTTTAAGCTACAAGTTTGTTGCAAAAATTTTTCAATTGGACCCATTTCCCCTTCCCCTTTCAATTTTTAATTAGTATTTTGGGAGTGTTATGCAAAATAAGTGGAGTGAGAGGGGCTCTATTGAAAAAGTTTTCAAAAAAAAGTTGTAGCTTGAAGTTTCGCTAATACTTTTGGTTATCACAAAAATTGCGATTGGACCCCTCCCTCCTCTCCAATTTTGGATAATCCAACTCATTCAAATACATTATTGAAAACAGGGAGAGGGTAAGGGGCCCGATTGAAAAAATTTTCAAACAAAAGTTGTTGTAGCTTGAAATACTAGGAATAATTTTGGTAATAACAAAAATTTCAATCGGACCCCTCCCTCCCCACCAATTTTGGATAATCCAACTCCTTCAAATACATGTTTAAAAACAGGGGGGAGGTAAGGGGCCCGATTGAAAAAATTTTCAAACAAAAGTTGTAGCTTGAAGTTGTACAAATACTTTTAGTTATCACAAAAATTTCGATTAGACCCCTTACTCTCTTCCAATTTTGAATATAAAGTATTATGTAGCACTGGACTTGGTAAAAATTCATCGAAGTTGCACCCCATGAATGTAAACAAAACTATCAAACTAGACGTTAGTAAGAAGAAAGAGAGAAAACACAAGAGAAAAGAAAAAACAATTTCAACCATTCATATTCACGGCAAAATGAGTAGGCAATTTAATATACACCAAATCATCATATTTACGGCAAACCAAATAGGCAACTTATTATCCTTAAAAGTACTCTTCCTTCGATTTTTTTTTGCCACACCAAGGCTCGAAAGTGGTTTTTTCCGAAAAGTCGCAAATCGATAATTTAACAATCAATTTTAAATGTTATCAATTGATTTTTTTTTTTTAAATATTTATTGAAATTAAAAATTAAGGTAAGTATATTGCAATTTTAGTGAAATCGGGAAAATTTGATTTTTTGCCCACATTTATGAAATTACATATTTTTGACTTCGGAAAATTGTACCTGATTGTTGAAAAAAAAAATTAAATTTTCTCAATTTCGCGAAAATTTCTGTTTATGACAAATATCGACTTGAAACATGTCCAAACATGAATTCTAGGCCCTCCAGACACCTCGTGGTGCTCTGAGGGTTCCCAAAATGGCGTCACTCGGTCAATTTAACGAAAATTAGAAAAAATAGAAAAAATCAACGAATTTCATCCAAATTCGGGTTGATGGTGTATTTAGGTGTATTTTGTGGTATATTACAAGGGGAAAAAATTTAGACCAAAAATGACCATTTTAAGCGCGAAAAATGGTAATAAAATTCGGTTTTTTGCATTTTTGAGGGCCTTCCACCGCATTAAAAAATTCTGAAAAAAATATATGTTGTGCATCCAGACTAGGTGTAGAATATATATTTTTTCCATTTTTGCATATCTGAAGGAACTCGTCGAAATGACCGTTAGGAAACTTGAAACGCGCATTTCACGATGAAGATACGTTCAAAAATTTTTGAAAAAATTCCCACGAATGACCCTTGATGATACCTCGCATCTACCCGAGTTTGAAAAAATTCGGTTGAAAACTGTAAAAATCAAAAACTATAATCGAAAAATCACATTTTTCGCCATACGAGTGGGTGGGGGTGAGGTAGCGACCTACAAATTTGGTCACGAGGGTTTTAGACCATAAGGACCAACTTCTACTAGTTGGTTTCAAAATCCGCATGGTGGGCCGATTCACCTAAATCCCCGAATTGGCCATATCAACCGTTGAAATGTAAATACAACACTAACTCGTAAATTGAATATAATTCGTCTCCATTCTCTCCGTACAATTACATTATGCTCAAGTATGGCGAGGATAACTCGGAGGCGAATACAAAAAGCGTAAACGCTTGTAAAATTCGCCTTATTAAATCGCAAACTAAATACGATTAAAACTTCAAAAATCTATAGATACTCGTTTCATGTTGGCTTGTCCGTTAAACACTCGAGGCCATGTTAACGCGATTCATTCGACTAATTTCATTCAACTTTCAACTTTATTCATTCGCTACGTAAGCCAATTAATTGTTCGTTTATGCATAGGCATAGACAGACGTAGGCATTTGTACCATACGGTACGACAAACTTAAATACCATCTCTATCACTCACTGATCTCTCTCTCTCTCTCTCTGGCATTTATACGAGTACCGTCAACCTTAATATACCCTATAACATCGTATACAAATAGCTTTGATTTGCTTTGACACGTGTTCTTACGTGTT
The DNA here is from genome assembly GCA_959613365.1 of Balanococcus diminutus. NCBI lineage: Eukaryota > Metazoa > Arthropoda > Insecta > Hemiptera > Pseudococcidae > Balanococcus > Balanococcus diminutus. The sequence goes on along the minus strand of OY390718.1, from coordinate 15,022,460 downwards.
TTCGTCATCACTTTAAATTTGGTACCTAAACATTTTTTGGCGAAAGGAGGGGAATTTCTTGTACTTCAACTTGACAGCAAGTGGTACCTGTCGTTATTCGCAAAGCAGATATATTTAGAATTCGCAATAAAAACTTATAAATTTTTTTCTTCGTATTGTAAACTTTTCGCAAAGTGTACGTAAAAACAAACTCCAACTCCGCCGAGAACTTCGACAAATATTTGTGTACTTCGGTTTGCCATCTTTGTTCAGTTGTTCACTTTTAAGAAATCACAGCGCGATAAGCGTAGAAAAAGCGAGCGATTTATGTAAAAGTATCTATCCGAGTTTAGTTTAACATCCAGCCTACCTACCTATCTCATTACGTCATTACATCGTCGGCGCGTACGGTTTATTTTAATGAATTCCAGTACCAGTCTTACCCTTAATTCCCCCTGCAAAAATTCGTAATAAGCGAACTATTTTACATGTAAGCAAGTTGCATTACCATGTGTTCGTTAAAGTATGTATGAGGCTGATATTTCTACGTAGGCGATTGTTTATCGTAGTAATGAACGGCGGATGGTGCTTGAAAAATGAATAAATTACTCGTACCTTTGCTGATTTAGTGTCCCATTCTCGCGATTGAAAAATTAATATAGTTATTTTACGGTGATAGTGTGGTTCTTTGTGTAAATATAGATTTAAATAACTAGTGGTTTTTTTCGAACTGAAAGAACGAGTAAATTCTTATTCGAAAATTTTTCTGTTGATAAATTTTTTACTCCAATATGAACGTGTTTTTTTTTTCAATTTTCGTTGAATTTTCTTTCGAAGCATATCGACGTGGACGTGTCAAAACCACGTATGTCGGGTTTTTCAGCAAAATCACTTTTTTGGGGTTTCTTATAGGAAAAAAATTGAGAAATCTAATTTTGATCACCTCGTATGTCGTAGTCGAATTCTAACGTTCCAATCGGTTTATTTACTTTTAAAAATCACGTAAGACGCGTGTATTTTTGGCGACGTTTTTTGTCTCTCCTGTAAAATTTTGATATTCCAACATACGTGGTTTTGACACGTCCACGTCGATATACTTAGTTAAAAATTGACTTTTCTGAAAGAAAAAAAAATGGGTACCTAGAAATTGATGAAATTTTTCCCAATCTTTTAATGAAAATTTCTTCGAGTTTTTATCACAAATCACTTTCAAACTGTAAAAAATTTTGGAACTAACAATTTCTTCCGTTTTTTCATCATATTTTTCAAAAAAATATATATATATATCTAGGTGTACAGGGTGGCCCAAATAGAAAGGTGCATATTTCAAATCACACTTAACGAAACTCTGACAAAAGTTTGTCATCAAAGTGCAGGATGAAGATAAAGTGAAACAGTTGACCTCAAGGTCTAACTCCAGATAGGTTGTACAGAGTCGGAGACACCTTCGTTTTGCAATCCCCGAACAGTAACTTTTCGTTTTTCAACATAGGAGCATTACTTGAACAGAAACAAAATGCACCCTTATATTTGGGCCACCCTGTATATAAATGGGAGTGTGGGTGGGAAAAGGGACCTAAGCAGGAAAAAATCGATTTAGGGGTTCTGACTATTTTTGGTCAATTTCGACATGTTTTTTCATTTTAAAATGGTTTCATGGTCCTAGGAGCAATATTCATCCTTCCAGAGGACAAAACTTACCCAAAATCAATAAAAATCAAAAATCAATTATTTTTTAATTTAAAAAAAAATTTGATTTAAAATGGTTTTATGGTCCTAGGAACAATATTCAGCCTCCCAGAGGGTAAAAGTAACCCAAAATTTGAAAAAAATAAATTTCTTCAACTTTTAAATTTTTTTTTTTTTAAATTATGTTTTATATTTTATCATTATTATTACGTTGTTTTTTTTTGGCAACCCTGATTTGGCTCATAATCGCCCCCTTTTGTGAAATAGGCCATAAACATGAGTGGTCAAAATTATTAGGGAATTAATATTCCAGTAGGACCCCTCAATGATTGTGCAAAGTTTCAAAGTTATCAGTTATTGCATTACGGAGGTACAGACTTGCAAAGTTTAAAACATTCATTACCTACCAAAAAAAAAAAAAAAAAAGTTTTTCCTGCTTAGGTCTCTTTTCCCATCCACACTCACATAATACAGGGTGTCCCGTCACCAGTTAGCACCCCTTCACCAGCGATATAGTCAACTCAAACTAAGCTCATGTATGCATGTTTGCCGATCCTGTGGATTGAAGGGGCAGAGATATGTCCAAGTGAAAATTTTTTATTTTCAGTTTTGTTTAAGATTTTTAACCATGCGCTACTCGACAACCGAGATGGGTAGAAAGTTGCGCTTTGCGGCGTTGGAAAGGAAATTTTGTGTAGAATTTTTTAGTGGGGTTTATAATTGTACTAGGTGATCAGGGGGGTCTGTACTGTATTGAATATCTAAAAAAACGTGTTCAAAAATTGAGATTTTTTTGCAATTTTTGAGGAAATCTCAAAAAAGTTTCATCATTTGGTATTATTATTATTATTATGATTTGCCTTACATGAAAAAAGTTCGACCTTTCGAATGCCGCAAACCGGACTCTTCTATCTCACTTTGTTTAAAAAGTTATAGCAATTTCAATTTCAAAATCGAGACAGAAGAAAAATCAATTAATTTTTCATTTTTTTTAATTTCCAATTATTTTAATTTTTGGAACTTGATACCTATCGTAACTAATAATTTTGAGTGAAACTCGATGTTAAAGATGAATTAAAGAACATTTCAGTAAAAAAATTTTTTTTTGAAAAAATAATTTTTTGTTTTTCAGTCTTGATTTTGAAATTAAAATGGCTACAACTTTTTAACCAGGTGAGATAGAAGAGTCCGGTTTGCGGCATTCGAAAGGTCGAACTTTTTCATGTAAGGCAAATCATAATAATAATACCAAATAATGAAACTTTTTTGAGATTTCCTCAAAAATTGCAAAAAAATTTCAATTTTTGAACACGTTTTTTTAGATATTCAATACAGTACAGACCCCCCCCCCCCCCCGATCACTTAGAACAATTATCAACCCCACTAAAAAATTCTACACAAAATTTCCTTTCCAACGCCGCAAAGCGCAACTTTCTACCTATCTTGGTTGTCGAGTGACGCATGGTTAAAAATCTGAAACAAAACTGAAAATGAAAAATTTTCACTTGGGCATATTTCTGCCCCTTCAATCCACAGAGTCGGCAAACATGCATACATGAGCTTAGTTTGAGTTGACTATATCGCTGGTGAAGGGGTGCTAACTGGTGACGAGACACCCTGTATACTTACTTAAAAAATAAATTCATATTTTTTTGAAAACTTTTTTTAAAGTTTCAAAAACTAATGTTGATTTTTTTTTTGAAGTTACACCTCTTGAAAAATAGTGGAAAAAATTCATTTTATTGAAATTTGTGAGAATTGATTTTTTAAATATTAAAATTTGAAAAAAAAAAAAGAAGATTTTAGCATAGTACCTAAGTATAATGATTTGATGATAACGAAACTGGCGAAAAACGTGACAAAATTGAGTGATAAAATTCGTCACGAAATTTTAGGATAAAGGGACTTACAAGTATTTTTTCAGACATTATAAAACTTGGAGAATTCCCAACTTTTTACATCTTAAGTTTAATCGCAAATAATTTATGATGATTTCTCACAAGATTCCATTTTTTCCAAAAATCTATTATATTTCACCGAATCTTAATTTTATCACAAATTATGATTTTTCTACAAGATTTCATTTTTATTGCAATTATTAATCTTCATTCTGCCACAAAAAATAATTTTCCAACAAGATTGATTTTCTAATGTGAAATATAATTTTGATTTTTCCTAAATGTTTCATTTTTATCTCAAATTAATCTTGATTTTTCACTAATCCCTAATTTCATCGCGAATACCTAATGATTTCCCAGAAGATTTCATTTTATCACAATTATCTTTTATATTTCACTGGATTTTGATTTTATCACAAATTACAGGTTTTCCACAAGATTTCATTTTTATCGCAATTAATCTTCATTCTACCACAAATAGTTAAAGATTTTCCCACGCGATTTTTAATTTCTATTGTGAAATATAATCCTTATTTTTCCATAATGTTTTATTTTCATCTCGATTATAAACTTGATTTGTCACTAAATCTTAATTTTATCGCAAATGATGATTTCCTACAAGATTTAATTTTTATCACAATGATCTTTTATACAAATTTTAATTTTATTGCAAATTATGATTTTTCAAAAGATTCAATTTTTATCGCAATTAATCTTCAATTCTTCATTCTCCACGAACAAAGATTTTCCCACAAGATCTCTATTTCTATTGTGAAATCAAATTCCGATTTTTCCATGTTACATTTTTATCTCAATTATCTTGATTTTTCACTAAATCTTAATTTTATTGCAAATAATGATTTCTTAGTAAAATTCATTTTTATCACCATTAATCTTGATTCTAGCACAAATAACGTTTTTATCAACAAGATTTAATTTGAATTGCAAATAATACAGATTTCCCCTCCCACACGTTTCATTTCCTACAATTTAATCTTAATTTGATTTTATCACAATTAATCTAGATTTTTTCACAAATAATGATTCATCACCGAGATTTAAAATTTTTAATGCAAATAATTCTATTCTTCCATCAGATTTCACTTGTATTGTGATTGATCTTGAATTTTTACAAAATAATACTTTTATCGCAATAAATTTATTTTTCCAAAGATTTCATTTTTATTGCAAATCATCTTGAGTTTTCATTAGATCTTAATTTTATAGAAAATCATGTTTTTTCTTCCACACCATTCTATTTTGATTGTAATTAGGTAATGTTAAATTTTCATCAAATTTAAATTTCACAATTCACGTTTCCAATGTAATCTTAATTCATTTTCGTCAGAATTAATATAGATTTTTCCACAAATAACATTTGTATTGTGATTGATCTTAAATTTTTACAAAATCATACTTTTATCACTATCAATACACTTTTTCCACAAGATTTCATTTTTATTGCAAATCATCTTGAGTTTTCATTAGATCTTAATTTTATAGAAAATCATGTTTTTTCTTCAACAAGCTTCTATTTTGATTGTAATTAATCTTGAATTTTCATAAAATCCAAATTTCGCATTAAGTAATGATTCTCAACAAGATTTCATTTTTATCATAACTGCTTAATTGATCTCAATTTTTCATTAGATATCTTGATTTCATCAGTCTTGATTGCATCAAAAATAATGATTTTTTCAGGATCAATTCAGATTTTTCCATGAGATTCAATTTTTTGCTATGAATCTTATTGATGATATTTCTCACAAAATTTCATTCATCTCAAATCATCTAATTTTTCACTAAATCTTAATTTTATCTAAGATTATGATTTGCCTCGAAATTTCATTTTTATCTCAGTGAATCATGATTTTACAACAAGATTTTTAATCGGTATCATTATTATTATTCTCAAGATTTCATTTTTATTTAAATAAAACCTAATTTTTACCAAACCTTAATTTTATAGCAAATAATGATTTTTCTACAATATTTCAATTTCATCGCAATTATTCTTCAGTTTTCACTAAATTCTAATTTTTCAACAGGTGTACCTAATTGTGATTTTTCCATAAGATTTCCTATTTATCGCAATTAATCTCAATTTTTCACTAAACATCAATTTTATTGCAATCAACTATAATTTTTCACTGAATTTCAATTCTTTTAGAACATTGTGATTTTTCACAACATTTTGTTTTTTATCGAGTTCAGTTTCATTTTTTTCATCAGATTTTTATTTTATTTTTTTGGGCAAACAATCTTGATTTTTCACTAGATGTTATTTTTTGGGAGGAAATATAATCTTGATTTTTCACTAATTTTTGATATTATGGCTAATAACCATGATTTTTTTTACAAGATTCAATTCATATTGAGTGCAATCTTAATTTTTTGCCAAACAATTTTTATTAGGTAATTTTATTGCAAAATAATTGTGATTTATTCTGATTTTTCTCAATAAATTTTTAAATCCCTAATTTTTCACTGCGTAAATTTAAATTTTCAATAAAACATTACAAAAAAAAATGCAATGTGTGTTGCCTGAAACTACTAAATGGCCAAATTGTATATACTCTGGAATCACCCTTTATATTTTAGGGCAAATATACGACTATTAGTATATGTGCGTATCTAGATGTGGATATAGAAAGAAAACAGTTTAGAGTTTCTTTTCTACTACTCATGACCGGTAACCGCGTTATTAACGGCTCATATAATCAAACGATATAAACATCGTTCAAGTCCGAGAGACGGTTGTGTGTGTGCACCGTATATGGAGTTAGAAAAGCCTTTTAAAAGCTACAAGGCTTTATCAGCGATACGATAACAAAGTTCTGAACGATAAATTTTCTTTTTTTCTGATAAATGTGAAGCGTGGTCGGCGAGGCCGTTGTCATGAGAGATATAACGATTACCGCGCGAATACCGATATAATTTTTCTTTTGCACATTCGCGTGTGGCTGGTCTCTAAAAATAGAGGATTTTCGCTTCTGCTGACCCCCTTACCTATATGTATTGTACATAGATGCGGCTGCATGGTACTTCTTAATATAAGTTTTAAAACGAATGTAAGCGCATAAATTACATCGCTTAGCCCCAATTCCGCCCGCGCCTTTGTTCCGGTGGCTTGTTTAATTAAAAACTAATGTTTTCTTATAGAATTTTTAATTAAAAATAAAGCTAGGATTTTTTCTCAAGAGGATGGCGGATTTTTAGTACGGTGTTTGGGGGCTGCTTTGATGGCTAGCAAAGTACCAATGTAGTGGATTCGCTGGCGAGGATAAAAGCCTGGATTATGGTTTCGGTTAACGTGTTTCTTTTTTCAAGTATCTAGTTACCTATCTTTGCCCTTTTTTTTTTTACAAGTTTTATATACTCGATGGAAGTGTTAATGTAATTAAATAGGTAGCCTGTCTTTTACTGTGGAAAATCATCGCAACAATGATTTGCTTTATCGTGTTGGTTGCGTAGTTTTACATGCGATACGAAATTGTTACGTATTGAATGAAATTAAGTGTTGGGTAGGTGGATGGCGTGATTTTACTATGTGTTATTTGAGTTAGGTACCACCGCATTTATTTGTTGTATACGTATGTGTGGGGATATAATGGAAGAGACGAACTCCTTTGTATGGAAGTATAACTACAGTTGCTGCGAGAAAGGTTGTGTTTATGTTGTTTTCAAATTTCTTAAGAATGTTTGTTTTGTAAACCATTCCCACTCGCTTTATACACTTAGTTATTCACTTTTGTGTACTTATGTGAGACAATGTAATGTATTCGTGAGTTGTATACGCTTATACAGTTATCTGTTCGTCTGATGCTTTTTATAACAGTAACGTGCGTTGAAGGATGCGATGTAGGTTGATGTTTGCAGATTGCGAATTTGGCTTGAGACTTGAAAAAGAGAAAAAGAAAAATTACCTCAGTCAAGATTACAGATTGTGTAAAATTTAGAGAAGAAAAAATATTTTCAATTAATTTTTTCAGTTGCAACTCAATTTTTGGAAGAATTTATTGATTGGTTAATTTTTGAGAAAGTATTTTTCAATGTTAAGAATATTAAAAAAATTTCCGATAAAAAGTTGTCGAGAAATTGAAAATTAGGTTCAAAGCGAATTTAGAACAATTTTTTGGAACAAAAACCAAAAAATAATTAAGAAGTTGAAAGAAAATGAATTGTGGATGAAAATAACAAAAATAATTCAAAAAATGATTTAAAAAAATTGATGGCGACAAATTTTTCAACACAGTTTTGATTGCAATTTGAACAAATAAACGTAGGTACCCGTGTAGCAATTGTCGACATTGACATTTATGTCGACAAAATTCAGACACATTTTTTTTCTCGGTTAACGATGAATTAAAAATGATATTTGAGATTTAAAGTAATGTTCTATGTTAAACATAACTGTTCAATCAAAATTTTTGAATTTTTCTCAGTATTTTCCTATAATTTAGAAAACGTTGTTTTTCTACATAGACAAGTCGATGTAAAAATCGATACTCGATAAACGCATCGACATTTATGTCGACAATTTCTGCCAATTAAATTTACAAATTTTATATCTAAAAAGAACTAAAAACAATTAATAAGAACATTTTAAGCTCAGGAATAAATAATTTTTGAAAGAATCACAAAATTTTCTTATTTTTCAAAGTTTTGAATAATACAACGACTTGTCGAGTTATTGTCGACATAATTGTCGATGGTCGAATAATGCATCGACTTCACTGTCGACAGTGTCGACCAGAGGAATTTTAAGTCGAGATAGTGTCGATGTGATTGTCGAGGGTCGAATAATGCATCGACTTGACTGTCGACGTCTTGAGGGTGATTGTGATACTCGCAGATAAAGTGTGTTGTGAATTAGTACATAAGGTCTAAGAATCATCTCTATGTTAGTTGGACACTCGCATGTGTCCAGCTACAAAGGTGGCCTCAATGCCGCATATTTGACAAAAAATTTCGAAATGTTGGCTTGAACACTATTTTTGGTGTAATTTTAATATATACTTATATTGAATATTTGAACTTAGCATATTTTTCAAAATCTCACCATTGCAAATGTCGATGTGGATGTCGATATAAATGTCGACACATCGAAATAGGTCACTTTTCGATCGTGCATGTCGACACGATTGTGGATGGTTTGTCGAGCTTATTATCGACATGTTTGTCGACCGTCCAAATATGGCTCCAAATATGGCTCGACATGTCGAGCCATATTTGGACGGTCGACAAACATGTCGATAATAAGCTCGACAAACCATCCACAATCGTGTCGACATGTACGATCGAAAAGTGACCGATTTCGATGTGTCGACATTTATATCGAAATTAGCATCGACGTTGCTACACGGGTAGGTACCCGAGCAGCACACTCGACAAATTATCGAAATAAAAAATCGACAGAATATCGAATTCGATAAAGTGTCGCGTTAGTTCCGCATAAATCGTGAAATTATCTTTCGATATATCGACAGATTATCGATGAATTATAGTTGGCAAAATCCATCAACAGATAAACTTTCGATAAAATCGAACGATTTTTCTTTTAAAAATCTCAAGATTATAGTTAGATACTTCATCGATAACCTATCTATAAATCGAAAGATAATTACACGATTTATGCGGAACTAACGCGACACTTTATCGAATTCGATATTCTGTCGATTTTTTATTTCGATTTAGTTTCGATATTCTATCGATTTTTTATTTCGATTTAATTTCGATATTCTATCGATTTTGTATTACGATTTTTTGTAGATTATCTAGTTTCGATATTCTATCGATTTTTTGTAGATAATTTAGCATATATGGGTATATGCGCGCGCACATTTTCAAGACCGGCTGGCGAGTTTGAAGTCGTAGTTACGCTTAAGGCTGGCGAATTTCGTTCCAAATACAGCAGTTTCTACCAAAACAAGCGTCTGTTGCGAACATCGGAGTTCGTTCGCATAATACGAATTGGATTATAATATTCAAACATCTTATGCAAAATTGGAGAAGAGGGAGGGGTCCAATTGAAATTTTTATAATAACTAAAATTATTTCTAGGACCTTAATTTACAACTTTTGTTTGAAAATTTTTTCAAATTGGCCCCTTTTTCCTCCGCTCCTCCAATTTTGAATAAGTATCAACGGAGTATTATGCAAAATTGGAGAAGGAGAGGTCCAATTGAAAAAATTTTCAAACAAAAGTTGTAGCTTAAAGTTCTAAGAATAATTTTGGTCATTACAAAATTGTCGATTGGGCGCCTCCCTCCCGTTCAATTTTAAATACTAAGTATTCACATAGTAATCGTAGTATTGAACATGGTAAAATTTTATTTAAGAACAACGATCTGGTTTCAAGTAAAATACCTAGTAAACCAAAAAAACTAGATAACTTGTTTGAAAATTTTTTCAATTTTGATTTCGCATATTACTGTTACACGTAAGTAGGTAAATGCAAAATAATAGAGGCTAGAGATGAGGTCCAATTGAAAAAACATTTCAAACAAAAGTTGTAGAATAATATTCTGGATTTAATTTTGGTTATTATAAAAATTTCGATTTGGCCCTTTCTTCCCATCCAATTTTGAATATAAAGTAGGTATTTTTTGACTAGAAAAAAATCAATATAGTTTCAACAACTATCGTTACAAAATCGTTGAAATATCGAAGTCGATAAATTTCATATAATGTGTCGATAATATAGTTTTAAATATCGTCACAAAATCTTTAAAAAATCGAATTCGATAAATTTAATATTCTTTTTCGATAGTATAGTTTCAAATATCTTCACAAAATCGTTAACAAATCGAATTCGAGAAATTTCAGATTATTTGTCGATAATATAGTTGTAAATATCTGCACAAAATCGGTGGAAAATCGGATTCGAGAAATTTCAGATTATTTGTCGATAATATAGTTGTAAATATCTTCACAAAATCGTTAAAAAATCGAATTCGAGAAATTTAAGATTATTTGTCGATAATATAGTTGTAAATATCGTCACAAAATCGTTGAAAATCGAATTCGAGAAATTTCAGATTACGTGTCGATAATATAGTTTCAAATATCTTCACAAAATCGTTAAAAATCGAATTCGAGAAATTTCAGATTATTTGTCGATAATATAGTTCTAAATATCGTCACAAAATCGTTGAAAAATCGAATTCGAGAAATTTCAGATTACGTGTTGATAATATAGTTTCAAATATCTGCACAAAATCGTTGAAAAATCGAATTCGAGAAATTTCAGATTACGTGTCGATAATATAGTTTCAAATATCTTCACAAAATCGGTGGAAAATCGGATTCGATAAATTTAATATTCTTTGTCGATAGTATCGTTGACGAATATCGTCCTAAAATCGTAATACTATCGAATTCGATAGTTTTTAGATTTTTTGCCTATAAAATCGTACAGCTAAATCTGTATCATATCGTGAGAACATCTTTAGATTTTTAAACGATTTTTTATCGATACGTTTCAACTTTCGATATTATCGATCGAGTGTGCTGCTCGGGTAAGTATAATTTTTTTTAAAGTTACAAATAAAATTTTGAAAAATCATTTTCAAGTAATTACAAAAAAATGAAACCTAGAAAATCACCAAAATAATTGTGATAAAATTAAGATGTAGTGAAAAAATAAGATTAATTGAGATAACATTTTGATTTAACAAAAATGGAAGATTATTTTAGTGAAAAATGAGTTTCACAAGAAAATCGAGATTAATTTGCGATAAAATGAGAATTTAGTAAAAATGAAGATAAATCTTCATAAGATATGAAATTTTTTGAAAAAATTGAATTGTCCACAATAGAATTAAAATTGTGTGAAAAATCAAGATTGATCGTGATAAAAATGAGATCATGTGAAAAATGATAGTTTGCAATGAAATTGAAATAACATTTTAATTAAACAAAATTCAAGATTAGGTATTTCAAATGAAACCTAATTTCACTAAAAAATCTGAATTATTTGCAATAAAATGAGAAGTTGGTGAAAATGAAGATTAATCCTGATAAGAAATGAAAACTTGTGAAAAATCAGGAATATGATTTAGCAAAAAATTTAGATGAATTGAAATAACAAACATTTCAATTTACCAAAAATTCAAGATTAATTTTGTTAAAGCCGAATTTCATAAAAAATCAACACTTTAAGCGATAAATTGAGAATTTAGAGAAAATAAAAATTAATCTTGATAAGAAATGAAATCTTGTGGAAAATTTAAGATTATTTGGGAAAAACTGGACATTTAGTGAAAAGTTGAAGTCATAGGTTCTTGAAGAAAAGCAGAATCATTTGTAATCAAAATTAAATCTTGAGGAAAAATCAGGAGTATTTGCGAAAAAATCAACTTGTAATGAAAAATAAGTTCATTTGCAATGAAAATGAAATCTTGTGAAAAATCACGATTATCAGAGATGAAACAAAAATTGTGAAGAATCTAGATTGTAAGCAAAAAAAAAATAAATAAATTTTAGTAAAAAATTATGATTTGAGGTAAAAATAAAATATTGTGAAAGAATCAATAAGTACTTGATATAAAATTCAGATGAGATAATTGCGATGAAAATGGAATCTAATGAAAATATCAGGATTATATTTTGAATTTGAAATAAATCAACATTTGAAGAACAATCAAGATGCATTTCGGTGAAAATTGAATTTCGTGGGAAAAAATCTTACAGCTCTAATTCCACTTTCCACTCATTCTTTTTTTCAATTTTATTCAGTGGGATTTTCTTTCAATACTCACCTAATTTTTCAGTTTTTTCAGTTTTTTTAATTTTTTTTTTTTTTTTTTTTAGAAATCAAATTTTAAAAATTTCTAAATAACGTAAATTTTAATATTTAGAAAAAAATATAATGCAGGTTATTTTTTCACCTTGACAATTCTTTTCAATAGGTAATTTTCTAAAATTTTTGTTGAAAAAAAGTTTTTGAAATTTTTCTCATTGGAGAATTTTACTAAAAATTTTTGTATTTTTTTTTTGTAATTTTTTTTCAATTTTTAAAAAGAAATTTTACACGTTTTATTGTTTTGAAGAAATTATAGTTCCACTTAGGCACTCGTACCCACTTACATTTCTTTTTAAATTTTGTTCAGTGACAATTTTTTCAATACAGTATTTAGTTTTTGAAAAAAAAAAAAAAAAATGTCGAAAAGAAAAGTTTAAAAAAAATCTTCGTGTTGGTAAATTTTACGAAATTTTTGTTTTGTTTCTCTTGAAATTTATTGAAAAATTAAGATGGATCACAAAAAAATAAAATCATGTAAATTATCAGGATTATTTACCAAAAAATCAAGATGATTCTGGATATGTACAAAAAATTGAAATTTTTTAGAAAATCAGAATTGATTGAGATGAAATTTAATTTTACAAAAAAAATAAATAAATAATAAAATTAAAATGATTAGAATCAATACTGCATACGAATTTACACTTTCTACAAAGTCAGCTTTTTTAAAATCACAATTTAATTATAACCGACTTCAGTATTATCTTCATCCAGCACCTTCACACTTGCCAATATGCAACCATATTAACCTGACGCCAGGTTCTCTTGCCTATTATCAACTGAAGCAGTCCATCTCATAGTTTCTGAATCACCCTGTATACAATCCTAGCATCGTTAAGCCTTCGCTTATTCTTATTATATATCAACCGAAGGGAAGTAATTTAAAACGGTTTGTGTTTCGATTTATTATCTCTTTCGCGCTTCTAATCGATTCGAATAATAACTCGGGCTATTTGCGTTGTAATAAAAATGACGGAAATAAAATAAATAACTGGTTATTTATCTGGCGAGTTGTACGTATAATTCGTATATGGGCGAGCCAAGCTACAAAAAAAAAATGCTTGAAATTTCCTCTCATCTTTCTCAAAAGCGGCTTGGCGAATGAATGGCATGCGAGAATGTACCAGCCTGGGTATGCCTCATTCTCTTCTACAATATAGTCCGAGTATACACTTTTTCGTCTTATACACAGCTAAAGAGAAAAAGAGAGATACTGGCGACAATGCGATTACAATTCCATTTTCTAACATAAATAAAATGCTTTTTTCTTTTATCACGGTCGTTGGATCGTTGTCCAGAAGTGACGAGGCGAGGACCGGGGCAAAAGTACGTATTTTTTCAACGCTAGCGTGTAATTTTCATTTAATATTTCGCCATTAGTGACTCCTGGAGCACACATTCAATATCCTTTTATTCAGCTCGAACCATAAGAAAATACCAACTATGAAGAAATTGAGCGTGATAATATTACGTTTTAGTTTTATTTAATAACTGTACAACAATGCGAAAAGAGCTTCTATCATTTTTATAGTTCGCCTGAAAACGTTACTTGTCCCATATGAAACCTCTTTACCTAATATTTTTCGAAAGTTTTCCCCATAAAAGATCCCTCGTACCGCGTACAGCTTCTCTCTTAATCATATATTCAACATCAAAAGATTACACGATGACATTTCAAAGCATCACATAAACCTTTCCAAGTTGAAAAAAAAAATTGCATACGTAACGCATTTAAATCCGCATCAGATTCCGAGCTTGAAAAAAAAAAAACAACCACATACTAACTCGAATACTTCGTTTAAAAAATCTAAGCTCGTAAAATGCTAAAATATGCAAACTTAACGAAAAAATTACTTTGATAGAATGCTTTTTTCAACGGGAATTCATCATACTGGGTGACTTTTCATTTATACGTTGCCTTCGTAGCGTTAATTAGGCAACTTTAGAGCATATCGCAGCAGCAAAACTTTCCACAGCGTTTTTTAAAAAATATTTCTATTACATAATCTCGTAAAATTATCCCTTCCTGTGCTATGATTTATTACCGATGAAATCTGCTAAAAAGTATACCAATATTATACCCTCTCTGACGAAAAATCTTATACGAAATACATCTGTCAGCGAGATAGATGGGAGGGGGGACTCTCAACTTGAAGTTTTATTCGCAAATCAACTCCATCATCGCCATCTTTTCTAGCCATCATCGACTCATATAGCACATTGTGGAAATTTATCGACGAACGTATAACATCCCAATCTATTCTAATTTACATATCGTTCATCAATTTACCATTCGAGGAGTATGTTGATGTATCGAAATGGATTCGTTGCGTGAAAAAAAGTGGATACATGATATAGTTACATCTCTCTCTCTCTCCAGAAGAGTAATTTTTTAATGGAAAATGAAAAAAAACGCGTAGCAGTCAAGATGCTCCGCGACAGCCGAATTTTTTTTTTCAAGTTAGTGTACCACTTTGAAAACGTTTTCATCCATGGTATTTCAGTTTCAATATCAGTTTTAACTTCAAATTCAGTTTAAAAATGTCAGGTTTATGTCTTCAGTTTTAGTTCCTCTCTGCATTGAAGATTTCATCTTCAGATGGGGGCTCCGCCCCCATACCCCTGTTGAGACTCCTGCCCAACCTCCTCATCACTTTCAGCTCTTCGGATGGGGGCTCCGCCACCATACCCCCGCGTTGAGGGCTTCGCCCCAACCACGTCGTCACTTCCAACTCTTCAGATGGGGGCTCCGCCCCCATGCCCCTATTGGGGACTTCACCCTCAATAGGGACATGGCAGGAGAGGATTGAGGGCTTCGCTCTCAATCCCCTTCACACTTTCAGCTCTTCAGACGAGGGCCAACACACCAAAAAAGAGGTTAAAACGTGAAAATTTCTGATTTTTGACCCTGTACGGGGGTCAAATGGTGCTCAAAAGTCGAAACCCCCAAAAGGCACATCAGTAACCTCTACTGACCCTACATCCCAAATTTCGATTGTTTAGGTCTTTTAGTTTGGGCTGTAGGCTGTTCAACGCGTCAGAAAAGACAGGTTAAAACTTGAAAAATATTGATTTTTGACCCTGTATCGAGGTCAAAAGGAGTTTAAAGGTCAAAACCTACAAAAGGCACATCAGGGGCACGAACTCGATCTATGATAAAAATTTAGGCCCCCCAGCTCCATTTGGGGGGTCTGTAGCCTGATCAACGTGAAAAAATGACCTCAAAATCCACTTTTTGAGCCTTAAAATGGGGTGGAGATGACTTGGGAAGCTGAAATTTGGATACAGTGGAGACAATCAGAGTCACTGTTGTTGGTAAAAATTTCAAATCATTTTGCCAAATTGGGGCCTCTTTAGAGCCCCCCTCAAAAAGGGGCCACCCCAATTTTGGAGCTCAAGGGTCAAAAAATCCAAAAGGCACCTCAGTGACCCTTACCTATCCTAAATATCAAATCTTAGCATCCAAGGTCATTTGGTTTGGGCTGCAGGCTGATCAACGTACCGGGAAGCGAGAAAAAACATGAAAAATTGTGAAAAATCTTGATTTTTGACCCTTGACAGGGGTCAAAGGGGGCCCAAAAGTTGAAACCTACAAAAAACACATCAGGGGCACAAACTTGATCCATGATGAAAATTTTGGCCCCCCAGCCTCATTTGGGGGGTCTGTAGCCTGATCAACGTGAAAAAAATGACCCCAAAATCCACTTTTTGGGCCCTAAAATGGGGTGGGGATGACTTAGGGGGCTGAAATTTGACTGCGGTGTAGGTAATTAGGATTCTCATCCCTGGGGCAAGTTTCAAAAAATTTCATGATATTGGGGCTCCCCCGCACCCCCCTCAAAAAGGGGTCATATCCTCAATTTTGAGTTAGGGCCCCAAAATTTTTTTTGCATCATTCCTACACCGAGGGGACCCTGCATATCAAGTTTGACCTCATTTGACTTGTTAGGCTCGGCCCCAGAGTTCCAAAAGTGAGTGTAAAATTATAAGTATATATATATAAATATGTGACATGTGACAGATCGTCATCTTTTGGTCCCAAACGTCGAGAAATGAGGTCAGAACTCTTCTACCCCCCTCCTTCTAAATTAGGGTCGGACACAATAGCCTAAATTTAAAAAAAAAAATTCGGCTAAAAAGTGAGTTATATATCCGTAGAAGTATTCTCCATGTACGAGATAACGTTAAAAAACACAACTTGACGAGTGAGCCATGAAATCGGGTCCAACTCTAAACACAAGTTTATATTGAAAAAAAAAAATAGTAAGGGAAAAAATCAGGATATCGATATAAATCGCAGAGAATCATCTTTTACTTTTCCAAACTACAAATAACTCAATATGAAATATTCCTTCGACCATAAACAAGCTTGCGAAGTTCAAATAGAAAACTAATTTATCCATTTTCCATCGGATAGTTTGTCATAAAAGCGAAAAAACGCTACGAAACTCGGCACCATTCTGTATACGTAAAAAGGAGGAAAAAAAAATACGAAAGCACCTAATATCGTTAGTTATCGTAAAAATTATAATAATCTCGATTGCTCGGTCATTTTTTTCTTTTTTCGTCTTTGCTTTCTATCCAGATATGCCTATTTTTTGCTCAGATGATCATATCATCGAAGGAGTTTTTTTTTTTTTTTTTTTTTTGAAAGAGAGGTTGGAAATTAAAAAACTCTAGTTCAATTCGAAACGACCATGTTTACTTCAAAAGACTTCAATATTAATGAATTTCAACAGTTTGATTATACTGTTTGTTTCTTGATTTCCTATTATACCGTCCCAAAGATGATGAAATTAATTTGTAGATAATTTTTTTCTTTCCTCCTTTGGAGAAACTACACAAAGAAACTGGCTACTGACAGTGCGTATTTTAATTTAGAATTTTCCTCGAGTGCTCTAATGGTATTTAATATGTCGTAAAATATTATAAAATAAATTATTTCGCCTTTTCCCTTTTTTATTTTTTTCCTCAAATTCCTGCGAGACTTTTTAATTTACAGGTCGTTAAGATACGAAAAAAATCTCCCATGTACATCGTAGTAGCAGGTATATTTTATGAGGTCAACAAGTCGGAAGTCGAGGTATATATTCTTTTAACGACTACAGAGGGGCCATTAAAAAAAATTATTTCATTTTGCCAAGTCCGCGAAACACTTGTGTCATTCCATGTTAAAAATTTATTCAGTTTTTAATCTTGACATGCCCAACAGAATAAATGAAATTGTAATTAATTCATTTTAGATAGGAGGATGAGACAAAAATCTCTAAATGATGCAAAAATTGAATGAAAAAATGTAAAATAATAAAAATAATACCTAACAATTTCACAAAAGTACCTAACTAAATATTCAAGATTTTTACTAAAATGGGAGCCCAACCTCCTTGAACCCCTGGTTCGTGTATTTTAGCACCTTAGGTCACTCTTACGTACAGGGCTCTGTCCACAAACACCTGCTCATTAGTTTGAGCTTTCTTTGGTCTTCTAGTTCAGCTTTAATATACTAATTAGGGATGTTCATAATTTCATTTTTTTTCAAAATGTCAAAAGTTGGCCCTCTAAAAATGATTATTTTGGTGTAAAATCAACTCCCTAAACATTTTTCTTCAAAAAATTATTCTGAGTGGTGGCGCAGAGCTCCTTTTATTGAGGAAACAAAAAAAATTTAAAATAGGAATTGATTTTTTTTTTCAAAATTTTTTTAACAAAATGCTCACTGGTACTTTTACTCAACAAGATCATTTTTGATGATTTTTATCCTTACCCCTGTTTTTGAGGGAGCATCAAAGTGGTCTTAACATACGGAACCTAAAATAAGATGGAGATGACGTACACAGGTGAAATTTGGATATGTTAGAGGTGATAAGGGTCGCCAAATTGCTGGTACATATTTCAAAAAATTCCATCATTTTGAGCCAACTTCGAGTCTACGTTTTAGAAAAGGTCATATCCCTAATTTCAAGTTTAGACCACAAATGGTGTAAATCATTCACTATTCATAAGGCCTGTTCAAATCGTATTTTTTATGCTTCAGGAGCGCAAAAATAAGGTCAGAAATGCCCCCCCCCCCTCTACTTCGAAATGAAGGTCGAACATAATTGTCATCATTCTTTACAAAAATTCTGCTGGAAAATGTTTTTTAACGAAAAATTCTTTAAAAGAATTTTGAAAAAAAAAATCATTTTTTTTCAAGAGCTCTTTAAAAATTTCAATTTGATTACAAATTAGCTAGCTATTCATATTTTTTTTTTAATTTCACAAAGAAATTTAGGATAAAGGATATTTTAATTTCATAAAAAATGTATACCTACTGATTCGTCAAAATTATTTTGAAAATTTTGAAAAAAATTTCGGGATCACCCTTTAATTGATGGCACATAATAAGCGGAGAAAATAATTTCCTATTTTTTATTTTTCCTTTAACTGTATTCTGAACTATGGCCTGGAGCTTCTAATTTCAAAAAAAAAAAAAATTAAAATTGAAAAAAATTGAAAATTCTCATTTTTTTCTCTCGAAATTACAAGCAAAATAGTCATATAAGGTTGGTAGTTTTATTTAACAAGACCATTTTCGAAGATTTTCCAGATTTACCTTTTGCTGTTATGAGACATGGAAAAATATAATTTTTGTGTTTTTGGAAAAAAAAATTAAAGAAATTTTTTTTTTTTTTTTAAATTTACTAAAAGGATTTTAACGCACACTTGAAATCACACAAAAAGGCTATTTACGGTGATTTTTCATCATTGTCGTATTTTTGTGAAAATTTTTTAAACCCTACATATATCAAAAATAATTGAAGAACGTATGAAAAAACCATCTAAAATGACGGTTCCTGAAAATAAAGGTAAATATGAAGTCCAATACCACATAGATATTATGTACTTGATACAGAGGGAAGGGAGGGGTCCAATCGAAATTTTTGGCATATCAAAAAAAAAATTCCAAGACTTTAAGCTACAACTTTTCTTTGACAATTTTCTCAATTGTACCCCCCCCCCCCCTCCACAACAGTTTTTAATAATATAAGTATGGAGGCGAGAGAAGGGCCCAATAGAAAATTTTATAATGACAAAAAGTATTTCTAGGCCCTCAATCTACAACTTTTGTTTTGAAAAAATTTTCAATTGGACCCCTCCCCCAATTTTGAAAAAGTATCTACCTGATGTTATGTGAAATCAGAGGAGAGGGATGGATCCAATCAAAATTTTTATTATAACCAAAATTATTTTCAGTATTAGGTATAATCTGTAACTTTAATTTTAAAAATTTTTAAATTGGCCCCTTCCTTCTCTCACCCCTCTAATTTTTAATTAGTATTTTCGGAGTGTTCTGCAGAATCGGTAAGAGGGAGGGGTCCAATTGAAAAAATTTCCAAATAAAAGTTGTAGCTTGAAATCCTGGGAATAATTTTGGTAATTACAAAAATGTCGATTGGACCCCACCCTCCCCTCCAATTTTGAATAGCAAGTATCTATATAGTATTGAACTTGGTAAATTTTACGACAGTGCCAAAAAAAAGTTCTGCAGCGATCCACATTTCCAGTAAACCTGGTAAGTTCATTTTCTTTTCACCAAAACTAATCAATTTCAGTCATCATTGTCATTAAAATCGGTAAAAAAATAATTACCAAGGTCCGAACCCCGAATATTGTTTGAAAACTCTTATTTTGTGCCTCCTTGAAGATGTCGCGAGAGAATCTAAGAATCTTTCTAGGCCTTCAAATAAAGTACAACATAGTTCAATAATCGTCAAATTTTCCATCCAACAATTTTCAACACATGTAAAAGTTTTTGCCACACTGAGAAAAATCGTGAGAAATGTGCCATCACGTCGTAAAAATTTGTGGTCCCAGTTTGACGTGAGAAGGCCTCCTGAGAGAACCCCTAGGTACTCCGGAGTTACGCTCGGTCGACAAGATTGCCATTTAAATGAAAGGTCATTCGGATTCCAAACCGACGAAATATTTCGCCGAAGAAAAATGGTCTCATTTCCATTGAGATTTGCTACAAACTGATGGAAAATGACGTCGTATTTCGCCATTTCGTATGTGCATCGAAGGGCGAATTTTTTTCGCGACAATTACGCGAAACGAGACGACAAAAAAGAGTAATTCGCGCGTTTGTGTCGTATTCGTATTTTCTCGACTATTGTACGTGCCTGTATATTCAAATCGTAGAAAAGTTTTCAATTTGATCTCAAAATAGATGATTCTTGGGTTCGAGTTTATCATTTGCGGAGCTTTTGTGTTACAGCATATCCACGAGTTTATCGAACGTCTCTCTCGAGATACCATCAATGGAGCTACCTACACGAGAATAAACGATACCTTTTGACGAGATTTTTAAATGTAAACGACCAAAGGTAAATATAATTTGAGAATTCGCGTGTATTGACTTATACATGGCAAACCACGTGATATACATACGCGTATCCATAACGTGAAGGCTGAATATGAGAAGAAGATAAAAACCAGAGACGAATTAAGATTAACCGCACGTATACATAAATTTGAGTTATAATTACGAACGCGTGCGAACGTGACTTAATTTATGGACTACTTTAGATTGCTTACCTATATATAATTTGAAAGGTATAAAGTTTTAATGCAAATTTACTTAATGAGAAATTACTATAGGGCGACATTTGGTTTAGGCAGTGTACACATAGTTCTATTTCATTCTCCTTGTACTATGCGAGAACATCTGTGTATTATAATACACAGATCCCCTTTTTTGAAAAATTTTCTTAATTGAAATTAAAATCAGCTCGTAAGGGTTTGATGGTTTGTGGATAATTTGATCAAAACTTTTTTTTTTTTTTGAAATTTTAATGAATGGCATCGCGGATTCCTATTAAGGATATTGATATCGTAGGCATATACCAAAGCTGAAAAAATATTAATTTGCTTGTCCAGTCGAAGATTCATTCAAATGGTCGGCTGAATATTCAACTTGGGACGAGGTTGTTTGAGAATATTGAAAACACTCGGTACAAATTGAAATACATAGGTAGGTAAGGTACAGTATGTAAAATATCAAGGAGAATTTGAATATCGTGTATCTAATTAAATGATGATGCATGCGAAATAACCGTCATAATTTTGCAAATCGTAGCTCGAGTAATAACTCCACAAAGATACGAGATACGTATCGAATAAGTAGGATATTGGAAAAAAAGAAGCAAATCATTCGTATAGCTTATCTTTGAACATGTTTAACAAGCTGCAACGTGAGTCGAAGAGAAGTGAATCAGTAAGACAGAGATTCGTAATATTCATATTATGCATTTGTACCTAGAATCTAGATATATGAAAGGTATAATTTTTGATGTCTTTCTTTTTTAAATTTTATAACACATCGATTTCATAATATATTATATATACATATAAAAGTTGCAAGTTGAAAGTATTTACATATTTTTCAAGCATATTTTGTAAAAAAGAGAAAATGAACTTCACTTTTAATGGTGACTAAATTAATGGTCGCACGAGAATTTTTTGTCTCAATTGAAAGGATTTTTAAAAAAATTCAAAAAAAATTTACATGCGCATTTTTTAAGATTCATTTTGAAGAAAAAAAATCATCTAAAGGATTGTTGAATTCATCTCAAAAAATCTCTTAAAAATGTTAACAGAATTTTTGAACTTTTTTCTATGATTTTTTTTTTCTTTTTTTGAAGAAGTTTCAACTATTTTTCAAAAAAAAAAAGAAAATGTAAGCAGCTCTGTTAAAAAAATATTTTTATTGTACCTACTAATTTTTTGAAATAATTCTTGAGTTATATTCTCGAAAAAATATTTTCAATGGATACCTAAGCATTTTTTTTTTTTTTTACAGAATTTTCGAGTTTTTTAAAAATAAATTTCTGAAATATTCCTATTTGCAATTTTCTTTCAGTGGATTTTTCAGCGGATTTTAAGATTTTTTTCAAGATTATTTTCGAATTCTTCAAAGAAAAAATTAATCAACTTTTTTGCAAAAAAAAAAAAATCATGTTTTTTTAACGAAATGATTTTAGATTTTTAAAGAAAAATTCTCAAAATACTGCCCGAAGAGGAGAAGTGTGGTGTTATTTTTATTACGAAACTAGGACTATTAATACCAGTTGAATAGAAATTTTTTGACATGTTATTAGAATTGCATACCACGTTTGCCGTGAAAATCAGACCTTTCTAAAATGATGATTTTTTTTGGGCCAAAAAATATTTTTAGCCCTCCTTGAAAGAAGTTTTGAATTTTTTAAATAAAATTTTTCTTCAAGAATTTTCTGTAAAAAGAGAGGTATTTTTATAATCTTTACGATCTTCGATTTTTTTTTGAAAAAGTTTTGAAAATGGGTTATTTCTTTTTATTCTTTCTACGAGAATTTGTTCTTTCAATTTTTTTTTTTTTTTTAATTTTATGAAAGAATTTTCAATTTTTTTCAAAAAACTCATTTTTTACTTATTACAGAATTTTTTTTCAAAAAAAAAAAAAAACCCAAAATAGTTTTTATCTACAAATTTTTACACCAAAAAAACTTTTAAAATTTTTTCAAAAATGTGTAGAAAATACCTCTATACCTATGTTGTCTTTTTTCTACGATTTTTTTAAAGGAAATTTTTTGGGCTAAAACTCATTTTTTAAATGTATTTTCATACTACCTACCACTGTATTTATGGATTTTTTTCATAATTTCATTTTACAAGAGAAAATAAATTTATTGTAAAATAGTTGAACATTAAGCATACATTTTAAAATATTTTTTGACAGAATTTTTTGGAATTTTTTCAAAGATTTTTTTTCAAAACATCTTTTTATGAGATTTTTTTGTGTCGAAAAATTGAAAATTTATTTTGCATTTTTTCTTTAAAAATATCGACATGGATAAGTCTTAATGTCGTATGACTGGGGAGTGGGGATCATTCTGAAAATTTGTGCATCATGTTTTTGTTACAAAATCCGTTACTTTTTCAATATGTTGCGCTTTTGAAAACCTATTAATTTTTTTTCTCCTTTTTTTGTAACATTTTTAGTCACTTTTTTATCTTTACAATCTTTTAAT
Organism: Balanococcus diminutus; assembly: GCA_959613365.1. Classification (NCBI taxonomy): domain Eukaryota; kingdom Metazoa; phylum Arthropoda; class Insecta; order Hemiptera; family Pseudococcidae; genus Balanococcus; species Balanococcus diminutus. Next base: position 14,999,043 of record OY390718.1, on the reverse strand, counting down.
AAATCTTTGAAAACAATTTTTTTTTTTTTTTAAATACATATCGATTTCAGGATTTCTTATTGGAGGGAGGGATTTTAGAAAGATTTCCTGAAATATTGTAAGCACACGCAATATTTAAGCAAAGGGTTAGCGAAATAGCTCTCAGACTAATGCCAAAACATGGCCATGTTATTTTTTTGCCGTGAAAGTGAACAAATTCATAGTGCAGCGTTGATCTTTCCAAGAGAATTTTTCATATCAAAAATATTTTTCAAGCAAATTTTTGAATTTTTTTTTTGAATTTTTCTTACCTACAATTTTTTTTATTGAGAACTTTTTTTAAAAATATATTTTTTACAACGTGCGAAAAAAATTATTATAACTTGAGAAATTTCCCTGGAAAGAAATTTGCAGAAAGGAAATATTTTGGAAATTTTTTCAAAAAAAATAGGTATAATAGGTGAAAAAAAAAATTTTTTTGAGAAAAATTCAAGAATTATTCTTTTAAAAAGTGCGAGGAGAATATTTTTGGCACAAAATATTTTTTGAAACACATTTTTAAAAATTTTACCTATTTACCTACTGATTTTTTTCAAAAACTTTTTCCATTGGAATTTTTTTTAAAAACATTTTGAATGGTTTCTTGGTATGATTTCTTCATTTTTTGCTAAAATTTTCAAAATATTGTCTTTCTGCGAATTTTCTTCCCAGACATTTTTTCGCATAACTTTTTTATTTCATATTTTTAAATAAGTATAATTTTAACTTTTTTCAAAAAAAAAAAAAAAAACATGAGAATTTTTAATCATTGTTTTTTGATAGAATTTGTAAATTTATTTCTGAGTTTATTCTTTTCCCTGATTAAATTCGACTACCTACAAATTTTTAAAATTTATAAACGTTTTCCCCAAAAAATGTCTCTTGAACAAACAGTTCATTTGATGAAATGAATATTCTGGATTTTTTTACCAAAAATCTTAATTATAAATTTACTGTGCATCTGAAGGTATTTTTGAAAGAAAAAAAAAATGCATATTGTCCCTGCTCTATTCATCGCTTCTTTAAAATCTCGAACAAAGATATCTACGGTTACTACAACAGAGAGATAACGTAATAAGTAATTATTTCCATTCGAAACGAGAAAGACATTGATGGTTTTGGAGAGGAAAAAAAAGTCAAATTCGTAAAAGCCTTTTCTACCTACCTAACGAATTCCACCTGATTACGAGAGTCGACTATTAGAGCATGCTAAACCCAATCCAATGCTATTGTAATTATTTAATGTAAACAAGACCTAAAACCGGGTATTTTTTGCCTGGTATTTTCAATTTCTATCTGTAGTGTAAGTCCTATCGAGCACATTAGCTTTGGGATGCGCATCGGAGTCGCACCATGTCGTGGCAGAAAAACTTGTCAATTCCGATAATGTAAATTTTAAAAAGCCTCAAGAGAATATCTATGACGTAGAGAGCAACGCTGCATTAACCAGGACTCTCACTGTGTGCGTAATTTCGCAGCACTCCGTTCGTTGGTATCTGAGCCTTTTTCAATTAAAAACATGATCGAGTTTGGTGTCTGCATTAACGAAAATATATATATTTGTAAAGCACTACGCGACATAAAAATACCTATACATATGTTGTATTGGTAAACGTTAAATTCCACTTACCAAACGGACGACTAGAAATGGAAACAAATGAGCAAGCAAGATATTTAAATAAACTTTTTGCATTGGTTTTTATTTTTTGTTTGTTCGATACCTTTGTACGTACTCCAGCTAGGCCAGATATTTATTTTATGAATACGTTTGTAATAAATGTAAAATCCAGAGGGGTTATAGCTGATCGGATTACATGCCGGATTTTATACATATTTTATACAAGTCCGAAGTAATATTTTAATAATGATTTCAAAATCGTATTGTCGTTAGGTTTCGTGTTGTCTGTGTATAGGGATTTTTTTACAGGCTCGTTCACGTAGACGTAGTTGGATTGATTTTTTTTTTAAAAATACAAAAGCCTGCTTTGGAAAATATCTCAATGTTAATCTGAAATGATAGGTTATATGTGTTTGAATTTGACATTTGTATGGCACGTGCTGTAAATAAAAATTTAAATGGCCATGAATTATTTAACCATTTTTAAAACATATTTATAGGCATAAGTAAACGTAATTTTGTTGATAGGTAGTTCGATATATATTTTTTCACACAAAGTCTTCCTTTTTTCAAAAAAAGTTTTCAAAATAATTTTGTTATTTAAAAAAAAAATCATATCTACCTACTACAAACTCTTTCCATTTTTTCCCCCAAAGAAAACTGTCAATTTTTTTAAAATTTTAAATCAAAATTTTAAACAGGCATGATATCCACTATTTTAATTTTTTTTAGGGACTTCAGTGACCAAAAATCCAACCCAACAAGAGGAAATTTGAACCAGAGTGGATCAAATAAGAATAATCAGGGTTCGGCAGATTTTAAATCACTTCCGATCTTAAATCCACAAAATCCCCAAAATCTGGATTTGGATTTTGGATTTTAAATCTTGAAATAGAAAAGATTTGGACTTTTTCGAGTTATCAAAGGACTTAAATTCCAAAATCTTTTTTTTTTGTTTGGTTTAATTGTTGCACTGGTTGTTGTGAGTGCGACTTGCTATGAATGAGATTTTTAAAAATTTGGTTCAAAAAAATTTATTTATTATTTACTCATTTTTTTGCTTCGAAAAATTTGAAAATCTTACTACCTATATTGTTACCAGAAAAAAAATTACATACATTTTTTATTGTAAAAAATCAGAAAATTCATTTTTTTTTCTCTCCAAAAATTAAGTGAGAAAAATTCTTATGCAAAAAAAAAAAATATTTACTCAAAAAAAATATAAAAATCATCAAATTCAGAAAAAAAAATTCTTCTCCAAAAAAATTTTCAACTAAAAAAAAAACAAACAAAAATTACTATTTTTCAACCAAATTGAGACAAATGAAGTGTTTTTTTCTCTAAAAAAAAGAAAGAAAATTGCTAATAATTTATAAAGATTTTCTCAAAGAAATGGAGTAGTTTTTTAGCTTGGCTCCAGAAAAATTAATTTTTTCATTTCAAGGAACCTAGGAAATTTTTTCAAAAAAAAAAATGAAAGATTTTTTTAAAACTTAGATCAAACCAAAAATTTGATTAATTTTTTCTCGAAAAATTTAGCTTTTGTTGGGGGGGAGGGGGGGGGGGGGGGTGGAAGAAAGGAATTCAAATTTTTTTCCAAAAACATTTCCTTCGAAAGCTTGAAAAATATTTTGTAATTCAAAAAAATAATTCAAAATAAATACCTAAGGAAATTTAATATATAGCTAAATTTTATTACGCAGACTTCAAAAAAAAAGTTAATCAATTAATGAGAGATGTTTTATCCCAAGAAAAATTGGAATTCTTTCTGCAAAAGAATTCGGGGTTTTCAAAAATAAATTGAAAGATTTTTACTATCAATTTTTTTTGTAAAAAATCAGATTTTTTTCCCAAGGATTTTTTTCTTCAAAAATTAACTGAAAAACATTCTTATTGCAAATAAAATGATTATTTACTTACTCCAAAAAAATATAAAAATATAAATTCAGGAAAAATTGAACGATTTTCTTCTCCAAAAAAATTTTTAACTTGAAAAAAGACCAAAAATTGACATTTTACAAACAAATTGAGAGACAAATAAGGAGTTTTTTTCTAAAAAAAAATAATAATAATGAAATAAACTAAAATAGGTCATACGAGTAATTAATTAAGATGTAGTTTTTCAACTTGACTCGAGAAAAAGTGTTTTTTTTCATTTCGAGGAAAATGCGAAATTTTTTCAAAAAAAAATTTTTAAAACTGAGATGAAACCAAAAATTTGGTTAATTTTTTCTCGGAAAATTTAATTTTGGGGGGAATATCCAATTTTTTTTTTTTCAAAAAAATTTCTTTCAAAAATTTGAAAAATATTCTGTAATTCAAAAAGTTGAACTTTTTTTCAAAATGAACACTTGAACAGCTAAACTTTATTACGCAGACTCAAAAAAAAAATTAATCAGATAAGAAATGTTTTATTCCAAGGAAAATTGGAATTCTTTCTGGAAAAGAATTCGGTTTTTTCGAAAAAAATTGAAAGATTTTTATTTCTAATTTTTAAAAAAAGGCCAAAAAAATTGAGATTTATAAAGAAAATCAAGAGACGAGTTCAGGGATTATCTACTCGAAAATTAACATACAGTAAAAGAAAAGAAATTGGATTTTGGACTCTAAAATTCAAATTAAAGAAATAATTTTGTATTACATTATAAATTTTGGATTTAAAATTTAGGCGTGAAAAGAATTTTGGATCTCACAATGCAATAATTTTGGATTTTGATTTCAAATTCCCTTTTTCCTGGATTTTGCCGAACCTGAGAATAATTTTTCCGATTTTTTTTAGCGAACAATTTTTTTGTTAAGAACGGGCAATGGACATTCTAAACTTGTTAGGTAGCTATTAAAAGAAAATTTTTACTCAACAAAATGACAACGCAAAAAAAAATTTTTTATTTTTGAAAAAAAAACTATACTTACAGTTCTTTTCTTCTAAATGTATTTCCAAAAATTCGCATTATTTTTCGTTTTTTTTTTAAATTTAAAATTTTTTTTTTTAGTCAGACATTGGCAAAAACTGAAAAAAGTAACTTTGATGACCATTTTTGGCAAAAGTGACAAAAAATAACCAACAGGAAAAATAGTGACAAAGTTAATAAAAAAGCAGGCATGATAGCAACTATTTTATTTTTTTTAGTGACTTTGGTGACCAAAAATTATTCAAAAAGTGACCAAAAAATGTGAAAAAGTGGCCAAAAATCCCCCCCCCCCCCCAAAAGAAAATTTGAGTCATTCAGATAAGAATCATTTCCAGATTTTTTTCTCAGGGAGCAAACATTGGGTCAAGGCTACGCTACAGGGTACTCAAATTGACCTAGGAGGCTGTTCTTCGGCATGTAGGTTTGGTAGGGGTTCTGAATGTGCCTTTTTGTGGTTTCGATCCGCTAACCTTTTTCTACCCCTCCCACCACCAGGCGCGGCAACTTGGAATTTCGCCATGTATTGCTCAAAATTTTTTGCTACTACAGGGGCTCAAAAATTGATGGGAAAAAATTATCCGGGGAGGGGAGAAATGTAGACAGTTGAGCAGAGCTTTATTTTGGTATTTCGCTTCCCCAAGAACTAAAAAGAAATTAGAGATAGGAGACAAAATATGTGAAAATGCTGAATTCAACTATACCAAAAATTGCTAACTTGACAAAAATGAGGAGAAGAATAATGCCCGAGCAAAGCGAGGGCGAAAATTTTTGAAAAAATTGCAATTTTGAATGATAGAATATGAATTTTTCAGCATAAATCTGAGTTAGATTTTTATCTTTCCATGGGTTTATTTGAATTTGAAATTATTTCATGTAACGCTGAGCAATACACGAATGAAATTCATGTATTGCTTGAGCTTTCGAGCAATAGGGAAGTTGCTGCCACTGCCCACCTCCAAAAAACAACGTTCTACCAAAATTTTGAAAACTGAAATTTGCGACTTTTTTCAAGATATTTTTTTCCCTCTTATAACCTAATTTGAATCAACGAATTCTTCATTAACCTCTCCGCACAATTTTTCTTCAGTATGAGGGTTGTTAACTAAATGCAGAATGTCAACGTTGAGGTCTTCAACAAAATAAAATCTCAGAAAGAAAAACATAAATTTCACGTTATTTGTTGCCCGCACGAAGTGTGGGCAAAATTTTTTGAAAAATTTGAGGTTTCGAAAGAAAAACTTCTCATTGCCACCATGAATAAAAAAATTTTAAAAACCTATGATAGCATTTGGATCTGAAATGGACGGTAATTTTTGAAGAAATTGCATTTTTAAAAGAAAAAACAAACATTTTTTTGCGAAAATGTTGAAAACAAACGTTATTACTTTTGGAATATAAATAAACAAAAAAGCAACCGAAAATTTTCAGAAAATTGGAATTTTTAAGGAAGAAATAATCCATTTTTAATATAAATTTGAATTCTCTCTCTTTAATTTTTTTTTCTTCAGTTATTCCCAAAACTTTTTATTTTTTTGTTGTTTTTCAATAAGGTATCGCCAAAAAAAACTGGAAAAAGTGACTTTAGTGACCATTTTGGGCGAAAAGTGACAAAAAGTGACCAAACTGAAAAAAAGTGACTGAATAACATGCCTGAAAAAGCAATCTAATTTCATGTCTGTTTAAATTAAAAAATATTAGGTAGGTATTAAATTGAATAAAAAATATTTATAAATTAATATTAGATAATAAGAAAAATTGAATAAAAAATTACTTTCCTTGAGATTTGCCTATATCAAAAATATAAAAATTATTTGTCATTATATTTAAATAAATTTTTATACCTATTATAAATTAAAACCAAAAAATAAACTAAAATGATTAAAATTTTTGAAATTCTATTTTTATTTTTAAATTGCTTTGAAATGCGTTCTACATTTACGTCAACTGAATTTCAACATTATTTCCCACACACTGAATAAGACTCAAAACCAAAAAACAAGTCTGATGGGAACGACAAAAAAAAATGATTGTTCATTTCAGCCTCGAATATTGAGTTAGAGGTGGGGACCATTGAACGAGTACATTTAGTCGACGTGATCCTGATCCTCTGCGATATAATTTGAAAATCCTTCAAAACGTTTTATTATTTTTATTCGAGGTGAAACGAGGTCACTACTGCATTATTTATGAAAATCACACTTCAGACTCCCAGACGACAATATCGACTATTCCACAAAACGGAATTTTTATCATTCTAACTCTATCAGGAAATTAAAAACCCCTCCAAAAAAAAATTCAATAATATTTTTAGCCTACGTCAACAAGAAGAAACTTTACCACAGCCAGACGCACGTACGTATACTTTCTATTAAAAAGTTGATGAGAAATTTTCGCTATTTCGTTCGAGTATATAAAACTATATTTTTTGCAAGTGTCATTCATCGGTGAGAATGATATTTTATACGCTCGTATTTCCAAGTCCATCTCGCGTCGGCTGCAGAATAGCGACGAGAGAAAGACCCCAGTATACTTTTTGCACCCATTTTATATCTTTTCGTCGAATACAATTTTCATTTAACAACGTTGTAGGTAGACCAAGGACTACGGGTCCTTATAATGAATTTATTTCGAGCGGTTAATTCGAAACCATAAACGTGTGCTATTTTTACCAGCATTGTTTTGTTGCTTGTTTAATGTTTCGCTTTCCCAGTAGACCTTTTACAACTGAATTAACTAACGAAAAGTTGGATATACTTGGCTATTCAGATCGCAAGGTGCGATATGTATTTTCGCACAGAGTAGACAATACTACATATACCAACATATAATATTAATAATGCACAATGGCGTTTCATACGTATAACGTTATGGCATAATTTTCAAGTACTGAACAGCTCGAGTCGTTACCATAAATATAAAAACTTTGCGGTGACCTTTTTTTCCCTTTCAACTTCTACTAGGTTTTTTCACCTCCTGTAATGTGGGGACTTTCACTTTTTAAACGAATAACCCATAATTTTGGATTTTTATTACGGAATTTCACATTGCGTTGTATCGTATAGTATATCTTGAGCTTTACTCCTGCATGTACTTTGTACTTATAGCTACAACACCGATATTGTACGTATTTTGAACGTCTAATAAATTATTAAATAAGTTGAATTTTTTGTTGTTTGAAAAAGTGGTGTAAGTTTCTTGAAATTTTTCGAGGTCATTGTCTCGAAAAAGGTAAAGGTACGTAGAAAACCAGAGGTTACCAAAAATGGGTAATTTTCTAAAGATGTATAGTACCTGACAGTGCAGAGCCTATCTATAGTATATAACGAAACTAAAATTAAAAAAGATAATTTTTGGAACCCATAAAATATTATTTTTTGTAAATATTAAATAAAAAGTAGTATGGAATAATGATGATAAAAATAATAATAAAATAAAAATATGGAAATCGAATCAAAATCTATTTCAAAAAAATTAAAAACTAAACAGAAGCCGTAATTTTGGAAAAAAATTTTAAAGTAATGAAAAATTGTAAAATTTGAAAAAATGAAAATTAAACAATTTTGAAAACATAAAAAAATCGAAGAAAAAAAATTAAAAGTCATTCAGAAAAAATATAAAAATTGCAAACAAAAATAGGGAAATTTAGAAAAATTGATATCATTAAAAATTCATTAGAATTAAAAACTCTTAAAAAAATTAAAAAGTCACGAATTTTTTTTTTCTTCAATTTTTGATTAAGAAATAATGCCTACTTATAGGTAATACTTAATAATGATAATAAAATTGGGAAAAATTGGAAAAAAATAATCCATTCCAAACGATCAAAAAAATTCAAAAGTACTAAAAAAATAAAACGAAAGAAAAAATGAAAAAATTGAAACCATAAAAATATTTGGTGAGTTAAATAATTTTTTTTCAAAATTTTTCAACGACAAATTTTTTAGTTTTTATTTTTTTTCATCATTTTTGGAAACCATGTACCTAGGTACATTCTTATCTACTTTACTTACTCCGAAGATATACATTTTCAAAATTTTCCAATAGCACCGTTTCTCAAAAACATTTTAAAAAATATTGTCGTCCAAATTTAAAAAAAGAATTAATTTCTTTAAATGAATTCTAAATAATTAAGTTAGTTTCTAGGGTTTCAAAATCAATTTTAAGAAATATCACTTTTCTCAATAGGAATTCACTTATTTTTTTTAATTTTCTACGACGAATACTTTTGAATTTTAAAATAATTCTGGAATAAATTGTTTCAAAAGCGTGCGAAAAAACGTTTTTCAAAATTTTTCAAAGAAAATAATTGTACAGATAGAATTTTTTGAAATAAATTTCTTAAAAATTCAATAAATATGTACATGTTTAAGTTTTTGAGAACAATAATTAACAAAAATTGTGATTTTTTCAAGATAAGTAAATAAAAAAAGTTTAAATTACCTACTTCATCTTAAAAAAAAAAAACTAGAATGAGTGCAAATTTTTTTAAAAACACACTGTTTTGTTCACAATGTTGTTGAGAAACCAATATCTAAAAAAAAATTTCTTATTTTCAAGCAGGTAGGTAAAAATTTTTGAAATAATTTTTGAAAAATAATAAGATGATAAATCAATTTTTTTTTATTATTTACCTAAAAAGTACCTAAGTAAATAATAGGTCCTCAAATTTTTTTCAAATTAGGTGTGTTAAAAATAATTTTCACATTCACCTTGCACATTTTTAAATAATTTTTGAAAACTTTTTTATAACTTTTCAAAACTTGAAATTTTTTAAATTTCCTGAAAAAATATTTTGAATTTTAATGCTGTTCGAGATTTTTTTTAAATTCAACTATTTTATTCAAAATAATATTGAGAAACAATAATGTACCTACTTTGTTAGTTTTTATTTTATTTTTCATTTATAGTAAGTAGTAGGTAATAATTTTTTTCAAGTTTTTTCATTTTTGGCATGATTTTTTTTCAATTTATGAGGGTAAATTTTTGAAAGATTTTTGAGAAAAAGTTAGTTTTATCTTTCCAAAACGAAATGACGTATTTTAGTCATGTGCTTATGTTATATTTTTATATAGTTTTTTAAAAATCTTATAATTATTTTGAATAATTTTTCTTTTCAGAGAATAAAATTTCTGATTTCTTGGAATTAATGCTTTTTAAAATTTTTAAACATTTTGGAGTGATTATTCAATTTTTTTTTTAGTTTTCAGATGAATTACGAGTAGCCTATTCATTTTCTAATTTTTTCTACATTGAAAAACAAAATTTTGAAAATTCCTCAAAATCAATTTTATTTTTTTCAAATAAAACATAAATTTTCTAACTATAAAAATTAGGTACAAATAATGATCTTGTCCAAATTCAAAATAAATGTTTTTGAAAAATGCTCAAAATCATTTGACTTCTTTTTCAAAAACTTTTTAATGTAGATTTTCTAAATTTTACAAACCATAATAAATATGTTTTTGATTTTTTCAATTGTTTGGAAATTCGATTGTTAGGTACACTTTTTTCAACAAAATTGGCTTTCCCAAGGTCTTGTTAAAGTCGATAGGGTGCAAGTCTCAAAACGAGATATACTAGGTATTAAAATTTTATTCTATAACTTAAAAATTATAATTTTGACAAAAAATTTGCAAGAGACCTTTTTTTAGAGGATCAAAAAATCGTCCAATTCGTGCATAAAAATCTTGACTTTGGTAACGTTTTTAGTGAATCGTGAAATTTCACTATTCACGTCTTGGAATATTACTAAATTCAAGACATGAATGGAAAGATTTTTCGATTCTGTGAAAAAACAGTCTCTTTTTTTTTTAATTTTTTTTTTTAAAATTTTTTTTTGGTCAAAATTTCATTTTTTGAGGCATTTTAGTAAAAATTCACCAGGTGGCGACTATTTTGCTTCGACAGACCAATAAGTAAGGTTTTCCAAAAAAAAAAATTAAAAATCTATTTAAACATTAATGCAAAATTTTATGCTGAAACAATAAGCAAATTTTCACATAGTTTTTACGAGCAATATTTTTCCAAACATTTTTGAAATATTTTTTCTGTAGTTTTGGGATGATAACTTAAATACGTAGGCCCACTTTTATTTTTGGGAAGTGCCTCAAATCAATTCAATTTTTAAAATTTTGTCCAAAAAAACAAAAATCAACACCAATTTTTCGAGTTTTACTACAAGCACTTAGAATATTTTAAAATTTTTTGCTTCGAAAAAAGTTTTCTAATTAATTTGAAAACGAAATTCTCAACAATTTTATTCAAAATTTTCTTACAAGTGTGATACAAAAATCTCACATTTTCCGAGAAAAATTATTTTTGGAGTACGAGTATATTTTGCTGTTTTATGGAATCAAATATTTTACTATTCAATTTAAATGGAAAAACAATTTTTTTTTAAATTGCTCAAATTTAATTAATTTCTTTTTCAATTTTTTTTCAACATTGTTCTCTTATTTTGAAATTCATTCAACATCAGTTTCGCCACTTAAACTCTCACTACCTCATGTAATCACCTCCCAGGTCCATCTCGTCGAAAAATTCCAATCCCCCAGGTATTGCAAGTTCTTGTGAAATGGTTTAACAGTACGGTGCTTGTTACCAGTTTTACATATAAGCCCACGCTCGAGCCCTACAAAACGTTCCACTTGCGAAAACTTTTATAACGTCGTAAAGTATTGAAATTAAGCGAAAATTCTCACACAACGCAACGCTTCTTGCAAAGTTTTTGATGGATGCTGCAAAATGTAATAATTCAATTTTCGCAGGCAGTTTTGAAACTTCGATTTGGCAAAGGGTCATATCTTGATTGTAAATAACAAAGAAGCATTGCTGTGTGGAAAGATTGTCACGATAGGTCGAAACATAATTGATGAATTTCTCTCGAGTACGTTAGTTTGATAAATATATATTGGGAAAAAAACTGTAAGTGAAAATTGATAAATTTTCTTCTTCTAGAGTTTAGAGTGAAATGACGATAATGAGATAAATTTCGAAGACAGGAAGTACTCCTATTTCCCTCAGAAAAAAAAAATAATAACAAGGTTTGAAATAGTAATCCAGAGACATTTTTCTATGTTAAAAAATGTTTAATCAATTTTCATTATTGAACAGAAAATTCGATATATGGATCGAAGAATGGATGAATAAATTGAATAATTTCGTCATCGAAAGACAATCATCGACCTCAATTACCAGTAACGAAACATCACGACCGGATGACAAAACAACCTCTCAAAAACATCAAAACTTTTAAAACTTTCGCAATATCTACGTACGAATAAGACGTCTCGTCGTACGCTGCGAATTCTCCAAATACCACAACACGACTCGATACGACCCAGAGTGAATAAAAACAAAACAAAAGAGAAAACACCCCGAAGAACAACCAACTCCATATTAGGTATAAACGAACGCTTTAGCGAAGCCAAGTTCTATCACGAATATTCCTAGCTTGAGCAATATCTTCAACTGGTATATTATTAAGGAGGATAAAAAAAGAGCAATAAAACATCTTCGCTTTGACCTGGCATTGGCCTCGAGCGTTAAAAAGATAAATCCACCATTGTTGGCTTCGCTTTGTACTTTAATAACGCTATTTTGGTACACGCGAGAGCATCTGAAGGGATAATTTTGGCCGAGTAAATAGCGGTAAACATGCAAAAATATATTATTCATTTTAAGAATTCTTACCTAAATTCAGCTCCCTCCCACACAGACACACACGTTAGTTAATTTTTACTCGAGCTGGGTGGAAATTGCCAGCCAAACAAGGTTCGGTCATGCAATCGTAAATATAAATTTAATGCGGTAAAACTTTCGCACTTATCCATTTTTTTTACCCCAGCAAAACTTTCAATAATAAGGCAACAAGAGAGATAAACACGGTACAGATGTTTGGATTACTTCTCTCGCGTGCATGATGCTTTAATGCACATTCGCTTAATTAGATTGATGTTTCGCGAAAAGTTCTATGGCTGTGGTGAAAATACCTCTCAACTTCTCGTCTCTTTTGTTAAAAAACTTATCCTCGCGCTCGCGAGAATTTCGAAAACTAGCTGGCAAGATTTTTGAAACTCGAAGTGCTCGAGGGGGTTGAAATAAGCGTGCTAATCGAATTGAAAAATTCAAACTTACCGTTTCGTTTCCTAGGTTTCGTACTCTGCAATGTAGATACGTCGTATGGCCGACTAAACCGGTTACGTTATCCGAATACGAGCCCATATCGAAATAAGGTCCTGATTTTGGTATAGGCGTATCGTGTAAAAAATCGTTTAATATCTTTTTCGCGCTGTTCAGTCCTGTCAAAATAAAGTAAACAACTTGTTAGTATGAGCAGGGATGGAAAACTGAAACTGAAAACTGAAATTAACTGGAACTGAAATGGAAAAACTGAAACTGAAACTGGAACTGAAAAACAAAAAACTGAAAACTGGAACTGGAACTAAAAAATGGAGAACTGAAAACTGAAAACTAAAACTGGAACTGAAAGGAATTTCAGTTTCAGTTTTCAGTTTTTTCTCCCCTTTTTTTGCATTTTTTGTTCGTTTTTTTTTGTTTTTCTACTTCGAGTTCGAGTTTCTGTTCGACTAAAACTGAAACTGAAAACTGAAATTAACTGGAACTAAAATGGAAAAACTGAAAACTGAAAACTGGAACTGGAACTGAAAAAGTGAAAACTGAAAACTGAAAACTGGAACTGGAACTGAAAAACTGAAAACTGAAAACTGTAAACTGAAACTGAAATGATTTCAGTTTTCCATCCCTGAGTATGAGATAGCTTATTTTTACTACGTACCAAACCTACTCGTACCAAACATTAAATCGTAATGCGGATTTTTTTTTCTAGACAAAGGATGTATAACATATGGGATCATTTCGTGTCAATACGGCCATCATAGCCGGCGGATCATTATTTTCTCAGGTGGTGCTCACATTGTTTTGGCGGGGCGAGGGGGTGAAAAATGTTGTAAATTTTTTCACAAGAAAAAAAAAGACTTCATCTACACTACATGTACAGTACAATCTCGATTATCCGATTATCCGATTATCCGATTATCCGATGCCCAAAAATTGTTTAATTTTTTATCACCTGATTTCTCTTCAATTTTATCCTAAGACCGACCTCATATTGATCTTTCAAATTTTTCGAGAAATCATTTGTTATTTCAAAAAAATAATTTTAAAAAAGTTAGGGAATTGAAAAATTTTAATCCAAAAAATTAAATTTTTTTCATCCCAAAAAATTAGAATTTTTTTCATCCCAAAAAATTAGAATTTTTTTCATCCCAAAAAATTAGAATTTTTTTCATCCCAAAAAATTAGAATTTTTTTCATAGGTACTAAAAAATTTAAAAATCTCATTTCATTCCCGAGCGGCACACTCGATCGATAATATCGGAAGATGTAACGTATTGATAAAAAATCGTTTGAAAATCTATAGATGTTCTCACGATATTATAAAGATTTATCGGTACAATTTCATAGGGAAAAAATTTAAAAACTATCGAATTCGATATTATTAAGATTTTATGACGATATTCGTCAACGATACTATCGACAAAGAATATTAAATTTATCGATTCCGATTTTCCACCGATTTTGTGCAGATATTTGAAACTACATTATCGACAAAGAACTATTAAATTTATCGAATTCGATTTTTTAACGATTTTGTAAAGATATTTAATACTATATTATCGACAGATTATATGAAATTTCTCGACTTCGATATTTTACCGATTTTTTGACGACATTTGAAACTATATTATCGACAGATTATATTAAATTTATCGAATCCGATTTTTTACCGATTTTGTAAAGATATTTGAAACTATATTATCGACACATAATATGCAATTTCTCGAATTCGATTTTCTAACGATTGCGTGAAGATATTTGAAACTATATTATCGACACGTAATATGAAATTTCTCGATTTTGTAACGATTTTGTGACGATATTTGAAACTATATTATCGACAAATTATCTGAAATTTCTCGAATTCAATTTTTTAACGATTTTGTGAAGATATTTAAAACTATATTATCGACAGATTATATGAAATTTCTCGACTTCGATATTTTACCGATTTTTTGACGACATTTGAAACTATATTATCGACAGATTATATTAAATTTATCGAATCCGATTTTCTAACGATTGCGTGAAGATATTTGAAACTATATTATCGACACGTAATTCGAAATTTCTCGATTTTGTAACGATTTTGTGACGATATTTGAAACTATATTATCGACACCTAATATGAAATTTCTCGATTTCGATTTTTTAACGATTTTGTGACGATATTTGAAACTATATTATCAAAAAATTATCTGAAATTTCTCGAATTCAATTTTTTAACGATTTTGTGACGATATTTGAAACTATATTATCGACACGTAATATGAAATTCCTCGAACTCGATTTTTCAACGATTTTGTGGCGATCTTTGAAACTATATTATCGACAAATAATCTGAAATTTGTCGAACGATTTTTCAACGATTTTGTGACATTATTTGAAATTATTTCCAAATTTTTCTAAGTCCAACACGTCTGGAAGTACTAAACTGTCTATTATAAGCGTTTTATTGCTAACTTCTCAACGATAAGGTATGGCATAGTGGCTAAGGTAGAGGAATACCATGCAGGAGGTAGATAGTTCAAGCCCCACGTGTGGCAGATATTTTATAGTTTTTTTTTACTTTTTCTGAAATGATCCTCTTACCGTAACATGAATAATGTGTTTAGGCATAGTTTAATGTATTAATTATGCTAATTAATGATTTTTAATTATAGAAAAAAGCTAGTAAAAGACGAAAAATCGGAATAAAAAAATCGATAAAAAATCGACAGAATATCGAATTCTATAAAGTGTCGCGAAAGTTCCGCCTAAATCGTGAAATTATCTTTCGATATTATTAGATAGATTATCGATAAAATATCTTACTATAATCTCGAAATTTTTACTAACTATAATTCGTCGATAATCTATCTATATATCGAAAGATAATTTCACGATTTAGGCGGAACTAACACGACACTTTATCGAATTCGATATTCTGTCGATTTTTTATTTCGATAATTTGTCAATTGTGCTGCTCGGGTTCAAAAAAATAAAATAAATAAATAAAAAATAGAAAACATTTTCATTCTAAAAAATTTAAAAAGGGTCCCAAATCTTGAAAAAATAGAGTAAAACTTACTCATTCCAATTTTTTTTTTAAATCAGGCCTCAAAAAATTCAGAATTTTCTTATTAAGTACTTAAATACTTTGTATTAATTTTAGATTTAATGCAATTTACTGTGCACTTTTTTTAATTTTTTTTTAATTTATTTATTTTGTTCAGTTATTTTTATAAAATTTTTGCAATAGGTACCTACAAAGTTTTTTGTTGCATTTTTTGAAAAAAAGAAACGAATAATCGATTATTCATCCGAATTTTCACGACATCCGATCTTTTTTCGCCCCAATTAACTCGGATAATCGAGGTTCTCTCAATTTTTGATATAAAAATCTCATTTTGATAGATACTCGTATGTAAAAAAATTATTGGTAAAGAGAACAATGCTCATTTTTTTTGCAAAAAATTCTCAGTTATTTGACATAACAAATTTGGCACACTCACTAGATTTAATTTTTTGGCTTAGAAAGTTTCCAGTTTTTTGGCATAAAAATTGTTAGTTATTAGTACCGAATAAAAAATTCTCAATGTTTGGGGTAAACATTTTTTCAGTTAATTTACACAAAGATATTTTAAATTTTTCGACATGATTTTTCAAAAATTTTAGACATGAAAAAATAAAATAAAATATTGTTATTTTTTGGGTACATCGTTATGAGAAAAAATTTAAGAGTGAAAAAATTTCTAAAAAATTTCTTAAGTTTTTCGGAAGAAAAAAATCTTTTGATTTTCTGTGGAGAAGTTATAATTATTTTCTTTGTTTGAAGTGAAAAATTTTTTTATGATTCAAAAAAGGGTAGGATTTATTCAGAAAGTTTTTTTTTTTTTTTTTTTTGAAAATAATTTTATGCAAAATGTTGTTTATATAATTTTTTCTCTCGATTCTTTCCCCCTAAATGATTTATTCTGTAATAATATTTTTTCTGGAAGAATTTTTTTAGTGAGAAAATTTTAATTTTCATCAGAACTTTTTTATGAAAATATTTTTTTAAAAGGTAATTTTAAGATTTTTGACAATTTTCCCCCCAATTTTCGAAGGGAAATTTTAATATTTTTGTAGGTAGTAAGTATGCATAGTAGGTAACTAGGTATACCTATCTGAAGACAAATAGGAGATTCGAAAAAAAAAACTGAAAATGTTTGCATAAACTAATGGTACCAGAAAATTTTTATATTCCTTTATCGAAAGAGATTCTTTCAAAAAATGTTTTCTGGGATTTTTTCAAAAGAATAGGGACTTCCAATCACGTGATTTTTTTTGTTTGTTTACACTCTCGCTGGTAGGAATTTTCATCAATTTTCCCAAAACGTCGATGTTTCATTAGAAGCTTTAGTATAATATCGTCGAAATTTTGATAACCAATTACATGCCAATTTCCTACCATCGAAAAATTTGACGTCACTTTCGGAAGTCCCTATTCTAGGCAGAAAATTTTTCTCTTGAACGAGTTTCTCGCTAAAAAATTTTTTCATCAAAATTTCAGTTTTCACATCTTTGGAATTATTACACGAAATTTTTCTTGATTTTTTTTCAATACTCAGGTAGGTATGAATTTTTTGAAGAAACTGAAAAAATGAAGGAACTTTTTCAAAAGAAAAAAAAATTAGGTAAAGAATTTTTTTTCTACTAAAAAAGTTTTAGGAATGAGATTTTCTGAGTCACCAATAATTTTAAAAAAAATCCTGAAATTTTTGGAATGAATTTTATAATTTCGATGAGGAATTTACTTCAAAACAATTTTTCACGTCACAAATAAATTTTTTGGAAGAATTAAAAAAAAATCAAAGGATTGTTTTCAAAATAAAGTTTTCAACATTTTTGAAAAATTTACCAAAAATCGTAACGCGGAAATATTCAAAGAGAATCTGAAGAAAAATATGAGATACTATACAGAAGATTTCAATAATTTTTTCCCCCATCCAGTTTATTCTTCTGCGAAATTTTTTACTTGAGAATTTTAGGAATTTTGTGAAGAGTTTTTGAGAAATATTTTTTTTAATTACTTGATTTCAAAAGGAAATTCCTAAAATAATTCTAGGAAAAATATGAGATTTAAAAAAATAATAAAATATAGAAGATAAATTTTTCTGATATTTTTCT
Organism: Balanococcus diminutus; assembly: GCA_959613365.1. Classification (NCBI taxonomy): domain Eukaryota; kingdom Metazoa; phylum Arthropoda; class Insecta; order Hemiptera; family Pseudococcidae; genus Balanococcus; species Balanococcus diminutus. The sequence continues at coordinate 14,981,205 of OY390718.1, read as the reverse complement.
AAAAATATTTATAATTACAAAATTTTATGCAAAACTTTTGAAGAAAATTCTTCGCAAAGTAATTTTTTTAACAAAATTTTTGGAAAGACTTATTATTTTTAAAAAACATGTTTTTTAAGAATTTTTTTTAGAAAATTTAGAATTTATTTCAAAGCAAATAAAATAAGAAATAAATGAATAAAGAAATAAAATATCATGAAATAAAAAATACACGTTCTTATCATCCATCGACTTTTCACGCTGCTTTTAGACAGTTTTGATATTATACAACATTTCGACAATATTTTATCATAGCTATGTTTGCAGGTTTTTGTACCGTTTGAAGGCTTATACCAACTTATTCGACGATACGATATTATAAACTTCTAAACGGGTTTGTGTACCTTACCTACTTTAGAAAAACACGGCGAAAAAATTACAAACCACGTGATTCACATCGAATCTCATTGAAGAAAATTTAATTTACTCGTTTTGTTGAGCAAAATATTTTCCAACTGTATTTCCTACCTATTGTTTCGCTTACTTTTTTCCCCTTTTGACTTCTGAATTTTCCCTTAATTTGGTATTATTTCTTGCCTTTTTTCATTGCCTCGTTGCGTTGCGCTGTTTACCTTTATTTGTTATTCTTTTCAACTTTTTAAAACAACCTTTTCGAGCAAGCTTGTTTTTCGGCTTTTTCACCGCGTTTCTTTTTTGTAGTATGTTTTCTACACTCAGGCTAAACAATTGGGCTTTTTCTTTTTCACCAACTCATTTGAAAATAAATTGTACGAGTATTGATTTTTTTTTCCTTTTTTTACAATTGGAGTAAATATTTTTTTTAAAATTGAAAAGGAAATATTTCTATTGTGTTTTTGTCGACGTAGTAATCATCGAAGTTTATTTTCTTTATTGGATGTTTACCTTTATTCGAACGCAATGAGGTTTTAAAATGATTGCTTAATACAATACGAGATGGTGGCCTACGTATATTAGAGAATACGTTTACCAAGTAGATCGTTTAATCGCATAGATTACCATGTTGTTTTTTCTAGAATTTTTCAAAAATTATATCAAAAACGGATTTGGGAGGTAAGAAAAACTTCATTGCATTTTTTTAGCGGTTTGAGTTTCGACGTCTAGCCCTGACCCTCTATTGAGAATTTCTCAAAAATCATATCAAGAATGGATCTGGGAGGTAAGAATTTATTTTACTATCAAAGAAAAAAAATTGATCCCCAAAAAATGCAAGATTTTTTTATTTCAGAAGAATTTCTAAAATTATTATTATTTGAAAAAAATCTCAGTTTTTTTTCGAAAATGAAACGATTTTTTTTTCACAAAAAAAATTAAGAAACTTTTCCACAGAAGTTTTAAAAAATATCTTCACATAAGAAAATTTCATAACATTTTTTTTTCAAAAAAAAAAGAAAGATTTTTGGATATTTCTTATTCCAAAAAATCCTAAAATTTCTGTATAATCCAGAAGATTTGAGATTTCTCTGTTTCAAAAAAACTGAGTAATTTTTTTTTAATCCAAAACAATTTTAAAAAATTTTCGAACCAAGAAATTCGTTTTCATTTTTTATTTTTTCATTCCAAAAAATGAAAATTTTTTGGATTAAAAACTGGAGACTCCCCTAAAAAAAAAAATCATTTTTCAAAACATTGAAAAAAGAAATGAGAATTCATACTCTGGAGTTCGAAAAGTATTTTTACTTCAAAACAATTCAATTCCAAAACGAAAAAATTCAGATTTTCGATTTTTTAAACATGATAATTTTTTCACAAATGTTCAAAAAATATTTCCCCTTCAAAAAAATTGAGAATTTTTTCGACGCCTTGTACGCCTTGTACAGCAACTACCTAAGACTAGTGGCGTAAAAATGTTTTTTTATTCCAAAACAATTATCAAAATTTTTTGTTTTCATTCCAAGAAATGGGGATTTTTTTCCAAAAAAATAGAGATTTCCCTCCCCCTCGAAAAAAATTCTTCAAGAAAATTAGTTTTCTTCTTCAGAAAAATCACAATATATATATTTTTTTAATTTATTTATTTATTTATTTTTTTTTAGAAGATGCAACAGTTTGACAAAATTTTTCTTATAAGCGAATTTGTAATTTTGCGCCCGGGTAGTAGTATCAAAAATTCATGACTTCTATTGACCTAGTGATTTTTTTGAAAAATTCATGACTTGACTTTCATAATTTTCATGACCTGTAGACACCCTGATTTTTCGCAATCTCAAGTTTTTTCCTTTCTCACTAAGATTCCCTTCGAATCTACAGTCAAAATAACACGAAAAAATAAACTCAGTGCCCTCGAAAACCTCCGGAAGTTGATTTTCAGAATTTTGGAGCGCTTATTTTATTTCTTACATTTTTTCGGAGTTGGTTTTTTGTTGTTGGAAGTGGTACGCCTGACGTCACCACGAAAATACGGAATGCGAGCTATGCTTGTAAAGAAGTATTCACTTCAAAAACTTTCGAATAAGAACAATAATAAAAAACACAATGTTCGATACCTTTAAACAATAATTCGTTGGAAAATTGGTATTTTAAAAAAAGATTTATAGAAAATGAAAAAAATTCTACACACGTCGAAACTGTGTCTTTTTTTTCAAAAAGCTCTCTCTATAACTCGTTTATCGATATGATTAAAACATTCGCTCTAGAATTATGTTCAACTTTCGTAATACTTTGGGTAATTCATCGACAGGGTTTTCAAAAAGTTTCACCTACTTGTGATTCAGGATCGAATTTCACCAGCAGCTGATTGTGTATTTATCAGTCTAGAAACGTAATTATTAACGTCGGTCCTCGTCCATATCGACAAAACGTCTTCGAAAGCGTCTTAATACCACAGACGGTTCCAACTGTTTCGAATTCCGAGAAAAGTTCCCTTTCTGACACGTTACACGATGACGTAATGAAGCTATTTTCCTCACTTAAAAAGAATTTCACTGAAGCGACACCTTATTGGGGAGAAACCTATCGATATTGTCGACTAATCCACCGCTTCGATTTTTTTTCTCGAGTTTAGAATTCAAAAAAGCATCACGACTGAAGATAATTTCCGCTAGGTTGACTTTTAGCCAGAAATTATTTCAAGGGTGCTTACTACCAGTACACATAACGAGTTCACTCGAGGAGGGCGTCGTCGGTCGCGTCGAGAGTCTGGAATAATTTAAATAATCGTAAAAATTCCTAATCATTTTTCATAAGGAGTTTTTTCGCAATAGAAATTCCCATTTCGTTTTTTTTTTTTTTTTTTTGGAAAGCTCGATAACGAGTTGAAAACAAATTTCTTTGACGAGTCCATCTTGACGAGGGAATTTTTAAAATGTACAACTTTTGAATCCCTTGACAACGAAATGAATTTCCAGTTTAATATTTTCAATCAGGCGCGGAAAAACTTTAATAATAAACAAAAAGAGTAAATATTTCCCGCTTTTCGTTTAAATTTATTGAAATTTTTAACAATTACAGCGAGGTGCCTTTTTTAGAGACTGAAATTATGAATTTCAAATTGTTTCCACACTTTTATATTACAATATTTCTACCAGTTCGAAATAGTATATTACTATACAAGGGTGGGAAGGAAACCTTTACAGTCGAGCGTTCAGATTGTTTGCGAACCGAGCCGATGGCGAGGTGAGCAAAGATAACGCGAGATTGTAAGTTCCCTCCACCCTTGTATAGTAAGATATTTTTCATTATACACTGCACTGAAAATTAGTCAAATTGCAACACTTTCTTTTATTCTTTATTCAGAAAGAAAAACAAAACGAATCTTTTATTAATGAACAAAAAGACGTATAATCTAATACCTCCTATCGTAATATCACAATCTATCTATGTCTAGCTTGAATTAAAATTGCATCAAACAAATTCAACATGATAACATTCCGGTACCTAAATTTTTACATTTTATTTTGAAGTTGTTTCCAAAATTTCGTTTAAATGTAATCACTACAAGAGCTCAAACTAACAACTTCAAAAAGACGTGGGAAAATGCAAATCACAAAAAGCCGGGTGGGAAAAATGCAAATCGCAAATTTCCCTCCCGGCGGGAGGGAAAATAACGTACCACTGAAAAAGTACTCTTCCCTCCCGATTGGCGCGTATGATAAGTTCAATTTTCAGTGCGTGTATAATGAAAAATCTTTTCACGTAAAGAATTCTCGCCCGATAACAAGACAAAAGAATTTCCAACTTGGTATTTTTTTCAAAACGAATTCAAAAGTCGAGAAAGGTTTTTCCTACCAATATTCCAAGTTAACTTCAAAATACCGAACTGGAATCGACTCGAGATATAAAAAAATCATAAAATTATTGCCACCAATGATTTATCGACTTTCTCAAATTGGAAACGCCGTCTTCGATAATACATTTTGGACATCACTATGTGGCATTTTTCAAGTTTTTAAAATTTCCTTCACGAGTCATATTACAAAACTATAATTCATCTGATAACTCGTTCGTTCCGAAATTCGCGTGCTTTTTTTCACATATTTTTCATAAAAGTTGAAATTGAACGACAATAAATTAAAAACTTTGCGCTCACTGGCGCACAAAACCCAGCTCGCAGGATACAACTTGAGACCAAAAATTTCATTTGGATTGTCGCGAAAAAATTGCTATCATTCTGTGAAACGAGACACAGGGTGGTATTTTTTCCCTCGACGTAGCCGAGCAAAAAAATTCTTCACATCCAAACGCTTTATAATTACAACTCCAGTATTAGTCTTTCTTTCATTTAGCAATGTCTCAACGAGACACGAACCTCTTTAACAAAATTTATCTCGACGTAATTGCTAGATTGAAGTCGTCGAATTAGAAAAGAAAAGAAAAGAGAAAAGGCCCTAAAAGAGAAAAAGCAAGGCAGAATATTTGGATTTGGCTCTTTCCACTCGATCCGTTGTATAATACGTTTATTAGTTTCGAAGGTACAATTAATTGACTACAGAATTCTTGGCAAAAGCGGCAAATTTTAACAAATCGTTTCATGGCAACACCTTATTATACCTATACCAGTTACCATTTTAAATTACCTCCACGTGCAACCATTGCAAAAAGACGAGTGGATCGTTGCAGTACTGTTTTTTTTTTTGTTTTTTTTTTTGGGACACTTGAAAAATTTACAAGTCTAATACTACATAGATACTTGATAATCAAAATTGGAGGGAAAGGAGGGACCCAATCGGAATTTTTTTCATGATCAAAATTATTCCTAGTCCTTTAAGGTACAACTTTTGTTTGAAATTTTTTTCAATTGGACCCCTTTTTCCACCATCTCAGTCATTTTATGCAAAATTGGAGGGGAAGGAGAGGCCCAATCGGAATTTTTGTCATGATCAAAATTATCCCTAGTCCTTCAAGGTACAACTTTTGTTTGAAAATTTTTTCAATTGGACCCCTTTTTCCACCATCTCAGTCATTTTATGCAAAATTGAAGGGGAGGGGAGGGTCTAATCGAAAATTTTATAATAAAAATTATTTCTAGGACCTTAATCAGCAACTTTTATTTGAAAAAATTTTTCAATTGGCCCCTCCCTCCCCCCCTCCTTGTTCGTCTAAATTTCAATTAGTATCTTCGGAGTGTTATGCAAAATCGGTGTGGAGGGAGGGGTCCAACTGAAAAATTTTCAAACAGAAGTTGCAGCTTGATGATATTGTTCTTTAGTCCATTACCCGTGTAGCAACTTCAATGCTAATTTCGATATAAATGTCGACACATCGAAATCGGTCACTTTTCGATCGTACATGTCGACACGATTTTGGATGGTTTGTCGAGGTTATTATCGACACATTTGTCGACCGTCGACATGTCGAGCCATATTTGGACGGTCGACAAACATGTCGATAATAAGCTCGACAAACCATCCACAATCGTGTCAACATGTACGATCGAAAAGTGACCGATTTCGATGTGTCGACATTTATATCGACATTCACATCAACATTTGCAATGCTGAGATGTTGAAAAAAATGCCAAGTTCAAAATTTTTAATAGGTATACCTGAGCAGCACAATCGACAAATTATCGAAATAAAAAATCGACAGAATATCGAATTCGATAAAGTGTCGCGTTAGTTCCGCCTAAATCGTGAAATTATCTTTCGATATATAGATAGATTATCGACGAATTATAGTTAGCAAAAATTTCGAGATTATAGTAAGATATTTTATCGATAATATATCTATAATATCGAAAGATAATTTCACGATTTAGGCGGAACTTTTGCGACACTTTATCGAATTCGATATTCTGTCGATTTTTTATCAATTTTTTATTCCGATTTTTCGTCTTTTACTAGCTTTTTTCTATAATTAAAAATCATTAATTAGCATAATTAATACATTAAACTATACCTAAACACATTATTCATGTTACGGTAAGAGGATCATTTCAGAAAAAGTCAAAAAAAATTATAAAAAATCTGCCACCCGTGGGGCTTGAAACATCTACCTCCTGCATGGTAATCCTCTTCCTTAACCACTATGCCATACCTTATCGTTGAGGTAATAGCAATAAAACGCTTATAATAGGCAGTTTAGTACTTCCATACGAGTTGGACTTAGAAAAATTTTCACCAATTTTTAAAATTTGGAAATAATTTCAAATATCGTCACAAAATCGTTGAAAAATCGTTCGACAAATTTCAGATTATTTGTCGATAATGTAGTTTCAAATATCGCCAAAAAATCGTTGAAAAATCGAATTCGAGGAATTTCATATTACGTGTCGATAATATAGTTTCAAATATCGTCATAAAATCGTTGAAAAATCGAATTCGAGAAATTTCAGATTACGTGTCGATAATAAAGTTTTAAATATCTTCACAAAATCGTTAAAAAATCGAATTCGAGAAATTTCATATTACGTGTCGATAATATAGTTTCAAATATCTTCACGCAATCGTTAGAAAATCGAATTCGAGAAATTTAATATAATCTGTCGATAATATAGTTTCAAATGTCGTCAAAAAATCGGTAAAATATCGAAGTCGAGAAATTTCATATAATCTGTCGATAATATAGTTTTAAATATCTCTACAAAATCGTTAAAAAATCGAATTCGATAAATTTAATATTCTTTGTCGATAATGTAGTTTCAAATATCTGCACAAAATCGGTGGAAAATCGGAATCGATAAATTTAATATTCTTTGTCGATAGTATCGTTGACGAATATCGTCATAAAATCTTAATAATATCGAATTCGATAGTTTTTAGATTTTTTGCCTATGAAGTTGTACCGATAAATCTTTATAATATCGTGAGAACATCTATAGATTTTCAAACGATTTTTTATCGATACGTTACATCTTCCGATATTATCGATCGAGTGTGCCGCTCGGGTATGATTTAAAATTAAACCAAAAATAGTGATCAAGCCAACACTTCGACATTTTGTCAAAATTTCGGCTCTGAAATCACCTTTGTAGCTGGACATTATGTGTGCCCAGCTAACGAAGAGGCAATTCTTAGAGTCTTATGTACTAATTCATAACTCACTTTATCTGCGAGTATCAAAAATCACTCTCAAGACGTCGACAGTCAAGTCGATGCATTATTCGACCCTCGACAATTAGGTCGACATTGGCTCGACTTAAAATGCATTATTCGACCTTCGACAATTACATCGACACTAACTCGACCTAAAATTTCTCTGGTCGACACTGTCGACAGTGAAGTCGATGCATTATTCGACCATCGACAATTATGACGACAATAACTCGACAAGTACTTGTATTATTCAAAATTTTAAAAAAATGAGAAAATTTCGTGATTCTTTCAAAAATTGTTTATTCCTGAGCTTAAAAATTGTTTTTAGTTCTTTTTAGATGTAAAATTAGTGAATTTAATTGGCAGAAAATGTCGACATTAACGTCGATTCGTTTATCGAGTATCGATATTTACATCGACATGTCTATGCAGAAAAACAATATTTTCTGAATTACAGGAAAATACTGAGAAAAATTCAAAAAATTTGATTGAACAGTTATGTTTAACATAGAACATTACTTTAAATCTCATATATCATTTTTAATTCATTGTTAACCAAGAAAAAAATGTGTCTGAATTTTGTCGACATAAATGTCGATGTCGACAATTGCTACACGGGTAATGAAACCCATACCAACCTAACACTGATGAAGCAATAAAAATTGTAAGGTACTCGAATAATTTTTTTTTCTCACAATGTGGATCTCACAAATCAGCAGCAGAGACCTCAGCTAATAAATTTAATTTTTTTTTTCAATATTCAGGCAAAAAAGTTCAATTCGAGCCCAAAATGAAAAAATGCCTACAACTAACACGAGTAGGTAGAGGTACACACCTCTTAATAGTAAATTATTTAACACTATTGAGACTCACACACAAAACTTCCAAGTAACATCACGTTCGAACAGCGGGAAAAAATTCAATACGTGGAAATTACATCGCCAAAGCTATCACCAAGAAGTCGTAAATTTTCGCGAAAAATACTATAATTTATACATTTCTAACGTACACGCAGGAAACGAAGAAATCCTAAATTACACAGCGATTAATCTGGTACAAAGCGTAAGTCAGGGGGAAAAAGTGGTTATCGTTGTTTTCGAGGTAATTAAGTTTTTTCTTTCGTTTCCTTTTTTCTTGCAATCATTACGCTGGCTCGGAAAATTAAAATGAAACAATTTAAATGATTTGAGTTTTCTTCCTCGTTTTTAATTTTTTTGCTTTTTTATTTCGTTCTAAGAGTCTCGATTTTTTCTCTTAGTTTAGCATCTTTCACTCGGTTAATTCATAGATGAAATAATTTGTCCGAGATGATTCGAGATTTTCAAGTCTACTTTTGAGATAAAATCAACTCAAATTAGAAGCAAAAAATAAAATTGCTTTTCACAAAAACATGAAACTGTCTGGTTTTCAAGCAACAGAAATCATTTTGGTGAGTTTTTCAGACAAATTTCCATTTTGAAAGTCAATATCATTGAATTTTTAAATAACGAAAACTGATCAAACTAGTTTTACTGCAATGTTTCAAGCCTGATTGTCAATATCATTGGGTTGTCGAGTAACGAAAACCAGTCTGACGAGTTTTTTTGCTACCTTTCAATCTTGATTGTAGATATCATTGGGTTGTCGAGTAACAAAAACCAGTCTGACGAGTTTTTTTGCTACCTTTCAATCTTGATTGTAGATATCATTGGGTTGTCGAGTAACAAAAACCAGTCTGACGAGTTTTTTTGCTACCTTTCAATCTTGATTGTAGATATCATTGGGTTGTCGAGTAACAAAAACCAGTCTGACGATTTTTTTTTGCAACGTTTCAATCCTGATTGTCAGTATCACTTGGTTTTCGATCAATAAAAACTGGTCAAACGAGTTTTGCTGTAGCGTTTCAATCCTGATTGTCTTGGTTGTCGAGCAGCAAAAACCTGTCTAACCAGTTTTGCAGCAACGTTTCTATTATATTAATCATTTCATAAATATATGTTTAATGTACCATATACGAGTATTTTCCATAAAAAATACAGTCACTGTTCATTGGGGGGGGGGGGGGGGGGGGGAACATCCTTCTCTCAAAAACCAACCAAAACAAACCATTGGAAAAATACTAAAAAAAATCCACTACTTGGAATTATCTGCTAACCCTTTTTCTTTATATATTTTTTTTTGCAATCATATGCGAATCACTTCAAGTTCAACACATTCGAATTCAAACTAGTCGATTCATGCATAAAATATATCGATCATCCGTATAAAGGTCATATCAAACCACTGAGTTTAGAGACATTTTATAAAATAACCTTTAGCCATTTTAAACTTTGACAAAAATTTGGAAGGTGAAAGTAGAACAGCTTGCTTGAAAACTACACCTCTGAATCCTTCTCCACCAAAGTCTAAATCCACACACATTTTTTCTCTCTTTTTTTAGTATATTTTGACGATAAGGAAACTTGAGAGAGTGTGAGACCCTGAGACATGGACGTTCTATTGCATAGACTTGGTTCAATTACATCGCTATATCAACTTGGTAAAAAGATGAAGGAAAAAACTCTTCACTCGGCTAACGAGAAAAACTTCTGATAAATTAAAATTTTTGCAAAGGAATACCACGCGAGACCACACCATTTGGCAGCTTTGCTCCAATCGCACCAATCTTTCCTCTTTGTCTCGTTTCATCAAATAGTATGAAATTTTTACACAAAAGCTAATACCGAACCCAACGTTGATTCTTATTGAATCAGAAATCGCCGAAGCGAATAATTTATCAAGCCGAAGAAACCCAAGTATATGAAAATCTTCGCCAAATAAGAAAGAAAAAAAAGGGAGAAAATTTCATCTAAATGCGGTCTATTCGCTTCGGTTCGCAGATCATTCGCTGAATTATAAAATTATGACCCCTACGGACGAACGACGAAGGAAAAAAAATGCCTAAATATCTTTTCTAACGTGTATATCCGAAGAAGTTTTGAATACTTCGTGAATCTTGTAATATCTTCCGTAACATTAAGCAAAAAATCACATCGTTGGGAAATATGAAAATCACAAGTAGTTTAAAAATAGTTAAAAGGAAGTAAAAAAATAATCGAAAAGTTGCAAAAAAAAAAAAAAAAAAAATAGTATAACAACAACAAACTATATAAGATCATTTCCATCCTGCCTAACAGTAGTTTGTCCCTTGCGAGTAAAAAAAAAAGAAAGAAAAAAGAATAGGAACTTAACGTACATCAAAAAATCTGTATGACATTTCAGTTTCCTTTGGTGTTTTTCCGATAAGAGAGGAGAAATATTTTAATAATAAAATTCCGCGAATTCTTACTTTTTACAGCTTAGGTCTAGAATATTTCTCGCTTATAATTTAATCTTTTATTTAGTACCACTTCGAATCTCCTTATCTCGGACACAGCTGTATTCGTGTTTTACGTGCTGCTATGCATTCGCAATGCGTCATTTCCGTGCCTTTACATATAGACTTTGCACGCCACCAGGTCCAAATCCGCAGCTGGAAATGTTCCTTATTCTTTTAAGAGGATTATTATAAACGTTCTTCTTTTTCTAACCCTTTTCTCTTTTCGTTTCTACTCTTCAACTTGGTTATTTTTCAACAAAGTTGTATACAAGGAGCTGCAACCACGTCTCACGAACAAATTTCACATTGGCAAAACGGATAAAAATATGCCTACAGGGTAGGTAAGTATAAGAAACAGGAATTTGTTCGGGACTGAATTTTCTACCCACAGCAGATCTCACAGCAATCGATAAAATCATAGCGAACAATTTTTCAATTATTTGTTCATCACATTGAAGAGTTGACACGTCCCAATTCAAATCACAAATTTGATTTCGAAAGGTTGCTCTTTCACTAATTTCACGATTTGCCAAACCTAAAACCCAAACAACCGCACAATGACTCTACGAAGGAATATGTTGAATATTTAATGAGTTTTGCAGGATCAGCTTTCTAGATTTACTCGTTATCGATGGTGAAGTAACATTTTGAATAAATATTATAGCTGGTGAAAATCCATCAGTTCGATAATCAAATTAGATTGACAGTTGATATTATTAATAATAAATTAATGTTTTCTCTGAATGATTATCTCGATGGGGAAGTGCAAGTTCAACATTTTATGCAGATTGCAGCTTTCATTATTTACATTTTTTAAATGTAAAATATAACAATAAAACTCGTTCGACTAGTTTTTCAGTGATACAGAACTGGATGACCTTGACCAATTATTATCCAACAATTGCGATAAAACTGGTTTTACAGGTTTATAATGCATTGAAATACCCGTCTGACTGGTTTTTATCGCATAAAAACGAGATAACCAAAGAATTTTTGCAAAAAGTCTCGCAAGTAATTGTTACAAAACCAATCTAACTGGTTTATCATGCATTGAAATTCCCTCAGGCTGGCTTCACTTCCAAAAAAATAAAAATAATATGATCAAGAAATTTTTGCAACAAATCTCACAAGGTTGATGAAAATTTATAATAGGGTAGAGTACCCGTTTATGGCCACCTTAGGACATTTTTCATTTTCTCATTCTCATGGCGAGTTGTAAAATGAAGTTATTTGAACTTTGATGATGTTTTCTCTATTTTCGATCTGAATAGTTAGTATATTCATAAAGTCATCATAATAATTATTTATTTAAATTAAAAAAAAAAAAGTCAAAAATCCCCTAAAGTAGCCACCATGCTTCCAGCAACAGTTTGTTTTTGAACTACCCATTGCTTGATCGTGAATGATAACCGATGGCAAAGGAATATTCTTCCTTTTTCAAGTAGTTGTTGAATTTTGTGAACCATTGCATAATTCACGTAAGGCAAGCGAAATTCGTTTTTTAGGTTTCACAAGAACTCGTCACTTTTTTTTCTTTGCTGGGGTATTTTTGTTTTCAAATTAAAGTTGTAGATCAAGATCCTAAATAAAATTTTGTTATTATAAAAATTTCCATAGGATCCCTCCCTCTCCTCTAATTTCACATAGCATATAGGTAAATATTTATATTATTTCAAAATTGAGAGAGATGTCCAATTTAAAAAAATTTAAAACAAAATTTGTGGATTGAGGTCCTAGAAATAATTTTGGTTATAACAAAAATTGCGATTTGACCCATCCCTGAATAAAAACTATCAAAATATTGATGGGATTATGAATAGAATAACAAATAATTAAGGTGACCAAAAATGGAAGCGGTTCGTTCCATTTTTGGCCATGATGTGGCCAAAAATGGAAAATTGTAATTTTCAGAGTTCCTAACTCGGCCATTTAAATAAATGCAAGAAAAAAATCATTTATTTACCAATTTTATATTCATTTCTGATAGATAAATCACTGATCTTTAAAAAATTACTTACTTGCCTCTACTTTTTGATTATTAGGACTGCTATTCCATCATTACACAGACCCCATCAAACGATCTTTTTTGCAAGCAAACTTTAACTTCATTCATTTTTGGCACAAGAAATTAGAGTTAAAAATACTTAACCATATATTTCCTTTCCAAATTATATAATATTGGTTGAAGAAGTGCATTCACTTTCAATTTAAAAAACCCCAACTGATTTCATCCATTTTTTCTTTTCAAATATAAGTTTAATGCTAAAGGTGGCCAAAGATGGACAGGTGGCCATAAACGGGTACTCTACCCTATTTTTTCTCTCTTTTTTGGAGTGTTTGACGATATTGAAAAAGTAATGCAACACATACCTCGTGGATTTTTTTCTATTTACTTATATATCATCGATGACCTGGTGTTTACTTTGGAGAAGAATTTTTACATTTTTTCACTCCTCAAGAGGGTGAATTGTATGCCAATTTGAACTTGAAAATGAGTTTTGAATGGTTGTTTCGTATAATATCGTTTCGTTTTCGATATCTACACCAATATACTATGTACACTTACAAACATTTGCAAACTATCAAGGATCGACTCTTTCGTATTGACAAACTCGGTCTCGGAAGAACGATATCTGCCTTCTGATTTACTTTCCATTCATTAATTCTCAAATTGGTTGAAAGTAAAACCCGTGCAAATGCTCGGATTGTGCAGTAAGAAAATGATTAACGTTATTTCTACCTCTTCGTATGTACGTGTAATCGAGTAGTAACGGAAACACTTCGTTTATTGTTCAAGGATGGAAAAAACTTTGGCGTAATTTGCTCTCTCGCGTTTTCAATCATGGTTTAACTATACGTAGCTACTTGTAATGCGCTAGATGTGAGATGAATTCTCAAGGTATACGGATTCGTTTGTTATGTATAAAGCGAAGGGAAGTGAAATTTCTTTCGTGATACGTTTCAATTAATTTTTCTTCCCTACGTTGAATTATACAAAACGAAAAAGTACCTGTTTTAAAAAATAATGACACGAATGCATCACTGTACGTATCGTATACTACACAAATAATGAAAATTTTCCAAGTACAGTCGTAGGAAAATTATCTAATTTACTAAAAAAATAAGACATGAAAAAACTTTATCAACGTCATCAGAATAATGTCAAAAACAAATTGATTTTGTTTCTTCTTTCGAAAAGTGTTTTTCTTCTTCTTTTTTTGAGGATGTCGGCTTCGACACGTTGGAAATTTTAATGAATACTAAACATTCGATGACGGACAGAATCCTTTTTTACTTCGAATCTGTTGCTCTTTTGAGTTCACGTTAGATTAAATACGTTCCTTGAAATCTTTGACAGCTACAATATTGGATGTCGAATTTCAAAATAACACTAAAGATGGCCATTAAAGCTCGTAGGCCTAGATAAGGAATTGTCCATTACTTGTGGAAAATTTTTACTTCTATAAGTTGAAGGTGAGGCAAAAGGGTACTATAGGGAGACAAAGTTGCCCTCACCGTTGCATTTAATATTTTATCTTGCACTTCCTTATTTCGACGTGGAATTATGAAGGTATCTTAAAGCATCTACTCTCTAAACATTTCCTTTTAATAATTTTCAACTTTTCAAACAGAATGATTTTTTTTTCTGAAATTTTTTAGACAAAAATTGGGTAATCTTTTAGAAATTTGAATTTTCTCAATTCATTCAATTAGAATTTTTCCATTCATTTTTCAAAATATATTTTACAATTTTTCATTTAATGCTTCAAAAAAATTTCTATCCAAAGATTACCTATTTAACTCATTAAAAAAAAAAAGTTTCTTGACTATTCTCACTAAAATTCTCTTAAAATAGATATTTTATCAATTTTTTTCTAAAGGTTAAACTCATTTTGATACCTTTAGGTACAGTTTTCTCAACTTTTTTACTATGAGAAAAATTTGTGTAGGAGTTTCTTGTGTTTTTAATGTCATTGACATTTAAAAAACAACCCATAAAAATGTTTTTACTTTTTCTATGTTTCTTCAGATTTTTTGACTAAAGTTTTCTTGAAAAATTAGATCTCTTTACAAAATTTCAAGCGATAAAATTTCCAACTTTTTTCATCATAATTTTTCCTTGTTGAAAATTTATTTGCCAACTTTCATCGACAGTTTTAAGAAAGAAAAGTAAACAGATTTTTCCACATTTTTAATTGAAAATTTCTTGAATTTCAAGAATTCAAATTTTCAAACTCCTACTCGTAGTTTTACCAAAATGCTCTCGTTTCTTTCCCCCGTTTTTTATTATTATGTATAATTTTATACTTACTTAATTTTTTTCCTGCTAAAATTCTGTTAAAAAATTTACCTATCAACACTATTAATTTTGTTTGAAACTGTAAATCTTAATAAATTATCGCGGCAATAATTTCAACTGTTTTCAACAAAATTTTCTTTATTTTTTTTACCAAAATTCCGTCACAAAATTTTAATCAAAATTTTATCGAAATTTTTTCATATTTTTTAATCAGAATTTTCCTAAATTTGAATCAAAATTTTATTGAATTTTTCCACTAAAATTATCTTAGACCATTTTCTCAACTTTTTAAACAACAATTATTCTTTTAAAAATTTTCATTCATATTTCAATTTTTTTCGTATTCTCAATTGGAATCACCACGAAGTTTTGCTTCAACTATTTTCACACAAAAGTTTTCTCACATTTTTTCCTGAAAAATTATTTCACAGAATTTTAATCGAAATTTTGTCAACATTTTTTCAGATTTTAATAAAAAAAAAAAAATTGTAAAATTCAAATATTGAAATTTTTATTTATTTCTTCACCTAAATTTTCTCGAATTTTTCTTCTAAAATTATCTTAAAAACTTCAAACCATTTATCAACTTTTTTCACATCTATAATTTGAATTTTTTCGAATTTTTAATATTGAAACTTGCATCCATTTCCTTCTGAATTTCTGGAAATTTCTTTGTTTAAAAATTCTCCAACAAGTTTTCACCAAAACTTTCTTATTACATTAATTTCGTCGAAATTCTTTTTAAAAAATTTAATAATTTTTTTCATATTTTTGATGAGAATTTTCATGAATTTTCATCATTAAAGTTTTTCACTTTTTTCAACCTAAACATTCCCTGTAATTCTCTTGATCAAATTTATCGAGATATTATCAATTTTTCAAGCTAAAATTCTCTTATAAATTTTCATTTATATATGTACTAGGTATAAGATCAATTTTATTTCATATTTTCAATTGAGATCAAAATTTTTTGAATCTTTTATCTGTAGTTTTTTTTTTATAAGTAAATTTTATTCGAAATTTCATCGATTTTTTGAAAATATTGTCAAGTTTTTTCGCTGGATTTAAAAAAAAAAAAAAATATTTTCAACTTAACTCTCTACAAATTTTTATCAAAATCTCATTCTTTTAAAAATTACTTACAATCAAAATTTTTTGAAATTTTTAATTAAAATATTGAAATTTTCAACTTCTTTTTCATACCTGAGTAAGTTCCTATAGGTATTACATTTTTTTTTTCTTTTTGAAGTTTCTTCACTAAAATTCTCTAACAAAGTTTTCTTCGAAATTTTTTCGTTTTTTTTTTGCTTATTTTTTTTTTTACAAATTTTCATGCATTTTTACCATTTTTCTTCACATTTTCTATCCAAATTTTCTCAGATTTTAAATAATAAAATTTTCAATTCCTTCATCAGAATTTCTCAATTTTTTTATTATAAGTTTTTATCAAAATCTCATCATTTGTCAACATTCAAAATTTTCTTGAACATGAAATGTTTTCATTTGCAACTTTTTTCACACAAAAATTTATTGAAATTTCTTTGTTCAAATTCTCAAACAAATTTTCATGGAAATTTTCTCGTTATTTTTCGCTATAAATTTTTCACTCATCTTCATCATAACTTTTTGCATTTTCACTCAACATCTTCTCAAAGTTTTACATTAAAATTTCTACTTTTTTATACGTATTATTTTTCAATTACGTCTTTTGAATTTTTTTTTAAGTAACAGAAATAGTAAAAAAATATATTTTTCGCTATAGACAAATTTTGAAGAGAATAAATTCAGTGTTGAGTATGCAAATTTGTAAAGAATCTCATATATCATTGAAACGAATGAAATTTCCCATCATTGGCATTCTTTCTTTTTCGGTAGAATATTTCAAAATAAAATAATCGCATTTTCTTAGAAAAAGAAAGGGAAAAAAGTCCAAAAACACTTATTCAGCCACTTCAGACAACGGATACTTGAAATCTACTGTATTGGCATTCTTCTTGACTTCCAAGTACAAAAAAAGCCACTCACATTTCATAATCTTACATTACGATATAATACTGGTAATGCTACTACACGAAAAGGTATCTCAGATCAATACAACACACCTTATGAATTTCCCATTTCACCCTCATCATTGGCTCGCAAAGGCAGTCATTAAACAGGTTAATGGTATAGTATTTCGTGTACTTAATAACGTGCGGTCAAAAATAGCGATGATACTACGTAAATGGACGAACGTGTATAAAAAGGAGACCCGGTGATTATATCGCGTGTACAACTATCACTCTTGCCATCTGCTTGGAAAGAAGGAGAGGGCTGGGGCGGCGAGAGGCAAAAGTGTGAGGGATTTTTTTTACGCGTTATTAGGTCCCAAATATAACGCTTCCATGACTATATTAAATCGCATATTCGCACCCATACTTTAGATCATTAACGAAAAAGTACAATTACTTCCCGCTGCAGGCTGCGGCATGGCACCCTTTTTCATATATACAGCCGACTGAATACCAAATAAGGTGAAAATGTTAATTAATATGAAAAATAACAATTAAACGCCGCAAAGGAAATGGAAACGGGTGATAAAGGCGGACATTTTTTCAGCCTTTTCTCTCTCACTTTCATTCTCTTCCAGCGCCCCGATGTTGTTCTTTTATTTGAACAAAGGAAACAGTATATTATAAACATAAACGTACGCTACGTCCTCTGTATATATATACCATATTTTCGTTGCATATTTTACCAAAAAGAACACCACCCTGCATCTTGCTGCCAAACAATATGCCAGCTTAACGCGAAATTTCCTTCATTAGTATATCTATATATACATAGACACACACACACACACCTTCGTGCGGTGGTGAAAAAAATATACTATTTTTTAGTTTTAAAAACTCTCTCGCATATTCGCAAAATACTCTACGGAAATATATTTCAAGCGAGAAATCCCCTAACTTATTCCATAAACTATACGGTCGCATGTATTCGTCTCTCTAAACCGTCCCCTATATACCATCGGCGTAATTAATTTAATGACTTTTTTCCGTTAGCAGCGCTATTATCTTATTTTCGCGAAATTTAGCGGGTATTTTTTTCCATTTCTTAGATTCCCTCCCGCGTCGACTCGACCCCAGAGTATGAAACTTTACTAGAAAAATTTCCTGATCCGCAAATAATAATTTATAAAATTAATAAAAAATACTACATTTTTATAAAGTTTCAAAAACTTGGAAATTATTTTCGTCGCTCGTTATTTTTATACAAAGTGAAAACTTTCCATCGTGAGAATCTTCAACGTCAAATACAATAATCATCTCGTCTGCGAGTGAGTAACAATTGGAGCTCGCTGCGAGCAATAACGATCGCGTGAAAAACGATGAAAAATTTAAACTATACAAATAATATACCAAGCAAGAAATAAGACATTAGACGGTGAATTATTTCACAAGTCGACTTTCTGAAATGAAAGCTAAAGAAAAGAAGAGTAGGGTGAGAAGGACGACATTATTTTTACGTCAAAATTTCATATTGCTCAATCTACGAAACGGTGCGATAGTTCTTAAAAAACTGATAGGTGCCCTAAGTATAAGAAGTATTCATTAACGCTTTACCCTATTTCTAAAGACGGACAGCTCATCAAATATTTATACGAGTACCTCTCTTTTTTTTTCTCTTTTGTTTTCAATGCAAACTTTGCATATGTGCTTATACACTATACATATTTTAATAGCGTTAGATTCGTGTAAGTTATACCACAATGTAGGTATTTGAACGAGTTGTTTATACCGTGTTTATGGAGGTACATACGTAGAATGTAAATATTTCCTCTCGGGTTCATAGGTACGAGTATATATAGTTATACCATAGATTAACCTATAAATAGATAGCCAGCCCTTATGTAGAGAATGTCTCGCCCTGCTTTTAGTCAACCTTTAAAAAAAAAAATCAAGTTCCACAGTTTAGTGAAAGAGGGCGTCTTAAAGTGAACGTGCGCGAGTGCACGATAAGTCTGCGTCCTTCCCTTTTCCATCCTAAAAACGTTGCTACGTAACCGCCATCTGGGAAAGAGCTCTATAACTAGATGAAAAACGGGCTCCTTTTTAAAAAAATAAGCGAGACCTTTTTTTTGCATGGGCTGGCTATCTATTTATAGGTTAATCTATGGTTATACGCAGTAAAATGATGGCATAGGCGAGCTTGGAGGAATACTTACTGAAATTAGCTTTCGACGCGTTATATTCCGAATCCAAACTTTGAGCACTTAGGGTTTGATTCTGACTTTGAGTCATACCTGCGAACACACAAATAACATTATGTCAATAAAATTCAAAAAAAATAATAATAATAATAAATACCTAGGTACTTAAATAGATAAAAGACAGAATAAATCGAAAAAATGAAATTTAGAGTAATTTCTTTGCCTAAAATTTTTTAGTTCAAGATTTCTTTTGTAGGTAGTAAGGTACATAAATTATGATTTTTTTTTTTTTTTTTACTTTCTGGGAAAAAAGGGCGAAAGCTGTGGGATGCAGCTGTGAACAGTAGAAGTACGTATATTTGAGAGGAATTGAACAAGCTATACAAGTTCACTCTCAGTTTGTCAAGTTTCGAAAAAATTAGGCGATTTTTTTCCCCAACAAATAAAAAAAATAAAAAATAAATCTGAAAAAAATATCCACATGAAAAAATGAAACATTTTTAGCTAAAAAACCCATCAAGTATTTCATTTCAAAAAATTACTCCAAAAAGGTCGAGAAATTGCTTGTTTGAAAAAAAAAAAATTTCCTAAGAACCCGAGCGGCACACTCGATCGATAATATCGGAAGATGTAACGTATCGATAAAAAATCGTTTGAAAATCTATAGATGTTCTCACGATATTATAAAGATTTATCGGTACAACTTCATAGGCAAAAAATCTAAAAACTATCGAATTCGATATTATTAAGATTTTATGACGATATTCGTCAACGATACTATCGACAAAGAATATTAAATTTATCGATTCCGATTTTCCACCGATTTTGTGCAGATATTTGAAACTACATTATCGACAAAGAATATTAAATTTATCGAATTCGATTTTTTAACGATTTTGTAGAGATATTTAAAACTATATTATCGACAGATTATATGAAATTTCTCGACTTCGATATTTTACCGATTTTTTGACGACATTTGAAACTATATTATCGACAGATTATATTAAATTTCTCGAATTCGATTTTCTAACGATTGCGTGAAGATATTTGAAACTATATTATCGACACGTAATATGAAATTTCTCGAATTCGATTTTTTAACGATTTTGTGAAGATATTTAAAACTTTATTATCGACACGTAATATGAAATTTCTCGATTTCGATTTTTTAACGATTTTGTGACGATATTTGAAACTATATTATCGACAAATTATCTGAAATTTCTCGAATTCAATTTTTTAACGATTTTGTGAAGATATTTAAAACTATATTATCGACACGTAATTTGAAATTTCTCGAATTCGATTTTTCAACGATTTTGTGACAATATTTGAACTATATTATCGACACGTAATATGAAATTCCTTGAACTCGATTTTTCAACGATTTTGTGGCGATCTTTGAAACTATATTATCGACAAATAATCTGAAATTTGTCGAACGATTTTTCAACGATTTTGTGAAGATATTTGAAATTATTTCCAAATTGGTGAAAATTTTTCCAAGTCCAACACGTCTGGAAGTACTAAACTGTCTATTATAAGTGTTTTATTGCTAACTTATCAACGATAAGGTATGGCATAGTGGCTAAGGTAGATGGTAGAGGAATACCATGCAGGAGGTAGATAGTTCAAGCCCCACGGGTGGCAGATTTTTAATAATTTTTTTTGACTTTTTCTGAAATGATCCTCTTACCGTAACATGAATAATGTGTTTAGGCATAGTTTAATGTATTAATTATGCTAATTAATGATTTTTAATTATAGAAAAAAGCTAGTAAAAGACGAAAAATCGGAATAAAAAATCGATAAAAAATCGACAGAATATCGAATTCTATAAAGTGTCGCGAAAGTTCCGCCTAAATCATGAAATTATCTTTCGATATTATCGATAGATTATCGATAAAATATCTTACTATAATCTCGAAATTTTTACTAACTATAATTCGTCGATAATCTATCTATATATCGAAAGATAATTTCACGATTTAGGCGGAACTAACGCGACACTTTATCGAATTCGATATTCTGTCGATTTTCTATTTCGATAATTTGTCGATTGTGCTGCTCAGGAATGTGTCTAAAAAAATGAAATTTTTTTTTCAACCCATAAAACAGAAAATTTATTGTTCCAAAAAATAAGAAGTTTGTTTTTTGAAAAAAAAAAAAAAAAAAAAAAAAAACTGATTGATATATCTAAGTATTTTTTATTCCAAAAAAATCATGAATTTTTTTCTCCAAAAAGTTTAGACTTTTTCAAATGAATGTGAAAGATCTTTTTTTTTTTGGAAAAGATGAAAAAAATTAATTGCTAGAAAATTAGTAGATGAATACAATTTTCATTCCAAAAATATTTCTAATATTTCCCACAAGTGGTACAAAGAAGAAGAAGAAGAAGAAGAAGAAGAAGAAGAAGAAGAAGAAGAAGAAGAAGAAGAAGAAGAAGAAAAGAAAAAACAATTTCACCAATTCATATTTACGGCAAACTGATTAGGCAAATTTACATACACAGAGAAAAGAAAAAAACAATTCCACAAATTCATATTTACGGCAAACTGATTAGGCAAATTTACATACATCAAATCATCATATTCACGGCAAACCAAATAGGCAACTTATTATACATCGCTACAATTCCTTCGATTTTTTCGTCAACTGCAAATCGATTACCTACGCATTTGAAATTCAATTTTCAATTTACTCGATTGAATTTTTTTCCAATATTTATTAATATTAAAAATTACAAGTTAGGAATTTTTTTCAACTTTCTTCACGCAGTTTTCCAAATAAGGAAACTTTTAAAAAAATTAAGAATTTTCAATTGAAATCAAAAATTTTGCGGGACGAACGGTATGAGAAGATATGTGGGAATAACCCATGCGAACTGAAGGATTGACTTTAAAACGAATGATCAGCTACATATCAAATTTTCCTCGCCTAATTATGTTTAAAAACAAATTTTCTAAAACTTCTGTTAAAGAAGAATCAAAATCAAAATTAAATAATTATATCCTCAGCTAACAAAAATATCATTTGATTTTTCTTAAGTAAAAGTTTTCATTTCCTTATTTTTTTTTTCAATTTTCTTCAAAAATGGATTAAATTTTTTTTTATATTGAATAAATCTTACTCAATTTTATTGGCACTTCCATTCAAAGTGGCTGACATCTGGTGGCGCGTAGCATAACTACTGAAAACGGGATAAAATACATTATGATATATGGGAGTAATGAGGGTTTTAATTTTTACGCGAAAATGAGTGGATTTAGGGAAATTTTCTATTCTACATTATTTAAAGATCATTAAATTCTCTATCGAATGGTATAAAAAAGTTTTCAATTACGAACAGTTGTAAGGCTGTACGATTACTTTCTTTTACCCCGTTTTCACTGTCCTGTGTCTTTACATTAAAATTCCTTAAAAACTAAAGCGAAGACCATCATTTTTAAAAAATAATTATTGTGTAGAATCTTTTTCTCTTTCCAATGGAATAAAAACGAACTTCGTAGCTTCATTTTTGACAGAGATATTCGCATTTCAAGGCGACAAGGCGTGTTATCAGTACTATCACTAGCTCAATGAACATTTCACTAATGGTTTATTATTGTACGTACAAATGAATTTCAAACACGATTACGATTCACAAATATTAAGTTAATTCACAGTATAATTCACGAATTATATACATCCACACATCGTACCTCTGTAATACGTTTGTAACGTTTGTCCAGCAACGCAAGCATTGTGTACTGATAAGGATAAGGTAGTAAAATGATCTACTGATGGACGCGAATCAATAATGAAATATTGAAATGCAAATATCTCTGTCAAAAATGAAGCTACGAAGTTCGTTTTTATATCTTTGGAAAGAGAAACAGATTCTACATAATAATTATAAAGAAAAAATGGGGGTCGTCATTTCAGTTTTCAAGAAATTTTAATCTGAAGTCACAGTACGCTAAAAACGGGTAAAAAGAAAATAACCGTACAGCCTTACAACTTTTTGTATTTAAAATTTTTTTACACCATTCTACAGGAAATTTAATGATCTTTAAATAATGTAGAATGGAAAATTTCACCAAATCCACTCATTTTCGTGTAAAAATTAATAAACAGAATCTCTCTCATATGCCATAATGTATTTTATCCCGTTTTCAGCGTTTCGTTGCAGCGCCCTCTATGTATCGTGGATGTGCCAATTAAAAAACGAAGAATTTGTCTTCAAATATTCATACTTGAATTTTTTAAACTTTGATCGAAATCGTTTTCGTTTTTTTTTTTTTTTTTTTTTTTAAATTTCGACTAGAACAGTGGTTCTTAATTAGTTTTGCTCATGTACCCCTTTTTGAAAACAATTTTTAAAAAGAAATTAGTCATTGGGTTATAAATTAGCATGGACTCCCGTACTTTTTTATGAGGTAGCATTTTTTTAAATTTTAAGAAATCATTTCATAGAAAATTTTACAAAAAAATATTATTTAAAAAAAAAAAAATTTGAAAAATTCTGTACGAAAATTTATTTTTTATTAAAAATTGCCATATGAAAAAAATCTCTCAGAATACTTGAAATCATTTGGAATAAAATTCTATTTAAAATACAAAAGAGCACATTTGAAATTTTTTTCATCAGAAAAATGAAATTTGTACCTACCTACTTATTAAATAAATAAAAATAGAAAAAAGAATAAAATAAAGAAATAAAACTTGAAAAATCAAATAGAATATCTACAAATACTTACTTCCAAAAAAACAAGAAATTTTATTCTAGAAAAATAATTGAAAAAAAAAATCAAAAATGTAAAGAATCCTCACACCTAAAAATCGAGAATTTTTTCCGTAAAAAAATTTAGGAAATACTTTCTCTTCAGAAAGAAATAAATTGATTTTTTTACTTGAAAAAAATAACTAGAATTTTTCTTCCAAAAAATCAAAAATATTCTCCGTAAAATTTCATTTAAAAAAAAAAACAAAAAAAAAAAAAAACGAAATTTTTTAATAAATTATAATAGGTACCTTACTTATCTACATACTATCTCTAGTTTTTACCTACTCCCAAACAATTATAATTTTTTTTCTCAAAAAAAAAAAAAAAAAAAAAAAACTTTAATTGAAAGCGTTTTTATTCAAAAAATTAGAAAGATTTTTCATGAAAAAATTATTAAAAATTACTTCAGGAAAAATTTAACTTTTTTTACTTAAAAAAGAACGAGATCTTTTTTCTGCAAAAATCAAAAATACAGTCTTTAATCTACAAAGTTGAATCAACTATTTCAAAAATAAATAAATAAATAAATACATAAATAGATAATAAAAGAATGAAAATTAGCGAGGAACTTTTTATTAAATTAAAAATAAGTACCTACTATTTCTAGTTTTTACTCTCGAAAAATTAGAAAAATTCTTCTTCGAAAAAATGTTAAAATTTCCTCTCATAATTGAAAAACTTTTTATTCGAAAAATTGGGCGATTTTTTATTCAAAAGATTTTTCTATCAAAAAAATAAATAAAAAAAGGAAAATAAACAATCGTATTATTCCAAAAAAGGTAAAGAAATTTTTTTCCTAAAAAATTAGAAATACAATACTCGTACATTCACTTCAGAAAATTTTTTTCCTTCACTTGGAAAAAACGGGAATTTTTTTTAAAAAAATACTTCAATTAAAAAATAAAATGATTCTTTTTTAATGAAAAATTTACTTCCAAAAAATATGAAATTCTATCCTACAAAAAATTTGAAAAAATATTCAAAAAAATGAAAGAATTTTTATGTAAAAAAAAATAATAATAATAACCGAAACATTTTTCTGAAATATTTTAAAATTGCTTTTACTTTACTTTACTTTATTTTTACTCCAGAAACTTTGAGAAATTTTTTTCTCAAAAAAAAAAAATAATAATAATACCTAGCGTAATAATTTTAATCCCGAAAAATTAAAAAAATTTTTTACTCAATTTTTTTTTTCAAATGAAAGATTTTTAATCCAAGTAAAAGAAATGGAATTCATCTAAAAACGAGATGTGATAGCTGCTCAAGCGAAGCGAGGGCGAACATTTTCAAATTATCATTTTGAATTTAAAAAATATGCTTTTTCCGAATAAATTTGAAAAATGTACAAATTCAAGTATCGCATGTGGGTATTAGCATTAGGTTGCCATTGTGTCGTCACATACCCCTTGGGAAAGCTTCGCGTACCTCTTTGGGTACGTATGCCACCATTTGAGAAACACTGGTCTTCGAGTAGAAACAATTTTTTTCTCATTTTTAATAAAAATATTTTGTTCGAAAAGAATTTTCTAAATTATTTTGTTGCTGAGCCAATTTCCTTTGATTTAGTTTTGGAAACCAACAACTTTTTCATTTTTATGCTTGGCTGCATATTACATTAAAGAATTTTACTTAGAACACATCATATTATACCTGAACATCTGATCACCTTTTATACTCGTTCAAGAAAGACAATATTTTTTATGAAACTCGAGGGAAAAAAATCCAAAACGTTACTTCGATCGTGTTTTTTTTTTTTTTTTTTTTTTACAAATACGCGCGCGGATATCGGTAACAACTATAACAAGATCATTTTGTAGAGAGAAAAAAACCTCGCATCAAAGCAATTCGGCGAAGAAGAAAAAAAGGCACCCGAGGAGGTTAAAAGGCAACAGCGAAGGAAAAACAAGGCGGGAAAAGAGCGAACGACATCGAAGACGGATTATAACGCTGGTCTGGGCGAATGGATCGAATTAACAAAAAGCTTTGTTTCACGTCGCGTATAATTACGCTCGGTTCAACATTTCAAGGTATACGAGCGAATATCCTACGCGTGTAAAAATAAGCCATAACACTGGAATTGGAAATTCCTCTTTTGAAACGTTGAAATGAAAGTTTTACGAATGCGGTGCCGCCGGAGGCTCCGACTCCTCGTCATAATACTATTAACAAGAACAACACTCTAGCTCTACCTGGAAGCATTCTCTCTTTCTAGCCATGTTGATGAAAAATTTCTCGTTAAATTTTCAAAAATACGCAATAGCGAATGCTGCCATTATTTGTAGCCGCCGCCTCTAATGGAGTGCCATATTTTAGCGTCTCGCCGCCAACGCCATTTATACAACCTATAATACGTAGGTACAATATAAAGATAAAGAGAGAATGTACCAGGACCGAAAATAGCGCATATCCTTTCCCATTTTATTTTCCCACTATACCTTAAAAGGGTATCTGATTTCTATACAAAAAAATTGTTGTAACAAAACACCCCGAGAATACAACTGAGAAAAAGCATCTTCTCGCCAAACACACTTTATTCTAAATTCTTTTCTTCCTCCCCAGTACAGACCATTAACGAAATCAATAATTCATTCGTTTACCGCTTTCCTTTCTTTTTAGTACTTTTCTCTCTCGCTCTCTCTCTCTCTCTCTCACACCCACACGTACTTAGATCACTAGATATATACCGTGTAATAAGTATAGTGCAAAATACCCATACAAATACTTATTTAGCAGACACTCAACATCGTCTTCCGACTTTAGCCACCAAAAAGGAAAAAAAACCACCTCATATACATTCGCTGATTATCCGGAAAAAGAGCCTCTTACGTTACACCGATTAAGTCTCCCTTTAAAGTAATCGTTGATCCGCGAGAGTAATCTTTCCCCTTCTCTTCCTCACCCGCAGCACTATTACATCAACATTCCGTTAATTTTTCATGAGACTATTAAGCTAAATTTGACGCCCCTTATAAAATATCAACGCTTTATGCAGTTTAGTATAATACAAACTCCCCTGTACTTTTATTATGTACGCAACTTTCAGCTAGGGTTTTCGACAGCATTCTTAATCTACTTGGTAAAACTTTATCAACACTTTTCGTCGCGTCACGTGTTTTTCCTAACCTGTAGCACGAAGGAATTCATACGACAACGTTGTGATCAAATTGTACAAATTGAGCGGATACCCGTGTAGCAACGTCGATGCTAATTTCGATATAAATGTCGACACATCGAAATCGGTCACTTTCGATGTGTCGACATTTATATCGACATCCACATCGACATTTGCAATGGTGAGATTTTGAAAAATATGCTAAGGTCAAATATTCAATATAAGTATACTATATTAAAATTACACCAAAAATAGTGTTCAAGCCAACATTTCGACATTTTTTGTCAAATATGCGGCATTGAGGCCACCTTTGTAGCTGGACACATGCGAGTGTCCAACTAACATAGAGATGATTCTTAGACCTTATGTACTAATTCACAACACACTTTATCTGCGAGTATCACAATCACCCTCAAGACGTCGACAGTCAAGTCGATGCATTATTCGACCCTCGACAATTAGATCGACATTAACTCGACTTAAAATTCCTCTGGTCAACACTGTCGACAGTTAAGTCGATGCATTATTCGACCGTCGACAATCACATCGACACTATCTCGACTTAAAATTCCTCTGGTCGACACTGTCGACAGTGAAGTCGATGCATTATTCGACCATCGACAATTATGTCGACAATAACTCGACAAGTCGTTGTATTATTCAAAACTTTGAAAAATAAGAAAATTTTGTGATTCTTTCAAAAATTATTTATTCCTGAGCTTAAAATGTTCTTATTAATTGTTTTTAGTTCTTTTTAGATATAAAATTTGTAAATTTAATTGGCAGAAATTGTCGACATAAATGTCGATGCGTTTATCGAGTATCGATTTTTACATCGACTTGTCTATGTAGAAAAACAACGTTTTCTAAATTATAGGAAACTGAGAAAAATTCAAAAATTTTGATTGAACAGTTATGTTTAACATAGAACATTACTTTAAATCTGAAATATCATTTTTAATTCATCGTTAACCGAGAAAAAAATGTGTCTGAATTTTGTCGACATAAATGTCGATGTCGACAATTGCTACACGGGTAATTGAAGACGTCGCGTTTTATAGTAATGAATAAATAAATTACAACTTGCTAGTTGAAAAATACTCGATAGCTAACTATCCGAAGGGATATTTAACAAGTTGAGACGTCGCGTCGTCACGTTTTCAGATTCTTGGAATTATTTACGATAACATTTTGTTTAAGTAATTTTGATTTCGAACATTATATAAAAATATTTTGCAACTATTCGAGATATTTTGTTCTTGGGACTTCAAAAAATTAATTTCGAATAAATTAAAAACTACATACTGATTTGGATAGAAATCAAAAAAAAAATATAGATTTAAAAAAAAAAAATTTATAAGAAAATTTGATTTTCAACTAAATTTTTAAAAATGTGTTTAAAATTTTTTGAAAAAAAATATATCTGATAAAAATTTCAAGAAATTATGAAAAAAACTAGAAGAAATAAGAGAATTCTCAATCTAAAAAAAAAAAATTGTTCGAGACAACTTTTATTTTTAAATTACTTACTCTACAGTAAAATTAGAACAAAATTGAAACAGAAATATTTTTGAAGATATGTATTTAATAAGAAAAATTTGTAAATCACTTCGAACATAATATGAATAGAAACTGAAAATGTAATATTGAAAATTTTCAAAACAATATTATAAAATATTTTTTAAAAATGTTTCAATTTTCAAAAATTTTATGCTGGACAAAACAAAATTTCGAAGAAATTTCAAAATTGGTTTTAAATAAAATTTCGAAGAAATTTCAAAATTGGTTTTAAATAAAATTCAAAAAAATATAGTTTTTTTTATATACTGAAACCAAACATCAGAATTCATTACGCTGAAATTAAAAGTTTCAGATTTAAACGAAGTACCTATTAAACATTTTGAGTTTATACTTACAAAATTTCAAAAAAAAAAAAAAAAAAAAAAAAAGATTCAGAACAAGACTCTATACAAAATTCTGAAAAAATTTTATCAGAACAGCAATTGTTTCATTGAACAAAATTTCAAAAAACATAATTATTTTGAAAAAATGAGTTTCAATTTCAAAGAAAAAATTTATTTAGAACAAATTTTTCATAATTTTAATGCCGAACAATTCTTAAAAAAGTCACCAGAAAAAAAATTATTAAAAAAAATGGATAAAATGGGATCAAAAGTTTTCATTTGGAAGAACACTTGAAAAAGTTTCACTTTAAACAAAGTTTCCAAAAAAAAAAAAAAAAAAAAAAAATTGAAATAAGATTTTAAATGAGACCCTAATTTGATATTGAAATTTTTTTTTAATTTTAAAAATGGCGATCTAAAAAAAAAATCAAAAAATATTTGATTTATTTCCCTAAATAAAGTTACAAAAAAAACTACCTCTTCTAAACAAAACTTTTTTGCTGAATTTTGTTCACAAATTATAATTTTTAACAAAAATGTTGAAAATTTAGATTTTTACATGAAATTAAAATTTTTAAAAAATCTATACAAAATTTTAAAAATTCTGTTTCTCAACAAATATTTTGAATAAAATTTCAAACATTTTCATTTCAAGAAAAATTTCAAATAATGAAATTTTAAACAAAACTAAAAAAAAAATACTAGGTACCTACGCATAAAATTTCGAAAATTTTTAATTTGCAAAAAAATAATTTTTTGTCAAAAAGAGCAACAAAAAAAATTTAACAAAAATTCTCATGTTTCGATTTTAAACCAAGTTTTAAAAAAATAATCCGTACAAAATTTCAGATTTTTTTATTCAAAACAAAATACATTACGTACTTGAACGAAGTTTTGAAAAAAATTGATTTCAAGAAAGTTTTAAAGTTTTTACTCATTTCCAACAAAAAATTTCAAAAATTTTCATTTTAAACAAGATTTTGATAAATTATATTTTTGAAGAAAATTGGAACCAAGAAAAGAAAAAGAAAAATGATGAAAATTTCAATTTTGAATCAAAAACTTTTATACCAAATAAAAATCAAAAATTTCGACTTCGAAAAGTAATTTTAAAAATTTGATCCCTAACAAAATTTATACAAAATATTTGCATAAAATTTTCAGATTTAAAATTTTTAAATTAGGAATGAGATTTTAAAAATTTCTAAGAAATTCATTTTGAAAAAAATTGTTGAACATCTTTCATCTCATTAAAAATTTTTATTTTGAATAAAATTTTTAAACTACCCGTGTAGCAATTGTCGACATCGACATTTATGTCGACAAAATTCAGACACATTTTTTTCTCGGTTAACGATGAATTAAAAATGATATTTGAGATTTAAAGTAATGTTCTATGTTAAACATAACTGTTCAATCAAAATTTTTGAATTTTTCTCAGTATTTTCCTATAATTTAGAAAACGTTGTTTTTCTACATAGACAAGTCGATGTAAAAATCGATACTCGATAAACGCATCGACATTTATGTCGACAATTTCTGCCAATTGAATTTACAAACTTTATATCTAAAAAGAACTAAAAACAATTAATAGGAACATTTTAAGCTCAGGAATAAATAATTTTTGAAAGAATCATAAAATTTTCTCATTTTTAAAAAGTTTTGAATAATACAACCACTTGTCGAGTTATTGTCGACATAATTGTCGATGGTCGAATAATGCATCGACTTCACTGTCGGCAGTGTCGACCAGAGGAATTTTAGGTCGAGATAGTGTCGATGTGATTGTCGAGGGTCGAATAATGCATCGACTTAACTGTCGACAGTGTTGACCAGAGGAATTTTAAGTCGAGTTAATGTCGATCTAATTGTCGAGGGTCGAATAATGCATCGACTTGACTGTCGACGTCTTGAGGGTGTTTGTGATACTCGCAGATAAAGTGTGTTGTGAATTAGTACATAAGGCTCTAAGAATCATCTCTATGTTAGTTGGACACACGCATGTGTCCAGCTACAAAGGTGACCTCAATGCCACATATTTGACAAAAAATGTCGAAATGTTGGCTTGAACACTATTTTTGGTTTAATTTTAATATATACTTATATTGAATATTTGAACTTAGTATATTTTTCAAAATCTCACCATTGCAAATGTCGATGTGGATGTCGATATAAATGTCGATACATCGAAATCGGTCACTTTTCGATCGTACATGTCGACACGATTTTGGATGGTTTGTCGAGCTTATTATCGACATGTTTGTCGACCGTCCAAATATGGCTCGACATGTCGACGGTCGACAAATGTGTCGATAATAACCTCGACAAACCATCCAAAATCGTGTCGACATGTACGATCGAAAAGTGACCGATTTCGATGTGTCGACATTTATATCGAAATTAGCATCGACGTTGCTACACGGGTATGGATTTAAGCAAAATTTCAAAAAAGAAACTAGGTACCAATTATTTTAGGAAAATTTTTATTTTGAAATAAACTTTTAAAAATTTCTAACATAATTTTTAGGTAAATTATTTTAATAATTATTTTCATTTAAAAAAAATTTAATTCCAAACATTCTAAAGAATTTGTTTTTGCATTTAGCTGATTTTTATTTTATTTTATTTTAAAACACATGTAGGTAAGTAAGCAATTGAAAAAAATGTACCTAAATAAATTTTAAACCAATTTTTTTATTGACTTCAAAGAAAAATGATTTTTAGAAAATTTCGATTTTTCTAATTTATTGTTCATTTCAGAGAATTCGTTCATTTTTTTCATTCATTTTTCGTCGAAAATTTATTTTTCTGAATTTTTATTTTACCTAATGAATTTCGTTGAAATATTTAAGTATAAAATTTTCCATAAATCAAGAACAAAATTCATATTTTTTTGAAGACATTTAAAATGAAATTATTAATAAAGAAAATTTTTGGCTTATTTTTCAACAAATAAAAAATTTATATGTACTTTCGAAAAAAAAAACAGAATATGTCTTTGAGACAATTTAAGAGATTTACTTTTGAATAACTGAACTACATCATTTTGTTTATTTTTTGCTTTGTTCATTATTTTCATGA
Organism: Balanococcus diminutus; assembly: GCA_959613365.1. Classification (NCBI taxonomy): domain Eukaryota; kingdom Metazoa; phylum Arthropoda; class Insecta; order Hemiptera; family Pseudococcidae; genus Balanococcus; species Balanococcus diminutus. The sequence continues at coordinate 14,949,018 of OY390718.1, read as the reverse complement.
ATTTACCTATGTCATGTCAAATGTCGAAGAAAATTTTCAGTTATAAGTACATACTAATTTTAGAATTTTTAAAATAAAAAAAATAAATAAAAAATAAAAAATAAAATTGATGATTAAAAAAAAAATTAAAAAATTGTCAGTAAAGAAATTTTAAAAATTTGGTTCTGAAAAAAATTTAAAAATAAGTTTTCATACAAGATCCTGTTCTAATTTCCATTTTTTTACATTTCGATATCTATTTTGCACATTATATCAAAATAATGACGATTTTCCATGTTGAAACTTTTACATCCGAGGTAAAACATCCCAAAGATCAACAATTCCTCGCACAATATATCGGAAGAACTCTGCCCTAAACAAATAAAAAATAAAACATCCAAAACCATAACAACACAAGGCAATATAAATCTCGCAAATCCACCGCAATAAAACTGCAAATTATATCAGAAGACAAATTCATTTAAATTCGAGTCGATTGAAATACGATGAAACCCCATTCGGAAGACTCATTCCTGGTACGTTTTTCGTTGGAACCCGTTCGGCTACATTGTTAATGCGACTCGGGCTCGACATATAAAAATGATTTAAACGTATTTTCATCTTTATCGATTACGTTAAAGGCACGATAATCCTGAGCTAACCGTGTATCGAGGAAGGTATGCTTCATTTAACCTCAAGTTTACTTACATCGTGGTAAGTGCAACAGCTAAAACCGTGTACAAATATACTGGAAATTTCCCAATGCCGAGCAATATTTGGAAACAGTCCAGAAGCAAAAGTTTTCCTAGACCTAATGCCACAACAAATGGATATTTGACTTCCACGCCGCTTCGAGCTTGTAAACGTTTAGATTTATATTACCACGACGCGATTCTGCGGTTCCGTTTTCTACGACGAGATTTCTTTCGTCGCATGCAAATCGAGCCCAAGAGAAAGTACGAGATGAAAATCCTTTTTTGATTCGAATATCGAAATCGAAAATGAAAGCATCAAATTTAAATTTCAACCGCTGAAAAGATTTCCTCTTCGGATAGAAGTATTTTCAAGTAACCAAATTTACCCAACTTTTTCTAGGTTTAACCATTTTCAAAATCCTAAACCAATTTAAAGCTTTTGATTCTCACTCAAAAAAAAAAAAAGAATCAACTAAATATAAGGGCGATAAATTTTCAGATAATAAATTTCATTACCTACTAGGCTGAAATTATTGGCCTCTCAAGTTGAATTTCGCAAAATAAATTAATACGCGATTAAATTATACTTGGGTCTATTCGAGGGTGTGGTTAATTCCCCGATGATTGTGCTTTGGTATACGTACCGCAACTTTATAGGTATATTAACTCACCTCACAATCAAAATACCGTAAATGTGGAGCACGTTTAAAACGTTACCTACATAAACAATTCTGTCGCATTTTCTGCACCACCAACCCAGCTACAAAATTTCTACAAAACCTGCGGTAACTTTCGTCAATGGAAAAAAAATAACCGATTATTTGGGCCAGCTCGCTTTATTAAAATACTTTCATTCGAACGAGTCAAAACATTTTCTTAAATTTTATCGTCTCAGGGAATGGGAAAAAAAAGAATCGAAAACGAAACAGACAGTCGAGTGTACGTCTGACAAAAGTAACATTTCCCGAACCACGCCACCTCCTTAAAAAAATAAACTACCTTATGTAACTTATTTTCGTAACATCCTACATTGTATATGTTAAAAGCATGAAAATATTCGCGGCGATTTTTTGAAAAATAAAATGAAAAATGTTTTTAGAAGACAATGACGACCGTCACATGAGAAAAAAAATGGCGTCGTAGTGGGTCATGCCATGCAGTGGGCGAATTTTCTTTCGAGGTAGTTTTTATCGTTCGAGTATACCGTATGCCTAAAATAAAAGCCTATGAGGGTGGGAAAAATAATTGATTTTTGTACATGGTATTAAGTTTAGATTAAGATCACCATGGGGTTGAAATTTGATCATGTCCGAGAAGAAAGAATTTTTCATTATTTGAACACACGAACGAACGAAAGTTTTCATTACCATCGTATTCTCGACTCGTCCTCTGAAAATGAAGCATGTGGTATCCTTATTATTTTTCACTTGAAAAGGGATTTTCAAGATGTAAAATTAGCCTAGTGAAAAATATGAAAAAAATATGTGCGCAAATAATGAGGCTCTTTTTGGCAAAATGTTTACATTTTCATTAAATAGGTGAGATGTTTCGCTGAAAACTTACAAAAAGTCAACTCCTTCACAAAATTAAGAATTTCTCTAAAATTTTAAAATATTGGAAAAATTATCTACCTATCTATGTAACAGCAAGAAATATACAAAAAAAAATTTTCAAAATAATCACAAATTTCACCTTGCAAAAACATTTACGAAAATGAATTCACACAAAATGAAAAAAAAAAAAAAAAACATTTTTTCAAAATGAAATTTTTTCAAAATGTTTGTGATTTTCTATTTTGTACCTAAAAATTTTTAAAAGTTTATTGTTCTGGTGGAAAAATGATGATTTTTGCTAAATACTCTTCATTTTGTTATTTAGAAAAACTGTAAAAAAAAAAATTTTAATTGTTGGTAATTTTCCACTTGTCAAAAATTTTCAAAAATTCTACTTCTCTAGAATATTTTTTTAAAATTTCCAATTATGCTAATTCTAAAAAAATATACAAAAAAAATTTCCTCAAAATATTTGAAATTTTCAATAATTCTTCCAAAATAATATCCATCTCCAGCGTACAAAAAAAGAAAATTTATGAAAATTTGATTTTCTCAAACGAAAAAAAAACTTGAAAAATATTCGAAAGCTCGCGATTTGTAACAAAAATCACCCGTCGATTTTTTTTTTCAAGTTCCGCAATGCCAGACTTTAGCAAAATCCAGCTTGCCAGTTTATTTCAATTTTTTTCCTCATTTTGTGAGGATGAAATTTTTACTATTTATTTTCAATATTTAAATTATCTATTGAAAATTTTTCAAATAAAAAAAAATAATAATAAAAAAATTTTCACCTACTAAAAATTTGCAAAAAAAAAGTTTCGAAAATATTTGCCATCTCTACTGCAATAAAAAATGAGAAACTTCCATTCCCATAAAATTAGGGTGAAGGAAAATTATTCGAATGAAGATCGATTTTGCAAAGAAATCAAACGGCGAAATTTCTCTTCAAAATGCATAGGTACATAGGTATTTGTAATTTTTTACTCAAATGGAAAAAAAATTAAATGCAATCATCCCGAAAAATAAAAATTTTTTGCAAAATATTTTCAATTCTGCCATTATGAAAAAAACCATAAAAACGATTTTCTCAAAATGTTTGAAAACATATGTTCTACTTGCAAAATTTTTTCAAACATCACTTCAAAATATTCATAATGGTAAACATTGCAAAAAAGAAAAAAGTGTAAAAATTCCATTCTCAAAAAATGAAGAAAAAAAAGAAGAAATACCCCAAAAACGCGATTAATTTTTTTTTGAAGATTCCTCAAAATGCAAATAATTATATATCCGAATGATGCCATTTTGGGAACCCACGACCTGCTTCCAAAAGATCTAGGGGTCCAAAATTCTTGTCTGGGCATGCTTTACCTCCATATATGTCACAATATGTGACAATTTGAGCAAAAGCGAAAAGATTCAATTTCTTGTCCATTTTTTAAAAAACATTATGTACTTAGTAAGGTATTTTTAACTCCAGAAAATATATACACGATTGGCTGAATTTTTTTTCTTCAATTTACTATTTTGCTAAAATAACTATAAATGACAAATGTCGAGCTAAGATATGCCTAGACATGGATTTTAAACCACCAGGTCATCTGGAAGGAGATCGTGGGTTCCCAAAATGACGTAATTCGGATATCTTGAAAGAAAATTAGAAGAAATGGAAAAAATGAACGAATTTGGTCCAAATTAAAGTTAATAGTGTGTTTGGGTGTATTCAACGATATAATTGCGATAAAAAAAATTTCGACCAAAAATGTCTGTTTTAAGGGCGAAAAGTGGTGGGAAAATCTGTTTTTTGATTTTTGAGGATGACTCACTACGTATTGAAATAATGAAATTTTTTTTTTTAGAATTGCACCTCTGAAAAGAGTTACGAAAATCACCGTTAGAGATCGTGAAATATTCATTCAACTTTGAAAAATTGGTCGAATTTTTTTTTTTTAATTTCCATAAATTACCCTTGGTACCGTTCACTATTCCTGAAAATTTGAAAAAATTCGGATGAAAACTGCCAAAAATGGAAATTTTAAATGAAAATCCAAGTTTACCCCCTCCCCCCCCACAGGGTAAGAGGTAAGATATCGAGTTAAAAATTGTGTCACGCAGATTTTAGACCATAAGGAGCAACTTTCAATGGATAATTTGAAATTCGGTGCTCAGGGCCAAATTATCCCTAAAATACGGCTAGGCTGTTTAAAATGTTTGCGAAATATTTTCAATGTTGATCCATAAAGTTTTACGAAAGTAGTTTTCTTTAAATGTTTAGAATTTCCCATCTGCGAAAAATTCGCGAAAATATCAAACAAAATATTCTCAATCTCAATTTAGTGAACCTCGCTTCCTTCTAAAAAAAAGAACAAAAGAAAAAACTAACGAAAATGCAATCCAAATGAAACGAAAGAAATACTGTAAAATATTTGAAATTTCAAACACGAGAATTAATTGTGAAAATAACTTCGGCCAAATATTCGAAATTTATACTATTTTACAAAAATTCATTTCGCACCGAATTTTTAAAAATTGCAAAATTTCTGCAAAACATTCTAAATTTTCTATTTTTTTTTTTTTTTTACAAAAATTCACCCTTTTTTTCTCACTCAAATAAAGCTATCGGCAGTTTTCCTTCATTTACGAAGTGAAAATCATTCTCCGAAAATGTCTGGCACAGAGAACATAATCCAGCCAGCCAAGGAAAAAAATGTGGCAATTACAAGCGTACAAGGTCAGGTCACTAATGCAATGGAAAGCATAACCACACAGCTACGTTGTCAGTTACATAATGTAACTTTTTATACGAAATTTCATTAAAACCAGCTTCACCGTGCTGATAATTGGATATGTCGAAAAAATATTACTTTTTCGATATTCGCGTTGAAATATAACGTTCTGCAGCGCCACCGCACGTTCGCAAAACAGATAAAAATTTTCACCTATATTTCTCCTCGTGCTCGTCGTCGTACTTGCTGCATCAGCGAACAGCATCGTGCAAAATTGTCAAGCCTCGGTTTCTGTTTTGAAATGTAAATTAACGCTATTTTCACAATGGTAATTAAAATGAAATTACCGGTTCTCTCTCCTATATTCGTTCGCTATCTTTTCCATTTTATATTTTTAAATTTTCGAATAATTTTTCCTTTTTAATTCGAAATCGCAAAGTCTATCCACGCTGATGGAATTTTCAAACGGAATAATTACAGAGGAGAAAAAACTTTAAAACTGGCCCAACTTTTACAACATTTGTTAATCTGATTCAGTGGTTGGTTTTTTTTAAAACTTCGTTGACACCGCCTGCTGGTCGAGCATGCTGCGTTGGGTGATTACCTTTGTAGGAGCAACGTCATTCCTAATTATTTTTAATAAAATTTTTACCGATGAGATATTCTTTGCGAAAGAAACAGGCTTGTTATAATCAAGCTTCTTCGGTCGTTTCTTCAATTAATATATCGAAATTGGATGATACGTTTAAATGAATTTCTCTCCTTCTACACCATATATAGTAGAATATCAGCCCCTTCTAAAAAGCTTATAGAATACAATACAACGCAATGTAAGTGTCTAAGGACTGTTATCGAAACCATATGAGCACCGGTGCTGCATTGGGAACATCGATATCGTATACGAAAGCGTAAATAAAACCAAAGTAAGACCAGTGTACGCAATTTATTCGCACCAAATTATACGCTCAGCGAGGTTATATCGATCAGCCAAGGTTGCTAACCCTATCTCAATATGTTTCTTTTCAGCTGCTGAAACATGTTCCCAGACTGTTATCGCGTACAAGGCGGTTTTTGCAGTCTTGTCTTAGCTTAAGAATAACATTATACAGTCTCAAGAAAAGTATCAAATCTTCAGATTATTTCATAATGAATTGATGATAAAATAAGATGGTCTTTACACTTGGAAAATGTATATCGCCTGAGATGAAAAACTTATTTGGTGATATTCATACGTTGTACAAAAAATCGAGAAATTTTTTTTACTCACGAAATAATTAAAAATTTACCAAAAAATCAGCAAGATTTTTTTATTTTTATCCAAAAAATTCAAAGATTTTTCCCAAAAAAAATATTTAGGTGTTTTATTCCAAAAAAGTTGAGACGTTTTTTATTCCAAAAAACTAAAAAATCTTCTTAATTTAAAAAAATGAGATTTTTTCAATTCGAAAAATAAAAAATTCTTTACTACAAAAATTTCAGCAATTTTCCTAACCAAAAAATTGAAACATTTTTACGCTCCAAAAAAAAAAAATTTTTATTGCAAAAAATAGAGAAAAAATTTTCATCCCAAAAATTCAAATATTTTTTACTCCCAAAAATTTAGGTTTTTTATTCCAAAAAAGTTGAGAAATTTTCATTTCAAAAAAACTAAAAAATCTACCTACTTTTTAAAAAAATACTTATGAGATTTTTTTTTACTCCAAAAAATTTTAAAAACTCATATCTCCAAAAAATTAAGCAATTTTTCTCACCAAAAAATTGAAAGATTTTTACACTCTTAAAAATTGAAAAGTTCTGTAATTCAAAAAATTGAAGGGATTTTTTATTTCAAAAGAATTGAAAAAAAATTTACTGGGATATCTAGGCTTAAAAAAAATGTTTACTCTTAAAATAATTGAAAATTTCTAAAAGAAATGAGAAAATATTATATCACAGGAATTCAAAGATTTTTTACTTCCAAAAATTTAGGTTTTTTATTCCAAAAAAGTTAAGAAATTTTTTATTCTAAAAACTAAAAAATCTTCCCAACAAAAAATGAAAATTTTTTTTGCTCCAAAAAATAAGCAAATTTTTTTCACCAAAAAATTGAGAAGTTCTGAAATTCAAAAAATTGTCAAGATTTTCTTATTTTAAAAATTTGAAAACATTTTTACAATAGAGCATTTTTAGTCCAAAACAGTTAAGAAATATTTTATTCCTCAAAAATAGGTAAAATTTCATTAGATACCTACTGGAAAAAACTTGATATTTTTTACACTGTCAGATGAACTGAGAAATTCCTATTTCAAAATTTTTACCCCCATAATTGAGAAAAGCTATATTTCATTTTTTTAAAAATAAGTAAATATTCATTTTAAAAAAATCATTCCAAAAATTAATTGTTGTTACTGCAAAAAACTTTTGAAATTTTCTAATCCAAAAAAATTGAAAATTTCTTTTTTCAAAATAGGTATTATATGTTGAAAAAAATTTACTTGAAAGAATTTGAACGATTTTTTTTTTTATCCCAAAGATTTCAGATATTTTTTCTGTCAAAAAAAGAGGTCTTTTATTTTTTTAAAGTTAAGGAATACGGTGTTTCAGTTCAAAAAAAATTTTTGAAAGAATTGAAAAGAAAAAAAAAATCATCCCAGGAATTTAGAGGTTTTTTTCTCACAGAGGTTTTTTATTTCACAGTGATTAAATAATATTTTAATCTTCAAAAAAATGTTCATCTCGAAAAAAAAAATTACTCCGAATTAATTGGAAATTCATTATTCTAATATTTTTTCTTCTCAAGGAAATTAAAAAAATTGAAAGATTTTTCTGCTCCAAGATATCGAGAAATTTTCAAGATAGAATTATTTATTTGTTGTTATTTTCAAATTGAATTAAATGTGAATCCAACTTGATCTCATTTTTATCGTATTAAAACCGTTCAAAGTTACTTGTCCACGTGATCAATAATTATGATTTTTATAAAATTTGATGAAATGGAAGGTCTCGCCCCTGAAAGGACGAGAACTAAAATTTAAATAATAAAGGTAAATTATTTTTTTTAAATGAAAGTTTTGAGAAGAAAATGAAAAGTAAAACATCTTCTAAAACAAAATTCGTAAATTGAAAATTTTTCAAAAATTTCTTAGATAAAAAAAATGTTTCACAAGTTAAAAAAATTAAAGGCTAAAAAAAATCAAAAATTAAAAAAATACTATGCTAAAAAACTCAGAACGTCTTGAGACTGAAAAAAAGTAAATTGAAAATTTGTTTCAACTGCGAAAAAATGTTAATTCCCAATATTTAGGCAATCCAAAAAAATTAATATGAACTTGAGTGAAATTTGTGAATTGTAGCAATTTCTAAAAACTACAAAAAATTGGAAAAAATAATGTTAAGCGTTTTTCTTTTATTTTTTTTCAGTTGTGAGGCTTTTGAACATTATTTTCAATTTTTAAAAATTTAAAATTCTTCAATTAAATGTTTTGCAGGATTTATTAATTTTTTTTAAAATTTTAGTTTTTAAATTTGAAATCTATTTTTCTTTTTAAATTTAAACATTAAAAAAATGGAATTCAAAATATAAAAAAATAACTTCAAACAACTGAAAAATTAGATTTGAGGATAGGTAATCATAATTTTTTTTATAAAATACGAAATTAAATAAATTGATAAAATAAAAAAAAAAAGGAATCTGTAAAATTAAAAAAATTCTATGAAATTGAAAAACGTTGAAAACTTTTTTGTTGAAATTTCATAAAACTGAAAAATTATAACGCCTAACTAAAAATGCTGTGAAATTTAAATAATCTTCTCTAAGTTTAGTTTGGTAAATTAAATAAGAAGATATTCGAGGAAATTCTGTAGAACATCTTGAATTTGAAAAATTCGAGTATAATAATTATAAAATTTTACAGATCAAAAATTTTACAAGAATTTAAAAAATCTATAAAAACCAAAAAAAATAAAAAATTATGAATTTCTTGATGTTATTTGAATACGAATTCTGTTTTTTTGCCAATGTCTTAATCGAAAACGACCTACTTTGCAGCGTTTATTAATTTAATCCGTACCTATGAATAATGACTTAATCAGACCATTGCTCACCGTTTCTAGTCATTAGCTCGCCTTAAAAATATTTTCACTATAAAAAACCAAAAATAAGTTCGTGTTTTTTCCCTTCGTGATTCGTCATGTTAACGCAATCGTTCATTACTTGAGAATGAGGAAAAAACATCATAGAAGGATTAGTCAACAGCCACTTGACTATTCACCATTGGTCGTAGAATTTTTTACGTGGTTAATGTCGATCAATCTCCTCCAGAAATGTAATTATTACCTCACCTCGTTCTCGTTCATTCTATCGGATTTTCGTATCTATCCCAACCCTTCCTGCGATCAAGTACATATGTAATTCGGCACAAAAAAAAGAGAAGTTTTCCAGCCATTAAGATGTTTGGTGAAACGGTGCGGTGCATGTGCGCCGTATAACCTTAAATGGCCAGCTTGATTAATGACCTAGCATTCATCAAGTTTAGCAGAGTATTATACGATCTATGTATTAGGCGAAATTACACTTGGGCCATATTTTAATATTTCGAGCGGCCGTCGGTAGACCTAAAAGTTGTCCAAAATGGAAGACGAAAAAGGACCTAAAAAAAAGAAGTCCATTTCATCTTATTTCAACTGACACAGACGACAAATTACTTCGAACAAAATTTCACGCTGTTCAGCTTGCGGTGCGAATACGAGCTCGTATAACATATCTTCGGACCAATCAAATTTTTTTCATCATATACCCACCACGTATAGTTTTTAATCTGAGCCCCTCCCGCTTGCCCTATCCACTGGCGTGAAAACCCTGCCTCGCTGCCGAAAGTATACGTTTCGACGAACTTGTTGTGGCGAAAAGTTTGCTTACAGAAATGCTTAGGCGGATCATAAATTATACGCAAATAATACGTCTAACAATTTTTATTGTTACTTTGTAAGTGTATGGTTTTGCTGGAGAATTTTTTTTCCTCATCCTCTACTTTTTCGTTTGGCGATATTTTTCATTCGTGACAATGTGGCGGTGGTTTTTTCACCATTTCGTAGTCGTATCGCGAACGTTGTTGCGGTAACCTAGTTTGGAGAGGGTGACTTTTACGCGCTGTTGTACGACAGGTTTTTGGTAAATTGTAAATTTAATTTAGAAAAGTGATTTATTTAAGAAAAAGATCACAACTTTCGAACAACCTTTTCAACAAATGAAGTGAACAATGGTTGCGAAAGTGGATTAGCAATAAGAATGATATATTTTTGCGGTTCTGCCCCTCTCTTTCACTCACAGTTTGTAAATATACGCGGAACTCGACACCGCCGTGGTGTTTGGATAGCGAGAGTTTTTTATTTATCGAGAGATTTTTTTGGTATAACGGGTGGTAGAATTTTTTTAGGGGGTGAGGGATCTCCAAGGGTAGGCGAAAGTTTGTTTCCTTGTATGTATTGGAGAAGCAAAGGGATAGAAGGAAATTGTTTCAAAATGTCAATGTTATTATTGCGAAATTGGATAAGTTTTAAATTATTTTATTGGATCTTTGTTGACCATATTTTTGAAAAAATAAATAAAAATGTTCAACAGTCATAAAAAAATTAATTTTCGTGAAAATGTAAAAATTTAAAGAGTCTAATAAAATATTAAAAAGAGAAAATATCTAGAAATATTTGAAAAAATGTTTTAAAATTGCAAGTACCTATCTAGTTTTGAATTAAAAAAAAAAAAAAAAAATGAATTTTTAGAATGCGTTACAAAACTTATCAATGTTATCCAGTTTTGAAGAAGAATCCCTAGTTTTAGGTAAAATGTCTGACAAAGATGTCTTCTAGTTATAGAATTTTGAAAAAAAAAAAATCCAAGTATTAAAATCTCTGACAAAATAACCAAAATTCAATTTCTGAAAATACCTATGAATTTTTTTTAATGTCATAAAAGTCATCAAAAAAAAGAAAGTCAATAATTTCATAAAAAATATTTCCATAAAAATTTTTAAAAATATTGAAATATAAAATTTTTTCTAAACTTTAAAATAAGTACTCAAAAGTTTTTTGTCCAAAATAAAAAATTTCTAAAAAATGTCTAAAATTGAAAAGTCATCAATTTAAAAAAAATAAAATAAAATCCAATTTTTTTAATGTCAGACAAAATACCCAAAAGTCTTTCATCATAACTTTTTTTCAACTTAATGATCAAATAAAAAAAAACTAATTTCTGATTCGAGTCACTCAGGTCAAACCAACCTGATTTAGATCCTTTCAGTGATCATTTTGCTCAAAATTGAAAAAATCCTAATATTTTTAGAAAAAAAACAAGTTGAAAATTGAGCAAAATGATCGCTGAAATGATCAAAATCGAGGTAGTTTGACCTGCAAAACTTGATTAAAAATTTTTAAATTTCATTTCTTCAATTCTAAATTTTTGAATTTAAAATTGTTAAACACCTTTTTTTATTGAGTTTTTGATTTATTATTATTTATTTTTTTTTTTGTAATATTTGAAGTTGGAAAAAAGTAGTTACTATCAAGGATTTTGATCATCAAGTAAGTACATATTTTAAAATTTACTTAAAAGATTTTTAAAAAAATGTAATGAAATTCGTGACATGAGTGTTCTTTGAAAATTTCTGGAACTAAAAAAATTAAACAACTCCACCATAAAGAGTCCTTTTTGTGACTCAAATACTTGGATAGTTTTGAAGTTTCTAAACAGATCTTTTTTACAGTTAATAAATTGTGAAAAAACGTGAAAATGAAAAATAACTTCAAATTTTAAGAAATCGCAAGTACACAAAAAAAATTTCTTTTATAAACTTTAGATATCAGTACCCATAATTTATTTTAGAATTTTAAAGTTATAATACCTACAGAATTTTTTTAATTCACAATAATTCCGATTAATCAAATTTTTAATATGTTTATATTCTGATTCACAAAATTTTGCTGTTTTACGTAAAAATGAATATTTTTGTAGATTTTTTTAGTTTTGCAGCATTTTTAATTTCTCGGAATTTCTCATTTTTTACAGAAATTTACAGCTTTATAGTTTTTTTTTGAGATTTTTTCGCTTAGTTTTACAAAAAATTTCAAATTTTAAAGTTATATAAAATTTTTCCGAATCACAAAATTTTTTTACTCAGCATAATTGATAATTTTTACAGATCTTCTTAAACTGGTTTCACAGAACTTCACAATTGACTTGATTTTCAAAAAATATTCATTTTACAAAATTTAATAGAAAATTTTAATTCAGTTTTACATAATGTTCCAATTTTTTGCTACATTGAAGAATTTTACAAAATTTCAAAATTTATAGAATTTTATAGTTTCACATTTTTTTTTTCTAATGTACAAAATTTTGCAGCTTTACAGATTCGTTGATTTTTTTAGTTTTAAAGAATTTTTTGAATTCCACAGAATATTAACATAAGTTCATGAATATGATTTTTCAAAATTTTTCAATTTTTTAGAATTTCAATTTACAGAGTTTTTAACTTTACAAAATTTCATCAAATTTCGTCCTTTTTTACCACGCTTTTATATACTTGGTATGTATGTATGTATGTCTCATGGAACCAAGAGTATGTTTTCGACCAATCCTCTCTCATTTAATATTTTACTGGAATTGAAAGAACATATTGCTCACATTAGGGGTTTTCGAGGTCGCTGAATTCGATTTTCGAACTCAAATTTACCCCCGACCCCAAATTGAGCCCCTATGAGAGGGTTCAGTTTTGAAAATTTCAGAAAATCACAACATTGGTATCGAAATGTAGGTTTTCGAGGCCGCTGAATTCGATTTTCGGACTTAAATTTACCCTTGACCCCAAATTGGACCCCTATGAGGGGGTTCCATTTTGAAAATTTCAAAATTCACAACATTGATATCAAAATGTTGGTTTTCGAGGAGTAAAACTATGAAATTAAAATATTTTCAACGACAACAACGACAAAAAGAGTTAAATAAAAATGTAAAAAAATTTTAAAAAACCACGCTTTTATTTAAAGTTGGTCACTTTGTAAAATGTTATTCATAGGGAAAGAGTAATGCCTTAAAAAACAAAAAATAAAATTTACTTAAATACAAAAATGTGTCATGAAAATTTTTTTTCAAAAATTTTAATGATGAAAAGCGTGGTGGGGTGTGCGAGGAGCAAACGAATACCTTTTCGATTAACGCCCCACCACGATTTTCATCGTTAAAATTTTTGAAAAAAAAATTTTCATGACACATTTTTGTATTCAAGTAAATTTTATTTTTTGTTTTTTAAGGCATTACTCTTTCCCTATGAATAACATTTTACAAAGTGACCAACTTTAAATAAAAGCGTGGTTTTTTAAAAATTTTTTACATTTTTTTTCTGTGAACTTTTCAACGCTACAAAATTATTCATTTTCAAAAAAACTTTATTTTCTTTAAAACTTTGTTTTAGAAATAAAATTATAACGTGCTTTTCCAAAGTTATTATAATCCAGCATCTAAATAAATTTCATTGAAATTATTCATTTTTTAAAACCAATTTTTCGCATATGTCACGTATCTCAAACTCGAAAAATTTGTTGGATTTAAAACAGAGCTATTTTTAAATTATGTTTCACGTCTGCTATGATTTTTTTTTCATGAGTAAGTATTTCTTTGAAAAAGAAATTTTGCAACTACGAAATAAAATCATTAAAAAATCGACGACACAGGCAATCTACTTATTTGTGAACATAATTTTAAAAAATTCCAACTAAGATACCCTTCAAACTGACAATAAAAAAATTACTCTAAGATCGTTTGAAAATTGATACGTTTTTTTTCCAGATGATATATACTCGTATTCAAAAAATATCTAAAACGATATTTTTCTTTTAAATGTAATTTTTTCTTTGACATAAACTCATATAAAAATAGAACGCGTGCCCTAATAGAAGAAATCGACTTATAAGAAAAATTTCAACGCCCTTCAAAACTTCACAAACGTTAAGTACGATGAAAAAAAAAAAGAAAAAGACCTTCTATTTCACGTAAAAATTACTCGAATGACTTTATCGTTGTGCCCAACATTTTATTTTTTCGAAATTGCTTGAGAAAATCCTTTGTACAATCTAGAAAATTTTTAATGAAAAAAAAAATCAACCGTTTAAAATATCAAACATATTGATATACAATCGCTTAGAACAACGTTCAACCTGAATCTTATATACATATTTCCTTTGTGTTTCGAATGAATTCCACTGCAAAAAAAATCATCCTAACAAAACCAGTAAATAGGTAAGTACAACGTACATGTACATACACAATCAACTAAATATTTCATCTCGCCGGAGGCCGGAGGTACTTCCTTTACAAACATACGCCTACGATTTTTTACAGCCATTTTCTCGAACGCATAAATCTTCGCAAAGACATAGAAAAAATATACTAAATCAAGCTAAGGCTTCGAATCGGTTACTGGCAAGAGAACTAGAGAGAAAAAAACAATCGGGTAACCTTCGGCTTCGTCTGGCACACTGGATACCAGGCCGAATGCATTATCGAACGTATTTTCCTGATTAGATGCAATAAAAATGCGGTAATTTTTTATACTTAGCAAACGTATGCCAGGCAGGAAAAGGTTTCCACGTTAAAATTGGATAACCTTATTAAGTGCTCGAACGCTGCGGAACAGGAACAGATACAAACTATATATTTTCCATGCTAAGCCGATGTAATTGCTTAGCGTATACCTACGTCCATATCTTGGTAACAGAAGACGTACTCGTATTATTTTTTTATCTACACAAATACTCGCATAGACTAGCTCTCTCAACGATTCATTTTAGTTATGTTTCTGCATTGTTAACTTCGTATTAATACGAATGCACGTACGATATTGCCTACATACTCGTACGTACATACGTAATGTAAAAATATACATACGTAGTTACGTACGTATAAACCAACTCCGTATACAATATTTTAATACCGCCGGAATACTGATAAAAACCGTTACCGTTGGGATCCCATTCTATAACATTCGAATTGACAATTTTTTTACGTTCCTATCGGCATGGCATGGTATTCGCAACACAATCAAATCTGAGCTGTGCTGGTAAAACGATGCAGTAAAATTATGGAAATGATTTTATTGCTATTTGCCAACACTGATAACGTAACGGCCTAGCACAAAAAAAAAGTTGCTACCGTGTAAGCTTCGAAATACACACACAAAAGACCTTGTCGAAGAAAGGTTGCAGCGTAATGGCCGGATTTTCCTTTTTCATTTTATGTGTGCGGAGTGATTCGGAAATTATTAAGGTCCCCGGGAAAAAGGTAAATAGGCAACTTATTTTACACAGATTTGGGATCGGACAACAGGATTGGTTCGTATTTTCATGTTCGAGCTGTTTGACATTCTATGTACCTTCTTAAGTTGTTTGTTTTTGCAAAGAGAATAATTCCTTGTTTGTTTTTTTTTCAGAAGTGGAGACAAATGATGGCCTTAAGCAGTAAAATTTGGAACAAATTCATCTCAAAATATGATATTTTTCATATATATATAAAAACAAATATTATAAAAAAAATATTCTAGTTATAATTGTCACAATACAGTATAATCCAAATGGGCATTTATATAAAAACTTTTCTCAACACAAAAGCATTTTTTGCTATCACAAGCATTCAAAAATGTAATTAATATATTTACAAAGTTTCATTAGAATTCACCGAAATCAATTCAGAAGATTTCATGAAGAATTTTCAAACTTTAAAAGAATTAAGAAATATAATTCAGTAAAATTCACAAATAGGTAATAAAAAAAATTTTTAAAAAAATTATTTACAGAAATTTGAAAGATTTTACAGAAATCAATAGGAATCTATTAGGATTTCTCAGAAATTAATAAACATTCACAGGAATTCAGAAATATTCAAAAAATTTCCTTGGGATTCACACCCGAGCAGCACACTCGACAAATTATCGAAATAAAAAATCGACAGAATATCGAATTCGATAAAGTGTCGCGTTAGTTCCGCATAAATCGTGAAATTATCTTTCGATATATAGATAGATTATCGACGAATTATAGTTAGCAAATATTTCGAGATTATAGTAAGATATTTTATCGATAATATATCTATAATATCGAAAGATAATTTCACGATTTAGGCGGAACTTTATCGAATTCGATATTCTGTCGATTTTTTATCGATTTTTTATTCCGATTTTTCGTCTTTTACTAGCTATTTTCTATAATTAAAACTCATTAATTAGCATAATTAATACATTAAACTATGCCTAAACACATTATTCATGTTACGGTAAGAGGATCATTTCAGAAAAAGTCAAAAAAAATTATAAAAAATCTGCCACCCGTGGGGCTTGAACCTTCTACCTCCTGCATGGTGATCCTATTCCTTAACCACTATGCCATACCTTATCGTTGAGGAATTAGCAATAAAACGCTTATAACAGGCAGTTTAGTACTTCCAGACGTGTTGGACTTAGAAAAATTTTCACCAATTTGGAAATAATTTCAAATATCGTCACAAAATCGTTGAAAAATCGTTCGACAAATTTCAGATTATTTGTCGATAATGTAGTTTCAAATATCGCCACAAAATCGTTGAAAAATCGAATTCGAGGAATTTCATATCACGTGTCGATAATAAAGTTTTAAATATCTTCACAAAATCGTTAAAAAATCGAATTCGAGAAATTTCAGATTATTTGTCGATAATATAGTTTCAAATATCGTCACAAAATCGTTAAAAAATCGAAATCGAGAAATTTCATATTACGTGTCGATAATATAGTTTCAAATATCTTTACAAAATCGGTAAAAAATCGGATTCGATAAATTTAATATAATTTGTCGATAATATAGTTTCAAATGTCGTCAAAAATCGGTAAAATATCGAAGCCGAGAAATTTCATATAATCTGTCGATAATATAATTTTAAATATCTTTACAAAATCGTTAAAAAATCGGAATTGATAAATTTAATATTCTTTGTCGATAGTATCGTTGACGAATATCGTCATAAAATCTTAATAATATCGAATTCGATAGTTTTTAGATTTTTTGCCTATGAAGTTGTACCGATAAATCTTTATAATATCGTGAGAACATCTATAGATTTTCAAACGATTTTTTATCGATACGTTACATCTTCCGATATTATCGATCGAGGAGTGTGCCGCTCGGGCAGGAACTGATTCAGAAGTTTTCGCAAGAATTTAGATGAACTGACAGAAATTCAGGAAATTTCCAGAAAATTCATTAAAAAAATGATTCAGAAGATTTCACAGGAATTAATACCTAGCTAAGAATAAACAAATTTATTCAGAAAATTTATTCAGAATTGACAGGATTTAATTCAGAAGATTCCACAAGAATTCGAATGAATTTGCTCACACAAAATTCAAAACATTTCCTGCGAATTCACAAGAAATGATTCAGAAGATTTCACAGGAACTCACTAAAATTCTGCAATATTCAGAAATGTTCCCAAGAATTCAAGGAAATTGATTCATAGGTAATACCTACTTAATTTAAATACCGATGAATTTACAGAAATTAAGAAGATTTCCATTTTCTGAAAATTTACAAGAAATTAGGCATACGGAAGACTGCACAGGATTTACAGTCATTTCTAAGCATAAATAGAAATTCAGAAAAATTGCTTAGAATTAACACGAATTAATTCAGAAGATTATACAAGAATTCGAATGTATTATTACAGAAATTCAGAAGATTTCCTGAAAATTCACAAGAAATGATTCAGAAGATATCACAGTAACTCACCAAAATGCTGCGATATTCAGAAATTTTTCCAAGAACGCAAAGGAATTGATTCATATTCTGATGAATTTACAGCAATTCAGAAGATTTCCATGTTCTTGGAATTCATAGGAACTGGTGCAGAAGATTTCACAAAGAATAAAGAGGGATTTTCAAACTTTTAGAAGAATTTAAAAAAAAAAAGTAAAATTCACATACAATCAATGAATTTATAAAAATTTATAGGATTGCAGAATTCAAAGAAGGATTTCCTGAGAATTGAGACAAATTTACTCGTACCTATAAAAATTCAGAGGATTTTCTAAAAATTCACAAGAAGTGATATAAGATTACAAATGAATTTAAAGAATTCAGTGAAATTCAAAATAATTTATTGAACTCCAAAAGTACAAGAATTCATTAAAGTTCAGAGGAATTCACCGAAATGTAATACCTAAGTTTCTTCATAATTTACAGGAAATGTTTCAATTTTTTTTTTTTTTTTTTTTTGAATTCACAGGATTTAACAAACAGGATTTCACAAAAATTAAGAGTTCAAGCATAAAAAAAATTCATAAAAATTAGATCAAATTCACAAGAAATCGAGAAATTCAACAAAATTCATAGAATTCCGCAAGATATTAAGCATACTCATAGATAATTGAGAGGACTTTTCCAAGAATTAAAGACAAAGATACAATCTATTACGAAAGAATTTTTGTAAACAATTTAGGTATTGATTCACAAGATCATACAAGAATTCACAAGAATTCAGACGAATCCAAATAAATTTAGTGGATTTTTCTAGAATTCATAGACAATAGACATCGATTCAGAAAATTTCATGAGAATTTGCAAGAATTCAAATGAACTTACAATCACTGAATTCAGTAGATTTCATAAGAATCTCACAAGACTTCACAGGAATTCAGAGATTTTTTTTTTAATTCACAGAATTGATTGAGATGATTTCACAAGAATATTAGTACATTTCCTCAGAATTGATATGAATTGATTCAAAAAATCTTCTTGGAAATTATAGAAATTAAGAGTTCTTTTTTGGAATTCACAGAACTGGTTCAGAAGAGTTCACAAGCATTCAGAAAAGTTTTATAGTACCATATTCAAAAAAATTCCTAAGAATTTCTTATATAAAATTCATAAGCAATCAGAAGAATTTTTAAAAATTTATAGTAATTTACAGAAACTTGAAGGATTTTGATTTTTACAGGAAATCAGAATAATCCATATGGATTATTTCATAGGGATTCACTAAAATTGTAGATATTCAGTAAAATTCCCAGGCTTTCAGAGAAGTTTTAATGAATCAGAAAAGAGTTTGTTAAAATTCAGAAAATTTCACAGAAAATAGAAGTTCGGAGGAATAAATTCATACAAATTCATGAGAATTCACAAGAACTTTAAAGCATACTTAATGACTGATTTCCATAAGTTCAGATGAATTGTTACGTAATTCATATAATTTGCAATCAATCAGAGGAATTCATAAAAATTTTAATAGGTAATCATACAGAAATTAATAAAAACTTGAACAATTTTTTGAGAATTAAAAAAAATAAGATAGGAGTTCAAATGATTTCATAAAAAGTATTCAAAAGAAATACAGTAATTTAGAAGAGTTCCTCCGGAATTTATAGACATTAAGAGAAATTCACAAGAATTTACAGACCTTTAAAAGAGTTCGAAGCATTTTATAAGAAATTCAACGAATTTCAGTAAACAAAATTTCCAATAATACCCTTTAGATTATTTATAAAAATAAAAAAAAAAACTTTCCAGAATTAATTGAAAGGAAAATGCGGAAAAACGCCCATTTTTTTCGACTTCAAGATCAATAAACAAATACCTCGACAAAACCTCCCCTCAGCACGTCACTCTTTCAAACCCAACTTCCAAATCAAATCTTTTTTTTCTTGTTGAAAAAACTCCTTATTCAAAACCTATCGGCGAACCACAGCAAACAATCTTATCCACAGACACGTAACGAGCTCAACCAAGAAAACATTGGAAGCTTTTTAGTGTTTGGTAAACTTGACTGTGACAAAATTATGCATATATTTTTTTCTGCGCCTCTTTTATCTAAAACATTCGGTCTAATCCTTTTCCTCTTAAGGCTTTTCGGATTTAAAATAAACTAGATTCTCGATAAGCGTGCACCCTTCGTTCTCTCTACATCGGATTAAAAACTTCGCCTGGACGGGTATTATGCTTTCTATGTTCGTTTTAGTATATACTCGTGCTTACTATAAACTCAAAATATACAATTCTCCATTACCCTTCCCTTTTTTCATACGTATTCCGCCATACCTATTAGTTGGCGAACTATCTTTAATTCCAGCCTAAAATATTGATGTATATTTTGTTCTCGTGTAAGTACTATACACACACCGAGTAAAATAATTTAATAAGGTTTGATTTCGCAACTCCCCGTTCCCCTTCAAAATCATATACGAATGCACTTCTAGTTCTATTAAACCTTATACAAACATCATTTCATGTTGCATCCGGCAATTTTTTTCTCTTTTTCTCTCCCTCTTTTGTCGCTGAAACGAGATAAAAAAATCTTCAACTTTGTAACGTGTATTTCGTCGTCAACCGAATTAACTTTCATGCCACGTTAGGTAAACGTGTATCTAATTTCCGTCATTTTTTCACGATTTCCCATTGACAAATCTCGTTTCTAACTTCTAATATGAAAGCTAGATACAAAGTATTGGTGTTGAGAATTTTCTACAAGCTCGGAATTCGAACTTCGGGCTTCGTAATTTCATTCCAGATTTCGTGAAGATTTCCGTCCCCGAGCATTATTAAAATGAGCAAAAATTTTCTGCAGTGTGAAAATTCTCAAAGAAAATATATCCGAGGAATTGACGCTCTGGCGTATTCTCAACTGTTCAGTTATTTTCTTCCACTTGAGAAAATCCCAAAAATGCGAAACCGCGTAAAAATTTCATCTGTATTAAAATGATGTTCTTTTCAACAAAAAAAAGAACATTTTCCGAAAACACACGACATTTGATTAAAATGTGGAAAATCAATTGGTATAGGTAATAATTTTAAATATTTTATCAATTTCACTTGAATGTTACCCATAGTGACGATAAAGAGCAAAGTATTAGTCTCCGGAACTCGATGAATTTAAATTGAACGTTCAATTTGAGCGAGAAGGGAGTAGGTTATAAAAATAATAAGGCATAGCAGGAGACAGCTAAAAGTTCTTCAACAGGAAAATTACAAAAATTTCTAAAAATAAAAATTGCAAACATCGATCAAAACGCTGTTGAAAAATCGTTGAAATATTAAAAAAAAAAAAAATCATTATGAAGGAAGAAGCTGCATGATTTTTATGACTGAAAAAACCTTATACTAAAAAGTATTCAAAAATTAACTATTTTTTTTTTTTTTAATTTCGTGAGTTGACATTCAAATGCCAAAGAAATCGAAACCTTGAAAAACCTTCAAGGTAATTAAAAAATCATGAAATAATCCAAAATAATTTAAAATTCTTGGATTTTGATTCTTGAATAAAATTATTGGAAAAATTATGAAAGTCGCTCGAAAAGATGTGAAAATTGTTTGAAACCCGAGCGGCACAATCGATCGATAATATCGGAAGATGTAACGTATCGATAAAAAATCGTTTGAAAATCTATAGATGTTCTCACGATATTATAAAGATTTATCGGTACAACTTCATAGGCAAAAAATCTAAAAACTATCGAATTCGATATTATTAAGATTTTATGACGATATTCGTCAACGACACTATCGACAAAGAATATTAAATTTATCGATTCCGATTTTCCACCGATTTTGTGCAGATATTTGAAACTACATTATCGACAGATTATATGAAATTTCTCGACTTCGATATTTTACCGATTTTTTGACGACATTTGAAACTATATTATCGACAGATTATATTAAATTTATCGAATCCGATTTTTTACCGATTTTGTAAAGATATTTGAAACTATATTATCGACACATAATATGCAATTTCTCGAATTCGATTTTCTAACGATTGCGTGAAGATATTTGAAACTATATTATCGACACGTAATATGAAATTTCTCGATTTCGATTTTTTAACAATTTTGTGACGATATTTGAAACTATATTATCGACAAATAATCTGAAATTTCTCGAGTTCGATTTTTTAACGATTTTGTGAAGATATTTAAAACTTTATTATCGACACATAATCTGAAATTTCTCGAATTCGATTTTTCAACGATTTTATGACGATATTTGAAACTATATTATCGACACGTAATATGAAATTTCTCGATTTCGATTTTTTAAAGATTTTGTGACGATATTTGAAACTATATTATCGACAAATAATCTGAAATTTCTCGAATTCGATTTTTTAACGATTTTGTGAAGATATTTGAAATTATTTCCAAATTGGTGAAAATTTTTCCAAGTCCAACACGTCTGGAAGTACTAAACTGCCTATTATAAGCGTTTTATTGCTAATTCCTCAACGATAAGGTATGGCATAGTGGTTAAGGAAGAGGATTACCATGCAGGAGGTAGATGGTTCAAGCCCCACGGGTGGCAGATTTTTTATAATTTTTTTTTGACTTTTTCTGAAATGATCCTCTTACCGTAACATGAATAATGTGTTTAGGCATAGTTTAATGTATTAATTATGCTAATTAATGATTTTTAATTATAGAAAAAAGCTAGTAAAAGACGAAAAATCGGAGTAAAAAATCGATAAAAAATCGACAGAATATCGAATTTGATAAAGTGTCGCGTTAGTTCCGCCTAAATCGTGAAATTATCTTTCGATATTATAGATATATTATCGATAAAATATCTTACTATAATCTCGAAATTTTTGCTAACTATAATTCGTCGATAATCTATCTATATATCGAAAGATAATTTCACGATTTAGACGGAACTAACGCGACACTTTATCGAATTCGATATTCTGTCGATTTTTTATTTCGATAATTTTTCGATTGTGCTACTCGGGCTGCCATTAAAAATATCAGAATACTTATTTTGAACAGAAAAAAATCAATAAGGTAGTGAAATTTTTATGAAATATGTTTCCATAAAATTCTTTTAAATCTTCTTTGAACGATAAAAAAAAATATTAAAAAAATACATTTATTCATCAATATAAAATTGGTTGAAATTTTTTCCTCGTATAAATCGTTTATTTTTCTGAAGCTTTCCAAGTTTAAACATAAAATTTCAAAAATCGTCCAAAATGTCTTGAAAGTTAGCATTTATACATATTACAAAAACTAGATTTCGTATAAAAATTAATCGATCTACGTATGTACTCGTACTTATTACTTAAGAACAAAAATTTTGATACTTCAAAAAAAAAGAAAAAAAATCCAAGTCTTCTCAATTGAATCCTTCTTCACTTTCAATTTCCACCTTCGCTTTGGCTCAAAAGAAAAACCAAAACCCACGCAACATCTATTGGGGGAGGGGTGAATACACACCTAAGAAGCCCTTACTGAGAAAAAAGAACCCAAGTAAGCGAAAAAGGAAAGCCCTTAAAGGGAAAAAAAGCTAGCAAGTTAATGAAACACAAAAAATGTTCTCAACTTCTCCGATATTTAAACTAATTATCGCAGGTATTTTATAAAAACTGCTAGAAAATTTAGAAAGGAGACCAGAGACCGGGGCGAGTTATGATGCGAAAACGACTGGTTTCCTTAGTGCGGAATTATTTTACACTTTGGCGAAAAGCAGGAAAATTGAAAAACTTCTCGGTGGCAAAAATAAATAAACAAATTTTAAACTGTTTAAAGCCGGAAGAAGCGTAGAATATCCTTTGACTAGTTTGAGTTTTAAATTAAATTTTTTCGCCATATTTTGTGAGCGAAGGAGAAAAAATACAGGAGAATGTGCGATAGGAGAATAAATGTAGACTGTAGAGTACAGCTCGGGTGTAAAATCGAAAAACAAAAATAAACGTTACAAATTAAATTAAACCGGAGCGAGAAAAATTAAAAAGTTCGTCTATATTTTTATATGATATCCGATATTATTGGCAATAATCCAACGTAACAAAAAATGTACCAATTTTTGCTGTTCGAATTTTAGTAGCAAAGGGTTTCCTTAAATCAAAATCGTCTTATTTTCTTTATTAAGTTAGTAAGCTTATCAAATTGACTTTTCTGTTGAGGCAGACTCGCTTCGATATAAAAGATTAATGTAGAATCAAACGAATAATTAATCTTACTCTGTTACTTTTACCATTTACTATTTTCTCCTGTAACGAATTTCAAGTGCCACTCAAAATGATATCGTTTTTCGACACCCACATCGACGTAACTGATCCTTTGGGCTGCAAAAAAATTACCCCCAAACCGAATAAAACACACGATACTCAGACAATTATTTTAGACAACGAAAATACTCTCGAGAAAGTTGTTCGCAGGGTCGAGTACACGACCTCATCACTTAATTTACTGCAACGATAACGATTCTATTTCGGATCACTTTACGTCAACGATACGTTCAACTTGAATCTTCCCTTTGAGACGGGAGTTTCTCGCAAACCCCCTCTTCACCTTTCCACAATCCGTATTCGCATAACTTTATCGGTAAACACTGGCAAGGCATCATTCGTGTCTCGTCGCTTGGCAATTTTTAACGCGCTATGCAAATAATACTTTTACCCAGAGTTGTGGCATGCTCGCAAAAAATTACCGTTATACATATAAAGGCTTCTTCCATTTGTACCACCGCACTCTCCTCCGTTCGTACTTCTTTTACGTATAATCTAATGCATTCGGTGTATGAAAAATCTTCTCTTAAATCCCATCTCTGACGTTTGTTTTTTTTTTTTCGTTTTTTTTTTAAGCGAAACCATGTTGAAAAAAATTCCAAACTGTGAAATTTTTCAAATTTAATAGCACCGCCGCGTCGTCATATCGTGTCTCAAAAGTGAAAGGAATACCTTTTAGAAATTTTATACACCTCGACGTTAAAGTAAATTTTATATTATAAAACTTTCGGAACCCTGTAAAATTATTTGAACACATTGTATAGATACAATAAGAAATACCTACATAACTATCTTTCATATTTGTTCGCATCCGAGTGGAATACCTACCTACAGCTCGAGGTATAGGTAAAAGGTATACATTTCGAGTTATTAACTATTCAACAAAAGCAAACACGAATACTTAATAAAATTGAATTCTATTCGCTTTTGTTTTCGCCATTTTTCGGAGCAAGGTCAATCGTCTGCGGTAAAAATAAGTTAGGTAAGTGTCAAAATTTCACAATTCGTTGACATTCATTCGTTAGATATTAAAAACTTTTAAAATATGCATAAATATTCCAAGCTGCTGCGTCGGATTTAATGAAGACAACTGGAGCGAAAATTTGATGGCTCGCTCGTCTCCAGGGGCGGAGACAACGATCACGAAGAAATATGCTGGATTATTAACGACGAGGAAATTATTAATTGCTTTTTTGTTGAGGAAGGAAAGGAAAATTGGAAATTCTGTCGAAGAAAATTCTGAACTTTAGTTATTCGAAGAAGGCCTTGCCCAGTTTAGAATTAATTTGTGAAAAAAAAAACATGAAAAAGAGCAGAAATGATTGTTTATTAGAGTCACAAAATTGGAAGCAGCTTTGAAAAAATTGTTCTATGAAAAAAATAAATAAAAGTCTATTATTTTCAAATTTTTTGAAAAATCATTTTTTCCAGACAACAAAAAATTGACTATCATAAAAAAATAATTTGAAAAATTAAAATAAATTTATTTCTACTAAAAATTTATAAGAAATGAAAAACTGTTTTTTA
The DNA here is from genome assembly GCA_959613365.1 of Balanococcus diminutus. Lineage (NCBI taxonomy): Eukaryota > Metazoa > Arthropoda > Insecta > Hemiptera > Pseudococcidae > Balanococcus > Balanococcus diminutus. The sequence continues at coordinate 14,923,493 of OY390718.1, read as the reverse complement.
CAACAAAAAAATATAATATGGGGCGAATTTTCTAGAAATTGAAGAAAAACGGAAACCCCGATTTTTGATTAACATGGAAATTGAATTTTAAAAACATTAATCAAAAATATCATGAAAAATTGGAAATTGATTCCAAATTCCAATTTCTTTTTAATTCTTCAAAGAATTTATGAATTTATGAATTTATTCTCACAAATTAAGAGCAATTTTGAAAAATAACAGATTGAAAAAAGTTGGATTTATTTTCAAAAATAATATTACCTATTTCAAAATAGATTTTTACAGAAAAATTTTGATAATGTATTTCACATAAATTTTTTAATGAATTAAAAAATTATTTGAAACAATAAAGGGCAAAATTTTCAAAAATTAGTATGTATTTTAAGTTGAAAAATGAATTTTATAAACAGTTTCTAAAACACTTTAGAATTGTACTTCACAAAGATAATTGATTACAATATGTTAAAAAAACAAATCATATAAATTGCTTTAAACCGTATGAAAAACGCTCATATTATTCAAAAAAATTTTAAATCTACTCTTACTAAGAAGCGTGTTTAATTTAAAAAAAAAAAAAAAAAATTGATTGAAAAAAAATAAATTGAATAAATTGAGAATCGTTCAATTCGAAAAAAAAAAAAATGAAAAATGAAAATTTAATATTTAAAAGTGAATTTTCACAGAAAAATTAAGTAGGTAAGTATTACATAATTTTTACATATAGGTAGGTAGGTACTTACAATTTTCAAAGAATTTAAAACCGATTTTCAAAAAAAAAAACAAGACAAAATTTAAAAAAAAATTAGATAGATACGTCGCGTCATAAGTTTAAAAATGATTTTTAATTTTTTTTTTTTTTGGAATTGAAAGTCAATTTTTAAAACAATTGATTCGCAGAAACACCGAAAAATTAAAAATTGATGGCGATAAAATTTTTTATAAATTTATTCAAGAAAGTTTGAAAAAAAAAATTGAATATATAAATACCTAACAAATTCCTCACTGAACAAAAAATTAATACAGAATTTTTAGAAATAAATTTTTACAGCAAAGTTTTCATAATTATTTGAAAAGCAGAAGCATCAAACTTGAATAAAATCTAAAATTGATTTTCATAAATATTTTTGGTGAAACTAAGAACAGAACAGAGTAAGGACTCCAGAGTAAGATCCTTATAAAAATTATATAAAAATCATTCTGACAAAAAGTTTTGAAAGACTGGCATCAAGTATTTTTACAAATTTAAGAATTCATTCTCATCAAAAATTAGAAGAAACTTTCTAAAAATGCATAAATAATTGATTTTAAGCGAGGGTGAAAAATTAAACATTAAAAAATTGAAAACATGATCTTTTTCAAAAATTTTGGAAAGTGGTTTTTAGAGAAAAACTTAAGATATTTTAAGCCCATTATTTTTACTAAATTTCTCAAAAAATATATAGGAATTTCATTTTTACAAAATGCAAATTGGAAAATCATTTTTGCACAGACTTTTAATTTTTTGTGGAATTATAATTTTTTTAAACATTTGGTAAACGTGAAGATAAATTTTTCCGAAAAAATTTACCTAGGTATAACTTTTTTTTTGGCAATTGAAAAAAATTAATTTTTTATTGACACTTTTTCGATGATTTCAAAACTGATTTTCATAAAAAACTTGAAAAAAACTTACGTTCACACAGAGATACTTAAAAATACAGGAAATCAGTTCAAATTTTTTTTAAATGTTTCTCCAGCCCCCCCCCCCCCCCCCCCGAAAAAAAATCATTAACAGATAAAATTAAAAAATCAACATCAATAATATCTACTTTTGAAGACAAATGAGAAATTTATCATTGAAGAAGTTTATTTTTTAAAGAAATTTTTAAAAGTTGAATAGCACGAAAAATTTTCAAAAGTTTTAATTTTTGCATAAAAAATTTAGTACCTAAGTCATTTTAACTAAAATTTTTGAAAAGAGTAAAAATTCCCCTAAAAGAATAGATTTTTTTCTGCGCAAAATTTTCAAAAATTTATTTTCCAAATTTCATACTAATTGTTAGAAAAAGTTTTCACAAAAACAAAGAAATAGAAAAGTAATTTGAACAAAAAATTTACCTAAATATAGTTTCTAGGTATATTTTAAATAATTTAAAATTACCTAATTCTCAACTTAAAATGAAAGAAAAATTTGATAAATCAACAAATATTACCTAATAAATTTTTGAAGTTATTATAAAAAATATATTGTTGTAAATAATAATTGAAGAAATCGATTTCTTACAAAAATTTTCAAAATTTGAATCTCATACAAAATTTTTAAAAATCGATTTTCACAGAAAAATTTCAGTTATTTATTTTTGATAAAAATTTTAAAAGAGTCAGCAGTTGATTTTCGTGAGAAAAAAATTCAAATTCCTTAACAAACATGAGATTTTCAAAAATTTACTTTTTCAAATTTGAATTAATTTTTATAAAGAATTCTTTAATAAACTTGAAATTCAGTTTTCACAAAAAAGTCGACTCATAAAAAATTTTCACACCACGTCCCAATTTTTTTTATCCGAACAATCTATGCGCAGCTGTTGGTAAAACTAGGCTTCGAACAAACAACTTTTCAAATCGAGATTTCCAGTTCTTCAACCCCCCTCTCCCAATCAAACAACCACTCCGCCTGAAACTCTCAAAATGCGGAAACCACTAGCACTAAACTTCGACATAAATATCCATGGCGCGATACATAAGATAGACGAGACCATGGTAAGATTTTATAAAATCGACGAAGACGACGGACTATAAATTAAAAAACTGTATTTATTTGCATCGTTGCCAAATACTACGCTAATCAGTTGGCCAACATTAATAAATTTAGCAAATTAAAAGCGCCATTAATTCAATCCGATAAAAAGACCCGACTCTATAGCCAACTTGGCTAAAGCTGTTAAGTCGATAAAAGTATAATGGCAGCCGAGCGATATAACTAAAAAGAGACAGCGAACACTGTGAACGGTAATGAAGTCGCGAAATTTCTTATCTTGTATCTCGAATAACACTACACTGTACACCCGAACCGTATCGATAATCGAATTGTTGTATCTGCCGATGTCGAAGAAAAGGTTTTGAAAGAGAAAATTCCCTTTGTCGAGCGAACCCGAAAATGGTAAAATCTTATGTCCGGACTTTGCAAATAAGCTTTCTGCGGATGGTTAACTTTTGCATTCGAGTAATAAAGACGAAGGGGTATCCGTTTAAAATCGTATTTTCTCCAAAATGCTAAACTTTACAAATGAGAAAATTTGCCTGCAAGAAATAAAACACCACACACAACCCAAAGATGATTTCATCGTCGGCAGTAAGTTTCCCAAAAATACTTAATTACGTTACAAGAGCGATAATTCCAAAACATTGTCGAGCATTCGGAACAGGCACAAATTTACGATACGTCAAATAATCCTTATCGAATAAATTTGCACAAGTTGACAATCGAGATCGTAATAATTTACTATATTAGTTTATAATTAAACTTAAGATCTTCCAACATTCTCGAGTACATAAAAGAATCACAAATGTGTTTCAAATCCAACAAAATACACGGGATCGATCTTATCCTACAATGAACGATTTTTTTTTTACGTATAAAGCAAAATATTCTTTTTCATATTTCAATATGCAGGCTAAATCTGAACGTAAGATATTGAAAATTCTACCTCTCTCGAAAGCACAACAACCTACCACAGAAGCAGCTAGTTTTAATAGCTTGTTTAAACTTTCGTCCCTGTAGCTTTGACAACTTCGAGTTCGTAAAGGAATCCGCATCTATTATGCATTCCAAATCAGCAATCGATCACCATCTATTATTTCGAATCGACACTTTGAACTTGTGTCTCCATGTTGAACCGAACAACCACAAGTAAACACCCTTTTGTCCTCTCTAAAGCTCGCCAAGATAACAGAAGTAAAATAAATTTTCGTTCTACAGACATAGAATGATATTTCAAGTGAGCATAACGTGCATGCGATTTTCTTCGAAGACACTCGAGGAAACGCAAGAATACCTACAATAATTATGGAATTCGAATGTAAAATTAAATAAATGGAATTCAGTTTTCAAGGCATCGATTCAACCCAAGGAACCAAATCGGGCATGAGATTTCAAGAATTTAAAGGGGCGTTTCAGAGATTCTTCAATATAGAAAGTAGGCATTTCGAATACGAAATAGGTATAGGTCTATTGAATCTAGTTCCGTTTCATTTTTAATAGTAAACACCACTCCCCCCCAACTACATCACATTGAACAGTTCTTCATTTAAAAAAATATATAAAAATAAAAATTAGGAAAAATTGACCATAAAAAACAAATTAAAAAAAAATTTAAAACGTTGAAAATTAATTTCAAAAAACATTTTTAAAACTAGAAAAAATGAACATAGACAAAATAAATCAAGAAAATTAAAAAAAAAAAAAAAAAAAAAAACTGAAATGATATAGACTAAAAATGAGGAAAAATCAGTTACTTTCCCTCTTAAACTATTATCTCACGGAAAAAGTGTTCAAGTTAAAGAAAGAAACCGGAAGGAACGTTTAATTGACGATTTAAAAAAACAAAAAGACTAATTCGCGTGAAATTAACACAAATAGAAATTGGAAAAGATAATCAATGAAAAAAAGAGAACTGGAAAAAGCTTAGATGAAATTTGAAGAAAAAAATTTTCTAAGATCTCTCATCTGCGTTCCTCGAAAACTATTTAGAAGAAACCTCAAATCCCAGATTTTTTTTTTTTTTCAAAAAAAGTATTGAAAGGAATTTTAAAAAACACGAAATTCAAGAATTAAATTGTGTAATAAACATTGATGGAAAATGAATTTAAAATCGAGAAAATCAAATTAAGAAAAAAGTTGGAAAAATCCCTTCAACAACTGTAGGTAAAAATTATCTTTTGAAACTAAGTATGTTCAATAAGGTCATTGAGATAAAATGTAAGAAAAATACTTCGAAAATTAATAAAAAAATTAAAAAAATATTATTAAACTAACATATCATATCTAAAATTGGGGGGGGGGGTGGTGGTGGTAAAAGATCAATCATTGAAAAAAATCAAAAATGACACGAAATTCGACTTCTTAAAAATTAAAATTAAAACAATTTGTAAATTGAAAAAAGTAGGTAATCCATGAAAAAAATTGAAAAAAAAAAATAATTGAATGGAAAAACTGAAAATCAGTCTTTAAATAATAGAAATAAAATTTTAAATCATGAAATGAAAAAAAATAAAAAATCACAAACATCAAACTTGAAGAAATTAAGAAAATTGAAAACAATTGAAAATGATAAAAAATGAAGATTTGAAAAAAGTCAAAGAAATTGAAAAAACAGAATGGTGGCGAAGTTTCCCCTCACTCCCCGATGATTATTGACAAACCAAACAACTTTCAAATTACAGAAATTATTTTTATTTAAATGATACAAAAGAGAACTTGTGAATTGAGAAAAAGTGAAAATTGAAAAAGAATGAGTCGAATGAAAAAATAAAAATCAGCGAAATCTACCAGACAACTATGTATCGTATTCGAATTAATGCATGATCATTCAAAAAAGTCTCCATATATGATGGATTCGTGAAAAAAAAAAACGAAATTAGAAAAATTAAAAATTGGTAAAATCACTACTTTCGTGACAACGAATATCCCAATGAACACCTTTCAAACTATAGAAAAGATTTTTTCTGTAATAAAATAAAAAAAGTAAAAAAAATTGATATACCTATTACGAAGAAGAAGAAGAAAAGGTAATATCTCCTCACAAATATCGTTTCATGAAAGAACCTTCGGATTAATTTTTTTTTTAAATTGAAAACAATTAACATACTGCTTTCATGAAATTTTTAAAAATTGACATTATTAAAAAAAAAAAAGAAGAAGAAATTAAAGGCAGAAACACAACAAATGAAAATTTTAAAAAAATGCATTAAAAAATTGAGTAGGTATTACAAATTTTCATGAGCACGAAAAAATAAAAATGGAATTACAAAAATACAATTTTTTTTTTAAAATACCCAGTAAAACTACCCACAACTATGTATTTTTAATCTTTTCGAAATAGCCCTAAAACTTTAGAACTAAAAATTAGTAAAAACTGAAAATTAAAAAAAAAAAACACGAGGAATGAAAAAAGAAACATTTTAGATAGAGAAAATCTCATAAAACTGAAGAATTTAAAAACAAAACCAAAAAAAAAAAACAATTGGAAAAACCACGACAAAATCAATAAATTTAAAAAAAAATGGAAAAAATGAAGTAGAACTTTTAAAAAAGACTAAAAATTTTAGCTATTGCATGAAACTTAATTCGAGCAGATTGAGATGTTAATATAATTGCATACTCGGTTTGCCGTAAATATTCCAATGCTCAGGCTCACAGATGTTAATAGAATTGCATACTCGGTTTGCCGTAAATACTTCAATGCTTAAGCTCACAGATGTTAATAGAATTGCATACTCGGTTTGCCGTAAATATTTCAATGCTTATATTTCAAGTTGAGCACATGCAGCGTGAGGCTTCGCTATTTTGGAGTTAATCTACCTGTTGTTGGAGCTCCTTCTACTTATAAGGAAAAAGGCAATTCAAATCTGAAATGTTTTGAACGAAATTCTGTTGAATTTTTCTAGAGTTGGACCAGAAGTAGTTTCAAAAATAAAAATTATCCTCAGATTTCAAAAAAATTAGTAACCCACCCTCCCCTCACATATTATTCTCCATTCAAAACAGTCTTCAAATCATAGACATCGGTGAAAAAATCAAGATTTGATGCTTATTAGTAAATTACGAGTACATTCATACATCAAAACAGTGTCTATGATGAATATTTAAAAATTTAAGGGGTCCTAAAAAGTAATTATTTCATACAAACTACGTAAAATGGTGAACTCATCATGGATCATTTCATTGGTTGAAAAAAATAAGCATTGGTATCCTTTTTCATTAAAATTAAATTTTTTCATCAATTTTTTTTAATTTAATTTAATTTTTTTTTTTTTTTTCGTTTTAAAATTTGCTCACAAAGTAAATGAATAACTCTATAAGAGGCGTGATGGAATTTTCATCATTATTGTTTAAATCTTTCAAGCCTTCTTCAACCAACATTCCAAAAAAATTCCACATCGCTCTGTTCAAATTAAGTGTATAAAATATGAACAACTTGTTGTGATTGAGGATATTATAACATTTTCCAGCATCATCAAATATTTAGATAGACGTAACGCTCAAACGATTCCTGCCAAAATACTATATTCCTTACTCAAAGCTCGTAGCTGAAATTCGGCATAATACTACAGACTTGAAATCTATTTGTTGTTCTTCTTGAAAAATAAACTTGTAAATTTAAACAGCTCTTTTCTCATTTCATCGTCTCGTTTAAGTACTTCTGTCCTTTTTAATAACAGTATTCAAAGATACTTCTGAAATGCCAATATGATGGTAATTTGGCGTTTTTTGATTAAATATCGAAGCTATTAAAATTCGCATATATTTCATCTGGTCAAGGGGTGGCAATGATGCGAATTCCATAAATAGGATTTTCCGCTTAGAACTTCTTGACTGACGATAAGAAAAAGGAAAAGGAAGGAATATTCGAAGAAAATTTCGCCTTTCTTTCAGCGTTTTTTTTTTTTTGCCTTTTTTATTAAATAAAAACTAGAAACACATTCATGTGGAAAGTTTTTAAAAAGAGATGCGTTGTTTCGGGCGACTGGAGAAGAGTCCATATTGCGGATACGGTTCATTTATGGCACAAAAAGCGTTTACAAAATTAAACATCGCTTTATGGTTAATTTTTTTGCCTGCTTTTAAGAAAAGATTAATCAACGAAGAATACGAATGTATAACTCGACAAAACGAGCCATATTGCTTGGAAGTGTTTGGTGAAAGAAAATGAAAAAGCGTTAATGGATTTTCAAAACCCTATAGGGGGAAATTCGCGAGCAAAACTTAGCCTCATGGGCTTCTTTTATACAAGTTGCAATTTATAAAAAATGTTTTGAAATTAAATTTCTCGCTGTAGAAATGATTGCTCTAATTATTAACGTTTACGGTTTACAGATAAAACGCATTTAATCTGTGATTTAAAACGACCATTATGTTTAAAGAGCGAGAGAGGCGCAAACCAGCTGGATAATTTATTTTCGTAATATACTTGACGATGCCACGGACAGCCCTTAATGTAACAGGTGATCAATCACCAACGGCATAACCCAACGCCAGCCAAGAGGAATACGAATTTTTATGGCGTTTCTCTGCAAAAATACATAAGGACGTTTTTTTGAAATAATGAAAACTCTAATGAGGATGGCGTTTCGCCTCGAATATTTCATAAAGCATTTTCGTCCCGGACCAGATTCTCCGCTCAAGCCTTGCATACGACTTCTTTTGAATTTCAACCTTTTTCTGTCTTTTTTTTTCCGCAAGGAAAAAACATTTTAAAAATGAATTTTCCAAAGTATCTCTTATAACGCGAACAAGTATTTCCTACTTTCATCTTATATACTCAGAATTTCGTCACATTTTGATTCGACCAATTAATTAGTCGATTCGTAATTTCCAATAGACATTCAGTTTGTTCGACTATATCGTATCTACACTTGATCAATTTATTCTTCGACCATGACCGCTTGCCCTCTCTTGAACCAAGCACCACACATTACCAAACTATATAGAGCTCGATATAATTAAAAAGCTCAAAAAGTTTTGCTAAATTTATAACGATGACGGCGTACACTTTAAATAAAGTTTTTTAATTCTCAATTTTATAATAAGGTAGTTTTCAAAAGTTAAGGTGCCAGAAATGCGGTTACCGGTTATTTTTATCGCATGGACTGGGTTGGGCTGAGTAAAGCTAACCGCTTTCTTCGAGTTTGTTTTCTGATAATTTATATTCTGTTTACTTTATTATGAGAATCGGGCTCGCGATCGTATCCTATGTAACACGATGAGGAAAATTTTCTCATTTTTTTTTTGCTCCAAGTTTTTTTTTTCGCATTTAATAAGATTTTTATATAACGGGTTCGTTTCGTCCTGGAGCGAATTTCAAATCCGGATAAGAGGTAAATTTTGAGGAGAATGATTTGTTGTGAAATTCGCGCGACGTTTGATGTTTAAACCAATAAAGACTATAGCAAGATAAGTCATATTTGGGTGGAAATTTTTTTCTAGTAGTTCATCATCAAAATATAAGGAACCTAAATACATCATCAAGTTGAATTTTTAAAATCACCCATGATCTCCTGAGGCCCCAAAATTCATGTCTGGACATGTTTCAATTCGATATTTGAAGTATTATTGCGTTTTCTGCAGAATTGATAATTTTTCCCCTCCCCATTTTCATGAATTAAGTAGGTTTTGACTTGGGAAAATTACGAGGAAGTAAAATTAGAAAATAAATGAACAAAATACCAATTCTTAATTATGAGAAATTGTAATTCTTAAAAATTGTCATCTAAAAAAATTGAAAAATTTTACTACATTTTTTTAAAACAAAGTTAAGAAACAAAATTATTAAAAAATACGTTTGTAATGAATAAATTGGACATTAAAAAATAAATAAAAAACAGTTCTTTTTGAACAAAATTTCAAAAAATTGAGATTTATTTTTCAACAAAATTTTTAACAATATTTTTTTAATAAGTGAAAACATAAAAACATCAAACAATTGAATAAAAGTTGAAAATTCATTTGTTAGACAAAACTTCGACATTCATTTTTTGATCAAAAAGTTCAAATTTATTAATAGGTAGGTACTAAAATAAAATTCAAAACTTTGTTTTTGGACAAAATTTTTAAAATAAAGAATAATAAGTACCTATGCAAAAATAAGTGGGTAGATATGTAAGACAGAAAGAAGAAAAATAAAACTCAAGAATTGTCATTTACTTGAAAAATTCAACCAAATTTTCCTGACAAAATTTGAAAGAACGTCCCAAAAAAATAAATCATTAAAAAAATTGTCAAAGAACTTTTTTCTCCAAAGGAAATTTTGAAGAAAATATGTTTTTTTTAGCTGATTTTTTTCTTCGAAAAAATCAGCTATTAAATTTGACCCGTTGGTAGCAGTGGGGGTGGGAGTGATATTTCTCGACGTTTTATGACAAAATATGACGATTGGCACTAATTTCGCATTTTGGTATTTCTTTATATATAACTATATATATGTATGTATGTATAGACCAAAATTTGTTGGTGCGATAACTCGAGTTATAATTGATGGAATTAATTGAAATTTATGTCAATGGTAAAGGGTCTTTGTGAATAGAAGCCTATTGAATTTGAGCAAAATCGGTTCGCGGGTTCACGAGATATCCGCGATCAAAATTTTCAAAGCTCATTAGCTCCTTAAATATGGCAGATGGGTGAAATTTGTTCATAACCTTTTCTGTAGTAGAGATCAAAATTTATTCAAAAATGCAATCGTTCAAATAAATCAGTCGTTCGCGAACGATTTGTTCAAATGAATCAGTCGTTCGCGAACAATTAGTTCGGCTGAATCAGTCGTTTGCAAACGTTTCATTTCATTTCATTCAAATGAATCAGTTGTTCGCGAACGTTTTGTTCAAATGAATCAGTCGTTCGCGAACGATTGATTCAAATGAATTAGTCGTTCTCGAACGATTCGTTCAAATGAATCAGTCGTTCGCGAACGATTCGTTCAAATGAATCAGTTGTTCGCGAACGATTCGTTCAAATGAATCAGTCGTTTGCGAACGTTTTGTTCAAATGAATCAGTCGTTCGCGAACGACTTCAATTGAACTGATCGATCAAATTTCAAATGAATCAGCAATCAGTTGTTTGTGGACGATTAGTACAAATGAATCAGTAGTATGTGAACGATTGGTTGAAATGAATCATTCCTTCGTCAACGATTTGTTCGAATGAATCAGTCTTTCGTGAACGAATATTTTTAAACGATTTTCCAATTTTTTTTAGCTTTTTTGTTGTGTTTGGTTTTATTCATTCTTCACAATTTTCCAATGAACAGTTTATTAAGAAAATTGAATCCAGTAACATTATCAATTTGTTAGAGTAGGTATAGTTATTGGAGCTAAATTTAAAAATTTGATTAGAGTTACAATGATATTAGTAGAAGGATAAGACAACAATGATTGATGGAGCATTCATAAGAATAAGAAAAACCAGAAAAAATCAGTTTTTCTGACGCAGAGGCTGCGTCAGAGTTATTTAATTTTGAAAAAGAGTAGAAAAAATCAATTTTTTTGAAAAGTCATAAAAAGTAGGGACAGAATGCTCTAAAAATAAAATTCTAGAGGAAATGGTTTAAAAATGTAGGTACCCAAAAAATATCAATTTTTGGCATTTTTTTAAAACTTTCTACTCAATTATAAAAATGAACAAAAATTCAATACCTACTTTTTTGCTTTTTGAACAAAATTTAAAAAAAAAATCGAAAATATCAAAAAAATGAAAAACTGGTTTCTTTATCTACCAAAATTTTAAAAAATCCAAAGAAAAATTTTTTGAGAAAATGGTTTAGAAATGTAGGTACAAAAAAAATATCAATTTTTGGATTTTTTTTCTACTTTCCACTCAATTTTAAAAAATCAAGTCTTTTTGAAAAAATTCAAAAATGAAGATTTTTTTGAACAAGTTTTGAAATTCTGAAAAAATATATATCGTTTTTCGAGCATCTGCCTGATCAGAAAAAAATTGTTAAGAGAATAAAATTACAGGAAGTTTTCCTCAAAAAAAAAAAAAAAAAAAAAAATATCAAGAATTGAAAAAAATGTACTTATTATAAAATTAATTTTAGAACATGGAAAGAATTATTTATCTCTAAAAAAATAAATAATAAATGAATAATTTTTTCGTTTTTCAAAAAAAATTTCCAAAAAATGAGTGCTCAAAATATTTTAATTAAAATTTTTTAATTTTTCAAACAAGGTTTGGAAAGAATGTTTTTAAAAGAAATTCTGATTAATAACCTACGTATTTAGGAACTTACAAAAAAAAATGTTTTTAGAATAAATATTTAGGTATAACTTATTACCTATTAAAAAAAAAAAATCTATCAACAAAAAAAGTAATTGAAACAAAATAATATAAGAAAGAAATCATTTTAAGATTGTAAACATTTTTTTTCCTTCCAATTTTTTAAAAATTGGTGTGTGAGTAACTGATTAGAAAGATTATTCATACCTAAATAAATTTTTGAACAAAATTTCAAAAAAAAATATTCAAAAATGAATCAAATGTTTTTTTTTTTTTTTTTAATGAAGTTCGGAAGCAATGTTTCTGAAGAAGAGAAAAATAATAAGTGAATAATGATTATGTAGATACACAAAAATTGAAAAGAAATTGACAATTTTTTAAAAACAGTTTCACAACAAATTCAAAAAAATAAAAAAATACTTCTTTAAAATATTTTAAATTCTTAATTAAGTAAGTAATAAATAACTATATATTATATTAATTTAAAATTATTTCGAAAACTGATAATTTTTTTTAAATAAAAGAATATGTTACTCGTTAAAATATCACCTAAAACAATTTTGTCTACAAAAAATATGAAAATGTTGAAGGATTTTTCAGAACTTTATTGTTTTTTAAGCGAAATGTTTAAAAAAATTATTAAAAATGCAACTAAAAGATATTGGAAATGATTCCAAAACCAATCACAAAAAAACAAATTAAAAATTTGTTCAAAAAGAAACTTATTGAAAATCTAATTGAAAATAGTTTTTGAACAAACTGAGGAAATCTGGGACCACAAAAATTTTCAAGGAAAAAATTTCAAATGCAATTTCAAGAATTTAGCCTAGAATAAAAATTAGATGCCTATTTTCGTTGGATTCCAAGCATACTTTAACTACAACTTTTTAGATGGTTAGAGGATGGGAAAGGGGGTCTGGTCAATATTTCTTCCAACGACCGCAATAAATTTCACACTTAGCTCGATACTTGACCGAAAAATTCACCGCATATCTACACAGATCACCTTACACGACGTTCCCCTTCCATACCATTAGCATATTTCCACTTTCTAAATGTTCTTTTTAACGCAACGCGAATCGATAAAAATAATCTTAATCTACATAACAAAGAAAAACTCGTTAAACCAATTGAAAGTCCGTTAAAAAGTTGTTCATTTTTTATAAACGAATGACGTCGGAGGGGGGAAACTTTCCAGCAGAACTAACGTCGTTTTTTTAATCCCCTAACTTATAGTATTTTCCTATTTTATTTTATACGATACCGCGTAACCTTTAATTCTACGTTTAAAAACACCTTTTCAAATACCGATTAAAAAAGCAAAAAAAGAGAAAAACTATTACTTACTGGTAACTGAATGTAACAACAATAACAGCAACGAATAAGGTAGCATGTTAAGTGAACGTTAATTTCATTTGGATACAAAACGCGCAATAAATTTGAACACTAAATTGACACGAACTTTGTAAAATGACAATTAATTAACGTTCATTCCCGCAGTAATCGATTCGCGAATCGGAATTTTTTTCGCCGAGCCTGTAAAAAAATCAAGCAGAAATAAAAAATTGGAGTATTAGTACGATATTTGGGAAGCATTAAGATGGATGAATTATAAATTTTTTAAAACTTCGTAACATATCACTCGAGGAAAACTTTACCCAATCGTTATATAATTAATAAAGTTTATTTGTTTTGTTTTAGTTCCAGTCTAATGAGATGCAGTGATAACTGACAGCATGGTTTTCTCACTTCCAGACTCGTTTAATTTTTCACCACTGTGTTAAATAAACATCGCAGGTATAAGAAACCGTCTCGACGTTTCAAACTTCCACTTTTATTTGACTTTATTACGGTGAAATTTACTCCTTCTAAACGAAACTCGAAGTAGGAAATTAAATTTGAATTTATATTCCAAAATGGAAGGGAAAACAAGGCGAAGAAATAACCGAGCAACACAATTCGTATTGAATTTTAATTTGAAAATTTAATAAGTTTTCCTTTGGGGATTTTTTGCAGTTCCATGTTACGTTTTTAATTAATTTTTCCAACTCTGAAGTGAAGAAAATTTCATTTATGAGGAATCTACGTTGTTTCGCCTCGACAAGAACTGGTTTCCATAATACACCCACATCATTTGATAAATTTCGCGAAAAACTTGGAGCATATTTCAAGCTATATACGATAAATCAGGTGAACTTGAGAGAGCTCAAGAAAACCGTACATATAATTTAGTCAGCGATGAAAATTATTAATAGTTTCATTAACATAGCTGAGAAAACGAATACCTTTTTCGAATGGCCCGTTCCTGAGCTTTGGGCCTGAGCCCGATAAATTCGTAATTTATGTATACCCCGTCCAATGAAAATTATTACACTAAATCTTATAAATTTATAGATTACGAGTTAATTTTATAATTTAAGAGGGTTCGATATTTGGCTAGCGGATCCATTTTTGACGGGTAATTTTTCTTAACCGGCTCGCTCATTTTTCAACTTAATACGACTCGAACGAGAAAAACATCGATTTACAATTTTATATGACCAGCAGTAACAGCCAACAGTGCTACCTAGAGAACGGTCCCAAAAATACCAGCTTCGGTCTTCTCATTAGCTTCCAAAAATACTCGTTCAACTTATTATTAAGGTGTCCATTTTTTTTTAAATTTCGAAATTGTAGAAAGAAATACGCCTCTTAAACTTTTTTCCATCGGCCAAAAATTATTCCATAAGTTTTCTCAGATTTTTAAAATGAAATGAATTGCGTGCCTCAAATTTTAACGTGACATTTCCATAAAGATTTTAAACTGAACTATTACTTTTTGAAAAGCAGCGAAACAAAAATCACGTTAAAAATTAATTTTTGGCAGGAGTTTGAAAAACACAGAATTCTTTTAATTATTTATTACCTGCGTTTTACTTTTTCGACAGGTTCAATGATAAGTATCCTTTTCTCGAAATTTTCCATCGTCATTTTTTCAACATGACTTATATTTTCTCAAAAATTATCGCGAAAAAAAATTAAGTGTAAAATTGAATTTTTGGCAGGGGTTCGAAAAATATTGATTTTTTTAAATCTATACGTTTCACCCCAAAAAAATTTTTACAAGCGGTATTTTTTCCCATTCAAAATGCCTCTTAGTTTTTTTTTTCAACTCGGACGATTACAGAAAATTTAGGCTGAAAATCAAATTTTTGGCATGGGTTCGAAATATATAGGTAAATTTTTCAAAATATAGATTTTCCATAAAATTTATTGACCTTAATTATTTTTCTTTTTTTTCAAATTTTTAAGAACAAAAAAAAATATTTGAAAATTGAATTTTTGACAGGGGTTCGGAAAATATGAGATTTCTTCAATCGCCTACCTCGTACATAATTCTTTTTATGCAAAAAAAATAAATAACGCTTGTTTTTTTTCAAAATTCGTCTCGATTTTTTCACTTTTTTCCAACTCAGGTAGGTAATCACAGAAAAATTCACGTTGAGCATCAAATTTTTGGCAGGGGTTTGAAAAATAGGGAATTTTTCAAGTTAGGAATTTTCCTTTTTCCCAAAATTTGTTGGACTATGATTTCTTTACAATTTTTTTTCAACTTTGTTGAGCAGAAAAAATTTCTGTAGTTGAAAACTGAATTTTCGGAAGGGATTTGACAACAACGGAATTTTTTCAATTACCATCCCTAATTCATTTTACAAAGAAGAAATTTTGAAAGAACATATTTTTTTTCTACCAAGTTTTTCTCAGTTTGTTACCTTCTTTTTTCACAAAACAGATCGCCAAATAATAAAGTTGAAATTTTTTTGGCAGGATTTCAAAAAATACAAATTTATAGGTATTTTTGCAAAATTTACTGACTTGATTTTTTTACATTTTTTTTTTTTAAATTTTTGAATAAAAATGTTTTGATAAAGAACTGAATTTTTGATAGGGTTCAGAAGATGCAGAATTTTTCTAAATTAACTCATTTTAAACAACAACAAAAATTATACAGGTCGTATATTTTTATCTAAAATTAAAAATTTGATTTTTAATTATAATTTTATGACTAGGTATGAGTTTCAAAAAGTATGGAAACTTGAAATTAATTAATTTTCATTTTTCCTTCGCTGCTAAAAGTAATGCAATATCTTTTTCGATTTTTTTTTCCAAACATTGTTAAACAAAAAAATTTCCAAATTGAAAATAAAATTTTTGGCAGGGGTTCGAAAAACAATAATTTTTTTAAATTAAACATTTCCCAAAATTTATCGATATAGATATATGGACATAATATATTTCTTTTCCCAATATTTTTTGGGGGAAGAAATCGGTGAAAATTGCATTTTCGAAAGAGGTTCAGAAAGCACGGAATTTTTCGAAATGCATTTCCTACATAAACTTTTGAAATTGAATTATATTTTTCTCCAAAGTTGTCTAATTTTTTTACTCCCCCCCCCCCCCTTCAGTCTTCACACAGATGACCATAAACAATTATTTTGAAATCTAAAGTTTTGGTAACGAGTTCGAGAAATTCCAAAAAAAATAATACTTAGGTAATTCCTTGTCCAGCAAAAAAAAAAAAATTAAAATTAATAATTTAACAATTTCTTTGTACAATCATCATAAAGTTATCCTATCTCTTACATAATTGTTGATACCAGTTCGAAAAAAGTCGAATTTTTCAACAAATTTTAATTTGTCAATTATTCAATTTCGACGTGGACATGTCAAAACCACGTATGTTGGAATATCAAAATTTTACAGGAGAGACAAAAACGTCGCCAAAAATACACGCGTCTTACGTGATTTTTAAAAGTAAATAAGCCGATTGGAACGTTAGAATTCGACTACGACATACGAGGTGATCAAAATTAGATTTCTCAATTTTTTTCCTATAAGAAACCCCAAAAAAGTGATTTTGCTGGAAAACCCGACATACGTGGTTTTGACACGTCCACGTCGATTTTCAACCAAAAAATTTTTATTCTTTGAAAAAGGAAAAAGGTTATAAAATTAAAGTCAACAAATTTCAGAGAGTTTATAATCTAAAAATTTTCGTAGGTACTTATTTTTCGAATCCTCTCCATACCTAATTAAATTTTTTTTGTGAGGGGGGGGGGGGGGGGGGGTAGCAACGAAAAATTCAAGAAAAAAAAAGTGTATTTGCCTGAATAAAAAAACAAAACGAATTAAAAATTTTTTTCAAGTTTCCTTATCCCCTGTCAAAATTTCTATTCCCAATCAATTTTTTTCTCGATTTTTTTCTCGACAAAGTTGAAAAAAAAAAAAATAAATAAATAAATAAAATTGAAGTAAACAAATTTTTGAAAAATAATAAAGTTACCTACTTTTGAAAATTCAATGTTTTTCCAACTCATGCCAAAATGCAACTTTCAAAATTTTATTTTGCCAAGTAATGTTTAGCAAAAAAAATAAAGAACATTTTTTGAAAAAAAAAATTACGACTGCAGAAAAAATGAAAAGCAATAATTTTAGAAAATTCGTGTTTTCTCAATACCTTTGAGAAATTCAATTTTACAACCTAATTTTTTTTGTCCCAAGAAGTTTGAAAAAAAAGAAAAAAAATTAATTCAAGAAAATTTGGAAAATTCAAAAAAAATCGTATTTTTTATACGTATTATTTTCAAACCTATGTAGACCAAAAATTTGATTTTTCTACTTGAAAAAAAAAATGTTTGTACGAAAATGTTTGGAATTTCTATTTACTTACTTTCAATGCATTTTATTACGAATTTACGATACTATGAGGGTAAAGTATGAACCCAAATTGAGGAATGTCAATCAATAAATGAAAAACGAAAACTATTTCCTCAAAACAAATTTTATTTAAGCGACGCATGTCTTGAAAAGTGCTTCGCTTAAATAAAATTTTATTTGAGGAAAGATTTTTCGTTTTTCATTTATTAACAATACTGCGAGTTTATTTTAAAATGTTGGTTTTCAGAAACAAACTGTTCAACGTAAAATTTTTAGGTATATGTAAATTCTCACGTTGAACTTTTAGACTCTGGCGGTCCGATTTAATTTCAATTTTCAATTAAGAAATTCTGAGAATAGCTCGAGGGCATGAAGAAAAGGTTCATAGGGTGTTCACTTCCCAAATTTAATTTTTTTTTTAATAACAGACACCCCGATATACCCATGTCATACGTAATCATTTATTTGAATAATTGATGTTTAAAATAAACTTCAGCTGAAAACTTTCTTTCATTATTGAGGTCACTAACACGCGTTGCGGTGCGCTACTTCGCCATCGTACGTCGTACCAAAGTCGTCTCTCTTGCATCCGAGCTTTAGCATTACATTGTAAAGTTTCTTTAATAAAAAATCGACGGCGCTCGTAAAGTTTATACTGAAATTAAAATTTCACTTCAACCTCTAAAAAACACGCAATACCTAAATTACGAGAAGCAAAGCGTTGCCGAAGGGCAATTATAAACAGAAACAAGAAAATTTAAACAATTTCGTAATGAGAATGCAATCTCCTTCGAGTCGTCGTCTCCCAAAATACAACGTGTTTTTAGGAATTTCTCCCTGACTCCTCCTCCTCCTTAAAAATATCCACCCAGCCAACGATCTGCAAGTTGTACATACGCAATCCATTATGGTATTTTGGTGCAATGGTGACTTTTGCGAGACCATTTAAAATACCAGATACCTTTAAAACTAGACAATATGGCATTATCGTTCGTACAGATATATTCCCATTGGCGTGACATGTCTTGGCAACCTAATGAACTAGGTTTTTGCATCGGAATAAAAGTAAATCTACGTATATACCCTAGCACATGGCGAATACCTATATGCGAGAGTACAATGCTGTAGAGTAATTTGAAGCCCAACTAAACTATACAAATAACACACGTACAAGTTAACAAACCCCTCCTTCTTTCTCTATCCTCAATACAACTTCAGCATCAAAAGCATCCTATAGGGTGTCTTGGGAATGGACCAACACGGAAACTGAAATAGTACCTAACACGTTTCTAGACAAATTCCAAAGCGGTATCTTCGCCTCGGTTTAGATTCAATTAAATTATATGGAATTTCAATTTAGCAGCTTACGGTTCAATACATTTTTTATTAATTCGATTATCTTCTCCAGCACATTATCGCTCGTCAACTTGAAAATTCTGTATCGTTTGGCTATGGTAATACGTATAACTTCAAGCAGCAAAATACTATATCCAAGATGGTTAAAATCGTCGCTCGTATATTCGTTTATTTACCGTTTATACCACCACAGATGCTAAATGTCTGCAAACCTATATCCTGGTATGCTCGTAGTGTATAAACCACCACTCCTACGCAATAAAAACCGTCCGAGTAATTTTTCTTTTACGATCATCGCCTCACTCTAGAGCTCTTTCCGCTATATTTGGCGCGTAATGACCGAGCTCTAAGTGATACTTGTGAAGCACCGAGAAGCGCGATTACGATCAGTCATTTCCCAAACAGGAGATTCTTTTACTTACAGGGAACTCGTTATAACGTATAAGGGATTGTTATTTTTTGGAGATATTCGAACCAAAGGAATTTTTCCCAAAGCAGGAATTCGTTTGAAATTAATTATGAATTGATAAAAGCATCGCGATGGTGTCAATAGTGGAGAAAAAGGATCTTCATTTTCCCAACAAGAAGTAGAAAATCGCCAGAAATATCGAACTGGATAAAATATGGAATGAAATTAGTGAAAAAATATCTCCGGATTTGTAATCAAGGATCTCAAAAACCATGAAATTGATATGCGAAACTATATTTTATCATTTTTCATCCTCTTCTCCAACATGTATCTATCTCTATCATCCCCTGTAAAAACGTCACAGAGTGCAATAAGCGACAAAACATAATCAGAATTAAATTCAGCGACCTCAAAAACTATGAAATTGATATGCATGACGGTTTTTTATCATTTTTTGGTTCCCCTCCACAACATATATCAGTCTCTATCCCTTCATTTTTTGTCATAGAGCGAGATAAGCGACAAAACATAATCAGAATCAGCGTTGCCGAATAAAAATTCGAAAAATCAGGTGATTTTTTTCTCTGAAAAATCAGGAGATTCAGGGGAAACGAATTTCCATGAAAAAGCAGTAGATTTTAGGAGTTATCCATTAAAAAGTAGTAAATTTTTGAAATTTTCCATGATAAAGTAGTAGATTTCAGAAGATTTTTCATAAAACAGAATAGGTTCAGGAGTTTATTTATTTATTTTTTCATGATACATGATGTATGGTCCTGTTGTCATTGGAAAAATTTGTTGAGTGAAAAATCAGTCGTTAAAATTGAAAAATTTGTTTCTACTTTTTTTTTGAGTCACATTTTACAAAAATTTAAGATTTTTTGAAAAAATCAGGAGATTTTTGAAGAAAATACCGGAATTTTTCTAAAAAATCAGGAATCTTCGCTGAAAATCAGTATAGATCAGGAAAAATTCAGTACAGCCTCAAAAAAGTAGGAGGTCTCCTGAAAAATCAAGAGCGTTGGCAACGCTGATCCGAATTGAATTCAATGACCTCAAAAACCATGAAACTGATATGCATGACGACTTTTTATCATATTTGTTCCCCTCTCCAACATATATCCGTCTCTATCCCCTCTTTATTCATCAGGTAACGCGATAAGCGACAAAACATAATCAGAATTGAATTCGCAGTGACCTCAAAAACCAAGAAACTGATATGCATGACGACTTTTTATCATATTTGTTCCCCTCTCCAACATTTATCCGTCTCTATCTCCTCTTAATTCATCAGGGAACGCGATAAGCGACAAAGCATAATCAGAATTGCATTCAGCGACCTTAAAGACCATGAAATTGATATGCATGACAGTTTTTTATCATTTTGACTCCCCTCCCCAACATGAATCTTTCTTGATCCCCTTTTCCTTCGTCATACAGGGAGATAAACAACAAACTGTGATCAAAATTGAATTCAATGACCTCAAAAACCATGAAACTGATATACATGATGACCTTTTATCATTTTTGTTCCCCCTACACAACACATATCAGCATAGATTAACCTATAAATAGATAGCCAGCCCTTATGTAGAGAATGTCTCGCCCTGCTTTTAGTCAACCTTTAAAAAAAAAATCAAGTTCCACAGTTTTGTGAAAGAGGGCGTCTTAAAGTGAACGTGCGCGAGTGCATGATTAGTCTGCGTCCTTCCCCTTTCCATCCCAAAAACGTTGCTACGTAACCGCCATCTGGGAAAGAGCTCCATAACTAGATGAAAAACGGGCTCCTTCAACAAAATAAGCGAGACCTTTTTTTTGCATGGGCTGGCTATCGATTTATAGGTTAATCTATGATATCAGTCTCTATCCTCTCATATTTCGTCATAGAGCGAGATAAGCGACAAAACATAATCAGATTTGAATTCAGCGACCTCAAAAAGCATGAAAATGATATGTATGGTGGTTTTTTATCATTTTTGATACTCCTCCCCAACATCTATCTGTCTCTATCCCCTCTTATTTCAGCAAAAACGCAATAAGCAACAAATCATAATCAGTATTGAATTAAGTGACCTTATGAAATTGATATGCATAACGACCTTTCATCATTTTTGTTCCCCCTCCCCAACATGTATCAGTCGCTATTCCCTCATCTTTTGTCAATTTGCCATAAAGTGGGATAAGCAACAAAACATAATCAGAATTGAATTCAGGGACCTTAAACACTATGAAATTGATATGCATGACAGTTTTTTATCATTTTTGATCCTTCTCCCCAACATTGTTCCCCCTCTCATACATGTATCCGTCGCTGTCCTCTTTGTTCATCATTAGGCGAGATCAGAGACAAAACATGATCAGAGTTGAATTCAGCGACCTTGAAAATCACGAAATTAATACGTATGGTACGAGCATATGCATGAGGATTTTTCATCACTTTTACTCCTTTTCCTCCTCAACATGATGCATCTCTCTGTCGCTCATTCTTCAGCATAGTGAATGATAAGAGATAAAACATCATCACTCATTAGAATTTGAATTCAGCAACCCCTAACACGAGAAGATTTGCTTAAATTGCGATTTGAAAATAATAATTTTTCACTCTCTTCTTACAGTGGGTCACATTCTAGGGAATATGACTTTCAGATGAGCCACGTTCTGATATCTGAATCTTGAATGAGCTAAACTTTGTTAATCAGAATCGTGAGTGGGCTCCGTTTCGCTGAATAGAATCTTAGTGGGCCATAATAAGAGGAGATCTGAATAGGATGTGAACCTGAGATGGGTCAGATTTGAGTTGATCTGCATATATGGGCCAGATTTGTAGGATTTATGCCGGCGGCTGGCCAGATTGGTGATCTTACCAGTGGTTCAGATCTTACAAATATAGCCAGCCTGTGGCTTAAATCCTTCAAATCATGACCTACCTCAAGTTCACGTTTTATTCATAACTTTATCAAAGTATAACTCCTTCAATATTCAGATCTTAGTATGTGGTTCATCTAAGGTTCAGAACCCCTAAAATGTGGCCCACTGTAATGAACTAATGAGCAGGTGAAAAATGATCTACAAAAATTACGATTTAAATATTCAAACATGGGTATCAAACTCACACATGAGATTCACACCAAAATTACATCGAATGATAACAATAATGATGGTGATATCGATAGTGTAAAAGAAGGGGATACTAATCTGGTGACTCGTACATCGATTTCAAGGGTTTCATAGACGCTGAATCTAAATCTGACATATCAAATTTAGACGTCAATTCATAACAAACGAATTAACAGTCACTCTACGTAACTAATTTCTCATCATACTGCAATTTAGGTAAATTTTACGCCCACTAAATACATCACCAATACAACCCAAGACCTTTAACGCGTTCAATATTGTCATAAAACTCGCAGCCAGTCTTCGCATCCAATTATGATCAATTTTTCACAAATAATTTGACTGTCGACGAAGCGACTTGAAAAGAACGTGCGTCGTTTGCCAAAAGCTTTAGCCATATTTAAAGTGGAACTTATTGGCAATCGCTTCATTACGCTTTACCAAGTTTTCTCAAACGAATAAATAGATTACGCGTTCCAGTTCGAACCAAACACAAAACAAATGACGATTTTCAATTGTACGATAAACCAAGTGCAAAATGAAGCTGAAAATCCTCGCGAATTTACAGCTTCCATACGTTGATGTTTTTTCAGTCACTTTTTATTGGTACACTACTCGATCAAATGTAAAATATGCTAGTTTTTTCTCGAGTCATCGTCGTTATTATGGCATGATTTTCCAAAGACCAGCCAGGTAAAAATTTTGAAAATCTAGATAAAAAACACACGCAATCCGAACTAATACAAACATTTACTGGTGAATCGTCGGTAAATTGTTTTTTTTCTCGCGATAAAAATAACAAATTCCTCAGTCTAGTTGTAGAGAGCAGGAAAATACCATACACTTACGATGATTTTTACAATTTTGCTACATTATCATATGAAAAAATCAAATTCGTGCTGAATTCGCCAACTTAAAAATTCTCATAACGGACGCGAAATAGACCAGGCCAAAGCTACAATGTGGAATTCATTTGGAGTGCAATTTTTTCGTGCTATTCATTTATATTGAACTGTTTATCTCTCTTTTTTTAAATTTTTTTTTGAAAGACTCGTATGGCAAGAGGACGAAGAGTCTTTAGGAACTCTAAATAATATGTACGAATATTCATGTTCATTTGAATTCACGATTTTTCTCTGATTCCAATAAATTACAATAATGATCAATTTTCAAAATCCAGCCTAAGTTTTCTACAATTTCTAAACGTCTATTTTCAAAAATCGACAAATTCTAATATTTTGAGATTTTAGCAAAAAATCGAAAATTTGGACTTTTTAAAAATTTGATGAAACTTTGAAAAGTAAATTTTTAATTTTAATAATTTTTCAAAACTGAAGCACTATTTTTTTAATTTGGTTAAATTTTTTGAAATGTTTATTAAAAGGTCAATTTTCAAAGCAAGAACAAAAGTATCTTTGAATCATGGAATTTATTTACTTTTTTTCATATACTAATTCCATTTAAAATTTAAAATTAAGGGGAAAAGGTCAAGAAACACAGTTCTAATTTCGTGCGAAATGTCTATTTAAAGACAAATCAAAACAATTTTCAAAAATATTGTTGAAATCAAAAACAGAACAGACGAAAATCACAAATCATAGATAAACGAGATGTAAAAAAATCATCTATGAATTCGGTAAAATTATTTCAAATTTACTAAAGTTCAACACCTACTCTTTTCAACTTTTATGCAAACATTAATTTTTCTTACATGTAAAGAATTGAAAAATTAGACACAATACGAGAAAAAATAGTTTTAAAATAATCCCAAAAATTAAAATTTTAAGCAAAAATAAAATTTAAAAAAACATTAAGAACTACTTAATTCGAAAAAAAAATAAAACAATTTTCAAATTTTGAAGAACTTCTATATAAAAAGGAATATACATATTTGTACTTAAAACAAACTTATTTTTTGACAGAAAGATTATTTTCCATTTTTCAATTAGAATTTGTGGTTCACTCCCTCCTCTTATAAAAGCTTGAAAATGAAAACAATCAATACTCAAAAACTCACTATCAATTAAAACTTCTGCTTTTTGAAGAAAAAAATTTTAAATTCAATTTACAGTTCTTTGGCTAAATTTATGAAAAAATTCTCAGGAATCGAATGGAAGTGATTTCAGGTCCTTATCTTAAAAAATGAAGAAGTTATTAATTTTCTAACGCAAAAAAATGAAATTCTGAAAACAATATTATTTTTTCAATCTGAGTCCCCTCCCCGCAATTTGAGGATTTAAAAAAAATATTTTATTTAAGATGCTTTTCAAGTGAAATTTTGTTTTTCGACATGCAGTTCCTCTTCCCATGCACCCTCAAATTTTTTGGAATTTATAAAGTACTTATTTCAATTTTTGGAGTCAAAATAAAAAAAAATCTCAATTTTTTCTGAGAAAAATACCTATTTTTCTTTTATTATTATTATTATTATTATTTCATTTTTTTTTAATTTTTTATTTTTTCAATAAATCCATCCAATTTTTTAAGGACAAAATCTCTGTTTTTTTTCAGAAAGAACCTTCCATTCAAAATTCAAAAATACTTATTTCACTTTTTCGGAGAAACAATAACTTATTTTTGGGAGAAAAAATATCTTATTTTTTTTAAGAAAAAAAAATCTTAGTTTTACTTAAGGCTTAACAAACTTAATTTTTTGAGAAAGAAATTTCAACTTTTTTCCGTCAATTTTTTGGGGAAAATTTTTCAAAATTATTTTGTACTCGTAGGTAATTACAAAAAATATGCTCATTATTTTAGAAGAAAGAATTCCCTGTTTTCTTGGATTGTCTCTCAATATTTTTCAAGGAGAAAATTTTTCACTTTTTGGAATTATGAATTTCTCAATTTTTGATAAGAACACTTTCATATCTTCGTATGCGTTTTTTTTTTCGTTTGAGAAAGATGTGTCTCATTTTTTATTTAATCTCATTTTTAAAAAAAAAACAATTTTTAAATTTTTTTTAAATCGTAAAACTTTTTGGAATACATTTTTTTCTCATTTTCTTTAGGGGGAAAAAATCTCAAAACAAATTTCAACCTCTCAAACTCATTTTTGAAACTGTAACTTATCACTTTGAAACTACTCAAAGAAAAAATCATAACTGAGCGTTAAAACGACATAAGTTTTTTTTGCAATTTTTTCTCAATAGAATTATTTTTTCAATTCATTTTTTTTAATGCGAAAATTCTCAGATTTTTTTTAAAAGATTTTTTTGGAATGTTTTTTTTTTTTTTTTTTTTTGGGCGCTTTTAATTACCAGGATTATCGCGCCACTACAATGAGGTTTAAATTAGATTGTAAAGAAAAAGATGGGTTTTCTTTAAGAAGGTTATTAGTCGATCTATTTTTTCTAGATTGTCAGGTTGATTCTTTCAGAGTTTGGAATTTTAATGAGAAAGAGCATTCGCAAGTTTTAATTTTTCTATCCCAAATATTCGAATGAAAGGAACCAAAAATGCGGGGAAAAAAATGACTACCTACTCACTTCATTAGCCTTCAAGTCAAGGTTAAAAACATTTTTATACAAGCCTTTTAATAATACGATGTTAATGTACCCTCGAGACAATCTTTATTCAAGATTTTTCAATTCGTTAATATTCGATTACAATAACGTATCGAACATTCTAGCAAAACCCTCGATGCTGATGGCAAAATGAAAATCTGAGAATAGGCCGCTTCATCCTTTAGATAAGCATTACCTTAAACAAATACATTTTCGAGTCACCGTTAATGTATTTCAAGTGTACCAGATAAGATTTTCATCTGCAGTCTAAAGCTGTACAGGAGCTCTTTGGGTACCTAAAAGCTCGCACAACTGGGAGAAGTGACGAAATAAAAATTCGTCGAAATTGGGCCTCTCTTAAAATACGACCTTTGAAGATTTAAAACGTTAATTAACAACTGCGAAATGCTTTTTCCAGACAGTTTTGCACTCCTCTTTGTATTTAGCTTTTCATAAACACTGAAAATGCAACATCCCTTATTAGATATATTTTAATCCGCCAATAAAGATGGAAATCTGGTACGATAATTCCATACGAAATGCACCTCAAAACCCTATTTTTTACACTCTTTGGTAATAAATTCTCCCAAACAGTTTTCATTTCGCAAATTATCGATATTCGATACCATTAAAAAAAATTAATTTAAAATTTCCACAACTACGATCACGTTTTCCAATATAAATTCGACTTATGCCAGGGTTAAAACTCGTATGGCTACAAAGGTTGGGAAAACGATATACAAAGGTTATCGGTCCGGATGCGAACCATGTTTTTGAAAAATTACACAACAACGTTAAAATGAAAAACTATAATTTTGTACAAACCAGAACCGTCCGACTCTTTGTAATTATACAACCTTTCAACTCGTTTGATTTTTTTTAAATTTACAAAACCAACACTTTCTCATCGAGACTTCTAAATTAATAATTTTCCAAATACTTCATTAAAAGTTTATTTTTACCCGAATGGAAAAAAACACCCTTTATTAATTCGTGAAAAAATTCAACTTTAATGAATTTTTTCTCTGAAACCAATACGCGTGTTTGACTGGCAAACTTTAATCGTCGGTTATCCAAAAAATGGTGAATTTTTATGAACAAAAATTACGAGACCCGTTGTATAGTTGGGTCGATAACAAAAGAGTATTATTTACTTATTCTATTCACCTCTAACCTTTTTCTCGTCTCTCTGTTTAAACGACGCGGAAGAAAAAAAAAGGATAAGGAATTTTTTCATAAAATTTACGCCGCTTTTGCAAAAAAAACCAAAAAACATCCGATTATGTTTTCTCGAAACTGGCCTAGGAAAAAACTTATATAAATTTTCAAAATTCCCTCGGCTCGTTGAAAATTATTACAACGTACAAACGAAGCAATAAGTATACCGAATGTTTAGCGACAAAAGATGAAAGAAATGCCAAACAGGTAGAAGTACACAGCTTATAAAATACAATGGCCAGTAACAAAGAACGTTTGAACATGGCTAAATAATAAATTTATCCTTTCAACTTCACAAAGGCTACGTTTATTCCAGTTATACTTTTCGCTTGTCTATGGGAAAATCATAAAGTATATAAAGGCCTGGTCATCCATGTCCGAGGTGTATAGAATTTCTCACCAGGTATACTTTGTTTAGACTCGAATCAAAATTCAATGTAATTTCCGCACCTTGTTGAATAACAATTGTTTGAAGTATGCACATTGAATAATTTTCTAGTTTATATTTTGTTATGAGTTTCATTATGATAGGTTTGTCAATTTATTCGAGGACTTTGAAGACCTCGATAAGAAATTGGATTTAAATTATTGACAAAATTATTGGCAAAATTGGTCTCAAAATTTTGGCCAATTTTTCCCCCAAAAATTTCAATTCATGTCATTGGCAAAATTGGTTTCAAAATTTTGGCCAATTTTTTTCCCAAAAATTTCAATTAATTGTTTTCATTGGAAAAATTGGTTTCAAAATTTTGGTCAATTTTTCCCCGAAAATTTCAATTCATGTCATTGGACAAATTGGTTTCAACATTTTGGCCAATTTTTCCCCTAAAATTTCAATTTGTGGTTTTCATTGGCAAAATTGGTTTTAAAATTTTGGCTAATTTTTTTTCCAAAAATTTCAATCCATGATTGTCATTGGCAAAATTAATTTCAAAATTTTGGCCAATTTTTCCTAAAAAATTTCAATTCATGGTTGTCATTTGCAAAATTAATTTCAAAATTTTGGCTAATTTTTTCCCCAAAAATGTCAATTTATGGTTTTCATGGGCAAAATTGGTCTCAAAATTTTGGTCAATTTTTTTCCAAAAAATTTCAATTCATGTCATTGGCCAAATTGGTTTCAACATTTTGGCCAATTTTTCCCCTAAAATTTCAATTTGTGGTTTTCATTGGCAAAATTGGTTTCAAAATTTTGGCTAATTTTTTTTCCAAAAATTTCAATCCATGATTGTCAATGGCAAAATTGGTATCAAAATTTTGGCAAATTTTTTTCTCAAAAATATTTTTAATCCGTGGTTTTCATTGGCAAAATTGGTTTTAAAATTTTGGCTAATTTTTTTTCCAAAAATTTCAATCCATGATTGTCATTTGCAAAATTGGTATCAAAATTTTGGCAAATTTTTTTCTCAAAAATATTTTCAATCCGTGGTTTTCATTGGCCAAATTTGGTTTGTTTCAAAATTTTGATTAATTTTTTCCCCAAAAATTTCAATTCCTGATTGTCATTGGCAAAATTAATTTCAAAATTTTGGCCAATTTTTTTCCCAAAAATTTCAATTTATGGTTCACATTTCTCAACAACGTTGGAGGAAATTCACGAAGAATCGTTCGTCGATCGATCTCGATCTATTTATCTTTTCGCAAATGACTCATCTTACCTTTCAAGTAACGCCTTGGATTAGCTAAGCGTGACTCGGGCTGTTTTGAAAAAATTTTACAAATACCTGCGCAAAGAATCCGACACTAAAAAATGAGCACAATTCGAGAACGCCGCCGATCACGATAATTTTTATTACGTAACCATACTAGAGAAAATTTCGTAAAAGGCAACGTAACTCGACACGTTGACAAATGCTCAACATCGAAGCAGAAACTAAACCGTACCGATGAAGAAGACGTATCAACTGTAGCCGGCGTTGCTTTTTACACTCGAACGCATGCCCATCGCTTGCACATAGTGTCTCGATGTTTTGGCATTTTTAAATACGCCTCGTTGTGTTGCCTTTTTTACCATTTACCTAGTCTGTCTCGTAGATCGAACGTACATTACACGCGAAAGCATATAAACCTTATGACACACATTACCGCGATATATGTGTACCTACAATTTCCACAATAGAGACTGGATTCGACGATGATGACGAGGCTGTATCTGGAATAATATCCTCGTCATGTGTTCGCCCTCAAATTTCAGCTGAGCTCAATTTGGCCATATTTTAACCCTATCATTAGGAGCAATTGGTTTCATTCGAGGGTATTTTGTGAAATAAATTTTGTTCAAAGTGTTTTTCTACACACAATTGGAAAAATTCTAACAAGTCGCAATACCGACATATTCACCTACATCTGCGTTCTTTTTTTTTTCTTTTCTCGCGGTAAAGCTCGAATTTCAACTTGTGAAAATCACTATTCCGCCGGGAGTGATTGAGATGTGAGCAAACTTGACAGAAGCGAAAGTAACTTCTGTAAGTATTTTCCCCCTCGAATGGGGAAAAAATCCTCTTCCGAGTTGTTTAACACGCGGTGTTGAAGAAAAAACTACGTATGCGATAGTTTCCCCAAACTAGCCCAAATTCTTATTCGATTTTTATCGATTTTTTCTTTCCAGTGTGAAATTTGTCGAGAGTTGTAATATATATTTTTTTTTGAATCATCAAGAATTTATGGAAAATAATTTATTCTAAACTTTTTTGATTTCGAAAATATAAGGCTCCTTCTCTCTAATTTGTATTAAATAGAAATCCCATTCCTCCATTTCGATGAATTTGACTTCTTCTTTCATATTTTCTATAACACCCTCCCCCCTCAATTTCACTCATATTTTATAATTACTTCAATACTCAGCGCGACTTTTAAAATTTTTTCAAGTATTTTTTTTTTTCAATAATTTTATTTATTTTAAATCTTATTTTTCTCATTTTTTTTTTTTTTAGATAATATGATTGGTTTTTTTAAGTAACTTCAACAACAATTTTTTCATTAAAAAGGTGTAACCAAAAAGTGGCCATCATCACCAAAATTTCAATATTTTTGATAAAATATCAACGTTGATGATACACCAGCATAAAAATGAATAATTTTGAGTTTTGTTCACAATAGGAACCTTGTTAACTTGTCACCTCCGGTTGAGCTGAAATTTGGCTCACTAAAAGAGCATGTCACTCAAACCTCAGAACAAAAAATTTAGCTTCCGGAGTTGAATTTTCGATTTTTGGCAATTTTTTGAAAATGGCAAAAATAGCCCAGTAGGAAAATCAATCTTTCACAAAAATTGTAAATTTTGAGATAAAATTCTGAAAATCGGCTTCTATTTTAATATTGGCCCTCTGAATCGATTGCGACCATTTTTGAAGCGATCTGAAACCTCCAGCAAAAGTTGACGGTTCTTCAGTAGAAACTGATTTTCAAAATTATATACATTTTTTTTTTTTTTTTTTTGGGTAAGAAATTGATTTACCAACTTTAGGTAGATAATGAGTTATTTTCTCCATTTTTCAAAAATTCTCCAAAAATAGAAAAATCAATTTTGGCAGCAAAAAATTTGGTTCTGAGATCCGAGTTACATGATTTTTCAGTGAGTCAAATTTCAACTCAATCGGAGATGACTACTTGTCAAAGTTCTCTTGTTAGAAAAAAAATTATTATCACAAAACTTTCTTGAATTTAAAAAAAAAATTATTAATGTATAAATACTAAATACTTTGCTACACAATAATGAATTTTGAATTTGCGAAATTGTCATAAATTTTTGAAATGAGCCCTTGAAAAATTACATCGCGATTCTTGAAAAATTCCTATTCCAAATTTTGCTTTTGAGAAGTGGAAAAAATTGCGTGTTTCAAGCAAAACAAATGAAATAAATTATCTAAAAAAAATTGAGAAATTTTTCAATTCTTTTAACTTCACTGCGGATGGTTTTTTTTCAAATTTTTTTTGTTGACTTTTTTTGTATAGACAATTTGAAAATTGAAAAAAAAAACAATGTCAAGTTGAGAGTTAAAGCAATCAATTATGATGCCATATTTTTATTAGAAATAATTTTTACAATTTTTTTTTCGAGAATTTTTGCAAAATATTTCATTTTTATAGTTAATAGGTATATATTTTTCAAGTGTTTTTTTTTCTTTTTAATTCAAAATTTTTACAGGTAAGAAAAATTTTTACATGAAAAAGAATCTTAAATCTTTGTAACTTCGAATTAGTTTTATTGATTTAAGGCAATTTTTTTGCTTTCTACTTAGCTTTCTCTTATTTATGAATTTTTATTGATTTTTTGTTTGTTTCTAAAACAACTCCTATTTTTCTCATTTTTTTTAAATTGGGAAACTTTGAGAAACATTTTTTATTTGCATATTTTTTTCATTGGAATTTTTTTTCAATTCGTTCAAAAAATGAAAAAAAAATGAAAAATCAAAAAATAGTATCTTCCATTATTCATCAATTTTTGAAGATAGAAATTCAATTAAACTTGTAGGACGTTCAAAAGTGTTAAACTTTCAATATTACAAGCATGTTAGGAAAGTATTTCAGTTTTCAATCTTTTTTATGACAAAACAAAGCCCCAAACTTCCAAGAAAGATGAGCTTAGATACTGACCAAAATTACATTTCAGCCCTCCTCTCTTCAAAAAAAAATTTTTCAGGTTTTTTTTTAGAAGAACGTTCTAAAATTATTTTAGTGGAAAAATTCGACAAAATTTACCAAAAATGAAAATAAACTAATAAAACACATGAAAAATTGTCTAATTTTTTTTTAAAGAAAATATTTCAAAATTTTCTTGAAAAATTCCATATAAAAAATCCCTTAAAAAATTTTTATCAAAAGAAAATATTTCGATACCTATTTTTTGATTTTTTTTTAAAAATAATATTTCCTTGATCGTACCTTAGTAGCAATTTTGATGAAATTTTTTCAGAATTTTTTTTTAAATATTCTTTTTAAAAAAAATGAGAGACAGACACTAGCGATTATTTATTTAATGTTGATAGAGAATACTTGAATTTTTCAAAGGAATTTTGATAATTTCAAAAAAAATAAAAATAAAAATAAGAAAGTCTTTGATTAGATTTTTGATTTTTCCAGAAATAAGTACTTCCTCTCAAAAAATATTGTTTTGTACAATTTTTTGTAAATTTAAACGGGAAATGTTTTAACATTTTTACGATCTGTTCCTTTCCTAATAAAACTGACCCAATTTCAAAAATTTTCAAATTATCTAATTTTGAATTTTTATCAAATTTTAAAATGTTGCCAAATTCAAAAATTTTCCTGAACCATCATGTTCTGCTAAATTTTTAAAATTTACAAAATTTTGGAAATCGTGAACATTTGCGAAGAATTACTATGGAGCTGATGATAAAATCAGTTTTTCTTTAGAGTTTTTTTTTTTTTTCTTTACTTTAATTAAATTACTTTTGTTAATTTTCCCCTGGCCTTCTTTCCTGATTTTCATTAAAATGATTTTTTTTTCACGAATTTTTTTTTCCAATTCTGATGTTGATTAATATACCGGCTCTCGTCTCTGAATTAAGTAATTCAATAAGTTTTTTTTCTCGAATTTTTTGAAGCATTACTTTAAAACTTCAATTCTCGCCAAATTATTTTATAGAAACCCTCGTAGAAATATCTCCCGAAATTACATTAATTTGTTTTGAAATTTTAACCGAATTCTTGTGCCGAAATGTTTTAATTCGCGAAGTATAATTTCACCAAATCCTTCCCCACACATCAAAACAAAAACGAAGACGTAACTTTCCGAAAATAATTCGCTCCATTTGAATATACGCGACGTAGAACCCTTGCACGCGAAGCATTCGCTAAATACCTCGAAAAGCTACAATAATTCCACAAGAAATTAGCTTCCTTAAAACCCTTCTTCGATCATTTAAAAAATTCCAAACACCGTCGAGGAGGTACTGTATGAATAACTCGCCCACATTTCGACGATAGGTGCAATTCATTGTAAATTACACCTCGAAAAATTCTCAAGTCGAAATAAATATCTGAAAACGTTTCCGAATAATGCCGCTCAGCAAAAAAAAAAAAAAAACGGAAAATTTCCAACCATTTGATGAAATTTAATTTGCTCGTTTCGATTTGAATAATATATGAGTATAAGAATAAATCTGAGAAAAAGTTGTAAAGTGAAAATAAGAAGGAATTCGAATTTCGTATATTTACAATGCTTGAAAATTACCAGTTACAAATACGCCATCTCGATCACGCATCAGTACCCTTGAGACAGATCCCTTCTCTTCTCTATGGTTATGATAAAATTTTATATCGTGAAATTTTTTACCTGTGGGTGTTTATCTATGTGTAAAAATTTTCACAGGGCTCGACTTTTTACGTTACCTCGCACAGTTTCATTATTAATCCAATCATCAAAGCGTAAAAATCATTTCAAAAATGGCACGACGACTCAGCGTGAAAAAAAATGAATTACAAGTAATCCTCTTAGGTTGTAACAAAAAAACTGAAAATTGTCAACACTACATTCCGCCACGTTTATTTGAATGTCGGTCAAAAGGGCTCGCATTTTGAAAAAAAAAAAAAAAAAAAAACCTAATGGATATTCTGTCAAACTATCTAGTAAGCTAAATCTGAACAGGAAGTGAGGTATATTTCACCTAAGTTAGTGATGGGTGAAAAAAAAGACACGAGATTAACTCGGACATCTCAATATATAATACTGCACCTAACACCGAGGTAAAAAGCTCATTTTGGATTAAAGAATTTGTACTAAAAGACGTCAACCCGGCTTAATAAAACGTTAAAAATGAGAAACATTTTGCAAAATGTTAGCAAATTCTGGTAGGTATGAAATCCTTTGGAAAATTAAGTCGCACGTCGCAGACAAGAATCCGAGCATAAACATGAATTTGAATGGGCCTTACGAATCAAATTCCAGATTCGGTTTGAGAATCACGAAGCAGAAAAAACGACATTTCGTTACATCGTCGTCGTCGTGCGGTAAAATAAACGTAAATAATTTTATATTAATTTTCGAAAAATCAGGTACTCGAATAGATTGGATACTCGTGCCTATGCCACGACTTGGGCATGTTTTCGTAATAAGCATCGAAAGTCGAAACTTCGGGTCGACTTATCAAACGAATAAATTTCGAATACGGAATTCCTTCGCGAGTAAATGCATAATTAGAGAAGATTCGTCGTTAGATAGTACTCCAGGGAATAGGATACGACGAAAAATAAAAGTCACTCAAAAAAGCACCTACGCCGACTCCTTCTCGAAACATAATCTGATAACCTCTCTTTTTCAGCAGCAATCGAGTGTTTGACGAATTTCTTTGAAGTCTGGTTCAGTGATGCGGCAACCACAACGTAAAATAATTTTCAAAAGATCACTCTGGCAGCATCTGCGATAGTATATCCGCTGATTGCCCCCTTGCCCGTCGTACAGCATACGTACACCAAGTACGTACAACAAAATGTAAATTTTCATGGTAAATTGCTCCGTACAATGGGATTTATTTAGCCGAGGTGACGCATTTCCAAGTGAAAACATTTCTCGTTTCAGTTCAAAGCGAAAATACCCTTTAGCTCGTACAAAATAATGCACCAAAGCTCGCTACTGCCATTCAATCGTAGTGTTCAAATTGGCAACACTGACATTTTTTTTATCTATCATTTATGCAATTGTATGCTTGGGCTTTGACTGAAGCTGAAGGTGAAATTTTTTACGACAAAGTCGAATCAAATTATACGAAAGGAGTCGTATTTAGGGTGGTCCTTATTTTGGACTTTGGATTATTTCTTTTGTCTTACCTCTCAAAGTTGTTTCATTTTATGAGAAAATGATACATTATTTTTTATTAGCCTTGTTTTTCCTATAACTGAATTTTATGTGACCCAGAGTCACCCCCTCCCCTTTTTAGAAAAATGAAAAAATTGAACGTTTTTCAAAATCTTGCTTTTTTTATTACAACTCATCAGTCGTTCTTTTTCATGAAAATTGATTCCCAATTTTTTCATTTTACCCTACCTAATTTCAAGTGATATATTGGGATGTTCACAATTTTTCAAAAAAACAAAAACAAAAAAATTAACAAAATTTTTTCCCTAAGCATTTAAAGTTTTTCCTTTTTATCGCACCACAATTCCAAATTTTTTACTTTCCATCAAACTCAACTTCAAGTGTTGGCACTAGCCCCCTCTTAAAAAAAAATTATAGAAACATTACCAAATTTTCTAAATTTTGATTTTTTTTATTCTATCAACATTGTTTCTTCTTATAATAAATTATCCTCAAATTTTTACTTTTTTTCGATTCAATTTCAAGTGGTCTTTAATCGACCTCAATTTCTGAATAAAAAACACGAAAAAATTGACCGATTTTCAAAATAATATAGTCTTTTTTGGTTATAACGATTCAAAGTTTTTTTTCCCATAAAAACTAACTCCTGATTTTTTGTTCAATTCTCAACTTAATTTCAAGTGATACCTTGAAGTACCCCGAATTTTTCAAAAAATAAAAACGAAAAAAATACGATAAAATGTTTTTACGTCTAATATTCAATCAAAGTTGTTCCATTTCATTAGAAAATAATTTAATATTTTTATTTTTCATACAACTGAATTTCAGCTGGAGTCTGGTCAAGTGGTCACCTCCAATTAATAAGAAAATAAAAACTCATCTCATTTTTGAACGTTTTTATAATTTTTAAAAAGAATACGTTTTTTACAAAAATTGAATAAAAACAATTTTTCGATTGATAATTCAAATTTCCACAAAGCTGATGAAATTTTTCTCAAAATTATTACTAGAGAAGCCCTTGAAAAAAATAGAAAAATTACCAAATCTGCTGGAAAAAATTCCAAAATCTGCTCGAATTGGACAAAAATTGATTAGATAAAATTTCTCTACTCAAAAATTCAATTTTTCACAAAATTATTACTCGAGAAACTAACGAAAAAATTGTCAGATATGCATGAATTAAAAAAAAAAAAAAAAAAACTGAAATTGAACAAAAATTGATTTTAAAAAATTTTCGAACCATAAATTCAATTTTTCACAAAAATTGATGAAATTTTTCTGGAAATTGATGAAATTTTTCAGGAAATTATTACTCGAGAAACCCTACAGTTGTAGGGTTGAAAAAACGAAAAAATTGTCAGATATGCCTGAATTGAAAGAAATTTGCTGAAATTGAACAAAAATTGATTAAATAAAATTTGTCGACTCTTTAAATTAAATTTTTCACAAATGATGAAATTTATCTCAAAATTATTACTCGATAAATCCTACAATTGTAGGGTTGAAAAAAAACGAAAAAGTTGTCAGATATGCATTAATCGAAAAAAAATTCCAAAACAGCTGGAATTGAACAAAAATTGATTAAATAAAATTTGTCGACTCTTGAATTCAATTTTTCTCAAAATTATTACTCGAGAAATCCTACACTTGTATAGGGTTAAAAAAACAAAAAAATTGTCAGATATGCATGAATTGAAAAAAATCCAAAAACATCTAGAATTGAACAAAAATTGATTTAAATAAAAATTTTCGACCCATAAATTCAATTCAATTTTTCACAAAATTGATGAAATTTTTCTCGAAATTACTGCTCGAGAAACCCTACAATAATTGTAGGGTTGAAAAAAACGAAAACATTGTCAGATGTGACCTGAATTGAAATTTTTTTTTCAAAACAGCTGGAATTGAACAAAAGTTGATTGATTAAAATTTTTCGACTCATATTGGAGTACTTAAAATCGAAAAAATGCAAAATGTTGCAATTTTCATGATTCTTCCTTTTTTTTCAAAATGATAGGGCTAGTGATACCGCTCAAAATTCAGTTGAGGGGGGGATAAAAAATATGGAATTATTTTCCAATGAAAAAGAACAACTTTAAACGTTAGATGAAAAAATTCACTCTTTTTTTCAATTTGAGGCGTCGCGTCCCAAGGAACAACATAAAATCGAATTGGGAGGAAAATAAAACATAAGGAATTGATTCTCATGACATAAAACAACCATAATGGATTAAATTCAAAAAAAAAGAAAAAAAAAATTCAAAATCGCCCAATTTTTTCATGTTTTAAGAAATGGGGGCGACTAGGGACCACTTACAATTCAATTCGATAGAAAATAGAAAATGGGGATCATTCATCACAATAAGAAACAGTTATAATAAGTTATTTAAACAAAAAAAGTGCAAAATTTTGAAAATTTATTATTTTTTTCCGAAATTATGAAGTTGGTGGCAACACTCAAAATTGAATTAAGGGGAAAATAAAAAAAAAAGGAATTATTTTATAATAAAAATGAACAACTTCGAATGCTTGGTTGGAAAAATTTGTTAATTTTTTAAATGTTTTTTTATAGAAAAAGAAAAAAGGGGTGCCTCAAGGTAAAATTAAGTGGGAGCGAAAATAAAAAATTGGGAATTAATTCTCATGAAAAGGAACAACTTCCAAAAAAGGTACGATCTTAAAAATTGGGGAATTTTTTTAAATTTTTATTTTAAAAAGGGGGTGACTTGAGGCCACTTGAAATTCAGTAAAGGTAAAAATAAAAACAGGGAATTATTTTCTAATAAAAAGAAACAACTTTGGGGGTTGAGGCAAAAAAGATAATCGAAAGTCCTAGGTAAGGACTACCCCAGAGCATACGTACTCACAAACCATATCTTGATGCATCACAGGTCATAACAGTGTACTCAAACAATGAACTCACATTAATCGGAGCCGCCGGTAAAATGCAAATTTATCTTATAACGTTAAACACGTGTATCAATTTTATTAATAGCGCCGTAAACTTAATTAATGTGCGAAATCGCAAAACACAATTATAATTAAAGTGCGAATTTTATAACCGAGACGCCGACGAACTTATACTATACTCCGGCAAAATCGTCGTACAACCGTTCTCGCAGCCCCAACTTATTTATAACGCGAAGCCGGTTAAATATCAAATTAATGGTACTTTTGAGGATGATAAAGAAGCTCTCTCTAGTCGTCCTGCTGTACGAGTATATACAGTTTAGTACGAGTATGTGATGTAGCGAGAGTCTGGCTCCTCCGGTCTGTCTTTGTATGTACGATATAGGTAGCTTATAAGAGTACACCGACATCACACATCTTCCTTAGCTAGGTACATCGTTTTCTGGTTGTTGTATACGGAGCATTTATAAGGTAGTTGCACCAGTGGTGGACCCTTATAGTGGAAGTGTCTTATAAAAAACATTCTGGTTTAAAAACTAATAACGTTGGCGAAATGGTGAATATGCCAAACGATTCCTTATGTATTCTACTACAAAATGCGCTATAATGTTTTAATTTTACTTCATTTCTTTGAAAATTACGACCATTTTAAGTGAAAAAATAGAAAAGTCCAGTAGTTGGTCAAGATAATCTAGTAGTTGACCACCCAGTAGTTGGTCACGCGCTAGTAGTTGATCACCCAGTAGTTGGTCAATCAGATTATGACAACGGCTCTCAACCATTTAATTTTTTAAAAAATCAATAAGTATTCGGTAAAATTGTCACTCATTAGCCATGAGAAAGAGAAACTATCATTTTTCATAAATATTTACAAATTTTTTGCATGATCAACCACAAGAACTTTACAAAAATTTCGTAAGTCTAGTACTTGATCAAAATGATCAACTACTGGCTAAACACCATTTTTTCCTTCCAGTAGATAGTCACCGCCATATTTGATAGAATTTTGGCAATATTTTTTATTTTAATGAAGAAATGGAATCTCCAAACTCTTCTGATTCAGGTCCAAATGGTTATATTTCAAGTTTTATTAATCTTAATAGTGTAAAATTCATATTTCGACAACACATCGGCTTAACAAAAATCTTTAGAATTGGCATCATTTTGAAAATTGTTCTAACAAAAAAATTTCAGACGATCATTATTAATTACTTGAACAGAATTGATTCAAAACTTTTATGTGGTTCTATGCAGAAATGTTCCAGGTTTGCTCTAAAAATTTTTTCTGAAGCTATTTTAAAAATACGCTTAATTATAAACATTTTTCTTCTCAAGTGACCCACCACTGGGTCGTGGCCAACGACTGGTGCAACTACCTTAAACATGTAATAAATCGCGAGTACCAGCAACTTTAACAAGCCTTACGATGGGTATAGTTTGTTCCATGGTAATTCAAACTGACCTCAGAAGTACAGCAATTTAGGCCCCTTCGAAATACATAGATACATCTTACAAGAAATGTGGGATGAATTTCTGAAAAACAAGGCGTGAGCCAGGCTCTTTCCAAGTCGACTATATGAAAGTATTTCAAGGAAGCATGCATCGGAGCGAAATTTGAAAAAATAAAAGTAACTTTAGTAACCTGAAATTTCAAAAAAAGTAACCAAAATTATGGAAAAAAGTAACCAAAAATTTTCCATTTCCACTTGAATATAATGACTCATAACCACCTCCCCTCCCCTCGTCACCGTTTTTCTCAAATTTTTGCTAAATTTGACGTCTCACAACTCTTGAAATCAATGGTAAAAATTTTGAAAAAATCAAAATTTTCAATTCAAAAATAATAATTCATGCATTTTTTCTTTTTCTATAATTATGACGAATTTTAATAGAATAGTTGGCTTAATAGGTGCTCAATTTTTATATCATAGGAAATTTCAATTCTTGAGAAGCTCACAATAAATAATTTTTGAGTTCCTATCAAATCTTAATTTTTTTTGAACTCAATATTGAAAATTCAAAAAAAAAAAATTTTTTTTCTTGAAAATACTTGATATCAACTTTTTTAAGTTTTTGAACTCTTATTTGTTTTGAAATAGTTTTCAGTTTTCAAATAATTGTTGATTTCAAAAAACGTGAATTTTAGAAAAATTTTAAATTACAAACAATACTGTCCTTTTTTTAATTTTTAAATTTTATTTTTTTTTCGATTTTTTTTATTTTTTAAACAATTTTTAATTTCTATAAATTTAAATTTATTAACAATTTGTAATTACTAAAAAGTTCTGGATATCAAAAAATTAAACTTAAAATTCTCAATTTTTTGATTTTTAAACAATTTATATTTAATTTAAAAAAAATAGCCTTTCCTAAAATTCATGTTTATTCAAATAAAAAATTTCCAATTTATAAAAATTGTAATGCCTAAGAATTTAAAGTCTAAAAAAATCAATTTTTTGATTGGATTATTGCAAAATGAGTAGATAGAAAAAAAATTTAATTTTTGAAAAGTCTTCATTCTCCACAAAAAAACAATTTTTCAACATGTGAAATTGACAACTTTTCAAAATTTTTAAAACGAAAGTTTTGCTCATTTGAGAAATATCAAATTTTTGAAGCATTTTAAGTTCACGAGTTGAAACGATTTTATGTTTCATTTTTGAGGAGTTCTCTATTTTTCAAACATAATTTTCAAATACTTCGAACACATTTTTTTTAATTACTAGGTATTCTCATTTAAAAAAAAAAGTTTTTAATGAGGAGAAATCGGTTTTATTCTTCGACGGCCTCTACTTTTTTTGAAAAGAAATTTTGAGAAAAAATCGTTTATTTGTCGAGAAAAGAATTTCTCAATTTTTTCAAAAAAATACGGCTTATCTACTTACATTTTTTTTTTCAAGAAATGTGGCTCATTTTTAGACAAGAATAAATCTTAATTCTTCAAGAAAAAAATCACAATTTTTCATACTGACTTGAAAAATGCCTATAAAAGAACTTTCAATTTTTTTAGGAGCAAACATTTTTCTACCTTGAATTTCAATACATAAGTACAAAATAAATATTCCTGAAGTTCGAGCAGAAAAAATCTCAATTTTAAAAGAAGATTCAATAAATTGTTCAATTAAGGTCAGTTGGGGTAACTGGGCCACCAAATTTTTTTTTTATTAAGGAAGATTCAAGATGTGTAATTCACTTACCCCCACTCAAATCTGAGTTTTGGGGTAACTGGGCCACAGTTGTTGGGGGTAACTGGGCCATGTCATGTTACTCAAATTACTGAGGCCTCCTCAAGGGGAGCTAGGAACCGAATGATAATTGTTATGGTGGGCTTACGATGTCAGTGTTACCATGCAACCAACCATTTACGTCAAGACGATTTTGGAGAGGATTAGGAAGAGAATGGCCCAGATACCTCGGTGGCCCAGTTACCCCAACTGACCTTACTTAATTCATTTTTAAATAAAATATTTCAAATTTTTTGGAAGCAAAATCTCTGAAAAAACCTTTTAAAACGTTTTTAAAGAAATTTTAAATTTTAATGGCAGCTGTTCGTCAGATTTTTGACGAAATAGTAACCAAAATGAGCCCAAAAGTAACTAAAGTAACCTTGCCTTTAAAAAAGTAACCAAGTTACTAAAAAGTAACCGTGTTCCGATGCATGTTGGAAGGAATATCCTTAGATATATTGAAGATTGAAGATTTATTCTTCAAAAAACTCAACCTCCACCACTTCAACCTAACGCGAAATGCGTGTGCTTATTGAAGAAAAAATTGAGAAAAAAATCGAATGAAACTGCATTTTGAATTTTTTTTAAAAATGTCTTTGAGCGTAATTAAGAAAAATTTTTACATTCGAATCATTTAAATTTGCACCCAAAAAAAATTAAAATTTTTGAAGTTTTTTTAAATAAAATTTATTAAAAAAAACGTCTTTTTATAAGAATTTGAAAAAAAAAAATCTGAACAAAATTTTGAGAAAATTACTTTGGAGTATCTTGTAGGTAGGTACACAAATTATTTTTCAAAAAATGTAAGCATGTTTTTTTCCCCATCCATTTCCAAAAAAAAAAAAAAAAAATTAAATGAAAAATTTGAAGAAAAAAAGTTATTCACTTGAAAAAGTCCAATAAAATCAATTTGATAATTTATAAAATAATTGCGTAAAAAAAGTATTAAAATACCTAAACTTTCAAAATTTGGCTCTTTAAAAAAATTGAATTATTGGTTTTTAAAACCTTTTTAAAAAGATTATTGAGAAAAATTCGAAAAAAAATCAAACAAATCAAATTAGCTTATAGATGGAAAAATTGATTTTCAAAGAAAAAAGGATTTGAAAACTATTACAAAAAAAAATTTTAATAAAGAAAACTTTTTTTCGCCGTAGTTCCTATAGATAGGAAAACATGGGTAAAAATTTTTTCAATTAGGTATATGAATTTTCAAAATATAATTTTTCGAGAACATCAAAAAAGTTGTTACTTTAAAATCAAAAACTTAGATTTAAAAAAATAAAAATCGATTTTGAGAATTTTTTTTATAAAAAACATGCTTTTAAAGCAATTAAATTACTCCCTTTGTGCAGATGGGAAAAATTTGTTTTAAATAAAAAATATTGTTTTTAAATGTTTGAACTACGAGTGCATGTAAAGAAATTTTAATAGAAATTTTTTTTCAAAAGCCAAAGAATGTGAACAAAAATTTATTTATTTATTTATTTATTTTTTAATTGAAAAATTGACAACTTTTTTAGGTACTTCAATGTTTATTTAGAAACCTGGAATCAGAAATCAATTTTAAGAAAAATCTGAATAAAAAAATTTAAAGAAATCAAATTGGCTATTCAAGTAACTGGGAAAGATTGAGTTTCAACAAATTAGGTTTTTTCACTTGACGTCATACGCGTGTATTGCGGGATAGTGGACTCGGTTTGCCGTACGCGAGGTAGGAAAACAAACTTTTCGAAATATGCGTTTTTAGCAAAATTTAATGATTATGTTATTTAAATAAATTTTAAAGGTTAAATTTGCGTTAATACTAAATTTATAAGATCTTTTAAAGCTTAAAAAGTGAAGAAAAATTGA
Organism: Balanococcus diminutus; assembly: GCA_959613365.1. Classification (NCBI taxonomy): domain Eukaryota; kingdom Metazoa; phylum Arthropoda; class Insecta; order Hemiptera; family Pseudococcidae; genus Balanococcus; species Balanococcus diminutus. The sequence continues at coordinate 14,880,453 of OY390718.1, read as the reverse complement.
GTTCCATAAAAATGTCTAACTGATAACGAGTGATAAGTTTTGTTTTCCTACGTTAAGTAAGGCGAAAAAACGCAACACGCATCAAAGTGAAAAAGCCTAATTAAAAAAAAAAAACACCTTAATAAATTTTACAGCAAAGTTTTTTTTAAATTAAAAATTGGTTTTCCTGAATTTTGTACCTATTATGAAAAATATCACTTATGCAAAAAAATAAACAAACAAACTTGAATAAAAGTCTAAAATATAAACAGAAAATTTTTTTAAATGGAAAAAAATTACCATAGGTACCTATTTTAAAAATTCAGAAATTGGTTTGACAAAAAAAAATTAAATCAATTTTATTAAAAGTGATTGTTTATAAAAAAAAAAATTAGCTTCCGGGGAAAATTGATTTTCAAAAATTAAAAAAACATTAATAAAAAATGAATAAAAGTTGTTGGGTACAAAAAAAAATTCAATTAGAAAATTATTTCTCGCAAAAGATACCTACATATATAAATTTTCACTTTAAAATGAGTTATTAAAAAAAATTGAGAAAAATGACACTTACATAAAACCAAAAAATTGTATTAAGAAAAATTAAGAATCAATTTTGAAAAAAATCCAAGTTGAAAATAAATTTTTAAATTCTATTTTTTCAAAATTAAAAAATCAAATTCAACGTAAAATAAATGTTTCCACGTATTAAGATTAATTTTCAAAATTTTAATTTTCGGAAAAATATTTAAAAACTTGTTTTTAATGAAATTATTACGTATAAATTTCACTTGGATTGACAGGAAAAATTACTTAGCTTTCCAAAAATACAAGAAAATTGTTAAACCCACGACCACGTACAAAAAAAATAACATTTTTTCGAAGTATAAAAATGAATATGAAAAAAAATTGATCAAGTAGTTGAGTAGGTATTCAAAAATGTTAAAATTTAGTCTCGAAAAAAAATTAAATCAATTTTAAGAAAAAATTGAAAAAATGTTTTTAAAAAAATCAAATTAGCGAAGTAACAAGAATTGATTTAAAAAAAAATTAAAATAACGAAAAATTATCAGTAGAGTAAAAAATTGTTGAATGAAATTTTGATTTTTTTCAAGTTTGATACACTTAATAGGTATCTCAGAAAAAATTTAAAAATCTATTTTCAAGAAAAAATTGGAAAAAATGTTTTTAAAGAGATCAAATTAGCGAAGTAACAAAAATTGATTTTCAAAAAATTAAAAATAACTAAAAATTATTTTTATTACCTAGTCAAGTAGAAATTGTTACATGAAGTTTTGATTTTTTTTAAAAGTTTGATATAACCTTGTGTATACTTAATTTGAAAGATAATTTTTTTTCTAAGTATGAGGTATACCTATTTCATTTTGAAAGAATTTCAAAACATTGTTTTAAAAAAATAAAATAAAATAAAAATTCTTTTTAAAAAAGAAAAGATAGTTCTCAAACAAATTTAGAAATAAATAACATGTAAATCAGTCCACTAGACAATGACATTGAACTCAACAGATCACCATACTCGTATCTGTCGTCTACCTTCATCACACCCACATCTCAACGGTCCACAACCTTAACATTTTCATCACGCGTCGTAGATTTCTAAAGAATTTGCTGTCATGAAAAAGCATTGTAGTAAAATCTTTTTACGTGTACAATATAATCCTTTGGGCATTGTTTGCGTCACGTAGGTCTACGGCGACTTCTGCAGACGTGTTCCGTCTTCTACGCCTTCTTTTTAATCTACAACGGAAATTCGTTATTTTTTAAAGCCTTAATAAAATATCTGACCGGGGCTCGTTGCCAACAAGGGTACTCACTGCTGAGAAAATATATTTCTTCGTTTTATTTTCAAATTCGATATTTCATTTTACGACTAACTTCGCCACCGCTTCCGATTCAATCTCGATAAAATATCGAAGAAATACGAGTAAGTATACCTTCGATACCGCAAATTCGCTCTTTAATCCACACACAGTTCTCTATCTGCACACTCTTTTACGCGGAAATTATTAACGCTATAACCTTCGTCGTCCGCATGATATTTTCTAAAGACTAGTTTTTATTCATATAATTGCAAAATTGGTCATCTAACTTAATTTCGAAGAAGGTGCCACAAATAAGTCGTAAAAGTGTCCCCTCTGCTCGAGCCTTTTATACAGCTCATTATACGCGGCCTGATGATAAGTTGCCTAGTTAACCTTTGAAGGGGAAAATACATCAAATGGACTATTAAGGGTGTAGGGAAATAAATTAGCGAGCTTTTCTCATTGTTTATAGCTCGAGACTTTGTACCTACTTTTGTGAATCATTCGAAGCAGTACAATGAGGCGAATTTGAATTTATCCAATTCTTTACACTCATTGTTTATTTATCTATTTATTTATTTATTTATTTATTTATTTATCTCTCAACATCCAGTGAGCTAGTATTTTCATAAAATGGCATTTCTATCAATCTTCAACCCACACAGCATTTTTTTCCAAATAACCTGAAATTAATAATAAAAAAAAAATCAAGATACATACCTCAAGGCGAAATAAAATCCACATCATCTTTTCGTTTTCTGAACCCTGAAAAAAAGCATAGAAAAAAATTAATGAGGAAAATCGCCGAATAAAAGAATTCTACTAATACCCTTCACATAAAAGCTCAATTTAATACCAAGGTTACCACCCAAATATTTTGAAAAGGCATCATTCGTAAAAGGAACGGAAGCTAAACTAAATTACTATAAGCCATTATAATTTTTAAATGTGATCTCAGCTCCAAAAATAGTAAACAAAGACTCCCTATTTAAACAAATTGGCAAAAACGGCTACAAAATTATACTTAAGGGCTAGATCAATAATAAGAGACGATATTTTAAAAATAGGCTATAATTTTGCGAGAAAAAAAAACCTCATCAACCGAATGGAACTGCTAATCAAGCGTATTGTATTAGTCTCAAAAGAGGAAAATCTCGACCAAGTATTCTAATTGACGTCCTCATCGCGACACTATGTAAATTAATTCGAACAGAACGAGGAAAAAAATCAAGGAATCTATAGGAAACAGTGTTTCTCTTTTAAAAGTCGCTGTAGCACGGCGACTGGACGCACAATCGAATTAACTTATACTTGCTGCTGATAACGTGTTTATCATACTCGTAAGAGGAAAAAATGCACGCGTACCAACAATTTCTCAAACATATACCTTCGTATGTTGGTCGCGAGCATGTTGCGTGGATTATCTGTTACGAGTACACAATCTAGACATTAGTCTCTTTTTATGTAATACATCATCGGAGACGTCAAACGTGACAATTATCATTCAATGTTCAGTGCATGAGTCTACGAAATAATATACAACCATGTTCGCGCTCAAAGTGATTATTTTTTTAACATTATACAACGTTATTTCGAGTAAATCTAGTTGTAAGCTGAGTAAATCGTTGAAGACTGAAATTCAATCCTATAAAGATGTCGTAGAAAAGATCACAAATGCTGTGGTTGAGAAAAACGCTCCGTTTAGAAATTTCACATGGAATGAATTGGCCTTGTTTGTGGATACATTTGGATCTCGAATCGCTGGAAGTGAGAATTTGGAGCATTCCATCGATTTCTTATTGGATAGGCTGAAAAATACTTATAAGATGCAGAATGTTCATGGTGAAGAGGCCGAAGTACCGCATTGGGTCAGGTGAGTTTTGTTGAAGTCACTTTTTTTGCATTATGAATCGTGGTTAAAATGCTACAAAAATTGCTTTGAAGTATCTAAGATGTGAAAAAGCGATTAAAAGTTGTGAAAGTGATCGAAAATCTTAGGGAAAAATTTTTTTGGAAGGAAAATCAGATGGAAAAAATGATAGATTTGCCTTATTTTGTCTTTTTTAACACTTCGTCACTCTTTGAATTATTGTTTATCTTGTCCTTCTTGTAATTTTTGTTCTTTCAGTACTTTCCAAGTTGTATTGTATGTATTTTTGTAATTTTTCATCATTTTTTTTATTTTTTATTCGTCACTCATTCAACTGTTGCACTATTTTAAATTACTGTATTTTCGATTAATTCTTTTTTTGGTATTTGGTAATTTTTGTAATTTCAGCACTTTTTGTCTTTTTTGTCATTTCGGTCCTTTTCATAATTTTTATATTTTTGATGTTTGATTACTTTCATTTTTTCTGTAATTTTGATTATTTCAGCATTTTTTGTCTTATTGGAATTTTTGTAATTTTTGTTTTTCTGTTACTTATGACATTACACCAGTAAATTTTGTCAGTTGTATTTTTGTAATTTCAGAACTTTTTGTCTTTTCTGTCTTTTCGGCCATTTTTATAATTTTCGTATTTTTGATAGTTTATTTCACTCTCACTTTTTCTGTAATTTTGATAATTTCAGTATTTTTTGTCTTTTTGACATTTTTGAATTTTCTGTCGCTTATGACATGACACTAGTATTGGCCTTCGTTGTAATTTCTGTCTTTTTGATCGATTCAATAATTTTTGTAATAAGACTTTTTGTCTTTTCAGTAATTTCTGTTGGTTTTGTTATTTTGTGATTTTGTCTCATTTTTTTTGTAGTTTTCAAGTTACTGGTCCTTTTTATGATTTTTCAAAATTGATTACTCTAACAGAAATGTCATAGAGGATAAAAATCATAAAAATGACCAATTACTTGAAAATTATAAAAAAATGACCAAAATGAAGATTACAAAAAATTACTACCTAGCATGAAAAAAGTGCAGAAATAACAGAATACTTACCAAAAAACCAAAAAAAACTAAAATTCGTTTTTTTTTTTTTTTTTTTTTTTTTTTTGAAAAATGCAAGAAAAAACTTTGTATTGCAAAAATTTTATAGAAATGACCGAACAAACAGAAAACGACGAAAAAAGTACACAATGAATCACTTCGGATTAACATACCTAAAACTGATGAATAATTAGCGATGAAAAAATTCTCAATTCGTTTAGACCTTTAAAAAAATGGAATGTTTCATTTTTATTTTTTTTGAAGTGAAGAAGAAATAATTTTTTTTGGAATAAAACTTTCTTATTTTTTCAGAATAATTCTTATTTTTTTAACCAAAAAAAAAATTCTCAATTTTTCGATATAAAATTTTTGAGGGTTTTTTTCCGTCATTTTGGGCCTTTAAAAAAATGGAATATTATATACCTATTTTCTTTAAATTAAAAAAATAATCATTTTTTAGAATAAAATTTTCAAATTCTTTTACCTACTGGAACTGAATGATTTTTAATTTTTGTTGAAATAAATAATTTCTCATTTTTATGAAATAATTTTTCCCAAATTTTTTCAACATAATATTATAATTATATATATTTTTTTAATAAAAAAAATTGTAGGTACTTCCTTTTAACTTTTTCAAAAAAAAAAAAATCTCCGAATTTTTTCGGACAATAAATAAAAGTCGTATGTGCAAAAATAAAAATAAATAGGATACTTAGTAAAAAATTATTTGACTTTTGGACATACGATAATCAAAAGAAATCGGTTGAAATTTTCTGCTCTGATAATCGAGGTTTTATAACTGTACGTACATAATATATAACTAACTTCTGCGACTGTGCATTTTAATTTTCATATTTTTGGTGATTCTGTTACTTTTGATATTGTCAATTTAATTTTTTTATCAAATTTGTAGAAATTTCAGTGTTTTTTGTTTTTTAGATATTTATTACATTTCCTGTTGTTTTTGCACTTTTTGTGATTTTGGTAATTTTTTGATTTTTTGTAATTTTTCATCTTATTATTAGTCACTTTTATGACTTTTGTTTTCTTTAAAATTGTTGTCACAAAAGTCAGTTTTGTATCTTCCATCATTCATTATAATTCACATATTGTAAATTCTTCACTCCCAGTCACCTTTTTTTTTTTTTTTTTTTTTTTTTTGTGTAATTTTTGTAAGTTATATCCTTTATTACTTTCTCATTGTTTTGTAGTTTTTCATTTTTATTTTTTGTTCCTTTCCTCATTTGTCATATTTTTTTCTGTCCCGAGCGGCACACTCGATCGATAATATCGGAAGATGTAACGTATCGATAAAAAATCGTTTGAAAATCTATAGATGTTCTCACGATATTATAAAGATTTATCGGTACAACTTCATAGGCAAAAAATCTAAAAACTATCGAATTCGATATTATTAAGATTTTATGACGATATTCGTCAACGATACTATCGACAAAGAATATTAAATTTATCGATTCCGATTTTCCACCGATTTTGTGCAGATATTTGAAACTACATTATCGACAAAGAATATTAAATTTATCGAATTCGATTTTTTAACGATTTTGTAAAGATATTTAAAACTATATTATCGACAGATTATATGAAATTTCTCGACTTCGATATTTTACCGATTTTTTGACGACATTTGAAACTATATTATCGACAGATTATATTAAATTTATCGAATCCGATTTTTTACCGATTTTGTAAAGATATTTGAAACTATATTATCGACACATAATATGCAATTTCTCGAATTCGATTTTCTAACGATTGCGTGAAGATATTTGAAACTATATTATCGACACGTAATATGAAATTTCTCGATTTCGATTTTTTAACGATTTTGTGACGATATTTGAAACTATATTATCGACAAATAATCTGAAATTTCTCGAATTCGATTTTTTAACGATTTTGTGAAGATATTTAAAACTTTATTATCGACACGTAATCTGAAATTTCTCGAATTCGATTTTTCAATGATTTTATGACGATATTTGAAACTATATTATCGACACGTAATATGAAATTCCTCGATTTCGATTTTTCAACGATTTTGTGGCGATATTTGAAACTACATTATCGACAAATAATCTGAAATTTGTCGAACGATTTTTCAACGATTTTGTGACGATATTTGAAATTATTTCCAAATTGGTGAAAATTTTTCTAAGTCCAACACGTCTGGAAGTACTAAACTGCCTATTATAAGCGTTTTATTTCTATTTCCTCAACGATAAGGTATGGCACAGTGGTTAAGGAAGAAGATTACCATGCAGGATGTAGATGGTTCAAGCCCCACGGGTGGCAGATTTTTTATAATTTTTTTTGACTTTTTCTGAAATGATCCTCTTACGGTAACATGAATAATGTGTTTAGGCATAGTTTAATGTATTAATTATGCTAATTAATGATTTTTAATTATAGAAAAAAGCTAGTAAAAGACGAAAAATCGGAATAAAAAAATCGATAAAAAATCGACAGAATATCGAATTCGATAAAGTGTCGCAAAAGTTCCGCCTAAATCGTGAAATTATCTTTCGATATTATAGATATATTATCGATAAAATATCTTACTATAATCTCGAAATTTTTGCTAACTATAATTCGTCGGTAATCTATCTATATATCGAAAGATAAATTCACGATTTATGCGGAACTAACGCGACACTTTATCGAATTCGATATTCTGTCGATTTTTTATTTCGATAATTTGTCGATTGTGCTGCTCGGGGTAGATGATTTTTGAAATTTTATTACTTTTCGTCACTATTGTTCTATTTTTTGTCATTTAGAACATTTTTCATTTTTATGATGTTTCATCTTTTCGGTCTTTTATGATAGTACATACTTTTTTTTGTGGCGTTTAGTTCGATTGTTGTCTCACTTTTTTGATAGGATCCTTTCTCTCTAACATCCCCAAAACCCCTCAAACTTTGAAAAAAATTAACAAAATCACAAATATCTTGTGACATATCGTATATTTTTTTTTTTTAGAATCTCTGAGTTCGGATATTGCTTCAATTTTTTGATAGAGCCCTCCCCAAGCCCTTTACGGTTTCTCGAATTTAAAAAAAAAAAAATTGACGAAAACAACAAAATGGTATGGTATACCTATCATATTGTTACACTTTTGATGCTGCTGAATCCGAAAATTCATTTACTTTTTTGATTTAGGTCCCCAGAAGCCTCCTCCTAGCACCCAATTATTTGAAATGGACCCAATAAGAGGCCTTGGGAAACCACAATTCAAAAAGTAAATTTATTTTATGCACTGAGAGTCAACCCTAAATTAGATCAAGAACCAGTCTTGAAAACAAAACTTTAAAAATTGAAAATCGGTTCGAAAAATTGACTCAGTTATTTCTCTGCTAACAAACAAAGCTAATTATATGAGCAAAATACATCAGGTCTGCAACTGAACGAAGAAAATGTGTATTTTTCATAACTTCGATAAGATATAGATACTTTGAACGGAAACTCGCTCTGACCGATATCTCTGGATGTATCGAACCCACACAATGAGAACAAAGTAAAACACACACAAAAAAGATAAAGAAACAATAACCACATTTCATCGCAAATCTTCCGCATTCGTAGCAACTAAAACAAAAACTCCCCACTCTAGATACCTAAATCCATTTAAGTATAACTATTTCTTCAACTTTGATCTCAACTACCTAAAGTAAGAGATTTATTTCAAAACAAACCCTTTCGGGTAATTCAATTTACAGAGGCGAAGAATCAGCCTACCTAGTAAAACCCAGACCTTTAAAATTAGCCATGCTCGGTTTAGGTGGAAGCGTCGGTACAGGTGAACAAGGCATAACCGCCAGCGTCATCGTAGTGAAATCATTCGACGAATTGAGAAACACTTCGGACGAGGTAAGAATACCCAAAGAGTTGGAATTTTTCCTTCGAACGCGTCCCACGTTCATACTTCGTACGCCTACTGACACAATTTTTTCATCGCATTATCGACTCAGGTACGAGGAAAAATTGTGGTATTCAACGAGAAATACGTTTCGTACGGCGAAACGGTACAATATCGTTCGAAAGGCGCATCCGAGGCTGCTAAATTAGGTGCGGCTGCAGTGCTGATACGTTCGATCACGCCATTTTCCATTTCCAGTCCTCACACCGGTGCACAAAGTTATCAGGGCTCGGTGAAAATACCAACAGCTTGTATTTCCATCGAAAACGCGCAACTTTTGCAAAGATTTTACGACAGAGGTTACAATGTGGTTATTTTTTTGGTCAAAATCGAACTAGCAAAAGTTGTAAATAATCACACGTTCAAATTCACGGTCAGGTATTCCGATGCAGATACAATTAAAAATGGGTGCTCAACAATTGCCAACGGCTATTTCACGTAATATCGTCTCAGAATTGCCAGGAACAGAAAAACCCGATGAAATCGTTCTCGTATCTGGTCATATCGATAGCTGGGATGTGGGGCAAGGAGCCATGGATGATGGAGGTGGCGCTTTCATTTCTTGGACCAGTTTGTACATTCTACAAGAATTAAAACTGCAGCCGAGACGAACGATAAGGTAAAGTTTTATTATTCGAGATTGCCTCATCATCAAAACTACGACTTGAATAATATTTCAAATTTTTTATAGATCGGTTTTATGGACAGCGGAAGAAGAAGGTTTTTGGGGTGCCAGGAGTTATTTAAAAAACCACATAAACGAAATCAAAAATTTAACCGTTGTAATGGAATCAGACGAAGGCACATTTACTCCGAATGGTTTGGAATTTTATGGTTCGGAAAAAGCAGCTTGTATTGTCGAAGAAATTCTAAAGTAATTGCATTACCTTCGCTAGAATTTTCTTTTCATTGCTACGTTTTCACAAAAATTCTTACACTGCGATTAAAATAAACCCAACATCAAGATAGAGATAAAGATTTTTTTTTTAAAAAAAGAGTAAAAAGATTAAAATAATTTGAACACCTTCAGAAGAAAAATGTATGAATTTTCACTTCTCGTTTACGAAAAGATTACCAAAATTCACCTCCACATTGGTGGAATCGGCTCATAAAATTCATACTAAACGATTTTTTTTTCTATTTGGCAGGTTAATGGAACCATTAAATGCCACACTTTTACAACACAGCGATTACCCGGTTGGGTCAGATATTGGCTTATGGCAAGATAAAGGAGTGCCAGGAATCAGTTTGGGAAATAAAAATGGAAGATATTTCTGGTATCATCATTCGGAAGGCGATATGATGACTGTAGAGAGTCCAAAGGATCTAGATTTATGTACCGCGGTGTGGGCTTCGGCTGCGTATATTTTGGCTGATATGACTGTATCGTTGCCTAGAAACCTGCCAAGGGTCTTAAATCATTAAAATGCTAATCAAAATTATTTCTGTTTTATTTTTGGATATCAAAAAATGAATATTGGGTAATAAGAGCACAGCGATGGCGAAAGGGGTGCAAAAAATTAACTTGCACCGGGCCCAGATACCCCCCCCCCCTAAGGACCTGAGCAAACGATTTTTTACTCTAGGTACTTCAAATATGTTGAAGATTTATTTTTTCTTCAAAAAATTGAGAAATCGCTCTTCTTCAAAATTTACTCCGTAACAATAATTTTCGAAATTTTTGAATACGAATACAAAACCAAAGAATTGAGATTTTTTTTCTCTCTTAAAAAAAAATACCTAACAAAAAAACAAAAATTATTCCTCAAAAAAAAACCGGGAAAGATAATTTTTTTGCATACACAAAACAGTTCAAACAATTTTTTACTGAACAAAAATTAAAAATTTTTTTCTCAAAAAATTGAAGGTTCTAAAAAATTTATACAAAAATTAGTCGGTTATTTCAAAACAATTTAGGGATTTTTTTTCTGTAAAAGTAAAAAATTCATTTCTGAAATTGAAACAAAAAATCTGCATCAAAATAAAGTGATTTTGATTAATGATTCAAAAAAATATAAGATTTTCTTTTTCAAAAATATGAGATTCTTCACTTTAAAAGTAAAAGATCTCTTTTCAAAAAAAAATATGGTCTGCACAAAAATAAAATATTATTACTTCAAAGTAAATGTACCTACTTACAGATTTTTTCAAAAATTTTGAAAGACTTCATTTAAAAAAAAAAAAAAAAAAAAAAAAAAAAAAAACTTCAAAACTACAAGTTTTGTCAACTTTTTTGCTCCAAGAAATGGAAAGTGTTTTTTAATTTTTTTTTTTTCAATTGAGATATTTGAGAATTTTTCTCAAAGAATTAAAATTTGTTTTTCTCTAGAATTTCTTTCCTCAAAAAATGATTAGGTATCTGATTTCCTTTCATTTTTGCACACACGACCTCATAATGATGCTCCGAAAAAATTCAAAGATTTTTTATTCTAGAAAAATTTGAGGAATATAATTTTTTCATCTCAAAAAAATGGAGGAAAATGAATGAAAAAATTATTTCAAAAAAATTATAAATTACGGTAGGTAGGTATTTATTTTAAAAATTTTCAATTCCAGAAAAAAGTTCTGAAAAATAAGTTATTCCAAAAAATTGAATTTTTTTTATTCTAAAAAATAAGAAATTATTATTTTTCTTTAATTAAATTGATTTCTTTTTCACTTCAAAAAAATTCAAATGAAACTTATCCGATTAAAAAAAAAATCTCAAAAAATTGAGAACCGAAAAGGAAATTGAAGATTTTGAATTTTAAAAAATGAATCAAAAATTTTTCAAAAATAAAATTGAAAATCTTTTTTAAAAAGTAGAAAAAATTCTAAACTCGGCAAGAATTTGATTGACTTGAAAAGAAATCTGAGCTAAAAAATATAAAATGAATACTTGAATCTACTATTCAAATGAAATTCTTTGTACAGAAAAATGGATTAAAAAACATTGAACTTGAAAAGGTTTTGAACTAAAAAGGTTTCAAAAAAAATGAAAAAAATAATGAAAATTTTTTCATAAGATGTCTGCTATAAAAAAATAGAATTTTGACAGAATTTACGTAGAAAAAAATTGTAAAACGTCATTTAGAACATAATTATTTTAGAAAATTTTAAAATTATGAGTCAAAGAAAAATATGAAGCTAATATGAAAAAAATACTTGTCAAGAATTACTTTTAAACAAAATTTTGAAAAAATTGTCATAAAAATATTTTGAAAAGCGAACCATAAATTGAAATTTATGCTGGAAAAATTTTCATAAAAATTAGTATTTCAAAAATTGGGTCTGAAAAAAAAATCGAATCGCAATTTCTTTTTATAATGCAAGCTCGTGTTTGAAGCACTATATTTTTCTGTCTCTTAACCTTTTTTGCTACGAACCTTTTTTTTAAGCAAAATTATTAATAAAAATTTCAAGATACTTACTAATTTCAATTATTATACGCACAAAAATGAAAATCAAGTAGAAAAACCCCGAGAAAAAAAATTGAAAGAGAAATTTATGATTCGGTAATTTTTGAATTTTATTAAATTTCTGAAGTTAGATCTTGATAATTATCTACTCGAGTTTGTACAATTTTGAATTTTTTTTTTTTTCAATTTTCAATATTTTTAGAAAAAAATTTCGTTAAGAAAAAATTTAAATTTGATTAAGAAAATGAAACTTTCAATTGGAAATGAATATTTCAAAGAAAAATACCTAGCAATGCCCCCCCCCCCCTGACATTGAGTCTACAAATGAGGCCAAGGGTCTACCAATTCACCTAAAAAAATTACCAACATTAATCGATAAGAAAAATCTTCTTGGCTCACCATGACCATGAGGTATGCAAAGACTTCCACTATCGTCAGCTTGCATCGAGATAAGGATTTCAAATTATAAATCTCGTAATTCCACAAACGCGTAAATTCCAAATAATCGAGACTATTTTTTCATAAAACTAAATTGTGAATAATACGGAACGTCATATTTCCATTACATCTGTCGGTACCTCGCACTATTTTAAAAATTCGTACAAAATTAAATAACTCTGTCGATATTTTCAAAAGCGGAAATAATTTCCCGATAAATATCGAATGTCGCGACACGACGGAAGAAAATTTCAAGCGTTTGCCCAAGTCTTGCAAAACAGAAGAAAAATTTCCATAGTGGTAAATAAATTCTCGCGACGAAGAATACTCATCTCACAATGTGAAAAATAAACGCGAAAATTTAACCAATTTGAGCATTTGCAAATTCCATAACTTTCCTCTCAATGCTCTATTTGAGGGAAGAGAAGAAATGCTCGGGGAAGAGGGACCCCGAACATATGTAAAAAATCGCACAATAACAGTAAAAAATATAGCATATCGAGAGACTGCGCTCCTCTAGTGCTATGAATTTAGAGCATGAAAAAAAGAGGATAAGGAAAAGAACAAAACCTCCTCGTCTTATGCATTTCACAGAAAGAAGTTGAAAGAAAGAGAAGAAATCCAACAAAAGGAAATCTTCCTCGGTCATATATTTTCCCTCGAGGGAGAAATACATACGAGTACATCTGCATACGCTGCTGTAGTATGTAGGCACTTCCAAAATGCTATATTTTAGCAAGCAAACAAGGCCCGTTTTTATCTTTTAAATATTTTCAAAATATAAAATTTACATGACGCGGAACGTCTTCTTTACAAATATCCAACTTTGTTGTATATTATGCCAAACTTTATAAAATTCATATGTGTGTGATCTTTTCGACAACGATTTACGTTTAATATCGCGATGCCACGATGCTATGTCATGTAGCTCGGGTTACCTTTTTTATTTGTTATATTTTTACTTATTCTGTTTGATAGCCAGTTAACCCTTATTTTTTATTTATTTTTCATGATCGTTCCCGACGATAAAGAGTGTTAAATTATTTATAAGAAAATTTAAAGACCTTGAATATTTTTATACCTATACTCGAGATAATCGTCGTTTGTAGGAAAATTTTTGCTATAAGAAAACAAGGCAAGTGCAATATTTCAAAAAGGGAATCTCCTGAGTTTTTTTCACGCGAGTATCAATAAGATAAAGGCAAAAAGAACCACGAAAATACAGGTACAAGTTTTTTTGCCCCGAAAGTAGTAAATCTCTGGTAGGAAAAAAAATCTGAAACTCGATAAATTTATTATTTTTATGACTACTTCCAACTTTACCGGTTTAACATTCTCGTGTACAAGTTAGAAATTGTTTTCGCCTCAGGATGAAACAAAAATGTAAACCTTTGAAAGAAATTTTACGAGAAAATTTGACAATTCATCGGCTACCTTTATACACGACAATCCGGCCGCAGGCATTTTTTTTCTACAAAGTGCTTTCGAAATTACTCTCTGCCTCATCGGGGACTCATATATGAAAAATTTACCACGACGATAAGAGTGTACACTGTACAGGAATAATAAACCAAGTTTTTCGTAAACTTATCAAAAAAGGTTACTTAGGATATGCCAAATGAACGGGCTACTCGATTATTCTTTGAAAAATATTCTCGTTTGTGATTTCCCTACCGGGGGCAGTTACCAGCAAATAAAAAATGATAAGTAAACAAATTCTGAGAAAAAATTAGAAATTTGATAGGTACGTGACTGAAAAAATGTACATAAAGTCCATTCCATAGAATTCAAAAAGTTCAATGAAGGGTGTCGTGACAAAATTTTGCAAGAAAAAAAAAACTCTTATGAAACAATGTACTAGATTTCCAAAAGTTTTTTTAAATTTTTTTTTTTACATACCCTCTTCCCTCACACAAGCTGCGCAAAAACAAATATTTCACACATTTTTTAAGAAAAAGAAGAAAAAAAAATACGCACAGACATCTATGACTACTTTAAAAACAATGAAAAATTTAAATTGAAAAAATGAACTAAAAGTTTGAATTGAATTAAAAATGCTCAAAATTGAAAAATAGGTAAAAAAAAACAATTTCAAGAAAAAAATTCTCAAAGTTGAAAAGAAATTAAAATGAATGAAGTAAAAATGAAATAAGAACTTGAAAAAAAAAACATAAAAAAATAAAAATAAAATTACAATTAAAAAAAATTCAAGAATGAAAAATTACAGTCAAATTAAAATTACTCAAAATTTAACGAAAAGGTACCCAGATCAGAAATTGGAAACATATACCTAAAAAAATTTAAAAACTTTGAAAAAAGAACTTGAAAAAAATTACTTGATCTTTTTTCAAATGCATAAATAATTTTCATATCGAATATTTCAAAGTTAAAAATATTGCAGAAAAGAATTGAAAATGCTCAAAAATTAAAAAAAAATAAAATTTAGGTAAAAAGAATTTTAATTCAAACTCCAAAAAAAAAAATTAGAATTATAAACGAAATAAACACTGAAAAAATCAGCACTCAAAAAAGAATGAAAATTTGGAGAAAATTTAAATCGAAAAAAAATTAATCAAATCAAAAAATAACATTTGTATTGTAATCACTAATCAATTTGAAATTATACCTACGCTAAAAATTTTAGGAAACTGAGTAAATTTTCAAAATGTACTAATGATTATTATTTTGATAATTTTTTGAAATTATTTCACCTACATAAGTAGGTATGTCATTTATTGAAAATTCATTTAAGTTTGAAACAAATTTTCAAATGTAAAAATTTGATAACTTTTTCAAAAATTTAGTAAATCCTAAAAATGTATCTAATAGATTTTCAGGATTTCGAAAAAAAAATTAAAAATGCAGAGTTGAGTTGTTCCTAAATTTTGATAATTTTTCGAAATTATAATTAAAATTGGTTTTTAAAATTCAGCTAAATTCTTTTAAAAAAAATTAAAATGTAAGTATTTTGAAAATTTGATCAATGTGTTCTTTAAAATTTGGTAATTTTTCAAATTTCGTCTCTTATTTAAAGTATGCCCCTAGTTCAAAACAATTGTAATTTTTCAAAGTTTGATAAATTTTTACAATTTCATTTTTGAAATTTTTTTACATCTTCTATTAAATTAGTTGAAAATTCAAAATTTGGTAAAAAAAAAAAAGTTAGCATGTGGTGATTTTTCAATTTTAACGTGTCCTTGAAATTAGACCACCTTTTTCATATTCACAGTTGATTCTTCAAAAAAATTTAAAAAGCTAATTTTCAAAATGTGATCACCTCTTAATACTTATTTGGAATTTTCGAATTCCTATAAATTTTGTAAACTATAGATAAATTTTTGAAATTTAATCAGAACTGGATTTTTAAAAACTTTCCAAAGTTAATTTTAAACGTTTTATAAATTTTAGCAATGTTGATAATTTTTTGAAATATACTTACCTACCTACTAAATCATTAAAATTAAATAGGTAAATTTTCAAAGTTTCGAAAAAGTGACAGGATTTTGAAAATTACGTAAGTTTTTAAAAATGACCTAAAATTTCATAAAATTTTAAAATGTAGTTTTTACTTTACAGTTTGTTAAATTCTTACAATTAAAAAAAAAAAATTAAAATTTTTACAGATCACTGTATGCAAATAAGTATATTTTAAAAATTGAAAATTGGATTGAAGCCCTGATTAATGTGATTTTTAAATTTTAATGATTTCTTAAAGTTAAATCAATCATTAAAATTCTGCTAAAAAGAAAATCTGAATGAATTTTTATATTACATTATTAGATTGAGAACTTAAGTTACTTCTCTTGTACAATTTTCGAGAAAAAAAAACTAAACAAAAACGCACTCGATTTATCGAGGGCTTGTAAAATGAAGAACTTTCTTCAAAAATTGGCTCAAACAGGAAGACCTGGTATTACATATTTTTCTCAACTTTTTTCATAACTTTTTTCATTAAGTGCGAGTTAGCGTGTTTTTGGTTTATGTGAAAGTTAAATAAACCATATTTTTCTTAATTATTATAGGCGTTCCGAGTGAAAATATTTTTTATAAACTCGGCTCGCAGAGTGGAGACAAGTTATGATTCTCGATATTAAACAAGCGAAGACTATTTAAACGTTTTTTCTACTCCGCATAAATTAACATATCTGTTCACGCTGCGCTAAAAGTCTAAAAAAAATGCATCCATCTTTCGAAAGAAAGAAAAAACACAAAAAGAAAAATAAAACACTAATTACCGTTAATATAATACGACGACGGCGGATTTGTTGAACCGCCGAGTAAAAATGGCTCCCGCGAAATGAAATATTCACATTTGCAGAAAAATAATAAAAGTTAAACGTTAATAATTCACTAGTTTTTTTTTCATCATTAGCACTTGTCTAGTAGAAAATTATTTTTGCCTTAAAAATGTCTAGTTTGGTTGAACGTTTAACGAAAAACGTGGTTTGAAAAAAATGCGGTCCATTTTTTAAAATTAAATACCAATTAAATCTTTTTCCCTCGGTTCAGCTTCGAAATTAAAGAGAATTTTTACCCGACGACTCCGACAACAAATTTTTATCGTTGTAAATTCCGGTCGTCTCGGAATGTTTTTTTTGTTTCTACTTATTTTATTTTATTTTTTTTGCACGAGCTCGCCGAAATCGCTCGTCGAGCTCAACGTCATTAAGAAAACTCTACTTCGTGTAAAGTTGAATTTTTTTATGCTGGGCCGAAATTTTTGTCCTGGTTGGAGAAAATTTCTAAATTTTAGCAAACGTAACGGATAATTAAAAATATAACAAATGGGCCTGAAAACCAGGGCTCGAGAGGGTTTGTAAAAGTTTCAACGTGGCGTCCTAGGGTGTACTGGTTTCAGAGGTGAATGATTTTTTTTAAATTCGAGTTGAGAAAAAAATATAACGAGCTGCAAGTTTGTTTCGAAGCTTCGTAACTTCTTCAATGTTGGCTGCAAGAAAAATTCCAATTTGACCTGAATTTGCTCCAAGACCAATTTTGAACAAAATATACTTATTTACACATATGTTACATTTAAATGTTGTAATTGGACAGAAATTTATATTTTTTTCATGATTTAAGCAAGTGTGATATTTAAAAGTCAATATCTCAATTTTTTGCCTCAATTAAAAATTTAAAATAATTTTTTTCTTCAACTTTCAATTTTTTTGGAGTCCGAAATTTTTTGTCTCCGTAATAAAAACATTTTTTGAAAATTTTTTCAGATAAAAAAATTCCTTATTTTTTCGTTCTCATTTTTTTAAAGGATCTTTTGTGTTTTTATTTTCATTTTTTTTTTAGAGGAAAAAAATATCTTTTAAGTTCTGTGCGGGATTTTCTTTTCTTTCGTTTTGAGAAAGAAATATTCAAAAAATTTCTTCATAAGAAAAGGGAAATTTTTAGTAAAAAAAATTGAGAATTTTTTCTCCAAAAAAAAGGCTAAAAGATTCTTTTCAAAAAAATTAAGAACAAAAGGTAATATTATTTTTCCCAGAAATTAAGTAAAAAAAGTTTTCTTTCAGCAAAAAAAAGAAAAAACTAAAATTTATACCTATTCTGCATAAAAACAAGAAATTTTTATTTTTTTAAAAATGAGTGATTTTTCTCCTGAAAACTTTGGAAAGTTTTATTTCAAATGAATAAAAAAATATGAATAAAAATAGGTAACTTACCTATGTAAGAACTAAAAAATTAAGAGTTTTTTCACTACCTACAAAGAAATTGAAAAAAAAAAAAAATCAGTAAAAATAAATGAGATTTTTTTCTCCAAGAGTTCAAAAAATATTTTTATTGCAACGCAGGGGGAAAAATTGACTCCAAGAAAATTGACTTTTTTTGAATTGCGACAAAAAAATTGAGATACCTTATATTTTATTGTTGAATAATTGTGCTTGCATAAATCTTGAAAAAATGAGAAATTTTTTGCCTAACTCATGAAAAAGGCACCTTGTATTTACATTCAAATGCCAAGAAATGATTTAATTTTGTTTTGCCAAAATTTTTGAAAATTCTGTTAGAAACGATTTTTTCAAATTTTTCCGAAAAAATTCTTTGTGAGAAACATATTTTTTAAAAATTTGTTGAACAAATTGAATATACAATTTCGAAGAAAATAATTGTTGAAAAAAATTATTCGACTAGAAATTTTGAAAAATTTGATTCGAATGAAGAAATAGTTCCAAAATTCTGATGAAAAAACTTTTTTTTAAATTTTAGATAAACCCTTCGTAAAATTTTATTTAGGAGAAATCTTTACAAAAAAAAAAAAAAAAAATGTAAAAATTAATTTAAATGAAAAATTTACTTTTTAAATTTTTAAAAAATTTTGCTAAATTTTGAAAATTGTCTGGTAAATTTTTGCCAAATTTTAAAGATTAAAAAAATTATTCAAACTTTGAAAATAAACTTTTCTTAATTTTTCGAGAATTTGGCAAAGTTTTAAAAGATTAATTAATTTCAAAAATTGACAAAATTCTGAATTTTCAAAAATTTAGAATTTTCATCGAGTTTTTATTTCATTTTTTCTTCACTTTTCTTCAAATTTTAAAAGTTCAGTACATCTGAGAATTTCACCAATTTTTACGAATATAAAAATTTACTTCTTTGATAAATTTTGAAATAAACAATGTTTAAAATTTTGTTGAAAGTTGAGCTTATACGTTGTAGGTAGTTTTAAAAATTGATGAAATCTCAAAAATTAATCTATTTCAAAAATTTATTACATTCAGTTTTTTTAAATTCGTAAAATTACTTATGCATTCGGAATTTTTCCGAGCACAATACACGTATAATTTAACACGTGCCTTGGCAGAAAGTATCATAACCTGCGAGATTTAGCCGATTATCCTACTAACCAAAATAAAACTCAACTTTGACCGGATTTCTTTTCGTAAACTCGTGTGCAGATCTAGTAACCCCTTTGCTAGTGCGGTGGCGTTTCACCTATTGTCAAAGGATATTGCACGGAATTCCAGTACATAGCCAAATGAAGGTAAATATTTCTTTCGCCGACTAAACCGATAAATCTTTTCAGTTTCACACATCTTTAATTTTAGGCTCGGTCTTGGCTTTTACGCAATTTACATATAAGCTCGTTTTGCATAATAAAATCATCCATTTTGGTATTAGAGACGACCATAAAATATTGCCTTATCCACTAACAAATGCAACCGTTGCTACATTTGAATATTTTTTTAAAGCCAAAATCTACGTACAACTTTTACGTTTTCTTTATTATTTAAATAGTTTAACCAAAGCCGCCCCAGACATACAGCACTTCTCTATCCAACTCTTCTACATATTATATACCGGATATGTTTCGCTTCATTACCGAAGCCGATGAAACAATGTAAATGTACATAGTACCCGGCTCGGTTCGACTATACATATACTATGTACATATATTTTAAAACCGCAAGCCAGCCAGACGTACGTAGTGAACTTTTTTTTTCTCTGCTCCTGCCTCATCTCACTTCTTTATTTGCTACTACACTATGTGATGTACCTACCCGGTACATCTGAACCTACCCTCGAATTCGTATTAGGGAAAAATGTATATGGTTTCCCATGTACAGACGTACGAGTATAAGTGGGCTGTTTGCGAGGTGGAAACCAGGCCGTGAGCAGTTTAACGGACCAACTTTAATGGCAAAACTCTACGAAAAATGATGTCGACTGCATTTTTAACCATTTCCTCGTAGGTTGATAATTTTTCACGCCAGAAAGAATAAGAAAGCGGATAGGGAGAGGATACGAAGTGGAGAGAGGGTATTAGGATTGGTTGAGATTTTGCATCAAAATGAAAATACGGAATTTTATTGTTACATAATATTATGATTTATTATTCTTTTTAAAGTATACCTATTTGGTTCAGTTCGAACACATTTCGTTTTTTTTTTTGTTTTTTTGTTTTTTTTCATCATATTAAAAAGAAGTTTTAAAAACATTTTAAATGTACCTAAAAATGAAAATGAAAATAAAAATAAAAACTGAAAAATGTACAAAATTAAATTAAATTGAAGAAGTATACTTAAAATACTCAATTTGAAAATAAGTATGAGAAAATTTAAAAAAATTGATAATCTAAGTTCAAAACTGTGGAAAAGAAATACCTAATAAAAAAAATGAACAGAATTTAGAACAAAAATTTAAATTAAATTAAATTGAAAATCTTACTAATGTATCCATGTTGGCAAAAAATCAACTTAAGTAAGTATACAAAATTAAAATAGTTACTCGTATGAATGAAAATTGAAAATTTAGAGTTTAAAAATGAGAAAAATAAGTAGTTGAAAAAAAATACCATTAAGAAACTAGCATGAATAGAAAATGATGAGAAATTGAAAAACAGCGGAAAATATCAAAATTTGAAAAATGAAAAAAAAAAACAATTTAAAAACTAGAAAAATCTAAAAAACTGAAATGAACATAAAAAGATGGAAAATTGCAAAAACCATAATTTAAAAATTTTGAAAACTGACAAAAAAATAAATGAAAAATTGTAGAAAAAAAACAACTAATAGATATGAATAAAGAATGTCAAAAATGAAAAAACAAAATTTTTTTAAAATTTGAAAATTCGCCATTTCGAAATGAAAATAAAATCAAAAAATTGAGAAGAACTGACCGTCAAAAAACATGAAAAATTTGAAGAAAAAAATATAAATAAATGATATTGATGGATTTTTTTAAACTGCCAAAATTGAAAATTTTGAATATGAAGTAACAATGTTAACAAAATCAAAAACTTTAAAAATTGTAATGAATAATACGTACCTACTAATAAAAAATTTACAACTGAAAATTGGATAAATTTTTTTAAATATTACAAATTACTCATTAGGTACTCATTTGAAAAGAAAAACATAAAAATTCGAAAGTTGAGAAAAACTACCATAAATTGAAAACCATAAAAAATTAAAATAATTAAAAACATGGAAACTATGAAAATTTTAAAACAGAGAATAACTATAGAGGTAAGTACTTATTTTTTTCAAATCTCAAATTGTGCATATTCGATGTCTAGCGGAACCACCCCCTCCCCCTTCAAATTAACTATAGTTTTTCACTACATTTTTTCAATAGGTACTTTTCAAAAAAATTTCAGAAAACTACTCGACCAAAAACAACTTAAAACTGAGGAGTTCCTCCCCTTTTTAAAAAAATCAAAACTCAAATTTAAAACAGGAAAAATTTTAAAACTTTCAATTTATTTTTATTTTTATTTTTTTGAAACTCAAATCTTGACAAATTTTACTCTTTTTTACTACATTTACTACTTTCACTAAATTAAGGAAACGAATGAATGAATAAATGAATAAAGAAATAATAAATAAAATTGTAAAAAAAAGTAAATGAATGAAAAATGCTGGAAAATTGAGAGAAAATACATAAGATTGAAAATTTGGAAATAATTCGAACTTTTGAAAATTTATAACTTGAAAAATTAAAAATCTGAGAAAAATAAAAACTGTCAATTTAAAAAAATCAAAATTTGTTCGAAATTTCAAAACGTCAAAAAATTGGTAGAAACTAAAACGAATATAAAATAATGAATACCTAATTGAAAAATTAAGCACTTTCAGTTTATAAAAATCGAAAAATTGTTGAAAAAAATCAGCGAAATTGAAAAATTGGAAGAATTTGAAAATTATAATTTATCATTACCTAGTAAAATTATTAATTTTTTAAAAAATCAAAAATTTGCAAAAGAAAAATACGATAATTTAATAACTGGGAAAATTGTGAATTTTATACCCTAAAAATTAGAGGAAATAATTTATTTACCTATTTATTTATTTATTTAAAATACAGAAAAAAAATCGAAAAAAATCCAAACTTGTGAAAGGATAAATTAATGAAAAATTGCGGGAAATTGGAAAAATAGTTACATGAAATTGAAAGTTAAACAAAAATACCTGCATAAAATTGAAAATGGAAAAAAAAAAATTGAAAAAATAAAAACTTGTATATTATATAAAATTAATAAAAACACGGAAAAATTGAAAAATCTGAAAATTGACTATCCCGAGCAGCACAATCGACAAATTATCGAAATAAAAAATCGACAGAATATCGAATTCGATAAAGTGTCGCGTTAGTTCCGCCTAAATCGTGAAATTATCTTTCGATATATAGATAGATTATCGACGAATTATAGTTAGCAAAAATTTCGAGATTATAGTAAGATATTTTATCGATAATATATCTATAATATCGAAAGATAATTTCACGATTTAGACGGAACTTTCGCGACACTTTATAGAATTCGATATTCTGTCGATTTTTTATCGATTTTTTATTCCGATTTTTCGTCTTTTACTAGTTTTTTTCTATAATTAAAAATCATTAATTAGCATAATTAATACATTAAACTATGCCTAAACACATTATTCATGTTACGGTAAGAGGATCATTTCAGAAAAAGTCAAAAAAAATTATAAAAAACCTGCCACCGGTGGGGCTTGAACCATCTCCCTCCTGCATGGTAATCCTCTTCCTTAACCACTATGCCATACCTTATCGTTGAGTAATTAGCAATAAAACGCTTATAATAGGCAGTTTAGTACTTCCAGACGTGTTGGACTTAGAAAAATTTTCACCAATTTGGAAATAATTTCAAATATCGTCACAAAATCGTTGAAAAATCGTTCGACAAATTTCAGATTATTTGTCGATAATGTAGTTTCAAATATCGCCACAAAATCGTTGAAAAATCGAATTCGAGGAATTTCATATTACGTGTCGATAATATAGTTTCAAATATCGTCATAAAATCGTTGAAAAATCGAATTCGAGAAATTTCAGATTACGTGTCGATAATAAAGTTTTAAATATTTTCACAAAATCGTTAAAAAATCGAAATCGAGAAATTTCATATTACGTGTCGATAATATAGTTTCAAATATCTTCACGCAATCGGTAAAAAATCGGATTCGATAAATTTAATATAATCTGTCGATAATATAGTTTCAAATGTCGTCAAAAAATCGGTAAAATATCGAAGGTGAGAAATTTCATATAATCTGTCGATAATATAGTTTCAAATATCTTTACAAAATCGGTAAAAAATCGAATTCGATAAATTTAATATTCTTTGTCGATAATGTAGTTTCAAATATCTGCACAAAATCGGTGGAAAATCGGAATCGATAAATTTAATATTCTTTGTCGATAGTATCGTTGACGAATATCGTCATAAAATCTTAATAATATCGAATTCGATAGTTTTTAGATTTTTTGCCTATGAAGTTGTACCGATAAATCTTTATAATATCGTGGGAACATCTATAGATTTTCAAACGATTTTTTATCGATACGTTACATCTTCCGATATTATCGATCGAGTGTGCCGCTCGGGATGTAATTTTAAAAAAATGCAAAAAACTGAAATGAGCAGGTATGAACATTCTTTGCAAAAAGAGGATAATTATATAGCACAGCCTATGTCATATTTTTGAGATTTTTTTCCCAGTTCTATGCAATGGAAATGCGGAGAAAGTATTCTGAAAAGGGGTTTAAAACGAACTTATCCCTTTATTCCTTTTTGCAAAAGCATGTTGAAATGATAAAAAATTGAAAAAATATAAACAGATTACAATTTTTAAATTTTTAAAAACTGACAAAATATAAAACGAAAAATGTTGGAGAATTGGTAAAAATATGCAAGTGCACCAACTTGAAAAACAAAAAAATAAATAAATTGAAAAAAAATCAAAAATTGACAAAATGAATGTCTAAGTTTAAAAACTGGTGAAAGTTGGCAATTGAAAACACTAAAAAAAAAAAAAAAAAATTAACTGAAACGAATAGAAGTGATGAAAAATTGTCAATTGGATGAAATGAAAGTTTACACAAGATTAAAAATTATCAAAAAATGTCAACATTTCTTTTTAAAATAGAGAAAATTGTAAAAAAACAAAAAAAAACTGAAATAAATTAAATATTATGGAAAAATGAAATTAAAAATAATAAATATATATTTTAAAAAAGTTGAATAAATTAAAAACTATGGAAAAAATGAAATTTGCAAACTTAAGTAAGTAAATGTTTTAAAAAAATGAAAATTGAAAAAAAATGAAAAAAGTATAAAGATCTCCCCAGAAAGAAAAGTATTACAACATGAATTATTCAAAACTGATTCGTGAAATCGTGATTTAATTTCAATGGAGGCTTGGAGAAATTACTCTTGCGAATTTCCCTCTCGAATTAATAAAATAACCTTCTTGGAATATGAATTTAAAAAATGACGATTTATTGAAATTGAAAAAAAAATGCAAATTAAAATTAAATTTAAAATTGGGAGAAAAATAGCATTCAAAAATTATTTTAGAAAGTTTCACAATGAAAATAATTTTCAACAGAATCGATTCATCCTGAATTCCTGATCAACATCACTTTGAATAAAAGCATCCTATAAATTTTAAAAAAAGTGTAAAATTCTCGAAAATCCTATTCCACTCTCCTCAATTACTCCATCGGCGTTCTCACTTCTCAATATACAAAACCACTAGTTGAATATAAAGCCACACCAAACACACCGATTCTCTTTCAGTATGGACGCCGAGTCCAGTAAACTATCAAGTGGAAAATAATTTTAAAAAATCATAAATCGGCACGCCAACTGGATCAAAGTCCGCAACTGTGACAGTAATAGTGTCGCCCTACAAACGAGATATATTTACTTTATTAGCCAGGTTAATCCGGGGATATAGTATTTTTATTAATTAAAACCAAGTTTGAGAGATATCTATATTATCCCTTCTTGTTTCCCACAATAACTCGAGATCGATACATATAGTTGGGCACAAACGAACAAAAATATTGTCTAAAACGGTGCCAAAATACAAAACAGTCTAGTTAGACGAGAGGTACAACAATGGAGCGATGAAAACAGCCCAAGGATACGGCTTAATAATCCAGCCCATACCGAAAGCGACGCCGATGGCGGTGGCGAGGAGGGGGGGGGGCGTGAAAACTCGCACGTTCACACGCTTGTGTCTTATAAGAAAGATGGGATGAGAGCGAGGTTCTGTTGGAAAATAACCTATTAAATTAACAAGAGTAATATATTTGTAAAAGCGAGGGAGTAAGGGGGAGAAACTTAAGTTGCGGACATTAATTCTCTCATTGTTGTTAAGTGTATGTTATTTACCATCCTTTTGTAAGGCGCGCCTTCGAGTTGTATGTTTTTATCTGTTTTCTACCTCTAGTTTTGTGCCCCCCTTTTTCCTGCTCAATGCTACTTCGACTGTCTCTGTCTCTGTCTTTCTCGGTCTATTTTCTTTTTAACATAAATAAAAGTCCTTCTCGATAATAGTAACGAGAAAGCGTTGCGTTTTCCTTCTCCGCGATCTCTGTTTCTCTATTTTCAACTACATTCTTCGGCAGCTTTACACCATGCTTCGTATCTCAAAGCCTATTATAAAAAGATTAAAACAGATAAACGATACCGATAAAGAAGACCTTTTATCGAGCGAGACTTTCTTTCACCTTGCTGTATACTGGCGCAGGAACTATCAGCGTAGTCTTTAAGTATCCGAATTCGAATATTTTATCTTTATAGTAATTGCCTCGGCGTTTGAGCCAAAAACCAGATTACCTAAGGCAATTAAATAGTTCACCACACGCCGATAGTAGCATATGGCTTGCGATTTGGAAAATTGGGTACGGTTGCATCGTGTCTTCTGTAATTTAGAGAATAAGTATCGCCCTATTTATACGTGTTCGAACCAAGGGTAAAGAATTCAATTCGATTTTTCGCATATTTTTGTCTATTGAAGGATTTTTTTCTTTGGTGTTTTCTACTTGTGATGGTGCGAATTCGCGAATTTTTATCACCTTCCACCTCACAACAGCATAAAACTTCATTAAAAAATGAAAATCAAAAAAAAACTGCACAACCCTATTTAGCACTTCAAAAAATTGAGAATTGTTTTAAAAAATTGTAATGAATTTTTGAATAAAAAAAGCAATGCATTTTTGAATAAGAAATGTAAGAATTTTTGAAGAAAAATTGCAATGAAATTTTGAATAAAAATTGTAAGAATTTTTGAAGAAAAGTTCCAATGAACTTTTGGATAAAAATAATATATTATTATGTTGTTTTGAAAATCCAAAAAAGATAAAAAAAATGTTGACTGATAAAATTCAAAAATTGCTTGTTTTTAACAAAAAACGAGAACTTTTTACTGAATTGAATTTATAAAAATTAAAAAAAGTGCTACCGACAAAAAGAATTTAAATGAAAAAATTCCAAAAATTTTTTGGAAAATACTATTTTTTTTCATTTTTAATACTTCCATTGAGATTTATTTTTTTTAAATTGGAGAGAATTTAAAAAAAAATAATTACGATTATTTATGAAAAAAAGTAAAAAAAAAACACAGATTAAAAGTTGTTCATGAGAAGAATTATTCCAAAAAAATTATACTTTTTTCCAACTAAAAGTATAATATTATTTCTTTTCTTCAAATTTACATGAAAGATTAGACATTAATATAATTATTAAGAACATTTGGAAAAAAATATTCAAGTAAAAAGAAAATTCTTCCTAAAAAAATATGAAGGTACAATCAAATAAAAAAAATGGAGGGATTATTTTTTTATTTTTTAGAAATTTACTCGAGCGTTTTCAGTAGGTACCTAAGTAAGGTGGGTGAAAAAAAAATTGAAAATAAGAAAAATTGTTTGTGCAAAAAATCTGAAAAATTTGCAAAAAAAAAAAAAAAAAAAAATTGTTGTAATAATACGATTATAAAAAAGTGCTTACAAAAAAATCGAAAATATTCAAATAGTTAATTGTAAAATTTACTTTTTTCAACAAAAGAATTTTTTAGAAAAAAAAATAACAACAATACCTAAAATTTTTGCCCAATTAAACTTTTTGACTTAATGAAAAAATAGCAGATACCTCAACTGCAAAAAATTTCTAGGCAAATGCACTTTTTTGAGAATAGAAAGAGAATACCTAATTTATGAAAATAACGCGAAAAGATGGATAATAAACATACCTATATGGGCAATATCTTTTTTGAAAATTAAAAAAAAAGTGCTCCAAGTTTTTTCAACTAAGTATACCTATTTTGAAAACGACAACATTAAAACTTGTGCCCAGTAAAACTTTTTGAACAATAGAAAAAGAGTTGTTCAACTGCAAAAAAAATTTTGGCTAATAATTTTTTTTTGTTTAGTTTCTTGTTTTATTTTTTATTTTTTAATTCAATAGATGCTCACAAAAAAATCTGAAAAAACGTTTTTTTTTTGTTTTTTTTTTTTTCAATCGAGATTTTGTTTTAAATTGAAAAAGAAAGTATATAATGAAAAGAAACCGATAAAATTGTAAAAAAGAAACACACTGGAAAACATTATTTCTGAAAATTCATGTTATTTCAACTTGAAGAGTTGTTTGGAAAAGTTTTAATGAAAAGAATCTGAAAAAAGTTTCGAAAATTATTTCTAAAAATTCACGTTATTTCAACTAGAAGAGTTGTTTTGAAGAGAAAAAAATTCAGGATTTTTTGATAAAACACATTTGTAAAAAAAAGTGAATATTGAACAAATCTGATTTTTTTTTTGCAAATAATTTTTAGCAAATAATTTTTTTTAAATTAATAATTTGACAAATATATTTGTCTGGAGATTAGGAAAATTGCTTAGTTATGAGAACATGAAAACTAAATTAAATATTTTTACAAAAATATAATTAAGTGTCATATTTAATAGGTACCTATTAAATTCGAAAATATATACATATTTTTTTTGCAAATGAAATATTTTGAAAATTAAAAACAGGTGGTCATATGAAAAGAATCTGAAAAATTGCGAAAAATTCTTAAATGTTTCAAAAACAAAACTTGTAAAAAAATTAAGGCACTCATGAGAAAACCCCAAAAAAAAGTTTTTGAAAATATCATGAAGAATATTTGACAAATACTTTTTTTAATTAAAAAAAAAATGAAAATAATTATATCGGAAAGTTTGAAAAAGAAATGTTGCTAATTTCGTTTGAAAATTTAGGGAAAAGCTGAAGAAAATATGAAAAAAAATATTGCTAAAGAATATATTTTGAATACCTAATAAAAAAAAATTGCTTATAAAAAGAATTAAAATTGAAGAATTGCAAAACACTTCGTGACAAATGTGGATACAACTTTTAAAACATGAAAAAATATACATTGGCATACTAATAGGTAATCAAAAAAAATTGAAAAAAAAATTTGAGTGTTTTTTTTAAATACTTTTTTCAACAAAAAAAAATCTTTCAAAAGCTGCGAAGAATTTTTTGATAAAAAAAAGTTATTCATAAAAAGAACTCTTAAAAAAAGTTTTAAAAAAATTACAATAATTTTTCGACAAAATTTTTTTTAGAATTAGAAAAGAGTGATAAAAAAAAGAACATAAAAATAATTATTATGTATATTTTTTAATGAAAAAATGCTACATATTTTTCACAACAAACATTATAAACAAAATTTCATGAAAAAATATATTATTTTTCTTGAAAAATTAATTGAAATAAAAATCAGCGAAATTTAATCATTTTAAAATCTCATATCAATTTTAGAAAATATGAAATTTATTGACAAATTTTGGAATTTCGTTTCTTGAAACGCCTCTGTTAAATTATTGAATATCAAAAATTCGGTTTTTATTGTTTTTAATAAATTAGGTTTCCTCCATATTGAATTCAAATATTTTTTGGAAATTAAATTTAATAAAAATAAACAGAAATATTGAATCCATCTCTTATTTGTCACTTGTATTTGAATAAGTTTCATACGAGTAAAAGAGCTAATCAATTTCAGAGAAATTCAATTTGAAAATTGAACGTTTCCATCCAGAAATTTTAAAAATTTGTTTCAAACAAAAAAAAAATTAACGCAAAAATTAATTTCCAAAAACGAGACTCGAAGAAAAGATCGAAAATTTTTTTCTTTAAAAATAGGTTTTTGGGGTACAGTTGAAAAATTGTATACTTGTCGTCAGTAAAAAAATAAAAATGATTTATTCTCCATTTTTTTTAATTCAATTTTTTTGAATCAACGCAATTTTATGCGAAAGTTTTGGTTGAAATTGGCTCTGAATTATTACAAATTGCAGAGCATTCCTAGAATACTACACCTTATTAATTATTTATTTCGACTTCTTGACGTGCACAATTTTCAAAAAATGTTCACTCTTTTTGCACCAATAAGAACACAATTGATTCTGTTCGCTTCAAGTTTCATGTATACTTACAATAATAATTACAAACGACACAGGGGGCTCTACTACCTCACCTAGTACCGCTGTAATAATAAGGCATTGTATTTATGTGAACGAAAAAGCATCGTGGTAGTTTTTCAGTTCCTAGTACAAAGATAGTATAATATAGAATCAAGCGAGAGAGGGGAGGAGAATGAAGAGGAAAGATCTGGCTATAAACTTTGAGAAAACTTCATTTTCTATTCGAGTACGGTACCAACAAGCGCCAAGTTTGTTATCGAAAAGTTGAATTAAATTTTCACAAACAGCCTCGAATACAAGATTCCTTTTTGTATTTGTATCAGGTACGAGTTTATTTTAAATTAACTACGACTATGGCACACGTTCATGAATATATAATCATTACGAAAAATAATCAAATCACTGTAGTGAGAGGGTAGAAAAATAATAATGATACCGGCATAAACACCAAGTTTTACAACACCTTGATTTATCCTTCGTCCATTTTTCCCCTTCGCATTCATTACTCTAAATTTTAAGAAAATATTCGAGCAGATTGGCGAAAATTTGCAGATAAAATCAGCCAATATTTTTCCACTAAACATTATAATAATGAGTTGCGATTTCGAAAGCAATCTTAGATACGTTTTGTTAAAAAATTTCAAACACTCGAAAAAATAAAATTGGCAAAACTTTCAAATACCAATAGTTCAAAACGCAAACAAACACGCGAAGAAAATTTTCACCAAATTAAAGAAAAACACGAATGGTTTTTTTTAAAAATAGTTTTGTTAAAGTCAAAACGTTAATAGTCAATTTTTCACAAAAATAATGTAAAAAGTTAAATAAACCGAAAAGTTTTCTTCACCTTTTTTACGCATTAAATGTCAAAATTTTCTATACAAAAAGCTCTACCGATGAAAAAAGAAGAAATATTTTCACCTTGAGAGATCGAAGAACATAATGATGTTTTAAACCTCTTTACTTTTTTTTTATTCTCGCCAACTTGGGAATTCTTTTAAATAATGAATAAACTCGAAAAAATCTCCGCTTTTATACTACTCTAAGTGGTGTTTTCTTTACGAAATTTGTATTATGGAGATTTCCAAACTTTAAACGATAGTGTTATCTTTTTCTTTTCAGCATACGCGTAAGCGTATAGTATTTCATACTTTATAGAATCTATTTTCGTATTTTCTTTTCAACTAAAATTTGTGGGAATGTAGTCAAATTTCACACAGCAAGGAGTATAATAATTGTGTCAAATATTGAAATTAAATTCAAGTTTTAGGCATCAAAGTAAAGAATTCTGCACAGAAAAAGAACGGAAAACGTTTTGGAACTCGAATTGAAAAATTTTTGGAATTGAGTACACCTCTCAAAAAAAATGAACCTAGGTAAGTAATTTTTCTCAAAAAACTCCCAATAAAAAATTAAACGATGCGTTTCAAATAAAATCATTAAAAACTAGTTTTTGAACACTTCATCTTGAAAAAATCGCGTTTTGAAAAATTCAAGTGTGGACAAAAAGAGAAAATTTTTTCGATATGTTTTATATTTTATGAAATTGAAATGTTCTTTTTTCTTATTCTTCTATCATTGTGTTGAAAAAATTTTAACAACCATTTTAAGATAATTTACAAAAGCGGACTCGACTATTTTTTGAGAAACCGCATTTTTTTACAATACATTTTGAGAAATTTTTGTCAAAAAACGTTTTTCCAACTGAAACAATTGTTCATAATTCTTGTGAGAAAACTTTTTACCCAAAAGAGTTTCTTCTGTGATAATTTTTATTAATTTTTTTGACAATTGTTTTTTTTGAAAGGAAAATAGGTAACGATTTTTGGGAGATTGTTTATTGGAAATACCTTTTGAAAAAAAATTTTAACGTTTTTTTTTCGAGTGCTTTGAGAGTCATTTTTTCGATCTTCTGTGGAATTTTTCACTTAAAATGATTAAAAATAACAATAACAATAGAAAGATGAAAAAATTACAAAAATGAAAAAATGACTATGTACCTACTTTCGACTTTCGAGTACTGAAATTACATTCAAAGAAATTATAAAATAGCTTTTTTCATTTAAAAAAAAATGAAAATTCGGTTTTAAAGAAATTCGTTCGAAATTCTGAAAAATTCATTTTTAAATAAATTTGAAAAATTCAACGAAAAAAATGGTTTCCAAAAAAATCACCTTTAAAAAATTTTAAAACCAAAAAACTCATTTTTCAAAAAAATGAAATTTTTTATTTATTTAAAAATGTATTTACTACTTGAGAATAAATTAAAAATTTGGTAATTTAACTTGAAAACTCATTTAATAAAGAATTGATTCCAACAAAATGTAGTAAATTTTACCCATTTTTAAAAATACGTAAAATTAAGAACTTTGTTTCAAAAAAAGTTTTGAAATACTATATTTTTAAACAAACTTGAAAAAAGGGAAGTTAGGTATTTGAAGAAATGTTTTTTCAAAAAATCCTGTTAATCAAAAGCGCGCTCAAAAAAAATAGGAAAATTTATTTTTGTAACAAAAATTAAAAACACAAATTTCTTTTCAAAAAAAAATTCCCAAAGGATTAGATAAATACATTTTTAAAGATATATTATATTTTTGAAATAAAATTGAAAATCATCTATTTTTTTTTTGCCAAAATAAACTAAAAAAAATAAGCGTGAAAATGTCATTCCAAAAAATTTCTAAGAATTCAATTTGAAAAAAAAACAATAAAAATGAAAGTGATTTTCAAAAAAGATTTTATAATTTTTTTTTTTAAAATCACTTATAAAACAAAATGGTGTTGAAAAATACGAAGTTTCACTTGGGAATTTTTTTTTTAATACTTTCAAATAAACCTGGGGGAAAAAAAATAATAAATCATTAACCAAAATTATAGTAGAATTTTTTTTGAGATTCACTTCTAAAAACATGAATATTTTGAAAAACACTTTTTCAAAGGAAAAATTTGAAATTCTATTTTAAAATATTGTTTGAAAATTAAACTCGTACTAGAAATCAATAAAAGAATGGTTTCCAAAAAATCATTTTCAAAACAGGATTTCTAAGACATTCATTTTTTTCTTAGAAAAAAATTGATTTTAAAAATAAAATCGGGAGGTTGAAAAAATTTCTAAACAAAATTTTTGTAACAAAATTTAAAAACATCAACTTTTTGAAAATATTTTCAAGAATTCATTTTTGAAAAAATTTGAAAACCATCATTGTTTTCTCAAAGAAAAATTTAAAAATTCGATTTTAAGAAAATGACTAAAAATCCAACCTCTCGAATTAATAGAAATTATTTCTAAATAATTTTTTCAAGAAATTCGAAAAATTAAAAATGCAATATTCCAACCTATAGTTTTTTTTTTTAAATTTTTTTTTTGATTAACTGGTGAATGACAGCAAGAGAGACAATATTATTATTCTGATTTATCGTTCATTTTGTTTCGTGATATTTCATCGACACATAATTTTTGTATGTAACACTTCTATTCTTCCAAAATCGCCCAAAAAAATTGAAGTTTGACAGTTTTTGAAACAGGGTGACGAACGTCAATTTTTTGGAGAAAGAAAAACAATTTCAAATAAAATTGATGTTGAAAAAGTTCTTAAAGTTATGTTTTGAAATAAAAATGAAAACACTAATTTTACGAGGAAAAAAAATGTGCCATTGTATGTACCTACCTCAATAAGTATCTAATATTGCATTTAAAATAATAGAATTGAAATAATTTGTCAAGATTCATTTTTGGAAAAAAAAAACCTGAAAAACGCCAATTTTATGAACAATAAAAAATTGAAAATTGGGTACTAAAAAAATGGAAAAACATAGGTACTTGAAAATTAAAAAAAAAATAGAAGCAAGTTCCGTTTTCCAAACAAAATTTTAATACGCCCATTTATTGTTTTATTTTTTTTTTTTTTTTGAAAAAATGGGTAAAATAAAAATAATTTCAAATAAAATTGATGTTGAAAATTTTTGAGTAACAAAAAAACAAAAAAAAGGTTTCAAAAAAACTCAAAAAGTTCAATTTGGAAAAATTAATTTAAAAAATGATTTCCAAAGAAATGTTTCGTAAAAAATTCAAAAAACAAAACATTTTTCCAAACTAAATTTAAAAACACTTACTTTTTGAAAAAAAAATTGAAATATCAACTTTTTAAAAATATACATAAATAACTAGTATATAAGTAATAAAAATTCATTTCCAAAAAAATGGAATTGAAATTTTTTTTTTCAAGATTTATGTATTTTTTTTTCTAATAAAAATCATTTTTTTTACAAGAAAAAATCAATCTCGATTTCAAAAAAATGTTTCAAAATTCAACGAAAAAAAGCAATGAAAGAAATGATTTCCAAAAAAAACGTTTTCAGTACCTACCTAAATTTAAAAAAAAAAATAATAATGTTTTTCAAATAAAATTGAAGATTACTCATTTTTTGAATGTAAATTTTCCTATACAAACCCTTTTGAAAATTTTATTTATCAATTTTGGAAAAAAATTCGTGAAAAAATGGTTTCCAGGAGAAAAAAAATTGTCAAAAAACATGAAAATGTGTTGTTTTTTTTTTTGAAATATGAAATCACGGAAAACCTAGGTATATCTTTTTTCTTTAAAAAAAATGATAAAAACGTGATGTGCAAGTTGGAAACCCCCAAGTAGATAGCAACTATTTAAAGATCAATAGTACGTAAGAACACCATAAGGAAACTCGTATCATTCCTCGTTGAAAAATAATACTTATACCTAAAATTCACTACACTAGGTACTTAAAATTACACCACCACCCTCCACTCACCAGTTATATGCGAAAAATCATCCAAAACTGAGTAAACGATCTTTGAAACTTTCTTCAGCGAAGCATCTTATCGAGTCGAATCGGCAACCCATTTTGAGAATCTGATAAAATAAATCGTCGTCGAAATAAACGTAAATTCGCTCCGAGATCTCCCACCTGCGCATCCATAAACAAAGAGTTTAGTATACAATAAAGTTAACATAATATCATCACAATAGTGTTTTACAATCACATCTCCTACACGTTATAAGTACGTAGATACTTGAAAACATAAAAATTTATTCGAATTTAGTAACGCGAGGGTTACACACATTGAAAAATAAAACAACACGTACTCGTACGAACGACTCGGATACTTCACAGCTACCATTGTAACATGCTTAATACAACGAGTTGAATGTTAAATGTGATAAATGCTCGTAAAATTTAATGTTCGCAAAGAGTGTATCGTCTTTTATGAAAACAAGAAGTTTGAAAAACATAGCGAAATTAGCGAACCAAATAACACACGAGGATGAATGGTATGGGCAGAGGGAGGCATTAAAGAGGGCTGAAAATTATACAAAACACTATAGTGCTCGACTACTCGTTGAGAGTTGAAAATAAAATAACACAGGTGAAGATATGCGATGAGAGAGATACGAGTGGGAAAAGTTCTCATCAACTCGGCTAAAATATTATGTTAAGCTGCCTTTGTGATATTCAAGTCCATCGTAAGTTAGCTGCTTTTTAGATTAACTAGTGAACCCGTGGAAACAATACTGGATCCTTGAAAAAAGGAGAAAAAATAAATATCAAAAATAACATGAAAAAAATATGTGCATGAGAAAGTTTTTATATAATTTTATTATCTGGAAAAAAAATTTGTTGAAATTTTTTAAAGACGAAATTCAAATCAAAAGGTTCAAAAAAAATAATAATTTAAAAAAAAATGATGAAATATTTCGAAAACCTCATTTAAAAAAAACTAATTTCTAAAAAAATTTCATAAATGTAAAAAAAAAAAATGAATTTTGAAAAAAAGAACGTTAAAATTTTTTAATGACAAAATTCAACAGGTTTAAAAATAGAAAAAAAAAACGATGAAAAATCACGGAAAACTGATGGGAAAAACACGATTAGAAAATGTTCACTGAGCTTTATTTCCGAGTAGCTTGAATTTTAGCTAGAACCCACTGGACCAGTGGATGACCCGACGACCCATGGGGTACAAAATTATATAAAAAAAATCAAAGAAATTCGCATAAATCTAAACAAAAAAAAATAATGAAATTTGAAGGTTGAAATTATTGCAACGAATTAAACCAGTGAAGTACAAAAAAAATTATCAAAATGAAAATGATTTCTTTAAAAAATTCTCATAAATCTAAAAAAAAGTAATGAAATTTGAAAAAAAAACAATGACATGTTAGAATTTTTTAATGACAAAATTAAAAAAATGAAAAGTGAAAAAAACGGATCAAAAATCACTGAAAACTCATGGAAGAAATCAAAAAAACCAGAGTAGAAAAACTTCACTGAGCTTCATTTCCAAATAGTTTGGATTTTAGCAATTTAGCTACGACCCTGTGGACCCGTCTCATAATCTAAAATTGAAAATACAAAAAAAAAAAAAAAAAAAAAAAAAACAACGTTGAAAACCCAGAAAAAGTTGGTTGCCCTCCTTTTCTGACGATTTTCTGAGTATGTAGAGTTTTTGCTACAACCCAGTGGGCCCGTGGAAAAAGTACAAAAAATATTCCCCTTCCCCTGGAAAATTCATACTTGAAAAAATTTAAGCCCCGTCGCCCAATGTACTGTACTGGTATGTACGTATGTAAATGTATGTAGCATGCATGTACCTACTACGAAAAATTGAAAAAACCTTTTCTACTATTAAAAAAAATTTCCCTTCCCCGTGGAGTAGCCTATCACCCTCTGTCCAGCTTGAAATGAAATCGTGCAAGAATTTGAATGATGGACGATCCAGTCCCCCCCCCCCTCCCCCCCCCCCCCCGTCATGAAAAATGGGAAAGCTGTGAGAAGTAACGGAAAACTCATGGGAAAAAAACGAATGCAAAAAAATTTTCTAAAAAAAATTTCATATAATGTGAAAAAAAATTAATTTTGAAAAAAAGCATGTTAAAATTTTTTAATGACAAAATTCAACAGGTTTTTAAAAAATAAAAATAGAAAATGGGAAAAACACGATTAGAAAATCTTCACTGAGCTTCATTTCCGAGTAGCTTGGATTTTAGCTAGAACCCAGTGGATCAGTGGATGACCCGACAACCCATGGGGTACAAAATTATCAACAAAAAAAAATTCAAAGAAATTCGCATAAAACAATCTAAACAAACAAACAAAAAAAAAACTAATGAAATTTGAAGGTTTTTTCTACTAAATATTAAAAAAAAATTCCTTTCCCCGTGGAGTAGCCTATCACCACCTGTTCAGCTTGAAATGAAAATGAAATCGTGCAAGAATTTGAATGATGAATGACCCAGCCCCCCCCCCCCCCCCGTCGTGAAAAATGGGAAAAACTGTGAAAAAAAGTCGCGGAAAACTCATGGAAACAACACGACGTCAAGAGGAAAAATTTGTCCTACTCTTTTGCCCCAAAAAAATGTTTTTCTTCCAATCGGCGACAACGAAAAGTCAAAAAAAATAAAACGGTTCCGTTCAAAACGGCGAAGATTAAAAGTCAAAAAAAAAACCTATTTTTCATGGGGAAGAAATCCTTTGATATTCACCGCGACTCTTTTCATATAATTAGATCGTAAGTTAGCTGCTTTTTAGATTAATAAGTTATATTCGTACATATGTATCTTACGATCGAGCGAAGGGATTAAGTTTTTAATGGATTTTCATTTTGCCAAAATGTAATCCTTTTTTTTGGAAAAGGATTACAGGCACGTGGCTGTGGAGCTCTTACAAAATCACATGCTATAAACAAATCGTTAATACTTGGATATTCGAAAAAGCCCGCATGTGGTAAACTTTTCACCGAAATTCTAAAACACGGTTTATTTAATTTCGGATTACATAGTTCAATAAACTTATTAATTTCGCGTTGAAAGAGTACCCTAAGCCCTATAAAGTAAAAATACCTACACCCAAGTTGACTGAATCTCGCGAATACATGGTACCCTTGAAACAAAACTCAATCGTTTATAACTCGCATACAAACACCAACTAACTGCACGAATTATTTAAAGGCAGCTTGAAAAGTTCACCTAGAAGCCGTTTCAACTTTACAGCCGGAAAAATTGTTTATATAGCTGTTTTAAAACTTTGTTAATTACAATTACTCGCGCTAACCCATCTACGAGTAAATTGTTTACAAGATTTTTTTCGCCCGAATCCGACAAAAATACTAGACCATGGGGTGTTATCTTATAGGATAAAATTTTGAACTGAGCTTTCAGTACTCAGAGAAGTCACAAGAAGCGCTGTACTTCAAAACAAAAAATTTTTCGTTCAATTATTGTTGGCTATCTACTTTTGTCGTGTTTTGAGTTGCTTGGATCAAGACTTACAATAATCACAATTATTTTAAGTTTCCAAAGGGAAAGAACACAACACGAAGCAGCGCTTTCGAATGCAGTGACTACTCTGGGAATTAAAAATACCATTTAGAAATTTTACCCAGAGTTGGCTATCTATAATAAACGTAGTTTATATTTATATTATCTTTGTACTCGACTAGAATTTCAAAAGAATTTCACATCGCCCAAGTTTTTGCTTCCGAAAAAAAAAGGAAAAATAGTTCCATAATAATACCAACGCAATCTGATGACGATGTCTACATAAACATACATAGCCAGCAGCTTGGGTACTCGAGTTAACACCCAAAATAGAAAAAGTCATAGGAATTGCTCACCAACACTTCTTCTGTTTTTTGAAGAAAAAAATTCTTCATTTATTTTGGGGATTTTTTTTTTCTTAGAATAAAGAATATTTCAACTTTTCTTGAAATAATTAATTTTTATTCTCAATTTTTTTTAGAGAAAAAAAAATCTTTCAACTTTTTTGTTTTGAAAATAACTATTTCCAAAATTTTTGGAGCAAAAAATCTTTTACAATTTTTCAAAATGCGAATACTTTTATTTTTTGAGAAAAAAAATGGGGTAAAAAAATCTTCCAATTTTTATGAAAAAAAAAAAATGTTACAGACCTACGTAAGTAATATTTTTTTTGTCCAATTTTTTTTTTTTTTTTTTTTTTTGAAAAATTCACTTAGGTACCTAAGTGATTTTTTAAATTTTTAAATAAAAATTTTAAACTTTTTTGGAATACAAAATCTATTATTTAAAATAAAATTATTTTTTTTTGGAACAAATCCCTACCTACCTAGCAAGTTCTTGAAATTTTTCAACTTCCCTACATTTAAAGTAATAAAAATACTTACTTCTTAAATTTTGTGAGCAAAACTCTTTCAATTTTTTGGGAGGAAATTGTTCGGTTCAATTACTTGGGCACCTTTTTCCTTTTTTTAAATTTAAAAATATTTCAATCTAAAAAATTTTAGGTTTTGAAAATTTTACAATTTTTTTTGTAGGTATGAATATATTTTTTCCAATTTTTTGGAAGCAAAAAACCTTTTATTTTTTTTTTTGGAAAAAACTTTCAACTTTGCAACAATGGAAAAACTCAATTTTTTCATATTTTTTCAAAGAATCTGCAGTTCAATTTTTATGCAGTAAGAAAATGTTTCAATTTTTGTAGAGAAAAACAAAAATCAATTTTTAAAGTAAAAACATTTCTTTTTTTAAAGAAAAAAAATGCAATTCGTTTGAAGGAGATGTAGTGCTCGGTTTCCAATCGCGTCTATATACGTAGTACTTTGCTACTCGCATATAAACAGCCGAGGGAAACACTATATAACCTCGGGTCAGACCCTTATGTAATTGAAGACCATACGACTTGTAATAAACACAACCTTTTTGATATCTCGTAACTACGTGTTTTTGTCGGTCTACAGTCTTCCTCTAGTGCAGCTCGGTGGCTACGCCTTGCTCCTAGAGTGTATAGGTAGGCATACAGTCGCACCCGTCGACTTTACCCTTCTCACCTACCCGTCCTTAGTAGAGATCCCGCGTCCTACATTGGTAACCTCCGACGTGATAAAACTACCCTTCTGACCCTTTTAAGTATAACCGCGTAGTGTCCGCGCCGTTCGAAACCAGTCCGCGAGTATCGATACCTCTCTTCCGCGCTATACCTTTGAAAATACACCGCGTATGCCATTTGACCAGTACTTTTTTGTCAAAATGGGTAACGATAACGACAATGCACTACAATTATCGCTGAACAAGCTCGCCGTAAAAGCACCTCCGTTTAATAAGGATGATGTTCGCCTATGGTTCCAAATTTTAGAAAGTCAGTTTAGAAATGCGGGAATAATACAGGAAGGCACTCAATATGATTACGTAATTGCAAACACCACGGACCATGACGTCATTAATGTAATCAGAGAGCATATAATTACCAAACCAACAACAGACCCTTATACCACAATCAAAAACAGCCTAATCTTAGCTTTCGAAGAGCCCGAGGAGGATAAAATCCAAAAATTACTGAACGTTTTACAAATGGGAGACAAAAAACCGTCCATACTCTTACGTGAAATGCGAAATTTAGTAGGAAAGCGAGCCGACGACACTTTTTTAAAACCCATATTCTTCAAATATCTCCCGGTAACAGTTCAACAAATCCTCGACGCATTTCCGTCTGCCAAACTCGACGATGCAGCCACGGCAGCAGATAGGTTAATGAAATACAACGTAAACTCAGTTAATGCAGTCCAGCAGAGCGACAGTACGAGCAGCGCCCTACTAAATATTGTCCAAGCCCTCGCGAAGGAAGTAGCCGAATTAAAAAATGCCCAGCCAAGTGTCAGCGCAGTCAATCAAAAACTGGACCCGACAAGCGATCTAGTGGAGGAAATACGAGAGCTAAGACTAGAAATTTCAGAATTACGAGGCGATGACAGACAATCTCGTTCCCGCTCCCGTTACCGAGCAAATTCCGCAGGACGTTTCCGAGGACGTTCCCGCTCTCGAGATGCTAGCAAATTCCCTAAGTGTTGGTATCATTATACACACGGCGAAAAAGCTCACAAGTGTGAGAAGCCATGCGATTACAAATCCCCCAATGAAAAAAACTAATCATGTCGTCGTTGCGCAATTCCGAACCGCCCAGCGACGAGATAAATTCCATCAGCCCTACTCAACATAGACTCGTAATTCGCGATCACCAAACAGGATTAGTTTTTTTGATCGATACTGGAGCCGATATTTCCGTAATCCCACCCACTCCAAGCGAAAGAAAACACAAAAAGGACTTAAAACTGTATGCAGCCAACAATACAAAGATCGATACCTTTGGTGAGCGTTTTTTACACGTCTCCCTTGGTTTTCGTCGCAACTTCCCATGGCATTTCACGGTCGCGAATGTACAACAGCCTATCATCGGTGCTGACTTTCTTGCCAAAAATAATTTGTTGGTAGACCTAATGAGAAAAAGACTCGTCGACGGCACTACTCTTCTCACGTCTCAAGGCTCTTTAAATAAAGACCAAAATTATCAGAGTGTCCACGTCGTTAATGAAACTCTACCATATGCTGATATTCTCAAAGATTTTCCCGAAATTTTAAAAATGTCAACTTTCAATAAACCTTCAAAACATGGCGTATTTCATCGCATAGTAACGGAAGGCACTCCAACTAGAGGCAGAGCTCGCCGTCTCTCACCCGGTAGACATCGTTTCGCAAAAGACGAATTTAAAATGATGATGGAATTAGGAATTTGTCGTCCATCAGAAAGCGAATGGGCAAGCCCCCTCCATCTTGCAAGAAAAGGCGATTCTTGGCGCGCAACCGGTGATTTTCGTGGTTTAAATGCGAAAACAAAACCAGATCGATATCCAGTGTCACATATTCAAACATTTAATACTTTGCTTGCTGGTAAAAAAATCTTCTCAAAAGTTGACTTAGTACGTGCATATAATCAAATCAGAGTCCATCCCGATGACGTTCATAAAACTGCAATAATAACACCTTTTGGATTGTTCGAGTTTAAGGCGATGCCTTTTGGCTTGAAAAACGCCGCCGCGACTTTCCAAAGGTTTATTAATCACATTCTCAGAGATTTTGATTTTTGCTTCGCATACTTAGACGACATATTAATCGCATCCGAAACTGAGGAGCAACATCGTGAACACCTCAGATTATTATTTAGTCGACTCGAAGAAAATGGTTTAGTTATAAAACAAGAAAAATGTATTTTTGGTGCCACATCTGTTCCCTTTTTGGGCTATAAAGTGGAAGCATCCGGTATAAGCCCATTACCAGAGCGCATTGAAAAAATCAAAAATTTTAAAAAACCGAAAACTATAGTAGACCTTAAAAGATACATCGGTATCTTAAATTTTTACAGACCGTGTATCCCAAATGCTGCAAAAGCTCAAGCTCCTCTCAACGAGTTGACGCAAAATTCTAAAAAAAATGACAAACGTCCAGTTCAGTGGACTCCAGAAACTGAGGAAGCTTTTGAGCTGACCAAAAAGCAACTTTGCAATGCAACGATGCTTGTACACCCAGATCCAGAACTTGATCTGTCTCTCATGACCGACGCTTCTGATCTGGCAATTGGCGCAGTATTGCAACAAAAATGCGGAGACACATTCGAGCCAATAGCATTTTTTTCAAAAAAGCTCAATACCGCTCAGACAAAATACAGCGCTTATGATCGCGAACTTTTGGCCTGCTACGCCGCCATCAAGCACTTCCGGCAGTATTTAGAAGGCAGACATTTCACGTTATTCACCGATCACAAGCCTTTGACTTTTGCGTTTGACCAGCAGCCCGAAAAAGCATCACCTAGGCAATTCCGGCATCTCGACTTCATTTCACAATTTACAACAGACATCAGGTACGTTCCTGGCGCAGATAATGCCCCTGCCGATGCCATGTCTCGTATTGAAGAAGTAAAAAACGCCGATATTGACTACGCGAAGTTAGCTGAAGCCCAGCATACCGACCTGGAAATTCAAAACATCTTAAAATCTCAAAAGTCAAAATTTAACCTCAAGTGGATCAAAATTCCTTCTTCTAACGAACAAATTTTATGCGACATCTCTTCTCATTTCATTCGTCCAATTTTACCAAAAGAATTTCGTCAAACAGCCTTCCACTTATGTCACTCTCTCTCTCATCCTGGCACTAAAGCCTCAATAAACATGGTAAAAGAACGATACATCTGGCCAGGCTTATGCAAGGATGTGCAAAATTGGGTTCGCACTTGCATACCATGTCAACGCTCCAAAATTACTATACATACAAAAAGTTCACCAGCTGAGTTCAAAATTCCAAACATACGCTTCAGACACATAAACGTGGACATCGTTGGTCCCCTCCCACCTTCACAAGGAAACATGTACCTAGTCACCATGATTGACAGATTTACTAGGTGGCCCGAAGCTATCCCAGTTCCAGACATGACGGCAGAAACAGTAGCCAAGGCAATATACGAAAATTGGATTGCTCGTTACGGCGTACCCGAGAAAA
This sequence comes from Balanococcus diminutus, assembly GCA_959613365.1. Taxonomy (NCBI): domain Eukaryota; kingdom Metazoa; phylum Arthropoda; class Insecta; order Hemiptera; family Pseudococcidae; genus Balanococcus; species Balanococcus diminutus. The sequence continues at coordinate 14,837,398 of OY390718.1, read as the reverse complement.
TTACCACGGACCAGGGACGCCAATTTGAATCCACCCTTTTCCAACAACTTGCTAAACATCTAGGAATTAAAAAATGCCGCACTACTGCCTATCATCCCGCAGCAAATGGGAAAATTGAAAGGTGGCATAGGTCATTGAAAGCATCGTTAAAGTGTCACCTAACCGATAGATGGGTCAACAAATTACCATCTGTTTTATTGGGTTTGAGAAATTGCATCGTAAGTGACCTAAACGCCTCACCCAGTAATCTCGTATTTGGCCAATCGCTTCGTCTCCCAGGCCAATTTTTCGATTCAACACCAACAGATATCAACACTACAGAATTTATCAAAAATCTTACGGAAACAATGCAGTCTTTGAAACCCGTCCAAACTCCAAAACACGGCACTCAAAAAATGTTCATTCATCCGGAATTGAACAAATCGACGCACATCTTTTTACGCCACGATGCCGTAAAAAAACCACTCCAACCACCCTACGACGGACCGTACCCAGTTGTAGAGCGTTCTGAAAAAACTTTCACTACCAATATCAATGGCAAGGAAGTAACCGTTTCAATTGACCGATTGAAACCTGCCTTTTTGCTAAACAATGACGATAATACAATAACCCCGTCGCAGTCCAAAGAAGTAACCACGAGCGCCAATACTACACATACTCCCGTTACAACTCATTCATCAGCTGACGACGAAAATGTCAAAGTCCTTCGTTCACGACGAGTCCAAATTCCAAATGCGCCTTCAACTTCAACTCAAAATGATAATGCCAGAGTACTACGATCTGGGCGACGAGTTCACTTTCTATCTAGAAATATTGCGCAAATACGTTATTTCAAAGCATAAAAACGCATATCTTGTGGCAAGTATCCGAACCATAAATCGCCTAGTGCTATAAGACGACTACCGCAATAAGACCTAGCGTTGTAGTAGTGAGCCCAGATATCGCGCATTCAAATTTGCAATGTACATAATTCTTGTAAATACCTACTAAATGTACCTACTCATAAGTCTGTAACCTATTTTTTAGACAAGTTTCTACACTATATAGCATATACGTATGACGATCGAGGTGACATTGATGTCTCTGCAATAAAACTACGTTTCGAACAATACGAGACCTTTTCCGTAGGCCAGCGAATGATTTCATGTTCGATTCTCGGCGGTACTTTACCAACGGCATCGAACGTGACGATTCCACTTTTTTAGCAGTATACCTACCAATTTTTTCCCTTGAAAAATACATTTTTGGCCGCTGCTAGCACCATGCTCGATCACCAATATCCTTATTTTTCACTTATATTAGTTCGTAAGAATCTGTCAAACTGTAAACTTGTGCTCGTGTATCATTTTTGTTTTAAAAAATCTGTATTCCGTTATATTTTTTCAATCCAAAATGCCTAAAAAAACTCGCAGAAGTAAAAATGCAACCAAGCGACGAAATGAGGACCGTAGTTCAACACGGGGCCTCATATTTTTATCTCAGACGGCCAATATAATAGACAGACATGGAAACACATCCGATCCCTTGGGACTGCAGCCCTTGGTAAAATCGGTAAGACAGATGGAAAGGGATGAAAAAGCTGCCGAGGCCCAAAAAGTCAAGGAAGCGCAAACTAAAGTAATTAAAACCTATAATTATGAACCATTTTTACCTCAGTAAGATTCTATGTTTTGTATATTTTCTTTTTGTTTCGTTTATTTTCATTTTTTATGGTTATTTCAATTTTTTTTCTCGTTATAGTTACTCTCCGGTGTATTTAGCTCGGTGGGGTCGCCTTGCTCCCGGGGGTAACTCATACTTTTAATGTTTACTCTTATTTTTACCTATTTTTACCCTCCAGTGCCTGTAGCTCGGTGGTATCGCCTTGCTCCTGGAGGTAGCTGATATTTTGATTTTCTTCAATTTTTTATGTACATAATTATTATTAATTTTTTTTACTGTTTCGAAATTTTGCAATTTCTGGCAAGGGGGTGTGTAGTGCTCGGTTTCCAATCGCGTCTATATACGTAGTACTTTGCTACTCGCATATAAACAGCCGAGGGAAACACTATATAACCTCGGGTCAGACCCTTATGTAATTGAAGACCATACGACTTGTAATAAACACAACCTTTTTGATATCTCGTAACTACGTGTTTTTGTCGGTCTACAGTCTTCCTCTAGTGCAGCTCGGTGGCTACGCCTTGCTCCTAGAGTGTATAGGTAGGCATACAGTCGCACCCGTCGACTTTACCCTTCTCACCTACCCGTCCTTAGTAGAGATCCCGCGTCCTACAGAGATATTTGTCAAAAATAGAAGAAAAAAATTCTTATAATTTTTGGGAGTAAAAACAAATTTAACAATGAAATTTGCGATTTTTTGGAAGAAACAATATTTTTACAATTATTTTTTGGAATAAAAAATTTGTTGTAAACTTTTATGAAATGAATAATTTCCATGAACAAATTTTTAAAAAATCAAGTTTTTGGCAAATCTCAATTTTTATAGCAAAATCTCAAATTTTCAACTCAATTTCTTCGAAACACTATTTCTGAGATTTTTGAAGGAGAAAAGTTACAATTTTTTTTCAATAAAAAATTTTGTTAAAATATTAGATAGGTAAGTAATTCCTTCAATTTTTTTTTCTTTTTTGGAATAAAAAAATTGAAATTTTTTGTACCTAGTTGAGAAAAACTAGAGTTTTTTCATTTTTTGCCAAAAAAAATCTTTTTATTTTTTTGAAATGACTAAATACAAAAAATCCTCCATTTTTTAATTTAAGTGTAAAAATTAATCAATTTATTTGAAATAAGGGGAAAATACTTTTAAAAAAATGTTGTTGGAATAAAAATTTCTTGATTTTTCGGAGTAAAAAAAAATCATTCAATTTTATTTTCTTTATTATTTCTTTCTTTTTTTTCTTTTTATTTTGAGGAAAATTTTTTTTTACCTACCTATTGTAATAGAAAACTTTAAACCCTTCATCTTTTATTTTAAAAAATATATATAAATATTTATTTTTTATTGTTTAGGTAGGTATTTAATTCTTTTGAAATGAAAATATTTTTGGATTTTTTTTTACAATAAAATACCTACCCTCAATTTGAATACTAACAAATTGAAAGAGAATCTCATTTTTTTTTTTTTTTTTTTAGGGAAGTAGGATCTCAATTTTTTTCATGATTTTTTTTTTATTTTGAAAATAAAAACAGTTTTCACTTATTAGAAATAAAATTATATTTTCAATTTTTTGATAATAAAAAAAATTCACACTTTTTTCAAAGCATAAAATATTTTTTAAATTTTTGTTGAAAAAATCTGTCATTTTTTGAAGAAAAATAAATGAAACAAATTTTAGTTTTAGGTATTTAAAATTAAGATTTTTTCAAATTTTTCGGATTTATAAATTAAAAAACTTTTTTTTTACTTAGGTAACTGAGAAAGGATTGATTTTTTCACTTTTGGGAGAGAAAAAAGTATCAATTTTTATGATTTATTTTGGAGTACAAAAGTCTATTTTTTTAGTGCATTAAGTACCCATTTCTCAAATTTTTGGAGAAAATAATCTTTCAATTTTATCGGAGATTTTTTTTTCAATTCTTAATTTCTGAGAAGTGAAAATTTTTCAATTCTATTAAGAAATATAAATACCTATAATCTACAAAATTTTTTCAAAAAAAAATAATCTGTATTCTTTTTTTAAAAATATTTTAATTTTTTGGAGCACAAAATATTTCTCAATTTTAAAAATAATAATTAATTTCATTCTCATGTTGTAATGGAATTTTTAAAATAAATTTTGTACAAAAAATCTCTCAATTTGAATAGAAAAAAAAAAAGTTAATTTATTGTATCAAATAAGGGGGGGGGGGGGGGAGTCTCAACTTTTTAGAAGCTAAAAAAAATCCTCAATTTTTCATTTTTATTTCTTTGATAATCAAAAAAAATTATCATTTTTTAGAGATTTTTCTAATTTTTTGGAGTATTTGAAAATTATTACGAGTTAAAAAAAGGGTAAAATTTTTCAAGTTGTTAGACCAACAAACGTCAGTTCATACCTGGAGAAATTTCACTTTCGAGTAGCTACGCTTTACATCGAATGAACCGACCGAATATAGTGATTTTAATGAGAAAATTATTCAACCGCAAATAATCCTTTCGTTGGTTTTAAAAATATGACATTTTAATCGCATCCGCCGAGCTCGTAAAAATCGCACTTAATTCACCTAGCTGAACAAACAAAAACCAAATTCGTATTTAGATATTTTCCCAAATGCACTTGTACTTCAGCATAAAGGACATCGTAAAACTAAAATTATTAACCTTTTTGAAAAAGTTCTTGTTTTTTTTTCTCGCACAGACCCGACGATATTTATAAAGAGAAATGCCAAAGATACCATTTCGTTAATTTTTTTCCACCTCGTAATTTTGAATTTTTGTCGACACCACTAGACAACCCGTGACTTTATAATCGCAAAAATATACTTTTTTCGTTCTTATTTCCTTCGCAAAAAGTTTCCTCGTTTTATTTCGATTCATTTCAGCGTGAGAAAATGGCACAAGGGAGAGATGAAAAAGTCCGAAAAGGGTTGAAAAACGAAACCGGAAATATTAATTCTTATCAGAAAGAGTTAAAGTTGTTTTAAAAAATCAACAATTCGTGTTATATTCTTACATTCTTAACTGATAAATTGACCACAAAAATGAAGTATAAATAAATAAATACGGAGAGATATTATTCAATATCACAGAAAACGGTCATCAACGAACACACTTGACTGATGAGCTGTGTAAGTAAAATTGAAACGAATGTAAACGAAACCAATCCCAGTGTCAAATTAAATGAGAAGGGACGATAGAATGCCAATCCAGTCAAACAAGAGGTAACACGAGACAAATGAATCCTCAATGATGCTGAAGAACCATAGAAAAATCACAATCTTGCGTGGAAAATTTCAAAAACGATCCAACCAAGAAACAAATTTTCGACAATAACGAAGAAATTCACCTTGAATACTCGACTCCGGGTGCTTTCTTTGAAGAATAACACAAGTTCTTCGCAACGTATCACGTATTGAACGAAATATTATCGATGAATGTTTTGATACTTTTAGCTAATGAATTGTGAGCTTTAGCTATATCTTTTTTCACTGTAAGAGATTCTTCTAGCAATCTTTTTTTTGTTTCGAAACGTTTCCTATCGAAAGCTAATTTCTCGCTTTGAATTTTATTATGCTGGCGTAATTCTGCGAGTAAGTCGTTTAATACCGAGGGACTTTGAGTATCTGAAAGAAATAAAATAACGAATCAATATAAGTCGAACTTCAAAAGAAAAACGATTACTTAGAAACACGTACTTGTTAATTCAATTTTATGAGAATAATTTGAACTGGTAGGGAACTCGTTGGATGATGAACCTTCGGATGATAATTTAGGCTTCTTTAGGGGATTACCTTGTTTTAATACTTCCACTCCAAGTTCTGGTTCCGAATCGTCCATTGATACGTAACCGTTTTGTTTTGAATTAAGCTTTCTTCTCAAAGATGTATCAGAATGGCTCATCGTATCCGAATCGTTTAATCCTTCCAAGTCGGATTCTAAAATTTCTTCGTATGCGATTTCACATAAATCTTCTTCATTGGATTTCTATTTTGAGAAAATAAAAATAAAAGAAGGCTTTCAAGAAAGATTACGCGGATCAAAATGTTTTTACCTCAATTTCGATATGATGTAGATCGTCATTTTCGATTTCTTCGTTACCACTAACGTCATTTGTGTCAGGGTTAACTTCTGGTGAATTATCGAGCGAAGACTTTTTGGCTTTGATTAGTGGTATTTCCATCTAGGAAAAAATGCATTATTTATTAGAAATATTTAATCGTACACCATTCAAAATATACAATATTACTACAACTTACGTCGGATAAAAGAAATTCTCCAGCATCAGTTTCGGATAAAATGGTCTCACGAAGTGCTTGTTCGATATCCACCTTTCCTCTAGTCAACGTACAAATTTCATCAGCTTTTTCTAACAACAGTTGAGTATTAACTACTTGTTCGTTTTTCAAAGAGTTGATGATTTCTTTCAAGTCGATGCCCAATTTCTGATACCGTAATCGAATATCTTTCCAGGCCTACGTAACGTGAAAAATACATACGAATAAGTCAACTCCACGTACGTATAGCGTATCATCGTTAAATTAGCACCTTTTTCCAACAATCGACTGTTTTTCTCGGCGGTCCATAGATATTCAAAACGGCGCACATATTCCGCCAAAACGCTTTGTGATGGTTAATGGTGAAATCGGAGGTTATTTTACGTGTATATATCAAAGGATTATCGGCCATCGACTGCAATAATATTTTTTTCTGTTTCGAGTTCACTTTGGCGCCTCTTTTTCTCACCATTACCGTCGACGTCGCGGACATGTTCACCGTTTATATGCATGTACCTGAGTGAAAATATAGTTTAGATAGATTCAGAATGAAGGGCTGATTTAAAAAGAATCATCGAGAGATTAGTCGTACATGTCGTAGACATGAAATCAGAAATTAGTTCTGGTCTCAGACCAAGTTACCTGCTATGAATGAGTATTCGTAATCACAGCTTCACTGGCAGTTGCAGTCTGGAATTAACGTCTTATCCGTTCGTTTCTCTCTATTTGGTCACAAAATTACATAAAAATCATGTAAAATAACTTGGAAAATGTTAATTAATTAATAATTTATTACGAATGATGAAATTCCAACTCAAAAATATCAATTTTTCTCAACGGCGGTTTATTTTATTTCGTGGTCGTGGTTTTTCGTAGCAAGACCATCGCATGTAGTTACAAGTTTCGCCACTAGTTTCGCTAGAAACATAATTAGTTTTTCTAATCATTGTCAGAGTCGCTATTAACATTTTTTTTTTTCGTCTTATCACCACTTTCACTTTTCTTATCAAATCAACACGAGAATCTGAGAAAGTTGAAAAGTTCAAACTTTGAAATTCTGTTGAAACTAGTTAAAACTTGATTATGTTACGTTGGTTATATTACTAAATAGCACACACTTTCAATCGCATCCAATTCTTAACTAAAGTGTACGTGAGTACAAATGGAAGACGATCGCAATGATACTTCGAACATCTCTCGTGGAAGTTACCAAACTGAAAACGGACGGGTAAAGTATAAATTTCTATCTAGATCAGTTTGTGCGACTAATCCATACCTAATCTTCGATCTAATTTCATTACAGTTGAGCTACATTGGCCACGAAATAACTCGAATTCCAGATGCCTTTGGTAAACTGCACGGATCAAATATTACAACTTTGGATTTAAGTTTCAACAACATAACGAATTTAAATGGCCTAGAAATGTTCACTGTTTTAGTACATTTAATCCTGGACAAGAACCAACTTGGTGACAGTATTAATTTTAGCCCAATACACACGCTGGAGACGTTATGGTTGAACAATAATCAAGTAAGAACTTTCCAACGATTGAATATCTCTTTACAGGACAGAAATAGTACAGTATGTTCTTTTCTGCATTATTACAGATCACTGATTTAGACGGATTAGTACGAAAAGTACGTAAAAATTTTCCCAACTTGAAATACCTCAGCTTGCTTGGCAATAAAGCTTGCCCAAACCAAATCTCTGACGAGCATAAGGACGAAGAAGACTACAAACGGTACAGGTTTTTTGTTCTACACCACTTGAGGAATTTAAAATTCTTGGATTTTACTCCAGTGTCACCATTCGAACTTCGAGAAGCAGCCGTTAAAGGGCAATTCATGCTTATCAAAAGACCTAAAGAGGTGATTTTATCGTAACTCATGCGAATCATAACTATTTTTAACGATTGTACTAATTTGAAACGTGGTTATTTCTCATTGTAGATACCTGAGGCAGATGAAACTGACGAAAGGAATACATTCAGGTACACACCATTACCAGCATCTGATCACAAAATAGGCGAACACAAAGGTATCTAAAATGAAATATTTGCATTTTGCTTTGAGGTCTCATATTTAATCAATTTATTTGTTTTGCAGGAGCTTATGGAGTATTCAAATTCCGTTACACTACCAAACAGTCGGAAGGTAATCGATTTATTTTAAATAACGATCTATGAATTTGTGTTCGTTGTTTTTTTGATATCATAATGGGCCGCATCTGCGTACTTAATGATCAATTTCCCACTATTCCGGTTGTAATGATTGTAAAGTTAGTATTCAAAGTTGGACTTGTGTGTTGCTGAACAGTTTATCAATTTTTTAAAAGTTTAATTCGTTACCTTTTTGTGCAATTTTTATACGACTTGTTGTAGACATTCTATAATCAATATTAGGTTTAATTTTTCTACTTTAATATACCTTCGTTAATAATTTTTTTCATTTTCTACGTATCAATTTTAACATTTTAGATTTGAAAGGAAAGTAAGGAAAATCACACAGCATATTTAATAATTGGTACAAACAACGATTTCAAATGGGCGACTATCATTTTATCGTGATTGCTCAGTTTTACATCTTGCCAAAATTCCGGTCTAATCGACAACTGATCTTGAATATTTTCGGTAGTTAATCCTAAAGGTAAATTTAATAATGGGGTCCATTTTGGTGTCCATGCTCCCGAGAGTACCTGAAATGTGACATATTTTTTTAGAAGTGAAATATTTCAAATAATGTCCCCAAAGATATGCTTACCTGATCATACTCATTATCAGCAATGTAAAACATCTTATATAGTAAAGTTTTTTTGATACTTGCTGACGCAGTAATTCCTAATTTCACTTTTAACCAGTCTGCTCGATTTTTCAAATAATCATAAAGCACCTGAAAGTTGTAAATTTGGATTTATTTATTTGTTTCAAATGAATCCAAAGGATTGGAAATTTTCATACTTTTAACGAAGCTCTTCCTAATTTTTCTTTCAACATATGTTTCACCATGATTTCATTTACACAATCGTTTTCGATGTAGCTAAAATTTGGAATTACGTCGTTGCTGATTTCTCTGTGAAAATAACCAAATTATGGAATTTTTCTAAAGTTCGATCTTCGACACGAATTAATTTTTTATTACCCAACACTTTTTTGTAGATTTTGAAACTTTTTCGCCTCGATTCTACACAAAGCTTCGGATATTCGAGATTCGTTTCCTAATTGGTCGTATAAAGCTGTCATCATCAGTTGAATAAGTACAGAGTCTCCGGCAGGTAAAATATCAGGAGGTAGAATATTTTCTACCAACGAAGCCGTAATGACGACTCCTTCGGGAAGACAGTCAACAATCGATGATAAATTTCCTATGTATTCTGAGATTATTTCATCGGCTGGTGATTTCTATAACGAGGTAATTACTTCAATCAGAACATTCTGCCTTTAAATTGGTATAACAGATAAAGCCTATCACGTACTGGATGTTTATTGAGTGAGACGAATTTAATGACGTGTTTGATCGTTGGTGCAATCATCGATAATATTGTTTGAATCCACTGTGGTCTGTTTTGATTCCAAATCTGTACAAATGTTTATCTTTTTCTTATCTTTATTGTGTTGATGAATACGAGTGGTTTAAAGGTACAAAATAACCTTTCGATGACGTCATTTACCTGGGAATGACTAAAATAAATAGCCCATTTTTCGGGTACTTCTTCTAATACTTTGATTAGAGTTTTCTGAATGAAGATTTTGTTTCCTAGGGCGAGTAAAATATACACGACTGCGTTCTGAATGCTGTTAAAAGTAGCACAGTCGTCTCTACAGAGAAATCCTGCAGTAAAATAAATTATAGTTGATTATCAAATCACATTAAAAAAAAACAAAAAAAAAACAGTTTCGTCAAAATTTAGGCAAAAGTGTTTGTTTTCCAAGATTTTTATCTGTAACCTCACAAGGCACCAGAAAAAAATGAAATTACGAATTAGGTATTAAATTCAACAACTGACCTACTGATGTTGCTACGACCTTTTAATTAATTGCTTTTCATTTATATGAATATTAATTACGTTGTTGCATGCTCGAATGAAATGTATACATAAATACACGATTCTCGAGTAAATTATTTAAATGGTTTATCGCACCGTGTGAGGGTAAAAACCTACCAAACCCAACTCTTGTAGATTTACGATTTTGGAAAATACGTATCTATAGTTACCGTTGCACTGTTCGCTGTTGACTTCAGTTTCTTTATCACCCAATTCGATAATTACGTGATGCAGAATTTCGTATATAATCCAACAATCGTTCATTCTTGTGATCTAATAAAATTATATTAATTAGTTAGGTCATCTTCGATCTCGTTGACATTGGAAACTTGTGTATCTGTTACTTTTAAAAGCAGCGACCAAATGGGCTGAGCTCGAGAGAGTAACACGAGCAGTTCGTATTTGATGGCTAAATGGGAAGGCAGCATGCTGCAGATTTGTAAGCCATCGGGTATTTCTTCGTTTCGACCGGAAGCTGCGAATATTATCCAAGGTTCGACCGAACTTGTTGGTTTTTTTGATAGGCAAGGAGCATTGACGAATCCGTGTTTGAAATTCTGCGTAAAAAGTTGAATAAAGAATCCTTAGATGGGATATAGAGAAATTTTTTCATTCAAGTTGATTCAGGAGAGGAAAAAGAAACTCGTACTTTCAACCATTATCTATTAAATAACGAATTTTTTTATTTCAAAAACAGAATTTTTTTATTTTAAATCATTTTTATATTTCAAAAAATCTTTATTTTTTTACTCAAAAAACACGAAATCCTTTATATTTTATAAAATAAATAATAGATTTTTCTCAAAAAAAAAAAAATTGTTGTAAGAAATTGAGAGCATTTCACTCAAAAAACATGATACACTTTTATTTTCATTAATTGAAATTTTTCACCTCAAAAAATTTTTAAAAATTCTATACAAAAAAAAAAACGATTTTTTTCTGAAAATAGGTACCTAGTTGAGATTTTCTTTCACTAAAAAAATAAGTATGAAGATTTTATTACAAGAAAGTCGTAAATTTTTTTCAAAACGTGAAGGAAATTAAAAAAAAAAAAAATGAAATGTAATTTCACTCCAAAACATTTTGACTTTAAATAAAGTCTAGAGTTTTTTGTATTTTGTAAAAGAAAATTTTTTGAAAATTTCACTCAACTGAAATTGAATTTTTTTCGAAAAAATTAGAATTTTTCATTCCAAAAAATGGAATTTTTCATATTAAAAAAAAATGGAATTTTTCATATTAAAAAAAAATAAAATTTTTCATTACAAAAAAATTGGGATACCGTAACATGGGGTTACTTTGGCCCACTTTTTGTGACTTTTTTTTGAAAATTCATCCTGCTTCTTTCAAAATCGAAGTAAGGGGCTCGGTTTTCACTCTAAATAGTGTCGGACACTTGTAGGAAGCTCTGTAAAATTTTTCAAATTTTTCGTCAAACCCCCTCCCTCTTCCGTGGTTAGTCAAAGTCATGGGCCAAAGTTACCCGGCTCTGGGGTTACTTTGGCCCACTTCTTTTTTTTCGCAATAAATCGATTTCTAGGCATAATAATAACTCACCAAAGGTATGAAACTTCAAAAAAAAATTTGTTCAGTTGAAACCATATGATTAAACTTCGGTATTTTAGAGATTTCCTGATGATATTTATGCTTGGGACAAAATAACTCCAAAAACGACGAAAAACGGTACTCAGACGGGTAAATTCAATTTTTCTCACAACCACTTCACCAAACCGGTATTTTCATGATAGATTCTGACTCTACCATGAATTTTCGATCGATTTTCATAGGAAAAAAAAAAAATTTCTCGATTTTTTGATAATATTTCTGCGTGGGCCTAGGGCTGTTCGAGTACCCGGGTACGTGGATTCGGATATTTTTACCTATGGAACCGGGTACCCGAATCCGGACCGGTTCCTTATCTAATCGATCTTATTCATAAAAAATCGTGACAAATTGTCGAATTGCATAAATGTGGCTAATTTTTTATTTTTTCATAACAATTTTTTTTTTGTCTAAAATTGGTCGAAAACTCAGAAAACTATAAAAACGCTTCGATCAATAAAGTCGAGACCAAATTGTATATAAAACAATAAATTTTGATTCGAAAATCAAGCATACCACAGAAAATTTTTCAAGGACCGGGTAGGAATCGAGTACCCGGTTCCATTTAAACGCCGAATCTGATTCCGAATCCCCGATTCGGACCGGGTATCCGAACAGCCCTACGTGGGCCAAAGTAACCCCAAAAACGACGAAAACTGTCCTCTGACCAGTAATTTCAATTTATCTCACAACCGCTTTACAAAATTGATTTTTCTATGCGAGATTCTGAATCTACATACATAAAATTTTCGATCTGTTTTCATAAGAAAATTTTTTTTGGACCATTCATTATACTTCGTTTGAACAAAAGTTTTGAAGATGAAAAAACCACATGAACAACGTACTAATCAACAAAAAATCAGGTTTACCAAACTTGCGACACAAAAAAAGTGACAATCACATAGAAGTGAAGTATGAAGGCCCCCCTATCGTTGACACCCATTACAAACTCCCTCCACTTCATACAGTTGTGGCTGGACAGGCAAATATATTTTTTCCGAGAGTGGGCCAAAGTTACCCCCATCTTACGGTAGGTATTTTATTTTTTTATTCCAAAAAATTGAAATTTTTCATTCCAAAATTTGGAATTTTTCATTCCAAAAATTGAGATTTTTTACTTTTCATTCCAAAAATTGAGATTTTTTACTTTTTATTCCAAAAAATTGAGATTTTTTATTTTTTATTCCAAAAAATTGAAATTTTTCATTCCAAAAATTGAGATTTTTTATTTTTTATTCCAAAAAATTGAGATTTTTTATTTTTCATTCAAAAAAAAATTGGAATTTTTTTCATTCAAAAAAAAATTGGAATTTTTTTCATTCAAAAAAAAATTGGAATTTTTTTCATTCAAAAAAAAATTGGAATTTTTTTCATTCTAAAAAAATTGGATTTTTTTTATTCCCAGAATTTTTTCATTCCAAAAAAAAATTGGAATAATTTTTATATTTTACAAGAAGTGGAATTTTTTATTTTACAAAAATTGGAATTTTTTGTTCCAAAAAAATTGGATTTTTTTTAATTCCAATAAAATTGAATTTTTTTATTCCTAAAAAAATTGGAATTTTTATATTTTACAAAAAGTGGAATTTTTTATTTTACAAAAATTGAAATTTTTTATTCCAAAAAATTAGAATTTTGTATACCAAAAAATTAGAATTTTGTATACCAAAAAATTAGAATTTTTTATTTTTTTATTTGAAAAAAAAGGATTTCCATTTGTTTTTTAAATTGGATTTTTTTCCCCCAAAAAAGTTGATATTTTTAATTTTTTTATTGTATGAAAGTGTGATTTTTTATTCTACAAAATTGTTTGGAATTTTTTACTCAAGGTATCCCAAGATGTTTTTTTTTTTTAGAAAAAATGTAGATTTATTTTCTCAAAATAGCTGAAATTATCTTTAACTAAAAAAATTCAGATATTTCCTCCAAAAAAAATTGTATCTACCAAAGGGGTTTTTATTTTCCAATAAAACTGAAAGATTCAACCAAAATATAAAGTGATAACCCCGAAAAGAATAACCTTATAAAGCACAGAAAGGGGAGTTCCTCTTAAAACGAAGTAGGTTAGCAGTAGATGGCATTTAACATGAATATCACGTATGGCATTTGAGGTTACATGACACCCCAACAATTCGTCAGCATTTTCAGAAATGTTTGGCAGTACTTGAAATACACATAAGAGTATATTGCTAATATCTGCAGTCACCAATGGTCCTCTTGCATATCCAGCTTTTATCTAAAACACCAAATATGACTTTTGAAGTCTAATCTAAAATCTACATCGAATGGTAAAGAATTGACCAAATATAGAGCACATACTTGCATGTATCTCGAAGTTAGTATGGTCAAAGACTCGTTTAAAATTCCTGAAAAAATTCTCTCCGCTGTTTTAGGAGGCATCGTATTCCATAAATCATCTTGAGTACCTTGAAAAATGGACCCTCAATGATGTAAAAGTTTTTTGAAATTTCATAAAAAATTATTCGAGCTTACCTTGAATATAAAGCCACCACATTTGAATAGTATACGAAGACCTTTCACCTTCGAAAAAAGGATGCTCATCAGTCCAGTTGAGACAATCAACATCTTGGAGAATGTACAAAGCTATCAGTCTATTATGCAAGTCTAATAATCGTTCAGCCAAAGCTTCGGCCATATCCTCAAATATTTTCAGTTCTTTGGATAACAAAGATCTTTGGCGAAAAAAGCATGCATTATTCGAAAAATCTTCAAACCACATTCACAGAGCAATTCCCATACCCCGAATTAGTCTTCACCAGTTGTTGATTATAAACCCAAATGGTATTCCTGATCAGTGCAGCTGCTCCAATCGTGCCTGTCAGGACTGATAAGTCAGCGTGATCCAATGCTTCTTGCGAAAGTATATGTAAGTGATCGATGAGCTTCATGGCGCATTGGGAAATCAACAGGGCAAAATCTTTCGATGTTATGGATTTACTCAAACTAATATTATCCTCTTCTTCAGTTTCAAAGTTGATCAACGAAGTATCTGATTGGAAAGTCATATAAGTATGTATTAGGTGGGTATCTCTTCATGAACAACAAAAAATTTCAATTTTTTTGAAGAATAAAAACATGTAAAAAATTTTTCAATATTTTTAAAGAAAAAACTTGATTTTTCTGAAAGCACTGGAAAAATCTCAATTTGTTGAAGAAAGAATCTGTTCTTTAAAGAAAGAAATCTTTTACGTCTGAAGAGAAAAAAATTCTCACTTTTTATCGAAAAAATTAATTTTTTCAATAAAAACATTCCAAATTTTATCAAGAAAAAAATTAATTAATTTTTTTAGAGAAAAAATTTCTTAATTTTTTGGAAAGAAAATTCCTCAACATTCTTGGGAAAAAATTCTATCTTTAATATTCTTTGGAAAAATTCCCAATTTTTCGAGAATTCCCTAATTAGAGAGTCTTTTTTTGGAGAGAAATTCTTATTTTTCTGGGAAAAAATTCCTCATTTTTTTGTGAAGAAAATCTCTCTGTACTCTTGGGAAAAAATTCGGGAATTCCTTAATTTTTGGAGGGAATTCTTCAATTTTGAGAACGAAATTTCCTAATATTTTAGGAAAAAAAAAACTTCAATTTTTTGGAGGATTCCTTAATTTTGAAGAGGAATTTTTCAATTTTTAGAGGGAAAATCTTCAATTTTTTTGAGCAAAAATATTTTCGATTTTTTTGGAACAGAGTTCCTTGCTGTTTTTGAGAAGAAAATTTTTTGGGAAAATATTCTTCAATTTTTTAAGGGAAAAATTCCTCAATTTTTTTGGGTACTCCTTAATTTTGGGGAGAAATCTTCAATTTGAAAAAATTCTGCAATTTGAAAAAAAATCTTCAATTTTCAAGGAGAAATTCTTCAATTTTTCGCGAAGACCATTATTCTCATCCTCTCTATTTTTGGAAAGGAAATTTCTCAATAATTTGGAAAAAATCCTCGATTTTTTGGGGGATCCCTGAATTTTGTGGAGGAATTCTTCATTTTAATTGGGAAAATATTCCTCATTTTTTTTAACAAACAGTTATTCAATTTTTGGGAAAGAAGTTCCTTGATGTTTTTATGAAAAAAATTACCTACTCATTTGTATGAGAAGAAAATTCTTCAATACATTCTTGGGGAAAAAATTCTCGTTTTTTTGGGGATGTATTTTTTAATTTTTTAAGAGAAAAAATCTTCAATTCTTTGGAGAATTTATTGATTTGGAGGGGGGAGAGGTCTTCAATTATTGAGGAAAAATTCTTCAATAAAAAGGGATTTTTTGAAAAAAAAAAAAAAAAAAAAAACTTTCAATTTTTGTAAAACATTGAATTTTTTTGATTTTTTTTTAGAACATAAAATTCTATTTGTACTTGAGAGAAATATTTTTCAATTTTCTAACGTGAAATATTAGGTGAGGAATCTTTCAGTTTTTTCAGAGAAGAAAATGTTTCAATTCTTTTAGAGTAAAAATATTTTTTATAGGTATTTTTGGAAAAAATCTCCAATTTTTTGAAATTGAAAAATATTCATTTTTTGAAGTGAAATAATTTTTCCACTTTTTTGGATCAAAAGCTTTCTCTTTAATTTTTTGGATAAAATAAATTTCAAATCATTCTTGCATTCAATATTTAGAAAATTTTAACCCTCCAGCCTTTCGAGCTGCACTTTAGAAAATTCCAAGTTGTCCACCCTGCTTTCCATTGAATTAAAATTAACAAAAAAAATTGCTATAGATACCTTGAAATATTGCAGAAAGGGATCGAAATAACAAGTAATAACTCTCTTCCCACCACGTGACCAGTTTAGTAGCGACAAAGGTCACTATGCAAGGAAAATCCAGCGATCCTCCGACCACGGTGAAGCAAACATTTTCCAGAATTACTTTTTGATGTTCGTTATAGTACGCCAGGTCTCTTTGGAGCAGAATACGAACTCTGTCCATTAAATTCCCTTCTTCCATAATTTCCATTTTGAATTTTCTTTTTCAAATCTAGAAATTCCAAATTCATTACAATAGAAATCATTTTTTTTTTCCTGACAAACAAAATTAATTTTAGTACCTCGTACGATGAAAAAAAAATCAAAATCCCATTGTTTCTACTTTCTTCTCCGCATGCTACGATATAAATTCACGATATTATTAAATAGTTTTCCCGTCATTATTTAAATTCATGTTATCACCGTACGGTGCGCTTCGACATAATAAATTCTTAAACTTTCCCCTTCCTTAAATATACCTAAGCTCCGAGCAGGAAAAAAAATCAACGTATGCTAATTCACATATTCGTGTCATGTCAAATAAATCTCTCATTTATAGACATTTTCTAAAAAAACAACATTCGTGAACGAATTTTTTCAATTTGATATACGTATAACACGATAAAAAAGCTTGCATTTTTTTATGGTTCGTTTCGCGTCGAATTTGGCAAATGTGCAATTTACACATTGTTGCATGCTTATTATGGTTTTTATTACATCGATTAACATCATTGAACGGTTATGTCGCGAGGGCGTTCATTAAATGAACGAAAGAGCCAGTTATGAAACTTAATTACTGTACCAGGCTTAATTGAGTTAACCAAATACTTCAATTGGTTTACGTATCTTTTTTAATTGCTTCAAATACACACAACAAAATTTTACCCTTATAAAGTAATATTCTGGTTGGATTCGGTTACAGTTGAAAACCACGTTAGATAATGGCCTCTTTCTGAATTTTATATTTTTACTTGTATCTTCTGCTCGTTTCCAAAATTCGAATGTGGGAGTTATCAAAGGTGCGATGTAATCATAATGTCAATACAAATGTGTTAAATAAGTTGCCTATGCAAATTTCAATTTTGTCAAATTCAGGATGAAATAGGCAACTACATCAACATAGGTGCTAGAATAATCACGCAAGATATTTATTTAGAAAATTTAAGGCAAAAAAGGCATTATTGTGTTTTGACGAGGTGTCTAAAGGTAATGAAAAAGTCATCAAATTTGAAAATGGGTGATAAAAGTCATGGAAAAGTCATGAGTTTTTCAAAAAAAATCACTAGGTCAAGAAAAGTCATTGCATCTTCTCAAAAAAACAAAAAAATGCATAAAATATTGTGATTTTTCTCGAAATTATTTTTTTCGAAGGGGAGGGAAATTTATATTTTTTTGGAAATACCCATTTATTGGGAATAAAATTGGAATGAAAAAAAAAAAAATTGATGCAAAAAATTTTAAAAATTGTTTACAAAGCGTTGAAAAAAAAAATAATTAATTTTTTTGAGGTAAAAATATTTTTTAAACTTTCGCAAAAAAATTAAAAAATCTGAATTTTATCGTTTTGGAATTGAATTGTTTTGAAGTAAATAAAATACTTTTCAGACTCTTAGAGTATAAAATCTCACTTTTTTCGACTTTTCTTTTAAATTTTATGAAAAATAAAATATTTTTATTTTTTTTGTGAAGAGGGTCTCTGTTTTTTGGAGAAGAAATCTCATTGTTTGGAATAAAAAAAAAAATTAAAAGCGAATTTTTTGGTTCAAAAATTTTTAAAAATTATTTTGGAGTAAAAAAATTACTTAATTCTTTTTTGGAAGCAGAGAAATCTCAAATCTTTTGGACTAAAAATTTTTTCGGAGGACGAAATTTCAGGATTTTTTGGAATAAAAAATATTCGTTTTTTTTTTTTTTGATAAAAAATGTTACTTATAAAAATTTTTTATCGGAAAATATTTTTAAAAATTTCTGTGGAAAAGTTTCTTAATTTTTTTATTTGTGAAGAAAAAAAATCTTTTCATTTTCAAAAAAATCTGAGATTTTTCGAACAATACCTAATTTTAAAAATTCTTCTGAAATAAATAAATAAATAAATAAACTCAATTTTTTGGGAATCAATTTTTTTTCTTTGATTGTAAAATAAATGAATAAAACATTTTTCACATTTTGGGATGAAAAAAAAACATAGAAAAAATCTGTTGAAAATGTTTGTTAAAAATATTTTTAGGAGAATGTTTTGCGTGAAAATTTTTTGTTTAATTTCCATGAAAAAAATCATTCTCACATTACAACATGAAAACAATTTCAAACATCCACCTTTTAGGGAAGAAATCGAATTTCACCCTAGAAAATTCTAAATATTCATTAAAAATTTTTTTTTAAATTGTATAAATTTTTTGATTACAAAAAAAAAGGTCTGGGAGGGCATAGGCATAACTTGGGGGTTCAAGGGGCATTCATCTCCTCCCTCAATAATTTTTAATAGCTATTTACCAAAAAATATAGGAAAAAAGTGAGGGAAAATTCCCCCATATTTCTTCCAAGTTATGCTTATGCCAGAGGGGGCCCTTGAAAATGTACATAGAAATATTGTTCATGAAAAAGGCCATGAAAACGTCATGCTCATGAATTTTCAACAAAAAAAAAAAAGTTGGACACCCTGATGTTGGAGATTTCGATAGTTTAATCTCTCAACTCGATTCTCTGATTTAAAAAATCATCAATACATCAAAATTTCAAAAGCATTTCCAATGAATTTTATGCAGCCATTGAAAACCTAAAGAAGGCCATATTAATTTCATTACCCATTATGAAATTCATCGACTACAGAAAATGAAAAAAGCTGGCATGCAATCTAAAATAAATAAAACACTGATTTTATTTTCAATCACCTTGAAAAATATAAAACATTTTTTTTAAAGCAGCTGCATTCGCAATAAATTTTAGAAAAAACACAAATCTACTCAGCCTGGTTTGTTTGCAATTTTCATTGCACACAAATACCTACACAATAGTTTTTGTATAAAATTAACCTACATTGTAACAAAATGCCTACGATATACTTCCGGTACAGTGGCAAGCTTATTCGTTAAATTCTTAATAAATCAAGTTGTGTTAACTTACTCGGTGCACTGATTAAAATATAGCCTATCTTTAATTGACTTATTACAATTCTTAGATAAATGTCGATACCTACAAAGTAACGTGGAAACGTGCACTGCTAACCTATTTGTACTTCTAATGCTTTTCTTTAATGGAAGGATGATTACACACCTCAGTACCAGGTTACGAGCGGTTCCTTTGGGCTTTTATTATAAATCAATGTAAAACATGCATTAAGCATTATTCGCACGAAACTGTAGCACGTTGGATTTTCTTGTAATTTGTCGTAATGGTGAAAAAAAATGCCGATGGTGGTGGTTTATCAAGAAGGGTGCAGGAAGAATTTTTTCTGCGTATGGAGTGGTTCGATATTTTTTATATGAATTCCGCTGGCATTTCGGTTCCATTCAATACTGCCAGCACATTTAAAGCTGCTAATTCTGCTACAGAAGTTTGACATTGAGGATCACTGTAATTAGCCGCCACGTGAGGGGTTAGGACTGAAAAAATATGGAAATAATTTTATATTATTTAAGCAGAAGCCTATACTTTCAACTCATATTAATTTTGTTTTACCTACCGACGTTATCCAGTTTCATCAGAGGACTATCTAGAGGCAGTGGTTCTTTATTAAATACATCGAGACCGGCTCCAGCAATTTTTCTGTTTTTCAATGCTTCGATCAAAGCATCTTCATCCAATAAACCTGAAGAAATTAAAGGGAAATAGTAAATGAAAATTTCGATAGATATAAAAAAAAATTAATTATTCTTACCTCCTCGAGCAATATTAACCAATATGGCCTTTGATTTCATAGAATTTATCATATCTCGATTAATTATTCCTTTCGTTTGAGAATTGAGTTCGAGTGCCACAATCACGAAATCACTTTCTTTCATTATAACATCTAAAGGTTTCCATTCGGCGCCTAATTCTTCAGCTAAAATGTGAATCGAGTATAGCAATCAAGTACATAATATGTGACCCGGCACGGTAAAAGGGACCTAGTAGGTATTTTACAAATTTTTCAGGAGAGTAAAAACAAACTTTGGAAATGAATATCTCTGGAACGAATGGACCGATTTTTCTAAAACTTTGGGGATGAATTGTTACTGGGCATAAGTGAAATATTTTCCAATATTAAAAAAATTATTATGGGCGAACATTTTTGTATAATGGCGCAAGGGAAATTTGACCAAACTCAGTGTTGCCAAAAAGGGAAAAAAATTTTGTGATAAGTAAATTTTTGAAGTTTACTGATAACAAATGTAACATTGATTTTAGGTTAAATTATGAAAATTTCGTGTCATAGGTGATCATAAGATGAAAAATACATCGAAAACCACAGTGATTACAGATTTACTAGGTCCCTTTTGTCATGCCGATTGAAAATATTCACTTTTTCGAAGTTTTTAGTGATTCAGATGATAGACCTTGGTAAATGGACCTCAGAACACCAAAAAAGTGAAAATCTATTTTTTTACCTACTAGGTCCCTTTTAACGTGCCGGGTCACATATGTTTTTCTGGGAATCTTATTTCTCCATTCATGAGACCGCTTTGTAAAAATTAAAAAAAAAAAGTTGTACAATAAAATCCTTGAAGTAATTTTGATCATTACAAAAATTTCGATTTGGCTCCTTCCCTCCCCAGCAATTGAATTTTACATAAAATTTTGTAAAATGTTATTGAAAATTAACTTTTGTTATAGGTTTTATTAGCAATAATTTGTACATTCTTTTATTTCGATAAAGTTTGTTATCATTTTTTTTAATTTGTTCAAAATTGTTTTTCTCGAGTTTCGCCTATTGAAGAAAAAATATTTAATTTAAGAAAAATATTTTTTATTACAAAGAAAAAATCTTATCGAAGA
This sequence comes from Balanococcus diminutus, assembly GCA_959613365.1. Taxonomy (NCBI): domain Eukaryota; kingdom Metazoa; phylum Arthropoda; class Insecta; order Hemiptera; family Pseudococcidae; genus Balanococcus; species Balanococcus diminutus. The sequence goes on along the minus strand of OY390718.1, from coordinate 14,816,114 downwards.
AAACTTGAAGGAAAATAATTCTTTATAAACATTTTTAAAAAATGGAACTTTATTCAACCAAAATATAATTATAAAAAAATAATAATAATAAAATAATAGCCCGAGCGGCACACTCGATCGATAATATCGGAAGATGTAACGTATCGATAAAAAATCGTTTGAACATCTATAGATGTTCTCACGATATTATAAAGATTTATCGGTACAATTTCATAGGCAAAAAATCTAAAAACTATCGAATTCGATATTATTAAGATTTTATGACGATATTCGTCAACGATACTATCGACAAAGAATATTAAATTTATCGATTCCGATTTTCCACCGATTTTGTGCAGATATTTGAAACTACATTATCGACAAAGAATATTAAATTTATCGAATTCGATTTTTTAACGATTTTGTAAAGATATTTAAAACTATATTATCGACAGATTATATGAAATTTCTCGAATTCGATTTTTCAACGATTTTGTGACGATATTTAAAACTATATTATCGACACGTAATCTGAAATTTCTCGAATTCGATTTTTCAACGATTTTGTGACGATATTTGAAACTATATTATCGACACGTTATCTGAAATTTCTCGAATTCGGTTTTTCAACGATTTTGTGAAGATATTTAAAACTAAATTATCGACACGTAATCTGAAATTTGTCGAACGATTTTTCAACGATTTTGTGACGATATTTGAAATTATTTCCAAATTTTAAAAATTGGTGAAAATTTTTCTAAGTCCAACACGTCTGGAAGTACTAAACTGTCTATTATAAGCGTTTTATTGCTAAATTCTCAACGATAAGGTATGGCATAGTGGCTAACGTAGAGGAATACCATGCAGGAGGTAGATAGTTCACCCACGGGTGGCAGATTTTTTATAATTTTTTTTGACTTTTTCTGAAATGATCCTCTTACCGTAACATGAATAATGTGTTTAGGCATAGTTTAATGTATTAATTATGCTAATTAATGATTTTTAATTATAGAAAAAAGCTAGTAAAAGACGAAAAATCGGAATAAAAAATTGATAAAAAATCGACAGAATATCGTATTCTATAAAGTGTCGCTAAAGTTCCGCCTAAATCGTGAAATTATCTTTCGATATTATAGATAGATTATCGATAAAATATCTTACTATAATCTCGAAATTTTTACTAACTATAATTCGTCAATAATCTATCTATATATCGAAAGATAATTTCACGATTTAGGCGGAACTAACGCGACACTTTATCGAATTCGATATTCTGTCGATTTTTTATTTCGATAATTTGTCGATTGTGCTGCTCGGGAGGTAGATAGTATTTGAAAATACATTGGAATTTTTTTAAAACAAAATTCAAAACATGAAAATTTTCCCGCTAATTAAAAAAAAACTTATTTGAGCGAAATTTGTGAAAAAAAAGTTTGAAAAATAAAAGTTTTTAAAACAAAAAGAATTTTAAAAATTTTTATAATACTTGAACGTTTTTAAAAAATGGATTTTTAAAAATATCAACGAAAATTTAAAATTGGAATTCATTAAAAACTATAACTCTGAAATAATATTTTTTTTTGAAAGAAAATTTTGTAAAAATTGGTAAAAAATTATTCTGAATAAAATTTTGAAGAATACTCCTTTTCCTAGCAAAATTTTAAAAAAAATTAATGACAAAATTTGAATGTACCTACTGAATTTTAAAAAAACAATTTTTAATTACAAAATCCTGAAAGTAAGAGTGACAGTAGTGAAGAAAAATTTTCATAAAATATCTCTTGGATACCTATTTTCTTAAATTACCTTACACAACAAAAACACATTTCAAATACCTACAAATTTTTTTCTGAAAATTTTTTATTAAACAACAAAATGATATTTATGTTTTTAAAAAATATCTACCTATTTCTTTAATTTCTAAAAAAATTCAAAATCTTGAAAAATTTCTCATGAAAAAGTTTTTTCAACATTTTTTTTTCAGTTTCTTCCGAAAAAAATTATCAAACAATTTTTTTTTAATCTCTAACAAAAAAATGAATAATTTTCTTTTGCCAAAAAAAAGAAATTTATTCCAAAAATATATTAGGTCGGTAGATATATAATTGAATTTTCTATTCCAAATTTAAAACAAAAATCCAAAGAAAAGAAAAAAAATTTATGTCGTGTCATAAAATTGAAAGTTTTTTTTTTTTTAATTTTAAGTGTCATACGAACCTTCTGCCTTTCTACTTCGAGCATAGTAGAGAATAGTTTTTGAGTCAAAAGGTTTCAGTTTTTTCAAAATGGATAAACCTATCCGACCACATCCAACAACTGCTACAGTTGATTTGTATAATCCAGATCCAATTGTTGACATAATATTCCATTTATCAGGTATCCAATCGCTCCTAAAATTATTAGTTTTGAAATTAGTTCGCTGCGTCGTAAGCTCAACTCCACAATAAAAAAGACACCATCATTGTAGCTAACCTTAGAATGGCATTATGCCCCTCAACAACTTTTCTAGCAGTGGCTAGAAGTAGAGCAATAGCATGTTCTGCCACAGCTGGTACAGTGACACCTGGAGTGTTACCGATTCTAATCTTCTTTGATTTGAGTTCTTCGATATCTAAATGATCTAAACCAACTGATAGTGTAGATACCACTTTTAGAGTTCCTCCTAAAAGTTTGGATAATAATCAATTTTTCAGTTTGTAGCTTTGAAATATGTATTGGGTATTTTACTCACCTGCGGCTTCAATAACTTCTTTGTCTATTTCTTATTTGAAGCCGCCACAAATGATACCAAATTTTCCTTTAACATTTTCCATCAATTGCTGTTTAGAAGGTCTTTCTTTTTTATCCCAAAATACTATTTCAAATCTGCGAAGATTCATTAATTTTGCAAAAATATAAATGGAAATTTAAATTTCTCAAATTAAATTTTGAAACATTGTTTTCATACTGAATTTTTCCGAAAATTTCTACAATATTTTTGAAAACATGATTTCCCATCTCCGGGGTAATAATTATAGTCATATCTCAAAAAAAAATATTGCTCTATTCAGTCCAGGGTTTGGCAAAATTCAGGAAAAGAGATTTAAAATAAAAGTCTAAAATTATTGTGATATTTGCATTTAAAATCGAAGATCCGAAATCCTTTTCACGCCGGATTTGAAATCAAAAATCCAAAATCCTTTCCATATACCTAATTGGATTTTAAAATCCAAAATCCAAAAAAAATTATTCTACTCTGACATCTGGCTTATGTTAATTTTCGAATAGATAATCCTTTACTCATTTCTTGATTTTTTCCAGAAATCTCAATTTTTATTTCTTTTTGAAATTTAAAAAAAAATACGTATAGGTATTTGGCAGAAATAATTCCCATTTTTTGGGGTTAAAATATTTCTTATTAATTAATTTAATTTTTTTTTGAAGTCAGTGTAATGAATTTTAATTAGGTATTTATTTATATTTAAAAACAAAAGTTTTTCAATCTTTTTTTTTTAACTTTCAAATTTGTAAAAAATTAAATTTTTGGGCTGGTTTCTGTTAAAAAAATATTTTTTAATTTTTTGTTTAAATTTATAATTTCCTTGATTTTTTTTTTCAGAATAACTTTTGGTCTATTTTTTTGTTTAAAATTTTTGTAGAAAATTTTTTCTGATTTTAATGATTTTTTAATTTTTTTAAAGTAAGTAAATAATTTTTCTTTTGCAATAATAATTTTTCTCACTCAACTTTTGGAGAAAAAACTGAATTCTTTTCCAAAAAATCTGATTTTTATTAAAATTTTCAATTTTTACAAAGTAGAAAAATGAGTAAAATTTTTTAAAACCTTATCGTAGAAAAGATGTTTGTTTTTAGTAAGAAAAAATATATGCTGATTTTTTGATGAAAATATTTTTAAATTTTCTTGAAACAATACGAAATCAATTTTTTTGAAGCCTAATTTTTAAAAATCTCATTGAGCAAACTGCACCCGCAAATTTTGGATTTTAATTCCTTATGATAACTTGAAAAAAATCCAAAATCTTTAAATTGGAATTTTAATTATGCTGTGGATTTAAAGTCCAAAGTGATTTAAAATCTGCCTATCCCTGTTACTCTCTCTCCTCCATGGCTCTTTGATGACATTTAAAAAAAAATCAACGCCCCCCCCCCCCCAAAAAAAAAACTCGCCAATGTTATAACTCAAAATCGAGAGACATTACAAACATATAATATGTGGTAATAAAAAAATAAACAAACCATGGAAAACAATTCAAAAGGTGACACTTACTTTCCTTGCAACAATTCGTGTAAAACTGAATGAATTATTGGGAAATGATGAGATGACATTGTAATGAATAACGATTCTTTAACCATTTTATATTTTCAATCAATAACTCAGGATTAATCACTTTTTAAAATTTCTAATAAATATTTTCAAATTATAAAAAACTACTTGGTTGGTACTTGGTACATATATTCTTAGAACAATGAAGTGATAAACTGAGTATCAACAGCTAGTGAAACAGCATGATAGTTTAAAAATGGTGGCGTGTTATCAAAATCAGCAGATTAGGTAGGTATTATGTAAACAAATTGGGCACAAGAAGGGAGGGGAGTGCCCGCAAGGTGTAAATCACTCGAAAGTGGAGACTTAACTAACGTAAGTATCATATATGTAGGTATGTATTTGATCATTATAAAGACGAATTTGCAAACTGGGAAGAAATAAATGTGTAAAGATTTAAATTTTCATTAAGTTATGAAAAAATAAATAAGACTCCAAATGGCCTTACATTTTTTGCTGTATAGGCAAGGTATGGTGGATAACGATGCGGTGACAGTGTAATAAATGAAGATTTTCTAACCATTTAAAAAATTATTTGCAAAGTATTTCCAATCAATAATGAAATATGTAGATAGCTAGGTACCTATTTGCTAATGGTTAATCACATTTTACAAATTTCTAATGTAAAAAAACATTTTCAAATTTTGGAGAAATGCTTGCTATTTGAGAGCAATAAAATGATTGCTCTTCCTACAGCGCCTAATAGCAAAATAATTTACTTATGATGATGTAGGTACAATCGGAGCTTATCAGTCAAGATTAGGTATTATAATTATAAAGTAATTGTTAGGGAGGAGTAAGAAAGAATAAATTCACATAATAACGTATAGGTTCATCACGTTCACGTGAAAGCACACGCAACTTTGGGAAAACGATAATTGCCATGTTATCAAAATATAAATAAATATGTACCTACTTCAGTCTTGACTACTTGCGAATTATAGGTAGGTAATAGTCTTTAAAGAATTTCTTCGGTGGACTAATGTCTAGTTTACTCAATTTGTTTACATGGTAGCGGATCGTTTTTGTTTAATTTTACCAAGTCCAATACTACATATATACTTATATTAAAAAATTGGAGGGGAGGGAAGGGTCCTATCGAAATTTTTGTAATAACCAAAATTATTTCCAAGACTTCAAGCTACAACTTTTGTTTGAAACTTTTTTTTAATTGGACCTCTACCTCTACCTGTACCTCTACCAAACTTTAATAATTATAGTCATATTACGCAAAATTGGAGGAAAAGGAAGGGTCTAATCGAAAATTTTATAATAACAAAAATTATTCCCAAGACCTCAATCTACAACTTTTGTTCGAAAAATTTTTCAATTGGACCCCTCCCTTCGATGGTAGTTTATGAAAATATGAAATGTGTTGAAATGATTTTGGTATTTTTCCGAGGTATCGAGTTGCTCGATATTTTTTATAAAACTTCTGCTGGCATTTTTATTCCATTCACTACAGCTAAAACATTCAAAGCTGCCATCTCTGATATCGCAGTTAAGCAATTGTTCGAATTGAATGCTACTCTCTAAATCTAAATCAGTAAAATTTAACTGATTTGCAGTTGAATTTTACTGATTTGGCCATTGCAAATGGAACCAGTCAATTTTATTGATTTATTTTACTTTTAAATGTTTCAATTCAGTAAAAATTTACTGGTTTAAGAACAGTAGTTTTTTTACTGAAAAACAATAAAAATATACCATGCAATGAGTACCCAATTTTTACAGTTTTTCAGTAAAAAAAAATACTGTTTTAAATTCAGTCAATATTTTCACTGATTTCTTTCAGTTTTTGATTCAGTATTACAAACCCATTTTTTCTGTATTCTACTTGCATAAGATTTTAATAATTAGATGAAAACTAATTATAAAAACTAGAAAAAAAATCGAAACCACTTACAACTACTTGTTCTCCCATTTACTCATCCATATCTTCGATTAAATTCGGTTACCAATTTTTCGAGTTTTGCCCTGACTAGGACTCGAACCCGGTACCCCTATATCTGATACTACTGAAATTTATCGATAAGCATCAATAAAAAAACATAGGTAGGTATCTGTAACGTTGTCGATTCTCATCCTTCATTTTCATTTTTAAAAAATTTGGTAAAATAAAAAATTTTAATGAAAGTTTTATTGGTAAATTGTAAAAGCTGAAGTAAAAACTGTTTCTTGTTTACATTTTTTTTTTAAACTTTTGAATTGAAAAAAAATTATTTCAATTTTTTCATGGGTAGGTACCTATTAAGTAGGTGTTTTCTTTCGTTTTTAGTTTTTTTTTCTGATTTTTGTTTGAAAAACTCTCCTTATTGCTTGTAAAATAAATTCTCAAATTTTTTGATAAAATAATCTCCCAATTTTTGTGAAATAATGAATTTCTCAATTTTTCTTCAAAACATATACTTTTTTAAATTTATTTACCTAGGTACAATGAAAATTGTTTTTTTGAAGTGCTTAAATACCTTATTTTTAAATTTTTATAGAAGTAGGTCCGATTTTTTTTTGGAAACAAATAAAATTCATTTTTCTGTAAGAAATTTTCAGTTTTTTTAGGTTAAAAATTGAAGAATTTTTTTTGAAGTTTATTATTCACTTGGGCCTTGAGGGGGAAAAAGATGTTCAATTGAAGAATTGATTTTTTGAAATAGTTGCAGGCAGAGGCACAATTAAAATTAATTTGGAAAAATTATGAGTTGAGAAAAATCTATCTACAAAAAAAAAAAAAAAAAAAAAATTATAGGTTTTAGAATCATAAGAGCGCAGCAGTTGAAAATCTGATTTTTTTAGTGCGTTAAATTCAATTATGCACAAAACGTATCAATAAGCTAAGTTTAATCACTTTTTCACTTTTTTAATTTCTTAAAAAAATTTCTATTAAAATATTTTTACTGATCAAAAAAAATCTTGGCACTTGGTACTTTGAGAGTATCTAACGAAACTACATATCTGAGTAGATAAGATATCTACAGAGAAAAACGCCACATTATTTTGCGAGTGGTGGCAACTTAACGAGTAATCAGCACAGTTAGCCCTTTTGTGCCCCAGAAGAAACCAACGGTCACTTTTAAAATAATTTTCTGTTAGAGTGATATCTAAGGGAGGGTTGAAAGAAAATGTCGATAAATTTTCATGAAACTTCGATCCTTGCACAGGAAATAAGTACCTACCTAAGGTGCCTATACTTTCATTTCCTGTGTGAATTTGGAGAATAACAGCAAGCCTATGTGATAAAACTCTTAATTGCTAAAAATTAATAAGACCTATCAGAAAATTTCATACATCCACCTCCCCTGCATATCAGAGCCCCCCTTTTAAAAATGAGAAAATGTCCAAAGCGTGAAACGTCGTTCCAACTTTTTTTGGATACTATTAATTCAAAGTGGAAAGTTTTTGGATTACAAATTCTTTAAATAAAAGGTACAGGGAACAAAGAGGGCGTTTTTGATTTTAAGGAAATGTCGCACAGGAAATTTAAGTTTCAAAATCATTCGAGTCTTTAAAATAAATTACCCAAGTTATACAAATTTCGAAAAAAATTTAGGGTTGTTGACTTGAATATTGTCAAACAATGTATTGTGCACAAATATTGCAGGTACAAACATAAAAATGGCACAGGAAATGGACATTGAAAATTTCAAAACACCAAAAAATTAGTTTTTAATAAAATTGAAAGAGACACTCACACAAAATTCCTGTGTCTGGTTTACACTAATCAAAATTTCTTCAATTTTATTTTGCTACAGTTACTGAAATATAACTTGAGGGATGAAAATTTTACAGATGAGAGATAATATTTTTTTCACTTCAGTTAGATATCGAGTCATCGACCACAGCCGTCGCCTTTTCTGCTGTGAGATTTCCAAATTCCTGTGTGGTATTTCATTTAAATCAAAAAAGCCCTCTATGTTGTATGCATTTTCTATTTATTTATTTTTCCACATTAAAACTTTTTACATTGAATTAATAGTATCCAAAAAATGTTGGATCAACTTTTCAAGATTTGGATTTTTTTTCAACTCTTGTGATTTGAAAAAGGAGAGATTCTGCGGTACAGGGGAAGTGAAAATGTAAATTTTTATATACGTTCTTATGAATTTTCACCAATTAATAGTTTCTTCACTTTTACCCATAATTATGCATATATTTCACACAGGAAATGCAAATGTAGGTAAATATTTGCAGCTTAAGTAGGCATTTATTTCCTGTGCAAGGGATCAAGCTTTCAAAAAAATTTTAAAACTTTTTTGTATTTTATAGCATAGAGAATATGTCTGCATAAAAATTTTTAAAAAGTAACCGTCAGTTTCTTCTGGGGCACAAAAGGGTTAGGTACATTATTATTAAAGGGGATTAAGGGCCTATAGAGGAAAAAAAACCGAAAGCTCTAAATTACCAGAAAATGTAGATATCATTAATCCGTACCTGAAAGTTTTAATCCATATTATATTGTTAACAAAATACCTACTTGGTACTTTGAGGGAAATAACGTGATAATAACTGAGTACCTGGCGAATGAAACGTCAAAATAATTGGTAAATAACAGCGTGTTATCGGTATGAATTGCATAATTATAAAAAATGAATTAGAGGACTAGGGAGGAAAGCGTCCGAAAATTTTAAATCACTTTAAAGAGTATTTCGCGTAAAACGACACTTGTAGTTTTAATCCATGTAAACTTGGGTGATCTTTATTTTGGACATTTTCGAAATTTATACAGGGCCCCTCGTCAATTGATTACGTATGTAAAGAAAATAATTACCAATTTTTCGTTTTTTCTCTCACTGAATTTGTGTGGTCTCGCAAAGCATCCTATCCCTTTAATAAATTTTTTTTTTTAAATTGTAATTTAATTTTTTTTAAATTTAATTTTTGAACAAAATGGTTACCAAGGAGGTAGTTTTACCCAACTAGACCACTTTCGGTGGTTTTTCATCTTTAATCATTTTTTAAAGGGAAGATGAAACTGCCCCTTTCTTAGGTCTTTTGAATGCAAAAATTAAAAATAAACTAAAATGAGGAAAAATTTTTTTGGATCAACATCGTCTTAAAAATATACACAATTACACGTTTTCACCTCAGAAAACCATTGTCAGAAATTTTTCAAGTTTATCTCAACTTTCAGGGACTTCTAATTTTGTGGAATGTGGCATTCCTGAAAATTGAGATAAAGTTGAAAATTGCTAAAAATTGTATTTTTAGGTAAATGTGTTTATTTTGAGACGGTTTCAATCCAAAAAAAATGTTTCCTCATTTTAGCTGATTTTTTTAATTTTTTTTTTCAAAAAACATAAAAAAGAGGGTAAAGATTAAAAATCACCAAAAATGGTCTCGTTTGGTAAATGTGCCTTCTTAGTGACCATTCCGTTAAAAAATATTTTCAAAACTTTCAATTTTATTTTTTTTTTAATTTTAATTTTTTTTTAAAGGAGGGACTCTGCGAGGCCACAAAAAGTCAGTCAGAAAAAAAATACCCAAAATAAGGACAACCCTAATGTAGACTATAATTTTATTATAAAAATTTACTCTTTTGAAAGTTATTATTACTTCTTTACTAAAAGTATTTCAAATATATCCTACGCTTGATTTTATCCAAACAGAAAATGCTTATTACTCCTTATTTCAACTCAACACTCACCCATCAACGTACTGAAAAAACAAAACAAAAAAAAAAGGAACGAAAAAACCGTCACGAGAAAGCACATACCTGGAAGTAGGAAATGCATTGCATTTCTCAGAACTGTCGACACTTCTGCGAGTAGAAAGCCTTTCAACCGAAAAGGAAGTAGTATCCGAAATTAAGCGATAATAAAGGAATAAGAACACGCATTGATAAAGGTCATTGATATACTTCGGGTAGGTAGGAGGAGGCGAATAAACGAGCATTTGAAGGGTAGGTACGTAATTTTTAAATAAATGTAAGATTCACATTCGTACATAGTTTTCGGCCGATGCCACGCCGCAGCCCTCGTCCGTTGCTATAAACTGAAGGAGTGGTACCCCTTGCCTCGTATTTTACGTTACCATACAGGTTTTTTACATTACGACTCTATTATTCTTAGTTCCATAGACTGATATCACTTCGAGCTAGCCATAAGAATCGGTTACATTTTCTGAGATCGGTTGTTCGTCGGCGTTCGTGGGTCGCAGTTTCAGTGTTGCGAATATTTCATCGAGAATATTTTTTTCGAGTGTGATTAAAATTTGTTAAGAATACAAAATGGTGAGTGTGTTTTTGACTTATTTGTGACGTTTCAAAATTTTTATTTTTGAAATGATAGAATAAGTATTTTAAAATGTTTTTCAAATGAGATGATTTTTTCAATTTTTTAAGCATGTTAAAACATTAATAAAGGCCATGAATAAATCAACTATGAGGCCAAATTTGATAAACCAACTCGAAAATTATTTTTTAAAATTGAACCTACCTTTTTTTCTTTAATTTTATCAGCTCTATATTTTATAGCTTAAAATTCAGAACACTTTCGTTTTTTGTTTTTTTTTGAGAAGTGTTCTTTTCCTAATTTTTAATGAATTTTAAAATCAACCAGGCCCTTGAATCGATTAATTATGGCAAAATTTCATAAATCAACTCGATAATTATTCATAAAAATTTGAACCCATTTTTTTTATCAGTTCAATTTTTTTCAAAATAAAATTCGGATTAATTTTGTTTTTTTGAAATATGTTTTTTAATTTGGATGATTTTCAAATTTTTGAAAGATTTTAAAATCAACCAGGCCCATGAATTTATTAATTAAGACAAAATTTTATGAAACCATCTCAAAAATCATTTTAAAAAATTTAATCAATTTTTCTTTCAATTCCCTCAATTTAATTTTTTCAAAATAAAATTCAAATCACTTGGGTACTTTAAAAAAAAAAATTGAAAAAAAATCTCTAAAATATTTTCTTTAGATTTTAACCTGAGCCCTTCCTCACCACTGTGTGAGTCCTCAAACTATTGGAAATTTTGTCCAGAATCAATTCTGCGATTAGAGTTCAATGTTATTGCTAGAATAAGTATGAAAAACAAAAACTAATATTTTTTGATTTTCAGATAATGAATTTTTTGAGTTTTTAAAATTTTGAGTGTGTTTTTTCGAATTTCCAACCAAAACTTCTGAAGAAACCCTTCTCAAAAAATTCAAAAAATGATTTGCAAAAAAGTGTTTTTTAATGCAGTAGATGAATTAGGTATAAATAAATTTTCAACGTTGTTGATATTTTTATTTTTCAAAAAGTTGACATAATTTCTTCACGAATTATAATTTTTTGAATTATTGAAAAAAAATTTCCACCCTGACTCTAGGCAAAATTCTTTTTAAAAAATTTTCAGTTTTTTTTTTTTTTTTTTGCTGTAAAAATTTTAAAAGGGCAAAAAAAAGTTGAATTCCTTTTACAAAAAATATTTTTTTTAAATTTCCAACGAAAATTTTTGAAGAAATCCTCTAAAAAAAAATTTTTAAATGCAGTAATAATTTTAAATAAATTTCCAATGCTGTTTTCAGGTTGATATTTTTTTGAATTTTCAACGAAAAGTTTTGAAGAAATTTTCTACAATTTTTTTTAAATGCAATCAATTTAATGAAAAAAGGATATTTTTTTTTGTTATTTCGTTTCGTTATTTTCAAAATTTAAATCGTTACGTTTTCCGTTTTTTTTAATTTCATTTTTTGTCTTTAGTTTTGTTTTGTTTTTGCTCATTTCAAATTTCCTTATTTTGTTTCGTTATTTCAAAATTTTTTCGTTATTTCTTTTTTTCTTTTCTTGTTTTGTTAGTTGTTACGTTTCACTTTCCTCCCACGATTAAGAAAATTTTTGAACCTCACAATCGCCGTAAATCTTTTTTTAGGTACTCCCTTATTGTGAAATATACCTTTTATTTTTAAATGATGAATTTTGAATAACTTGAAGAATTATTCTTGAAATGCTATGCTGACCTACTCAATTCAAATTTCAAAATATTCAATAAGAACGTAGCTCAAATTTCCGATAAAAATATTATGCTGATAATTACTCGACGATGAGATTATTACTAGGTCACTGAAAAAACTAGCGCATAACCCATTTCGTGAAAAATATAAATTGGGTTGATAATCGCCTATTCATTATTGCCCAGTTCCATTCTGCGGAAACGTTGAACATTATTCTCGGCAATAGCGAATTGACGTTGTTATCACGTCTCGGTGCATGTACTTGTAATTTCACACTTGTACGCCCGATTTCATTTTTTACGAAGGTATCTGCGCGAACTGCGGTAATTATTCTTCATAGGTAAAATTCCATTTGGCAAAATACACGTTTCGTCAAGTGCAGCTTTCTGAAATCCAAGGTCTTAATTTCGTACATTTTTAAAATTTCATTTTCCCCCTCGATGATTTAATTAGGCAAAAAATTATGCTAATCGATTGCAACTTGCATAATCATAAACTACCAATCACCGGTGTGTGAAAAATTTATACATATATTGGTACCTATAATTTTAAGGATCTCACTTCAGCCATTTTGAGCTATGAAAATCCACATAGCACATAGCTCGATATTTCCCAGAGATTTTATGTGCCATTCATACCACCGGACACCTTCGCTTTATAATCTACTGTAAATCCATAGATAAACAGGCAATTAATCCATGGAACTTCTCACGAGTCATTCTAATAAGTCGTTTTTTATGAAAAAAAACACCATTGCCAAAAGTATGGTTCCTTTACCACGTCATCGATTATTTCCATTATACCCTAGCATACATCCGCAGATGACAAATTGTATTCATTGTTATGTAGAACATATTGTAGAAGAAAAATCGTGACTGTTGGCCGGTCATCTTGTAATACAACAGTTACCAGTAGACATCAGATCCCAGATATTGTGTACCTTTCTCGAAGGAGCGAAGTAATTCGTTCCGGCATGTTATTACCGACATGGTCTATTATCATCTAGATGAGACTCCTCCGGGTCATCTTATCGCCGCATTCTTCAGTCGCCAAAATTTTTCCAAAAATCAATCCTCGCTGAGGTTTAAGTTGCAGTATATGTATGATTCCAGATGGATAGATGAGCTTTACGATCTCAAGTTGTAAATTGAGATCCTTAAAATAATTTGGGTTATTATGGCAAAAATTTTGAGCGAACCCTCCCTCCTTCCTTCCTTCCTTCCTTCACAATCTAAATTTAGGATTTTTTCTCCAAAAAATGAGTCATGTAGTAATTTTATCTCCAAAAACATTGAGTGTTTTTTTAATTTTTTTTTTTTCAAGAAATTGCGACATTTTTTCCTAAAAAAATTGAGCAATTTTTTCTAAATTTTTCCCTCCAAAAAATTAAAAAAATTTGCATCAAAAAAATTGAGAATTCTTCACTTAAAATCTAAAAATAATGAGACATCACCAAAAAAAAGTGAGAAATTCTTTCTTCAAAAAATTTAGAAATTCTTCTCCAAGAATGTCCAGGAATTTCATTCCGAGAATTTTCCCTCCTAAAAATTCAACGATTTTTCACCAAAAAACTTGAGAAATTTTTCACCAACAAAATTGTGGAATTCTTCATCAAAAAATTGAGAAATTTATCAACAAAAAAATAATGTAATTTTCATCAAAAAGATTAAGAACTTTTTTACGGAAAAAAATTTCACCGAAAAATTGTGAAGTTCTTCTTCATCAAAAAATTGAGAAATTTTTCACCAAAAAATTGTGGAGTTCTTCTTCACAAAAAATATGGAATATTTTACTACATGAACTAAGATATTTTTCATAAAAAAAATTGAGGAACCTTCATCAAAAAATTGAGGAATTCTTTATCAAAAAATTGAGAAATTTTTCACCAAAAAAATAGTAAAAAAATTTTCACTAATAAAAAATTGTGGAGTTCTTCTTCATCAAAAAATTGAGAAATTTTTCACTAAAAAAATTGAGGAATTCTTCACAAAAAATAAGGAATTTTTTACTAAATGAACTAAGAAATTTTTCATAAAAAAAATTGAGAAATTTATTACCAAAAAAATTGCGAAATTTTTCACCAAAAATTGTGGAATTTTTCACTAAAAAAGTTGAGTTCTTTTTCACTAACAAAAAATTGTGGAATTCATCAAAAAATTGAGAAATTTTTCAAAAAAAAAAAAAAAAAAAAACTAAGGAATTCTTCACAAAAGAAGATTGAGACATTTTTTACTAAAACAAAGTGAGGAATCTTTCACCAAAAATATTAAGAACTTTTTCACCTGAAAATAATGAAAAAATATTCACCGAAAAAATTGTGGAATTCTTCATCAAAAAATTGAGAATTTTTTCACAAAAAAAATAGGGAATTTTTCACTAAAAAATTAGGGATTTTTCACTAAAAAAATTAGGGATTTTCACTAAAAAAAAATTGAGAAATTTTTCACCAAAAAAAATTGTGGAATTCTTCATCAAAAAAAAATACTCAGCGCGGACCCTCCTGGTTGGCTCTATTTCCACACTACGTTTGAAAGTATGAAACATAGTAGCTATGTTTTTTAAACGCGGATTATTGCATAATCTGGATTTTGAGGGTTTGTGCTTTGTGAAAATCCATTCAATAATCTGCTATATGAGTAGATTATGAAAGTGGATTATGGATTCCACTGTGTTCTTATGCTTTGTTCTTGATAAAATTTTCAGAATAATTGATCAGAACATTTTCTATTCCTTGTTTTAAGAAGTAGATTCTTATAATCCATAATCCAGATTATGCATAATCCGCGTTAAAAAAACATAGCTAGTATATGCTTTTACAAAGTGACAAAATGTCTAACAGTCACGAATATTAATTTTTACGGAAATTTAAAAGTCTAAAAAGTATAATAATAAAAAAAAATTCCATGTTTCAAAATATCTGACAAAATGTCTGAAAGTCATCTTTTTTAAAAAATTTCTAAGTTTCAGGATGTCTGACAAAATGTCTCAAGTTTAAGAATGTCTGATAAAAAGCCTAAAAGTCATAAAAATTTAAAAAAATTTTCCAAGTTTTAGAATGTCTAAAAGTCATAAAATTAATTTTAAAAATTTCTAAAATACTTAATTAAATAAAAGTTTTAAAATGTCTAACAAAATGTCAGAAAGTCATCTTTATAAAAAAATTTCTAAGTTTCAGAATGTCTGACAAAATGTCTAGAAAAATGTCCAAAAGTCATGAAATTTCAAAAAAAATTACAAGTTTCAAAATGTCTGACATAATGTCTAAAAAATCGAATTTATTAAAAATTTTCTAAGTTTTATTATGTCATCCAAACCTAACCTAATGTACCCTAACCTAACCCAACTGTCGGATTTTCCTGAGGGATTTTGGGGTCGGATTTTGGTGTTGTTTTTTTCCATTTTGGTCTCCGTAAAAGCATATACCATGCTAAAAAAGAAGTTTTTCACCAAAAAACTGTGGAATTCTTCTTCATCAAAAAATTGAGAAATTTTTCACAAAAAAAATAAAATAAAAAATAAAAAAACTGAGAAATTCTTCACAAAAAATGAGGATTTTTTTTACTAAATGAACTAAGAAATTTTTCATAAAAAAAATTAAGAAATTTTTTTTCCAACAAAATTGTGGAATTTTTCACCAAAAATTGTGAGATTTTTCATCAAGAAATTGAGGAATTCTTCACAAAAAATTGAGCTATTTTTCACTAAAAAAAAAATTGAAGAATTTTTTACCAAAAAAATGAGATATTTTTCACCAAAAAAACTGAGAAATAATGTTTTCTCCCAAAAATTAAGAACTTTTTCACCCTAAAAAATGAAGAATTTTTCCACAAAAAAGTTGCGAAATTTTTCAACCATAAATGCTGATACTAATTTCAAGTCCAAGTATGGTTATGTTAGATTGGAGGGTAGGAATGGATCCAATCGAAATTTATGTCATGACCAAAATTATTTCAATAATCTCAATCCCCAACTTTTGTTTGAAATTTTTTTTGATAGGGGCTTTAGATGAAGAGATAAAAAGTTTTTTTGAAACGATGATCTCTTCCGTTCCCATTTGGGCACTATTAAATAAACAAACGTTGCAATAGCAAATGTACTCTCGAGTGTCTATGACCAAAAAAATGCACTGTGAAATATTATTCGGCTAATTTTGCGCTAATTAATCATAATACGAGGTACATCCTTATTCGAGCGTGACGCCACTGTAATTTTTGGTAGGTTTAATTATATACGTTAATCATGTTTTTTATTCTTTGCACAGAGCATCTACGTATACTATACTCCATTTGAAATAAGAGTAAAAAAAACACATCAGTAGATGGACGTGAAGGGAAAGGAAAAGGAGAGAATTCGCCAAGCAAAACAATTCCAAGCAATAGTTGGCTATGTTTATTATTTGATTAATTTTGAATTTCCTTGCACAAAAGGGTGTTGATGATCAGTGTTTTTTTTTACTCTTATTTCAAATGGAGTATAGGTTACGTGTTAGAACTGTCATAAAGATCGGATATAAATATTTCCAACGTGTATTTTACCCGAAACTCGAAAGGAAATGCAATAGGTATTCCTTAGTCCAGGTTTAATTTTTATTTACGCGAAGTGCAATTATATGAGAATTGAATTTCACGGCTATTATGATAAAAAAGAAGCGAGCCGTGGGTCATCACCAGTGACGTATCATTAGTGAAATATGATTAGGTTCTTGAATTGGTAATTTTATGGTAGACGTACGTGTACATTGTTTCAACTTTTATGTAGTGGAGACGGCAGTGGCCAAGTTGCACCAACGATATTGTAGTATATAAACGCGTCTTTTAATATTTTTCTAATCTACTGCCGCCGAGACTTACCCGGTACCGCCAGCTTAATTATGGTGGTCTGCGGTTCGCAAACGTGAAATTATACGAGTCGTCGTGCCGATAATATCTTCGCTGCCTCACAGACTGAACGCTGGCAACATAATACAGGCTTAGAGCCATAGCCGGCAACGTATCAGTCGCTCAACTACCGGCGAGGTTCATCTAAAAATTCAAAAATGAAATCTTGGAAAACTCCGAAAATGCAATAATTAAATAATTCACATAATAAAAATAAAATATTACTTACTTTTAGAAGAAAAAAAAAATATAGGAATAGGAAAAATATCACTTGAGTTTTTTTGCGGGGAGGGGAGCTTCAATTTTTTTTTAGACAATTATATCGATTTTTTTAGTAAAAAATTCTAATTTTTTTGAAATCGGAATATTTTTCAAATTCTTGAAGAAAAAAATGAGAGTTCCACCTATCAACTTTTTTGAAGAAAATAATTTTTTTAATGAAAAAATGATTCTCAATTTTTTGGAATAGAAATAGTTCTCAAATTCTTGAAGAAAAAATTCCCATGTTCTCTTGAAATGAAAAACAATCTCTAATTTTTTTGGGAAAACTTTTCTTGATTTTTTAGCAAAAAATTCTAATTTTTTTTTGAATTGAAAAATCTCTATTCTACTTGTGAAAAAAATTCCTTACTTTTAGACAAAAAATTTTTTGGAGGAAACAATCATAAATTTTTTGAGTGGTAATTCTCATTTTTTGGAGTAAAAAAATTTCGCGAATTCTCGGAGAAAAAGAAAATAAATTATTTTTGAAGATGAAAATTTCTGAATTTTCTTAAAATAAAAAAGTCTTTAAATATGTTTTGAAGTAAGAATTTTTCTCACTTTCTTTTGGAGAAAAAACTTTCAATTTTTTGGGTAGAAAAATTTTCAATTTTTTGAAAAAAAAAAATTAATTAATTTTTGGTGTGAAACAGTTTTTTAATTTTTTCGGTGCTCAAAATCCTCAAAATCACTGGTTTTTTTTCAGAAGGAAATCACATATGTATTTTTGGAAAAAAAATTCCAATCTTTCCTAAGAAGATTTTTTTTTTGGTGGTCGGTGGTCAATCTTTTGGAAAAGAATTCAAAAAATGATGAGATCTAATTTTTTCAAGGGAAATATCTTAAAATTTGTTTGATGAAGTAATCTGAATGTATTAGTGCAAAAAATATTTTTTATTCCACAATAGAGTAAAAAATTTTCAGCTTTTCGTAGTAAAGAAATATGGTATCTAATCATTTTTTTTTAAACAAAAATATTTCTCGAATTTTTGGAGAAAAATTTCTGAATTTTTTTTAATGTTTCTAAATTGTTTTTAGATGGAGCAAAAAATCCTTGTTCTATTCAAGAAAGCCACCGCTTATTTTTTTTAATTTTTAGAATAAAAAATTTCTCTTTTTTTGAAGTATAGGTAAAAATATTTCTCAAATTCTTTGAAAAAAAAAATCCTTTTAAAATGAAAAAAATCTCTGAATTTTTTAGAGTAGGTACCTAGAATTTTTTTTCCAAGTTTCTTTGAGGGGAAAAAATTTGAAGTTAAAAATTTTTCTAGAATAAAAAAAGTTGTAAACTTTTCTTGAGTGAAAAAAAATGCAGTTTTTTCGATGTTTAAATTTCATGTTTTCTTCTGCGATAAAATCACGTTTTTTTAAAGAAAAATCTTGATTTAAAAAAATTATATACCTACATTCTAAACCGAGTGAAATCTTCTTCCGTTCTGAAGAAATTTCTACCGATTATTCCAAAAATTACAGTTGAATTGTTTACGTATTGGTCTGGTAAATCTTAAATCTTTCCAATACTCGAACACAGCTGCATTGAAATCTTTATAGGTTCGTTTCTAGTTGACTGAGCACGTTTATGTTGACGATTTGCCATTCTCCATTGAATTACTCATTTCAAGTTGTTGATTTTTCTTTCTGTGAAAAATAATGTAGCTACGATAGAAAAAATTGTTTAGTTCAAACGCAATTTTCAACAATTATTAAATCATACTCACTTGAAACTTCATTGAACGTACCAAATGGAAAAGAAATTACAATAACACTGAATCAAAATCGAAACTAAACCACAAGAACAATACACGAGCACGTATCATTTCAAGGCTGGAATACCCGATCATATATTTATATTAGGTAGTAGGTAGCTAGGTACCTACTTAGTACACCTAGACGAATTGAATATGAATCACTCGCGTAACATTTTTAAAATCTTAAAAAACATTACTCGTCAGAGAAGAAATAACTGAAATAGAACAGTATTTCTAAGAAATGTATAGCTTCTCATAAAGCATAATTTTCAAACCCAAATGACTTAGTCATAAGTCATATGGCGGCCAGTAGCCGGTAATCTGTCGGTTTTTTTGCCAGATATAGCCTATGAGCACGAGCTCATCGCGAAATTAATTACTGCAGATGTGAAGTACTGACGGTAATATGATGAGCTGCATTTGTACGTTGAATATAAGGATAACTTATTAATGACTCTTTTTGCATTACTTCATTATTTATGTAGCTCTTTTAATTAGACAATGCTTTCTTCTTGAACCGCGTGAATGTGGTGGAAACACTTGTTAAATAACTTAATTTCAAACTTGACCGAGCATTTCTCTAACCTTATTGACTACCGAAAGCGGCAATAATTAATTACGGAATTACTTATCGAGATCGCAAGGCTGGTAATTGTAAGTTTTCTGAGATTCAGGTCAATTTTTTCAGGGTTTGAAATTATTATAAATTTTTATTTCGTATAAGAATAATTTTCTTCTTTTAAAAAAATTTTAAGATTTTTTTCTCTAAAAAAAAATCTAAATAATTATGTAGGTATTTCCATCTCAGAAAAGATTAAAAAACTCATTATTCTAAAAAGCTAAGAAATTTTTTTATTTGAAAAAAAAAAGATTTTTTTTTTACCTACCTAAGGTAGTTGCACCAGTGGTGGGCCCTTATAGTGGAAGTGTCTTATAAAAAACATTCTGGTTTAAAAACTAATAACGTTGGCGAAATGGTGAATATACCAAACGATTCCTTGTGTATTCTACTACAAAATGCGCTATAATTTTTTAATTTTACTTCATTTCTTTGAAAATTACGACCATTTTAAGTGAAAAAATAGAAAAGTCCAGTAGTTGGTGAAGATAATCTAGTAGTTGACCACCCAGTAGTTGGTCACGCGCTAGTAGTTGATCACCCAGTAGTTGGTCAATCAGATTATGACAACGGCTCTCAACCATTTAATTTTTAAAAAAATCAATAAGTATTCGGTAAAATTGTCACTCATTAGCCATGAGAAAGAGAAACTATCATTTTTCGTAAATATTTACAAATTTTTTGCATGATCAACCACAAGAACTTTACAAAAATTTCGTAAGTCTAGTACTTGATCAAAATGATCAACTACTGGCTAAACACCATTTTTTCCTTCCAGTAGATAGTCACCGCCATATTTGATAGAATTTTGGCAATATTTTTTATTTTAATGAAGAAATGGAATCTCCAGACTCTTCTGATTCAGGTCCAAATGGTTATATTTCAAGTTTTATTAATCTTAATAGTGTAAAATTCATATTTCGACAACACTTCGGCTTAACAAAAATCTTTAGAATTGGCATCATTTTGAAAATTGTTCTAACAAAAAAATTTCAGACGATCATTATTAATTACTTGAACAGAATTGATTCAAAACTTTTATGTGGTTCTATGCAGAAATGTTCCAGGTTTGATCTAAAAAAATTTTCTGAAGCTATTTTAAAAATAGTTACGCTTAATTATAAACATTTTTCTTCTCAAGTGACCCACCACTGGGTCGTGGCCAACGACTGGTGCAACTACCTTATTCCAAAAGGATTGTCTTCAAAAAAAAAAAAAAAAAAAAATCTGATGAAAAATATTTTTCAAAAAAGAAGGCTTTCCTAAAAAAAAAATGTCTTTTTCCCAAAACAAAACTGAAAATTATCTTTATTCACCAAAAAAATGAAAACATTTTTACGCCAAATACTTAATTGAGGAATTTCTTAATTCCAAAAAATTTTAACCTTCTTTATTCTCAAAATTTAAAAAAAAGTAAACTTTTTCCAAAAAATAATGTTTTGTCATTCCAAGGTAATTTATGCTCAAAAATTTAAAAGATTTTCATCACCAAACATTTTCGAAGATTTTTTTCATAAAATCAAAAAAATTTTATTCTAAAAAAATGATGAAATTTTTCATTGACAATTAGTTGAATATTTGTTATTCCTCATAAATTTTAAAAAATATATTCATTCTTGAAAACCAAGAAATCTAAAAAAATTTTCGTGGAAAAAAATTCATTCTAAAAAATTTGTTTTTTTTCATTTAAAAATTAAAAAATTATTCCAAAAATTTTTTCAAATGTGAATTTCCAAAAAATGAAAAAAAAACTATTTATTCTACGAGAAAAAATTTGTTTACTCCAAAAAAAATTAAAATTTTTAATTTTCAGTTTGAAAAAATTTTGTAAGCTTTTTCATCCCAAAAAAATTGAAAAAATCATCCTCAAAAAATAAAACCTATAACTTATTCCCAAAAAATGAAATAACTTCTCCATTCACAAAAATATTTTTACTCGAAAAAAGGTCAATTTGTACTTAACTACAATTTTTTTTAAATTTGTTCTTAAAAAGTTAAAAAATAAGTATGTCATCTATTTATTTCCAAAAAAAAAATAATAATAAAAAAATAGAAGTTTTTATCGTCAAAAATATTATATAAAATCAAGAAAACGTTTATTCGAAAAAATGAAGAATTTTTTTACTCTAAAAAAATAAGGTTTCTTATTCCAAAAAAATTAATTTTTTTTAAAAATTTTACTGTAGGTGTTCTCAAAAAAATAATATCTAATACCTGATAAATAAAATTAAAAAATCCTGAAAATCTGGAAATTATTCATTTTAAAACATCAAAAAAAATTTTTTTGATGCCAATCATTAAAAAATAAATAAATGTTTTTTCCCGACAAAATAAGCTTTTTTTTTTTTTTTTTTTTTTTTTTTTTGATAAAATTAAGTAAAAAAAAACAGAAATGTTTGCTGCGGAAAAGTGTAAATATTTTGAAATTTTTTTATTCCAAAAAATTTTAAAAAGGTCTTTTCTCAAAAGTTCTGAAAATTTTCAGTTAGGTACCTATACCCAAAATTTATTTATTCTGAGAAATCACTTTAAAAATTTTTTACCCCAAAAAATTGAGAAAAAAATAAAATTATCTCAAAAAGTTGAAAAAAAAATTGAGCTATTTCAAAACTGAAAAAAAAAATACTTAGGAAAGTACCTATACCTACTTAGATATTCCAAAATATTTTTTCAAAGTTTAAAAATTTTTAGTTCCCAATTTATAAAATTGATTGAATTTTTTTTTAGTAAAAAAAAAAATTAATCTAATATTTTTTCCTAATCTTAATTTTTTTTTTTTTTTTGAAAATTCGATTCCAAAAGATTTCAATAAATATATTCTCAAAAAGTATGAAAAATTATTCTCACCTATTCCAAAAAAAAAAAAAAATTAAAATTCTGATTCCAAAAAATTGAAAAAATATTCCAAAGAGGTTTTAAAAAATACCTATTTCATTTCAAGTAAGTGAAGTGCCTATTTTTTATCCGCAGAAATTTTAAAAATTATTTATTCAGAAAAATTAAAAAAAATTTCTTCACGCAAAAGTTAAAAGATTTTTTTCAAAAAGAAATTGTCGAACTTTTTTCAATTCAAAAATTGGCCCCGAAAAAATGAAATTCGATGTTTTCCTCTACAAACGAAAAATTCAACTGCATTAATAATCTGAAATGTGAAAAGTAACGAAACCATGTCGAATCAGCCAAACTCAAATGACAGATCACGAATGCTTCCTGTCGTTGACAGCTGCTCTTCGAAAACCTAAACCGTTGATGATTTTCGAAAATCATCGATCAATTTACGTAAAATCCTCCAATTTTTTAAATGTTTAGTTCCGGTTCAATTGGTAATTTCCCTTTCACGCCCTGAATATTCTTAGAAGAAGCGGTTGTTTGTGATTTGTATAAGTACACTGGCAATACTTACTATTTCAAAACTATTATTATAGGTGGTAACATCCTTTGTTTCGAGTTACACCCGATTAAGTCAAAGGTGAAATAGGATGCTCGTCAACCGTAACAATGCTATTAATTCCTTCGATACTTAGTTATACCTTCCAAAGTAACGAGATAGCTTCGTGAGTTATTTTTCTTATGCCTAGTAGTTCATTTAATAGCAAGAGTGACCTTCGTGATTAAAATTTAAAATTTAATTCTCTATATAAATGTATCAACTTACGAACTTTTGAAATTCTTTTTGCATGTTCTTATTTCGATTCTTTGTGCTTTTTTTAGTTAAATGGATAACTTTTAAACGTTTTATGAAAGGGGGAAAACTAGGTGAAATAGTTTCTGAAAAACGATTGCATGTGAGAATAACATTAAATTATTTCTAAACTTTTGTACCGTTTCTGTATCCTATTTAAAGGACACGAGCACGTGAATTTCATAATGCAGTAAAATTCGCTGCTAAAGGATACTCGAATATTTTGTTTCGTTTGAGTTATAAGGTGCCTAATTTTTTTGGGATTTGATTTTTTGTTTCACAGAAACAAAACACAAAAAAAGATACAAAGATGATTTTATTGAAAGACCACACATGCTCAAATCTCTGATATCCTTAAGCAACAATCACTTCGAATTTTAATTTTAATTATACCACATCTTATAATGATTTTGTAAAGATTCGAATTGTAGTTTTATTCGCGATAGAAACGAATTGATTATTTTGAAAGTGCATTTCTTTTATTTTATTTTCAATCAAATAGATTATGAATTACTTACACGAAGGCTATGATTGCTGCAATTTTATCAAGCTATTTTTTTCTGATTACCTTTCGAGTTTCGATCGACGATTTGGTCTGATGATTGGCTGATGTCATTTGTCCATTAAAGAATTTAAATTTCCCTTCAAATCAACCTTAACGTTTTCTTGATTCACTTGGGTTAATCTACGTTCGAAAAAATCACCAATTAATGATCGAGCTGAAACAATGAACCATTCATTTGTAATTACTCAGCAGTTATTTTTAAACGCAGGTAGACCCTCGTGCATTTCTTAAAGAGATGAAAAACACACAAAGAATTTTTTATCGACCAGCACGTTCGAGATGACGTAAATTATTCATTTTTGTATTTTTTTTATTCCAGAGAGAATGTATTTCTGTACATATTGGTCAGGCTGGCGTACAAATTGGCAATGCGTGCTGGGAACTCTACTGTTTAGAACATGGAATCCAACCGGATGGTCAGATGCCCTCAGATAAAACAGTAGGATGTGGCGATGACAGTTTTAATACATTTTTCAGCGAAACTGGATCCGGAAAGCACGTACCAAGGGCGGTATTTGTCGACTTGGAACCGACTGTAGTTGGTAAGTTGGTATGCTGCAATGATTAAAATACCTACAGGTGAATGGGGTTGTTCATTTTGAGGAGTTTTCTGCAGATGAAGTTCGTACAGGAACGTATAGGCAGTTGTTCCATCCTGAACAGCTCATTACTGGCAAAGAAGATGCTGCTAATAATTACGCCAGAGGGCATTACACTATTGGAAAAGAAATTGTCGATGTTGTCCTTGATAGGATAAGAAAACTTTCCGATCAATGTACTGGTCTTCAAGGTTTCTTGGTGTTTCATTCTTTCGGAGGTGGCACCGGTTCCGGATTCACATCTTTGTTGATGGAACGCTTGTCGGTGGATTATGGAAAGAAAAGCAAATTAGAATTTTCCATTTATCCGGCGCCTCAAGTATTTAATTATTTTATGATTTTTTGAAAATTTCATCGAGTTGGTTAATGAAGCAAGAACCGCTATAGGTATCTGGATTACTTTCGTAATTAAGAAATTAAATAAACGAGTAGATAAGTTTGCCTACGGACTAGTAGTAGGAGTGAACGTTGTTTCACTTCCATGACGAGGGCGACCGAGTTACAGTCAAATATTGAAACACTCCGGAAATGCCAGAATGAAATATAAACAGTAAAATCTGTTTTGCTGGAAATTTTTTTTTTTTCGAAAAATAAAATCGCATTTTTTTGAAAAAAAAATCTCTACGTTATTCTGGTGAAAAATTCCGTTATTTATTTATTTTTTTTTTTGAGTGAAGAAATTATCTACTTATTTTTTGGAGTAAAATTACTTTTCAACTTCTTTTGAAAAAAAATATCCCTGCGTTATTCTGGTAAAAAATTCCGTCTTTTTTTTTCTTTTTTTTTTTTTTTTTTGAGTAAAGAAATTATCTACCTACTCATTTTTTGGAGTAAAATTACTTTTCAATTTTTTCGAAAAAAAAATCCGTTTTTGGAAGCAAAAAAATTACTAATATTTAAAACAAAATTAGAATATTTACCCCAGAACTGTTATCGAAATTTTTTTGAAATAATTTTTTTTTTCAATACATCTTACTTTAAAAAAAAACCTTTTACTTTTTGTGGAGCAAAATATTGCTAAATTTTTTATTTTTCTTCAGAATGAAAATTTTTAATTTTTAGGAGGGGAATTTTATTTTTATTTTTTTTTTGGAAAAAATTGCCTTAGTTTTTTGTTGTATTTTAAAAAAAAATAATTATCAAAAAAAAAATCTCTTTTACGCTGTAAAAATTCCTAAATTAAAATTTTTTTTATTGGAGTAAAAAAGTTTTTAAATTTTTTATTTTGAAAAAAAATCCTTCAATTTATTTAGAAAAAAATTCCTATTGTTTTGGACCTAAAAACTCATAATTTTAATGTTGAAAAAAGTGTAATTTTTTAGTCAATATTTCATGTAGAGGGAAATCTGTCAATTCTCTCGGAATAAATAATATTTTCAATTTTTTTAGAATAAAATAATTCTCAAAAATGAAAAATGACTCAATTTTTCTAGAGCAAAGACATTTTTTTATTTAATATTTGGAGAAGAAATCTTTCATCTTTTGAGAGGAAAAAAATGTCAATTTTTTAGAACAAAATTAAAATAGGTTCCTTTACCTAGTTTTTTTTCAATTATTTTTTTTTAGGAAATCGTTTTTTCCGAGGGGAGCAAAAAAATTTCAATTTTTGGAACAAAAAATAAAAATCATTTTCCAAAATTTTTTCAAATAAAAAATTTCTTATTTTTTCATTTTTTTAAATCTTTTTGAAATAAGTATCTATTATTAAGTATTTTTTTGGATCAAAAATTACATTGTTTCAAAACTGATTTTTTTTTTTTTAGGAATAGGTAAGTCTTTCATTTATAGAAAACAAATTGAGAAATTCCCCCATTTTATGAAATTTTCTGAAAATAATTTTTTTTATTAATTTCCACAAGAGCAGGGTTTTGCATTGGATTTTTTCGGAGCTGTTTTCATTGATTGAATACAATTTTGTACAAAACTCCCGTTTTTGAAAATTTTTAGAAAATTATAATTTTCTCTGATTCAGCCAGAGGAGGATTTGGCATTGGATCTTAAATGCAATTTTGAAGAAACTCCCATCTTTTGAAAGTTTCTGAAAATAATTATTTTTTTAATTACACCGTTTTTCGGGGCTGTTTTCATTGAATAAATGCTATTTTGTAAAAACTCCCATTTTTGAAATTTTCCGAAAATTACATTTTTTTTAAATTCCACCAGGGCAGGGTTTGGCATTGGATTTTTTCGGAGCTTTTTTCATTGGTTAAAATGCAATTTCTCATTTTTTTAAAATTACTCAAAATAAAAAATTTCTTAAATTCAGCCAGAGGACGATTTTTTATAAACTTAGCTAGAGGAGGATTTTGCATTGGATCTTGGGGTAGCTTTTTCCATTGATTAGATGCGATTTCTCATTTTTTGAAAATTACTGAAAATAAAAATTTTCACAAATTCAGCTAGAGGAGGATTTTGCATTGGATCTTGGGGTAGCTTTTTTCATTGATTAAATGCAATTTTGCAAAATTCCTATTTTTTGGAATTTTCTGAAAAATAATATTTTTTTTTTTATAAATTTAGCTAGAGGAGGATTTTGCATTGGATCTTAGGGTAGTTTTTTTCATTGATTAAATGCCATAATTTCTCCCATTTTTCGAAATTTTCTCAAATTCATCAAGAGGAGGATTTTGCATTGGATCTTGGGTAACTTTTTTCATTGATTTAATGCAATTTTGCAAAAATTTTCATTTTTCGAAATTTTCTCAAATTTAGTCAGAGGACGATTTTGCATTGGATTTTTTCGGTGCTGTTTTCATCGATTAAATGTAATTTCTCATTTTTTGAAAATTACTGAAAATAAAAATTTTCACAAATTTAGCCAGAGGAGGATTTTGCATTGCATATTAGAGTAGCTTTTTTCATTGATTAGGTAGGTATTAAATGTAATTTAGCAAAATCTCTTATTTTTTGAAAATTTCTGAAAATAAAGTTTTTTTAAAATTTTACCAGGTGCAGGGCATGGTTTTGCATTAGATTTTTTCTTCTTAAAATCAACATTGTAATTTTTTCCCTAGATTTATTTTTCAAAAAACAGATTTTTTTACCCTTTTAATCCAAAAAAATTGATTAACTTTTTATTTGAGAAAAATTAACAATTTTTTGATTACAAAAAAAAAAAAAAAATGAAAAATTTTTATTTAAAAAAAATGTGAATGGTTTTAAGTGGGTATTTAATAAAAAAATTGGGAATATTGATTGAGCTTGCTGCAGTACTACACATTGGAAAATTCCGAGAACGTCGGCCCCGAGTTGTTGGTAACTGTGATAAAAAACTCGCGTAGGTACTGGGTAAAGGGACCTAATAGGTATCTACCTACTTGAAAATTTTACAAGGTTCATTGCCAAGTTAACCAACTACCTATCTAAGTTTTTAAATTTTTTTTTGTATCATTTTTTGTGTATCATTTGGGTTAAGTATTATCTATTTTACTTGCATTATTCAATAACCTAATATTATTGTTTACAAGGTCTCTACGGCCGTTGTAGAACCGTACAATTCGATACTAACCACGCATACGACGATAGACCACTGTGAATGTGCTTTTATCGTCGATAACGAAGCTATTTACGACATTTGCTGTAGAAATTTAGACATCGAAAGACCTACTTACACGAACCTAAATCGTTTAATTAGTCAAGTATTATCATCGATTACAGCATCTTTGAGATTCGATGGTGCATTGAATGTTGACTTGACAGAATTTCAGGTTTGCGAATTTTCGGTGTGATAAGTGTGATATTTTTCACGTTTGAGTAGTTCAAGCACCGCAGTTTGAAAATCTGTACCCATTTAATGTAAACATAATGTAAACTGTAAATATTTGTAAATAATTTCTTCATCCTTTTAAAAAATGCAAAAAAAAATGCTGTAGGACTCATAAGTAAGAATTATCATTCGTTACAATCTAGGTATCCCAAATGATACACGTAAAAATGTAAATACATGTTTCACAAATTACCTGCAATTTTTAAAGGTATCTACAGCAGTAGTTGAACCCTACAATTCAATCCTGACCACTCACACCACACTAGAACATTCCGACTGTGCATTTATGGTCGATAATGAAGCAATTTATGACATTTGTCGGCGTAATTTAGATATAGAAAGACCGACTTATACGAATTTAAATCGTTTAATCGGTCAAATAGTATCTTCTATTACAGCATCGTTGCGTTTTGATGGAGCACTTAATGTCGATTTAACAGAATTCCAGGTTTGTGTAGATATAGTGTAATTCTTACTTATTAATTTATGAATTATTAATGCCTTACTCCGAATGTATCGTGTATTCCGGACATGAATAAATTATATACCAGTGCATCTACATAAAACAAACAAAACAGATAATTAGTGGGTCGCTGTAAAACTACATTTAACGACATTTGAATTAAAAATGCAGTGTCGAAGTACACTAATATTATGATTACGATTACTTGTTTCAAAATGTTTTGAACCATTTATTTTACATTTTACCACTAAAATGAATTACGAGTATATTCGTGTACTTGAATAATTTAAAGCATATTATAATTTTAAAAAAATAGTAATTGAAAAATCAACACAGTCATGGCTGGAAATTCAGCGGTAGCTCATCTCAGTCATCAATAATTTCTCAAATTTTTGAAGCAAAAATATATTTTGAAATTCTCGAAGGAAAAATCTCAATAATTTCGTAGAAAATTTCTGAATTTTCTTAGAATAAAAAACATCTCTAGGTTTATTTTAAATCAGCGTAAAAAATTTCTAAATTTTTTTGAAGAACAAAATCTCACTTTTTTGTGTAAAAAATTAATCGAATACTTTGAATAAAAAAAAAAATCTCAATTTTTTTAGAAAAAAAAAAAACTTAAATTTTAAGAACTGAAGATTCTTAAATCTTTTGGAGAAAAAGCATTTGAAAGAAAAATTTTAGCCATAATATTCTGTGATAAAAAATCCCCAAATTTTTTTGCAGCAAAAATTCAAGTTTTTTTTTCAAAAAATCCCAACGTTGTTGTGAAAAAAATCAGTTTAGAGGTTTTTTGGGGAGAGGGGATGAAAAAATTCACTCAGATTTTTTTTTTAATTTTTAGGTGGAGGGGGTGAAAAAATCCACTCAGTTTTTTTAGATTTTTTGGAGGTGAAAATTACTCGATTTTTGTGGAGAAAAAAAGATCACTCAGTTGAAAAATATTCAATTATTTTGGGAGAAGAAGATAATTTGGGGGGAGAGGGGGGTGGGGGGGGGACAAAATTCACTCAGTTTTTTTGGATTATTGGAGGTGAAAATTACTTATTTTTTTGGAGAAAAAAATTATACCTACTCATTTTTTTAAAGAAAAAAAATTACTCATTTTTTGGGAAAAAATCACTCATACTCAGTTGAAATTTTTCAATTATTTCATGCACAGATGAAAATATTTTTGGGGAAGGGAGTTTAAACAATTCACTCAGTTTTTTGTATTTTTCGAAGGGGATGCAAATTACTCAATTTTTGTGGAGAAAAAAAATTATTTATTTTTTTTGGAGACAAAAAAATACTCATTTTTTGGAGACAAAAAAATACTCATTTTTTGGAGACAAAAAAATACTCATTTTTTGGAGACAAAAAAATACTCATTTTTTGGAGAAGAAAAAAAATCACTCTTTTCAGTGGGGGGGGGGGGGGGGGGGGATCACTTTGTTGAAAAATTCTAATTATTTTGGAGGAAGAAAATATTTTTGGGGGAGGGGGTGACTAAATTAACTCATTTTTTTTTGGATTTTTTTGGGGGTGAAAATTACTTGATAGTTGTGTAGAAAAAAATTGCCCATTTTTTAAAGAAAAAAATTAAGGTATAGGTACTCATGAAGAAAAAAATTCACTCAGTTTTTTTTTGAATTTTTTTGGAGGAGATGAAAATTACTCAATTTTTGTATAGAAAAAATTATTCATTTTTTGGAGGAAAAAAATCACTCAGTTGAAATAATTTTATTATTTCGGAAAAGGAAATATTTTTTGTGGCAAGTGGGTGAAAAAATTTAGCTCAATTTTTTTGGAGAAGACAAATACTCATTTTTGGAGAAAAATCTTCCAATTTTTTGAAGTTAAAAAATTATCAGTTATTTCGGAGAAGAAACTCTCTTTGGGGAGGGCAAGTGAAAAAACCACTCTATTTTTTTGGAGAGACAAATTTTTTGGAGGAGGTGAAAAAGCACCTTAATTTTTTGGAGAAATAAAATCACTCAGTTTTTTGGAATGAAATAATTCTTAATTATTTCGGAGAAGAAAATCTTTCTTTTTTTGGGGGGCGGGCCGGAATTACTCGATTTTTTTGGAAAATTTTTGGGGACGAGAGACGAGATCAATTGATTTTTGTGGAGAAGAAAATCACTCAGTTTTTTATTGGAGAAAAATGATCGAGATAATTTGTTTGGGCCTTGGGGAAAGGGTGAAAAAATCACTCCACTTTTGTTGGAAAAAATATCATTAAATTTTTTTGAAAAAAAAAATCACTCAGTACTTTTTAGAGAATAAACTTGCCAAATTTTTTAAAGTTGAAAAATTATGAATTTTTAGAAATAATTTTTTTTTTTTTTAAATGTGGAACTATAAAATTCTCATTTTTTCTTGTAATTAAAATGTTCCCAAATTCTTGAAGAAAAAAATTTACTCAGGATCAAAAATATCTCAAATTTTTTATGAGTTGGTGTGAAAATTTTTAAAAAATAATTATTAATTACAAAAAAAAATGAAAATTTTATAGTTCCAAAAATTTTTTTTAAAAATTTATTTCTAAAAATTTATGATTATTCATCTTAGAAAAAATTGGCAAGTTTATTCTCTAAAAAGTTGAGTGAATTTTTATGGAATAATTTTTTTTAATTTTCTGTGGTAAGAAATGATTTTTCTCACCTTTTTTTAAAAAAAATTCTCGTTTTTCTGAATGAAAAATGTATTACTTTTCAAATTTCTTTTTTTTTTTTGTAATGAAACTTGAAAAAATTTTGAAGCACAAATCTAAATTTTTTGGTGAAGAAAACTCCAAATTATTTTAAGAGTAAAATTTTTTAGGTGATTTTTTTAGTGTAAAAATCTCTAATGCAGAATTTTTTGAAGAAAAAAGGTACGTCATACTAACCCTATATTTTTTTTACAGACTAATTTAGTTCCTTATCCAAGAATTCACTTCCCGTTAGCAACGTATGCTCCGGTTGTATCGGCCGAAAAGGCTTATCACGAACAAATGACTGTGGCTGAAATTACAACAGCTTGTTTCGAGCCGCAGAATCAGATGGTGAAATGCGATCCTCGTCGTGGCAAGTACATGGCTTGCTGTATGCTTTACAGGTACCTATTTGACAATTTGTTTTTCATGACTTCGTATCTACGAATCATTACCTAGCTTCCTATTCTAATCCTTATCCTGTTTTTTTTTTTTTTTTACAGAGGAGACGTCGTTCCTAAAGACGTGAACGCAGCTATTGCAGCGATTAAAACCAAACGAACGATTCAATTCGTGGATTGGTGTCCAACTGGTTTCAAAGTACGTTATAAAATCATCTAAAATATTCCATCTAATCTATCCTATAATTACTTTTCCCTCTGCTTGTTCGATAGGTCGGTATCAACTACCAACCTCCGACGGTAGTACCCGGAGGAGACTTAGCTAAAGTCCAAAGAGCAGTTTGCATGCTTTCGAATACAACAGCGATCGCCGAAGCTTGGGCCAGACTAGATCATAAATTCGATTTAATGTACGCCAAACGAGCTTTCGTACATTGGTACGTAGGCGAAGGTATGGAAGAAGGAGAATTTAGCGAAGCTCGTGAAGATTTAGCAGCATTAGAAAAAGATTACGAAGAAGTGGCCTCCGATTCAGTTGACAACGACGAAGATAGGGACGAATATTAAAAACCTGGAGCATTTACTTTTTGTTGTATATTTTCCACACTGTAACACTGTGACATTAATTTATGAGACTTTCAAAATAGTATAACTAATTTATGTACGTTGAGTCTTTTTTTTTCGTTTTTTTTTAATTTAATTTTTTTAATATTTTATAACTTTGATATTTTTTATTTTATTTTATAAGGTGTATTTTTTCCATTTTTTTATAAGTCACATCACGTGTAGTAGGTAGCTTTGCCAGTTTGTTGAGTATTTTAATGCTGTTCAATGTACTAATTATGATAAAATCGCAATATTTCTAGGTTTACATATCATTGCAATGTACCAAATGAATTTAGCTGTTAAAAGCCAAGTATTTTAATGGACAAATATACGTATTTAGTTGCCTTCAACTTCTGTTTTCATCGACTTTTACTTTTCCAGTGGTAAATGCTAAAATGCTAATAAGAAAAAATACAAAGCATAAAATTCAACATCACTTTTTAATACTAAACTATCGTATACAAAAAATAATACATTTTGAATAATGAAATTAATTTGATTGCACATGCTTTAGATTGACACGTACTCGGTACTTATTTATGGCTTGATTTTTTCTAATTTCAAATCAACGTAGTAGAAAGCACAGGATATAGCCTAAAGATGATGTAGACAATTAATGAAGAAATGTTTCGTTCGAAATGATCGACACGCTGACACACTTAGTACATAATAAAGTCAAGAAAACAAATTCAAATTGACATTTTCATTTTGTACTGGTAACGTATGAATTAAGTTTCCAACATGGCACCGAATTGGCTTGAAAAGTCGTAGCCATCGTCGTTATTTTATAACACACACAGGAATGAAATTACATAAGTTAAAACCACAGCCTTGAGTTGGTTCGATGAATACTTAAATTAGGACAATTTCTTATTATATTTCTGATATTCGGTTACAGGAACGACGGCCGATCTTGGAAACCAACCTTTGGATTTGATCGACAAATTTTCAACTTTTTCCCCAAATAACCAATACCTTGATGAAAAACATTAATTAATTATTGCAGAAAAATTCATCACTAGAAAAATGCGAGGCTTACTTGTGATATCTAGTAACGAGAACCATATCTTCGGGATTCAAAGCCATACGACTATCCAGCGACCAAGGGTATCGAAAACAGGCACAAATTCCATTCTTCCAAGGACAAATGGCACCGTTATAACGAGCTACAGCTTTAAACGGCTTCTTTCTCAATTTTTTCAATTCTTTTTGTTTCAACTGCTCGACCTAAAGGTGAAAATGATTTAGAAAAATACATCCGGCCAACTAGGCAGTTAATAAATCACACGTACGGTCAAATCAAACTCTGAACAATCCTTTCGTACTGTCCAAGTGATTCCATCTCCCTTCGGTAAACAACCCTTGTGGAAAACTTGCTTGAAGTTTTCGTACCAGCCGAGATTATAAGGGTAGATAAATGGCGTCAGGGTAGGGTCTTCGTTTCGCCTTTCTTCAGCTTTTTCTAAAATCCAGTCTTCTATTCCAGTACGATTTTTTACAACTGATTTCATCTGGGTAGGAAATAATTTGCCAAATTAGTATTTTATTATTCGAAATTATACCTTTCTACCTTCTACAACCTACCTGAGTGAAAAGTAAAAATGAAAGAGCAATGAAAACACCAATCGCCATTCCAGATGAAAAAATACACAGGATTAGTGTAGTAGCAGTTAATCTAACCGGAGGAGTCATTCCATCCATGTAATATAAACCCTTAAAAAAAAAAACCAAAAAAAAACCTTAGTTTCATCATTATTACCTACAATCGCAATAGCAATGAACAATATTACTCACGCTATTAAAACACTTATAAACTGTAGTCAGTAGTAAAATGGTAGCTTGAACGCAACCAAGAACAGCACACAATAAAAACATTATAAAATATCCGTGATTGAAATGACCAACGCAATTATTAAGCCAGGGACAGTGATGATCCATTTTCATAACACATCTGCCACCTTTTCAAACAAATCAGTATAATTATTCGACCATTTTTTCATCTTCAGATCAAAGTTAAACTTACATTTTCGACAATGATGAGATCTGGGAGCTTTGAATCCATTACACGGTGCACAAAATTGTAAATAATTTTCATTTTCTTTCTTTTCCTACAATTAATTCGAAAAATTAGTATAATACAAATTGATTTTACAAATACATGAGGAAATAATCAGACTCACCGGTCTCCAATTAAGAGGTACAAATCCTGGTCCAACAGTAATAGCACATAGAAAATTGTAAACGGTAGAAAAGGCAAAAATGAAAAAGAATACACCATTGATGACACCCGGAATTGAAGTGCTAAATGGTAACCATAATGTAGAGCAGTGCAGTGTGGTCCACGAAATCAGCTTTATGATCGCTAACAAAACAATAATCAACATCATTTCGTTTCTTTTAGAAAACTAAAATTATTACCAAAAATAGTCCTACCGATAGCCACAATTGGTCCCCAGTGACATATTCTTCGGTACATATTGAGTGATCGTTGTATGAATCATAAACGAATAAATTTCACTCCGCTTGGACGACTTTGTAATTATTTTGAGAATAAAAAACCAACATTATGAGCTCACTTTACTACTTCATCGAACAAAAACACCAATTTTATAACACCATACGGCAAAATGGAACAAAATCGACTTCTGTACACGAAGCGACCACTGATAAGCGAAACTTTTCCAATTCAGGTTCGGGAAATCGAAAGGTTAGACCTGATAAGACCGAAGGTACTTCTTTTACGACATTTTTGCATTTTTAATTCTTCAAATTCGAGGTAAGTAAGAAATAACATGGAAAAGCATTACTTTTTCAATCGATAAAAACAGGTGCTTCGTAATCTGCACTGATAAGGGAAAGTCCCAAAGTCGATGCGCGTTGGGGTCATTGCGCATATGCCTGAAGTAGGCATTTTTGAACGTTTTTCAAAAAAATAAAAAAATTATGGAAAATGAAAGGTTTTAATTTAATGTCTTCCAAAATAATTAATACATTCAATTCAGTTTGTTGCAGATAAATAATTGGAAAAGTCGAAACTCAGAAATTACTCTTTTTTTTGTAATGAATCGACGTCGACGGCTCTCTACCATAGGAAACAGAAGTTCTGTCTGAGGCTGTTCTAGAGATAAGTACCCAGTCAGCCAAAATGTCATGGAATGGTGTAGTTGAATTTATGACAATATAAGATAATAAAAAATACTAGAAATTCGACGAGGTTTGAAACTTAAGATACTCGAAATCGCACTCGTAGCTCCTAGCTCGTACTCTGTCTGTTTAACCTACCTACCCATTGAAAATTAGAATTAGAATTTATGTTCTAGTTCAAATTTTTTTACGGTGATTACCTGATTGGAAAAGAATTTTCAAAATCACATCGAATAGTGAACAAACTGGTCTCACGAATCAACGAACAAACCAATAAAAAATAAAAAATTACTACAATGAAATGTAACATTTTTTTTTGCTGCAAGATTTACTATTTTTGGACAGAAAAAATTACCTACTGTAATTTTTTTCAGGACTGTCCAGAGTTGTAAAAGATACCTTTCAAACGTATTTCGAATACAAAATACAAGATAGGTGATTTCTAAAAGTATTTTCAAAATACAGATATAAAATACTTTTGAAAAGGTATCTTCGAATATCGAATATAAATA
Source organism: Balanococcus diminutus (assembly GCA_959613365.1). Classification (NCBI taxonomy): domain Eukaryota; kingdom Metazoa; phylum Arthropoda; class Insecta; order Hemiptera; family Pseudococcidae; genus Balanococcus; species Balanococcus diminutus. Next base: position 14,779,951 of record OY390718.1, on the reverse strand, counting down.
CATATTTTCAAAATAGGTATTTTCGAATACAAATTCAAATACTTTTTTAAATTACGCACCTAAGCTCCAAGCTCCATTACATAAATTAAATTCAAACAACAAGTTCAAGTTATTCAAGTATTTTTTGAAGAATTTTTGAATTATTGGTCATTTAGGAACTAGGTCTTCAATTTTTTCGAATGAAATTTTAATTAAACAGCAAAACTACCAAAAAAAAATATATATAAAAGTACGCATATTCGAAGTCACTTCGAATAGATATTTCAAAAAAATCGAATATGTTTTTTTGAAAAGTATTCGAAAATACAAGATATAAATAGGTTGAAAAATGATTTCGAATACAGATACAAAATAGGTATTTTCTATTCGAAAATAGGTATTTATATTCGAAACGTCGAATATTCGTTACAACTCTGGAACTGTCAGAACTTCAGAAGCAAAACAATAAATTAAAGAAATTGGAAAATTAATTCTCTTCTGCAAAATAATCATGATGTACATGATTGTTGACTGAAAACAAATTTTAAAATTATGTAATTTATTCAAATAAATAAATACTTACCTGCCTACCTACCATTCCAGTTCTAACTTCTAATTTATTATCATTTTGTTGAGATTGTTTTTCTGAATAATAAAAGTGACAGACAGTTAATTGTCTTTGTTTACAATCAATTAATTAAATTACTCTTAATTTTGTTATTTTACTGCCGAAATTTTAATTTTAATTAATTTAATTAAATAAAAAATTTCGATCATTGTTTATCTGAAAACTACATTCACACTAAACAACAAGGAATCATGGGGATTCTTTGTTTTGTAGTGTGAATTTCCAAGTATTGTTCTTATTTTGTCCGCTAAAATCGCTATATACGAAAAAGGTTATCATCTAATTGGTAACAAAAATTTAGCTAAAATTTTCCATTTAATTCATTACGGTCGTAAATCGTTCCTAATGAAGTTAAATAATTGGAATAAGTCATTAAAATGCAATAGGCCCTTTCGTATACTAAATTTAAACAAGTTATTAATCATTTTTCTTGCAAAAAGATTTCCATTTTTCTAAAACAGCTGATTTTTTTGATTATGAAAAAAATCATTCGAATCGTGAGTCGAACTATGACGTAATAAAATGGCTTCTATGTTTTTGTGATATCAAAATTCTGTCATATAAGGTTTCATAATAATTGTAAATAGATATAAGATAATCGTTAAAAATGTGATGTCAAAGTTTTAAAATTCAATTTAATTATTGAAAATTATGAATAACCATCAAATACTTAGTGGTGCATGTAATGCTGGGGATCGTTGTTTTGCTGTTGGGAGTGTTGAAGGCGTTCCTTTCACAGTAAGTTATCAATGATAACACAATTAAGAAAGGAAATTTGTTAAAATTTTCTATTAAAACTTACCACATTACAGCTAACACGCGTATAAAACGTTAAATATAATCGCTTACATTGAATTATAGGGTTGTTTGAAAAAAAAAGTTATTGGCTTAATTAGTAGGATCAAGTACACAATAGTACCTCATTAATTTGATAGATTCATTGTTTGGTACTACGTTGTAGAGATGTTTTCTCCCAAGTTGACATATTTTATGTTTCCTTTTACTCGCAGCGTTCACGTATATTGATAGATGCAATGATTCAATTAGCCAGAGAGTACATTTGTAATCATCAAGGCTGTATACATGTTATAAATTTTAAATGAGCACCGAAACGTATTTTTCAGGCGTACGCAGCAGGATGTAATATCGTAATATTGGCCAGCACCTTTGAACGAGTGCAGATAATACCGGGAGCTATCCACAACTATGTTCGTATTAGCTGCGTCGACTGTTCAACAGATACTGGAAAAATTGCTGCAGCTTACGACAATCGGATATGTATTTTCGAACCGACACCACTTATTTACAGCAATTCGCCTCACGTAAGTGTTTATACGACAGATTAGCACTATCTCGAATAACTTTTGTAATCGTTTACTTTGTTTTAATAGCAACTAGACTACAGATGGGTTCAGACTGGAAGCTGGACGACAGATTCGCGTATCTCATCATTGTCCTGGAATCTAGAAGGCAACCGATTGTTAACTGGTGGCGATGTGTTGCAGCTTTGGCATCAGAGAATCAACCCGGCTAATGAAGGTTGATAAAATATTCGTCGTTTAGTTTTTGGTTCTTTTTTTCGAACTTAACCAATGTCTTTTTCGTTTAAAAGGTATTACGACAGAAGGTGTAACATTTGAAATTGGTGAAGAAGCTACTCCAACGGCTACTGCGTCTAGCTGCGGTACAGGTATTGATTCGAACGAAGAGGATGATCATGGATGGGATTGCGTGTGGAAGTGCCAAACAGCCACGCCGGTTCATCATATTGCATTTTCACCAGACGGTACTCTTTTCGCTACCGCTGGCAGGGATGATCGTTTGGCTAAAATTTGGTTCGAAAATAAACAACGTAAGTGTACGAAAATAAGCGCACTCGAGTGTTTTATCTGGGTGCTTTATGTGTGAATTTTGTTTGTGATGTGTTTCAGTGTTGTTTCCTACCAAGAGTGTCGATCAGAGTATGATTTCATTAGGTGGAGCATCTACTTTTTCAGAACTTAATTACGGATTCGTTTATATAGCTCATCCTCGCGCCATTACTCATCTGTCATGGAGGAAGACGAGTAAATATATGCCGAAGTATGTTGTTCGTTTTCTCCTTTCTATTCAAAAGTTCATTCACTCGTTAATCTTGGTATTGTACGTTGGATTATCGTTGGTTAATGATTAAATCCATTTTTATGCGGTTCGATTTTTTAGGAGGTTAACTATTGAAACCGTGACCTAAAAATAATTAATTTTATTATATCGTTTATATTTGTTATATTTTTACGAGTAGTATACATGACCTTGACATTTACGACGACCTTGTGTCATTTTGTTAAATATTTCCTGATTGAAGATCGTGAAGATGCTTCGTTTATTATTCATCTTGAAAAAAATTAACGCTAAAAATAAATTAAACGAAACGCTCAAATGATTACAGAGGCTCAGTTTCCAACATGCTGGTAACGTCGTGTCGCGACAACATTTGTAGAATCTGGGTCGAAACGGTTTTACCAGACGACGGTCTAGTCAATATGAGTCAGTTTGATCCACTGGCTGCGCATAATCCTAAATTTCGTACCCACCGTCACAAACATAGATTTATGCAACGTTTGAAGCACATGAAGTGAGTAAAAAAAAACGCTGATTAGGTGTCGGTGCGATGGCTTCTGTTGGAGATGGTTTCGATTAAATGGTGACGGTGTATATTCGAATGGGCAATTAATTCTCGCTTGTAACTTTGAAGGACTTGTTTTCACATTAGAAGACACGTTAAACATGGCAGCAACAGCGGAGGAGCGAATACTGGTTTGGGATCGAGTAGCACGAGTACGACGATACCGACATTGCCATCGACTTATAGTGTTCACGATTTTCATAGTTATGGATTCCACGGAACGGGCGTTATTCCTGGATTGCATTTTCATCTGGCTGCTAGTATTAATGCCGAAACAGGTGGGTAGATGTTGAGCCTAGGAATAGAGTGCAGTCCAGAAGGGTAGAAATTAACGAACGAATGTTTTCTGTGTGCAGACATTCCATTAGTACCGAGTTTAATAACCGGTGATCCAGAAAGAGAACCGAATTTCGTTTTGCATTGGCTCAACAATAAAGAAATGCATTTTTCAATTCAAGCCGAAAGTATTCTAAATGTAGGTCGAAATATTTTCCTTCATTGTGGTAAATTTCGAGCAGATTTATTGAAGAATTTTCACGTTTTAGGAATTGACGAAAAAAGTTGTCGAAAAAGAAGACCTATACGGAGCTAACGAATACCCTGCTCAAGAACATACCGAGATGGATTTTAGTGAAATGAACGGTTCGTTTTATTGCTGCGGAGGTCAGAACTATTGATTTTAATTCAGTGCACCAAAATTAAACATTTTGTCAATTTTCCAAATTTTAGGTAAAAAAAGAGGCAGCAAAGTAAAATCGATGTCTCAAGATGAAAGTGGTAGCGATGAACAGCACACGAGCCATAGATCGAATAGCCACCATACATTGAGGTTTCTTCTTGATTTCCATTTTTCCTGGCCAAGTTAGACTTATATTTCACACTTTGAATGTTTCTATTTCCAGTAACGCGACATCGATCAATTCGATCGTAACCGATGCAGCTGGCCCGACTTCGATCGGCCACGGAACCGACTCTTTGGATTCAAAAATAGAATGCCTGCTCCGAGATTGGCACCACAGTCCAGATTTACTATTCGCCGTACATCCAATCGATGGTAGTTTCCTAATATGGTAAGTTTCCATATCATCTTGTATGTCTTCAGCATCTTCATCTTCAAATGCTCACGATTCGTCATTTTTTTAAAATTCAGGATCGTCGAATGGTTGGACGAATACCATCCAGGATCTTTCCGCCAAGCCCAAGTATCATTTTCGACTCGTATCCCTTCGGCATTCCCTCTGGGAGATGCTACAACCATGTCGACCAATGTCTGCCTGTATCATACATCAAGTTCACAAATTCAACTAGCCTTTAGAGATGTTGTCCGTACTGCAGCTGCTGCCACAAAATCGCCTCCCAATGGCCATATAGGTAATAATAAAACGAGTCAGGTCACTGATACCTTTGTGAGAGATTAATTGATCGATTATGTGGCAGGTTCGGTGAGCGATACGAACGGCGACTCCGTCCTACCCCGAGTTGACGAAGAGGATCCCATAGAAATGGATAACCAACCACCGTCTTATGAAAGGAACACTAAACCCGATGGTGGCGAGCATAATATGAGTGGAATGAGTTCTCCTAATTCCGGAGATACCACTTTGTCTGATATTATCGCTGCTCCTCCAGCACCCACCTTGTCCATGGTCACTAAACATTTGAATGGTAGTTTGAATCTTTGGCAGTTGACTTTCGCCGATAAATCGAAGTTCTCGCAGGTTTGTGAATATTTCCAACATAGGTTATTATATTTTATTTAAAAAGAGAAAAGAGTCATCATTTGAATTGATTCCTGTTTTAGGTTCTAAGCATCGGACACGCCTCTCGTGTCAGCGGCCATAGATTCCGTGTCAATGATATCACATGCCATCCAGTCTTACCATTGTTACTCACCACGTCGCATCATAATTTACCCGACGGCTCGGCCAACTCGCCTATGTCTCCGAGTGCTCCGGATACTCCTACTGTGCCATCGGTTGGTGAATTTTTCCCATAAATCAACTATCGACGTTGCCCACTCTAATATTATTTCTTATACAGGGATTCTGCAGCGAACTTATTCTCTGGAGAGTGGATCCTGTCGGACCTCTTTCGAAATCCGGCGGCGTTTCCGAGCTGGCTAGAATTAATTCATTGCAAATATCAGCTTTTTCAAACGTGGCCTGGATTCCGACCTTATTACCAAGGTTGGTTTAGTTTCGTTGTGCCATTTTTTTTAGAACTCAAATCGATTTGAATTTTTTACTTATTTTCGTTTTGGATTTTTACAGCACAACCTTAGGTAATCTTTCGAACTCACCGAGTGCCTGTTTCGTCGCATCTGATGGTGAAAGTCTACGAGTTTATCAAGCTGTCATTGATGCCAGAACGTTATTAGCCGAAGTTTCGTCGTCTGAAAGGAAAAGCCGAATGATGGTATGGGTTCTGGTTTAATTGAATGATCGATTTCAATCGAAAGATGATTTCTTACGTTCTTGGTTGATTTTCTGCAGGGTTCCTTGGTCAGTTTAACCACCGAAAGTTCATCGGATGGCGGATTAAAAGAGGGAATGCTTCATGATAAGATAAAAATAGTATCTCAACAATCGACAGCTCGACCTGGATGTATTATACAGCTCGATCCTATCTCTGATGCTACTCACGTTAGTATTACTTCTCTCAGGGCTGGTAACTTGGAATTTTTGGGGGGGATGGGGCTCGAATTTTCCCGAAGGGCACGAATTGAAATTTTTTCGATGTTTCATGTGAAAATGATTTTTTTTTTTCTCCTTAAAAATTCTGAGGTTACCTATTTTTTTTCTAAAAAAAATTTAAAATATCATCAGTTCACATTCTTTACAAAAATTGAAAAAAAAAAATTTTACTGCCAAAAAAATCAAGAGATCTTTGAAAGGAATAAAAAAAATATATTTTTTATTTGAAAAAAAGACCTCGCCCTCCAGAAAATCCAGAAATTTTCTTCCTAAAAATTTGAAAAATATTTTTTGTTGAAAAACCTGAAAAGTTTTTATGCTTCAAAAATTTTAGAATTTTTTTTTACTAACTAAAAAAAATCAAGAGATATTTGAAAAATTAAGGAATTTTTTCCTTCAAAAAAATTAAATAGAAAAAAAAGCTCACCTTCCAAAAAATTTAGAAATTTTCTTCCTAAAAATCTAAAACATATTTTTAGTTCAAAAAAATTGAAATTTTTTTAGAATTTTGTTTACTGACAAAAAAATTAAGAGATATTCGAAAAGTTAAAAAATTTCCTCCTTCAAATTTATTCAAAAAAAAAAAAAAAAAAAAAAAAGACAACGCTCTTCTGAAAATCTGAAAGATATTTTTATTTAGAAAAAACTGAGAAATTGGAAAATTTTTCAAAAAAATAATAAATAAATAAAATTAAAAAATAAGAAATATTTACCTAAATTACTTTAAAAAATAGAAATTTTTTTCTACCAAAAAAATTTCCCTAATTCTTTCAAATAAGTAGGTATTTATAAAAAAATTTCAATTTTTTTTGTTCCCAAAAAAAAACCTACCTATTTGAAGATTTTTTCAAAAAATGAAAAAGAAATTTCTGTCTAAAAAGACTTGGAAAATTTTTTGCCAAAAAGTTGAGTGATAAATTTCTTAAAAAAATTCAAGATTTTTTTCCGAAGAAATTAAATCATGTGGAAAGATTTTTTCTCAAAAAATGAAAAAAACCGAAAAATTAATGATTTTTTCCCCAAAGAATTTAGATATTTTTTCACAATAATTTGAAAAATATTTTGCTCCTAAAAATTGAAAAAGCTTCTTCTCTGAAAAAATTAAGAAATTTAGGAAAAGTATTTTTACTCCAGAAAAATTGAGAAATTTTCACACAACAAGAAATTGAGATTTTTTTCATTTAAAAAAAGTGAGAAATATTTTTATTCCCAAAAAGAGAATATTTAGAGATTTTTTTGGTCAAAAAATTGAGAGAATGTTTTTACTAAAAATTTGGAGATTTTTATTCTTGAAAGATAGGAAAATTGTTCTTCAAAAAATTTTAAGAATTTCTTTTATCAAAATTTGAAAAATATTTGTACTTTAAAAAAATGAAGTGTAGAAATTGAGAATTTTTCCCCCAAAAATCTGAGAAATATTTTGCTTAGAACAATTGAGAAAGTTTTTACTTCTTCGCTGAAAAAAATGAAAAATTTTCCCTCCAAAAGGAAGTAGTTTCTTCTCTAAAAAAATAATTTTTTTTAAAGTGAAATTTTTCGTTCTCTTATAGACTGTAAATTTTTCTCCAAAGAAAAAAGTTTTTTTTACCTTGAGAAAATCATTTTTCCTCCAAAAATTTAAAAAATATTTCTAGTCCATAAAAATTTAGTGATTTTTTTTTTTCTTTAAGAAAACAGAGATTTTTTATCTCAAACAAAATCAGAATTTCTTCTCTTCAAAAGAATTGGAATGTTTTCTACAGAGATTTTAATAGGGGGAGTGTGCATTTAATTTTTTTTCAGAATTTTCTAGGGTGTAGCTCATTTGACTTTTAAATTTTGGGCGTAGCTCTAGCACCTAAGCTACAGTTCAGTTGCCAGCTTTGACTTCTCTAATACTTGTAATCATCCCCTCAACTCGAGACTAATTTATGGTTTAATGACAGGATTGGCAAAACACCCAATTTTTGCACGTATTTCAAGAACAACTCGTCACCGGAGAGAGAACCGATCACACTGTACACGACCAAAAAGCCTCCGATTTGGGTCTAATGCATTCTAATTTCGGTGCTATGGTCGACCTGCATCAAAATTCTGATTTCGAAGAACCTTTCTACATCGTATTATTAGAAAGGACCACCCAAGGAACCACCGTTCACATGTGGCGGTTGGTGATCGCATCTTTGCCCGATTCTGATGGTCAGTAAAATATTTTGAGTCAATTTGGGTATCTTTGAACTGGGTTTTTAACGATATTGGGTATTTTTTGGCAGGATTAACTGGAAGTATGATGTATGTGCCGGATAGTCAGCTTGTTCAGGATGATGATGATGTTGAGAGCTCGGGGCGAAGCGGAGCTTGCGGTATTACTGGAGATAATGAGATGCATTCGTCGTTTGCTGTGCCTCATATACTTATTTCGACAACTAAAGTAAGTATTACGATGAAATATTTTTTCATTTTTCAATTCCGATGATCATTAATTTAATATTTTCTTCGATAGGTTTGTACTCAAGAGTTACCTTTACCCGATGGAGTAGACGTAGTCCACGCTTCCCCAGCTGGAGGCCATTTAAGCTCTGCTTCAATTTATCCTGCTTGCTTCGCTCCTTATATTTTTGTGACCGCGTGCTCCGATAGTACCGTCAGGTAAATTATTTCATTTCAAATCTCAAAATATTTTTATAATTTATGTTGATTAAAAATTGATTGTAATTTTTTCAACAGGTTTTGGAAATGTAAAATCACCAAAAATGCCGATAAAAAATCCAAGAAAAAGATCTCCGGATATGAATGGGTCGAATGGGATATGCTTCGTAAAGATCACAAATCTGTTATCGAAATTCCAGGTACGATAATTGCTTTGATCATAGACATACTTGACTCTATTTTTCTCTTCGACCTTCACTAACTTATATTTTCTGTTTTTTTTTTTTTTTTTTTTTTTTTTTTTTTTTTAGGCCAACCCCTGAACATCAGCGCAGCTTACAGTGGACGTATCGCATGCGCTTATAAATACGGTAAATCGTTCACTCGTCCTTCGAAAAAAGACTCCGACTCTAGATACGTGAACTTATGCGTGGTTATCTACGAATGCGAAAGTACCGGAGGCTCGGAATGGGTCCTAGAAGACACGATATACCTGAAAAATATCCACTTACCCAGACTACAACTCGATCCGAGTTTAGATTTGAGTTATTTCAACAGCCAATCGTTTCTGTCCAAAAAACAAAGATTACAAACTAATTTTATGAAAGCTATCTCGTCCGAAGATTTAGATTCCAGGTCGCAGGTTCGAAATGGAGATCACCATTATAACGGAGTCTCAGATAATAATCTCGTAAAAACTGGTAAGTTCTCCATAGATCGAAAGTGCAACTTGGAAGTACGAATTTTGTGATATTCATTTGGTCTGTCTTGTGTTTCAGGATTATTAACTGTGCCTAGTTTTAGTACTTTGCAAACGCTTCGGAAATCTATCACAGAAAGTGGTAATACGTGTCCATTGACCCAGAAACATCTCGTACAATTAGATTGGGTTTCGAAAGAGGATGGAGCTCACATATTAACCATCGCTGTCGGAAGTAAAATCATGTTATTGACGTCAGTATCGAGCGATATAGCTCAAGCCAATATGAAAGCTATGAAGGAATCGCAATCCACCAACAGACCGATTCTGCGAAAAACATCCTCTTTGGCAGCTCCTAATTTTATTGACGAGATCAGGTTTGTAATTTGAAGATTCGATTTCGAACTCGAATAAATCCTTTCATTACACCAATGATTACTTTTTACCTCAGATGGATGAAACTACGTAAAATTGAACTATCCACTGCCGACGGTTTACCACCTTTACCAATGCAGATTTCATGGGTCCGAGATGGTATTCTGGTCGTGGCAATGGACAGTGAAATGCACGTGTATTCGCAATGGAAACCTACCATTCGTAAGTTTAACATATTCTGGAGAGCTTCCATTGAAAAGATTACGACAAAACTTATTTTTATCGATTTTACAGATGGTCAAAGTAAATCCGGTGGTCACCTAAGTTACCTCAGACACCAAGAATCAGACGAATTACAAGATACCAGGAATCTACGCGACGAAGATCTTCGAACATTGGCTCAAGACTCGACCCAGCGACGATTAGCCAATGTGAGCTCGATGCCTCATTTATCGCGAGTCAGTTCCATCAACTTGACGATGTTGGCTGCCGAAACTAAGAAAAAGAAACCTGGTAAGGAGTGGAAAAAGCTTTCTGTCGAGTATATAGATCGATCGTCCAGTATCTAATGACTTGTTCTTATTTCAAGGCGGCGGCGGAGGCCTCCAACATAATGAAATACCCAATAATATGGAATCCTACATGCCCGACTATGGTTTATTCGAAGCCAGCCGAATAGCTTGCCCTGTTTTACCGCAGTATCACCCGAAACAACTCATGGAGTTGTTAAATTCGGGCAAAATACGCTGGGTGAAAGCCATTCTAGCTCATTTAGTCAGGTAAGAGCGTTGATAAAAAATATACAGAAAAGTACTTTGATAATAATAATTTTTTTCTTCGCGCAGATGCATTTCAAATACTTGTCAAATACGCCAAGGAGGAGTGGTCTGTTACCCGGATGATGAGAATAATAAGCAGAGAGGATGGTCGAAATCTAGAACGTTGTCTGTATCGTACGCCGGTACGAGTCCGCTAGAACAAAGGGGTTCCACTACAGCTATACCCGAAGAAGTGACTTTGGATTATGCAGAAATCACATCTATTCCTCCCTTACCGTTGTGGACTCTTTTAGCAGCTGATAAGGAAATCTTAGCTTCGGCTACTCGCAACGACGAAAAGGTACAGTCAAATTAATTGACCTGACAATTAGTACCCCTTTTTATCCCCAAAATTTTGAGAAGCCGTAATTCTTCGATGAAATGAAAAATTTTTCATTCTTGGCTTGAACAAAAATTGTAAAAAAAATTTTGGGATGAATTTTGAAAAAATAACATTTTTTCTTAAAAAATCATTTCTCCAAAAAAAAAAAAAATTCAAATTTATTTTTTGAAACAATAAATTCATTTTTTTAATTATAAAATTATTAGAAGTTTCAAAATTTCTTTTCGACAAAAAATGATGTTTTCAAAAAAAAAATTATAATAATAAAAATATTGTTCTTTTAAAAAATGAAATTGAAAAAAGAAGATAGGTATTTCATTTTAGAAAATGTTTCAGAATAATTGTTGAAAAATTCAAAATTGTTTTTCCAAAAGAAAAGAAAATAATTATAAAAAAATCTTCAAGGTTATTTTTCAAAAAAAAAAAAAAAAAAATCCATCAAAAGAATTTTTAAAATTGCATTCCCTAAAAAATTTTCAATAAATTATTGTTTTTTTTTAATTGGTGATGTCTTGTAACAATGAAGTTTTTTCCATACCTTTAGGGTCACTGAAAAATTAAACAAAATTATTTCATGAAAAGAATTTTCGAAATAAGCTTTACCAAATTTTTTTCAAAGTTAGGTAGGTATTCTTAAACAAAAATAGACGATAGGTATCTTTTTTAACGATGATTTTTTTCAATTTTCGGAATTGTTGAAGAATTCAAAAAAATCATAAGATTCTTTTACATTGTTTTTCCAAAAAAAAATCAATTTTCATTTTTCCAAAAAAAATCAAATTTAATTTTCTAAAGAAATTTTCAAAATTGTTCTAGGAATTTTTTTTTGAAATCGTTATTTAATGAAATGAATTTCAAAAAGATGATTTTAAATTTTCTAAATAAATTTATCACAATTACGTAATCTTGTAGAGAAATTTAAAATTTGTTTCTCCAAAATAATTTTGAAAACTGTTTTTATAAAAAACTATTTTTTTATTTTGAATTGTTGAAAATTTCAAAATTTCTTTTTAAAAGAATAAGTTTTTCAAAAAAATTTCCAATTTATTTTACGTTTAAAAAAAATATCAGAATTACTTTGCAAAAAAAAACAAAAAAAAAACAATTTTTTCAGTTCTAATTTTTCTTTGAAATTGGGAAGTTTCTAAAAAATTGAAATTTATGTTCAAAAAAGTTTCAAAAAAGTTTCTATTTTTTTTCATACGTACCTATACCTAGATATTTGAAAAAGTTTTCGAAAAAACTATTGTTACTGTTGGAAAATTCAAAATTATTTTTCCAAAATGAACTTTTAATTTTTTTCAAACTGTTTTTCAAGTTAAATTATTAAAAGTTTGAAATTTCATGCAAAAATTTAATTTTTTTTTAGATTTTTTTTAAAATTTTGAAATAGTTATTTCAATAAAATATCAGAATTACTTTGCAAAAAAAAAAAAAAAAAAACAATTTTTTTAGCAACATTTTAATAATTTTATTTGTTTGGCAAAAAAAAAGTTCCACATTTCTTTTTAACCGTTTTTTGCGATTGTTTTTTAAAAGACTGAAATTTATATTATTCAAAAAAGTTTCAAAAATGTTATTCTATGTTTTTGAATGCATATTTGAAATTTTTATTATTATTTTTTTTGCAATCTTGAAACTGTTGAAGTTAAAATTTCTTTGAAAAAATTATTTGTTCATTTATGAAGAAATAAAAAAATAAATAAATTTGCTTTCCAAAAAAAAGAATTTGGTTTTTAAAAAAGTTTCAAAATTTTATTAAAGTTTCAGAATTGGTTTTCCAAAAAAAAAAGAAATTGTTTTTCAGTTTCTTTTATTTTATTCAATTTTTATTTTCAAAAATTGATTTTCGATCAATTCTATATATATATATTTATTTATTTTTTTTGATAGAAAGTTTTAAAAAATTTATTTTCACGTTTCAAAATTTTTTGTCGATTTATAATAATATATTTTTTTAATTTTTGAAATTGAAGATTAAAAAATTTTCAACAATTTTCTGAGCAAAAGTTTTCGAAAAATTTGTACTAAATAATTATTAACATGGTTTTTTGAACATGTTGTAATACAATTTCAGTGATTTTTTTTTTGACTCTTCAACTGGAAATAAATTGATCAAGAAATGAAAGAACTTCCCAACATTTTTAAAGAAAATGGTGGCTCGCAAAACATTTTGTAATATTAAATTTTCTTTCGTTTACTTCACAGGATTATAATAAACTATTCGACGGTAATATCGCCACAATGGACGATAACTTGGACGAGATATTAGAAGAAGAAGACGATATCGGATCTCCTCGCAGACGTGACAGACGTGCTTCGGCCGGATCGGAAAAAAGTTCATTGTCACATTTCGGGCCTCGTCAAGGACGTCTGCTGTCTCGCCTGTTGACTCATACCCACCTGCCAGGCCTCTCCAGTCTGGATCAAATGCACCTCTTAGCTTTAGCAGACACTGTATCTACGTGTAATACAGATTTCGCCGAAAGATTCGCCATCGATTCGGCCAAAAATCCGATCGGTAAAGAAAGCCACGATGGGATGGTCGAAGGAGAGGTATCTTCGGGTAAGTAAACACCATCAAAAACATGCGATAAAACCCCTTCAATCCGTGGATCTTAATTTAAATATAATCTTATTCTAGACACCTTGGACGATTGCGGATTGCGTTTCTTACTGGCAATGAAACACTACAACTACTTACTGCGTTGTCTACCACTCGTCCAAAGAGCCCAATTCCAACGCCAGGGTGTTAGCTCGAACAACCTTGTATGGGCATTCCATTCGGAAAACGAAGAAGAACTGTTACAGCTGATACCATCGTACGCCAAAGGCACTCCTAAGTGGTCTATTTTGAAAGAACTAGGAGTCGGATGGTGGCTCAGGAATCACACTTTGCTGAAAACATGCATAGAAAAAGTTGCCAAGACCGCGTACCAAGAACAACAAGATCCCTTGGATGCGGCCATTTATTATCTAGCCATGAAAAAGAAATCGGTAGTTTGGGGTTTATATCGGTCCCGAAGAGATGAACGTATGACTTTGTTCTTTTCGAATAATTTCGCCGAAGATCGATGGCGTAAAGCTGCGCTGAAAAATGCCTTCGCTTTGTTGGGTAAACAACGATTCGAACATGCTGCTGCCTTCTTTTTGCTCGCCGGAGCCCTTCGAGATGCCATCGAGGTAAATCGACGTGTGAAAGTTTTATTTTCAAGTCTAAAAATAGCTTTAAATTTAGCGATTATTTTTTATATTATTTTTACGCTCTAATCGAGCTGTATTGTAAGTGTTGAGCCATTGGTTGCGTAAGTCTTGAACTTGTAGCTCGTCTGTTCGGTTCTTTATCGTGGGAATAATACGTACTGGAATTTTACTACCACTGTGGCACGTGCACGGAGCACTTTCTAGTAAATTTCGATTAAAATTCGCGACGTTTTGGTCTCCGCAGTACAAAGGTGGTCTGATAGGTGCGCAGCAGTCTCCAGCGAAAGGTCGTTGAATTAAATTGGGCTGCGGATTTGAAACGTATTGATGATCTCCTCGAGGAAACTGGTTGAAATTTGGTCGAATTTCGTATCGTTGCTCAAACATAGGTTTATCGTTGTAATTCACGTGAGGCATGCCCGAACACTCGAGATATCTACTGTCGATTTTTTGATAATATGTTGGCTGATCTTGGTACTGGATTGGTTGACTGGTCATTGGTGGATACTCCGGAATAGTGGGTTCAAATCGAGGGTAAACTGGAGCTGGATAGTGGTCTGGTTCTTGGTGTTTGATTGGAATTCGACTCTGGGGTGGTTCGATGTCGTGTTGGCAGGCCATACTTGGAGGTTTTGCGTTTTGTATTTGATCGCAGTCGAAATTCTGCCTACGGATGGCTTCTTCGATGGTTTTCTTATTGTTTAGTTTTTCTTGACGGAGTTGATCGTAGTACTGGTTGATGTATTCGATTTGTTTCTCTTTATCGGTGACTTGAGAACAATGCATTTTAGATATCAAAGGGGAAAGGAGAGGAAAGGAAAGGAAATGGTGATTTTAAAGCGATGAATTTTAACGTTAATTTACGACTCGAATGTGTATCAGATGTCGCCTCGTTGGAGAAATTATTTTCTATGGAAATTTTTTTTGCAGGTCTGTTTGAATAAATTGGAAGATTTACAATTGGCCATGGTTATCGCTCGATTATACGAAGGCGAAAGGGATCCAACTCCTCCTAGTCTCAAGAGATTGCTTTACGAGGTGAGTTTTACCCGGAAGATTAGTCTATTTTTATAGTGTAGCTCCATTTTCTCACGAATGAAAGTTGGATTTTTAAGAAATTTTTAATGTTGAATGTGAAAATGTTTTTTTTACTCCAAAGAAGTTAAGAATTTCTCCAAAAAATTGAAAAATTATTTCACTCAATTTTTGGAGAAAAAATCTCTTATTTCTTAGAGTGAAAAAATATTTTATTTTTTTTGAGAAAAAACTCTCAATTTTTTGAAAAAAATGAAAAAAAAATGAATTTTTCAAGATCAAAGATTCTCTGAATATTCTTACTTTTTTTTTTTTTTTTTTTTTTATAATAAAAAATCTATAAAATTTTTGAGAATACAAATCCTAATTTTTTTGGAACATGCATTTCATTATTTTTTAAAACTTCTTTAGAGTAGAAAATTTCTCTAATTTTTTTGAAGTAAAATTTTTCCCAATGGTTTCTAAGTAAAGAAATTACATTTTTCAGAAATAGGAAAAATATTTCAATTTTGTTTGACTGTAGGCCTATTTTTTTTCCTGAACTTTCTCTGGATAAAAATATTTCTTCTTTTTTTTGGAGAAAATTTTATAAACATGTACGTGTAAAGTAAAAAATTTAAAGTCTATTCGAAAAAAATTGAAATATTTATTTCTACTTTACACATGTTTAAAAATTTTCTACAAAAAAATGAAGAAATATTTTTATCCAGAGTAAGTTTTAAAAAAAATTATCCCAAAAAATTGAGAATTTTTATTCCCTAAAGTTTTAGGTATTGTCCGACCATTATACGATGGCGAATGGATTTGAAACCGTGATTTTGAAAAACCGAATTTTTTTCATAGAGATCAGTAGTTCTCAAACAATGGTTACATTTTAACTTTTAAACAATGCACAATTTTTTCTCATTAAACCAAATCAAAGTTGATAACTACTTATCTCTATAAAAAAAAATTCGGTTTGTCAAAATAACGGTTTCAGATCCATTCGCCATCGTATAATGGTCGGACAATATAGATTTTTTATGTTTAAAAAAAATTGAACAATATCCAGAGAATCTTTGATCTTAAAAAAAATCATAATTTTTTTTCTATTTCAAAAAATTGAGAATATTACTTAATTCATTTTCAAAATTAAAATATTTTTCTTAACCTTGAAAAAATGAGAATTTTTTCTCAAAAAAAAAAAAATGAAATAATTTAGAATTTTTTTGCTCCATGAAAAGAACAGATTGCTTCTTCAAAAATTAACAAAAAAAAATTCTCAAAAAATTGAGAAATTTAGGTATTTATACTTTATATTAGTAGTACCTAGTACCTTACCTAGAGATTTTTTTCTTCCTCTCGAGTAATTGAGAAATTTTTCTCCAAAAAAATTGAGACATAGTTCAGCGTTCACTCCAAACAGATTGAGAATTTTCCTACTCCAAAAAATTAAAAAATTGAGAAATTTATTTACTTCAATGAAATAAGTAGATATTTTTTTACTAACAACTTGAAGTTGAGAAATCTTTCCCAAAAAATGAGACATTTTCCTTACTCTCAAGAATTTTGTACCTAGAATAAATTGAAAAAATTTATACTCCAGAGAAATTTTGAGAAATTTTTTACTCCAAGGAAATTTAAAAAAAAATTGTTCCAAAAAATTGAAAAAAAAATTATTTCAAAAAGTTAGGAGATTTTTTTCCATTAGGTTTTTCTTTTAAATTGAGAAAATTTCTTATTCCCCAAAATTTTTTGATTTTTTTCTATTCCAAAAAAAATTTAAAAATTGTTATTTTATATCTAAGTAATTATGCCTACTACAAAAAAATAGAGATTTTTTACTTAGAAAATTTGAGGCATTTTTTCAAAAAAAAAAAATTGATTTGTTTTTACTTAGAAAAGATTGAAAAATTGTTTACTCCAATGAATTGGAGAAATTTTCTACTGCGAAAAAATTGAAAAATTGCTTTTCTCTACGCATGTTGAAAAAATTTTCTCCGAAAAAATTCATAAATTTTATTATACAGAGAAAACTTGACTTCAATAAAATTCAGAAATTTTTTTCTGTTTCAAAAAATTTTTATTCTGGAGAAAAACGAAAAATTATCTTACTTCTAAAAAATTTTCTTACTGATAAAGTTTTGTCTTCAAAAAAATAAGATATTTTTTACCACAAAAAATTTGAGAATATGTATTTTCTAAAAAAAGAAAAAAAAAATTGAAAATCCTTTTACTTACAAAGGAACTTTGCTAACTCGTCGCCTCCAATTCAGCTAAAATTTGACTCACCGAAAGAGCATCGACTTTAGTACATGAACCGATTTTCAGAATTCTATCTCAAAATTTATCATTTTTGTAAAAAATTGATTTGCCTAATGAGCTATTTTCGTGATTTTCAAAAATTCGACGAAAATCGAAAAATCAACTTCAGCAGGTAATAATTTGGTTCCGAGGTCTGAGTTAGATGGTCTTTTAGTTAGCCAAATTTCAATTGAATCGTAGCGTAATGAGTTGGCAAGGTCCCCTTTTGTAAAAAATTGAAAAAAATTGTATGCAAAAAAAAATTTTTTTTGCTTTAAAAAAAATAGAAAATTTTATTGCTCCAAAAAATTGAGAAAATTGTGAAGCTGTCGACCATGGTGTCCAAGCTATATCTAATGTATTCGAATGTTCGCAGGAAATCCTCGGTTGTGATAGCAATGGCGAAAAACCACGTATCGTGATGGCCCATCCTGACCCATTCCTACGATCTATGGCTCTTTGGGTACTTCGTGATTATACAGGCAGCTTGAATACACTTCTGCAAACGAACGTGGGTACGATGCACGCTCAATATTCGGACGAAGATAAACCAGATTCAGCCAGTAAGCTTGTACTTTATTCGAAAAACTATTCAAGTATCTACTATTTAGTATCAAAACTAATCGAGTATTGTTTTTTCAACAGCCAATCCAAACGTGTTCAATTTTTACGTTTACCTGAGGACGCATCCGTTACTCATACGCCATTATTTGGCATCCGGAATCCAAGACAAAAAGAAACCATTAGTGGTTTTATCCGGATTCAGTTACAGCACCGACTCAAAAGCTAAATACAGCGCCGATCGTCAAGTAAGCAAGTTGCCAAGTTGAGATACCTATTGCAGAGATAGATTTTTCTCATTTTATTCCCTCGTAGTTATTCTTGGAAGATGCGATCACCCCTTTGGAAAGACAGCTGTATTTTACCACCGCTCATGCTCATTTCAAAGCCGGATGTCCCGCTTTGGCCTTAGAAGTTTTGTCCAAATTACCCAGCAAAGTTTTAGATCCGAATGCAGACGAGAGCAACAGTAAGTTTTTCATTTTGATTTTTTATGCGGTGAATGGGGTATTTTTTTGGTTTGAGATTTTCTACTGTTCTGAAATTTTTCGACTGCTGATGAAATAGTTCGCTTTGTAAATGACGTCATCTATGTACTTGCCTATGCGAATTTTTGTTTTCGAGTAATCGTCGAAAATGGGGAAAAACAGTTGAACTGTCAAAATGTAATCTATTATGCCTTCATTAAAAGGGAGTATTTTTTAATGAACGTACCTGCGAATGATTCACAAATAATTCATGTCAGTTACAACTGTCAATTTCTTACTTTTTCGTTTAATACCAACATATGTGCTTACTTGTCAGAAATCATCATATTTATAAATGTTAGTTTGAAGAGAACGTACTTCGCGAATAGTTATCGTTTTCGATGGGTTTAAAAAATGTAATCGATTCGTAGATTTAGCTTTTAAACTCTGATAATCTTACTTCGATTGAGAAAATTTTTGGTGTACCTATGAGAAATCATTCCTTGACTGAAAGCTTGTTGGTAAAATGGTCGTATATTTTTTTGTTGGTTTGAATTATTATTTTTTATTATTATTATAACAATTTCTCTGCATAGTATCTGTTCGAATTTTATTTGGAGTAACATACTTAAACATTTATAATGTACGCGATGATTTAATTGTTTGGGGGGGGGGGGGTTTCATTGAATAAGAAAGAATAACTATAGCACAACGTTTAAGTGACTGAAGAGGTGAAAATTCGATACAAATCAATTTCTTACCATCTAAGTTGAAATTGTGGCTATGTAAAGCTGTCCTGTTTAGTTCATAATATTTTTTCCTCATTTAAAGAAGTCTGCAGCATTTTAAAGAGTTATGGAATGCAGAACTGTAAGCGAAGTAAAAGGGATTCGAAAATTACTCTATTTTAGAAATGATTTGTTTTTCCATCTCTTTAAATCTTCTATTTTTTCATTTGCAACCGATTTCTTCCGATTATCGTATGTTCAAAAGTCGGCTTATTTTATATATATTATGGATTATCCAATTTCCCCTTATTTTTTCACCAAATAAATATAAATTAAAATCTCGAAAAACTTGAAAAATATAATTATCTTTTTTTTTTAATTCTAAAAAATTATGAAAATTATAATTTCCAAAAATTAATATTTAGTCCAAAAAAAGGAATATTTTAATTTTTAAAAATAAGAATTTTTTCATTTCAAAATAATGAGAAATTTCAGTCACCTATTTCAAAAAAGAGAAAATTTTTTCATTTTAAAAAAATTAATTTTTTTTCTCCAAAAAATGAAAACGTAAAATTTATTTCATCATTTTTTAAAGATACCTACCAAATAAATTTTTAAAATTTTATTTCGAAAAAATTGAGAATTTTTTTCACTTTGAAAAATTTTATAATTATTACTCCAAAAAATAAAAATGAAATTTAGGTATTCCGTATTTTTAAATCTCAAAAAATTTGAAAAAAAATTTCTCAAAAAAATCGAGAAAATTTTCTATTTTAATTTTATTGCAGAATTATGACTAAAAAAATTAGGTATATTTTTTTGTTCTTTTTCAATTTTCAGGTTAACCCGAAGTGGTTTTATTTTATTAGGTAATTTGAATGATGCCTTTTTTGCGTTCATTTTTAAAATTGTTTTTTATTGGTTCAGTAATTTCTATTAAACTTTGTTCCGTTTGTTTAAAGAAATGAAAAATTGATACTTACATATCCAAATTTTCACTACTATATCTGAGTCCACAATTAACTCAAATAAGCCTAATCGTGGTTCTCCTGTTTTTTTTTTTTTTTTTTTTTTTTTAATGAAAATTTTCAAAAATCTCGCCGCAATTTCTTGGTGTTTCAAAATTTTGGAAATCGCAATGAATAATATTTTTTAAATGTTTTGTGATGAAAAAATACTTTAGTGGAAAGTGTGAAAATTCAGTTCAGAATTTGTTTGTAGCATCAAACAATGTAAAGATTTGATTTTAAACAAAATTTAAGAGAATATGTTTTTGATATATATATTTTTTTTAAATTTTGCGATAGAAAATGTGAAAAAAATCTTTAAAATTATGCTAATAGAAAATTTTAAAAAACTTGTTTTTTAAAGTCATTTATTTAATAATATTAATTTTTAACAAAAAATTGTTTACAACAAAATTCAAAAAAAAATGCCATACCCATACCTATAGTAGGATTTTGAAAAATATTTCTGCAAAAAAAAAACCGAAAGTTCTGTTTCAATGAAATTTGAAAAAAAAATAACGGTATTCAAAGTTTAAAAAAAATTACAAAATTTTCGGATTCTTTCAGAAATTTTTTTGAATGATTTCGTTAAAAAAATAATATAGGATTTTTAGTTTTTTTAAATCTAATGTTCTGATGAGATTTTTCAGATTTTCTCGAGTAAATTATTTTCTATAAAAGAAAAAAATTCACTTAGATTCGCGAAATTTTTATTTAAAAATTTCAATAGAATTTGTTTTAGGAGAATTATTAATGATTTCCGTTTCAAAAAAAAAGAAGAAGTTTTTCATGAATTTTGTTCAAGAAAATTTTGAATAAACATTTTCTTTGAAAAAGTAGGATTTTTTGTGAAAATTTTTCTTTAAAAAAAAATTCAATCGAATTTTTGAATTTTTTAATGGAAATTATATATTATACTTAACTCTTCTATTCAAAAAAATGTTTTTTTGGAGATTTTTCGTGAATTTCTTTTCAATTTTTTGATACAATTTTGAATTTTTTTGATAGGATTTCTAAATTTTTTCAAGAAAATTTTGAATAGGTAGTGGATTTTTCAGAAAAATTATATATACGTAAATTATTTACTTAAATAGGTACCTGGTACCTACTTTCAATAAAAAAAAATTGCAATTCATGAAGTTCCTTTTCCAGAAAAATTTTGGAAGATTTTTTGCAAAATTGTTTTAAAAAATTTTTCATCAGATTTTTAGATTTTTTTTTTTAGAAAAATAATAAAACACTTTTGTTTCAAAAAAATCTTTTTAGAAAATTTTTCGTGATTTAAAATTTTTTTTGATAGCTACCTAGTATTTTTAATTTTTTAGGGAAATTTAGAAAAATATTCCTTTTGAGAAAATTTTAAAAATATAACCATTTTTATAATTTATATATTAATTTGTTTTCTCATTTACCAACGTATAAATTTCAAGTACTTATAGTTCATCATCATTCTCCAACAGTACGTATCTAATAATATTATGAAAAAACCCTTAAAAATTAGTATTTTGCTGAATACTTTTTGTTTGCTTTCCTGGTAAAAAATAGTTACCTACCAAAGCCACTTCTTTTTGAAAAATTCAAATGTACCAGATTTTATTTCGTTTGCAATATAAATGTTTTTCTTGATTATGAATAATTGCTGTTCCCTTTGACAGGTGACACCAAATTACATTAATTGCTGATGAACAACTGGCATAGCACGAGTATTCCTAGCCGCCATGTTGTTTAAATTTTTTGTTCTGCCTCGTATATTTCAGATGTCTATTTTCTTGATTTTGAAGGATGGTTAAATTTTTAAATTATTTTTCCAATTTTGTGAAATAAGTCACTTTTTAATTTTCAACCAAAGAATAAATTTTTAAACATTTATCCAATTTTGTCAGTTTGAATTTTTAAATTTCGATAAATTCATCGTTTGGTGATCAGTTCCCGATTTTTGTTAATCCAATAAATTTTTCATTTTGACCAATCAATTAATTTGATTGAATCGATCAAATTGAAAGAAAGGAACACGAATAAGAATTAAAGAATAGAAAGTTTCTGAGTTTTATAATGTCTGATAAAATATCCAAAAGTCTTCCTATCGAAATTTCGTGTCGGAATTTTCTCTCGGAATTTCGTCCTTTGGATCATAAATAAGAAGAAATATGACTAAGTATCTAAAAGTCATTCGATTTTGAAAAAAAATTCAAATTTTTTTATATCTGATAAAAAATAGTGAAAAATTAAAACATTAATTTAAGGATTGGTTCAATTCCAGGTTTTTCAAACTTGGCTTTGACCCAAAAAAAAAATTAAAAATTAAAAAAATGATGAAAATTGTCAAAAAAAAGATATCGTTTACTTAGTGAAAAATTGAAATAATAATTAAGGATTGGTTTAATGTAATTTTTTTCAAACATTGGTTCTGCCAAAAATGAAAAAAATTACCTACTTACTGAAAAATTAAAACAATGTAATAAAAGTCGTTGTGATGTCATTTTTTGCGAACACGGTTGTCGATACAGAATATCTAGAAATTATTTTGTTATAGATATTTTTGCGAAAAAACAGCATCGTATTATTCGGGCAAAAAAAAAACTACGAACGCCTCGCTATCAAGTCTCATAGATACAACAAAAAGTAGGTAGTCAATGTACTTGAGTTTTATAAGCACTCGCGTTCTAAACTGTGGTTGGCTCATGACGTAGTAAAAGCTTCGTTATTATGAATTGCTATAAGTAATCAGTAATCTCTCATTAGCAGTCGGGTTTGGTTTAATTTTTACCTTCATGTTGATGTTTCTTGATTTCTTTTGTAACTGGCTCGTACACAAAGTTTTTATAATTTTTTCATATTTTTCTTCAAAATATTGTCCTACATATTATTGTGGATTAAATCTCCTTCGTTTAAAAAAAAAGAAGAATTGGTACCTATTTTTTTCTATCGCCTGATTAAGCAGGACTACTTATACAGAATTATTTTTCTCGAGAATTTTTAAATGCACGCACGCGCAAAGGTTTTTGGATTTTGTTATCATTTCTTATTGTTAAAAGTCACCTTTCTTTAGATTTATGATGCATAATACTTGAAAATTAATTTTTTGTGCTGATGGAAATCTCACTGCTGCATAATTTTTTGAAATTAATAAATTAATTAGTTAATTGCTTCTAGATATTATTCCCTAAAATGTGTTGGGTATCTTTGTGAAGTTCTTATTAAATTGAATTTTCTGACGAATCTGGCACCAATTTCCACGTGCTTTCGATTTACATTTCAACAATTTAGAAATATTAAATAAAATTTTTTTCCTAAACATTAGTTAAGTTATATTTTTTCCTGGATTTTAAATTTTTTCCTCAATTATTATTTTTATATTTCTTATTGAGCAGTTTTGCGACTCAAATAAATAAAATATTTTCATAATATAATTTAATAGAATTTGGCAGAAGCTTGCTAAGTAATCACTCATCAGTCATCAGTAACAGTTGATGATTGCTGGTTCATTTTGTAACTCATAGTAATGGCTCGTGCACAAAGTTTTTATAATTTTTTCATATTTTTTTTTTCTTGAAAATATTGCCCTACATATTATTGTGGATTATTCCTTCCTTTATTAAAAAAAAAAAAAAAAAAAAAAAAAATTTCCAACATTTTGTTTCTTTAACAAGGCTCTCACTTCAAATATGAGATTTCTCCTGACTCAGAAAATTCGCCTGATTAAGCAGGACTACTTACAGAATCATTTTTCTTGAGAATTTTTATAGAGTGCACATGCGCATAGGTTTCTAGATAATGTCAACATTTCTTGTTGTCAAAAGTCAACTTTCTTCAGTATAATAAATGCATAGATGCCAATATCACATTTGTATTATTATTTTGAAAAATAATAAACAAATAATTAGATATTACGTATTTCCAAAAATGTGCTGGGTATATCTTAGCGAAGTTATAAAATTCTTCATTTGTACCTAGCTAATTACTAAGAGTCTTATTTAGCTAAAATTAGTATGTGTCGCAATCTTCTTACAAAAATAGGTGGTTAAGTGGAATGTTCGACTTTTTACTTTTCTCTTCTTTTCTCCCTAGGGAGGAGGGGACGGAGTAAGATTTATTTTTCTCAATTGCGCGTTGTACAAGAGGGCATAGTTTGTAGTTGAATGAGAAGTCTGCGAGCTGTCGAGACCCTATGTCGAATACTAAAAAAAAATTAAAATTATTAGGTATTATTATTCAATTTTCATATATAATTGAAAATTCAACTATTAAACAATTTGAAAACGAGCTGATTCTTGAACAATTTCCAAAAAAATAAATAAAAACTTAAAAGAAAACTACGAATTATTTGTGAAAAATTTCATTTTCATACAGTTGTTACAAATTCGACATGGCAAAAAAGTAAAATAGATGAAATAAAATAGATAAGTACCCAAATAAAAATTCAATAATAATTAAAAAATTGATGAAATTAAAAAAATTGATGGAATTAAAAATTTTAATAGGTGTCGAAAATTGATTTGGCCGTTTTCAAATTTTCATTAATTTCTAAAGTTAGGTATATGTAGTTATCGATTTTCAAAGTTGAGCTAAATTTTTGAAAAATATTAAAAGTTCACTTACTTAGTTTGTCAGTTTGACCGATTTTCAAGTTTTGGCGACAATTCAGAATTTGAGTAATCTCCAACGTAAATGTCATTTTTTATTTAATCAATTTTTCTGATGTAGAAGTAGTGCTACTAGTAAATCTTTGAAATTAGATCCTAGATTTTTTGGCGAATTTCTCGTCGAAATACTTGCAAAAAATGCTCAAAAATTTTAAAAAATTCTCTTGAAAAAATTCTTTCTTACATTTTTTCATAAAGTTTCTCTCTAATTCAGTAATCTATGAGCATAAGCAGGTCTTGAATAAATCCACCAGTGGCCCGCAGATGCCTCCCGTTGGTACTGGAAGATTGTAGGTTATTTCTCTCCCATTGATGCAACGTTCAAATTGAAATTCAAAAACCAAAGCCTTCTGGTAGGTGGAGCCTTTGGCAACGCATTATATCGTTAATGTTGGAAAACATTGGTACATACAATGCAATGATACCTACTTACGTATTTACCTACATGAAAATTAAAAAAATATATTCTATAATAAATATTTAAATTTTAAATTTATTGTATCTTCAACTGGAAATTTATTAAAAATTGGTAATAAAATAAGTAAAAATTCTATCAACTTTGAAAATTGATCCGATGATTTACCCAAAATTTCGAAGTTTTGAATTTTCAACAGTTGAAAAATAATCTAATAAACTAAACAATAAATACTTATTCAATTAGATAATTACCTGAATTAAAAAAATTTACCATATTTTTAACATTATTATAAAAATACTATTTTTCATTTTTATTTTATTTTATTTTTGAAAATTTGGCAGAATTTAACAAAATTGGTCCAAATTTAAAAAATGATTGCGAAATTCCAAAATTTTAAAATTTGTTTTCATTTTTTAAATTACGAATATTTTTATTTCTGTCTTTGTTATTTTGTTATTTTAATTAATTATTCAAATTATGATATGAAATTACGTAGGTAGGTATTATTTGCTTATTCATCTTTAATTTATATAAAATATAGGTATTAATCTTTCATAGGTTTAATTCTATAATACCTAATATTTTTTATTGGATTAAAAAATATTTTCCAAATTAAGTATATAAAATTGGAAATTTTTTCGCATGACACCAATTTGTTTTGAATTTGTCAGGTTTTTGTCAAATTAACCCATATTTTTTAAAATTCTCGAACATAAAATCGCTTGGAGATAATGAGTAGACAACGTGCCTATCTATATTTCACATTTTTTGGTATTAATTATACTCGTATTTATCTCAGTTTTTCATAAATCATTTAAACACTAAAAAAAATCAGGAGAAAAATCTCATGGATTGGTTGAATGATATTCGTCGATTCAACTACCCATACCTACCTATTTGGAATTTCATAATTCCAAGACTTAATTTTTGTACTCAAATAAAATTCATGAACTTTGGTAAATACCTAACTATTTCACCCTAAAAATTAAAACTATTATTCAAATTAAAATTAATAAAAATACGCAAACATGTACATTGCTTTAAAAAATTAGATGCTAGTAGGCTCTCTTAGTTCAGTGGTTAAGATCACATAGTTAGGAACATACATCTTCGCGAAACTTTTTATATTTTTGTATTTTTTCCTATAGAGTTGCACGTTCAACATTTTTAGATTAAATGTTTTAAAAAAATGGCCATGGAAAAAGCCATGGAAGGAAGTTATGAATTTCCAACCAAAAAAAAAAGTTACGACACCATGAATATATATTTTCAATTTGTGGATTTTTAGATATGTTAAATTTGTAGTGATTTTTAGTTTATTATTTTCAATATTAGGTAAATTGGGGAATTATTTCGAAAATAATTTTTTCCGAAAAATTCGTCACCAAATTTCCCTATAAAAATTTTCTTTAAAAAAATTTCAGAAAAATTTGCTTCTGAAATCTTTAAAAAAATTCAAGCGTCTCGAAAAGTGTCTCTAATAAAAAAATGAATACCTACCTACCTATACCTAATTTTGCTAAATTTTTACTACTTGAAAACAAATTGTAATTATTTAGCAAGCATGAAGTTTCTCTCCAATTCAGTAATCTATTGCGGATACATACATGTTCCTGACATAATCAATTACTGGACCTATAAGCGATGTTTTCGTTGGTTTCGGAATATTAAAGTCGATGTTCTGCGGATTCGTGCAAACATTGCCCATGAATTGGAAAACCAAAATCTGACCATAGGTGATTACCATGGCTAGGCATTTAGAAGCCGAGTCACACCATCCTTAAATCTTGAAAGAAACTTTAAATATTTTGAAAAATTTATCTTGAAGAAATTCTTTTGTGAAAGATTTCTTTAACAAAATTTTAAATCGTGAGCGTTTCTGTTTTTTTAATAGCCAATAATTATAGCGAATAAAAAAATGAGTAGGGTAAACGTTCCAAATATGGGGTACATATAAGAATAAAAATTCGCCGAAAATCTAGAAATACTTTTGAAGTAAAAGTTTTGCCAAAATTCAATTCTGGAAAGATCTGCCCATACTTTGGAAAAGCTGCAGCACCCTATTTTCATTTTTCGATTTTTGGTGAATTTTTTAATAAATTATAAAAAAACACCCCTCAAAACAAGTTGTCCATAATATGGGGTTTACCTAAAAAATTGAAATAAAACGCATGAAAAATCGTATAAATTGACTAAAAAAATGACGAAACATCGATTATCAATGATTTCAAAATATAACAGATTAAATTTATTTTTTGAAAAATTTGAAATTTTTGATATCTACAGAGTGTCATGCGATATCGGAGAGGAGGGTAGGGTCCAATTGAAATTTTTGTAATAACCGTAATTATTCCTAAGATTTCGAGCTACAACTTTTGTTGGAACATTTTTTAAATTGGACCTCTTCTTCCCCACCAATTTTGCATAACACTTCGAAGATACTAATTAAAAATTAGAGGAGTGAGTGAGAAAGGAGCC
Organism: Balanococcus diminutus; assembly: GCA_959613365.1. Taxonomy (NCBI): domain Eukaryota; kingdom Metazoa; phylum Arthropoda; class Insecta; order Hemiptera; family Pseudococcidae; genus Balanococcus; species Balanococcus diminutus. The sequence continues at coordinate 14,752,298 of OY390718.1, read as the reverse complement.
AACTGAAAATTTTTTCAAATAAAAGTTGTAGATTGAAGTCATAGAAATAATTTTGGTTGTTATAGAATTTTTGATTAGACCTCTCCTTCTCCTTCAATTTCGCATAATACGACTTAGATACATTGAAATTTAGGAGAGGTAGGGGTCTAATTGAAAAAATTTTCAAACAAAAATTGTAGCTTGAAGTTCTAGAAATAATTTTGATTATTACAAAAATTTCGATTGGACCCTTCCCTCCCATCCAGTTTTTAATATTAAATATCAATGTAGTATTGGAATTCAACGGTACACTTGAGCAAACTAGACACTAGTACGATCTTTCCCTCTACTATTCTTTCGCCTTTAATAATTTTTATAGTTTTATTGAGCCAGTATGTGCCCCAAATATTTTCGTTTGACAAATTAACTTAAAAAACTTTTTATATTAAAATAAAATAAAAACGTGACAAAAAATATATTATTTGGGTAACCTATTTGAAATAATAATAAATTTAATCAACTGATAAATTATTAAAAGTGCCCTCCAATTCTAATGGAGCTTCGTTGGGTGGAATTGACTTGACATCTTTCATACGTATATTTTCTTCTTGCAAAAACCAGTCTCGATAAGATTGCATTTTTTCTAAATGAGTTTCTGCGAGTAAAACATTAATATTCATGAGTAAATTACATCTTTTCGCACCGATGCTAAAATTAGTTACTGTGCTGTTCTATGAATACCTGTTAGGACTTTTATAGATGGCGCTTCTCCATTATAATCCTTGGGTATCGACGATTTCGGGATCAGTTCTTCTATTCTTGATATTTTATCTTCGGTGCAAATGGTTATCTTTGAAGAAGAAATAAGAATACGTACATTAATATTTGGTTAGTTTCGACGCCCCCCCCCCCCCCTCCCATGAGGAAATTTTGTGATACCTTATTTAGAAGTTCTGACTTTATGAAAGGTCTGAGTATATAAAGAAGTTTTTCTGAAGCTGATGTTAAATTCAGTAGGTATACTTTTTCTATTATCACCGTTGAAGCAGTCTGCATACAAAAAAATAAAATTAAAATTAAAATATTGAGTAATTTTGCTCTTAATAATTTAGATAAGAATGTCTATAAACTCTCTACTCACTTGCACATAAGCCACAACTTGTCTACCATTCGTAAAAGAGCATCTCATGGCGTGACTAAAACTGAATCCTTTACCATCCAGTACCAATGTATAGCCAGGAACTGTGCCATTCTCCACTTGATCGATATCCAATATCATGAACATGAGTTTGGTGGCGGTAGTAGGGAAATAAATTTGAGGATCAGTGTCGAGTAATTTTGACCAGAGAATTCTTCTGCCTAGGTTGTCTTTACCATGTATCACGCATGGACTAAAAAAAAAATTAAAAATAAGATGCTATATTCTATTTGCTAGATAGTTTTTCTATCTGTTGATCTGATACCTACGCTACTTTAAATACTTGAGTTATATGTTCATTCAGAGGATCCCTTTCGGCGAAATAATGTCTATATTGGGTTCTCATTTTGTAATACGTTTCGATGAGTTTTTTTGACTCTGCGAGATTGTATCGAGCTGCGTGCAAGAATAGGATGACTTGGTTGTCTGAAAAATACACAAATTGAGAATAAGATCGATGAGATTTGACTTTCGACCTATATTTTTATGTATTTAAAATTTTTTTTGAGTTGGGTTTATCAATTGGGAATTGCATTGATGTGGAATTGTGTGTATATTACACATTTTCTAAGCTGACAATAGAAAATCAATCTTGTTTTATTTTTTGATCAAGTTGATTATTAATTGGATAAAATTTTCTTTTTTTTTTTGAATTTTTATTTCAATTTTTTTCAGTTTTTAGTTATTTTCAGTTTTTGAATTTTGTAATTTTCAATTTTTTCTCTTTCGAAATTTTCCAGATTTAATAGCTAGATTTACAAAAATGAAAGTTCAAAAAATAATTAAATTAAAAACGACTGATAGTTGGAAAATTTTTTGATAAAGATTCAAAAAAAAAAAATTACTGTAAAAATTAAAAAAAAAAAAAAAAAAATGAAACCAAATGAAGAAAAATTTTTAAAACAAGTTAGGTAAGATTAAAAAATAAAATGAAAATTTTTCATTTAAACAAAATGAAAATTTTAAAACCATTTTAAATTAAATTGAAAAAAATGAAATTAGAGAACCTGAAAAAATTAAAATTTTTGAAGAATTGAGTGAGAAAAAATGAAGAAACATGAAATTATAAATTTCATTATAATGGTTTATTCAAAAATTGAATATTTTCTAATCGAGTATAAATTTTCCTAATTTATAATCAATTTAATTTCTCCAATCTTTATTCTTTCAATTTTTCACAAATTTTGATTTTTCCATTACTTATTGGCAGTTTTAAAATTTTTGTTCAATTTTTCGAAATTAATTTGAATTGAGTTCAAAATTTTCTTCTGTTTTTAGCATAGTAAATGCTTTTACGATGACCAAAATGAAAAAAAAACGACAGAAAAATCCGACACCAAATCGGGTTAGGTTAGGTTACATTAGGTTAGGTTTGGATAGTACACCTATTTTTGAAATAAAATTACCCCACCACGTTAGTGTGGACTGGGGTACCTCGTTAAAAAAAAAAAAAAAAAAAAAAAAAAAAAAAGGTTAGGTTTGGATGACATAAAGAACAGGAAATTTTTAATAAATTCGATTTTTTAGACATTATGTCAGACATTTTGAAACTTGTAATTTTTTTTGAAATTTCATGATTTTTAGACATTTTCTAGACATTTTGTCAGACATTCTGAAACTTAAAAATTTTTTTAGAAAGACGACTTTCATACATTTTGTCAGACATTTTGAAACTTGGATTTTTTTATTTTAATGACTTTTTGATATTATTTTAGGAATTTTACGACTTTCGGACTTTTTAATTTTTTTAAAATAAATTTTATGACTTTTGGACATTTTGAAACTTGGAAAATTTTTTAAAAATTTTATGACTTTTAGGCTTTTTGTCGGACATTCTGAAAAAATTAAAATTTTTTAAAATAAATTTTATTACTTATGGACATTTTATCAGACATTTTGAAACTTGGAAATTTTTTAAAAAAATTTTATGACTTTTAGGCTTTTTGTCAGACATTCTTAAATTTAAATTTAGACATTTTGTCACGGAGTAAAAGCATATACTATGTTTCATACTTTCAAACGTAGTGTGGAAATAGAGCTAACCATGGGGGGTCCAGGGGGCGAAGCCCCGCCCCCTGGCGAGGCGCGAAGCGCCGAGTTTTTATTCACTGTTCGAATCTTTCATGTTTTTCATTTGATCCAGTTTTCAATCACAATTTTTTTTTTCAATTTTGGATTTTTAATTCATTTTACTTCCAATTAATCAAATTTTTCAATTTTCAATCTTTTAAACTAATTTCTATTCTTATTTACAATTATTTGTACGTAATATTCTCATTTTTTCTTCCTTCAATTTTTCACAAATTCTGATTTGTTTTCAATTTCAATTTCTCCAATTTTCAGTCATTTCAATTGGATATTTTTTATTTTTTCAATTATTTCTTAAATTAATTTTATGTAAGGTTTTTAAATTTTTTTCAAATTTTTCAGCTTTCAAGTTTATCCAACTTCTAAAATTCTCAAATTTTCAAATCATTAAAAAATTTTAAATTTTTATTGGAATTTTATTTTATTTTTTCGATTTTTTTCATTCATTTTTTAAAAATACTTCTTTGAAAGTTCCTATTTTTAATTTATTTAGTTTCAGTCATCTTCAAATAGATTTTTTTCAGTTTCAATCTCTTCTAATTTTCACATTCGAGATTTTTAAAATCAATTTTCAATTTTTCTAACTTTCAAAATTTTCAATTTTTTGAATCCTTGAAATTTTTTCAATTTTTATTGATTTTTTTTTTTCATTTTTTGTCACTCAGTTTTTTTAAATAATTTTTTTGAAACTCCCTGTTTTTAATTCATCTAGTTTCAGTTATCTTCAAATAGATTTCATTCTTTTCGGTTTTCAATCTCTTCCAATAATTGTTACATTCAAGATTTTTTATAAATTTTTAATTTTTTTTCAACTTTGAAATTCTCTAATTTTTTTGAAAGTTCTCTTCATTTTTAATTTTTTGCAGACGTAATTTTCAATACAATTTTTCAAATTATTTTTTAAAAGGTATAATTTTTAATTTTTGGAATTTTTAATTTACGACTCTCCTCCACATCGTTGTCAATTTTGTCAAAATTGACAAAGTATAGTACTGTTGAGGTCTGCAAAATCTTGCTTTTTTGTTATGACTATGAGATTTTATTCTTGAATTTTCAAAGTATTCGAATGTTCTCCATGCTAATTTTTTCTCGAGAAACGACGATTCTGTAGTAAAATACGACGCATAACAACCATAAATAGAATGATGATGAAGTAAGATAAAATATTTACAAACTTTATTATCACGCCAGCTTCAATAAACCGAGGGAAAAAATTGATAAACGTATCTGTTTGGAATTCAGCCACATCACTCTCTACGTGCCCAGATTGCGGGTTATATTTGAAAAAGATGGCATAAAAAAGCATAAATTATGCAATTTCGCTATTCATTGTTTACCTAATAATATCTGCGAATATTGACGAAGCGTGTGATTCATTGGATCGAATGACGAGTGCGAAAATTTACGCAGATGAAAACGAAACAAATGATTGATAAATAAGCACGTAGATATATATTTTATACAAGCGAAGTACCTAATACTTTACCTGAGATTTTTGGCAGTTGAGACTGCGACCTTATCCACATCTGGATCTCATCAATATGCTGCATCTTCAGCTGAGTATTTTTAATTAACTCATCTTGGACGGAAACTTTCCACACTTTTTCTATCTGCTGCATTATGTAACACTTCGCGAAATATACCCAAAGTGAACTTCACTCGATGAAAATGAAAAAAAAAACACGTTTTCACCGAAAAAGGGTACGATTTTTCAAAAAGTAAAAGTACAATATTGGTACATTGCCCTTGGTACCTGTTGGCCGTTGGTGCTTAATTCTTATACTAAAATAACGCAAAGACGCCTATTTTGTCGATGGGAAAACTGGTTTGGCGAATATTCCAGTTTTGTTGCATCGCGACGCGGTCACCGGCTGGCTATTCGATGAGGTAGGGAATATGTTAGTGGGACTCTGAGCCATGTTGAATGTCATCGAGTTGTATACCTACTAAGAAAATACGCGTATGTAAACCGTAATTACTACGTAGTTAATTCACCATTAGGCAGTATGCTTGTTTTGAAATGCTCGCGTAGATTTACACATGTTTAGATTTACGGCGAGTGGGTTAGATAAGACGCAGACCTTGATCCTCGATTAGAACTGGGATCGAAATTTTCCACGATGGCGCCGGTGCGCCTGCGCGAGCCGAAATTTCTCTTAGAACATGGCATAGGTCATGGCACAGTGAATTGTTAATGATCGAAGATCGATTTTTTTCAATTTTTTTCAACAATACGATGAGATGAGAAAGTGGAACTAATCTTTGAGTCGAGAGCTGGTATTATAATGGCGAATAATTATTAGAGATGAGATCGACTATAACAGTATCGACCATTACATGGAAGATGGACTGATGCCTGCGATGATGTGCTAATTATTAGACGACTCAGCCACCAATGAACACTTGTACGTAACTCGTAGTAAAGGAAACAGTCCATTAACCCCATAGATATGGATAATTAATCTGAATCGGCAGGTCTCATTTCAAATGTACGTAAAAAGGGCCTTCCATGGTAAGATGGTGAAATCGGCCCTTGATCGAAATTGGGTCCAAAGTGGGTCAAAATGTTACTTATGATGTAAAATCACGCCAAAAAAAATTTTGACCCCTACCCCCTCCCCTTTCCGAAAAATCGCGTTATAACGGTCGAAAAATCAAAAAATTCTAACATTGAAGGGGGTGCATGAAATTTTTTGATTTTTTCACAGATTATAGGTATCATGTAGGGGTATATGTGGTAAAATTTTTAAAAAGATCGGTTCACAATTTCTTTGTTTTTTGGGGGGTTGAAATTTTCAAAAAAAAATTTAAAAATTTTTTGGAGGGTGCCATGGCTGGATTTTTTTTTAAATCTTCGTAATATGGATAAGTATCACATATATTTTTTTGAGGGTGCCAAAGGGGGGTGCAACATAGTTAAAAAAAATAAAAACTTCGAAAAAACACGCATTTTCAGGGTTTTTTCGTATTTCTCGAGGGTGTGTGAGGCGGGGACTTGAAATGTAAGCAATTACAATCGTAATACATAATATCTGGATGGAGTGGGGTTGATGTGGGAGATTTGTGGTCACACAAGTATGGGACGAATGACAAAGTGTGATAAAAATAAGGAAAACGAGTGATGTGAGCGCTAGGATGGCTCTTTTGGAATTCGGGTATTTTTAATGTCTTAGCCACCAATTTTTTTATTTCATGAGAAAATAACTTTTTATTTATCATTTTTGCCCTAACTGAATTTTAAGTGGCAACTAGTCACCCCCCCCCCCCCCCCCCCCCCCTTCAGAAAAGTAATAAAAATTGACTGATTTTCAAAATCTCACTTTTTGCTGGTTATAACCCATCAAAGAGTCGGCATTCTATAAAAAGGTATCAAAAAATATTTCCTCTAGCTAAAATTGAAATTTCTTCACCTTTTCTATGTACGCGGCACCACTTGAAATTCAGTTAGGGAACAATTGTAAAAAGGAAATTATTTTCTAATAAAATACATGAAGCTTTTCATACCATAGGTGAAATTTTTTTACCAGTTTTCTTTATTTTTGCTTTTTTTGATGGTACCACTTGAAATGTGGTTGAGGGAGGAAATAAAAAATTGGAAATTCATTCTCATGACCAAAAAAGGTGAGATTTTGAAAATCGGTCAATTTTTTAATTTTTTTTGAAAAAAAGGAATGACTAGAGTCTACTTAAAATTCATTTAGGGTAAAAATAAGAAATGGAAATCAGTTTCGTATTTAAAAAAAAAAAAAAAAAAAAAAACTTAACCAAAATGGGTAATAAAAAAAAAACAACAAAAAAAAAACGAAAATTCAAAAATTAGTCATTTTTTTATTATTTTTTGGGATGGAGGGTCTGGTGATATAACTTCAAATTCTATTGTGGAAAAAAATGAAAAATGGTGGAATATTTTCCGATACTTAAAATAGGTACAACAACAATTTTATAGAATGCCAAATAAAAAAAGTTTGCTCATTTTTTTCAATTTTGAAAAATTGAGGGCGCCCCAAGAAACCGCTTAAAATTGAGTTGGGCAAAGTGAAACATTGGGAATTCATTCTCATGAAGAAGAACAATTTTTATGGGTTATAACCAGCAAAAAGGGAGATTTTGAAAATCAGTCAATTTTTATTATTTTTCTGAAGGGGGGGGGGGGGGGGGGTGACTAGTTGCCACTTAAAATTCAGTTAGGGCAAAAATGATAAATAAAAAGTTATTTTCTCATGAAATAAAAAAATTGGTGGCTAAGACATTAAAAATACCCGAATTCCAAAAGAGCCATCCAGCGCTCACATCACTCGTTTTCCTTATTTTTATCACACCCTGTCATTCGTCCCATACTTGTGTGACCACAAATCTCCCACATCAACCCCACTCCATCCAGATATTATGTATTACGATTGTAATTGCTTACATTTCAAGTCCCCGCCTCAAACACCCTCGAGAAATACGAAAAAACCCTGAAAATGCGTGTTTTTTCGAAGTTTTTATTTTATTTAACTATGTTGCACCCCCCTTTGGCACCCTCAAAAAAATATATGCGATACTTATCCATATTACGAAGATTTAAAAAAAAATCCAGCCATGGCACCCCCCAAAAAATTTTTAAATTTTTTTTTGAAAATTTCAACCCCCCAAAAAACAAAGAAATTGTGAACCGATCTTTTTAAAAATTTTACCACATATACCCCTACATGATACCTATAATCTGTGAAAAAATCAAAAAATTTCATGCACCCCCTTCAATGTTAGAATTTTTTGATTTTTCGACCGTTATAACGCGATTTTTCGGAAAGGGGAGGGGGTAGGGGTCAAAAAATTTTTTGGCGTGATTTTACATCATAAGTAACATTTTGACCCACTTTGGACCCAATTTCGATCAAGGGCCGATTTCACCATCTTACCATGGAAGGCCCTTTGAAGCAAAAAATGTAACCAATAAGAGAAACGGAATTTAGGCTCCGCCTCCAAGAGGTGAAATCTCTCTAGTACGGTTTTTTGAAGTTTTTGCTTTATTTTTGGGTCATAAAATGAAAAAAATGTTTTAAATTGAATTCAGGGGACATATTACAGGCCTTCGGGCTAAATTTTTTCTCAAAAACTTTGATTATCACCCTTTTTCCCCGAATTTTTCAAAAATCAATAAACAACAACAAAAACTTCACCTCTTACAGATTCGGCCAATCAGAAGAGAGTTCTCCGGATTTTTTGCTTCACGAGTTGCCGATCCAGTTTAATAATCCATATCTATGATTAATAACCGAAAGATTAAATCTAACTGTACTCTGCGTAATTCTCTTTCATCGACTAATGAATTACTCCAGACGACCTACAAGTCGCGTCATGTAGACAATAAACATGCATGCACTATAACTAAACGTAATTTTATGTAACACATACGATAATGTATGTACTTCTACTCATCTCTTGGTCTTCTTTAAACGAAACGAAGATTCGATCATTTACTTAAAATGTAATTAGACGTACCTGGAGCTATTTACAAGACCTGTTGTACGATTTGGTATCTTGTAGACAGCGTGGTTCTTCATTTACACAAGTTGTGGCCCAGCCAGTCGATGAGTATTTCATGACGTGTTGCTGGCTCGATATTGTGTGTGGAGGTAATAAAAATGTGATTTATTTGTTCGAAACGTTGACAGAATGAGAAATGAGATTCAAATTCTTTGTTTGTTTGTTTTGAAAATGGGTATTGGGAGAGGAAAACGGGGTGTCGAGAAAGGTGAGCTTGATGTTTACGAGTTTGATGACTTTTTCGAGTGTTCGTGAACTTGTGGAGAAAAAGTTGTCCTCCCATAAATGGTTAATTAAGTCGAATTTTATTTCTTAATTTCAAAGATCTTTTTTCGCTTGAATGATGTAAAATGTTTTCAGGATTTACTTAAATTTAATGGAAATTTAAAAATTGGAGTATTCTCAATGTAGATATCTATTTCAAAAAATACGAATGGTATGAACAATTTTTTTATTAATTGCTCGAAGTGGAAAAAATTAGAAAATCCTTCAAGATTACAAATTTTTCAAAACCTACAAATTTCAAATAAATCAGCATTTAAAAAAAATTGGTATACTATCCAAAGTTATGAAGTTGAAAAAATTAACAGTCTCGAAGAATGCCTCATTTTGAGAGTATTGGTGATTTTCAAAAATTGTCAAATTATTCTAAATTCACAAGTTTATAAAAATTTTATAATTTTATAAAAATTAATAATTATTTTGAAAATTGACGAATAAGCATTTTAAAACATTACCAAATTTTCAAAAAATGTTTAAAGTATTCCAAATTAACGAGTTCTAAAACATTGGCAAATCGTTAATGATTCTGGAAAAGATTGCCATTTTTTTTTTCAAAAAATAAACAGATTTTCGAAAAGTGTTTCATTTTGAGGAATTGAATACGTCTTTAAAAAAATTGTAAAATTATTCAAAATTGACGAGTTCCAAACAATTGATAATTTTTTTAAATCGACAAATTTTAAAAAATATCCCAATTTCAAAAAATTTCCAAATTATTCAAAATTGATTTTTTTTAATCACATAGGTATATTTTTTTTAATATTTACAAATTTTCAAAAAATTTCACAAATCGGGAAATTGAATTAGGAATGTAAAACATTAATTATTCGAAATAGACAAGTTCAGAAAAATTGAGGTGTTTTTTCAAGAAATTGGCAAATAAGTTTTTTCACCTATTAACAAATTTTCAAAAAAACTCTCATTTTTAGAGATTAAGTAATTAATGAAAATTGTTAAGTTTGGAAAAGTTTAGAAATAAATTTTTTTGATAGTTATTGATAAATTTTCAAAAAAGTCTCATTTTTAGAAATTTATTAATTTTATTCAAAGTTTCTCAAAATTGACATGTTTTTCAAGAAATTGGTAAATAAGTTTTTTCAATAGTGAAAAAGGTAAGGATTTTGAAGTAAAAGTAGTGAAGAAATTAAAATTGAAAATCGAAAAATTAATTTCATCATGTAAACAAAATATAGTTGATTTTTCTTTTCGTATTGGTAATTTGAAAATTTCTCCATAGTAAATTGTTAATTTTGCGGAAGGGGTCCTCAGCATTCGGTAAAGGAGTCTGAAAATTTAGTTGGTAGTAGTAAAAAAATAATAATTAAAAAGTAGATAGTGATTTTTGGAGAAAAAAAAATAATTTAGATATCAAAGGTATGCAGCTAATTTTCAACAAAAAAAAATGTCTATTTTGGAAGATTTCAGTTATTTTTAAAAAATTAACTATAATTATTCAAAATTTACAAGTTTGAAAAAGTTTCAATTTTTGTAAAGATTGATAATTGTGACGGTCCATATGAAAAGGGACAACTTTGTCAGAAACGAAAAAATCGAGTTAGCTATACCGGTGCAAACTAGATGAAATTACGAAAAAAATGGTCCAAAGTTGGTAGCGATTGGTTAAAAATTCGCTGAGTTATGAATTTTTGAAATTGAATTTTCTAAAAACTCAGTTTTAAGAAAATGGTGTTTAAAGTTTGAGTAATGTTCGTTTTTGGTATATTTTTCGATTTTTATGATGAAACTAAGCATTCTACGAAAAAAATGTATAGAATGAAAAATGTTCAGAGTGAACTCATTGGCCCAAATCAATTTTTTTCTATCCCCCCCCCCCCATTTATTTAGGGAAAACTGAAGATTTTGTGGAAGAAAAATACACAAAAAAACTCCTAAACGCATTGCCAGTGGTACCATTGGAAAGAGCGTTAAATTCTCTATCCGATTCCGTCAAAAACGAAAAACGTAATTTTCGACTTTAATTTACGTTATCGCGTTTTCTGGCGTTTCACTTTTCTGACAAAGTTGTCCCTTTTCATATGGACCGTCACAATTCTTTTAGAAATTGACAAATAAAAAAATAGTGACGAATTTTGAAAAAAAAAAATTATATCATTAAAAATCAACGAGTCCTAAGAAAATGGAAATTTAAAAAATTAGTAAATTATTCAAAATTGTAGAGTTCAGAAAAATTAATAGATTTTCACGAAATGTCTCATTTTGAGAAATTGAGTCATTTAAAAAATTTGGCAAATTATTCAAATTTGATGAGTTTGGAAAAATTAAAATTTTTTCAAAAAATCTCTAAAAACATAAATTTTTAAATGTTGGTGAATTTTCCAGTGTCTCATTCTTTTAATTACATTTTTCAAAAAATTTCAATAAAAATTACTAAAAATTGACAAGTTTGAAAAAATTTTGAAATTGATGAAAAATTGATAATTTTTTTGAAAATAGACGAATATAAATTTTCAAAAATGTCTGATTTTCAGAAATCGAGTGGATACCTATTTAAAATAAGAATTCGAATTAATTCAAAATTAAGAAGTAAAGTTTTTTATACTCAATATTGCTAATTTTCAAAAATTTTCTCGGATAGATAATTTTTGAAAAATTTCAAAATTACTCAAAATTGACGAGTTTAGAAAAAATTACGATTTTTTAAAAAATTAGTAATATTCTTTTGAAAATTGACGAATTAAAATTTTCAAATTATGAGAGATTTTTATAAATTTTCAAATTATTCAAAATTAACAAATTCTGAAAAATTTACGAATTTTCGAGAAATTTTGACTATTTCTTTTAATATTCTAAAAAATTAAATAAGTAACTTTTTAAAAAATAGTACCATGGTGTCTACCAAAAGTGAAAGTAGTGAAAAAGTAGTGATTTGAAAAATGGGTCATGAAAGTAGTGTAAAAGTAGTGATTTTTGAGTAAAAGTAGTGAAAAAATTAAAAACCGAAAATCGAAAAATTAATTTCGTCTATTAACAAAATAGACAATTTTTTCTTCATTAGAAATTAATTTTCTCAAAATTTTCGCCCTCGCTACGCTCGGGCACTACTTTTTTTTAGGAAGAATTTTTCCCTCGCTTCGCTCGAGCAGTGTTCGATGTTCATCTTCGCATTTTAATTTTCGAAAACAAATGAATTAGTAACTTTTAAATAAAAAGGAGAAAATAATACAAAATATTTTTATTCTGATCTTATCCCCTCAAACCTCTACCTCTGTTATGAATGAAAATTTCGTAAATAACGCGAAATTAATGCAAGTATACTAGTGGAGTTGAGAATTTTCAGTTGAAAGAGCATTTTTTTTGTAATTTTGAACTTTTGATTCAAAATAATATTTTTCCTTCTATTTGAAAATTCTTCTGTAGGCAGTAAAATATTGGATCGTAATTTTTTTTTGAGGTGGGAGGGGTCGCCTTTTTGGGGAGATATCAATTTTTGCGAGAGTCCTTAATTTTTTGTAATTTTCCCCGTTGGTGTCACTTTTTTAGGATTAGATTAATTTTTGTGAGAGTCCTTGATTTTCTGTAATTTTTTTTGGCAGGGAGAGGCTGAAAATTTTGGGGGTGGTAGAAAAAAGGCAGTGAAATAGTTGTGAAAAAGCAGTGATTTTAGGGGGAAAAAGTAAGGTAGACACCATGAGTACCTACCTACTTATAATCTATTCAAAATTTACGAGTTCTAAAAAATGGATAATTTTTTTAAAAACGAAGGTTTTTGAAAACTTTGAAAATTTTGTTGCTTAAGTTGAACAATTTTTTCTTAAGTAATTTGTTTAATAATTTATGCGTATAAGTTTGAAGTGATAACCTAGACTTCGAATTTTTCAAAAAAAGAGTGCACTTCATGATGAAAACACAATATTCCATAATTTCTAACGTTTCCCTAAATTTTTGATATTTTTTTTTGATAAACCTTCGAAATGTTAATAAAAGTAACATCATTTTTTAAATTTTGATTGCGGATGTTTTTTTTTTTTAAATTCGTTAATTTTTTCCCCCAAAGATTTAATTCATTTTCGAAATTGATTTATTGTTGCATTTCAATTCTTGCAATTTTTCAAAATGAACACAAAATAAACAGTGATGCAAGCATCACGAACTTTCCGAATCAAAAAGTATTTTAAAAAATATTAACAAAAAAATATTTGTAAAAATCGATCATCGAATATTATGTAAAAAAAATTGATTATCGAATATTTGTGAAAAAATCGACTATAAAATATTTTTTGTATTTAAAACGTCAGCAATTACACTGAAAAAAGTTAAACATGACACAAAAATATTCGGCAAAATCACACTTGCTCCATTATTATTAATCGTGAAAAAATATCATGATGATGTAAACAAAACAACCATTCGAATACCCGTACATCTTATCATGAATAAGACAAAAATGCAAAGCATTGCGCAATGCGCATGTTAGGGAAAGGAGAGCAAACCGGTACACCCGCGGACATGTCCGGATATAGATAAACACTTGAACCGTTCCCTTTATCGACATCTAAAACACGACAAATGTGAAACTCGACGATCTTTCGCATAAATCGCTCGTAAAATTTTTTCTATTCAACGTAAAGGCCCCAAATTCTTGCGTAGCCTTCGCTTATATAAACCACTACTCATCGCCGAATTTCAACGAGATATCTCAATTAGGGCGGTTGGAATCGTGTTAACAAATTTTTCTGCACACACACACACACATACACACACACACACATACACACACATACACACATACATACGGAACATCATCTGGAAATTGTTCAAAACAAATTTGTACGAAGTCAAAATTTGTCTAAGTGCAATATTCGTGAAAACGCATTTCGCACCGGAAACAATACTTTCCTTAAAACGCTACGCGCTGTTCGGAAAGTAAAAATGCCCCCCCCCCAAAAAAAAAAAAACAGGATATAATGAATCATAGAAAAATGTAAAGATAGCAAAGAAACATTTATTTTTTTAAATTTTATAGTTTGATTTTCACTGTACAAAAATTACAATTTTCAAATATTTTTAATCAACGACTTACCCACCTCTGGTGTGGTAACGGAGGTTTCGATACATTACAAAATTAGGCAATCAATCGATGACTAATTTTTTAAAAGATCCTTGCATCGAATTATCTTGAAATTGCGCGTTGCCCTTATTGGCTCTTTTTTTCTCATCCGTACGTAGTCTCAATTCTTCTTCTACGTCGTTGATCAAAGCGTCTATTTTAGCTTTGGTTATCACTGCAAAAAATACAATAGCATTCTTATTACTAAACGTTTGAGATGAAAAAAAAAATACATCGCGTTGTGCACTACTGACCTTGGAGTTCATTCCTCGAAGGTAATGTTCCACCTATATCCGATGGTATGTATTCTTTGGGCACAAGTTGATAAAATACGTTCATATCGGATTGAATATGGATCTAAATGCAAAAAAATCGATTTAAAATGATAATTTTTGAGAAAAACTCGACGTATGAGGAAACGTATGGTGCGTACCATATCGTAAAGTTCCTTCTTGAGGAAAGGTTTTGCTAACATCATTATTCGGTCAATGATTGGCGAAACATTTACAATATGGACAGCTTTTACTTTAACTGGGATAGCTTCCTGGAAAATGGAAGAAGGTACGAGATTATATTATGGTTTAATGGAAACCTTGCCATGGTATCATATAAAAGCTCGCCTAATTTATTTTTTACGACTTTCCAACAGAGGATTTTTGAAGCTGAAAAAAATTGTACGGTCATCTCGAGTGCTATAATATGTTAATTTGTAAGGTGGAAGTATAGAGTATATCAGGCAATTCGTCAAAAGAACGAGTTGTTTAATGTTCTCAAGATCAGAATAAGGTAAACTTGTATATAGAGCGAGGAAATTGTGCGACAATTTACACGCGGATATAAATAAATCCAAAGATTACGAATAATTTCCTCAAATTGATTTCTTACGCGGAAAGAACCGACATCATCATGGCTCCGAAATTTCAATTACCCTTATTATGCTTATTTTCTGGTTTTTTCCAAACAAAATAATATGCTGAATTTTGAACTAGTTGACAATGTTTTTTCCTTCCAAGTTTATCTAGTTTGTTCGTTTATTGCATGAATTTGAAAAATAACCAACGGTTTGGAACCGGTTCGTGACCTGGGACTTGTTCTGGGCTTGAAATTAATATCGCACTTTATCAGATTTTTCACTTTGACGAATATCTCAAGTAACAATATGACCATAATTTAACGTATGTGTCTAATCAAGGTCGACTTCGAACTTATGGATTTGTATTCGATGACGAGAAAGATATCGAGAGGTACTCACTTGAACGAAATATAAAAATTTTCGAACCGCAGAGATGGTAACGGTGGCCAAATGACTGAGAACGATGCCCTGTATGTCGAATATGAAAGCATATCCGGGGGAGTGGCCAGCTTCCAGAAGAACCACCATCATGGCTTTGATAAAAGTATTCAAGCTGAGTTCGAAATTATATTTCGAAGGGGTTGTATCCTTGAGAGCGCAGTAAATTAATCGGTATCCTTCCGGAGATGGTTTTGGTAACTCGATGACGTATCTGAATTATGAAGTAAGGTGCAAGGTCGGACAGGAAGTGTCATAAGGACATAATAAAGTACTTACATAATGTCCCAAATATTGTGAGGGTATTTAGGGGGCTCGTATCCGGGCCCATGGAACAGTTCTAAAGCTTCGTTACGAAAAGAATAATGTAAGTCGACGAGATCTTTAGTTTTTTGTTGACTGTAGTCTGAGCAATGATAATATTGCATCATGTTGTATTCTAAAAAATAATATATAATATTAATATATTATATACACGTGCAAAATGAAAAGTACTCGAAAAACGATACAATTTATTCGTACATACCTGAAATCTGAGGCATATGAGGTTGTTTCTGGAGCCATTGCATTAACTGATCTACATCCTCTTTGTTTATTTTCGGATCACGAGCATACTCCTCCTCGCAAGTTTTCAGCTGGAATTTCATCTTCGGTATTTGATGCACACGATCGATATTGCACGACGAGAAAATGATACCTTAGAATGCAAAGTTCTACAGTGAATAATATTTCATTACGATTTGGCTTGTTTTCGCTGTTCCCCTTAATTATTATATTACCCAACCGGTAATTTGATCAGAAAATAGGAACCGAAGGTTAGCGGAATTTCAATTAGCTTTTTTCTCAATCAACTTGCAAAACTTTTAAACTGGTTACGTTGACAGTAATAATAATAGAACAAGTCAATTGATAGCGTCGTGCGGTAAGAAACATGTACCTAGTACCTAGACCTACTACCTACTCGTGATTCCGGTATAATAAACGGATAAAGTTTTGGGGAAAGTTTCTCAAGTTTTATTTTTCACCCAAATGAAAAAGTAAACTTGAAATTTGCGAAATGACACGGTCATTTATATAGTGGTGATTTATGATTTCTGAAAATTTTTAAATTATTTTGCACCACTGTGAGATAAATTGCAGCTGACGTGAATGGCAGGCGGAAGAGAGATCGAATTCGATTCATTTATTCAGATTGTTGGGTATGGATTGGCTGGATTTTTACAGTGATGATTTCGAATCCGAAGGGCAGGGATAAAAAGTGATCATTTTTTAGCCCTTTTGACTAAAAGAAGTTGTAAATGTACTTTATGTAGAAATTTTACTGAAGAGTACACTAGTAAAGAAATGATTTTCAAACCACGCTTATGAAAAATTAAAAAGTCAAAAAAAAGAACTATTAAAAATTCCTTTCAGTTGAAATAATATTATTCCTTCTTTTTAATTTTTAGTAAAAATGGCTCTTAGATTCTAAAAAAATGTTCGATTTTTTTTTTAATTTCAAGAAGTTCTCAATAAAATTTTTGAAAAAAAGTTGGTACTAGTAAAAAAAAGATAAAAAGTATCTTATGAATTTTACTAAAAAAAAAATTCTTGGGTGGAAGAGAAAAATTAGTAGAGAAATCCAGAAGAAATCTTCTGAAATAGAAATTGCGTCAGAAATATTAGATATTAAAAAATAATTACTTAGATACTCAAATAAAATTCATCTTGAAAAAAAAATCCGAAAAATTTTCTTGTACAAAATAGATTGATTCAGGAAAAAAATTCAGAAAAAAAAATTGTTGAAAAAATAATGTTACTTGGAAAATCTTCTTACTTACTGTTAAAAAATAGAAAAAATTCTTCTGGTTACCAATTTTTAGCAAAATATACTAATCACCCCCTCCAAAAAATGTCAGTTCATTTTTCAAAAAAATATTGAAAAAGTTATTCCAATTAACTTTGAAAAATTTCTCTAGTAAGTACCTAAAATTAAAATAAATATATTTTTTTTAATTTCTTGAAGAAAAATTTTGAAAATTTTGAAAAAAAAATATTAAATTTTTTTTTTAAATTATGAGAAAAGCTTCCAGAAGTGAAAAAATAACCTAATAATTATCATAAATAAATCTGGAAAATAATACAATTGTATCAAAGGATTTTAAAAAAAAATTAATCACACGAAAAAAAATCTTCTAGAAAAGAAATCCTGAAGAATGTTTCATGCTATCAAAATAAATTATTTCTAAAAATCATCTGGGAAAAAATGTTTGAAAAATAATTTCGTTCATCTCAACAAATTTTTTGGTCTAAAAAAAATTACAAAAAATTGTCATTAAAAAATCGTCTGAAGAAAAAATTGTGTCAAAAAAATATTTTTTGAAGAAAAAAGTTTCAAAAATAATACTACTTATCTCAAAAATTGTCAAAAAAAAAGTTTTAAAACAGTTCTCTTAAAAAAAAAATAGGTAGGCCTATTGAATAAAATTTCGAAAAGGTTATTAGGTATATTAATAATTAAAGTTATTAAATTATTTTAAAAATTGAGCGAGTAAAAAAAGTGACGAAAAAATCTTTTTAAAAGACCCTAAAGAAGAAATCATGTGAAAAAAATTACAAAAATAATCACTTAAAAAAATTCCAGAAAAAAAGTTTTGAAATTTTTTTTCTTATTACAAAATGAATTGATAAAAAATTTTCTGAAAAAATTAATTGAAAAAATATTTCAATAATTGCCAAAAAAAATATGGAACCGTCTTTTTGAAGAAAATCTGAAAAAATTAAAAGCTACCTATTTAAAAATTTGAAATTAACAAATTGAAAAAATATTGGAAAAAGTTTTTAGGAGTAAAAATAAAACAAAAAAATAATAATATATCATACAAAATCCTCTGAAAAAATTGCGTTTTAAAAAATATTAAAAATTATCACTAAAAAAAAATCTCCCAGAAAAAAAATTGAAGAGTTTTCTTATGCTTAAAAAATGATGTAGTATGTTTCAAAAATTCGCTGGAAAAAATGTTAATGGATTAATTTTATTTTAAAAATGTCAAAAAAAATTGAAAAAATTTTCTCTAGCTAGAAAATCAGTCTTTAGCAAAAAATCTTCCAAAAAATATGCCAATTCACTTTTTTGTAAACTTCCAAAAGTCATTCGAAAATTTAAAAAAAAATTCTCAACAAATTTTTTGTTGAAAGAAATTACGAAAAAAGTTTCTATGAGACATGAGTGAAAAAAATATGCATTAAAAAAATATTCCATAAAAAATTGTTCAAAAAAAGTTGTCAAAGAATTTTTTTAGAAAACTTTTTTTGCAAACAAGTACCTACGTGAATTTTTTTGGCAAAAATCTTCAAAATAAAAAAAATAGATAAAGTAAGAAAGAAAAATATATTTTCATTTCATAAATTAGTCATTATGTATAATTATTGAAATCAGAAAAAAAAGTTTAACCATTTCTGAGCCAGGAGCTCTGAATTTATTATTTAGATTAGATGAGACGAATCTGAAGGGAAATATTAAGAGCAGAGAGTTTTAAGTTAGTTCAACAATTATCTATTTTTTTAAAATGAAAACTACATAATTTACTTTATATCAAAGTAAATTATTTCAATTCGGTTCATTTATTTAAAAAAAAATGAATTACTTATCTTCATTCATTTTTGAGGTAATCGACACCAAAAAAAAAAAGTAAAGTTGATTGATAATCTAACCACAAGATAAATACGAAAAAAAAATCGTTTGATTAAAACCTAAACTTAACTAACCGCAAAATCACAAAAATATCACTTTCGTTCAAATTGTAAAAATTATCTTGAGGGCCGGGGAAGAAAAACACTACAAAAAATTCAATTTATTTTCAACTCACCACTGGTCACTCTAGTTGCAAATCACAACTAATAAAACGAATTATCACGAACTGATATAAAAAAGAAACGAATTGTAAAAGACAATACCCCCATACACAATTATTTATTTAGAAAAAAGTACTTTCTGGCGAAAGATAAAAATACCTACTGAATTATTTTAGCGGCGTCGCTCCGCTGTTGATACCGGTTTCAAAAAAATTGTATGTTTTTTTTCTTTTCCTCGTGTTATAAAATTCTTTCGGACGAATTATTTGCGTATTTTTCGAGGTCTTTAGTTTTTCGACTTTATAGTATACGGATAAAATAAACACTTGCCTACATTGACCAGTTTAGTATGTAAATAGATTATCAATACTTGTGTTTGCTCCACCTCCCAAATAAAAATTGCTGAATGCAATTTTAGGGGGAAAATATGGCGGTATCGGTTTTCATTTTGATCAATTTTCATTATGAAATTGAATAGGTAAGAGGAAATCATGGTCATTAACACGAGTTTTAACTAATTGTAGTAATTATCTTTGGCACGAGTAGTATCTGCCTATGATTTTTTTGTCAGGTCATCCTTGAATTTCTGCACTGATAAGAAATATAAAATTTTTGTGAGAACTATGTTACTTAGTCGAAATAATTAATTTTATGCCCAAATATCCGACTACATGATACTTCCGGTAGTAATAATTTTTGTAGTTTTTCGTTCTCTATGGCGAATAATTTCGCACTTAATGAAAAGAATTCAAAAAACGCGATAATGGATTTTTTTGTCCAATTTTTTTTCACAAATATTTACGGGGTAGCCTTCGTCGATAATTTATAAGTCAAGAAGCGTGTTCGAACATGGATGTAAAATTTTCGAGAAGAAAATTTTCAACTAATTACCAACATGGTATGCTCATTTCATTGTAATTTTTATGATAGACCTCAAACCTTAAAAATAACTTGTTAATTGCCTAAAAAATGAAAATTTCAATTGTATCGGACACACTTGTTCAACATTTTGGTATTTTTTTCCACAGGTGCTATTAACAGCCCTATTAAAATCACCGTTCAAGATAGCCAAATTGGAAGTGGTATGTTGGCCTGGGATGAGCAATGTAAACCTCACGAAGCTGTTAACAGTGAAGTCATAAACGCACCCAAAGAATCGTTTTCCGATTTCGATTGGTCAGCTCCTGTCACGCAATTTAAAGAAGAGAAACTCGAGTTGAATTGGAGTGACGATGAAGATACCAAAGATGAAACTGCCGAAGATGAAGTAGACGAAGCCAAATCCAAAAATACCGATTCGGTGCCGAAAACTGGAAAAAGTACGAGTAATGAGAACATCGGATCGTGCTAAATGCAGATGGCTTCAGCAACATCATGTCATCTATTGCATGAAAGACTTCGAATAATTTTCTACAAAAATGAAAGCGATGATGTGATTTAAAGGAAAGGGAGGCACCCAATTGAAAATGTTTGAAACAAAAATTGTAGATGGAGGTCTGAAGAATAATTTTGGTCATTGTAAAAATTTTGATTGAATCCCTCCCTCTCGTCCAATTTTGTGAAATACTACGTAAATACTTATATTATTCGAAATTGGAGGAGAGAGAGAGGGTCAATTGAAAAAATTTTCAAACAAAAGTTGTAGAATGAGATCTTGAGAAGTAATTTTGGTCATTTTAAAAAATTCGATTAGACCTCTCTCTCTCTTCTAATTTTAATTTTTCATAATCGCAATACCACATAAATACATTATTCGAAATTGTAGGAGTGTGAGGAGTGCAATCAAAATTTTTGTGATGATCAAAATTATTCTTCAGGCCCTAATCTACAACTTTTGTTTGAAAAATTTTCAATTGACCCTCTCCCTCTCCTCCAATTACGATTAATATAGGTATTTATGTAGTATTATACAAAATTAGACGAGATGGAGGGGTCCAATCAAAATTTTTATAATAATCAAAATTATTCTTCAGATCTCAATCTACAACTTTTGTTTCAAACATTTTTCAATTGGAACTCTCCCTTTGCTTTAAATCACATCACTTTCATTTTTGTAGAAAATTATTTCAAGTCCTTCGTGCAATAAGTTGACGTCATGTTGCTGAAGCCATCTGCATTTAGCAATCGGATGGTACATATTTTTTGCCCGATTCTTTGTCTCTAATTCAAGTCACTCTTGCAGCTGGCGAAGACGTAGTCGATGAGAAATCCGACGACCCTACGATAGGACTCGATATTATGGCCCAACAGTTGAAATTCGTCGCATGTCTGAAAATCCTCATGGAAGAATTATCCACTTTGGCTACAGGCTACGAAGTGGATGGTGGCGAGCTTCGGTACCATTTGTACCTTTGGCTCGAGCGTGAAGTCGATGCTTTGAGGCATTTGTGTAATTACAGCGTCGGGGATATCGATTATGCTGGTGAGAATGGTTCTAATTGATTTTGGGAGGGGGCTAATAAAGTGTTTGATTCGTTGAGAAGAGTTTAAATTACAATTTTGTCCGTTTCTAGATGAAATGCCATTGGATAGTTCGTATTACGATAACAGAGATATGACTGCCACTCCGACTAAACTTACCTCCGAGAAGCCCACCTTGCATGAAATTCTAATTGCCGAAAAGTTGGACTTCGAAGCCAAAGTTCAACGTGCCAATAGGCGTAAAAAGTGGCTCAAAGGTAATTTTAAGACTCTACCTTTGGATTTATGATTCTTCTATCTTCGAGCCTAATTTCCTATTATTTTATTTGTACAGCGAACGAAACGCTTTTGAGAACTTTGCTGAGCTATTGTAGTCTTCATGGTGCCAGTGGTGGCGGACTGGCTTCAGTTCGCATGGAGTTGGTTCTATTATTACAGGAGTTGCAGCAGGAGAAAACACAGCAACAGCTTCTGTCTCCGTTACCATTCCCGACAACTTTGCCATTGTTGTCGGCCAGTGTGGCTTGTAATAAAACCGTGGTTACAGATCCAGTAAGATTCTTACAGGTAAGATCCTATAATTAAATCTGGAAAGAGTCGGATCTCAAGGTTTGGAGATCCAGGTCTTTGAATTTTATCACCCTTTCCATATTATTTCCAGTTTTTCGGTCTTTTGAATTTTTTATTCAAATAAAATATGTTTGGAACTGAATCAATTTTCGAAGTGAATCAACTTTTTTTTTTGATTTGAAAAATCTTTAAAAAAATTTAATTTTTCAGGTTTGGTAAATTTTCGAAATTTAATAAAAATTGAATCAATTTTTGAAGTTTAATAAATATTTACAATTTCAAAAATTCAATAGATTTTCACTTTTTTGGTGTTCTGAGGTCCACTTACCAAGGTCTATCACCTGAATCACTAAAAACTTCGAAAAAGTGAATATTTTCAATCGGCATGACAAAAGGGACCTAGTAAATCTGTAATCACTGTGGTTTTCGATATATTTTTCATCTTATGATCACCTATGACACGAAATCTTCATAATTTAGCCTAAAATCAATGTTACATTTGTTATCAGTAAACTTCAAAAATTTACTTATCACAAAATTTTTTTCCCTTTTTGGCAACACTGAGTTTGGTCAAATTTCCCTTGCTCCATTATACAAAAATGTTCGCCCATAATTATTTTTTTAATATTGGAAAATATTTCACTTATACCCAGTAACAATTCCCCAAAGTTTTAGAAAAATCGGTCCATTCGTTCCAGAGATATTCATTTCCAAAGTTTGTTTTTACTCTCCTTAAAAATTTGTAAAATACCTACTAGGTCCCTTTTAACGTGCCAGGTCACATATTATCTTGAAAATTTGAAGAAAAAAAATTTGAAAAAATTTTGAATTTCGAAAAACTTGAAAATTTTGATAAAAATAGGAATTTTAGAATTTTAAAATTTTAACCATTTTCATCAACTTGAAAATTTCTTCAAAGTTGATAAATTGATAATTTATAATTTCAAAAAGATAAATTTTTCAAGTGTAATATGGTTCTACAAATTTTTAAAGTTGAAAAAATTGTACTTAGGTAATTCAAGAAATAGGTATTGAAAATTTTTGAAATAATTATAAAATTTCAATAACTTTTAAAAATTTGATCAATTTTTAAATTTTTATGAATATTCAACATTTTAAAAATTCAAGAAATCTTATAAAATTGGAAAATTAAATCTGTAACTTTTGGTAGAATTTAGAAAATTTTTTGATATTGGCTATAAAGATTGAAAATTGAAAATTTGTTTAAAGATGTGTAAAAATTTTAAATTTAAATTTTCTGGAGAAATTTGGAGAAACTCAAAATTTGTAATTCTCAAATTTTAATTGGTCAATTTGTAAAGTTTGTTAAATTTTATTAAATCTCATAAATTTGGAAAATTTGCACAATTTCAAAATTGAAAATTTTATAATTTTTCAAACCAGAAAAAAATTGAAAAATTGAGTGAAAATTGAAAAATTTGATGATTATAGAGTCCTGTCTTGCTCTTCAAAAATAATTTTCCCAATTTTTAGATACTCTCACAAAAGAAGATAAAACCCAAATTCACGATCTCAATTTCCAAAAAAAAGAAAATTGTCAAAAAGTGATTAAAAAATAATTACATTTTTCTAACATTTTTTTGACAATTTTTTTTGGAAATTTAGACCGCGAATTTGGGTTTTAAAATTAAAATAAAAAAACCGAAATCAAATTTAATATCTGATTTTGAAAAAATCAGCTAACAATTAACTGTCTTGATTTTTTTCAAAAAATCCCTGAATAAGAGAAAAAATAGGTAAATGTAATTATTTCTAAATAATTTTTTTGACAATATTTTTTCTTTTTTTTTGGGGGGGGAGGAGGGGAATTGAGGTTGTGAATTTGCAGTTTAAAATTCACAATCTCAATTTCCAAAAAATAAAAAATAAAAATTAATTTTGTCAAAAAATTCGCAAAAACAAAGAAATTCTGAAAACATTTTTTGAGCAATTTTTTTTTCAAAAATTTAGGATTTTTTGTCAAAAAAATACATAATTATTAGGAAGGTACGTATAAAAAAAATCTTAAAAATTGTGAAAAAATTTTTGGTCGAAAAAATTTGTTTAAATCCGTGTTGGTATGTAATTTTTTTATAAAATAGATTTTTAAAAATTCTTTCTTGAAAATTGTCAGTTAACTAAAAAAATAAAACTTTGAAAATTATTATTTAAAAATGGAGAAAAATCTTTTGAACATTGAAAAAAGAAGATTAAACGATTAACTATCTTAATTTTTTTAAATCCGTGAATAAGAGAAAAAATTGAATGGAAAAATGACACCAAAAAAATCTTTGAAGAATAAAATTGTGTCAGAATTTAAAAAAGTAATAATAATTTGGTATCTACTCGAAAAAATCCTTCAAAAAAATCAAAAACTCTTGTACAAAATTTATTGAAAAAAATCTTCTGGGAAAAAATTATGAAAAAGTACTTTTCTGAAAGAAAAATTGGTTCAAAAATATAAAAATAAAGCTCACTCTGAAAAAAAAATGATGTTTGAACTATAATAATAAATAATTAATAAATTTTTAAATCTGTTGCAGTCTCATGCTCACGATATATTACAAACTATCCTGGAAATGAGGAGCCCACCGATGTTTAATAGAGTCAACTTGTGCGAACTGTTCGTCCTGAGGGACTTGGCAGTAGCCCTGTCATCTTGCATTTATCAATCTCTATGCGACAGCGATCCATCCGGAGTCAACAAACAATTCGCCGAATGGTAAGCGAAACCTGGGTTATTTTTACCTTTTGAAAATGTTTGAATGTGCTGACCTTGCGACTTTATATGCCTTAGCTACCAATTGAGTGGTTTGGATAATCTTTCTTACGGGAATATTTCACGCAGTCATCTTATCGCGTCGCAAAGAAAACGTCGTTACAGTATCGAAGAACCCACCCAGGTATCGACGCCGCCGTCCAAATGGCCCGGAGTGACCAATTTGAGAGCTTTATTGGCTCGCGAAAAAGACGAAGATACCCCTCGACTGAACATTCTACTCTGCGAGTCTTTCGTAGCGTCTTATATGAGCTTGGTGACTTACGCATTGGCTACATGCGATTGTCACATATTATACAGATTGGCGGGTCAAAGATTCACCGAGAAGTCTTGGGCCATGTTGTTTGGCGGTGGAGTGAAGAAACTGCTCAAGGTTGCGCAATCTGCCACCAATCAGGTAATTTCCACTTTCTAAATTGACTAACTGAAGCATTGGATCGATTGAGATCTTAACCTCTGGTTTGATATTTTCACAGGCATTAATACCAAGTATCGATAAAGAATCCAGCAGCGAGACTGGAGTCTGGACTGCAATGACGAGTTTAACCAAGCAAAGAGTTCGATTAAATATGAAAATCCTAGGTCCTTTCGGTAGCCAATCTGGTACTGGAAATTCTAGTCCACAAATCAAAGAAGATAAACCGACATACAGAGAGCAATTTGTACCGCCTGAGATGTCCATGGTGTCTTACTTCTTCAGAAAAGTGAGTTTTTTCTACAAATGGGTGGAGAATTTAACGACATAGCTGATGGGTCTTTTGTTTTGCAGCCTTCGGCGACCGATGATATTCAAGAGTTCGATTACGATTCAGCCGACAGCGCCGTCTCAGATTTATCCGAAGGAGAAGAAGAAGACGAAGATGTGTTCGACAGTGGCGTCGGTGCTGAAACCAGAGATTCGAAAAGGCAGCCAGCCAAAGAGAATACCGAGCATTCGAATCCGTACAGTTATGCTTGGCTCATTATGAGATTGGCTGTCATGAAGTTGGTGCAAGACCAGTTGCAAGATTTCCTCAATGTGGCTGGTGTCGAATTGCAAGGTAATGTGAAGTTTATCAATTGTTATTATTTTTTCGAATTTATGAAAGATGATTAGAGTAGGATAATTTTTTTGACGAGTGTGAAGGGGTTGGAGCTGGAGGGGGAAGTTCTTCACTATCGTTTTATTTTACATTTTTTTTTCAATTGTGAATTTTTTACCATTTTTTCCATTTTTTCCCTCCCCCCAATTTCAGTTTTAAATTTATTTTAAAAAAATTCTTTTTGTCAATTTCTTGAATTTTTATGATTTTTATTTCCAATTTATTTAAAAATTCAACTTTTTGAAATATTTTTTTTTATTACCTATTTTTTGATTTATGCCTATTTTTGACTTTTCAATTTTTTCGACATTTTAAATAATTTTTTTACTTGATATGTTTTTTAGTACGACTTTTCATTAATTTAAAAAAAAAATATTTACTTAATGATATTTTATTTATAGTTAAAATTTTTAATTTCGGTAAATTTTTTGAATTTTTTTATCATTCTTTATTTTTGAATTCAATTTTAATTTGAAAATTTCTGTAAATTTTTGAAGCTTTGGATTTTTTCAAAATATTCATCAATTTTTTATTTAGTTTCAATTTTTAATTTCGGTAATTTTTTGGGGAATTTTTTTCATCATTCTCATTTTTGAATTCAATTATAATTTTAAAATTTCTGTAAATTTTTGAAACTTCGGATTTAAAAAAAATATTTATTGGTGTTTTATTTAGTTTCAATTTTTAATTATTGTAAATTTTTTGAATTTTTATTTTTTCAAATTTTTTCAAATTTTTTAATTTTTTTAGCAAATTTAAATTTTGTTTTATTTATTTGATTTTTACGATTATTCATTTTTTCGATTTTTTCAATTTTTTTAATCATTTTTTTATCGTTATTTTTTTACATTTCACTTCTGTAAATTATGTTCTTTTTCTAATAGTTATTCATTAAATTTTAATTTTAATTTTTGAATTCTGGCTATTTTTTGAGTATTTTATAATTTTTAATTTTTTAATTTAGAATTTTTCAAATTTTTTAATATTTTTTTTATTTTTTTATTTTTTTTATTTTTGCTTTTTTTCGATTGTTTGAAAATTCTCTATTGTTTTTTAAATCATTATTTGTTCCAGTTTTGATTTTTTTTTTCAATACTTATTCAATACTTTTATATTCATTTTCGACTTTTAATTTCTATTTTGTAAATTACTTGAATCGTTTTTTAATATTAGTTACTTACCTACTATTGATTTTTTAAATTTTTTTTTCAACTTTTATTTTTCAAATTTCAATTATTTTCGTTTATTTTTTCATTTTTTGATTTTTTCGGAATTTTTAATCATTTTATGAAACATTAATTTCTCTAATGTTTAATTTTTTAGAAGACATTCGTCGAAGTTCATAGTCGAGTATTTTCAATTTTTAATGTTTTAAAATTTTGAATGCTCGGTAATTTATAATTCGAACCACAAGCGCGGAGTGGCTGAATTATATCGGCAAAACTGAAAAGTTTTGAAAAGGTGCACCATAAACAAAAATTTGCTTATCACTGAAATTTTTCAAATGTTATAACGACCAAATCATGACAAAATGCACCTTTATTAGTTGAAATTAGCGAAATCATCACAACACAGCCATCTGTTTTTAAGAAAATAAATAAAGGTGCACCTTTTCAATACCTACTTGATACTAGCGCGCCACACCTACTCTTGGTTCGAATTCTTCTGTTTGAAAAAAAAAATATTCAGTTTAATTTCCAGTTTTTGTAATTTTTTCATTTCTCGGTTATCGGTCATTTTCATTTTTGCAAATTTGTAAATTTTTTCCTCATTGTACCTATTTAGCAATTTCCAATTGAATTAATTTAAACTTTTAATTAATTTCTAGATAATGATTCTTCCTTTTTTTCAATTTTTAAATCGAAGTTTCGAATTTTTTATGATTTTTGATTTCATTAGTTAGGTAATTTTTGAATTTTTTGGATTTTTTTATTTAAAAAAGAACATTTTTTGAAATTCAACAAGTTTACTTATTTTAATTTTTGCAAGTTCTTTTCAAAAAAGTAATTTTGTCAATGAAAAATTAAAAAAAAAATTAGTAGATAATCATTTCATTGCCTTTTTCACCACTTTTATGACCATTTTTATGTCAAAATGATGACCTTTTTTTAAACTATAAAAATAAACTAGAGCCTTCAAGGCACATAGTTTAAAAAAATCATCGTAATTAATCGATATTTTAATTTTTTAATAATTTTTCACAGAATTGCCGGTCAGTAGTCCTCTTATACACGGAGTCATCCGAGTCATAAGCCAATGGCAGAAGTTACTAAAAGAGGAACTGGACAATAAAGGACCTCCGCCGTCGGATTACGTGCCAGGCTGCTACGTCGAAGACACCAACACCGGGCCTGCGATCCAGAAATACAAATGTCTGCTGGATAAATCGAACACTCCATTCCAGTAAGTGACCAAATTGATCATAGATCTGCCTACCGAATCATGGTGCATTAATTCTGATATCGATTTTTCATTCTAGTCCGCATCATTGGTCCGCTGCACCGGCTCGTCGACTGTGGTGCTTCCTAGTGAGGCAAGAATCCGTTCAAGATTTATTCATCAGAAGTATATTTGGCAAGCAGCAGCGTATGTTCGGTGGTACCATCGGGTGTAACGACTATGGCGATATGAACAGCCCTCATGGGAGTGGGCCTACGCATAACTTACCGGAGCCTGTCCGCATTATACATAAAGAACAAGAGTCTATTTCTGCCTTCTGTCTGAATCAAGTGTGTAATACGAATGAAAAGTGGTTCAGTTTTTATTCGGATGATTATTCAAATGTTTGTGATGAATTTTTTTTAATAGTTTTTAATTCGAGGTTTTATTTCTTTGGTTTCAAATTTTTTCAAGTTTTTTAATTTTTAAATTTTTTTGTCAATTTTTTGATTTTTTAATTTTTTTTTTGATTTTTTGATTTTTTATTCAATTTCTCAATATTTATTAATTTTTTATTTCTTTTAATTTTTTGATTTTTTTGATTTTTTAATTTTGTATTTAATTTTTCAATTTTTTTAATTTTTTGATTTGCCATTATTCTAATTTTTAATTAATTATTTTTTTGATTTTTTCCTATTTTTTTCTTTTTTATTCAATTTTTTATTTTTTTATTTCTTTCAATTTTTGATTTTTTCGATTTTTAAATTTTTTATTCAATTTTTCAATTTTTTTAATTTCTCATTTTTAATTAATTTTTCTTGATTTTTTTAAAAATCAATTTCAGGTGAATAACGGTTTGATTTCTATTGCCACACCGAGAGAAGTACAAGAAATGGATATTTCATTGCTGCTAGAACTGCCATCGTGGTTAGAAGACGAATGCGAATTCGATTTGATTAATTTAACCAAGTAAGACGACTATTCAGTCTGGTTTGGTACTCTTTATAGCATTGAAAAGAGCAATATTAATCGATAATTATGATTTTCGCAGAGAACCAGAACTACAACCTGCGACCGGATTTTTAGTCATTCAAACAGCGATGGATAAACAAATCCACATGACTCCCGGAACCGTCATCATGAATAGCGCACCAAATGCACCACAGCCCGGAATGGCCGGCCAGAGCGGACGCGGAGCTTCTGTTGTATGTATTTTTCACCATTTTCTACCATCACTTAATATTTTATTTTTCAATACAGGCCTGCAAATTTATTAATCACCGTTACTTATGTACTTCATCGTAATATTATTATTCAATTTCAATACTCAACTTAGTACACGTTTACACGTTGCACGTATAGAAAGAGAAATGCTCGAGTTGGGGAAATGAAATGAAAAAAAAAATTGTCAAAAAAATCTAGTACCCAGTATGAGTTGAGAATAGATGAAGTGCGAGTGTATTGCGACTGTTTTCTGCGTGTCTCGTATTAATCATTTATTTGTATTTCAACGTTGCAGTTATGTACGTACTCGTAGTTTAGACTTAAGATAATTTTAATAATTAATCGCGTTTGTACGGAGCGAAGTATCCTCGAAGAATTCATATGGTCTTCGAAGGTTATTTCTATCCAGCGATTCAAACAGATTCACGAACTAGTCCATCGATCCCAGACATATGAATTTAATGCAGTCGCGTTTAAATGCCATATAACCAAGAATAACCAATACGAATAATAATTTTTATCTTTTTTTCATGATTTAATCTACAAGGTAGTCAGTGAAAAATTGAACTCATCGGCAGGTGGTGGATACGTGTTGAAAGGGGGAAAGGGTACCAAAAGTACCTCTTCGGTAAGAGTCCAATTTGGGTTTTTGTGATTGTTGTTGTTTTTTTCTCTTTTTTGTCTAACTGTGATAAGTTGGAGTGATGTAAAGTTCTTTTCTAAACCGACTAATGTTGTATTGTGCTTTGTGTAATCTCTCTCTTGTTCTCTGTCTCTATTTTTTAATGTGGTTTTTTGACGTGGAATTTCTTGTAAATATGTGTGGTTCGAAGTGTCTTTATGTTTATCTCGTATAACGGGGCATAGCTTGAGGAGTTTGGGGAATTAAGCTGGTTCGAAAATTTTTATTGAAATTTCGGCTAGGCGTGATTTTTTTTCAGTTCTGAGATGGAAATACTAAAATCAAAAAAAGATTAGTTTTCAAAGGAAATTTTTACTAGAAAATTTCCGCTCAGAACAAATTTGAGCAAAGTGATTTTTTTTCATCAATATTTTAAAAAAAAATTTTTTTTTAAAAATAGTTCCTAGCTTTATAACTTATAAGATAATATTTAGGTGAAGATAATTTTTTTGAAAATTTCGCATTATAACAAAATTTTTAAAAAATTTCTTTAGAATTGTTGAAAATGTGTGTTTGAACCAAATCAGAAACAATTCAAATGAATACCTCAGAATTTGAAAAAAAAAATGTATTTTGCTCAAAATAAATTTAATAAATTGGTAGATTTGGTAGATACTCGAAAAAAAGTTTTCGATAAGTTTCAAAAAAAATATTGAACAAAGTACAATAAGTACATATTAAAAAATAATATGTATAATTTTGTTTCCCAAAAAATTTTAAGGAACTAGGAATTCTCAGCTAAAATTAAGAAAAAATTGACAATAATTTCAAAGAATTTGTTTTTAGGAAAACCAAAAAAAAATCATTTTCAGCAATTTTTTTTCATCCATGTGTTACAAAATTTTTTGTAATTTTGTATTTCATCTAAATTTCTTGAATTTGTTTCTAAACAAAATTTTAAAAATTGTGTTAATTTCGGTACTCCAATTTTTCAAATTGTGCTCGAGACATTTTTTTGAAAATTTCTATTTGAATAAAATATTGAAAATTTCTTTCAGTATTATTCTCAATAAGTTGAAAATAATTACTTGGACTAATTTTTGAAAAGTTTATTCGTAGAAGAGAAATCTAGAAAATTGTTTTTCAGAAAATTTTGTTTGCACAGTTTTATTCATCTTTTTATTATTTTCAATTTTTTTTCATATTATTGATACTTACTTAAAAAAAAAATTGTAAATTTGTACTTGAAAATTTTTAAGAATTTTTTTTCCCCGCAAAATTCAAACACAAACAAATTGGTTTGAATTTAAATTCAAAAAAATTGTATGCATCTATCTGAAGAAGTTTTATGTTAAAACTGGTTTTTTTTACAATTGCATTGAAACAAAAAATATTTGAAAATTTTCACTTGAACATTTTTTTATAATTTTTCCCCCTGCAAAATCAAAAAAAAAAAAAATACTTGATTTAAATTGAAAAAATTACACGTAACTAAAGATAACCTTGAAAAATTGCTTGTTAACAAAATTTAAAAGAAATTTTAATTCCCCAAGATGGAAAAAATTGTGCTGAGGAAAAGTTTCTAAAAGATTTCTCCATGAACCAATTTTCAATGAAATGTTTTTCACAAAATTTCAAAAAAATCACGTTAAATAAAATTTTAATAAAAATGTGTTGAAACGGAAGAATGCAATAATTTTTGACAGAAGAAAATTTTTATCAAATTTTTTCCACAAAATTCAAAAAATCGCGTTCAAACTTCATTTTTTTCAAGTTGGAAATTGCTTTTGAACAATTTTTCTTGAAAAATTTTTTGGAAAATTTTCCGATTGAAAAAAAAACATTTTCTGTACATTTTGAAAACGATACGTCCTTTGCAATAAAATTTAAATATATTACTCTATAATTATAAACAAAAAACTTGAAAATTTGTTTTTAAATTTAAAAAAAAAATGTTATCGCACAAAGTGATGAAAAAATTGTGCCTGTAGAAATTTTTTCGGAAATTGTCGTTTGAACATTTTTTCAAATGGATTGTGTTTCACAAGATTTTGAAAAAATTCATGACAAAAAATTTTTTTTTTTAAATTTGGATGATGCACAATATTGAAAATTGTTGTGATTAACGAAAATTTTCGGCAAAATTCAAACAAAATATGTAATGTTTAAACTGGATTTTTAAAAAAAATTGAAAATTATTTTTTGAATAAAATTTTGCTTGAAGAAAATTTTGAAAAATTTCCGTTCGAACCAATTTCTATAAAATTTGAAAAAAGTAAGGGATTCAATTTGAGTTACAAGTAAATTTTGAAAAAAAATTGAAAAACTGTTTTTGACAAAAATTTTAAAAAATATATACCTAATTGGACAAATTGGTAAAAACCAGCGCTGGTTGAACAGAACAGAACAGAACAAAATAATTCCCTGAACAAAACACAAAAAACAGATCAGAACAAAATAACTCTCTGAACAAAAAACAAAAAACAGATTAGAACAAATCGTTTTTTTTTTGTTCTGTTCATGTTCTCAATTTTGTCCCCCCTCCCCTATTTTGGTGTTTGAGAATTGTGATATTACAATTACAAAATTCATAAATTGACTAATCATGGGCTGGTTGAGTTGAACAGAACAGAACAAAAAAGAACAGAACAGAACAAAATAATCCTCTGAACAAAAAAAACAACAAAAAAACAGAACAGAACAAAATAATCCTCTGAACAAAAAACAAAAAACAAAACAGAACAAAATAATTCTCTGAACAAAAAACAAAAAACAGAACAGAACAAAACAAATCGTTTTGTTCCCCAGCCCTGGTAAAAACTTGTACGTTTAAAATATTTTTCAAAAATTTCCACTTGAAAATTTTCTTATTGAATTGTTTTCCCAAAAACTTTGGAAAATTCATGCCAAACAAAATTTGAAAAAATTTGTTTTGAAGCACAATAATAAGATTGTAAGTATTGAAAATTTTTATGATTGAAGAAAATTTTAGATTTTTTTCACAATACATACTAAAATAGGTAAATGTACCTAGTTCAAACTAAATTTTTTTTTAAGTTGAAAAATTGTTCTTTATTAACAAAATTTTGAAGAACTTTTGTGTATGTAAGTTAATTTTTAATGATTTTTTCTCAAAATTCGAAAAAATTAAAATAGTTCCGTTGAAATAGATGAATATTTAATGCATTCACAAAATTCAAAAAATAATGTTCAATTAGTAAATTAAAAAAAAAAAAAAAAGGTTTTATAACCAAAATTTGTCTAAAGTAAATTTTGAATAATTTTCGTTTCAAACCAGTTTTTGATAAACCATTGTTTTCACAAAATTTGAAAAATTCATGTTAAAGCTTTTCAAAAAATTCCAACATACCTAACTAATTTCTGAAATTTTTTGTTTGAAATTTTGGGCAAAATTGAACGAAAGTTTGAAATTTTGAAAGTTATTTAAACATTTTTATTTATATTTTTGAACTGCACAACAATTTTTTGGAGCTGCATAGTCTATATTTTGCACCTGTTGATTTCTACTTGAAATTCGGCAGGGAAGGGGGACGGGTGCGGGTGTGAGTACGAAAGAAACTTTTAGATTAGAATTATTTACCATAATTAAGTTGGCTTCATTGAAATACAAATACCTACGTCGTGTTTTCGATTCAACAATAATTAACAAATTAACAAATGACATCTTGTTTTGCAAAAAGTTCTTATTTTTTGGAAGTACGAGTATCTTGGTAATTTAAAACTATAATCATTTTCAAATTTAATTTTATGTAACTAAATCCAAGAATTGGATTGTGTTTCTTCATCAGTTGGTCAATATCTTGTAATGCTGAATGTTCTATTAAAATTGTAATTCGCCAGTAATAATTAGGGGTGTAGGTATTTCTAGCATAGATGCATTTGGTGGTAGTATGTTTCTACATCTTCTTCTACTAAACTATATGTACGTAATATGTTCAATTTTAATCCAAGGGTCTTTTGTAAGTGACTGCTGAGGAAAGGTAAATGACAACCATGAGATCGTTTGCTATACGAACACGTTCCACTATACGTATTTCTGTTTCTACTTACACGAGTAATTTGTTCTACTTACGTATTTTTTTATTTATTTTTTTAAAAATTGTGTTCTGCGAAAAATTGGCACCAATGGCGTTAAAATATATTGTGATAATAAAAAATGATCGTCTCTATGTCCAGCTACAAAAAAAAAAAAAAAAAAAAATTGGCGAAATGTGTAACGCTTATGTGAATAATCGAACGTACGTGGTACTGTACGTAAAATTGGTATAATGAAATGATTTGTGTTTTCCCTGCATGCTTACTCTGACCAGATGAAAGGATTAACTTTCCCAGGCTCTCATGATCCACGTTTTTGTCAGTTTGTGATCGATCGTAGTCGTCATTTACTGAAACCGGTGGGTTCTTTCAAGTATATTATGCATAAATAAGCTGAGTTGATGGAAAAAAAATCCAGTATACTTGTGTATCATTTTTTATTGTTTTTTTTTCCTTGTCTACACCGCTTAATTGTACGCTTTGTGAAACGCTTTAACAAAAATAATATTCCATAGTGATGATTTGTCTTAGAAAAAAAATCCCAATTTTTGTATAATTTCGACCTTCTTATATTTTTGTTGCGCTTTTACGTTGCGTCTTTATTAGGGTCTTTTAGTTGAGACTTTTTTTTAATTTGAATTTCCAGTCGCAAAGTTTGTTCGCTTACTTCCTCCTTCTCTGATTTTAATTTCTTTTTTTATCGAGATTGAAAGTGTGCGTATGTAAAATTTATGCGACGCGACGAGAAAGTTGATCGAATGTGCACGCACATACGTATATTAAATCACAAATTGAATGGCATTTTTTTCATTTTATTATTACGTACACTGAATTTTTAATTTCTTCGTGAATGCATCCTCTGGAGAGTACACGGGCTTGATACACTGTCACCATGAACTGGAATCTACTCCGAGTGGAGCTTTATCTATTTTTTTTTTTTTTTATTATTTTATAGCTTTGTAGTTTGTTGCCCTTATTTATTTGTATCTATTATTTTTTTCCTATTTTTATTTTTATTTTTTATTTTCTGTATACATAGTTTTTTTTTGGAAACATGTACATAGCATTTTGTGCTTTTTTATATACCTACTCTTAAATTATCTACCTATTTTTTTTTTTTTTTTGTGGATAATTATCTTATGTGCTTTCGACTTGAGTTTTAAATTTCGAACCGTATTTTTATACTTTGCTTGGTTTTTGCTCAGGTTTTGAAACACCGAGTCGATAATATTCGAAGAATGTGCGCTCATCCACTGTTGCCATTGTGTAAGTGTAGCCAACCTTGACGACCTATGCGAGAATTTTATTAAAAAAGTAAGATGAAATTAGAGACTCGAATGACGGACGTATGGTTGCTTGCAGATTTAACCGGATCTCAAGACGGATCGGTTCAGATGTGGGAGTGGGGCCATGTGAAGGCCGTCTCAGAGCCCAGACCTGCTGGAACTTTTGCCAAAGTGACCAGGGTGCGGTTTTCGCAACACGGTAATAAGTTCGGCGTGGCCGATGGAGATGGTAATCTGTCTCTGTGGAATGTTGGCCTGTCGCCTTCGTATAATCGACCCTTCTTTGTGAGTATTTTTCTGTTTGGTATTTTTTTGTCACTTTTTTTCCCCTGGATGAAGATTTGAAGGGTTGTGAGGGGTTTGAATTTTTTGATTGGTGTGTAGGATAAAATTTTGGATTTTCTTAGAATGAAAAAGACTTCTATATCTACCCTTATATATTTTTATTTTAAAAAGAAATCTTAAATGCCTCAATTTTTTTAAGAGAAAATTTTTCAAAGTTGAAAAATTTCTCAAATTTTTCAGGAAAAATAACTTCATTTTTAACTTTATTTTACAAGAGTCAACTTTTTTCAATTTTTCTGGAGTAGAAAAATTCTTTATTTTTGAAATGAAAAATCTTTTAATTTCTTTTTGAAAAAAAAATATACTGACTTTTCTCAGAATTGCCTAAAAAGGAAATTTAAAATTTTTTTGAAAAAAAAGAATTGATTTCTTTATGGAAAGATTTTTTTTTTTTTTTTTTTTTGAGATGAAACAGGTATTTTTAATTTTTTAAATAAAACTCATATTCTACGCTACCTAATTTTTCCCCCAAAAAAATCTTTCTCAAATTTTTGAAGAAAAAACAATCTTCAAATTTCCATTTTTGGAGTTTTAAATTGAAAACAATTTTTTGGAATAAGAAATTTATCAATTAAGTATTTATTTATTTTTTTAAATGTGTTTTTTTTTTAAAGAAAGAAACCTTTTACTTTGAACAGCTATTTTTTGGGAGAAGATATTTCTCATCTTTTTTGGCGTAAAAATATCAAGTATTCTTAATTTTTTGGCAATAAATCTCTAATTTTTTTTTGGTGAAAATATCTCGAAAGCGTTTTATTAAAAAATAAAACTCGCATGGAAAAATTATCCCTTATTTTTAAAGGGAAAAAACATCATTTATGAAATTAAAATCTTCCAATTTTTTTCTGAGAAAAACCTTTCAAGCTTTTGGAAATGGTCAATTTTATTTTATTTTTGAATTCTCAATTTTTTTGAATATAAGAATAATTTCTTCATTATTTAAAAAATATAATTATCGTCTCTCATCTGTTTTTTATAGAAAATAATATCTTATTTTTAGAGAAACAAAAGTTTTTTTGGCGATGGAGGGGAGAGAGAGAAAGACATATTTTTTTAGAAAGCATCACAAATATTCTTAAAGAACAAAAATCTCTGTTTTCTGGAGAAGAAAATTTAAATTTCAGAAGAAAAACAATTTTAGGAGACATTTTTTTGGAGTAGAAAAATTCTCAATTTTTATTCTATTTTTTTTTTTGAGGAAGAAATTTTATTTTTTAGGAAAAAAGTATCTCAATTTTTTTAGAAAAAAATTATCCAAGTAGTATTTCAATTTAGTTGGGAAAAAATTGTCCTATTTTTTAGGAGAAAATTTTGTCTTAATTTTTTGTAAAAAACATCTCTCAATTATTTTGGGGAAATTTTTTCAGTTTTTTGTGAAGAATTTTTTTCAATTTTTATGGAGAAATTTTACCAATTCTAGGTGGGGGGAGGGGGAGAAATTACATACCTACCTATCTCAATTTTTTGGAAAAAACTCAACTTTTTTAGGTAATGATTTCATCAATTTTTTGTAAATTCTCAATTTTTTGGAAAAAATTAAATATAATTGACGTAAATGATGTCCGAAGAAAGACTTTCACAATAAAAAAAAATTCATAAATTTTTTGGGATATAAAATTTTTAAAACATTTTTGAATAAAAATTTCTCAGTTGTTTTAGAGAAAAATATTTCTGAATTTTCAGAATTGAAAAAAATCCATTTATTTGTTTAGTCATTTTAGGGGGAGGGGGTAAAGAGGATGTACAAATTCAATAATTTTTTGCAATAAAAACTCTTTCATTTTTTTGAAGTAGGTAAAGAAATTCTCAATTTTTTGGGGGGAAATCTCTCTCAATAATTTTTTAGAAAAAACTTCAGAATTTTTTGAAATAAAAAATAAAACCATCAATTTTTTTAAATAGATATTTTGGGAGAAACCACCTTTGAATTTTATCGAGGTAGGGAATCCTGTTTTTGGGGGGTGGGATCTAAGTTTATTTTGAGAAACACCACAATTTTTGTCTTATATAATTATTTTTTTGCTGGGGATTTTTTTTTTCAAATTTTAGGGGGAAAAATTCCCAATTTTTTAGAATATGAAATTTCCAACTTTTTTGGAATAACAAAATTTTGCAATTGTTTTGAAGAATTTTTTTTTTGGTTTTTGTTTTAAAAAAAACTCTAATTTTACATGCGTCGATATTTGAACGAATTTCCCTCCATTTCCATTTCCTTTTTTCCAGTGCGAATATTTTACTGAAATTGTTTTTTTTTCATTTTTTCACTCGAATCAATTTACTTGCGTATTAATCAGGATAATTATGTTTTTTTTTTTTGCAGACATACCAAACCCATAACAAAGTAACCAGTGATTTCGTATTCCTGGGCTCGTGCAGTTTAGTAGCAACGGCAGGTCATTCTTCGGAGAGTAAAAACGTGGCGTTATGGGATTCGTTGCTTCCACAGAGAAAGGCTCTAGTCACTTGTTAGTATTAAAAAAATAAAATAAAAATCGAGCAAAACTGACTGAAGTCATAAGTGTGCAAAAATTAATATTTATTATTCTTACCTGCAGGTTTCCAATGCCACGATCAAGGAGCTTCGAGTATACTATACGCACCTCAACACCAATTACTCATATCGGCCGGTAAAAAAGGCTATGTTTTTATATTCGATTTGAGGCAACGCCGTCTCATGTACAGATCGCAATTGCACGACTCACCGATTAGATGTTTAGCCTTGGACCCGCACGAGGAATTTTTCGTTACTGGCGCCGCAGACGGTGATATTAAAGTACGTATCGGGGGTTTTGGCAGAGCCTCCATCTTGCTCTTGAACTGCTCATTTCATTATTAAATTTCTTTTTACTAATTTTGGTGAAATTTTCGCAGGTGTGGGGATTAGCTGCTCATCAGCTAATGTGCTCATTCCCCGGTGAACACGCCAGGTCGAGCTTTTTCAAGCACATAGGCCAAGGAGTTACGCAACTTTACGTAGATTCCGGTGCTAGGCTGTTTTCATGCGGCGCCGATGGCTCCATGAAAGTCAGGCAGTTGCCGGAAAGAGATTTAGTTCATACATATTACTAGTCATGTGAGTATTTTCGAGCTTATAATACTTAATTACACCCTCTACCCACATCCGCAGTACCGTGTTATCAGAATATTTCTCTTCTATTTTTCGTTATCATTATTGCAAAAATTCTTCATCGTAAAATTTTTACGATTTTCAAAATTTTATGCATTTTAAAATTTGGCGAGAATTTAGAAAAGACGAGCTTCAAATTCCGATCAATTTTTGTGGTTTTAAAAATTTAATAAAAAAATTGAAAATAAGAAATTGCTTATCCAATTTTAAGAAAAAAAATTAAACGTCAATTTTTGAACTTTGGTAGTTTGTTTAGTGGATAAAATATTCAAAATTTAAGACATCTTCAAAATTTTCTGAAAATCAAAAATTTTAAATGTGGTAAATTTTTGAATTTTTAAAACTTGGTAATTTTTGAACTTTACCTAATAATTTTTTGAAAATTGATCAATTTTTAAAATTGAGCTGAACTTTAAAAAAAAATCAAAAGTTAATTTTCAAAGTTTACTCAGTTTTTACTATTTTTAAAATAGGCTAAAAATTAAAAATTTTGAAATTTTAATAAATTTTAAAAACTAGTTCAATTTTTAATCGTTTTTAAAATTTTTGGTCAAAATGTGAAGTTTATGATTTTCCAACTTTAATCACATTTTTGAAATTGCATGAATTTTCAAAATTCAAATACCCCTCAAAAAAATTGAAAGTTGATTTTCAATCAATATCATAATTTTTTAGGATATTGAAAATTTGATCAAATTTGTCATCTTGAGCTAAATCAATTTTTAAAATGATGTTTTTTTTAAGAGTTCAAAAAGTGAATTTTCGACGTTTGATATAAAATTTGAAATTTATCAATTTTTGAATTTGATAAATTTTGAAATATTGTATTTTTTCCTTTATTTTGTTAATCTTTCAACTAAAAAAAAATCAAAATATCAATTTTCAAAGATTTTAAAATTTTAAAATTTGGCACTTTTGAAAATTTGATGAAACTACAAATTTATTCTTTTCTAAATTTATTAGTCCAATTTTTGAAATTAAATCAATTTTAAAAATTCATCGAAATTTAAAAAAAATAATAGCAATGATTTTAAAAATTTGGGTAAATTTTTAAAGGCATTCTTCAAAATTTGGCGAATTTTCAACGTTGATAAATTTTAAAATATGTTATGTCAATTTCTAAAATTTGGTCAAATTTTCAAAAAAATAAAACCGTTGAATTTTTTAAGTTGAATGGTTTTTAAAATGATTTTTGAAAATTTTGAAATTGTAATTAGGTAATTCAATTTTTTTTTTGGTTATTTTAGTTCAAGTATTAATTTTTTGAAATCGGATAAATTTTAAAATTTGGTCCATTTATAAAATTCATTTAATTAAAAAAAATATAGCTATGAAAATGAATTCAATGTTTGGTAAATTTTTACATACCGATAACTGAAAATTTTACAAATTTTTTAGTCATTAAATCTTTTTCAAAAAAAGAAAATAATAACGATAAATGTTCAAAATTGAATGAGTTCTTAATATTTTCAAACGTTGACAAGAAGTTAAATCTTCAAAATTTGATGGAAATTATTACAAATTTTTTAGATTTTTAATTTTAATAAAAATTCCGCTGAATTTCCAAACAAAATTGAAAAGTGGATTGTAAATTTGATGAATTTTTATCATTACCTATTTAAAAAAGTGAAAGAAAATATCAATGTAGATAAATTTGGTAAGTAAGTTTTTCACTTGCAGTACCTAAATTTTTAAAATTCATCTAAATTAAAAAAAAAAATGCAGTAAATTTGACGAGAATTGAAAATTTTAATAAAATTTTGGAATTTCATCAATTTTTCAAATTCGACTAAATTAAAAAAATAAGTTTAATGAGTTCTTATCATTTTCTAAAATTTGATAAAAAATAAAATTCGAAGTAAATATTTAAAATTCGGTGTAAGGTAAACTTGTAAATTTTAGATTTTGATAAATTTTTTGCATTATTTTTGATAAATTTTTAAAATTCGGCTATTATTTCCCGAAAAAAAATTGAGAAAGTGAATTTTCAAGTTCATTAATGAGTTTTTACCATTTTCAAAATTTGATTTTGAAGAATTTACCATTTTTAAATTTTAATAGAATTTCAAACGCCAATTTTTAAAATTTATTTACATTTTTTTGAAAATTGAAAATTTTAAGATTTTTGAATTTTAATGATTTTTTTAAGTTTTATCCTTTTCTAAAATTCAACTAAAGTTTTGAAAATAAAAAATTATAAATTTTTTTAAATAAGTCATTTTTGAAATACGACAAAAAGAAAATTTTTGTTATACCTAAAATTAATTTTTAAAATTCTACAAAATTTTCAACAAAAAAAAATTCAAAAAAGTTTTCAAACATATTTTTTTTTAAATGGGTATGAATTTTTAGGTTGAATTGGATTTTACCATTTTCAAAATTTGATTTAATAGATAATTTTCGAATTAGCCATAAATAACTTTCAAAGGGTCAATTTTTATAATTTGGCTAGATTTTTCTAAAAAAAAAAGGTCAAATTTCAAATTTTTGTAAGTTTTTATAATTTAAAATTTTTTTAAAATGTAGTAAAAATTATCAAATTTCTTCATTTTTAAATTTCAATAATTTTTAAAAAGTGGATCAGTTTTTAAAATTGGACCAGTTTTTTGAATTGAACAGTTTTTTAAATTCAGAAAATTTTTCAAAATGTCGATTTCTAAATTGTTACGAATTCGTACAATTTTCGAAATGTAATTCATCTTCAAAATTTGACGATTCGTGTGAACTCATGGCACGGCGCTGTTCCCTCGCCACCCTCTTCTTCTCCATTAATGTAAATAAATACAGGTAACTAACCCATATCTTTTTCTACTTTTGTTTTTTCCAGGTTAGAAGACGTTATCGATATGCTTTTTTTTTCTAAAATTAGAAATTATTTTTAAAATTTCAAATAAACGCTCCCTCATCGTATATAAGAATAATCAGGTTATATCTTCGGAGAATTTTTTAAAATTCAAAAATCAAAGGAACAGTAAATATATATATATCGTATACGAACTTAAATTTTTTTTAAATAATTTGTACGCGAAGTGGGATACCATTTTCAAACTTGGCGAATATTGTAGTAGAATTATGTATTTAAAAAAAATTATATCAGTATTAATACGTATTTAATCTTTACCAGGCTCGTTTCTCGTTATCACCATGATAACACAATACAATTTTTATTATTATTTTTTCGTTTCATTCATCGCGCAGTGCAATACCATTTTGTTGTTTAATATACTTAATATTTATGCTAGTTATAAATAAAAGCGAGTTCGCGTGTATTTTTTACGATTTAGCGAAAGGACAAAAAGCGAATTCGCCCAAGCGTCGAATTATTTTATCGCGATATGATACTTTTAGATAGATTTTCCAAAGCAAATATTGTCATACGCTATATATTATTATATTTACTTATATTACCCCGTCGATTTTGTTTTCCTCGTCAAAAAATACCTAGCGTAGTGGGAATTGTGTGTTTTTTTTTTAACTACATCATGCTAAAAGTACAAATAAATCTGGCGTTTGGATAGTATTACGATCGATGATATTCGTCGTAATGTACCAGATTGATTTAAAAGTCATTTTAACCTGAAATTTTATTTTATTTTATTGGAATTTTTTTTAGCACTTATCTGCTCATTGTTACCATACATATATTTTTGTTTATTCCGTGTTTCTTTTCTCTCTCTCTCTCTCTCTCTCTCTCTTTCTTGTTTAGCTTAGTGTTTCTCTTTATATTACTTATAGATAAAGATTAAATTGTATTTGTATATTTATATGTCAACTATGCCAGACGTACGTACGTATATACATATTAAACGGCTTAGATATTTATTTCTTCGAAGTTTCCCTCCCTCTCAGACCCACACGAGTAGTCCTATTTGAGAGGCTATGTTGTTGAAGAAAAAAAAATATTAAAAAAATATCAACATACACAATATTAATACGTAGTTTTATTTATTTAATTTTATATAAAAATTTTATAAATTTGGACGATATGTAAATTTACATGATTATTTTAAACGTTAAAGCATTTGTTTTCTTCTTCTTTTTTTTGTAGCATTTTAAGTCGTGTATTTAGAACTTTTTTTTGTTCGTTTGTTTTTCTTTTTTTCGTAGGTAAAAAAACCTATACAAATACTCAGTTAGGTTTAGATAAAGGAGAGTGTAGAGTAGGTGTTTTATTAGGGTTTTTTTTTCGTATCGAGTTTTTGATGGAAGGATACCTGTGCACGTTTTATAATTCGTCCATTTTGAGTACTTTTTAAAGGTGTTTGTGGAAAGGAGAGGGGCATTTCAATACATAATAATATTGTTTTGTCGATGACTTTGGTCGATTTATTGGTTATTTTACTTTTTATGTGTCTTATTATATGAAAAGAGATTTTAAACTTATAGTCGAGGTCTACGAATTGCTCGGCTCCAAAAGGTTTCTTCGTTTTTTTTTTTTGTTTTTTTTTTCTAAATAGGTACTAACTGTTTTGTGAGAAAAAGAAATATTGTTGTCAAAAAACAATTTTCTAAATAACAAATTTGACGAATTAAAAAAAAAATAATGAAAAAAAAATTTTAAAAAGGAAAAAATAAATTATTTTGAGAACTTTTTTTTTTAAATTTGTTATTTATTTATTATTTTGAATATTTTCATCAAACTTATGTAAATTTTTTTGAAATTTTATTTGAATTATGTTCTTCGAATTTTCTTAAGAAA
Source organism: Balanococcus diminutus (assembly GCA_959613365.1). NCBI lineage: Eukaryota > Metazoa > Arthropoda > Insecta > Hemiptera > Pseudococcidae > Balanococcus > Balanococcus diminutus. The sequence goes on along the minus strand of OY390718.1, from coordinate 14,708,439 downwards.
TAGGTGTAATATTTTTTTAAAATAACTATTGTTCGAAATGAAAATATTCAAAATTATGTGCAAAAAATTTATACTCTGCTTTCGGTTAAAATTTCAAATCAATTTCTTCGAATTACATTTAAAACTAAAATTTTCAAGAATAAAAAATTCAATTTTTTTATTTAAAATTGATCTACTTTGTTCAAACTCAATTTTTTAATTTTATTCAAAATATAATTAATAATAAGATGCTGAGAATATTTTATTTATTTTAAAAAAATACCTAAATAAAAATAAGAAACATTAAAATTGTGTATAAAGTATTTTTTCTTCAAATTTTTTTCAAAAACAAATTTTCAAAAATTCAAAATTATGATATTTTGTTCATAATTTATTCATTTCGAGTCGTATTGGAAAAACAGGGTTTTCCAAATTTCGTTCAAAATCTTTTTTTTTTCATTTTTATTTGAAAAAAAAATGGAATAAATTTTTGATTCTTAAAACTCTGATGAAACTCAATTCTTTGTAATTTCATTCGAATACATTTCTTTCAAATTTTATTGAGAATTTTCTTTTTTTGTGTCTCAAAACCAAATTTCTTAAATTTTTATTTTAAACATGAAAAGTAAAGTTGCGATTCAAAAGTTGTTTTTTTTTCAAATTTTGTTCAGAATTCATTCTTTTTAAAGTTTAACCAGAAAGGACTTTTTTCAAATTTCGCCCAAATTCAAGTTTAAAAAAAAATTCTTGAAAAAAAGAAAATTGAAATTGGATAAATTTTTAATGCTTGAGTAAATTTTGTTGAAACCAATTTTTTTCTAAAAAATAAAGCTGAGGTTGAAATTTTTTTCCAAATTTTTCTTCAAAAATAATTATTTTTCTAAATTCAAAAATATCAGTTGCTCAAATTTTTATCTGTTTGAAATTTTCTAAAAAACGATATTTCATTATCTAATTTCAAAATTCCCGAAAAAAAACTAAAATTTAGATTGATTATTTTTTTTCAAATGTTAAAACCCAATTTGTTGAAATTCAGTTTGACTATGTTTTTTTTTTTAAATTTTGTTCAGCATTTTTATTTTTATTTTTTACTGTTGCTTAAAATTTTATTCAAAAAATGAAAATAAAAAGTTGCGATTAAAAACCTTTTGTTTGAAATTTTTTTCAAATTTTTTTTTTTAAAAATTAAAAAATATCATATTTAATGCAAAATTTATTCTTCTTGAATTTTATTGCATTTTTTTCTAATTCCTCCCAAACTTAGTTTTTATATATACTTAATTAGGTAATGATTGCTGAAAATTAATTTTCAAATTTTCTTTTGGTTTTTTTGATTTTTTTTTCAATGTTGATGAAAATTGAAATTTTTAAAATTTAATTCGAAAAAAATTATAGAGTTAATTTTTTCAAATTTTATTCAAAGCAAAAATTTCTTGAAGTTTAGTTTTAAAAAATCATAATTTTTGAATTTAACATTTTTTCATATTTCGTTCAAACATCAATTCTTTTCATTTTCATAAAAAAATTGTTTAAAATCAATTTAATTTTTTTATGTTCCAAATTTTGTTGAAATCAATTTTTTAAAATTTAAATTCGAGTGTAATTTTTTTCAATCAGACGTGTAAAACTTATATTATAACTTTATAAGTATTTTCTGAAAATTTTGTTGGGAAAAGTTTTTAAAAATATATTATATATATTTTTTTAATTAAGTAAAAATCCAAATTTTTAAAATTGAAATACCTAATTATGTTGAAAACATTTTTTTTAAAACTTTGTTGAGACTCATTTTTTTAATCTTATAGGAAAACAGTTTTCCTTGAATCTATTACAAATCATTTTTTAATATTGTTTGAAAAAATTTTCAAAAAAAAAAAATCTAGTATACTATTTCTTTCTTTGTGCCTTTTAAAAAATAATAAAATAATATTTTTTATATTGGACCTCTCTACCATTTTTTGAATAATTTAGAAAAAAAAAATTGTTCAAATTTTCAAATTTTGTTGAAAATCTAATTTTTTTTGAAATTCTCTTGAATGTTTTTTAAACGTAATTTTTTTCATTTTGTTAAACATTTTTTGAAATTTCAGATTTTATTCTGTTTCAATTTTTTTGTCGTTTACCACTAATTTTTGGTTATTACGAGCAAATTCTTCTGTAAATGAATTTTTTTTAAAATCGTCGTCGTTGAATCGTCTTTTTTTAAGTGAAAAAAAACACCTCTTCCCTCTCCATTTTTCTGCAGGTGAGATTTCCGGACGTATCAAAAACTCGATACAGCTTTCATTATAACAACTATGAGGAGATAACACCGTAACGTAATTTCTTATTCACATACGCGTAATTTTTCATTTACGATTATTACCTATGACAATCGCCGATATTTTTCAACGTGCAATTTTATTTCGATAGAAAAAATCGAAAACCAGTTTACGTGACAATGTAAGTTTACTTTTGATCACAATGGCGTCCTTATCGTGATCCATACTTGGGCCTACTTGACAGCGACAGCTAAAACAATGGGTAAATGAGTTCGGTATATTGGAATTTTTTTTCTTCATTATTGGTATTTAATTATAACCAGATTTAGAGTAGTTCCTGATTTTGATATGTGTTAATTTTTTTTTTATTATTTTTTTTTTTGTAATAAATTTGTGATATTGTACAAGGTTTTTTTTTACCTTTTTAATTCTAAACGAAAAAAGAAAAGAAGAAAATCGGGTATGGAATTTGATAAAATATTTAAAGAAAGTTTTTTTTTTTTTATACTGAACTCTTTGAGGAAATTTTACTCGAACTGGAAAACATGAAAAATTGCAATGTGCTTATTATTTTTGAAAAAAAAAAGATTTAAAAAATATATAATTTAGATTAAGTACGCGTTTTATTTTAAATTTAAGGTTGTTTTATCTTATATCGAAGTGTATTCTGAAATATTACTTATTTAAGGTAGTATTAAATTTTCATTTCTATTTATTCGGCTTGTTAGTTGCTCTTCATCGTGCTTCGCTTTTTTTCTTCTTTCTTTTCTATTATCTCGATAGGTATTTCTCTTTCCACTTCCTTTTTATTTTTATTGTTTTCTGTTTTGTTGTTTTTTTTTTCTTTCTTTTCAATTACGTGAGTAGAGATGTTGTTTTGTTCGTGGTAACGAATGAAAATGAAAAAGGAGCCTTGTGCGAGATGGATGGTTTTGCGTAGAGCATCGTATCTGCTAATTTTCATTTTACCAATGATCATTCATTCTTGGACAATATTTTATCGTTATTTTGTTATTACTATCAAGTATATAAATTTATAATTATGAAAAGGAAACGGAAAAAATTAAAAGAATGCTTGCGAATACGATAACGAGTTTGTGATGTTGTAGCGAAGTTGATTGGCTGTTCCTTAATTCACGTATTTTTAATTATTGTTGTTTGCAAAATCGTATTGTGATATGTACATGGTTACAAATGTTATGGTTCTTCTTTAAAAAATTTAAAATATACGAGTATAAAGTATGGATTGTTTCTTTTTTTTTTTCAAAGCTGTATTTCATTTACATTCCGAAAGAACTACCTACCTATCAGAATTGACTGTAAGGACCCCTAAAAATAGTTTCAAATTTCAAAAAATGTTCATACGTCTTCAAAGATTTATTTAATTTTTGAAAATTGACCAAAACGACCAAATTGAAATGTATTAAAAATTTATTTCAATTTCAAAGTTTTATTAAATTTTTACAAAGGCTATAGCAAGATAAGCATAGGTGAATCGGCCTCAGACGCCATTTTCGAATTTTTTTCAAAAAATCTTTTTGTAGTGGTAAAAGATGATTTTAGAACGTATCGTGAAATTCCCATCCCCCTCGAGGGGGCTGGTACCTCGAAAAACATGGTTTTCACTTTTTCGGCGTTATCTCAGCCGTTTTTCGGCCGATTAAAGTGAAACATGGTGGATGGTAGAGGGTTACGAGTACCAATATGCGCAATTTTTTTCAGATTTTTCTGACCTTGAAAATGACCTTGAAATGCGTTTTGAAAACTTTGACAGCCGTTTAAAAAAAAACAAAAATACACGCATACCGCGATAAAATTACCATATGTTTTTAGGTGTATTTTGAACCTCTGTGCATTTTTTTGGATTTTTCCGAGTGGTGGAAATTGCCTAAAATGGCGAAAAACCGCGTTTTTTCAACATTTTACGCATGTACGCAGGGTGAAATTGAGTTTTGGTTGTACGCGCACATTATGCAGTACAATTCATGTATTAACAACCATTTCAAGACGTATTTTGAAATTTCGCCCCTTTTTAGGGAGGTGGTGCCTCAAAAACCACGATTTTCATCGTTTTCAAATATTTTTCAACCGATTGAAGTGAAATTTGGTGTACAGGGGAGGGTTCTGAGTGGAAACAACCCCAAATTTTATCAGATTTTTTTGACCTTAAAAACGACCTCAAAACGTGGTTTGAAAACTTTGACAGCCGTTTAAAAAAAAACTAAGATACACGTACATCTCAAAAAAATTACCATATGTTTTTAGGTGTATTTTGAATCACCATGAATTTTTTCAGATTTTTTCAAGTTGTGGAAACTGTCTAAAATGGCAAAAAACCATGTTTTTTCAACGTTTTTTGCGTGTACGCAGGGTGAAATTTGGTCACAAATTTTTTTCCTCATAGTACATCACTAAGCACTCCCTCGTACACCTTTAGCCCGAATTTCAGCTCAATTCGTTCATTTTTCGCGAATTCGGTTTTTTCACTTCTTTTGCGTGCATGAAATTGCAATAATCACAAGAAATGATGAAATCAAAAAACTAATCGCGAATTCGGTTTCTGCGTGTCAAACTACCCCGATTTAGACCCCTTGCGCCAAAATTTTGCCCAAAATTTAAAAAATTGCATTTTTTAAAAATCGAACATGAAGAGAAAAAAATATATTTTTAACTAAAAATGCAATTTTTTAAATTTTGGGCAAAATTTTCGCGCAAGGGGTCTAAATCGGGGTAGTTTAAAAATTGATTTCATGTCAAAAATTCTAAATTAAAAAATATAATTATAAACTTTTTTCAAAATTTTGAGAATTTTCCAATTTATAAAATTTTACATATTTTGAGCATTTTTTGAATTTTTGAATTTTATAAATTTTGGAAATTCTACGCATTGTAAAAATTACTCGAAATTTTGGAAAATTATTCGAATTTTGAAAATACCTCAAATTATAAAAAATTACAGAATTTTAAAAATTCCTAAAATTTTGAAAATTTTGAAAATTTCTCGAATTATAAAAATATTTTAAATCTCAAACATTCCTCGAATTTATAAAATTCCTCGAATTATGAAAATGTAATTTTCAGAATAGTTTCAAAAAATTAAAAAACTTTCACGTTCTTGAAATTTTGAACAATTTTTCAACTTTAGAAATTTCCTCAAATTTTAAAAATTCTTCGTTTGATGAAAATTTTTAAAATCTTGAAAAGTTCTCAAATTTTAATAAACTTCCAATCAAGAACATTCTTTAAATTTTGAAAATTTTGATCATCTTTCGAGTTTTGAAAATTCTTCAAAGTTATAAAATTTCACGAATCTGGGCAATTCTTCCAATTTAAATTTTTTTTTGAATTCTGAAAGTTCCTCAAATTTTAAAGTTTAAAAAGCTTCAAAAATGCCTCGAATTTCAAAATTTATTTTTCAAAATTTCAAAAAATTAGACTACTTTACACATTCTTAAAATTTTGAACAATTTATCCATTTTTATACAATATTACTCAAATTTTAAAAATTTTTAATAAATTTTCAATCTTGAACATTTTTTGAATTTTAAAAATTTCACAAATTTTTGACCAACTTTTGAATTTTGAAACTTTAGGAAATTCTTCAAATTTATAAAATTTCTCGAAGTCAAAAAATTCCTCTAATTCTGAAAGTTCCTCAAATTTTAAAAATTTCAAAATCATCAAAAATCTGAGAAACTTTAAACTTTTTTCAAATTTTGAATAATTTTTCAATTTTAAAACACTTCGAAAATTTTAATAATTCTCTGAATGTTGAAAATTTCTCAAATTTGATTTTTTTTTTATTTTGAACAAATTTAAAATTTTGAACAGGTTCTTTTGAATTTTGAAAAATTAAAAAAAATTTGACCAACTTTCGAATTTTAAAAACGTTTTCAATAATTTAAACATTCCTTGATTTTACAAATTTTTCAAACTTCAATAATGTTTTAAGCATTCTTTGAATTTTGTAATTTTGAAAAATTCCAAACATTATCCAAAATTTCTAAAATTTTCAATTTTTGAACATTCCTCAAAGTTTTAAAATTCCTCGAATTTGAAAAATGCTTTGAATTTGAAAGATTTCTCAAATTGAGAATAGTTCTTGAATTGTATATAAGCATTTCTAACATTTTAAAAATTCCCGAAAAAATTTCAAATCCCAAATATTCTTTGAATCATTAAAAAAATATAAAAGCTTCAACTATTCTTGGAATTTTGAAAATTGCTACAATTCGGGAAATTCCTTGAATTCAGAAAGTTCCTGGCATTTTTTAAATTTGAAAAGCCTTGAACAATTTTTGAATTTTCAACATTTCTTAATTTTTAAAATTTTTAAAATTCAAAAAAATGTTGAAGATTTAAAATTCATTAGAAATTTTTAAAATTTGAGGAATGTTTAAAAATATGAAAATTGTTCAAAATTTAAAGTATACGTGTAAAGTTTTCCAATTTTTTAGAATTTCGAAAATTAAATTTTTGAAATTCAAGGAATTTTTGAACCTTTATAAATTTTTAAAATTTGAGGAACTTTCTGAATTCAAGGAATTTTTTTAATTGAAAGAATTTCCTGAATTCGTAAAATTTTATGAATTCGAAGAATTTTCAAAATTTATCAAATTTTTAAAATTTATCAAAATTTTAAAATTAAAAGATTGTTTAAGATTTGAAATTTATTGGAAAGTTTTAAAATTTGAAGAATGTTTAAAAATTGGAAAATTATTCAAAATTTGAAGAATGTGTAAATTTTTCCGATTTTTTGAAATTTTGAAAATTAACGTTTTTAAAATTCGACGAATTTTTGAAACTTTTTAAATTTTTCAAATTTCAAATATGTGAAACATTCTTTTGGCTTTTCAGAATTCAAGGAATTTTCTAAATTGAAAAGATTATCAAAATTCCTAAAATTTTCAATTTAAAAATTTGAGAAATGTTCAGAAAATTGAAAAATAGTTCAAAATTTGAAGAATGTGTAAAGTTTTCCAAATTTTCCAAAATTTAAAAATTGATTTTTTAAATGTTTTGAAAGGTTAGGTGCGTTCTAAAAATTGATCCAGATGAGCTAAGTACAAAAATTTATTCAAACTGAAAATCTGATTTTTTCATTAAATTTTGAAAACAATAAATTTTGATTTTAGAGAAAAAGTGATGTTTCCGTGTTTGATCGTGGAGATTTGTGCACTGGGAAGTGGAAAATGAAGCATAACCAGGGATACCATTTGCACGTTCGAGGTCTCTTATTTACTATTCGCTTCCTAATTGGCGAACAAATTGTACTCCAGTGCTAATTTTAATTTAAAATTCATCCATCTTTTTTTTTTCGAAAAAATTTATGCTCCGATTGGTGCTTAATACTTAACTGTGCGTATAGTAGGTATATATGGATCAGACACATTGGCACGTATAAATTTAGAGTGCAATTTACTTCCTAAACACGAAGGTACAAACCGAACGAGTTCAACAAGGTCAAAATTAGTTCGACGACATTTCACGAGTGACCAAACGATGGTGATGGGCGTAGCATGTGGTTATAGGTACATACATGATACACACATCACAATTTGCCAATGTGATTATCAACAATGTGTGCGTAAATGATTTGCAAGGACGTAATAAATTGATTGATATTACGAAAAAAATATTTTCAAAGTTTCGTTCAACTTGCCAAGTCTATACATATAAACGAGTAAATATGTATTGGAGTTAATTTTTAACACGTTTTTGTTTTTTACTTCTTTTTATTTTTTTTTTTGAGGAAACGAGGATGTTGTCTATAAAAATTTAGAAGGTCGTAATTTACGTATTTACAAGCAAATGAGTACCTATACCTATTGTATATTTTAATCGCAGCAGGGAATTTGCATTCGAGCAGCAGTTGTAGCCCCGTGTATGATTCAACGATGCATTTTATGCAACCATTCGTGATTCTATCATTTCATTTATCAAATAATATACTCGTACACCTAAGGTAATAAAACTGCGCTGATTTCATAACACCTATAAGGAAATATGTTTCCAATAACGTACCACTATATGCAGGTGCAAAGATGGTAAATGCTTGTTGACATTCACCTAGACCTAATTGCATTATACGTCATTGCTGAGGTTGTGTTTAAAAAAAAAAAAAAAATTATTCATTGTAGGTATATTTATAATTTCTAACTCGTCGATTATTCTAAAATATTCATATTACGCGAACTTGAAGCAGTAGGTATATTGTTTTAGTTTTTTTTTCTCATGATTTATGATTTATTATCATGTCCCTTGAAGACTCTTCCTTGTTGCAACGATTAAGTTGTGTTTTTATGCTTACGTTAGTTTTTTGTTGAATGGCGCAGGTGGTAATGAAAATTAATTTCATTTCTAGAGTTATATGACGAGCTTTTATGGTTTTTGGGTAATTTTAGAAGACTTGGGGCATCATAAATATACAACAGGAATTTTTGAAAATAATACCTTATTCGAGCATGATTATAAGTTACAATAGAATAGCATTATTTGCACGCGAATAATACTAATGGTGTGATTTTTTTTTTAAGAAAAAAGCTTGAAATATGATACCTACTTAATCGATTTGCAAAATACAAAAAAAATTGAAAATATAATTTGAAAACTAATGATTTTTCAATTTTAAAATTTTTTCAAAAAATTGTTTCTTTTATTATAAAGGAACAATAATTATTGTTTTCTATCATGTGATTTCCCCTCTCTGCCTTTAAAATGCAAATTTCATCGAATTAATTTTAGATTTTTCCAAATAAATATTTTGCAAATTTTTGGAATCTAAAAAATTTTACCAATAAAATTTTTGGAATTAGGCCTAGGTATAAGTAAAAAAAAAATATTGCAACAAATTTTTTTTGAAAAATTGCAATGCTTTTTTTAAAAGAAAAATTGAAGAATTAATTTTTAAACATTTTTAAAACTTTCCCGAAAAAATAATATCTGCAATTATTCCAAAAGAAAAATTTCTGTAATTTTTCCGATTTTTTTGCAATTATTACAAAAGAAACATTCTTGCAATTATTTTAGAAGAAATTTGAAAAAATTTTACCAGCAAATAAGCTACAATTTTTTTTTTGAAAAAAAGTTGAAGAATTCATTTTTGGAAAAAAATTAAACTTCTTTCTTTCTAAAATAATTTTTCTTGTTTTTTTTTTTTTTTTTTTTTTGTAATAATAACTCATGCATATTTAGTTCTTCCCTCGCAAAACTTTTTTTGAAAAAAAGTAAGAAACTTGTTGCAATTTTTTTTAAAAAGAATATTTGCAATGTTAACGAGACGATTTCTTGACAAAGTTTCAGTAATTTTCAATGTTGAAAAAAAAATCAAAAATTACTTCGAGCTTTACTGTAGTTTTTTCTAGTAGTAGGTATATTTTTCTTTAATTTTTAAAAAATGGTTCAAAATTCTTCTACCTAAGTACCTAATAATTTTTTATGACAAATTGAAAATATTTTGCAAAAATAGTTTTTCTCTTTTTTTATGCAAAAAAAAAAATGGTTGCAAACAATTTTGAAATTTTTTTCAAAACATGAGTTTTTCCTATTTTTTTTTAAACAAAATTTTGAGTACCTATTTGTTGCCAGCAATACATCAAAACCTTTTTATTCTTCTGATAATGATATTTTTTTGCAATCCTTTATTGAGAAAAAATAGTGAATATTTTTCTAAAATTTATTTTGTCATATTTCAATTAATTAATAAAATAATTATTTAAAAAAAATTTTAATTTAATTTAATTTTTAAATTATTTGAATTTATAATTATATAAGTAAATAATATTAAAATTCTTGAAGAAAAAATTCATTCAAAAGCATTTTTAGAATTTTGTAAAAAAAAACAAACTCTATTGAAAATAATTTTTAAAATATTTAATATGTATTCAAGTATTTTCCAAAAATAAATAATTTCAGAAAATTTTTAAAGAAATTTTGTCACAATTAAAAAAATTTTCATTGAGAATTTCCGACCATTTTTCAAAAACAAAAACCGTTATTTTTTCACTATAATACATATAGTAAGTATATCGTCATTTTTTCAAAAAGAAAATTTATATTTCGAGAATATTGCAAAAGAATGTTACAAAGTAATTCCCAAAAATTTTCCATTTTTCTTTTGAGAATTTTTCGTAATCAACAAATTCAAAGAATTTTGATGTTTTATGTAAATCGAAAGTTGGCAACCCTGCTATGAAATTTATTCAACTTTTTCTATCGAAATAATTTTTTTGCATCAACAGGAGCCATTTAAGTCCAGTTTTGCGACCAAGCAGATGCTATTTTCGTTTTTTGTAATTCGAAATTCTCGATTTTTTAGCGATCTGCAACTTTTCAACTCCCTGGTAGGGTGGGAAAATCGATATCAAATTTGAAGGTCAATGGTCTGGGGAGGTGTAGAAACTCAAATTGCACTTTTTTAGTGCTGTGATCGAGGTACCATGTAGGTGGCACTACCCAAGAGTGGCAAAAAACTGCGTTTTTTTCAAAAGTGACCCTACTTTGAGAGCCCCTAGCTCCACTCCTTTGAGAGGTAGGGGGCTCAAATTTTTTTTAGGAGGTTCTCAACTCAAAGTAAACCACCTCTGTGAGTTTGGTCGAAATCCGAGGTATGTTTTTATTTTCACTCCACCCTAATAATTATGTATTTTTTTTTTCAAAACTTTGTTGCAAACAATTTGCAAAAATTTGTTTTTGAATATTTTTTTTTTAAATTTTCATCAGAGAAAAACTGTAAATACTTAGATACATTTTCATAAATTTCTTTAAATATTTTCTAAAAAATCATTTTTTTTCAAAAACAAAATTTTGTGAGTTTTTCAAAATACCTATTTTTTGCAACTTTTTTTCTTGCATTGAAATTTTTAAAACGTTTTTCTTAGACCAAAAATAGCAAATATTTACAAAAAATGAATTTTAACATTTCATTTTTTAAAAAATTCTAGAATTTTGCAAAAGGTAGGTATTGTTGTGAGTGATTTAAAAAAAAAATTGTTGAAAAAAATTAAAAACAATTTCCAAAAATGAATTTTGTCATTTTTTTTTCAAAACATGAATTTTGTCATTTTTCTCCAAAAATAAATTTTGTCATTGTTTTCAAAAAAAACAAAAATTGTAATTTTTTTTCAAAAAAAGAATTTTGTCATTTTTCTCCAAAAATGAATTTTGTCAATTTTCTCCAAAAATGAATTTTGTAATTTTACAAAAAATGCGAATTTTGGCATTTTTTCAAAAAATAAATTTTGTCATTTTTTTCAAAAATAAAATTTTAGGAATTGAAAAAATAATTGCGGCAATTTTTCTTCTTGCATTGAAATTTTTAAATCGTTTTTCTTAGACCAAAAATAGCAAATATTTACAATAAATTAATTTTGACATTTCATTTTTTTTTTAATTCTAGAATTTTGCAAAAAGTAGGTATTGTTGTGAGTGATTTAAAAAAAATTGTTGAAAAAAATTAAAAACAATTTCCAAAAATGAATTTTGTCATTTTTTTTTCAAAACATGAATTTTGTCATTTTTCTCCAAAAATAAATTTTGTCATTGTTTTCAAAAAAACAAAAATTGTCATTTTTTTCAAAAAAAGAATTTTGTCATTTTTCTCCAAAAATGAATTTTGTCAATTTTCTCCAAAAATGAATTTTGTAATTTTTTCAAAAAATGCGAATTTTGGCATTTTTTTCAAAAATAAAATTTTAGGAATTGAAAAAATAATTGCTGCAATTTTTCTTCTTGCATTGAAATTTTTAAAAAGTTTTTCTTAAACCAAAAATTGCAAATATTTTCCAAAAAATATACATTTTGCCAATATTTTAAAAATAATTTTTCAAATAAAACTGTTGAAAATAATAAAATTTTCAAAAATTATTTTTTTTTGAAAAAATTTCAAAAATTTTCAAAAATAAATTTCGTTAATTGAATTTTGAGAATTTTTCAAATAATTTTTGTTTCTCCTTGAATTTTACAAATGAAAAATACTCGTAGGTCTTTCGCAAAAGTAATTTGTATTATTTTTTGAGAAATAAGTATATTTTCTTCCTGCAAAAAAATTGCAAAAATCTCAATCTTAACATTTTTTTTTTTTTTTTTATTCCGTGCAACGAACGTCAACAGCCCTTACAATTACGTAGGTACGTATCTTAAAAAAATTTCCATTTCATTCTACGAATTCAGATATGATATAATTTCAGTAGGTATCAATTGCCAAAAAAGTGAATTAATCTTTGGCATCACTCGAATGTCTAATAATTGCGAATTCTTCCTCAATATGCATCGTCATGACGCATGGCATTCGATTTATCAGTCTCGTTTTATCCGGGTAGTCTATCAACGACTCGACGAGTTTTGTTTTGGCTCAATAAAAATTACCCATAATGCGCGAAATAATTGACTCGTTATCGATCGATTAATCATCGTGGTAAAATACATAATAATAAAACCAAAAACGTGTACTCATAGGTGTAGGTCTAGGTACATCGTACGTATGTACATACAAACAATTATTATATAATACGATCACCATTTAGGAACAGGTTCGCGAACATCCATTTATTCTAAACTGGTTAGCAATGAGAGGACAGGATCGCGACGGTAATGTATTGTAAAAATGAAAATATGCTTCGATTTTAAGTTCAAATAAAACCAATGTTTTTGCGCAAATTGACTTTATATAGCCGAAGAGTTCGCCCCGGTGCGTAGGTAAGTGAACTATAGGCACGCATGTGGAAATTTTTTTTCATCAAATTCGTTTGTTACCTGTTACCGGTTTGACTAGTCGGCATAAATACGCAAAAAAGAAGAGCTATATTTAAAATTAGCATTTCGCATACCTCGTAGGTAAGGTACACTGTGCAGGTACCGGTAGTAACCTTAAACTTGATCATTTTTTCCCTCATTTTCAAATTCGCCGCGGTTTTCGAAGTTCTCTCGACTAATGTCATATATTCGTAGTGTGGTGCTAACGAATGATGTATTTTCGACTATGTGAGTGCATTTCGCCAACAATATGATATCATTTGTTGTGATCGCATGTCTAGCGTGGACATCGTGTTGTGCTTTGTCAGCGAATGGTGCAAAACAATGGTACGAGCAATTACCCAGTGAAAATCTGACCGGCGTGCCGAGGCGTATATTGGATAATGAGAAGTATTATCCGGCCTTCAAAGATTTCTGGTTGAGTATTATCGGAAAAACGGGCAATAACGAAAGGATCATTAAGGATGCCACTAAAAGACAGGTAAGCTGAAAGTATCTACTTGTATTTGGATAAATTTTTTCGAAAAGGTTTTAGGTTTAAATAGGCTTGTTTGTTGTGATTTAATTTTTTTTTATTTATTTCTATTTTTTTAAATGTTTAATTTATTAAATGTTCAATTTTTCATTCTTCAATTTCTTTCAATTTTTGATATTTTGAAAATCTTCCATTATTCAAATTCTTGATAATCTTAAAATTTTCCAAGTCTTCAATTCTATTCAAAACCTTCGATTGTTTTAAAATATTAAATTTTTCAACATGTTTAATTTTTGAAAATTTTTAATTTCCTTCAATATCTTCAATTTTCTCCAAAATTTTCAGTTACATTTAAATGTTTGATTTTTTATAATCGTCGATTTCTTTATTTAAAATTTTTTCACTAAGTATCAATTTTCCTAAATCTTCAATTTTCTTAAGAATCTTCAATTTGATTAAAATGTTCAATTTTTCAAAATATTTAGCTTATTTGAAGTTGATTTGAATTTGTTTTTTTCTCTCTTAAATGTTCATTTTTTTCAAAATGTTCAACTCCTCAAATCTTAAATTTTTCAATTATTCTTCAATTTCTTTCCTTTCAATTTTTGATGTTTAACAAATCTTCCATTTTTCCTTAATTTCTTCAAAATCTTAAATTTCTTTGTAATCTTGAACTTTGTAAGATCTTCAATTTGGTTTCCGTCTCTTCCCCCGAATCCCTTTTCCCGATGGACATTTTCCCGAATAAAAAAGTTCCCGAAAGTCAGTTTCCTGAATGTGTTTTCCCCGAATTTTTTCCCCCGAATTCTTTTTCCCGAATCCGTTACCCCGAATGATTTCCCGAAAATTTTCCCGAATTTTTTTACTAGTGAAAATGGCGATTTTTTCAAACAAATGTTGTAGATTGAGGTCCTAGGAATAATTTTGGTTATTATAAAATTTTCGATTACACCCTTCTCTCCCCTCCAATTTCGCATAATATGACTTATTTAATTAATATTATCAAAAACTGGGGGAGGTAGGGGTCCAATTGAAAAAATTTTCAAATAAAAGTTGTAGATTCAAGTCTTGAGAATAATTTTGGGTACTACAAAATTTTCGATTGAACCCCTCCCTTCCCTCCAATTTCGCATAATATGACTTGAATAATCAAAAACGGAGGGAGTAGGGGTCCAATTGAAAAAACTTTCAAATAAAAGTTGTAGACTGAGGTCTTGAAAATAATTTTTGTTATTATGAAATTTTCGATTAGACCCTTTTCTCCCCTCTAATTTCGCATAATAAATGACTTAGATACTTGAAAAGTTATAAAATTATTAAAAGGGGGGGGGGGCTAGGAGTCCAACTGAAAAAATTTTCAAACAAAAGGTATAGATTGAAGTCCTAGTAATAATTTTGGTTATTACAAAATTTTTGGTACGTACCATATCCCTTCCTTCACTAAATTAACCCCGAACTCAATGTCCCGAAGGACAATTCCCCGAATTAGTGATGTTCGATAGAGAGTGATTCGGGAGAAAAAATTCGGGTTTAAAAATTTCGGGGTAAAAATTTTCGGCAGAACAACTTTCAGGAACTTTTTCATTCGGGAAAACGTCCTTCGGGACGATGGATTCGGGAAAATGAACGGGAATCTTTCAATTTCTCTCAAAAAGCTTCAATATCTTTAAAATATTTTCAACATGTTCAATTTTCAAAAAAATGTTATCTTCTTCAAAATCTTCAATTGCTTGATACTTGATTTTCCACTTTTTAAAAACATCAGTTCTTTTCGAAATCTTCAATTTCTTTGAAATGTTTAATTTTTTGAAATAGTCATTTTATAAAATTTTCAATATTTTTAATAAGTCATCATCAAATTTTTAAATGGCGAATTTTCCAAAAACCTCAATTCTTTCAAAATCGTCGATCTTTTAAATTTTCATTAAAAAAAAAAAAAAATTCTCGACATTTTAAAAATAAATTTCTAGGTATCAACTATCAATTTCTTCAAAATCATCAATTTTACTGAATCTTTAATTTCTATTTTTTTAAATCCTCAATATATTGAAAATTATTTTCTTCCAATAATTTCTTCAAGATCTGCAATTTTACTAAATTTAAAAATCTTCAATATTTAAAATATTTGATTTTTTTAAATCCTCGATATTTTAAAAATCATTTTCTTCGAAATCTTCAAATTTACTGAATCTTAAAATTTTTTAAATCCTCGATATTTTAAAAATCAATTTCTTCAATATCTTCAATTTTATCAAATCTTCAATCTTTCAAAATCTTCAATCATTCAAAATCTTCAATCATTCAAAATCTTCAATCTTTCAAATCTTCTATATTTAAAAAAAAAATCCTTGATGTTTTAAAAATTAATTTTTTTAAATGCTTCAGTCTGATTATATCTTTAATTTTAAAAAAAAATTCTCGATATTTTAAAGACCAATTTCTTTTAATTTCTTCAAAATCATCAATTTTACAAAATCTTTAATTTCTTCAGGATGTTTAATTTTTTCATGACCTTCAACATTTAAAATTTTTTTATTATTCTTTAAAATTGTCATGTTCATTGGTTTTCAATATCTTAAGTTTCTTAAAATTCTTTGATTTCTTCATGATCTTCAAATTTTTTGAAATTTTCAATTTTCTTCAAAATCTTTATTTATTATGTTCAATTCTTTTTAATTTCAGTTTTTCAATTTCTAATTCTCTCAATACCATCAATTTTTTTATAATCTTCAATTACATTAAAATGTGCATTTTTTTCAAATCTAAATTTTATTCCACTTTCATTTTTCTCAACATCATCATTTTTTTTCGAATTCCCAATTTTACATTTTACATTTTTTGGATATCTTCAGTTTCTTCATAATCTCTTCATGTTCTTTAACTATTAAAACTTTAAACTTTCTTCAAATATCCTTGATATTGTAAAAAAAAAGTTGCTTCAAAAACTTCAATTTTTTCATTTACCTATCATCAAATTTTTCAAAATTTTCAATTCCTGAAAAATTCTTAAACTTTTCAAAATTATTACCATTTTTGAAGTTTTTTGATTTCTTGAAATTTAAGTTTTTAAGCAATCAAATTACGTCTTATAAACTCATTTAGAGAAGATAAAAATACATTAAAATTTTTAGTGTCGGTTTCTTTTGTGTTGTAGAATTAAATGTTATGTTTTTAAGAAGGGTTTCTCTTTGGATTCCCATTTTTCTATTGTTTCAATCTTTTCAAGATTGATTTTTTTTTTTTTAATTCAAACACCAGTTTCATGACTTTTTGAAACATTTTATTTGTAAATTAAAAAAAAATTACCCATAGACATTAATTTGATTTTGTTAACATTTTTAGAGAACTCTTCTTAAACAAATTTTTGCAATGATTTTGTTATTTTCAAAAGTTTAAAGTAGGTAGATTTTTGTTTTCAGATTTCTTGAAATTTTTTCAAATCATTTTGATTACCTAAGTGTTTTTTTTTTAAAGTTTTAATCCATTTTCGGAATGATTTTTTTTTGCAATTTTCAAATTTTTGAACTTTGTTTTAAAAGTTTTGTAGAAATATAAATTTTTGCAATTTTCCAAAATTTTGTTCGAAAAAAAAATGTTAAATGATTTTTTTTTACATAATGTTCTAAGCCATTCTTATTCAATTCCTTGAAATTTTTTCAAACAACTGAATTGCCTAAACCCTTTAAAAACTTTTTCAATAATTTAGAAATGATTTTCAACAATCTGAAAAAAAATATTTTTTATTTGAAAACTTTTCAAGTTTTTATTCTTGGTCAAATCTTGAAATTTTCAAAAAATTGGATTTGTAAAATAAAAATTGTCTAAATTTTTATTACCAATTTTTTTCAATATTTACTCAAACGTGAATTTTTTTTGAATTTTATTTTGATTAATTTTCAAAAAAATGTTTGTAAGCAAGAAATTTACAAATTTTTATAAATTTCATTCGAAACAATTTTTTTTTAAATTACATAATTTTTTAGCAGTTGAAACTCAATTTTTTGAAATTTTATGCAAAAATTAGTTTATTTTTATTGTTTCTTTTTTTTTTAGGAATTTTTAAATAATTTGGAAAAAATTTTCGTTAATTTTTTTTTAATTTTTCTGAAACGCCTGTCAACAAATTATTTTTTTATTTTTCAAATTTATTTTTTCAGAACTGTTTAAAATTTTAAATATGCTTACCTATTTTTAGGGGTAAACTGATTTTAGTAGTTACCCTTAGGTTTACCTTTACCCAGACCTATCATATAAAAAATGAGTCCTTTTCCTTAATCATCTACCGGATCTGCGCCCTTCCCACCATCTCGAATCGTCGGATTAAAATGTAGGAATTGGAAGATTACCCATAATAATTGCTCCTTTCGTTCTCAATCGAGCACAATTTTCGGTTGGCAAAATTCGGGCCATTCAGTTATTCAGGAAATTAATAAGTAAATGATAGGAATATATATGCAGCTACCTTAATCGTCTCTGTGCGGTGTGCCTAATTTAATTCCATTGCTATTACGATTTTTTGACACTTACTCGAGTCTCTTAATTAATTAATTAGAATTTCTCCACTTTAAGTCTAATAGATACTTAGGTAGCTATCCGGTAATTACACACATGTTTAGTTTCAAGGTCATGGATAGATATTGAGTCGGTACTATCTTTTGTGTTTCATTCAAATAAATACCTAAGTTTATTTCGGTTTAAAACAAAAATTATAAGTACCTACTTGGTTCACGGAGGAAGACTTATTTGACGTAATTTTTCAAAAATAATCAGATGCAGTTTTATCAGATTAGAATCGCTCGCAGAAAATGTGCATATTTCACGAATAGATAAAAATCTGTAAATTTTATCGAATAAGATAAGCATGTGTGTAGTTTTACCGGTTTCAGTTTCACCACTGATGGTAATGTAATTTGGGCAATTTTCACGAATTGACGTTAACAAGAAACATAGATACCAGTCAACACGACCTTCTGCATTCTGGTTACGATACATGATTCCAGTTAAATATTTGTTTTATTATTGCACCTTCTACATACTTGGGACACGACGTTGATTAGAAAATTAACCCTAAACACAGATCGCGTAACGTGGAACCGTTCATTACTCATTTCAACGAAATTACAAATTACTTTATTTACCGGCAGAAGTCACAACAAAACTCGATTGCCGCCAAAACCTGAACTTGAAAAAAAATTAGGTCGGCCCTGAACTTGATATTGGTTCGAACGCCACCACCAGTTCGTCAAGTTGCAATATTTTCAACTCTCCGTTCATGACCTTTGCTCTGTTTTTGTCGCAGAAAGTGCAGAAACTGATCGACGACAACGTCGCATTTCCTTGCGACCTGAGCCTGGCACGGTCGCCCGAAAGGCCCACGAGTGTCCATGCCCTGAGGCCTGGCGATATAGACGTCATGGCTGCTCTGGGAGACAGTCTAACCGCTGGAAATGGTGCTCTAGCTTTGAATACGCAACACGTCATGGTCGAGAATCGGGGCATAGCTGCTTTTATAGGTAAGTGGCCGCGGTGGTTAGGACCTTGGATGGTTTTCTGGTGAAAAAATCTTCTTAGAGGAAATAAAAATCACTTCCGATGCGCGGTTCGGTTAATCTTAGCTAATGGCAAGATCAAGTTCCACGTTCAAGTGCATTTTGCATACTCAGCCAGTATATCGTATATATAATTATTTTTAGTAATATATAAGCAAGGTCCTGCTTATGCTAGATGAGCGACGATGTGAAAACTAAAATAAAAAAACTCGTTTGTTTGTAGGAGGCCAAGGTACTTGGAGGAAGTTTCTGACGGTACCCAATATCCTCAAAGAATTTAATCCGAAATTAATCGGATATGCTTTGGGCGACTCGTTCACTCATCATCGCGAATCACAGTTCGATATCGCCGAAATCGGAGCCATGAGTCAGGATATACCATTTATGACCAGGCAACTGGTGAAGAGAATTAAAAAAGACCGCAGGGTGGACTTCCAGAATGATTGGAAGGTACGTACGATCAAGGTTCTCAGGTTGATATCCCAGACGTCTTAATACATTTCCGGTATTTTTTCAGTTGGTTAATTTGTTGATCGGGTCGAATAATTTCTGCATCGATATTTGTTACCTGGAGAATGCCCTTACCAGTATCGAGGAGCATAGAAATCACTTGATCAAATCTTTAGAGTTCCTTAGAGACAATATGCCTCGTACTATTGTTAGTATACTACAATCTCCTAGTGAGTATCGCAGCCGTTTGCAATATTATCGTAAGGAGAGAGAAGGAGCGGTGGTGCGCCAGGAGGAGCCCTCCCTGTGGAATATGGGTCCTGAATTTCCTGATATACGTTTTGTTACGTATTGAAGACTTGAATAAAATAAGGCAAAGTACCCCAATCTTAAAAAGGTCCTCAAAAAGTCAAAATTCATCCCAATCTCAATTTATTTCTTCTGTTAATTGAGGTGTATCCGCATATCCGGCTTCAAGACGAGGTTTTTCCTTCATATCTTGTGAAATATTGATTTTAGCTCAAAAATGCTTTAGTTGAGTTAGGTGCACAACTTCCCGAGCAGCACACTCGACAAATTATCGAAATAAAAAATCGACAGAATATCGAATTCGATAAAGTGTCGCGTTAGTTCCGCATAAATCGTGAAATTATCTTTCGATATATCGACAGATTATCGATGAATTATAGTTGGCAAAATCCATCAACAGATAAACTTTCGATAAAATCGAACGGTTTTTCTTTTAAAAATCTCAAGATTATAGTTAGATACTTCATCGATAACCTATCTATAAATCGAAAGATAATTACACGATTTATGCGGAACTAACGCGACACTTTATCGAATTCGATATTCTGTCGATTTTTTATTTCGATTTAGTTTCGATATTCTATCGATTTTTTATTTCGATTTAATTTCGATATTCTATCGATTTTGTATTACGATTTTTTGTAGATTATCTAGTTTCGATATTCTATCGATTTTGTATTACGATTTTTTGTAGATTATCTAGTTTCGATATTCTATCGATTTTTTGTAGATAATTTAGCATATATGGGTATATGCGCGCGCACATTTTCAAGACCGGCTGGCGAGTTTGAAATCGTAGTTACGCTTAAGGCTGGCGAATTTCGTTCCAAATACAGCAGTTTCTACCAAAACAAGCGTCTGTTGCGAACATCGGAGTTCGTTCGCATAATACGAATTGGATTATAATATTCAAACATCTTATGCAAAATTGGAGAAGAGGGAGAGGTCCAATTGAAATTTTTATAATAACTAAAACTATTTCTAGGACCTTAATTTACAACTTTTGTTTGAAAATTTTTTCAAATTGGCCCCTTTTTCCTCCGCTCTTCCAATTTTGAATAAGTATCAACGGAGTATTATGCAAAATTGGAGGAGAAGGAGAGGTCCAATTGAAAAAATTTTCAAACAAAAGTTGTAGCTTAAAGTTCTAAGAATAATTTTGGTCATTACAAAATTGTCGATTGGGCGCCTCCCTCCCGTTCAATTTTAAATACTAAGTATTCACATAGTAATCGTAGTATTGAACTTGGTAAAATTTTATTTAAGAACAACGATCTGGTTTCAAGTAAAATACCTAGTAAACCAAAAAAACTAGATAACTTGTTTGAAAATTTTTTCAATTTTGATTTCGCATATTACTGTTACACGTAAGTAGGTAAATGCAAAATAATAGAGGCTAGAGATGAGGTCCAATTGAAAAAACATTTCAAACAAAAGTTGTAGAATAATATTCTGGATTTAATTTTGGTTATTATAAAAATTTCGATTTGGCCCTTCCTTCCCATCCAATTTTGAATATAAAGTAGGTATTTTTTGACTAGAAAAAAATCAATATAGTTTCAACAACTATCGTTACAAAATCGTTGAAATATCGAAGTCGATAAATTTCATATAATGTGTCGATAATATAGTTTTAAATATCGTCACAAAATCGTTGAAAAATCGAATTCGAGAAATTTCATATAATCTGTCGATAATACAGTTTTAAATATCTTCACAAAATCTTTAAAAAATCGAATTCGATAAATTTAATATTCTTTTTCGATAGTATAGTTTCAAATATCTTCACAAAATCGTTAACAAATCGAATTCGAGAAATTTCAGATTATTTGTCGATAATATAGTTGTAAATATCTGCACAAAATCGGTGGAAAATCGGATTCGAGAAATTTCAGATTATTTGTCGATAATATAGTTGTAAATATCTTCACAAAATCGTTGAAAAATCGAATTCGAGAAATTTCAGATTACGTGTCGATAATATAGTTTCAAATATCTGCACAAAATCGTTGAAAAATCGAATTCGAGGAATTTCAGATTACGTGTCGATAATATAGTTTCAAATATCTTCACAAAATCGTTAAAAAATCGAATTCGAGAAATTTCAGATTATTTGTCGATAATATAGTTTCAAATATCTGCACAAAATCGGTGGAAAATCGGATTCGATAAATTTAATATTCTTTGTCGATAGTATCGTTGACGAATATCGTCCTAAAATCGTAATACTATCGAATTCGATAGTTTTTAGATTTTTTGCCTATAAAATCGTACAGCTAAATCTGTATCATATCGTGAGAACATCTTTAGATTTTTAAACGATTTTTTATCGATACGTTTCAACTTTCGATATTATCGATCGAGTGTGCTGCTCGGGTTACTCGTATTTATATCAAACATTTCCCACAAGGATTTGGGCTTCATTCATGTTAAGTACATACTTATGGGTATTTATTTTTTTTCATTGAGTGCACCACCGACAATCTAAATCCATACAACTTGATCCTTTCTTTTGGTATGTTTAAATAAAACGTTATATTTAATATTTTACAGATTTAAAAGCTCTAGTCAATTTTGAGTATTTCCCGCCAGTTTGCGAACTCCTCCATAAGTTCGAATGCCCATGTCTTTTCACCCTACAGCATAAGCACAGATATCAAGAATTTATCAAAACTATGGATGGATGGCAGCAAGTTGAAGAGGAAGTGGTAAGTGAACTTTTCAACATCTTCATATCCTTCGAGGTGCATACTTATACAGGGTGGCCTGCATGTCACCTGACAAAAAAAAACACGAATTCTACACATGAATACAAGTTGAAAAATTATGTACAAAAAAGTTGGTAAGTCCTTAGTTGAGGAGATATGGGCATTTAAAAAGTGTAGAAAAGTGGCAACGTCGCGCGTCGGCGCTCGCAAAATTAACGTTGCATTTTGGAACGTTGAACGGTGACTAACGTACAAGTCCCTTACAGCGTTGCCGCTTATAAAATGATGCTGTAGTGCATCTTTAAATTTTTGGTTCACAAAAATTATTTTGCTCAAACACGTTTTCTAAAATGATAAGTGATCAAAGGAAATTATTGGAAAAAATTAATTTTCCAAACAAACGCCAAGTGAGGGAAATTAAGGTGGGAAAAACTCCACTTTGAGGAGCGAATATCTCCTCAACTAAGGACTTGACAAATTTTTTGTACATAACTTTTCAACTTGTATTCATGTGTAGAATACGTGGTTTTCTTTCGTCAGGTGACATGCGGACAACCCTGTATATTTTTCTTAATTGGTTAAATTATAAATTTGCTCAGGCGAACGACGAACGTTTCAAAACGAAAGAAGACTTTACAGTTGTTCTTCAGCAGTTCACCAAGAATATAACATTTCCTCCAAAACGCCAACCTAATGGAGAAGTTATGACAGACTTGACCTATTTGTCTGATGACTGTTTCCATTTCAGTCAAAAAGGGTATTCCAGAGGTAAGCGAGGGATGTCATTTTTATAATTATTGGAAGGGGAGATTTTGAAAGAATTTATCGAATTCCTGATTTCTTCAATTTTTCAAATATCAAGAAGAATTTGCCAAATTAAGGTTCAATTTTCTGAGGTGATTTTTTAGTGACGGGATTTTTTTTCATGATGGATTTCATTTCTGACTCCTGATTTCTTCAATTTTCAAAATACTATAGGAACGATTTGGAAACTTGACTCTTACTTTTATCAGTTTTTAAAATGTGCAAAAGAATTGGAAAATTTCAAGACAGATTTTTGAAATTTATTCTCGATGATTTTTTTCTGATGAATTTTTTTTTCTTGATGAATTTCACTTCAAACTTCTACTTTATTCAATTTTGAAAAAGTGCGAAGGATTTGGAAATTTTTTGGAAATCAAGTGTTTTTCTTGGCAAATTTTTATCTGAAAATAATTTTTAGGAATTCAATTCGCTTATGGACTTTTGATAGACGGATAGACTTTTTTCTTCGAAGGTTTTTTTCATGGATTTTATTTCAAACTCTTGCTTTCATCAGTTTCGAAAAGGTGCAAAGGATTTGGCAAATTTCCGGAAATTGTGTTTTTTAGCATTTTTTTTTCTCAAGATAATTTTTTGGAATTCATCTTTTGATAGACTGAAAGGCCCTTTTCTCTGATGGATTTTTTTCTTAATGGATTTTACCTACTTCAAACTCTGCTTCCTTCAATTTTGAAAAAATGTGAAGGATTTGTCAAATTTTTAAAAATTGAGATTTTTTCAGTAATTTTTCTCTCGAGATAATTTTTAGGATAGACTGGTAGGATTTTTTCTCTGGTGGATTCAACTTAGAACTTCTAGATAGGTACTTTCTATAATTTTTAAAACATGCAAAGGATTTGGCATATTTTTGAAAATTACGTGTAGGTACCTAATTTTAGAAAAAAATTTCTTAGGATAATTTTTAGAAGATTATTCCATTGTGGACTGGTAACATTTTTTTTCTGGTGGATTTTACTTCAAACTCTCAATATCTAAAATTTTGAAAATGAGGGGAGGATTCAGCAGATTTTTGAAAATTAAGTAACGCGGCCTACCTTTAGAAACAATTTTCTTGGGATAATTTTATTTTCAGGAAATTATTCCTTGATAGTCTGATAGAATTTTTCCTGGTGATTTTTTTAAATTTATTTTTTTCTTGATGGATTTCATTTCAAACTACCACATTCTTCAATTTTTGAAATGTGCAAAGAATATCACACAAATTTTTGTAAACTGCATTTTTTAACGATTTTTTAAGACAGATTTTTAGAATTTATTCCTTGATGCGATTATTTCTTATGATTTTTTTTTTTCTCAATAGATGTCATCTCAAACTCCTAATTTATTCAACTTTTCTGAAAATCAAGTGTTTTTTTTTTTTTAAAGAAAATTGTTGTTTTAAATAATTTTCAATAATTTTTTCCATGATAGATTTTTTTCTGGTGGATTTTTTTTTCAATGGAATTTAGGTACTTCAAACTCCTACTTTCTTCAACTTTTAAAATGTGAGAAGGATTTTAGCAAATTTTAGCAAATTTTTTTAGAAAAATTTTTCTCAAAACAGTTGGTAAAAATTTATTTTCTCGAGAGATTTTTTCTTCATGTTATACCTATATATTTCACTTCAAACTCTTAATTTTTTTCATTTTTTCAAAATATACTTACTGGGAGAAATCCAACAAAATTTTCAAAAAAAAAAAATCGTTCTTAAAACTGTTTTTAGGAATTTATTTTTCATGATGGGATTTTTTCTTAATAATTCTTTTTTCTCAGCAGATTTCACTTGAAGCTCCTAATTTTTTAATTTTCAAAATAAGTACCTATAAGAAGAGTTTTACAAGTTTTTAATTGAATTTTAGGAGATTTTTTTCCATGAGACGATTTTTAGGAATGTCCTGATGGAATTTTTTAATGGATTTTTTTGCTAAACTCCTCACATTGTATGAAGGCTTTGACAAAATTTTGATGAAATTTCGATTTTATGAAAAAAAAAATCGAGTACACAGGTACAAACGAAATTTTTCTAACTGGATTCCTCTGCCTTTGACCCCCCCCCCCCCCACCCCCCAAAAAAACACTTTTAAAGTGATTTTTTTTTATTTTTCTGGAAATTGAACTTCTACATTTTATTTTTTAAGAATTTAGATAATGTATAGAAAAATACTTTTCCTAAATGAGTGCCTACAATTTCACTGACACGCCACCATACCATCAAGACCAATACAGTGAAATTAAAATTGCCTATCCTCCTACTTCTAGGTGCGATAAAATTTCAAAATCACTGTGTACACTCACTTGAAAGATTTTTTTGAGAAAATCAATCATAATTATTTTTTTGCTTCTTTCGTATGTATGGCTAAGAAAATTTAGAGCCACCTGATCTCTTCATTGCCACATTCATGCAAAATTTATGCAAAACTTTTCCAACATCATGGTCAAGTTTACCCAAACGTTGAAAAAAAAACACACATTCTATCACCTCAACCTCATTCAAAACCACCCCATAAAACTTGCGACCTTTTCAAACACGTCGATAAATTTTTGCAGCTTCGAACGCTCTATGGAACAACCTACTCGAACCAGTTGGAGCCAAGTCGATAAATTGGAATACAGAATTCGTCAAGTTCCTATGCCCTACGCAAAGTTCACCGTATATACGAACGTGGAGGAATAGTTAATAGTCCAAAGCGAGCCGACCAATAGTCTGTGCATAAAACCATTAGTTACCTGTACCATCATGCATTACATTAAAGGTCATAGCCACGGGCTACTCGACATAATGGCGATACGTGTCTCTGCTAATCGTTTGTCAATTGTGATATTAAAATATTTCTTATTTAATTTAATTCTAGCATTACTGTCACGTCTTGCTTTGTACGAATTTTTGTACTCTCATTGAAAACAATACCGAGAGAGAGAGGTTTATTTTCAATATACATTTATATACGTTTAGATATTAGGTATAAGTATTATAAGAATGCAAAAAACAACATCTATAATATTAATAATACAATCGTTAAAATTCGATATTATCTTTAGGCCTGGAAACATTTTCACCGCTCGGTCTCCATTGGGGCGACTGGCGCAGGAAAACCCGAGCTCGGGTTGAGATACCATTAAGTACATAGTAATTAAATCAGATCAATCATTTCAAGTGTATTATGTTAAAGACTAGAACATGTATAACGAGTACAAATTCATTTTTCTAAATGTTAAGTACATATTTCCCTACCAAACTACACAACATATTTATCAAACAACTAAACCTGGTCATACTCATCTAAATATAATTTCGATTCGAAATTTTCGGTATTATCGTCGTCGTCACGTGTTTGGAAAAATTCTTGTTTTTTCCACCACGTGTATAAGTCGCATGTAGTCGATAAATTTCATGAAACTCGATTTGGTATCGTGTAGAATCGTTACAAGTTCAATACCAACGACTCGTTCGGACGAGTACAGGGTGTGCTAAAAAGTATACGCAGTTTCATCGAAATTTTTTCATTTTCGAAATAAATTTTGAAAAAATGTTGCCCAAAGGTGAAAATAAAATTTATCAAAGGACTGGATTTTTTGGCACACCCTGTATAATATTTTTATTCAAAAAATACGTACGATATGCTAAAATGTCAATTTTTCATTTAAAAAAAAATCCTTATTGAAAACATATCCGTTTCATAGAATGACTAGATTAACATTCCTGATATAAATTAAATACTGCCTTTCTCAAGATCCTTGACTGATTTTCAATAAAATCAACTTAGCAGCACCATTGGATGGTTTTAAAAGTCACCTTACCTAATCAAGTTACATAAAATAAACACCGCGTTGAATAACAAAGCGCGTCACTAAACGTTAGAAAAATAAAATAAAATACAAAACATAAAAAAAAAATACAGAAAAAGAAAGAAAAAATGATACTCAGTTAGCGTCGAACTTGTGTAATCAATCTTATTCATACGTTCGAGTAATTTTTTTTTTTTGGAAGGAAGAAGGAATCGAGGAATGAGTCAAAAGCGAGTATAATATAATACTAAGTACTTTAAACGAATTACTCAAATATAATAAAAAAAAAAAAATGGCACAGAAATGCTCGAGATCTGAATAATTAGTTAGATAAACACTACATAATATAATAATTGAATACTGATAGACGTAGGATTACTGTAAATGAAAAATGAAAAAAAAAAATAGGCAGGTATATCAAGGAAAAAGCGAGTAAATGCAACACAGAAAAATATGGAACTTAAAACTACTCTCTAAGTAACATTTATAATACTGCAATATTTACGAAACCGTCGAACATGACAAGATGATCGAAGTATTCGAAAAACATTTATCTTATACCTCAGAGAGGGGTAACTCAATCGAATGGAAGCCCATCATCAGGGCAGTTCAAGCGGTATACTTCGAGTATAAAAAAAAATGCCAAGGGGAAGCATACTAGACACAATATGACATTGAAATACCACATCTACGTATTCTAACTTAAAAATTAATACGTAATTTTAGACTTTGTCATCGGAATCGGATTTCTTATTAGGTTGAGATTTATCTGCTTCTTTTTCCTCCTCCTCGGAAGATACTAATTCCAGCATTGTTTTAAATGGAGAATCTTTGCCATTCCAGCGGCCACATTTACGATTCTTTGACGAACATCTGATTAAGGGGAAAAAATTAATAGTACCCGGTTTTCAGCAGCAAATTTGGCAGCTTGGAATTTTTTAAAGTGTAAAATTTTTTTTACAAGAAGTGGAGGGTTTAAATTTTTAAAACGTTGAACGTGAGCATGATTTTTTTTCCGCCAGAAAATACAGTGATTCTTTACTCCAAAAACTTGAAGGATTATAAAAAAAAATTCAGAGAATTTTCCTCTCAAAAAATAGGGATATTTCCCTCCAGAAAATTTGATTTCTTTTTGAAAAATTGAAAAACAGTAAGATTTTCTTCTTGAAAAAGTTAAAAGATCTTTTCCCCAAAAATAATAGATTTTTTTCAGAAAAAATTATAAAAGTTCTTTTTTTTTTTTTACAAAATTGAAATAATTTTTTCCTGCAAAAATGTTTTTTTATTTGCAGAAAATTAAGAAATTTTCTGACGCTCAAAAAACATAATTTTTCTCCAAATAAATTTGAAAGTTTTTTCTCTGAAAAAATACAAAACTGAGACAGAAAATCTAGACCCCCCCCCCCAAAAAAAAATAGTTCGTGAGGAATTTTTTACTCAAAAAATTGAGTAGTTTTTTCCCAATAAAGTTGAAAATGTTTTCCATTTAAAAAAATATAATTAGATATTCCAAAAATTAGGTTTTTTTAATTTCAAAATTTTAGAATTTTTATGTCTAAAAAATTTGGAGACCCCCCTAAAAGAATATGAGAATTACTTTTACTTATTCCAAAAAAAAAAATATGAGAACGTTTTTCCCGCACAAAATTTGAAAAAAAAAAAAACTTTTTCTCCAAAAAATTGAGATTTTTTTTTAGACTAACTCCAAAAATTTTTACAAAATATTTTTGCCCCAGAAAAATCGATATTTTTTTTATAGAAAAATATCAATTTTTCTACAGTAAAATTGATATTTTTCCCTTTGAAGAACGAGATTTTTTCGTGAAAAAATACTTATTTTTCCCGAAAATTGAGAATTATCTACATGAATGTTTTTCCCCTAAGAAAAACTGAAAATTTTTCCTCTAAAAAATTCTCCTATCAAAGAATGATATTTTTTCCTCGAAGAAAATTGAGAATCTTAGCCAAAGAAAAATTGAGATTTTTCCCAGAAAAATTCGATGACTCCCAAATGACACCACCCTAAAAAATTGTCATTTTTTCCTCTAAGATTTCATTTTTACTTGAAAGTTTTCCAAAAAAAAAATCAGCAATTTTTTCTTACCAAAAAATGAGATTTTATATTTTTTCTACGAAGAAAATTGAGAATTTTCCTCTTGGAAAAATTTAGAATTTTTCCTTTAAAAAAATGAGATTTTTCCCACCAAAAATAAATGTACCTAACTTATTTGATAGGTAGGTATGATTTTTTTTTTTTCATGAAAAAATGAGAATTTTTTTACTTGAAAGTTTCTTGGGGGAAAAAATCATATATTTTTTCCTCGAAGAAAATTGAGAATTTTCCCTTAAGAAAGAAATTAGAATTTTTCCTTTTACTTTTAAAAAAATGGCATTTTTTTCATGAAGAAATTAGTTTTTTACTAGAAAATTTCCTAAAAAAAATTGTGATATTTTTCTCTACTAAAAAATGAGAACTTTTTACCTCAGAAAAATTGAGATTTTCTTTAGGAAAATGGATCTCCGTCAATTGATATAACCCCTAAAAAATTGATATTTTTTCCTCTGAGATTTTTTTTCGGGTCAAAAGTGAGAATTTTTTTCTTTTTGAAAGTTTCCCAGAAAAAAATTAGAAAATTTTCCCCAAAGAATTGAGTTATTATTCCCTATCAAAAAATGAGATTTTTTTCTTGAGGAAAATTGATAATTTTCCCTTAAGAAACATTGAGATTATCCACCAAAAAAATTTATGTCCCCCAATTGATACTCCTCCCCAACAAAATTTATATTTTTCCCTTTAAAAAGTGACATTTTTTCCTCTGAGATTTTTTTTTTTACCTAAAAGTTTTCTGAAAAAAAATCGTGAAATTTTTTTTCTACACAAATTAAAATTTTTTCTTGAAAAAATTAAAAACGTCATTCTTTAAATTAAAAATTTTTCTCAAAAAAAGGGGAAAATTTTCATTTTTCTTCATCGATGTTTTCTCTCCACAAAAAAAAAACTGTCAAAAAATGGAGCACTGTTTCTCTTTAGTCTCAAAAAATTGAGATATTTTTTTCTCCAAAGAAATTAGAAAATTCGAATGAAAAAATTAATGATGGTGTGTATTCAACCTGCGAGTTTTCAAGGTTTTCTAGGGTGTAGCTTATTCATTTCACTTCTCAAACTTCGGTTGAATCAGTGCAGCTCGAATACCCGAGCTGCAGCTAAGTTACCGGCCATGATTTGTAGGAAAAAAAAAATCAAACTTACCTTTTAGTTCGCGAATTAGTGGGCAATGTCAACGAAGCTTTCATAGTTTGTTCGTTATTCTTGGAAGCCGAAGCTTCGTGAAGTTTCCTCTGTAAAGTCATCGTTTCTTGTTCGTGGAAATATTCGTCCGTAGTGTCGCACTCGCCTTTCACATTCAAATTACAATTTTCACATTCCGCGTGATAATCGTCGACCAACTGACCGCCTGTATCTGACTCTGATTTCGATTCTTTGCATTCATTCGGAGTAGTCGTGGCAACAGAAGCACGTTCTTTTTCTTTAGAACATTTGGATTTCTTTGCTTTGGGTTGAGATTCGTTGGTTACGGATACCGATGGTAGAGATTTCTTAGATTGGCTGGATTGTTTGGTTAATGGCTGCAGTTTATCTGGAAAATAGTATAAGCGGTTGAAAATCGCAGTTCGGAGTCTATTCACATTACTGTCATTACTCACTTGGACTTGGTTCTTTTCCTTTCACCGTGGAAATATTAATAGCGGACGAAAATGTGGTAAATTGAGGTTGACGTTCGCACGAGTCCGAAGTGGAAGGCAAGGGCGAAGATAAACTAGCGGACAAGGGTAGTGTGCGATGAGAAGTACGAGGCACGTGGGTTGGATCCAGATGATATTGGGGAGGTCCTGGGATAGTGGTAGAATTGGCGCGGCTACGTTGTTCGGTGTCGACTATTCCGGTGGGGTCATTATCTAATAAAATAGAATGAAAAAAAAAAAAAAAAAAAAAATGGCACATAATTAATACCTACAGATATTCCAGAAAAATCAACATTTACGAATAAAACTTTACTTTTATTATGAATTGGGCAAGAACGACAATTGAGAGAATTCTCAGAATTCGCTGGACCATGTTGATTAAGTGATTCAGGAGTCACACAAATAGGTAACGGTATTGTTCGGTGTTGAGTAGCTGAACCGTAAACGTTGCTCAGATCAGCTTGATTACTATTATCTTTAGCTTGAGGTTGTGGTTCGCAGGTACATTGTTCTGTCGTGTTCTCAGGTTGGGTAGTTGTCGTAGCAACTCCAGCTGAATTGCATCGTCGTCTTTGCTCGTTAAATTCGAGTATTTCTCTTTCGTCTAAGAAACAGATAAAATAAAAATATAATTAATTCAATTTTTGACTTCAGATTGAATTATACTTCATTTCAAAGACATACTAGTGATCAATTGAGTAGCAGCAGATATGTTAAGCGCTGTGTCAGCCATTATCGAATCATAAGGCGGAGGAGCTTCACCTCTTGGGAAATAACTGGGATGCGGTTTATATACGGGAAAATGTACAAGAGGATCATCGTCGAAATGATGACCATTTGATAAATTTAAATAGCCGATACTTCCGGTGATGAAACCAATGCTACCGATGCTTCTTCTGTCTTCAGCAAGTTGTCTATTTTGAAGTCTGCCAACTTCATAATCTCAATTAGAACGTTATCGATTAAATACTTCGAGCTGTTTCCTTCAAATACCTTACCATGGATAGTTCGATGACGCAGTTTGTGAATAATGAAAAGCAAAACAGTCAGAATAAGGAATGCTGTAGCGATGGTAATTAAAAATCTACGATCGATTTCGTCTCTTAAATCTCCAGTTGTCTGCATTGAATTATCGAGGCAACTGTAGTCGCAGCAGGAACTACCCATAACGAAAGATTTGCAATTCTAAGGATGAAAAACATGGTATTAGTTGATGTTTCAAGGAAAGATGTAAGCGTGTAGATAGTTTTCAGCTTACTTGAGGTGGTGAACACAACACTCGTTTGCACCATTTTGGTTGTACACTATCACAAACGCATAATTGACATATATCCGGACCAGGGATGAAGTGAATACCTGGTGCAATAGATCTACCGTAGATATCCACACAATCGGATGCTACAAAATCTACACAACAAAACAATAGCCGGTTTAATCTCTACAGAAATATTGTTTAGTGCTAAATAAGGGATGAAAATCTTACCTAATTTTGCGAATAAAATGCTCGACAGAATGAACGCTATCATATTGAAAGATTGTTTTCACTGGGTTACTACAACCAAATACGCACAGGGATGCTGTTCCTCGGCTTCCATCTTAGATGTTTTCGAATAAAACCATCAGTTCATTGTTTCAAATTCGTCCTAAACGTATAATAAATCACTTGAAATGCATCGAACAACAGATGATCATCTGTTGTAAGTTCAACTTTTGAGAAAAAAGCTGCCCTAAAAAAGGTTTTTAGGCCATTCTTATTATCACAAAACATTGACGTCATATTCAAACACAATAGAATTTGCTATGACGTAGTTTAGTGTAGTGACGTCAGTTAGTATAATAACCAATGGAATTGCGTTATTTGGATAAAGGACATTCACACTTTTGAGATGTTTGGAAAAAATGTTTCGTTCTGTTGTCAAGTGTGAACATATTTAAAAAAAATTAATGGATAAAAGGGGGTTGAAGAGGAAAAAGATAAAACATGTTCAATAATGATAATTATTTCAATTGTGAAATTGTATTTAGTCAACTAACTATTTCTTTGTGCTCGTTATTCTTTATTAATTAATTGATTGATTAGTATCGATGCAAAACCGTGACATTACGAACAAAACTAATAGTTATGTGTGAACTTTAGCCCTGTCCACTCGTTAGATTCAAAAATGTTTCGTTCTAGTAAATTTTATTTCTTTATCTCCCTTATTACTTTACTGTGTGATTTAAATTACGTATTAAGCTCAACAACCAGAAAGGTAAGCATTACCAACGTTTCAAATTACTCTCTAGCGTTTAGAATCACATTCATACTACTCTAAACTTTGTTTTCACTCCTTCACAGCTGAGCCATTTCCTGAACCCAGACTGCAATTCAACATGTGGAAATTTAATCGTAATCAAAGCCGAAGGACCCGCAGATACTCTCTACTACTTATGGGATTTCGATTACAAACCAGCATTAGTGATGTTCGAAGTACCAGCTGGAACCAACTTTACCATAAACTGGGATAATTTTGAAAAACAAAAGCAAAAAACCATCAGTTTTACATCATGGCCTTCTTATATCTTCGGTGTGATCGTTTCTAATGTAAGAACGACGTTTATTTCTTGTTTCAAGTATCATCGCATTAATCTCACTATTACTGTAGATTTACGAATTCAACGACCAAGACGATTCTGGAATTTTACACAGTGATAACACTCAAAATATAAGAATGCCCACCGAACATTTCAACTGGACTATACAGGGGTTCTTGGACGATATACCTGATAATTCCATTCGTTACTCCTTCGGTGCTGATCGTTACAAATATGGGAATATTTCCAAAACTGGTGTAATTAATATTACGGTATGCATTGTACAGATAAATATCATTGTGCTATTGCGATTGTTTTCATTTTACATGTTATTTGTTTCTTTTTAGTGCTTCATTTTCGGAAATGATGGCCATTCTGTGGATCTACCTCATTTATTACACACCGAGAACAGTTCACAAGTCGACTTGGTTATTGATAATTTAGAGACAGCGTTCGATAAATCACGATTTGCTGTGGAATTTTTAACATTTAGTACCAACAGTCGTGACACTCGAGTGAGATTATCAGCTAAAAAAACGTTGGATGACGAAAATACTCCCGGAGTATTCATAGTAAGTTTAGATTATTTTTTTTTCACGAGATGAATGCTCGTTTATTTTTATTATCAATATAAAAAACATCAGTATTATCGAGTAAATAACTTGGATTAATAATTTATTATGGCCTCAATTTATAAATTGCTATTTTTTTATCAGTTGGATACATTACGTATTGGAGACGATAATGACACGGAACGTAGCGGATATTTACAGTGGCGTCCAATCGTTTACACATCATCAAATAAAGTAGTATCAAATTCGACGAAGACTTTCGAATATGATATCGCCACTGTTAGTCACACTCAAGTCAATAGTATACTTAACTCTAGTTTGTTGTTCGACGCGTACGAATGGAATCTGTCTAATTTCTCGTTGAAAACCACTGCTGAAAACATATCATTCGGATGGAGTGGAGATGGATTTTATAAGAGGACTAATTACTCTTCGTGGTACGTACGATTGATTCAATTCTGCCTTTGCTGCCTTGAAGTGACTATCAATAAATGATTTTAATTTCATTTTAGGTCATTCCTGGTTGGAATCGGAAGTTCTCCGGAGCCTCAGTTTTCCATGATGGTCTTCTTAATCATCGCCATCGGTTTAGGATTACCAACTTTGATCATCCTGGGTGGAACCGCCTTCATGATTTACAGAAAAGTCAGAACCGGTAATTAATACCTAGGTAAATGGATCGAAGCATTTATTCGTCCTGCGTTTTAATTCGAGTCATAACGATTTTTCAAATCAATATGTGGACCTGTTGAGGTTGAAATTATTGCATGAATGATTTTTTAATCGTATTCTTTTATAATGTTGTCTATGATATCAAAAATATTTATTCGATTTATTTACAGGATTAAGTATGTATTTTTTTAAAAAGGTTCTGTTGTACTTTGATGGGTATCGAGTAGTTGCCTGAGTCATGTAGTTTGAACTTTGAATTTTATAGCTTGGATTGTAGCTTACTTAGGCTGAAACTGCATTTAGCGAAAGCTGAGTTAGACTTGCCATAAATTTGAGATTTTTTGAGTAGTAGTTTGTGTTTGCTGTAGATAGATTCATAATAATTATTAGGTATAAAATGTATTTAGTGGAATAATTCTGGAACAGGGCAGGTCACTTGGGAAATTTTCAGGATAAAGCTTGCCTTTTCTCTACAAAAAATTTGATTTTTTTTGTGTGAAAAATTCTGAAGCATTTCACTCCAAAAAATTGAAAAAATAGACATTTTGCTCTCCATTTTTTTTTTTTTTTTTTCATATGGAGATTATAATCTTTTTACCTAGGAATTCCAAAAAAATCAGATAAAATAAGAATTTTTTCTCCAAAAAAAAAAAAAAAAAGATTTTTCTAATCCAAAAAATTACTTTTTTACCAAAAAATTTAAAGTAAAAATTTTAGTTGATTCCAAAAAAAAATGTTACCAAACATTTTAGAAATATCTTATTCTAGAAATTTCTTCTCCAAAAAAATTGAAATAGTTTTTTCCTAAAAAATTCAGAGATTTTTAAAAGGTTTGATTCGAATGAATTTGAGAAATTTTTTGCTCTTAAAAAATTAAAAGATTTTTTCCCCCCAAAAAATGAAAAAAATTTAGCTGATTCCAAAAAATTTGAGATTTTTTTTGCTCCTAAAAAAATAGAAATGATTTTTTTCCCAATTTTTTTTTTGGAATACTCTGGAAATTTGTCCCCCCCCCCCCCCCCCCCTCCCAAAAAAAACGAAGTAGTTTTTTCTTAAAAAATTCAGAGATTTTTGGTTTCCAGAAAATTTGAGATTTTTTTTTATACCAAAAAAATTGAAAGATTTTTTTAGCTTATCAAAACATTTAAAATTTTTTGCTCTAAAAAAATTTAAAGATTTTTTATTGAATTCAAAAAATTGATTTTTTACCAAAAAATTTAGGAATACGAGTACGTACCTAACCTACTCTGAAAATGTTTTCTCCAAAATAATTGAAGTAGGTAGTTTTTTCCTAAAAAGAAATTCAGAATTTTTATTAAAAGCTCGATTCCAATAAATTTGAAAAAATTTTGCTCTCAAAAATTATAAGTTTTTTTCCGAAAAAATTTGAGACATTTTTTTTTGTTTTCAAAAAAAATTGAAACGGTTTTCTTATCCAAAAAAATAATAATTTTTACCAAAAATTCTAGGAGTACCTACTGATTTTTTTCCCAAAAAATTTGAGACAATTTTTTTTGTTTTCAAAAAAAATTTGAAAGGGGTTTCTTATCCAAGAAAATGATAATTTTTACCAAGGATTTTAGGAGTTACCTTCTGATTTCCTTTTTCCAAAAAATATAGATTTTTTTTATCTGATTTCAAAACATTTAAGATTTCTTTTGCTCCTAAAAAAAAAAAAATGTCACGATTTTTTTAATCCAAAAAATTGTTTTTTATTCATCAAAATTTTTTGGAATACTCTGAAAACATTGAAGTAGTTTTTCCTAAAAAATTCATAGATTTTTCAAAAGATTTTAATTCGAATCAATTTAAGGAATTTTTTGCCTTCCCAAAATTAAAAGATTTTTCCCCGCAAAAATTTAAAAAAAAATTTTTAGCCTACCTATTCCAGAAAATTTGAGAATTTGTTTTGCTACCCAAAAAAATGAAAGATTTTTTTTTGGTGATAACATTTGAGATTTTTTTAACCCAAAAAATTGATTTTTTACTAAAAAATTTAGGAATACTGTGAACATTTGAGATTTTTTTAACCCAAAAAATTGATTTTTTACTAAAAAATTTAGGAATACTGTGGAAATTTTTTCTCCAAAAAAATTGAAGTGGTAGTTTTTTCCTAAAAAGAAATCAGAGATTTTTGCTCTCAAAACATTTAAAGATTTTTTTCCAAAAAATTTAGAGATTTTGTAACAGCTGATTTTTTGTTTTCAATAAAAAAAAAATATCCAAAAAATGATAATTTTTTACCAAAAATTTTAGGAGTAGATACTCTTACTTGCAATTAAAAATTCTTTCTCAAAAAAAATCAGAGATTTGTTAATATGAGAAATTTTTGTGCTCTCAAAAAAATTGCGAAAGATTTTTTTTAGGTATCCAAAAAAATATTTTTTTTCGCCAAAAATTTTCAAATTGCTCTTACCAACTTTAACAAAACTGAGATTTTTTTTTCAAATTAAATGATTGGTAAAATACGTAGGTATTTCTCTAAGAAATTTAGGATAGGTTCCATAAAATTAAAAGATTTTTTTTTCACAAAAAATAAAAGATTTTTTCCCCAAAAAAATTCAGAGATTTTTTAAAAGTTGATTTCTAATAGGCCTAATTTGAGAATTGTTTTGCTCTCAAAAAAATTGAAAGATTTTGTGAGTCATGGAGTACTTCAGGTACTGCTAAGTGACCGACCATATTCTGGAAACGATTCGCTATTGCTCTCTTGAATGAAAATTCATTCTGTGCAGACTGTATAGATATTGCATGCTTTTGAACCTGTAGTTTTTTAATTAAAGTAGTCAAAGCATCGGACTAAAATCAATGAAATAGGTAGAAAAGTTCATAGTTTGGTTGTGTTTTTAAAAAATATTCGAATCATTAGTTTTGTTTTTCACCAAACACAATTTTCACTATCTATGGCTTTTGATCAATCATAAGTCCCTCTTGCATTATTACCACTCAATTAGTAGTTGTTTACCCGGAGTAACATTGTTAGGTTTTTGAGAAAAGCTGTAGCTGTGCATCTATAGACTGTGCGAATACCATCGAGTGATGTTTTATTAACGAAATACGAATTTTTATTCTAAGGCTTATGTTATAAATTAAGATCTCAAATGTGATGGATATTTTTTAAGCTGCTCGTTTGTGATCATATTCCTTTTTTTTCCTATATACCTATTCTATTACCTTTTACCCATTTCTATTCTTTTATTGGTTATTTTAAAAATAATTTTGCTCAATATTGACGAGCTTTGTGCACAATTTCGCACACAATATATTGCATTCGTGTCCTATTTATATGTATTATCCTTTTTATACCTACGTTCGCAAGTTTTATTGCCATTGATTTTTATTGATTACTCGATTCCGTGCCGAATTGTTGTGTTTTCTTGTTTACTTTTCGTATTTATTTGAATAGACGTCTATTAGCTGGTAATCTATAATGATTATCTTTAGGTAATTAGTTGGAACATATCCCCCTGATGTTACCGTTCTAGGAATCTATATTATTTTTTCTATCGTATGCTACGTATATTTTAAATGTTCAAGTTTTTTTTCCGTTCTTTTTTCTTCTTTTTTCCCCTCTTTCTCTAAATAAATTATATTTACGTGATTTTTTTCCTCTTTTTAAGTATTGTATTTTTATTCGCGCATGTTAACTTTGGTGATGGGTTTTTACTCTTTTGGTGTTTTACTTTTATACTTTTTTACTTGTGTTTAGAATTATTGCCTGCCAATGAGAGTACGTGATAGGCTGTTTCAAAAAGAAGAAAAAAAAGGTATAGAAAAGGTCGATAATGGACCTATCGACGAATTTATTCGAACTGCTGTTAGTTCTTTCCAAGATAATTAAGTAGCCGATTATTTGAGTTACGTCACGTTAGCTCATGGCGCTATGAATAAATTAGCATTTTTCGATTTTACCACTACCTCTACCATCTATTATACGTTATAATTTGAATTTATTTTTACGATTTCGAGTATCATACATACTACCTGTAATTTCGATATGTCCTTTTTTTATAGACACGATATACATTTAAGACATTCGAAGATGGAGTTCGGTTCGAGTCAAATGTGTGAAAAATTAATGCCCCAAGGTAGGTTGATTTGTTGTTTTTATTTGCATGAAAAATACTTATACCCGTGGTACGATGGTTGGAAAACCATATGCCAAATTTAATGAAGGGGTAATTTAAAAAGTTCTTTGCTCTATTTTCCACGTACTCTTGACCTTACCAGTTCAATTTTTTACAATGGTAAGAGGCAGATTTTCGAAGAAAATTTTCAAATTTTAATTAAAACATTGCTACAATTGGGATGTGAGATGGGCACCGTGTTTCGTTGTTTACTTCCAGGGTAGCTCGGTAGCCTCGAGGTTCGCTTTTTTGTACCCCGATGTAATTTGAATCTTTCAAAAACAACTATAAGCCTTTGGCTTTAGGTGAAAGGTGATGGATTTGGTTACTTCAAAAGTGTCAAGTTGGGTTGTATTTCAGTTTCTTTGAGAAATAACGCTGGTAGGTACTGGCAAAGCTTAACTCGAGTATATTAATTATGAATTTATCTATCGTCGCTGTCGTGGGTGAATTTCAACAAAAAACTAGATACCTACTTGTATCAGTATTAGTCGTTCACAAAAAAGTTGAAATTTTGTATTCTTAGTTGAAGTAGGTTTTTCAAAAAATAATTTTTCAATTTTGGGCATCTCCAAAATTATCCATCCTTCGAATTTTCAGCTTAATAAAATGAAAGTCATAAATTAAATTAGGTAATTAATTGAAATAATATACAGCTGAAAAAATTCAAAATTGAAAAAAAAAATCGAGATCCTAAAAATTTGAAAACTTGGATAACTATAAAAAAAAATTGAAAATAAAAAAATTCAAATGAACTAAAAAATAATAATTTGAGATAAGTGAAGTTGAAATTTGAAAATGACTGAAAATTAGGACGAATATTATATTGAAAAATTACATAATCGTGCATGCCAATTTAAAATTTAAAAAAATACAGGATTCAAAAAATTGGGAAATTTTATAATTGAAAGGGGAAAATATAAAAAATAATGAAAATTTAAAAAATTCAACATTTAAAAAAATTGAAAAAAAAAAGAATTCGAATTTAAATTGAAATTTATTACCTACCTAATAAAAATTTGAAAACCAAAAAAATATCTGAAAATTTTTTAAAAGTTTGAAATTGATTTGTAGGTATTAAAAATTATTGAAATCGAGATAGAAATAGGTGGATAAAATTTTAAAAATTACCGATTAAAAACATTGAAAAATTTTGATGATATTATTTTATAAAAATTAATGAATTAAAATTTTTAAAAAGTCAAACAAGAAGAAATTCAGTATTAACAAATATATTGAAAAAAAAATTTAAAAGAACGGGAAAATTATTTAAGATTGAAAAAAAGAATTCAAAATAAAATTTAAAATGAAAAAAAATAAAAAAATTGAGAACGGCTAAAAATTAAAATGAAATTTTTTGAATAGAATTGAAAATTCTTGAAAATTCAAAAACTTGTGCTAAAAAAAAATGAGAGTGGATAGAGTTTGAAATCGCTGAAAGCTATATTAAGACAGAAATTAAATTAAATTAAAAATTGAAGAGCGTAGTAATAAATTTTAAGGAAAAACAGAAATTAATAAAAAATTTAAAACCAAGAAAATTTAGCCCTCGAATAATTAATTAAAGACAAAAACTAATTTAAAAAAATGAAAAATCATTGAAATAGATGAATTTGAAATGAAATTAAAATCCCAAAAGTATTAAAAATTTAAAAACCCAAGAAATGTGTGGAAATAAAAAAAATTAATACTGGAATTTAAGAAAGATATTCGAAGAAACTTACAGTTTAAAAAATGAAAAATTGTTGAAAATTGAATGAAAGAAAGATTGTAATAAAATTTTAAAAAGTTTAAATTTCGAATTTCGTAAGAAATTTAATATTTAAAAAAATAATAATAAATTTTCTAAAAACAAACGATAAATTAATCAAATTTCAACATTTTAAAAAATTGAGGGAAAATTATTGAAAAAATTGAATTGAATTAAAAATTTGGAAAAGAACTGAAAACGACTATGAATTGAGAATAATTAAATTGTGCTAAAAATTACTAAAAATGAAGAAAACTCAACATTGGTAATAATTCAAAGGAACAGAAATGAGGATTGAATTTAGTAAAAATCCTAACAATTTTAAAATTGAAGAAAAAATTAATTATCTACCTAATTGGAAAATTTTATATCTACCTAATAATTTTTTTTTTGAAATTGAAAATAGAAAAATTGGAACATGAAAATTTTAAAAATACTAATTCAAAAAGTTAGGCTAAAATCGATCAAAAAGAAAATCAAAGAAAAGCAAAAAATTATTAAAATAGAAAAAAATAAAAATTTAGTAAATTCAAAAAAACGATAAATTTAATAAACAATGATTGAAATATAAATCATTTTTTAAAATTTTTTAGGAAAAGAAAATTATTTCACAACAATTTCAAAATTTAAAAAAATTCAAGTTTTCAGAAATCCGAAAAGTATTTTGGCCTAGGTATAAAGAAAAAAATAATTTCAAAAAATATTTATGATATGTTTGTATTAAAAATCAAATGTAACATTAAAAAAAAAATTAAAACCTTCTAAAACAATTTTTAAAATTCGAAAAAATTTTAAGAACCAAAAAATTCTGAAAAAACGACGAAAATTGATTGAAAATTACCTCTAAAAATGAACAAAAATTCAAACTAGAATACTTAGAAAATTTAGAAAAAATTTAAAATTTCAAATCAATTTTAAAATTTAAAGAATTCAAAGTTCATGTATTTTGAAAATTTTACAGAAAATTTTTAGAAACCAAAATTAAATAATTGTAAATGAGGAAAATTGAAAAAATGAAAAAGAACTCAATGGAAAAAAATTATACCTAGAAAAGAACTAAAAAAATTAAATTGAAAATGACTAAAAATGAGTAAAACTTGAACCAAAAAAAAAATTCAAAAATTTAAAAATCTCAAATTATTGCAAAACACTTTTAATAATCGAAAAAGTAAGAGTTCATAAATGTTATAATTATTTTGAAAATTTTACAGAAAATTTTTAGAAACCAAAATTAAATAATTGTAAATGAGGAAAATTGAAAAAATGAAAAAGAACTCAATGGAAAAAAATTATACCTAGAAAAGAACTAAAAAAATTAAATTGAAAATGACTAAAAATGAGTAAAACTTGAACCAAAAAAAAAATTCAAAAATTTAAAAATCTCAAATTATTGCAAAACACTTTTAATAATCGAAAAAGTAAGAGTTCATAAATGTTATAATTATTTTGAAAATTTGACAAATAATTTTAAAAAAAAATTAAAAATGTTGTAAATGAAGCAAGCTAAAAAGAAAAGAATAAAGAATTCAAAAGAATGCAACATTCTTAAAATTCTAAGAAATAATAGTTCAAAATTAACGAAAAATTATAGAAAAACACTGCAAAAAAATTAAATTCAAAAGTACTGAAAATAAATAAAACTTGAAATCATTTTAAAATTTCGAAAATGAGTAAGTAGGTAAAATTGAAAAATTGTAAATGAAGCATACGGGGAAAAAAATCTAGGGAATTCAACATTCACATTGTAAATTCAAGAAAATTAAGAATTTAAAAATTGACAAATTTCCAAAAAATATTATTTTTAAAATGGTTAAAAACCAAAACCACCGATAATTTTTGAAAACCCAACCGCGTCATAACTGTTTATCTGAACTTTAAATTTTTGGAAGATTTTTTTTTGTCATAGCTTCTACACGACAGATACAGTGTTTCAATTTATTTTAATCTATTCGAAAGCAGTTTTTAAGCACGAAGTCGGCCTGTATAATTAAATATGACATGAATATCCATTTGTCGAATGAACCTTTTATTAATTTTTAGAGAAGCCCAGTGGGACATAATTAATTTTCGTGGCGTCCAACGAAAGCCTAATCTACCATAAACTTGTCTTTTGGTCAATCATGATGTCGAAAGTCGTGCTCGATATCAATTTGGTAAAATTTAAAGAACATTTATCGAACGATTTTTTAATAAGGGAAGGTCGAAGTGCGACGAACATTGAAAAGAGTTACGAAGAAAGCTACCTATTCGTACGTAAAAAAAAAAAAACCCTACGAATATATTTATTTTACGTCCAATATGTGCGGGTTGTCGTTCCGAGTGAGCATTGTATTATTTGTATTCGCTCTACGGTGTATTTTGACCTTCTATACATACATTGAATTTCCTATAGGGCAACGTAGTTATACGTTTGTGTAGGTACAAGTCGAGCAGCAGTCGAGTCGACGAATAAGGTGAATTAAAGCTCGTACTAAGTGCGTGCCATGCGAACCAAACTCGTTTCGATTTCAGCTCCTTCGTGTTCTATTTAATGCTTAATTTTTACTACATTTCTAAACCTTATTCGTTTTACTTTCGTCAAATGCGGTTTTTTTTTGCACATGTACGAGGGTTAGAGAGCACTTGGGATTCGGGACAAGGCGCGGCGATATCGATGGAGGAATATTGTCGTCTCGTCGCGATCCTCGAACTCTAAATTTATTCTCGAAGCTGGGAAAAATTCACGTTACGAGTGCTTCGGCTATAGGGTGTTTCATAGCTGGCTGAGTTGCATATCTTGAAAATTGAAGGGGCAAGGGAAAATTGAATTGAGAAAAAATAATTTCTGATTAGGCCAATGCATAGTACTTTTTTTGTTTTGGACATTTTTTTGCCTATCTTTGAAAATGAAGGCACAAGAGAGCTTTAAACTTTGAAAAACCGGTTTTTTAATTTTCAAAGCTCTGTAGCTCCTTCATTTTCGGAGATAGGCAAATTCATCACATAATTTTTTTTGCTTATCTCAAAGAGTTACACCTGTTTCATGTAACATCTTGACAAATTTTGCAGTTTTCATTTTTCAATGATGTACAGTTGTACACCGATGATTTGAAGCTCAAATGATCAATAGGTACGAATGAGACTTAAAAATGGCAAAATTACGTCAAGATGATACTTACAAGAGGTTTAACTCTTTGAGATAAGCAATAAAAGTTATGTGGTGAATTTGTCTATCTCCAAAAATTAAGAAGCTACAAAGCTTTGAAAATTAAAAAACCGGGTTTTCAAAGTTTAAAGCTCTCTTGCGCCTTCATTTTCAAAGATAGGCAAAAAAATGTCCAGAACGAAAAAAAATTTATTTTTTTAGTACTATTCATTGGCCCACCCGAGCGGCACACTCGATCGATAATATCGGAAGATGTAACGTATCGATAAAAAATCGTTTGAAAATCTATAGATGTTCTCACGATATTATAAAGATTTATCGGTACAACTTCATAGGCAAAAAATCTAAAAACTATCGAATTCGATAATATTAAGATTTTATGACGATATTCGTCAACGATACTATCGACAAAGAATATTAAATTTATCGATTCCGATTTTCCACCGATTTTGTGCAGATATTTGAAACTACATTATCGACAAAGAATATTAAATTTATCGAATTCGATTTTTTAACGATTTTGTAAAGATATTTAAAACTATATTATCGACAGATTATATGAAATTTCTCGACTTCGATATTTTACCGATTTTTTGACGACATTTGAAACTATATTATCGACAGATTATATTAAATTTATCGAATCCGATTTTTTACCGATTTTGTAAAGATATTTGAAACTATATTATCGACACGTAATATGAAATTTCTCGATTTCGATTTTTTAACGATTTTGTGAAGATATTTAAAACTTTATTATCGACACGTAATCTGAAATTTCTCGAATTCGATTTTTCAACGATTTTATGACGATATTTGAAACTATATTATCGACACGTAATATGAAATTCCTCGAATTCGATTTTTCAACGATTTTGTGGCGATATTTGAAATAACACGTCTGGAAGTACTAAACTGCCTATTATAAGCGTTTTATTGCTAA
This sequence comes from Balanococcus diminutus, assembly GCA_959613365.1. NCBI lineage: Eukaryota > Metazoa > Arthropoda > Insecta > Hemiptera > Pseudococcidae > Balanococcus > Balanococcus diminutus. The sequence goes on along the minus strand of OY390718.1, from coordinate 14,663,842 downwards.
TTTCTCAACGATAAGGTATGGCATAGTGGTTAAGGAAGAGGATTACCATGCAGGAGGTAGATGGTTCAAGCCCCACGGGTGGCAGATTTTTTATAATTTTTTTTTGACTTTTTCTGAAATGATCCTCTTACCGTAACATGAATAATGTGTTTAGGCATAGTTTAATGTATTAATTATGCTAATTAATGATTTTTAATTATAGAAAAAAGCTAGTAAAAGACAAAAAATCGGAATAAAAAATCGAGAAAAAATCGACAGAATATCGAATTCGATAAAGTGTCGCGAAAGTTCCGCCTAAATCGTGAAATTATCTTTCGATATTATAGATAGATTATCGATAAAATATCTTACTATAATCTCGAAATTTTTATTAACTACAATTCGTCGATAATCTATCTATATATCGAAAGATAATTTCACGATTTATGCGGAACTAACGCGACACTTTATCGAATTCGATATTCTGTCGATTTTTTATTTCGATAATTTGTCGAGTGTGCTGCTCGGACAACGAGAAATTATTTTTCTTCAATTTGATTTTCCCTTGCCCCTTCGATTTTCAAGATAGGCAACATGTTTGACATTTTTTGTTCCTTATGGGTTGCCTATTCACCCGGTGGAAGGAACTCAGTCAGCTATGAAACACCCTGTAGATAGCGTGATAAATCGTGACGCATTCTGGGTCCTCGTTGTACTCACTCATACGAGTGTATGTGGGTGTGTGTGATTGCGAAGTCGCAGTCTGTAGACATAGATGAAATGCGGCTTGCGCCACGCCGGAGAAAGCTCCTTTGATATATTATAGATTCCTTTGCCAATTAACCAGTGCTCACAGTTTGCGCTAACTATGCGAATTTATAGTCTTATGTTTGGCGTTTTTACGAGCACGCCATCATAGGACATGCCTCCTTTAATGCCACCATATACCAATGGGTCGAACAATTTACCATCGTGGAGGGAATAATGCTCCTATTATGGGTCAATTTTCATACTCAAGTTCTGTATTTTCGTAAGATACTTGAGAAATCGTTATTTCGATGATTTTATTTTTCAAAATGCCATAATTTGGAGTGTGGGAATAAATAATCGTTTCAAGACGTGTGTCGACTGACTTCTCTATGTGCAAAGGTGTCGAGCAGAGGTGTTTATATTTCCAACAACCTATTTCGAAATAATCACCTTAACATGTGTAATGCTCTTATCGATTCGATGCTTTCCCACAAACGCTACAAAATCACTCCAGATGATATTTCGAAAAGTGTTTATTTTATAATAAGGGTGCCCCCACCCCACTGAAACGTCAGCCCTTTCGTGAGTAGGGTCGGCATGCTGGCTACTTGGAAATTGGAATTTTCCATGGTGCAGTTTGATTTTTTACCATAAGATTGGAGGGTTGAACATTTTTAGATGATGGACGTAAAAATTATTTTTTTCCTCTAAAAAAAAAAAAAAAAAAAAAACTCTTTACTCCAAACAATTAAACATTTTCTACACCAAAAAATTGATAATTTATTTATTTCTGAAAAATTCGAAGTCGAGACACTTATGTCAAGAGTGACAAAAAATTTTTTACTGCTACTCATGGGCTTGATTGAAATTTTTTTCTGTCAGTATATTTCATTTTCTATTGTCCCTTCAATTTTTTAGAAAGGCAACATGTCTATAATATAATACTTTTTGTTCATATAGGTCACATATAGGTTGCCTATTGAGCTTGTAGATTTTCCTACATCACTTGAGAAATACCTAGGTCACCAAAAAATCCATTTTTTATTATTTTTTTTTAAGGAAAAAATTAAAAAATCCCAGTAGCCATAAGATTTCTAAATAAAGAAATTGAAAAATTTAGGTATTTCTCCAAAAAAATGAGTTTTTTTTACTTCAAAAAATTAGCATTTTTCATCCCAGAAAAATTGACAACTTTTTTATCACTAAAAAATTCAGAATCGTGACAAAATTATTTCATTCTAAAAAAAGGATTTTCAAAAAAAAAACATAGTTTCATGAGACGAAAAACAACAGGATTTTCTTCTGAATAGGAAATTTTTATCTACCTAAAAATATAATTTTTTTAAAACTTATTTTCTTCAGAAAAATTGAAATATTTCCTACTTCAAAAAAAAATTGTATTCTTCACTCTAAAAAAATTTAGAAAATTATTTAGATAGCAGCTCTAAAGAAATTGAAAATTGTATTGCTCCAAAAAATAAGCCCTTTTCTTTAAAAAAAATTGACAAAAATTTTTATCAATAAAAAATTAAGAATTATGACAAAATTATTTCATTCTAAAAAAGAGTATTTCCTCCTACCTATTCTAATCAAAATTAGTAAGTATTTTTCACTCAAAACAATTAGAAAATTATTTAGATAGCAAATCCAAATAAATAATAAAAATTGTATTGCTTCAAAAAATGAGTGTTTTATTTTCTTTAAAAAAATTTAGAAATTTTTCTACTTTAAAAACGGCCATTTTTCACTCCAGAAGAATTGACAAAAATTTTCATCTCTAAAAAATTCAGAATTGTGACAAAAATTATTTCATTCTATGTAAAAATTTTCAACTACAAAAGAAAAAAAGGAATAAAAAAACAACTGGATTTTCTCCTTGATAAGAAATTTTTACCTAAAAATGGATTTTTTTTTTTACTTTTTTTTCTTCAAAAAATATTAGAGGAATTTTTCTATTTAAAAAAAAAGAAAAAAAATTGGAAATTTTTTTATTCCTAAAAAAATAAGTGTCGAAACCTCTTTCAATCTATAATCAATGTTTTTCCTGATTAAGTATAAAATATTGACTGATCATGGAAAAAATCAAATTTTTAAAAATGAAGGTAAAATCAAAAATGGAAATAGAATGTTTGGGATAAAATCCTGCGCTCGAATCAAGCAAAATCACGAAGCGAAATCCATTTTGATCCATAATTTTGACCTAATCATGTCAAGCCCCCAAGTGAAAATGGTTCCAATTTATTTATACTTATTCTGCTAATCCCCCCCCCCTCCCCCATTTTTGGTAATTTTAGATATTTTTTTACTTTCTTATAAGCTATTGAAAACATATAAATTAAAAAAAAATTATCCAATTTATCAATAAGTATTTCGTTGGACTCACGAAAACAAATTTTTATAAATTAATCCAATTAATCGTAAATATTATTTTAGACTTTTGGCAGAAAGAAAATAATTCAATTTATCCTATTTAAACATTGTTTTTAGTTCTTTTTCTATGAAAATGCGAGATTTTCATAGAAAAATATTGAGAGATTTTTTCTCCAAAAATTTGGAAAATATTTTCCCCTCAAAAAATTGAGATTTACCTAGCAAGATTTTTTTTTCTCAAAAAAAAAACCTGGGAAATTTTTTTCTTTAAAAATGAGAGATTTTATCCTGAACAAAAAAGAATTTTTGTTTTCTAAAAAATTAAAAAAATTTGGTATTATTCACAATAAAATTTTTTTCCAAAAATTTGAGAATTACCTTTGCATGAAAAAAATAAGAAATTTTCTTCTGCAGAAAATTTAGGTTTTTTTTTTTCAAAAATTTGAGATCGATTGAAAAAATTTTCCCCTAAAATGAGAAATTTTCTCCAAAAGAATACAGAATTCTTCTTTTTTTTCAAAGAGAAATTTTTTCTGTATTATTTTTTTTTCTAACGAAATTGAAGGATTTTTTATTCAAATATGTGAGAAATATTATTTCAGGAAAACTTGAAAATTTTCTCTTCCAAAAAAATGTATTTTTTCAAAAATTCAAATGTTTTTTTTCTTCAAAATACTTAAGAATAATTAAAATTTTATTGATAAAAAATGAGAGCTTTCTTTCTGCTTAAAAGAAAGACTTTTCCTCAAACAATAATTTTTCTTCTTTTACTTTTTGTTGAAATTTGAACCGCTCAAAAAATTTGAAATGGTTGTTAAATTATTTTCGATTGATTCGAAGTTTTAAGTTTCAGGTTTTAGGATAACTTATGTTTTTTCTAGAGTTAGTTTTTTTTTCTTCTTTTTGAGAATTTTACATTCTGGATCAACTTATTCTCGAATTTTTTGGCAATCACAAAAATTGAATTGGTTGTGAATTATGATTAATTGAGGTCATAGATTTCGATTAACTAATTTGAAAAAAGTAATTCTTCAAAAAAAACGGAGATTTTAATTGCACTTGGTGTGTATTTCAACCTTTACATTTTCGGAGTAGCTCATTTCACTTGTGAAATTTTGGATACTACTCGAGCACTCGAGTTACTGCTAAGTTATCACTTATCAGCCATGGATTCCTATATTTTCTACCCTCGTTAACGAGCTAATTTTTGTCATTGACTAATTTCTTTCTTATTATATCGACTTTTGGATGCCTGCTGGTTTTATAAATTCAACGGTGTTATTTTTTGATACGCTTTATCTTCTCTCAACTCTCAAGTTCATTCATCTTTTCAGCTTCGGGTTATGAAACTCATTTACATCGTAGTAATGCTTTTGCCACGTAGATGGTATAGTATATATAAGGTACGATATATATTTATATACCGAAGCAGTTGAATTGTTTGCGAAGAGATTTATGCGATGATTTCTCTCCTCTTGACTTCATATACTCATCGTATACACAGGACGAAGTGTATTTCACGCGCCACGCTGCTGTATTTCTACTCGAGGGTATTATAAATGGATAAGAGCGGTTAATAAGAAACGCATATCTCATACAGAGGCGTTTGTACTATAAAGTGTTTCTCTTTCGAAGCCGAACACTGACGCTACCGATGTTTATAAAGCAAAACCTACCATTCGACATTTTTAAATTGCCCGTTTACTTCGTTTTGTGATTTTATAAATTAATAAAACGTGTACCATGTCACGAGACGAGGAGTGACGTATTGTGCAATACGACACATTTCGTCGATCAATTTTTTTCCTCCTCGGATTAGGAGCTAGATGTCTAATTTGTGTGAATTTGATTCGTATGCATTTTTAAAAGTCGCTTCACGTAGGGACTAGGGAGGTTATGATTGCTCCTAGAAATTCGAAATAGACAATTTATTCGACTTTTTGTCGAAAAAGTTGCCTATGGATGAGAGAACAAGGAGAATAATTTTACAACTACGAGCTTCTTAAATTTTTTTTCTCAGATTGCTACTGTTTATTAGATGAACTAGGAGTTGAAATTTGATTATATTTTAAAGTTACGTCTTCGTATAAAGTTTTTCATTTAATAGAATTTTTACAGGATAGATTTATACTTTTTTTTTTTTTTTTTTTTTTTTTTGCTATCTTGAAGGAAATGTAAAGATGAAACGCTTAATATTATTTTTCTCGATGAATAAAATGGAATTTTATAAAAGAATGTAAAATCAGGTTTTAGCGGAATTTTTATTCGCGTTAAAATGTGTGAAATTGGTTTTATTATCTTGCAAACTTATTTATAGCGATGTCTGTCTTGAGTAAAAAGAGATGCAGTCTTTCGATACGACGTATTGAAAGGGCAACACAAAAATTGATTAGAAATTACTAGGTAAAAATTAAAAATTTTGACATTTTAATTTTTGTTCAGAATTTTTTTGATCAAATTTTTTGAAAAATTCTGATCATTTTTTTTTTTTTTTTTTTTTTGAAAGCTCCACAAAGTATTGAAGACATAATTTAAAAAAAAAATCAAAAATCGCTAAAAATTATAAAATTTCAAGCTAATTTGGAAAAATTATAAAAAGGTACTTCAAAAATTGAAAATAGAAAAATCGCAGCCTAATAGTTCAATGAAAATTGAAAAAAAAAACTTATATATTTAAAAAATGAAATATGAACCTACCTACATAAAAAAATCAGAATGACTTGAAATTAAAATGAGGGAAAAAAATGATATCAGTAAATAAAATTTAAAAAAAAATGCCTAGGTAAAATTATAAAAAGAGAGGAAAATAGAAAAAAAATCAGAAATTAAAAATCAAAGTAAATGTGGTGAAAGGTGAAATGTGTAAAAATAAAATGCGATGCAGCATTAAAATCATTAGATGTAGGTGATTATTATTATTTTTAAAAAACAAGAAAAACCATTTATCAAAAAATTAGATTGAATTTCTTATCCAAGCAGTGTCTGTAGGTACTTACGTAAGACTAGCTAAAAATTAGTAATAATTTCGTCAATAATTTGACAGTTCTTTGATGATTTTTTTCAAAAATTGATAATTCTGGCAAAAATCCAGGGCTGGTTGAACAGAACAGAACAGAACAAAATAGAACAAAAACAAACAAAAAAAAAACTCATTTTAAGTTGAACAATAACGGAACAGAACAAAATAATTCTCTGAACAAATGAACAGGAACCGAACAGAACAGTACGTTAATTATTTTGTTCTGATCAGAACAGAACAAAACAATTTGTCTTGTTCTGTTCTGTTCAGAATTCCAAAATCAAAGACTTATTTCGATATTTTTGACTTTTATACCCGCACAACTATTCATGACACCATTTCCAACTTCCAAACCTTGAAAAATTTTGTAATATTTCTTGTGAACAAATGAACAGAACAGAACAGAACAAAACCGAACAGTTCAATTTGAACAAAAACCAGAACAGAACAAAAAATTTCAATTTTTCTTGAACAAAAACTAGAACGGAACATTAACTTTACAAAATGATTTGTTCTTGAACAGAACAGAACAAAACGGTCGTTTTGTTCACTAGCCCTGCAAAAATCGGCAATTCTTCGATAATTTGGTGAAAAATTGATGTTTTTTTTTCAAAGGCGAATGCTGTTGTCAGAAATTGAATTTTTTATTTTTTATTTCTTAAATTGATAATACGAGTAATTTTGTAAACAGTTGGTACCTAGTTCTGTTTTAAGTCAATAATTTTGGCGAAAGTTGATTTTTTAAAATGGGAATATGAGTATTTCCTTAAAAATTGGATAATTTTGCTGAAAAAAGACAATCTTGCCAAAATTGACACTTTTTGGTAATTTTTTCAGAAGTTGATATTTAAAAAAAAAATTGAAAATAGATAATTTTTAAAAAAGTTGATGATTTGATTAAAAAAATTACATAATAATTGTGACAAAGGTAAATAAATAGGTCTGTCAAAAATCGAATTCTTTGATATTATTTTTCATTTGAGAATTTTATTAAAAATTGATGATTTTTTCACAAATTAACAATTTTGTCACAAATAAAATTTTATCAAAAATTTATACTTTGTCGCAAATTGACAATTTGGTCACAAATTGATAATTTTATTAAAAATTGAAAATTTTTGTCACAAATGTAATTTTGTCACAAATTGACAATTGGTCAAAAATTGATACTTTGTCACCAATTGATAATTTTAATAAAAAATATTTACAATTTTGTCACAAATTGGTAATTTTGTCAAAAGTTGATACTTTGTCATCAAATAACTTCTTCAAAAATTGACAATTTTCTCACAAATAGATAATTTTTTTGAAAATTGACAATTTTTTGTCACAAATTTTTCAAAAGTTGATATTTTAAAAATAATTGAAAATAGATAATTTGGCGAAGAGCTGAGTTTTTTTTTTAAATTGATAATTTTATTTTGAAGAAAGTTGATGATTTGATTAAAAAAATTACCTAATAATTTTGACAAAGGTAAATAAATTGGTCTGTCAAAAATCGAATTCTTTGATATTATTTTTAATTTGAAATTGACAATTTTCTCACAAATAGATGATTTTTTTAAAAATTGACAATTTTTTGTCACAAATTGATGATTTTGTCAAAAATTGATACTTTTTGTTACAAATTGACAATTATTTGATAAAAAATGGATAGTTTTGTCAAAAATTGGCAATTTTCTCGCAAATAGATAACTTTATTAAAAATTGACAATTTTGTCACAAATTGATGATTTTTTCACCAATTAATAATTTTTTCACAAATTGATTATAATTTTGTCACAAATTGATAATTTTGTCATTATTTTTACAAAGATTAACACTTTTTATACATATGTACGTCAAAAGTTTTGTTATCAGAAATTGATAATTTTGCCAAAAAAATGACCATTTCGACCCGAAAAATCGTTTCTTAATTAATGAAAGACCTACATACATAAGTATTTTTATGAAAATTTTAAAAATCTGTCAAAAGTTGATAGTTTTACTAAAAATTAACAATCTTTTCAAAAATTGATACTTTGTTACTTTCATTGGTATCTTTCTCAAAATTCAATACCTATGTACTTTTATTGAAAATTGATAAATGTTTCATTTTTTTTCAAGATTGAATTCTTTTGCCAAAAATTGAATTATCCAAAACAGTTTTGTTTCAATTTATAATTATTTTGTAAAAAAGTTGATAACTAGGTAATTTTGTCAAAAATAGTACGTAGGTACTTAAATAAAATTTTTGAAATGTTGGAATATTTGTGAAAAAATTTCATTTTGTCAAAAACTCGGTTTAAAAAGTATGAAAATTGATATCTCTAATCTGTAAAAAACCTAATAGATATTGTTTTTTTTTTTAGCATAGTATATGCTTTTACGGAAACCAAAATGAAAAAAAACGACCGACACCAAAATCCGACCCCATTGGGTTAGGTTAGGTTACATTAGGTTAGGTTTTGATGACATAAAAAAACAAAAAAATTTCAATAAATTCAACTTTTTAGACATTATGTCGGACATTTTGAAACTTGTAATTTTTTTGGAATTTTATGACTTTGAGACATTTTATAGACATTTTGTCAGACATTCTGATTTTTTATAAATTTAATGACTTTTGATATTATTTTAGAAATTTCACGACTTTTAGACTTTTCAATTTTTTAGCATAGTATATGCTTTTACGATGCCAAAATGAAAAAAAAAACGACACCAAAATCCGACAGGAATAAATTTTAATTTAATTATTTATATTAATATAAATAATTATTTAAATAATTTTATATTATTTATTTTTTATTTAATTATTAATTTTTTTAAATTATTTAAAATAGATTTATTTGTATTTTAATTTATATATTTTAAGTAAAAAAATTAATTTTAGATTAGGTTAGGTTTGGATGACATAAAAAAACTTAGATAATTTTTAATAAATTCGATTTTTTAGACATTATGTCAGACGTTTTGAAACTTGTAAATTTTATTGAAATTTTATGACTTTTAGACATTTTCTAGACATTTTGTCAGACATTCTGAAACTTGGAATTTTATTTAGAAAGATGACTTTCAGACATTTTTTCAGACATTCTGAAACTTGGAAATTTTTTTTTATTATACTTTTTTTAAAGAAATTTTTAATGAATGACTTTTGGACATTTTGTCAGACATTTTGAAACTTAGAAACTTTTTCAGAAATTCTATGTCGACTTTTAGGCTTTTTGTCAGACATTCTTAAACTTGAAATTTTTTTTATTAATTATACTTTTTAGATTTTTAAATTTCCATGGAAATTAATATTCGTGACTTTTTTTTTTATTATTATACTTTTTAGACTTTTAAATTTCCGTTGAAATTAATATTCGTGACTTTTAGACATTTTGTCACGGAGTAAAAGCATATACGTACTATGTTTCATACTTTCAAACGTAATGTGGAAATAGAGCCAACCAGGGGTTTTATTTTATTTTTTATAAATTTTATGACTTTTAGACATTTTGTCAGACATTCTGAAACTTGGATTTTTTTTTTTTAATTTATGATTTTTAGACTTTTTATCAGACATTTAAAATTTTTTTTTTTTTATTAGCATAGTATATGCTTTTACAGAGACCAAAATGGGAAAAAAGACAGGAAAATCCGACCCAAAAATGCGACTGTTGGGTTAGGTTAGGTTACATTAGGTTAGGTTTGGATGACATAAAAAAACAGAAAATTTTTAATAAATTCGATTTTTTAGACATTATGTCAGACATTTTGAAACTTGTAAATTTTTTTGAAATTTCATGACTTTTGTACATTTTCTAGACATTTTGTCAGACATTCTGAAACTTATAAATTTTTTTTAGAAAGATGACTTTCTGACATTTTGTCAGACATCTTGAAACTTGAAATTTTTTTAGAAAGATGACTTTCAGACATTTTTTCAGACATTCTGAAACTTAGATTTTAAATAAATTTTATGACTTTTGGACATTTTGTCAGACATTTTGAAACTTGGAAACATTTTTAAACATTTTATGACTTTTAGGCTTTTTGTCATACATTCTGAAAAAATTGAAATTTTTTAGACTTTTTAATTTTTTTAAATAAATTTTATGACTTTTGTTTCATTATACCTGAGAGTACAATTTAGATTTTTAAATTTCCATGGAAATTAATATTCGTGACTTTTAGACATTTTGTCATGGAGTAAAAGCATATACTATGTTTAATACTTTCAAACATGGTGTGGAATTAGAGCCAACCAGGGGGGTCCAGGGAGCGAAGACCCCCCTGTTTAAATAATTTATTTTTTTCAAGTTGACATTTTCATTTAAAATTATTGATTTTGTAAAAAGTTGATAATTTTGTTTGTCAAAAATCTATATTTTGTATGAATTTATTTTGAAAAAAAATCGAGAAGTACATGAGCAATTTATCAGAAACTGCTAATTTTTCAATAGAGCTGGTGGATCGCTTTTATGGTTGAAAGAACTTTTTTTCTTTTTCAATTCAAACTGAAGAAAATCCTTGATTTTTTTTTTCTTAAATTCAAGGTTGAAATTATTTTTTAGATTGTTTGAGATGCTTTTATTGAAAAATTTTAATTTTCTAATTACAAAATTTTATTCAGTTGAAGACCATATTTTGGCTGAATTCGAAAATTGGGCCAATATGTCATAACAGTTGCCTACACCTGGTTTGCTGAAGTACGCCTGGGTCATCGCAATTATGCAACTCATTTAACATACACGACCCAATAATTACCAATTTTCAAACTCGAAGGCAATCCTTTCGCTCATCAAAGATCGAATTACGTCGAATTGAAATTTTCAATCGAGCTGATTTCTAAAACCGCACAAAAATACGTTCGGTATATAAACGACGCAATTTATAAGAAAGATTTGGAAACCTTGTACGCGCTGAACCTTGGGGTTATTTTTCCTGTCAATATTTTGGTTGCGATTGAATAAAAAAAAAACCCCTACCGATTGATTGGCGGATTGAATTTAGCCCAGTGTGCTTCCCTCGGTATAGCTAATCGTCGGATATAAATGGGCAGGGCGAATGATTAATGATATAGAATCACTTTCAGTGCCACGGTTTTATTGTTGCGCAGGACGCTGCGAATAATCGCGATTCGACCAAAGTATATTACGAGTTTTGGGGCATTTTGGTGGAAATTCGCGCGACGTTGTAAAGGTTTTCAAGTCGTGCTAGAGAGAAAAAAAAACCGGCGTGACTGTTCGTTGGTGGAAAATCCTCTCGAAAAGTTCAGAATATAATTTCGCTCTTTCGAAAATGTTGTGAAATTTTTCCAGAACTGTGGAGAAATTTTTTTCGCCAATTTTTTCTCGCAATCGTTCGTTCCAACGGTGTACTTGCTGACTCGTGCAAATGCTGTTCGACTGTTTAATGAAAAGTAACATAAAAGGAAGAAGGATAACATCCGTGCTTGCCCTTATCGATTCCAGCGTGTAGCCTAGTACGAGTTTTGACCACCGGTGGCGCTGTCGCCTTTACGCTATTGCTGCAGTAAGTTGATTGAAAAATTTCTCAAGTCTGAACTGAGGCGTTTTGTACAACGTGAACGGTTGTTCGAATTTTCAAACAATTTAGTCAGAACACGCAAGTTTTTTTTTTCATTTTTTCTCCTTCGATTTTTACCTACCAAATATTTCGTACGGATTCTTCGTAAATTTTTTTTTTAATCGGTTATTTTTATCGACGCGAATTTTTCTACAATTTTTCCAGTTCGGTTCGATTCGATGTATGGGTAGTTTCGCGTTATTTTTTTTCATCTCGCTTTTTATGACCTAATATCTGGTCTGGTGTGTTGGTGTTTTTGGGTAAGTTGAAGAATTTCTATGCTATTTGGTATTTTTTTTGCGATTTTTTTAACCTTTCGAGTATTTTGAACGAGTTTTCATGGCTTTTTCGATGGAATTACGTTAGCTCGACGGGTCGAATTTGGAATTTAGAAATTTGGTCGTGACCGTGGGTATGGAAATAACTCGTGCAGTCGAACACGCGGTGCTAGTATTCGCTCGTGGGTGGATATTGACGTAATGATAATGGTGAAAAAGCAATTTACCACTGTAAAAAATACGCTGGCGTTATTTTTACTCGATAATTTATTATTTATTCGATTGTCGAATGGTAAAATACGTATATACGCCAGAGAGAGTATACCATCGAATAATGTAAATTGATTTTCGCGTGTAAGCGGAAACACAGCATAGTCTTATGTGGAGCTACACACGGCACAAGTTATGCAATTTTTATTCCCGTCGCGCGAAATTCTTTAGGCGAACGATTTTGTGACCTGGAAACTGGCACATGCGGTTGCGGAGGCCTCCAGGCGGGCACGTGTTTTTATAATGCAAAATTTACTATTTTATTTGACAGCTACCTCGTAGCACCTTCAAAGGACCAGTCTAAATTCATATAGGCTCGGCTTTTACTTAAATTGCAAAACGAACCCGAGGCCGGGGTGCGGGGAGTATCGATTCGTAACTTTTTTCTATCCCTTTTGCCAGCTGAAAATTTTCCTATTTTCGGGCTAAAATTCGCTCCTAAATCACGCCTTGTTTTTTCGCTTTCGCCTTCGCCACAGCAGCGTCCAAAGCCTCGAAACGTGCCATTCATTTTTCCACTTTCTCATCGCGAACCGTGTCTCAGGTGATAATTAGTTGCTTGGAAATTACGCTCGGCTTGACGTTCGTATTTCCGCACTAAGTGATATGAATTTCCATTTATCTTTATCTACGCGATTAATCTTCATTTGGATGGCGAACTCGGATCGCTTTGAGCTTACGGCTTCATTTTTTTTCTCCTAGAATAAATTTATAATCAAAAAAGGTGAAAAATTCCACAGCTGGAATTGCTCGCGAGCTCGGTCTAGTTCAGGTTGCACCTTTTTTTTGCACCATTTGTGACCTGGTCTTTTAGTGGATACGTAGGTGGAAGTGTCTCGTGGACTATTAAATTGTTGACCGAGAGTTGTTTTGAATTTTGAATTGGGTTTTTTAAAATGCTTCGTTGGCCAGAAAATAGCTTAACGAGGGATTGGGCCTGCCAGAGGAACCGATCACATTTTAAAAATTCATAACTCGAAAATGAGTCGACCGATTTAAGTGAAACAAACATCATTATTAAAATGTAGAAACTTCGAGTTTATTTATTTTTTTGAAGAAAAAGAAGAAGAACTTATGATTTGCAAATGTCCACCTTCAATGTACAGGGTAGATAACTCATTTATAAACTCGATTTTAAAATGCAGATACAAAATTATTGTGATATTTGTATTTAAAATCCAAGAGCCAAAATCCTTTTCACGCCTGGATTTGAAATCCAAAATCTAAAATCCTTTCCATTATTTTTTCTTTTACACTGATGTCTGACCCATGTTAATTTTTGAGTGAGTAGATTATCTCTTACTCGTCTCTTAATTTTTTTCAAAAATCTAAATTTTTGTCCTCTTTTTAAAAAAATGAAAATAAAAATTATTCAATTTCTTTTTGAAAAAAATAATTCTTTTGCATTTTTTTGGAATAAAACATTTCTTATCAATTAATAAATTAATTTTTCATTGAATCCAAGTACTGAAATTCATTTATTTAAAAAAAAAAGTTTCTCAATTTGTTTGAATTACAAAATATTTTTCAAATTTTCGAAAAAAAGCTTTCAAATTTCCAAAAGAAAATCAATTTTTTGAAAAAAAACTGAATTTTTGTTTGGTTTCAGTTAAAAAATGAATTTTTTGGAAAAAACCTGAAATTTTGGTTTGTCTCCGTTTAAAAAAAATCTTTCAATATTTTGTTAAAAAAATTTCAGAATTTCTTCGAAATGAAAAAATTGAATTTTTTCGAGCCAAGCTAAAAAATACTCAATTTTTCTGAAAAGATCTTTATTAAGTAATTAGTAATAAAATTGTGTTGTTGTTTGTTCTTAACTAAATTTTAGGTTTGGTCTCAGTTAAAAAAAAATCTTTCAATTTTTTGTTTAAAAAATTTCTGAATTTCTTTGAAATAAAAAAAAAATCGAATTTTCTCTAACCAAGCTAAAAAATACTCAATTTTTTTGAAAAGATCTTTATTAAGTAATTAGTGAAAAAAATTGTGTTGTTGTTTGTTGTTAACTGAGTTTTAGGTTTGGTTTCAGTTGAAAAATTCTTTCAATTTTTCGTTAAAAAATTTCTGATTTTCCTCTAAATAAAAAAAAAATTGAATTTTCTCTAGCCAAGCTAAAAAAAAGCGACTCGTTTAAAAAAATATTTTTATTATGTAATTAGTAAACAAATTCGTGTTGTTGTTTGTTGTTAACTGAATTTAGGTTTGATAAAAATCTTTCAATTTTTTTTAATATTTCTGAATTTTCTCGAAATAAAAATAAAACGAATTTTCTCGAGCCAAGCTGAAAAAATACTCAATAAAAATGTTGTTGTTGCTTGTTGTTAACTGAATTTTCAGTTAGATAAAAATCTTTCAATTTTTGGTTGAAAAAATTTCAGACTTCCCCGAAATAAAAAAATCGAATTTTTTCGAGCCTCTAAAAACATTCCTAGGTACTAAATTTTTTTGAAAAGATCTTTATTAAGTAATTAGTAAAAAAAATGTTGTTGTTGTTTTTTTGAAAAAAAAACTCTTTATCCGTCTCTCAATAGGTAGAAATTTTTGGTCCTTTTTTTAAATAAAAAATTTTTGGGGAAGAAAATCTCTTAATTTTTTTGAATTTAATGATTTTTATTTTCTCTATTTTTTGGAGTAAATAATTTTTCTTTTGCTATAAAAATTTTTCTCATTTAATATTTGGAGAAAAAAACGAATCTTTTGCAAAAAAAAAAAAAATCTACAATAAAATATGTTTTTATATTTTTTTTGCAGTCAGTGTAGTATAAAATTTTCAGTTTCTCCGAAGTGAAAAAATTAGTATTTTTTAAAATCTTCATCGGAGAAAAAAATATTTGTTGTTAGTAGGTAAGAAAAAATTTGTAAATTTTTTTATGAAAATTTTTTCGGGTTTTTTGGAATAATGCAAAATCAATTTTTTGAAGCTTAAATTTTAAAAAATCTCATAGAGCAAGTTGCACAGAAACCAGTGCAACAACCAAACCAAACCATACCAAACCAAACAAAAAAAAGATTTTGGTTTTTAATTCTTTTTGATAACTTGAAAAAATCCAAAATATTTTTTAGTCCAAGATTTAAAATTCAAAATCCAAATCCTTTTAAGAATTGAATTTAAAATACAAATCCGGATTTTGTGGATTTAAAATCTTCCGAACCCTGATGATTTTGAACACCAAAAAAATCACCCAAGTTCTTTTTTTTGTACAGTAGAGTCTTTTCCCATTTCTGGCCAAACCAAAGGTCTACAAAAAAAATGCTAATAATAATCGATAATTGTAGAGCTTGAAATTTTCTTTCAAAGTACTCCATCAGTTTTTTTTCAAGGAGGTTTAGTTTAGTTAATTTTTGCAGTCGAATCTCGTAGAAGAAAAAAATCATATCAACATAAAAAAAAATCCTGCAATTTTTTATTTAATAGAGGGTGATTTTCTGGCCAAAGGGGTCCTACAAAAAAAAAATGCTAAGAATCAAAATTGTAGAGCATAAAATTTCCTTTCAGTATAAAGCTATTATGTAGTTTTTCTCTAAGAGACGCATTTTTTGTAATTTTTGCATATATTTTTAATTTTTAAAATTTGATTTGAATTTTTTTAGTTACGACCTTCTAATGCAGAAATCACGAAAACTAAGCACCTTGGAGGAAAACTAATTAGTTTATACTGAAAGGAAATTTTATGCTCTACAATTTTGATTCTTGATATTTTTTTCGTAGGACCTTTAGTTTGGCCAGAAAATCGCTCTGTGTAAGTAAATGTGTACACCTACTTGATAAAAATCGCGATTTATTTTCATTTTTGAAATCACCAATTTTGTAAATAGGCCACCTTGTATAAATATTTTTACTTGTAAATAACGGGGAGATGACGTACTTTTTCATCGAAAATTCAACTTTTTGATTCTTCTTGCAAATGGCGAAAAAAGAGCACATTTCCAATTTAAAGAGGTTTCCTTCTTATTCTTTGCTGTCTTTTTTCAATTCATGCTAACTCGTACTTGGCGCAAATATTGCCGAGATGTCGCTATAATCGTATAATTTCTATTAATAACGAAATCAAAATGGAACTCAATTTATAAAAAAGATGTTTCATCTCTAGAGGGAAAATTTCTATCCAAGGATGGGGGTCAGGAGATGAAATAATTTTGAAAATTTTCTTCTCATTTTTCTTATTCATAATTGGAAAGAATTCTGCTCGCTTGTTACGATGAGGAGAGTTCCTCTGCATCAACGACGTCATGTCACTTCAGTCTGAAGCTTAAAATCTTCTCGTACGGACGAAGAGACGAAATCTGCGAAATAATTGGCAATTTGAATTTTTTTCCAAGATGATGACGATGTCATGAGCAATACATCTGTTTCCTAGCTCATTATTCTTAACTTAATGCGCGATCAAAAAAAAATCCATTCAATTGGTATCAAATTTCAATGAATTAAGTATACAGTGTGTCCGTATAAAAGACCTCCTGGTATTTGTCGATGCAGCAATATAAGTTGTGTTGGCGTAATAGAGGTTGCCGATCTCTTGATTTTAAGGCAGTGTGATGTGTTTACACAAAATATTCGATAATCCGGAACTATTGCAGATAAATGAATGTTTCAAAGAACCTTTTTTTTTAGGTCTAGTCAAGTGCTTCGAAATGTGAAAAAATAATTTCATTTAAATTCGAAATTTCACAAATTATGAAGCTCGAAAACTTCTGTAGACTATTTCGAGCCCTAAAAATTCCAAAATGAACTTATCTTCATTGAAAAATGATCCCATCGTAATGAAAACACATCGCATACGACATACATAGTATTTCAATCCAACCCAAATGCGTTCATCTTGTTCGAAGTGTTTTATCATCGTGAAACGTTTTCGGTGTATAAATTTTCTAAAACTCGATAGTAGTAATTCGAGGATTACAAAATACGATTAAATTCATTCGGTAATTTCGTAATAAAAGTTTTTTAATTCGAGCTCTCGCTATAAACGAGTCGTAAAAAAGAGTACCGAGAAAGACAATCTACTTTATTTCGGACCGTTATAAAATGATCGAAAACGTAGTTAGTAAAATTTAACAATTGCCAAGCTCTAATTCGAATCATTGTTTGCTCGACCATAAATACACGAACCCCTCGTATTTGTGATCGACGATTTCTCAACGTTTTAAATCTGTCAGTCGATGAAAAAAGCTCATTTTTTCCAACCGAAGGTGTTCCAGTTTAGTGGGTTTTCCTCGTGTTTATATTCTTGAGCGTATTTTTCAAATAGTACCTCAGCGTAGTGCTCACCTCGTTGATCACGTTTTACAAAAATGCCACCGTATCAATTCCCAAAACTCTGCAGAGCTCTCGGATTGATCAAAATTTAATTAATTTAAAAATAAAATCACTCGTGAGTTGATAAGTTGGAAATATGACCAAACCTTGCTTCTTCGACCAACTTTTTGTCTGTCTTACGAACATTATGGAAGATCTTTTTGTATTTAAAATACCGAAAGGCCAAAGTAAGCTTCGGTTTATTTTTGTAGACTCCGAATTTCTCGTTTTCTTTAAAAGTGTAATGTACACGTATTTTTCAAATTCGTGTTTAAATTATCACTTTTACTCGAGGTGACTTGAAGTTTTCAACTTGTGTCATAAAACATCTCCAGTTATTATCACTTTTGCAAACTGTACTGCACCAGAGACGCAAAAGCTAAGTTATTACAAACTAACTAGTGAAATGTTACGAAGCCAAGTCACATACTGACTGCGTATAATACCATAGAGAGTCTGACTCGACTCTTGAATCACTTTCAAGAACGAATAAGTACTAAAGTTGATAATTTTTTTTCTTCAAAATTGAAATTATAGGCATGAACTGAGAAAAATAATTATATAAATCTTATGATGGAGAATAAAATTATGCATTCGGAATTTCCCTGTGCCAGTCAAAAATTGAAGAAAATGAAAAGCAATTAGCCTTCAGCCAATTTTCAAATCAGGGAGAGTTATTTCATGAACGGGCAAATGGAAGAAGTTGAATGAACCCTGATTCTTGAAACTCTCTAGTAAATTTGGATTCCCATTTAAAACTTTTTAATTTTTTTATTTTTCTCCCTTACTGAAACGTATTTTTATTTATTTCATATATATATATATATATTTTTTTTTTGTTTTTGTAGGTATCAATGTGTTTGTAAAGGAAGCATAGCTTCAAATTGCTAACTAAAATATTTCATTCATTCATTCATTCATCCATTCAGAATCTAGCAACCATTGATACCCACGTAAATTTCTTTTCTAATAAAAAATGAAAACTCCTCGGTATTTCGCTTCTTTACTAATGTCATCATATCTGATCACAAAGTGGAAAACAGAAAAGTGAACTTATTTGATCGAAAAATGTACAAAAGGTACGATGGAAAAAGTTGAGATGTTTTTTGCTCAAGTTTACAATTTTTTGTCGAGTTTAAAATTCTCTTATTAGATTTCATATCTCGTCGCGTCGGTATATCTACTAGAAAATAGAAATGAATATTTTCTAAATTTTGCATTTAGCTACGTCAACCTTTTCATTTGAAATTATTTTTCTGATGTTTAAAAAAAAGTGGAAACGTATGGAAATTTCGGTCTTTTTTGCTTGAATTAGGTACCTAGAATTTTTTTTCTGAATAAACTTGAAAGAAATTTTTCTAAAAAAAAAAAAAAAAAATTGAATAAATGAAAAAATAATCTTGAAACAGGCATTGGAATTTAGAAAATTTATCCTAGGTTTTTTTTTTAAACAAATTAAAAAAAATTCAAGTTGACTTTACTAAAAATATACTTTTCACCCAATTTTTCTTAGAAAATTAAAAAAAAAATTTTAAGCAATTTTGTACAAGAAAATTTTTCAGAATCAAATCTATTTTTTAAAATTATTTTAGAATTTTTTTTTTTTCAGATTAAAATTTTTAAGATAACCAAATTTGACAATTTTTTAAAATTTTATTCATGCCGCGTACAAAATAATTTCATTAAAGAATTGTTGGAAAGTTATTTTTTCAATTTTGTAAAAGACCTTTCAAAAAAGTGAGCTGAAAACGTTTTGAGGATTTTGAAAAAAATTGAGCAATTTTGTTGGAAAAAATGAAGAATTTTTCCAATTTTTTTGTATGAGAAATTCCTTTAGGTAAATACATTTTCTGATCACCCCTCCAAAAAAATTCAAACTCTTTTTTCAAAAGATTTTTTTCTCCACATAATTTGGTATAAAAAATTTTTAAAATTTTATTTTCGATGAGTAATTTTAAAATAATTATAACATATTATTTTAGCAATATTTTTCCTTCAGAAGATTTATAATTTTTTTCCTATCTAATGAATTGAAAAAAATTGAAATTTTTTCTTCAAAGAATGTGTTGAAAAGATTTTTGAAATTTTAATAAAAACTTAATACTTTAGGTGTTTTTTACAACACAAAAGGTGATGTTTTTTTAGAGGTTTCTAAAAATAAGAGAATTTTCTCAGTTTTTTTTTTTATTTATTACTTTATTGATCAAATTTTTTCTTCGGGGAAATTTACTTTTTATCATTTTTCCAAATGATTTTTTTCTGAAAAGATTTTGTATCTACTTATAAAAAATATACCTATGCATTTTTTAGTTGAAAAAAAAAAAAAATTTTAAAATAATTTTTGAAAACAGTTTTTTTAATGATTTTAGTGGAAATTAACCTTCATTTTTTAGTCAAGAAAATATCTTTCAGTTTTTGTAAGAACTTTTTTCAAAATACAAGTTGGTACTTAATTTTTTTGTTCGCTTTTTTATTCAAGAAAATACTTTTTCATCATTAAAATGGAGGAAAAAAAAAACAAGAATTCTGTAGGTATAAGAAAATTTTGTAGATTTTTTTTCTGAGTCATCAGGTACTTTTTGACATGATTTTTTTTTTCAAAAGATTTCTTCAGAGTAATTTTTTCATCAACCTTTTGAAGATTTTTCTTTTATTTACATCTTTGAAAAAAAAGTGTTGGAAAAAATTTTTAAAAGAATTTTTTTATCCGTTTTTTCACTTATGCATAATAATAATACTTGAAACTTTGTTATTTTAATTAAGTAAATGAATTTTTTTCAAAAAAAAAAAAAAAATATATATATATATATATGGAAACATTCTTTCAAAGTTTTAAAAGTGAATTTTCAATGTTTTTGGACAATTTTATTTTTATGTTTTGAGAAGTTTTTGTGAAAACTCCCTTTTTTTAATCAAGACCTTACCTTAACGTTGTAAGGAAAACTTTTCTGAAAGTGAATTTTCCAGTCAATTTTTCATCAAGAAAAAAAAACTGTTTCGTAATTTAAAAACAAAATTTTGTATAATTTTTTGAATTTTTTTTTGGCTACTTATTTTGAAATGTTTCTTGACGTGACCAGGTTTTTTCGGAAAATTTCCTTAGGATTATCAATTTTTTTAGTTTTTTGTAGTCGTCAATTTTTTTCCTAAAAATTTTCAAATTGATTTAGGTAGATATTTATCTTTTTTTTTTTTTTTTTTTTTTTTTTTTTGCCAGGAAGGAATTTATGGTAGTTTTTTCCATAGGTCTATTTGAGATTCTTCTTAAATAAAATTTTCAAATAAAATATCGTTCAATAGTTTTTTCTTGAGTCTAAATTTTGAATAAAAAAAATCTAAAGGAGAATATTGAAGAAAAACAAATTCAATGGTGATCTAATTCCTCAATTGAGATGAATATGCAACCTGTGCGACACCCCGTTGCATATAAGTTGCAGATTGAGTAAACTAAGGCAATCTGCAATATGTTTTGCCTAACCAGATTTCTTGAAGGCACCTCAACATTAATTTAATCACTCTGTATAACGTTATAATCAATTTGAAATTCAAACCATAATTTGAAACTTCACCTCAAGAAGTACATACGAGTACAAGCAAGGCTACAAAAATTTGTAGAAAAATCACCATCTGACATTCGAAGGTAAACCACATACTCGACCCAATCACTAATTTCTCGCTCGAGTTGATAAAATATGAAAATCTGATATAAAATGCCGCTTATACCGTACCATCGAGTAAACTCAAGGAAGAAGTAACATAATTTAGATAAAATCTGGTATTCTGTTCGGCGTATAAAGTTTCCAGTATTAGGTATTTTTCGCTTCAAACCACTACTTCGAATTACACGTTTAATAATTCATACGATGGAAACAATACGATACTATAGGTATAATCCAGCTATACGCGAGTGAATTCGCCTTTAAGATGATTATACGAGCTCACCCAGATAGTATGCCTAGGCCATATGCTCCGATATAGCCTGCATAGCGTTTTAAATAATCATCAAAGTTGAGATTCGAAGGGTTTCCATGAACTTAGGCTATTAGAAACCCATAACCATCGTGATTTGTAATCGAAAACACGAGCTATAAGCTCGCATCAGGGTTGAAAGTTGACGAGTTTATATAGAAAATACTTAGGTAAGTAGAAAAGATCATCAGGGTCGGTGATTCTTTGTTGAAACTTGGGCAAGGCTTTTCGACAGAAGAAAATAGAAAATGAAAAATACATAAAATTTTCAAAATTGGAAGCCATAATAGAACAAAGTTCTCTATTAGATTAGGATCGTAAAATAAATCTGACCAGCCTAATAAAATACTTCAAAATTGTTGGCCATTTTCTGCGCCACCGACGACGCCGAAACGTCTCCGCGATTCGTAGATTCTACGCTATAATTTCAGTCGTTGCTTCGTTTGAATTTATACAGGGTGCTTCATAACTGACTGAGTCCCCTTCATCGGGTGATTAGGCAACCCATAAGGAACAAAAAATTTTATATGAACATGTTGCCTATCTTGAAAGTTTAAGGGGCAAGGGGAAATAAAATTGAAAAAAAATAATTTTTGATTGAGCCAATGAATAGTACTAAAAAAATAAACTTTTTTGTTCTAAACATTTTTTTGCCTAACTTTGAAAATGAAGGCGCAAGAGAGCTTTAAACTTTGAAAAACCGGTTTTTCAATTTTTAAAGCTCTGTAGCTCCTTCATTTTTTGGAGACAGGCAAATTCATCACATAACTTTTTTTGCTCACTTCAAAGAGTTACACCTGTTTCATGCAACATCTTGACAAATTTTGCAGTTTTCATTTTCCAATGATGTGCACCGAGAATTTGAAACTCAAATGATGAATAGACAGGAATGAGACATAAAAATTGCAAAATTACTTCAAAATGATACTTGAAAGAGGTGTAACTCTTTGAGATAGCAAAAAAAGTTATGTGATGGATTTGCCTATCTTCGAAAGTGAAGGAGCTCAGAGCTTTGAAAATTGAAAAATGGGGTTTTCAAAGTTTATAGCTCTCTTGCGCCTTCATTTTCAAATATAGGCAAAAAAATGTCTAGAACAAAAAAGTTTTTTTTTTTTAGTAGCCCGAGCAGCACAATCGACAAATTATCGAAATAGAAAATCGACAGAATATCGAATTCGATAAAGTGTGTAATGTAGATTCGTAGGCTAGACTGGTATGAGAGTGAGAGAGGGGAGTGGAGTTAGATAGTTCAGTTAGTTAGTTCAGTTAGATAGTGGAGTTGTAATTTGATCTTGTCTCTGTACGTTGGTACCGCGCTTGTTCATTTTTTTTCTCTAAAAATATAGTTCCTTATTTTTATGGGCCTTTGATGCTCTCCCCCCCTGTACCTCAAGTGTCGCGTTAGTTCCGCATAAATCGTGAAATTATCTTTCGATATATAGATAGATTATCGACGAATTATAGTTAGCAAAAATGTCGCGATTATAGTAAGATATTTTATCGATAATATATCTATAATATCGAAAGATAATTTCACGATTTAGGCGGAACTTTTGCGACACTTTATCGAATTCGATATTCTGTCGATTTTTTATCGATTTTTTATTCCGATTTTTCGTCTTTTACTAGCTTTTTTCTATAATTAAAAATCCTTAATTAGCATAATTAATACATTAAACTATGCCTAAACACATTATTCATGTTGCGGTAAGAGGATCATTTCAGAAAAGTCAAAAAAAATTATAAAAAATCTGCCACCCGTGGGGCTTGAACCATCTACCTCCTGCATGGTAATCCTCTTCCTTAACCACTATGCCATACCTTATCGTTGAGAAATTAGCAATAAAACGTTTATAATAGGCAGTTTAGTACTTCCAGACGTGTTGGACTTAGAAAAATTTTCACCAATTTGGAAATAATTTCAAATATCGTCACAAAATCGTTGAAAAATCGTTCGACAAATTTCAGATTATTTGTCGATAATGTAGTTTCAAATATCGCCACAAAATCGTTGAAAAATCGAATTCCAGGAATTTCATATTACGTGTCGATAATATAGTTTCAAATATCGTCACAAAATCGTTGAAAAATCGTTCGACAAATTTCAGATTATTTGTCGATAATGTAGTTTCAAATATCGCCACAAAATCGTTGAAAAATCGAATTCGAGGAATTTCATATTACGTGTCGATAATATAGTTTCAAATATCTTCACCCGATCGTTAGAAAATCGAATTCGAGAAATTGCATATTATGTGTCGATAATATAGTTTCAAATATCTTTACAAAATCGGTAAAAAATCGGATTCGATAAATTTAATATAATCTGTCGATAATATAGTTTCAAATGTCGTCAAAAAATCGGTAAAATATCGAAGTCGAGAAATTTCATATAATCTGTCGATAATATAGTTTTAAATATCTTTACAAAATCGTTAAAAAATCGGAATCGATAAATTTAATATTCTTTGTCGATAGTATCGTTGACGAATATCGTCATAAAATCTTAATAATATCGAATTCGATAGTTTTTAGATTTTTTGCCTATGAAGTTGTACCGATAAATCTTTATAATATCGTGAGAACATCTATAGATTTTCAAACGATTTTTTATCGATACGTTACATCTTCCGATGTTATCGATCGAGTGTGCCGCTCGGGAGGTACTAATCGAAAATTATATTATTTCTCAATTTAATTATAACATTTTTTGTTCCTTATGGGTTTGTCTGTTCACCCGGTGGATGGAACTCAGTCAACTATGAAACACCCTGTATAAATTAACAACTCGCGTCTCGCAGTAACTCTTTCCACTAAACAACGATCAAGTTGAGATACGAAGGGTAACAAATTACAGCGAATATAATCGCTGTAATAATGAAAAACTGCCATGCTCGAATTCGAGTTGAAATTCTATTTGGCAAATTTTTTTTTAAATCGTACAACTTGAACGTTCAAAGACACTGGAATCGATCGTGCCACCTCCACATATGTATCACTCTGCTGGGTACATTTGTCGACACGTGCGATTCTCCTTCGTCTACATATCTCTGTTTCTGCCCCTCGAGGCCTTACTAAGCATAGAGTGAAGATATCCTCGAAGAAAAAAATACCCACTTACCCAGGAATTTTTTCATCTTGCCAGAGCTTTTGTCAACAAGCCATAAAAACGAAACCTTGGCCCGGCCAATGCTGCGCGACGGTAAATTAAATAAAAATCCAATTATTTGCCTCATTGCATAAGTGCAAAAGAAAGACAATCATTAAAATTTCTTACCCTAATTACACCCGAAGGAATATCTCGCTGGGTTTCCCTTTGCACCGCTGTGTATAGAGAGTTTTCTTTTATGGGTCTGTTGAACCTTTGCTGTCTTTTAAAATATTCGCCATAAATAAAACACCAAAGTTCGTCATTTTCGAACGATACCGACGACATTTAAGAAGATTTCCACGCTTCGAGTTTGCAACGAGAAAGGGGGAAAAATACCTTTCGCGTAATTTTCCAACCTGAAGTTTACAAGCGAGCGATTTAACAGTACCAGTAAGTTTAAGAAGGAAAGTAATTTAAAGAGGAGGCTAATTATCGAATGAACAAAGTATTTTCAAGCTAAATGAGTTACAATTGACTGTCATGAACAGCGAAGTTGTTTTTACTGGTTTGTAAAGTATGAAATGTCTTTTTAATGGACGTTTTTCTTAGTGCAAGTTCAAAAATTGAATGTACATTTATGATGAACGGTTTACGAATGATCAGAAAATTTTCTGAGCGAATTGTTCGAGAACGAGTGGAAAAATGTGATTAATAAAAAATGTTTAAGCGAGAAACTGTTGCAAACAGATCTTTAGATGTGAACGAATTCGTTCGAAATGATTTGTTAGGAAAATCATTTAGAACGTTAAAAGTTGCATGAAACCCTGACAAATTCATTTCTGAACGATTTCTTTGAAAAATTATTCGAAAACTAATTAATTATATAAAAGCAAGTTTCAAAATCAAAATTTGACTTTAAGATTTTAGAAAGAAATTTTTAAAAATTCTTCAAAAAAATTTTAAAAGAAATTCCTCATGAAAGAATTTTTTCAAACTAAATTTTTCAAAATATTTGAGAATATTGTACAAAATTTCGAAATGAAATTTCCAAAAAAACGAAAAAAAAAAATTTACAAATAAAAATCTAAATTTTTTAAACAGATTTTTCTGACATTTTTTTCAAAAAAAAAATACTCACTGACAAAATTTGTAACTTTTGTCAACGACGATTTTGTTAGATACCTGGGATTTCTTTAGTGAGCTTTGTGTAAAAAAATCTCTATAAAATTGATTGATAAGAATTACTTATAACTTTTCCTTGAAATAAATTTCAAAGAAAAACTTCTTAGACTTTATTGAGAATAAAAACTCGTTATAAATTTTTTTAGAAAATTCATATTTTTGAGGCATATTGTTTGAAAATTTCTCTATGAAGTCATCGAAAAATAAAAATAAAATCAAAATTTAAAAATTTATTTCAAAAGTTTATTCCAAGATTTCAAAAAAAAAATAAATAAAAAAAATAAATAAATAATAATAATAATAATAAATAAAAAAATACCTAATGATAATTAGAATAACAATAATATGAGGGTTTAAACAAATCATGAGAATTAATTTTTTTCTAATCCAAAATTTTTCCAAATTTCAACAGAGTTTTCTGCGATTTCTTTTAAAAAAATTATAAATGCTTTAGCACTTTTTTGAGGATTAAAAAAGAAAGAAATGTTGGATTTTTCCATTTTGGTCTCCGTAAAAGCATATACTATGCTAAAAGAAACACTTTGAAATAGAAAAAACTTCATAATTTTTTTTCATAAGAAAACTTCCTTAGAACAGATCTCAGAAAATCAGTATAAAAACTCTTAGATACATTTTAATGAAAAAAAAAAAAAAAAAAATCACATTTATTTTTGTAGAAATCTTACATTTTTTTTATTAGGTATTTTTTTTCAATAATTGAAATTTTGGAAAAAAAAATTCAAATGAATTTCTTATAAGCGATTTTTCAAAAGAAACGTTTCAAGACGTTTGACATTTTCCCCCCCCCAAAATTCCATAGGCAAATTTTCAACAAAAAAACTAATAAGGAAAATTTTGAAATTTTTTTCAAGAGATGAACCAAAAAAAAACAGCAAATTTTTTCAATATTTTTAAAAAAAAATTTTCATGGGATTTTGTTAGTATTTAAAAAACCTTAGAATGTGTTTAAAAAAATCTCAAGAATTTTTCTCAGAAATCTTTCATCTTTTTTTGATTTATCTATTATATTGAAACATTCTCTTCTAAAAATCGTGGATTTTTTAAAAACTCCTTCAACAAAACTTTTTAAGTAATTTTTTACGAAAGATTTTTTTTTTTCAAAGTAACTTATCAAAATATTTCAGAATTTTTTGAAAGATTTCAAAAATAATTTTTTTAGTGAAACAAAATTAAAAAAATTAAAAAGGAAGCGAAGGAAAATGTGAGATCATTAGAAAAAAAATCATGAGAATTTTTCTTAAAATTCAAATTTCCATAGATTTTCCAAGAAAATATTTCAATGAGAAAATTTCGACTACAAAAATTTTTCAAAAATGATTTTTTATTATACAACTTTATTTAGAATAATTTTCATGAAATTTCTTAATGAACCATGTCTTTTCTCAGAAAAATACTCGTATGTTGAATACTGTACTTTGTTCTTATATTTTGTAGAAAAAATAAATTCTTGAAATTTTTTGAAAATCTCACAATTTCCTTCATTCTTTTTTTAAATTTTCCTTTGAAAGTTTATAGAATTTTTTTTTGAAATTCTCCATCAAAATTTAAAAAAAATTAATAATGATAGATTTAAATAAGAATTGAGTACAAGATGACTCAGATTTTTTTTCAATTTCGAAAGATTAAATCTGAAGAAAAATTTTAATTTTTTCCCCAAAAAATCTAAGAATTTCTCAACTAATTGTTCCAAAAATGTTTCGAATAGAATTTTTCAATATAGATTTTATGTAGGAGTTTTCGAAGAAAATTCTCGAAATAATTTTTTCAAGTAAAATTTCTGGATTTTTTAGGTTTCATTTTTGGGAATTTGTAGATTTGTTTCAAAAAAATGAACATAAGATACCTGTGGCCAGTTTATAAAATTAAAAACGTAAACAAATGCTCGGAAATCAACGAATCCTCAAACTTGGCCTAATTTATCATTCCTTTACGTCAGCTTTATACCGAGCCACCGATGCCCCAAGTGAATAATCATTTCAGGTAGTACTTTTAATTTGCATTTTAGCCAGGTACAATGGCGGGATCTCTTTATTGCGGTATTATATTTCGCTTTGTTGGTTTTACAATGTTATTAGCGTGTCATTTGTGACGTAAGCCACCAGACACGCCATGCAATATTTTCGCTATACTCAGCTCAGTGCAAAACGAAACAGAAACCTAACGCACACTTCTCAATTGTATTGTACTTCGTACAACTCCCAAAAGGGAACGAGGAAAAAAAATTACTATCCCAAAGAAGTTGCACTTTCCTTGCTTAATTTACTTTTTCAAACAAAAAAGGTTTACTATAGGTAGGTAATGCTTGTACTTTCGAGGGAAGTAGAAAACGTAGGTATCTATAAAAGTACCTACATTTTTAGACATATGAAATATGCATAGAATAAAAAATTAGCTACTTCGTAGTCTTAAAAAGTTGAAAATTTTAAATATACGGAGATATTTTAATTTTTAGATTTCTTTTTTCGCCAGTCGAACTTATTATGGAAATCTTTTTGCTCTGATAATTCAAAACTTTTCCGCAGACTTGACCCAATAATAAAAAAAAAATTGTAAAATTTTTTATTCGATCGCGAAGCCAGAAAATACCAAACTGGCGACAATTCCAACTTGAAAATATTGTAAAAAAATTCCTATACAAATAGTTTCCTCGTGAAAAAATCCGAATACGAAATAAAGGAGGCAAGAAAAAAAAATCAATAAAAGGCAAACTTTATCAAAACACAAAACCTTCGAGTTGGGAAAAAATTTGAAAATTTTTTCACTCTAGGTTGCAATTCTACCGGGTAAGGGAATTCCCAAATAAATTGTAAAAATTTGCAATTCGACGTTGGATCTTTTAAAACATGGTAAGACATCTCAGCAAAATATCACAGTTTAAAAATTCGTAACTGGAAAGCGAATTGACTGATTTACCTAAATGAAACAAAAACCATTAAAAAGTAGAAACTTTCAAGTTTTTTTTTTTTTTTTTTTATGGTTTTTTTTTTAGTAAAGGTCATATTTCGCAAATACTTAAACGTCTATATTTTTCTCACTACGTAATTCTTCGACATTTCGTAAGCAAAATGAAAATGAATACTTTGCCTTCGCCGAAACGACCCAAAAACCCAATATTGTGCTCTTTATAATGTATCTAATCTATCTATACGTACAAAAGTACACTCGCTAACCTAAATTAGCGAAATGAAATAACAACAGAGAACTTCTCCGGTGAAAAGTTTCTACGTTTAATGAATGGATTAGGTATAAGAGCGTGCTCGGAATAGATAAAATTTTCACGGCTCGAATTAATTATCGGTCAACGCGTAAGATGTTTCGATGGTGTAAAAAGTTGAGGAAAAAATGAGCCTTTGGAATTACGATTTGGTTGTGGCGTGATGGAGATGGAAATGGAAAGCTGCTTATGGACGTAATTTTCCATAATATCATAGCAACAAATTTTCGTTTTAAATTTTTTTTCGATTCTGGTAATAAAATGAAAGTTTTTAAGAATTTAGGTAAGTATTTTCATTTCATTTTTTTTTCTTCAAATAAATATTTAAGATTTGAAATAAATTTTCATATTGAGAAAAAAAATGAAAATTAAGTATTCATTTATGATAATTTTTATAAAATATAATTTTGAAGAATTTTCTATTGAAACAAGCAGAGAACCAAATTTCAGTTTTTGTTTTCAAAACAAAAATGTTCATTTAACAAAAAGAAAGCATAAGTTTTTTATTCAAAAACTTTTTATTTACTTACCTATCTATCATTCTTTTTTTTCAAGTTCTGGATTCAACTTTTATTTTTTTATATTCAAATTTTTGGAATTTTTGAATTTCCATAACATTTATAGCAAATTATTAGAAAATTATTTTTCCATCTTTCAATGCAATTTTGTTTATTTTTTATTATTTTTTTTAGGACGAAATATTTACTTATACCTACTTATCAATTCTGTTTTAAAAAAAAGATTTCAATTTTTTTCCAAATTAAAATTTTTGGGAACCCAATTTTTAATTTTCTTTCCTCCAAAAGAGATTTTTATTTGTTATACCTGGGTACTCTTATTTTTTTTAAATAAAATGAAGCATTAAGGCTTCGAATTTTTTTTTTTTTTTGAAGAAACACCTTTGAACTCAATACAAATTATTTTAAATTCTTTTAAATAACAAATTTTTAGAATTTTGATGAGGTGTGAAAAATTAATTTTCAAAATTTTCTTTGGTTGTAAGCAAATCACGTACCTACTTAAAATTTTTGGAGCCGATTTTCTTTCTTTTTTTCCAAAAAAAGAAAGGATTGTAAGTTTTTTATGAATAAAATCAATTATTCTTTTATTTAAAAATTTAAAATCTGAAATTTAGTTGAAAACAGTTTGTAATACAAAAATGATTGTAAACTGCAATACAATATCAACAGTGAAGTCCTCCATGTCGATAAGGCGAGTGGAGTAATGATGATAATTTTTTTACGTATTTTCATCAATTGAAATTGTTTTGAAACGAATGAAAATTGTTAAAGAAAATTTTTCATGTTTTTCTTTCAGAAACAGAGTTTTAATTTTTTTTTTAACGAGCACTTGTAATTCGATAATTATTTAGGTACATATATCTAAAAAATTTAATCAAGCAAACGAATTTTGAAACATTTTTTGGGGGACATTTTTTTTCAAGTCAGGTTTTTCAATTTTTGTAGCAAAATGATCAATTTATTTAAAACTAATAATTTGAACTTAAAATGGATTCTTAAGGGCCGATTCCGTTTACACGTTTGCCTATTCTGCTCCTTAAAAAACAATGAAATCTTTAATCCTTCAGATCTAGAGATCTACCGGATGGAAATTGATGAAATTTGAAATACCCGAGCAGCACACTCGACAAATTATCGAAATAAAAAATCGACAGAATATCGAATTCGATAAAGTGTCGCGTTAGTTCCGCATAAATCGTGAAATTATCTTTCGATATATAGATAGATTATCGACGAATTATAGTTAGCAAAAATTTCGAGATTATAGTAAGATATTTTATCGATAATATATCTATAATATCGAAAGATAATTTCACGATTTAGGCGGAACTTTTGCGACACTTTATCGAATTCGATATTCTGTCGATTTTTTATCGATTTTTTTATTCCGATTTTTTGTCTTTTACTAGCTTCTTTCTATAATTAAAAATCAATAATTAGCATAATTAATACATTAAACTATGCCTAAACACATTATTCATGTTACGGTAAGAGGATCATTTCAGAAAAAGTCAAAAAAAATTATAAAAAATCTGCCACCCGTGGGGCTTGAACCTTCTACCTCCTGCATGGTAATCCTCTTCCTTAACCACTATGCCATACCTTATCGTTGAGGAACTAGCAATAAAACGCTTATAATAGGCAGTTTAGTACTTCCAGACGTGTTGGACTTAGAAAAATTTTCACCAATTTGGAAATAATTTCAAATATCGTCACAAAATCGTTGAAAAATCGTTCGACAAATTTCAGATTATTTGTCGATAATGTAGTTTCAAATATCGCCACAAAATCGTTGAAAAATCGAATTCGAGGAATTTCATATCACGTGTCGATAATATAGTTTCAAATATCGTCATAAAATCGTTGAAAAATCGAATTCGAGAAATTTCAGATTACGTGTCGATAATAAAGTTTTAAATATCTCCACAAAATCGTTAAAAAATCGAATTCGAGAAATTTCAGATTTTTTGTCGATAATATAGTTTCAAATATCGTCACAAAATCGTTAAAAAATCGAAATCGAGAAATTTCATATTACGTGTCGATAATATAGTTTCAAATATCTTTACAAAATCGGTAAAAAATCGGATTCGATAAATTTAATATAATCTGTCGATAATATAGTTTCAAATGTCGTCAAAAAATCGATAAAATATCGAAGTCGAGAAATTTCATATAATCTGTCGATAATATAGTTTTAAATATCTTTACAAAATCGTTAAAAAATCGAATTCGATAAATTTTATATTCTTTGTCGATAATGTAGTTTCAAATATCTGCACAAAATCGGAATCGATAAATTTAATATTCTTTGTCGATAGTATCGTTGACGAATATCGTCATAAAATCTTAATAATATCGAATTCGATAGTTTTTAGATTTTTTGCCTATGAAGTTGTACCGATAAATCTTTATAATATCGTGAGAACATCTATAGATTTTCAAACGATTTTTTATCGATACGTTACATCTTCCGATATTATCGATCGAGTGTGCCGCTCGGGTATAGATACCTTGAAGTGTTAGGAAAAAATGTCGTATGCTTTTTACAATTGATCAATTAGTTTATGAAAAAAAGAAAAAAAAAAATGAAAATTTCAAGAAAAAAGTTGAAAACACCCAAATCTTGGACCATATTTTCAATTCATTTTTTCTCAAAAACTACTGATTCAATTAAAAATCGCATACGACATTTTTTTCTAAATGCTTTGAAGTGTGTATATTTCAAGTTTCATTAATTTTCATTCGTTACTTCTCCAGATCTGAAAACTAAGATTCTGCCTGTAGCTTAGGCAAAAAAGAAAACGGAATCGGCCCTTAATAATTATTTTTTGACGCAAATTTTCAAAATTCTTTAATTTTGATTCATTGTTCATAAAAAATAAATTGAAATTTTTACTAGACCAACTTCAATTTTTATTTGATTTTTTCACTGTACAAACTTTATAATTTTTATATACATTTCTTCGATTATCCTGACTTCAAACTGTTAATAGATTATCTCGTCTATCCATTAATGTAAAGGTTTGAAATTTTTTTGGTTCATTTTCAAGATTTTATTTCAAAACAAATTAAGTAAAATTTTTAAAGGATCAATTCTCATGATTTTTTCTCAAACTCATGTTTTCATTTTTTTTTTTTTTTTTGATTGATTGATTATTGAAGTAGATGATTTCTTTGCTGTTTCAGAAACGAAGTTTTCAATTTTAAAATTTTTAAACTCGTATTTTGAACTTGAAATTTCTGATTTTTTTTCTGCAGAAAAGTATACCTATCATATCACACCCTTTTTTCATTTTTTTTTTATCAACAGTCATTTTGAACTCAAAAATAATTTTTATTTACTTAGATAATTTGCGAAAACAAATTTTTAAGAGCCAATTTTCTTAATTATCCTCAGAAACAGATTTTAAATTATTTTTTAATTTTAAAAAATATTGTATTTTTTTCTTCACTTTTTCAAAAGTGAAGTTTTTAATTTTTTAAATTGTTTTTACGAGCATTTGCACCTTGATAGTGGGTAATTCCTATTTTTTTTGAAATAAATGTTTGGAATAAGCGGTATTGAATTTTAAATTTCTATTTCTTATTTCAATTTTTTTTTTTAGAATAAGAGCATGTTTAAAAATATAAATTTAAAAAATGAATTTTGAATTTTAATAAATTTTATAAATTACTTTTTTCTATTATAAATATATTTTACCTCCCCTCCCCCTTCCCTGTCATTTTTTTCTGGAGACAAAACATTAGATTTCATTTTTAAAAAAATGAATTTTCACTTTTAAAAAATCACTTTTCTGTTTTTTATTATAAATAAATTTTGTTCGAACTTGAAAAGAATTTTAAAATTTTCACAGACAATTTTTTGAAGTTTTCGAATCTAAATAAAATAAACTCCCAATTCTTGGAGGTGAAAAAAAAAAGTTTTTGAAGATCCAGTAGTCTGGAAAGGAAATCATTCCTTTCTTGTAAAATACACCCTCATCGCTAAATAATTCTCATTCATCTTAATTTCTTTGCTCGATTTTCCAACGTATTCGCCTCGCTGAAGCGATCACATTACACACGTGTTCTATCAAAAATTCATCCTTGGACACGATGAAAAAAAGGTAGCCAGCAATTTGGTTTCCCAAAATAGAACCAGAAAAATGTCTATTTCGAAAACGTTGTCGGTTGGGTAACACGATAACATACGTTTGAGTTTTCATATGGCACGTACGTACAAAAGTCTTGCGGAGCCATGTTTCATACATTTTAGCTTGTCAAGCGTTGGAAAAATCAACCAACAGTCGAACACTCGGTTAGAGTTTCACGCTGTCGGGTATTTTTAAACTAAAAAAATCATTGTAATTCTGCGAAAAATAGCTATTTTACGCGCGAAAGCGGGTACGTTGAATTTTTATAGTAATAAAACACGTGAAGGTGTGAGCAGAGTGGTCGCCTTTCGGTCTGCGCGCTTATTGCTTCGGTGCTATTTTATACTGCATTTGATCGTGAACCGTGTATCTGTACGAGCGAGGTATACATATAACTCCAACTTCTTGATTATTTAGAATTTAACGTCGCTGGCTGGCTCGTCGTCGTCGCCGTCGGTGTATGGTGCTGGTGGATTTGTATGTGTTTGTGCATGAATCATGTATTAATGGAATCCAGAGCCGCCGTACGACCTGGATCAATACACCTTTTTGCTTGTTTGGGCGATGCCTGACGAGCTAAATCAAGGTACAGTGAACACGCGAACTTTGTCTGACATAATGGTACTTGATCTGCCTCGTATTCGGTGCTCTTCTCCTTGTCCCTGGGTCCCCACTTTCCGGTGTCTTTATTCCATAGGTTCCCCTCCTCCTTCGTTATATCTACCCTCTTTGCTCTGGTTGTTAAATGTCATAATCGGAGTCTCGAAGAACTGGGCTAAAAAAAAACACACGAACAACTTCATGTGAAGAATGCACTACAGAGGTTTAAAACTTGATATTTTCTTGGCAAAATAGATTGGTAACACTGCATTCAAAAACATGTTCTGACCAAATCAGTAGATAGCTTTTCAAAAATGCCAAAAAAGTGCTGATTACATTACAATTTACAATGTCTAGCTTTGAAATTGAAGGAGTAATAACAACCTAACTAAAAATTCTTGCAAAAAGCATTTGCCTTCCTAAATTTATTAAAAGGCACGAAAAACAAAGAAAATTGCAAAATTCTGTTAGAAAATGCACAAAACACTAAAACAGATACTTATAACTTTTTGAAAGGAACAAAAAAAGTTTTTTGAAAAAATCGTCTCCTTTTAAAAATGAAGGTTCTACAGAGCTTTGAACTTCGGAAATATCAATCATCAAAGCGTTGTAGTTCGCAGGCCCTTTACTTTTGAAGATCGCCAAACTCTTTACAATATAATTGATTTTGTTTCTCTTAAGAAATTATGCAACTGTCTCATGTATTGTCTTGACAGAACTTTGAAACTTTTGCAAACCTTAACCCCTTCAAAATTGAGACAGGCAGAGACGAAACTTGGGTAAAAATCTGGGGGGGATAAGATGAGAAATTTTCCGAATTAGTCGACTAAAATTTGAAAAAAATTATGATTTTGCGGACTAAAAACTTCTGTTTTCGTTTGACCTTTTTTTTTTTTTTGCAAACGAATTTTTTCACAAAAAATTTGGCGACTTTTTATAAATTTTCGGCAACATATTAACGAATTTTCCAAAATTTCCAACAAAATTTCGTCAAAAAACAGTAAAATGGCCAACTTTTAACAAAATATGGTCAATTTTTCCAAAAATTGTCGATTTTTTTGTAAAATTTTCAGTGGACCCCCCCCCCCCCTCTTGTTTCGTCTCTGGAGACAGGCATCATTCGTAGACACAATTTTTTGTTAGCAGGACTGGGTTGTATGACAATCCCGAAAAAGTGTCCACCACTTCCAGAACATCCTGTAGAAATTAATGAATTTTCGTGATAATCATTTAAAATTTCAAAAAATTATTCAGAGTGGATCCACGTGGCGTTATAAAATACACTGACACCGAGTAGAATACATTCACAATTCATTTTGAACTTACTATGGAGTAAATTATATGTACATATTGAAAAAGTTTCTCTCAAAATTACGTCTCCATTTCACATTTCAGACATAACAAACACCGAGTTTAAAGTTGTGACTTTGGTAGTATAACTTTTACAAGAAGGTTGAATTTATAAAAACGAGGCTTTGTGCTGAGAAATAATGTATAATTTGATATCTGGCTTTTGACGTGGGGATAATTTCATCGGGGGAGGTGTTGCATTTTTTTCTGAATACTCTTAACTTTCCCTAGACTACTTAATTGGATATTGAATTTTTAATGTAAGATGTCATTTATGTCTTTTTCGTCCAATTAAGGTTTCTTGTTCTTTTACCATGGAATTTTCAAATTGAATTTAGATAAAATGATCTTTCATTTCATCCCCCCCCCCCCAAAAAAAAAATGTATCGATAATTTTTATATCTTGTTCACTCCAGAAAGAAAAAAACTATCTACTAGAATTATTACCAATAATGCCTGTTTTTTTTGTTGTTTTTTTTTTCAAATTGCGCATGTTATAGTAAATAATATTTCTTTAATTATTCATCTAATTCGAACCCTTGCATTGGCATTTTGATAGGTGAGGTGTTCCTAAAATTTCACAACCTTACTTGTTTTATGGCAAAAAGAAATGCTCACTCGGGAGATTTTATGGTTGCATATTCATTTCAGGAGGAAAAGGTCATTTTATTCATACCCTATGCATTTATATCGCTGGTTGTAAGAATATTTCAATAGCCTGCGTAGTGTGTGTTGTCTCTGTTACTTATACAGTATTAAATTTTCGTTTGATTTGTATAATTTTATGTAACTTACATAAAATTGGCTGCATATTAGACTTTTGCGCATATATTTTATGACTGGAAACATGGACCGAGATTTTTTTTTGTTGGTTTTTGTTTCATAAGTAATTCTCTCAAAGCTATTTAAATTTTTATGGATTACAAGATAACTTGATTTTATTGGTGCAATTGAACGGACGTTTGGAGAGTACGACACATGGTGGATGGTTTTTTGTATGTATCTGATGAGAAATGAAGAAGAAGAAGAAAAAAAACACGATGGGATATATAATTCATGAAATAATTGGTGTGTAATGTTTAATGAAGCCATTTGACAGAAATGTGGAAAAGTTGCTAATCCTTGTTGAAATGAACCTTTTATCGAGATTCTTCAAAAAAATCAGTAAAATTATTATAATTGAGTAATTCTGAAATTTCTGGAACGATTCGTGTCCCAATTAAGTATCTCCTGAATGGGTACACTGATTTTTTCAAATTTGGTATTTTAGTAATATTCATTTTACTTTCATTGTGCATAAAAGTTGAGATGACTGCATATTTGAAGGTTATTTCATATGCCTGAACATAAAACAGTACAGTAGCACAGGGCTGGTTGAACAGAACAGAACAGAACAGAACAGAACAAAACAATTCTCTGAACAAAAAACAAAGAACAGAACAGAACAAATCGACTTTTTTTTTCTGTTCATGGTTCCTTTCCTCCTTTTTTTTGGTGTTTGAGAATTGTGATATTACGATTACGAATTTACGATTTTTTTTTCATATCTTTGATGGTACTGATAGGAGGCGTTAGCATCATTCATAAATTGACTATCAGGGCTGGTTGAACAGAACATAACAGAACAAAAAAGAACAGAACAGAATAAAATAATTCTCTGAACAAAAAACAGAAAACAGAACAGAACAAAATAATTCTCTGAACAAAAAACAAAAAACAGAACAGAACAAAACAAATCGTTTTGTTCGCCAGCCCTGCAGTAGTGTGGACTGTCCCTCGAGTAACTTTCCACTCAATACTCTAGGACACGTGTTCGCTCGATGAAACTCAACATCTGCTGACTGGTGTTAGAAGTGAAGTGAAGTGAGTTTATTATGGGAAAGTAGTTTTGCAAAATTTTCACCCGAATAATTGAGTAACTTGGAGGGGTTCATAGCTGGCGAACTGAGTGTAGCGAGCGTGCTTTCGCTACACATGTGAGAGCTTTAGCAACACATGACAGAGTCTACAGCGACACATACAGCAACACAGGTTGCTGCAAATTTTCAATTTTTTCAAAATTTATCCCGCTTGTAGTTAAATGCAAAAAACGCAAATTTTTTCATTCAAAACAGTAATTTTTGAAAAAATTTTGCCCTCGCTGCGCTCGGGCAACATATTGTTTTATGTTTCTTTAGTAGTGATAGCGAAGGTGGAAATTTTCAGTCGTTTCAATAGAAAAAAAAAGATCAATACCTATATTCTCACATATTTTAGATTTTTTAAAAGAAATTGGACATAATTATTTTATATTTTTTTAAAAAATATTTCCACATAATTACTATCTTAGATTATTTTAAAAAAATTTTGCACGCCCTAGTTATAATTTTATTTTAAGCTTTGTTGATATATTTTAAATTTTTTTTTTGGCACTCCGAACAAGACAAAAAACCAAAATGATTGCTTAATTCTGTACACTAAAGCGCTGAAGATGGAAATCACATTTTTTTCAACTTTGCTGAGTTTGTTATATTGTTACTTATGTTTTCTGAATTTTCGACACTTGCAGGTTCATAAACTATAAAAATCTCGAAACCAAAAAAAAATGGACTTCCATCTTTGGCGCTTTAGTGTACAGAATTAAGCTTTTTTGATTTTTTTTCAAAATAAAGGTACACTTTTTCTCAGAGATGGGCAAGATCCTTTTCAAAGTGATCTAAGATCGAGATCCTTAAGATCCTTTCAAAACAGGATCTTAAAGATCCTCAGATCCTTTTTTCAAAAAGGATCTTTTTATGTAAAAAAAAGATCCTTTAGAAAGATCTTCTATGACGTCATATATTCATTCAAATTTCAATTTTTTTTTCGCTTTGTTCTACTTTAATCAGGTTTTAATCTTTTTTGCTCGCAGTGTTTTGTTTAAAATATTTTTCAACATTTTTTTTCCTCAATTATTTTCAATTTTTGTTCATTTTTTTTTCAAAGAAATTTTAATTTTAGTTTAGTAAATAGGTAAATACTTGGTAATTGCTAATTAAAATTAGTTGAGCATTTTTATTATTATTTTTTTTTTTTTAGTTCTTTACTAAATTAAAATAAATTAATCCAATTAAATTAAATTGAATGATAATATTATAAATTCAAAAGTTAAAACTTATCTTCAACAAAATTCAATTACAAATTCAACATTCATTTTCAAATTTTATTTTATTAATCAGTATTATTTTTAATTTGAAATTTGAATGAAAATTTAAATTAAAATGTAACTGTGGGGTCTGGGTCTAGGACTAGGAGTGACTAATAATTAATTCTTAATTCTATACTTTTGAGTTTTGACAGCTTTGACTTTGATTTGAATTTGACCTTCGAAGTTTCGACTTGGATTTATTTTGGTTCCTTTTTTCTTTCAAATTTTAATTTCTAAAAAAAGAAAATCAAAGACGAAGTTGAAATGTTGAATGTTTTCTACTTTTTTGATTCTGAAGAAGGTGCAGTTGCAGTAAAACTAAAAAGATACCATTACCAAAAAAAAAAAAAAAAAAAATTGCAACAGAAAGCAAGTACAAATTATGAAACATCAAGTTGGAAATAATATATATTTTTTTAAGTGATCTGGATCTGAAGGATCTTTTTTTTAAAATAAAAAATGAAAAGATCCTTTTCAAAGTGATCTAAGATCCAGATCCTTAAGATCCTTTTCAAAATGATCTTAGATCCAGCAAAAGATCACGATCTGAAGGATCTGAAGGATCTTTTTGGCAAAGGATCTTGCCCATCTCTGCTTTTTCTTCGCATTTTTTTGCACCCCCCGCCCCAGACTCCTTATTTTAGAAACATCAGTATTCGTCTTTTTTCATTGTTCAATGCAAAAATAGGTATTAGATAGAGTATGGGAACATACATCAGCCTCGAACAACCCTCTCCTGACTTAATCAGTGCCACAGTGTTGGGCAGCTCCTAAGCTCTTAGCTCGCAGCTTATAAAACAGCTAAGCTCCCAAATTTATAGGAGCTAAGAGCTAAGCTCTAAAATGAAAGTTTTGGATTAAGCTCCAACTCTTTCCTGTTTAATTATAAAAGTATTTTATAGAGTTTGATACTTTTTTTTTTTTTTTTTTTTTTTGAATATTTTTCACTGCCAACAAAACTAATTTAAATTTCATTGTTCTTGTACCCGTAAATGTCACATTTCAAAGAGCTTTATTGAAGGAGAGCTTTTTGAAGCTTTGAGCTATTTTATGAATAGCTGAAGCTCTTATTGAGCTAAGCTATTTTTTGTAAGTAAAGAGCTTGAAAAAAGCAAGCCCCTCGGAGCTAAATCCAAAATTTAGAGGAGCTAAGAGCTAAGCTCTAAAAAAAATAGAGCTGGCTCAATTCTGCTCAGTGCTTCCCTTATCAGAGGTGTGATATTATGATCCAAAAAATGGCTTTAGCGTGGCCCAAGTACCTACAAGACGTGTGAAGTTATGTTCAACATTTTGATTGTAAAAAATAAGTAGGTATTAGTACGTAGTTTTAGTTGTTTTTCTAAAATGATTGCAAAACCAGAATTTTGAGGGGATTTATCAGATTTGTCTTTAGCATGGATCGTATTATTTATACTGACTAGTGACTACATTTATCTGCATCAAAAAGCTGAGATTGATGTAGGAAATTCAGTTTCCAATTAAAAAGCTCCTATTCACTTTTTGCTTATTTTCAATAGTTCAGACGCTATGCAAAAAAATTGAATTTAGTAGGTATGTATTTGTCCATACTATTTTGTTGATTTCCTTGCATGGTGCCTGAAATATTGAAGATTGGCAAAAAGTGAATGGAATCATTTTGATCTGAAATTTAATTTTCTACAATGTATTAGTCTTGATTTTTTTATATTTCTCAAAATTTGAGCTAATTTTTAAACTTGATAAATTTGCACAAAATAACAAAAAAGTTTTTTTTACAGTTAATTAGTGACCAAATTACAGATCATGCATATTTTTGGCGTCTCAGTGTCTGGGACTGTGGGACACCCTCTAAGAGATCCGAGCAGCACACTCGATCGATAATATCGAAAGTTGAAACGTATCGATAAAAAATCGTTTAAAAATCTAAAGATATTCTCACGATATGATACAGATTTAGCTGTACGATTTTATAAGCAAAAAATCTAAAAACTATCGAATTCGATAGTATTACGATTTTAGGACGATATTCGTCAACGATACTATCGACAAAGAATATTAAATTTATCGAATCCGATTTTCCACCGATTTTGTGCAGATATTTGAAACTATATTATCGACAAATAATCTGAAATTTCTCGAATTCGATTTTTTAACGATTTTGTGAAGATATTTGAAACTATATTATCGACACGTAATCTGAAATTTCTCGAATTCGATTTTTCAACGATTTTGTGCAGATATTTGAAACTATATTATCGACACGTAATCTGAAATTTCTCGAATTCGATTTTTCAACGATTTTGTGACGATATTTAGAACTATATTATCGACAAATAATCTGAAATTTCTCGAATTCGATTTTTAACGATTTTGTGAAGATATTTGAAACTATATTATCGACACGTAATCTGAAATTTCTCGAATTCGATTTTTTAACGATTTTGTGAAGATATTTACAACTATATTACCGACAAATAATCTGAAATTTCTCGAATCCGATTTTCCACCGATTTTGTGCAGATATTTACAACTATATTATCGACAAATAATCTGAAATTTCTCGAATTCGATTTGTTAACGAATTTGTGAAGATATTTGAAACTATACTATCGAAAAAGAATATTAAATTTATCGAATTTGATTTTTTAAAGATTTTGTGAAGATATTTAAAACTGTATTATCGACAGATTATATGAAATTTATCGACTTCGATATTTCAACGATTTTGTAACGATAGTTGTTGAAACTATATTGATT
The DNA here is from genome assembly GCA_959613365.1 of Balanococcus diminutus. NCBI lineage: Eukaryota > Metazoa > Arthropoda > Insecta > Hemiptera > Pseudococcidae > Balanococcus > Balanococcus diminutus. Next base: position 14,622,341 of record OY390718.1, on the reverse strand, counting down.
TTTTTCTAGTCAAAAAATACCTACTTTATATTCAAAATTGGATGGGAAGAAAGGGCCAAATCGAAATTTTTATAATAACCAAAATTAAATCCAGAATATTATTCTACAACTTTTGTTTGAAATGTTTTTTCAATTGGACCTCATCTCTAGCCTCTATTATTTTGCATTCACCTACTTACGTGTAACAGTAATATGCGAAATCAAAATTGAAAAAATTTTCAAACAAGTTATCTAGTTTTTTTGGTTTACTAGGTATTTTACTTGAAACCAGATCGTTGTTCTTAAATAAAATTTTACCAAGTTCAATACTACGATTACTATGTGAATACTTAGTATTTAAAATTGAACGGGAGGGAGGCGCCCAATCGACAATTTTGTAATGACCAAAATTATTCTTAGAACTTTAAGCTACAACTTTTGTTTGAAAATTTTTTCAATTGGACCTCTCCTTCTCCTCCAATTTTGCATAATACTCCGTTGATACTTATTCAAAATTGGAGGAGCGGAGGAAAAAGGGGCCAATTTGAAAAAATTTTCAAACAAAAGTTGTAAATTAAGGTCCTAGAAATAATTTTAGTTATTATAAAAATTTCAATTGGACCCCTCCCTCTTCTCCAATTTTGCATAAGATGTTTGAATATTATAATCCAATTCGTATTATGCGAACGAACTCCGATGTTCGCAACAGACGCTTGTTTTGGTAGAAACTGCTGTATTTGGAACGAAATTCGCCAGCCTTAAGCGTAACTACGACTTCAAACTCGCCAGCCGGTCTTGAAAATGTGCGCGCGCATATACCCATATATGCTAAATTATCTACAAAAAATCGATAGAATATCGAAACTAGATAATCTACAAAAAATCGTAATACAAAATCGATAGAATATCGAAATTAAATCGAAATAAAAAATCGATAGAATATCGAAACTAAATCGAAATAAAAAATCGACAGAATATCGAATTCGATAAAGTGTCGCGTTAGTTCCGCATAAATCGTGTAATTATCTTTCGATTTATAGATAGGTTATCGATGAAGTATCTAACTATAATCTTGAGATTTTTAAAAGAAAAATCGTTCGATTTTATCGAAAGTTTATCTGTTGATGGATTTTGCCAACTATAATTCATCGATAATCTGTCGATATATCGAAAGATAATTTCACGATTTATGCGGAACTAACGCGACACTTTATCGAATTCGATATTCTGTCGATTTTTTATTTCGATAATTTGTCGAGTGTGCTGCTCGGGCGAATTTCAGTGAAAAAATTCCAAAATTCCAACAATTTTTTGTCACAATTTTGCAATGGCCAAATCATTTCCGAAATTTGAGTAACGTCCAATTGTACCTACCTGAATTTGAATAGGTAGACAACTTATTATACATTATGGGTCCAATGTTTACTGGCCTACTCCCCGTTTGATCATTTCTCAGAAGGTAGGCAACTTATTTGGCAGGAATGTTGTAAAAGTTGGCTGATCCATGTTGAAAGGAACTGTTTATCGAGATACTTCAAAAAAATCGTCAAATTGACATTATTAATGAATTCCTAGGTTAATCTAGAGTATGAGGTAGATGTTTAAGTACGTGTGGGTTTCAGACATTCGACTCAACGATTTGATGAGAACAAGGAGACATCGAAGGTGATATTTTTTTTTGTATTTAGAAACGATGAGGTTTGGCCTGCGCGACGTTTATGGTAGTATAAATAATTCACGGTGGTCGAGTGTTGTAGGAATGTATTATAGACTTTGGGTTATCATTGGATGGGAATTGTGTACTAGATATCTATACTTACCTACATGTATTCGACGAAGTATTCGAAGACGATCACGTGGAACTGGCCGAGAGGTATAATTATTAAATGTAAAAAGGTTGTGGTACGAGGATAGGTTACATACTGGGTGGATTTTTGACGTAGTCTAGTATTCCTAAAATGTAGAGTTTCGCTCGAATGCGTGCAAATTCAGCAAAATACGAATTTATTAAAATTAGGATGATATACGGTTCGAACGAGGTGGGTATCGTATCGTATGGTACAGGGGCGATAAAACGCTTACCGCATAATTCCCTTTTTACTACAAACTAATCAGGCGGAATTGAAAATTAAAGTAGCAAACTATAATAGCGCGAGGTACACAGTACACGTGTTCGACGATGTGTAAAAATTATACGCTTACGCGAAATGACGATAGAGCTACGATGCAGCCAGCTGCGGCAATTACACCGTGTTTTATCGTAGGTCTACACATACGTGGTTGTACAATGCCAAAAAAATTCTGAGAAACCCTTGCGCTACTGTAAAGGCACACGCATACATACGGAGAGAGAAAGACGGGCAATCGATAGAGTTGGCGACTCTTTGGTCGTGCGGCACTGTGTCTAATGAAAGACTGACGATGACGTCCCTTACAAACGCAACCAGAAACTGTTCTTAGCCCAATAAAGGTTTTGATCTCTGCAACCCGTCGTCGTCCGCGACCGCGACGCCGCCGACGTCGACGTGTACCCCCTTCTTATACTATATGCGTCGATCCTAAGCAAAGGCTGGCACCTCCCCGCCGATGACGTGCCACTGCCTATACCTAACGGCCCCAACATTCCAATGTCTTCGACACGAATTCAATGTGCCATTTAAGCGTGGAACGACGCAAGCATCGACCTTAGAAATTTTTACCCTTAGTTTGCATATATATAATATATATGAAATGAAATTTTAAACCCACTTCCAATCGCATATGCTCGTTAGAAGGCAACTCCTTTGGGCGAGATTTCTTATTTTAACGACGATTTACTTCGTTAAAATAAATATTTTCACAGCGATTGGTGCGTATACTCGATTTGGGGCAGTTTTTTTCGCCAGCTCGTATAGTAAATCTGGTTGGAATATTTGTACGAGTATTTGGATGAGATTTCCTTACATGTGTCAGTATTCATTCGAGTCTTGAATTTGTGCAATTCTATGATAAACTGGATAAGATGGAGTATGATAAGTACTTGAAGTTGAAGTATGACGGTATTTATTGTGGATTACGAAATGGAGCTCTTTGTAAAGAGGACTTCTCACATTCATATTACGACAATAACTGTTGAGTAGGTGTTGCAAACCACAGCTTTCCTACTTTCATCTTACACACATACCGATAGAAATACTTGTCCACCATTAAATGTGCATGCAATGTTTACTCGTATCGTCTGACTTACTATAACAAAATAAACAAATAAAAATTACAGTGGAAAGTTATTCAAAAAATCTTTTACGTTAATTTAATTTTTTTTTGTTCGATTATTTTTCATTATTTTTTTTTTGCTCGAAGCGAAGAAATTCGGTATTTTTAAAAAAAAATTTCTTCCAACTTCTTCTTAATTAGTTTTTGAAAAAAATTTCCATGTGCTTTTCTTTCATATTTTTCAAAAAAAAAAATAAAATATTTTTCTGCTCATGTCGAATTTTTTTTTTCACAAAGTTTTTTCCAACTTCTTTTCATCAATTTTTTCAAATTTTGTAGTGTTATTCTTTAATTTTTTTTTTGAAAAATTCATTTTATGTTTAAATTTTCAAGTTGTTGTCTTGGTAGATTTTATTTCAACTTTTTTTTTGACTTTCTTTTAATATATATATTTTTTTACAAACTTTCAATCATTTTTATTTCAAATTTCTCTGAAAGAAATCACATTTTGAAATATTTTCAATTGTTTTCTCCAAATTTTTGTTTTTATTATTTTGATCTCGATGAATTTTCTGTTTCAATAAGTACAATTTTCTAGAATTTTTGTTTTCGTATATTAGTTAATATTTTTCAAATTTCAAACGTGTATTTTTAAAATATTTTTTACACATTTTTTTTTTTTTTTTTAATTCAAGCTTGTAATTGGTAAATACATCAGTTTTTTTTTCACTCAGAACATCATAGAAAGAATTTTCTGTTTCAATGAGATTTTTCTCCCAGAATTTTCGTCTTCTGACACAACTATTTTTTTTTCAAATTTCCAAATTGTATTTTTAAAATATTTTCTTCCTCAGAATTTTATTTTTTTATTATCAGAATTTCTATTTGCTGACTTGATTTATTTTTTCAAAAATTCCGAACGTGTAATGTTGTTTTTTAAAATATTTTTTCGCTCAATTTCTTTTCAAAAGATGTTTTGTCCCAATTACATTTTTCGCGAAATGTTGTCTTTGCGGACATGATTGATTTCTTTTGAAATTCAAATTTATATTAACCTTATAGGTACCTACTTTTTTTTGCTCAAAACTTGAAAAAGTTTTCTGCTTAAATTTTTTTTTCGTATTTTTGTTTTCTTACTCAATTGATTGTGTTTTTTTGCTCAAATTTCTTCGTAAGATGCTCTGTTCCATTAAAGTACTTAATTCCAGAATTTTCATTTTCATACTTGATTGATTTTTTTTAAATTTCAAATTTGCATATTATTAAATATTTTTCTGCTGAGACTTTTGAAAAAAATCTTTCATCTTTTGACTTAATTTATTTTGTTATTCTAGTTTTTAATTTTTATTAATTTTTTTTGCTTAGAATTTTTTTCGATTTTTTTTTCCGCTCAATTAGGCAAAATTTTTATTTTCAGAATTTCCATCTTTTGACTTGATTAATTTTTTTCAAAAATTTCCAACTTATGCTTTCTTAAATATGTTTTTTGTTCAATTTTTTTCAAGAGATGTGTTGTCTCCTTAAAAATTTTCAAGCATTTTTATCTTTGCGGACATGATCGATTTTTTTCGAAATTAAAAATTTGAATCAATTTTTTTTTGCTCAAAACTTGAAAAAGTTTTCTGCTTCAAAAAATGTTTTTTGTTTTCGTATTTTTGTCTTCTTACTCAACTGATTAGTTTTTTTGCTCAAATTTTTTCGTGAGATGTTTTGTTCCATTAAAGTTTTTCCAGAATTTTTGTTTTCGGACTTGATTGATTTTTTCAAATTTCACTTGCATATTTTTTGAATATTTTTCTCCAAAGTTGGAAAAAAATCTTCTATCTTTTGACTCAATTTATGCTATTTTTCTAGTTTTGAATTTTCATTAAAAATTCTTTCGAAAGCTTTTTTGCTTAATAATTTATTTTTTGAATTTTCATCTACCAACTTGAGTGTTTTTTTTTAAATTTCAACCTGCTATTTAAAAAAAAGTTGTGCTCAAAATATTTTGGAAAACGTTTTCTCTCTATAAAATTTTGTCCGGAATATTCACCGGATTTGATTCATTTTTTTCGAATTTCACTTTTCTTCTGCTCAGAATAATTATTGACTAAGGTATTTATTATAATTTTTTTTTCTACTCAAAACTTGAAAAAATTTCTTTTTTAATAATTTTTTTTTTTTTCAAAATTTTGGTCTTTGGATTTGATTGATAGAATTGACATTTTCAACATTTATTTGAGGGGGGACATTTTTTGAAAAATGTTTCCTCTTAGTAAATTTTTCTTAAGAATTTTTCATCTCATCTTTCATCTTCCAAACTTCATTTTTTGATTCGCTAAAAACCTGTAAAAACTTTTGGTTTCATCAAGACTTTTTTCAGAATTTTGGTCTTTGACTTAATTATTTTTTCGGTCAAATTTCATACTGGTATTTTTAAAAATATTTTTTGTACTCATATTTTTATTTTATTTTTTTTGTAAACCATTTTGTCTCAATAATTTTTTTCCTGAATTAAAAAATGTGTTTCTGTAAGTTTTTCCATAATTTTTATGTTTTGCCTTGATATTTTTTTTTTTTTTTTTTTTTTTTTAATTTCTTTGCTCATTTCGTTAGAGATTTAATCTCGTATTTAAAATTTTTTCTCAACATGAAAATTTTTTGTTTCATTAAGATTTTTTCAGAATTTCTATCTTCTGACTTAATTCATTATTCTTTCAAAAATCAAGCTTGTATCTATCTATTTAAAAAAATAATTTCGTCCCAATGTTGTTTCTCCTATTCTTTTGAGGAGGGGGGCTTAATATTAAGTACAACTTTTTTGACTTTATGTATAAGTATTTTGTTTTCAAAGTTTCAAACTTGTACTTACTTATTAGAAATCATTACTTCATTAGGCACTCAATTTTTTTTTTTGAAAAATGTTAGATCTCTATAATTCTTCCAGATTAACTTTTTACCCAAGTAATTGATTTTTTTTCATACTTCTGAATATTTTCAACTCCAGTAATTATTTTTTATATATATTTTTTTATTAGTGTTCGGAATTTAAAGAAAAAAACGAACAAACAAAATACTTATTCTATTTACGAAAAAATGAGAAAAAATCTATAAAAAATATGGATAAAAAACAAAAGAAAATTTTATGTTTATGAAAAATTTGGTAAAAATAAGTTCAAAAGTTGACAGACAAGAAAAAACATTTTTTGGAAAATCAAAAGACATTATCAATCTTTTTTGATAAAAAGATGCACTTTTTCAAATGAAAAAATAAACCAACTCAATACTCATAACTCTTTCCAAACCATTGTCATCGATTTGAAACACACGTTTATTTTTGAAATAGTAATATTAATAAATCAACGATACTCTTTGTGAAAGGAGAATAATCTCATATTTCTATGGGTCTCGTGCTTATTATCGAACGCGACGAAAAATATATCTTTCAAGATTATACCTAACGATTCCACTCCGTAGAGAATTGATCAAACAACTTATTTCGAATCAACAGACTAAAAATTTTCGAGTAGTAATTTACTATCAAAGAAACAGTGTACCTAAGTACATTGTGTAGCGGATCTAATCTCAAGTCTAATTTCGATATCTCGTACAGAATAGACGAGGAAAGGTGAAGACGCAGAAAAGGCTGCGAAAAAGGAGTCGAGGGTGTATTACGAGCACTATACACAAAAGCTTTAAGTAATTTGCCATCTTTTCGCGTGTGTTTTTTTCGCCATATACGAGACGTTGTCATCGTCGCCTCGGGTGAAAAGTTCGCCAAGATTAGTCGAAGCGTAAAATCAAGCTTTGATTATTTTAAGTGTTTACGAAACTGCGAATAAGAATTTAGGTAATTCGAGAATTTAATCTTTAAACTCTATTCATAGCGTGTTCTGACTTTCGACGGTTCGATTGAAAGAAAACTTGATGACTTATTTCGCACGTGAATGGAGGGCACGTCGGCGGTGTGCAGATATTTTTTATTCATTGTTTTAGTATTATTCCGAATTGACTCGTGTCTTTTATTTTTCGTATAATATTTGTACAGGTAAATTGCGCGATGGCGGTCGTTTAACTTCAACCGGAGTTTTAATTACTTTTCCCCCCAAAAAGGAATAAGTGAAAAGGAAATATTGAGGATTTTTACGATGAATTGAAATTTTTACTTTTTTTTTTTTTGTAGAAACGAATTGCGCAGTTTTTTTCTCATTTTTGTGGAAATGCCTTAATGCGGATTCCCATCGTTGGCTAAGTTGTCGAGTTTTTTATAATTTGTTTTAAATTATGTTTAAAGTTGGCTCCGAGTTGAAAATTCATTTCGTAATTAATTAGAGGTGATTTAGTGAAAGTTATTAAGGCGAATTATTTTTTTCCGAGTAGTTTTTCATCGAGGGGAAAATTTTCTCGTGAATTTGTTCGATGAAGAAAATGTTTGGAGCCGGCAGAGGGAGAGCAGAAAATTTTTTAAGCGATTTACGATGAAAATCTTCACAGTTCGTTAAAACTTTAACTTTGCTACGAAATAAGAGAATGTTGCGAAAAAATTCGCTGAATTTTTTAAAAATTTTCTTCTAGCGCGAATTTTGAAAAAAATGAGTAGTTTTTTTTTAAATTACAAATTTTTGAGACCTTTTCTTCGAACACATTTTGAACACCGTTTAAAAACGTTTTTTCGCATTTTATCAATGCAGACTTGTTAAACATGTTTTCAACCTTAAGAATTTCATTCAAATCAAATCAATATTGTTTTTTTTGAACCAATTTTTTGGGTATATATAAATCTTTCAAAGTGTTGTTTTAACATTACTCATATCATTTTAAGTTGATACTACGAGTATCAACTTTGAATTTTTTTCAAAATTTGTTTTTAGCATTTCTTTTTAAGTTTGTTGAAAAACAACTTCTAATAAGAATTCACATAAAATTAATTTTTTTAGAAACAGTGGAAAACATTTTTTTTTTAAACACAATCCTATTTGGTGAAGAGGGAGGGTCAAATGCCTAAAATTATAAATAAATAAAGTAAATTTTGGATTTTATTGGCTGAGCAAGAAAAAAAGTTGTTTCACTCTCTGGGCCAAGAATTCAATGAGCAGGGCCTGTTTGAAAATTAATTTTTAAAAATTATTTCAACATAAATTATTTTGAATGTTTTACTTGATAGAAAACAATTTTCAGACTTTGTGTATTATGAAGAGTTTAAAAAATGTGTACACGAATTTTTTTAAATCCCATTTAAATAGATTATTTTAAAATTGTTTGAAATTACAATTTTTTCTGAATTCTGGCCAAAATCAAAATTTGAATTTATTGAACTTTCTTGAAAAATAATTTTTTTTTAAAATTCAAAGATGGTAAAATATTGAGTCAATTTTTCTAAAAATTGACGATTTTGTTAAAATTTTTGATTTTTAGGAAAACTAAACATTATTCAAAAATTTTTAAAATTATTGATGAATTTTTAAAATGTCCATTAGGTATTCAAAAATTGTTAGGTAGGTAATTTTTTTTGAAATGGGTAGTCGATTTTTCAAAAAAATTAAAAAATGGTAACTTTTGGTAGATAAGTAAATTTATCAAAATTGTTAATTTTTGAAAAATTGGTAAATTTAAAAAAAAATTTCGAATCATTTAAAAATTTGCGAATTTTTCAAAAGTTATTGATAAATATTGATGAATTTTTAAAATGTCCATTATTCAAAAATTGGTAGGTAGGTATTTTTTTTCAAATAAGTAGTCGATTCTTCAAAAAAAAAAAAAAAAAAAATCAAAAATGGTAAACTTTTCTTCTAAAAATTTTCAATTTTTAAAATTGTTGATTATTAAAAAATTAAAGAATTTTTAAAAATTGTCAATTATTCAAAAACTGGTACACTTTGAAAAATTTTCGATTCTAGACATACTTACTTAGTCGTTTTTTCAATAATTGACAAATTCTTAAGAGTTTCTATTTTCCAAGAATTTTATTAATTCATTTTTAAACTTTCAATTTTTCAAAAATTGGCAAATTTTTAATTGTCGTTTCTTCAGAAAAAATGTGATACATAGGTAAATTTTCAAAAATTGACGATTTTGTCGATTTTTTAAAAGTTGATAAATTTTTCAAAATCGTCGGTTTTTTATTGGTAAATTATAAAAAATTTTCGATTTTTCAAGAATTATTCTTGATATTTTAAAAATTAACGATTTTTCAAAAATTGTTTATTTTATCGTATTTTAAGAAGGTTATAAATGAAGATTACTCATTTTATCTATTGGTTTATTTTTTTAAATTGTCGTTTTTTCAAAAATTGGTGTATTTTTAAGAATTGTTGATTTTTTTAAAATTGACAGATTTTTTATAATAAAATTGTTGATTTTTTAAAAATATTGATGACTTGGAAAATTGTTGATGACTTGGAAAATTGTTGATTTTTGGAAATTGTCATTTTAAAAAAAAATGATATCTACCCAAGTATACAATTTTGAAATTTTGAAATTTTTTCAAAAATTGGTGACTTTGAAAATTGTTGATTTTTAGAAGCTTTCATTTTTTTTTTCAAATTGATACATTTTTTAAAAAATTGGTACTTGGACAAATTTTTAAAAATTTATAAATAGTCAAAAACTGTTGAATTTTTGAAAATTTGTCAATTTATTTTAAAAAATTGTTGATTTTTTAGAAATTGCTGAAAGTTGCCGATTATTCAATAATTGGTGAATTTTTAATTGTACGTATTTAAATGATTTTTGGGTATAAAATTTTGATTTTTCAAAAATTTATAAATTTATAAAAAAAAATAATAATTAGGTAGGTGATTTTTTCAATATTGTATTTTTTGCAGAATAATTTGTCACTAATAATTTTTGAATATTTTTCGAGCTAAAAGAATCACCATTCACCATATTGATATAATTTTGTATTGAAATTTAGCTTGTTGTGTAGTTCTTTATGTAACTTTAGTTATGATTTGTTCCATTAAGATTCATCTTAATCTGAACATTTCCTTTTTTTTCTTCTTTACTTTGCTGCTGCTACTTGAAATGTTTATAAAATAAGTCTCTATCGGAAAATTTGAAAATTAAAAAAGAATGATATCATAGAATTTTAAATCTGAATACTTACTTAAAACTAACTTGACAATTTTTGTACTCTGTTTTAGGCGAATTTATTGCAAATATCGTGAAAGATCCATCCTCGCTTGCTGCGCGTTTCCAACACTGTATTTTTTTGAGACGAAAGCAGCATGTTTTGGAAGAAATTCGTATTTTGTTGATGGTAAGTTTTTTTGAATCTATTTTTTTTTTCTCGCAAAATGGCAGTATTTTTTTACGAGCCTGATATGATGAAGTTGATAGAAAAAGAAATGGAATGAAGGAAAAGGCTGCTTTAAAATAATAGATTTCGTCGAAACAAAAACTCGCTCTCACCAGATGGAATGCTCATAAAATTGAAACTCGGATGAAATGATTTTTTACTTAGAATCGTACAAAATACCTACTACAAACGTACGTATAGGTATTTATATTAGGAGTTTCGATTTATGTTTTACGCGAACGCAGCGAAAACATTCCGCATATCGGCGAAATAAATTCGTAAAAGGAGGCCGGTGGGCGGAGGGGTTGGGTAATCGGAATTTCATATTTCAAAGCACACGAGCCATCGAGAAATATTTCGTGGAATTATTTCAAATTATTCTTCATCACGAAGACGACGCCGACGCGACGTTTTCTAGAAAATTCGCACTTTTCATGGAAAATTGAACCGACCTGAGATAAATTATACGTGGATTTTAATTCGCTGTGACGCCATCGATAAGATCCAATTTAGAGCTAGGTGTATTTAATTTACACGAACGTTAACGCGATTTCGTCACAAATGAAGGCGTAATTTTCACAATTAACGCGAAGGTTGCTGCGAATTCATCGCGAGGTAAATATTTAGTTGAAAAGACATAAAATAAAACCAACGATTCGTTTTCTTTTTTAATTTCCTCTTGGCCAAGAGCTATACGTCAACTTGATTAAAAGAAAGACCGAATTTCAAAGATGATTTTTTTTGAAAAGCTCTAACGACTATATTCGATTACGAAGCTCGGCTTTATCCAGCAAAAATTGATGTTAACGAGAAATTCTCATCGCTACCTATTTTTCCATCTTCGAATCGTGGATTATTTACTACAAGATTTCAAAAGAAATTTTACCTTGGAATTTGCCCAGTTGCGTCCACTATAATGTCGATCTACAAAATTCTTTTTTTCATTTTACATGCTCAAAAGACATTATTACCGGTGAGTTGATTTTCTCACTGATTTGGTTACTTTTTAGAAACGTTTGGGTTCAGCATCGTTGGTACTTGATTCAACTTCAATGTTGGTGAGGGTTTGTTGCGGTTGGTATATTTTGTGTTTCGTAGAGGACCTCTTCAGCGTGGTGTTTAACTCATTGCGAAAGTTTAAATTTGTATTTCTGGTCTGCGAAGCATACGAGTGTAACGATTCCTTGAAAGTTTTGTTCATTTTATTGTGTAAAGGCTTATTGTGCTCGGTGAAATAGGGGTACTGTTTTCAAAATTCGGAAGCACTGGTATTTTGAAGCGAATTTATATCGAGGGTGGTTTTTATAAATGGAGAAAATCAGATTCAATTGACTCCATCAATTTGGAGTAATTTTTTAAAAATTATGTAACTCAAAATTTGACATTTTTTATCACGCAGATACATTTTGAAAATAACTTATTTGAAAATTCCCTAAAAACGTGATTGGTTGAATTCCTTTTTTTTCGATTTTGTGTAATAGCTTGAAATTTCGCTTGCGTTTCATTGAAAAATTTCCAAAATAAATTTTTTGAAATTTTGTTCCCGAGCAGCACAGTCGACAAATTATCGAAATAAAAAATCGACAGAATATCGAATTCGATAAAGTGTCGCGTTAGTTCCGCATAAATCGTGAAATTATCTTTCGATATATAGATAGATTATCGACGAATTATAGTTAGTAAAAATTTCGAGATTATAGTAAGATATTTTATCGATAATATATCTATAATATCGAAAGATAATTTCACGATTTAGGCGGAACTTTCGCGACACTTTATCGAATTCGATATTCTGTCGATTTTATATCGATTTTTTATTCCGATTTTTCGTCTTTTACTAGCTTTTTTCTATAATTAAAAATCATTAATTAGCATAATTAATACATTAAACTATGCCTAAACACATTATTCATGTTACGGTAAGAGGATCATTTCAGAAAAAGTCAAAAAAAATTATAAAAAATCTTCCACCCGTGGGGCTTGAACCTTCTACCTCCTGCATGGTAATCCTCTTCCTTAACCACTATGCCATACCTTATCGTTGAGGAATTAGCAATAAAACGCTTATAATAGGCAGTTTAGTACTTCCAGACGTGTTGGACTTAGAAAAATTTTCACCAATTTGGAAATAATTTCAAATATCGTCACAAAATCGTTGAAAAATCGTTCGACAAATTTCAGATTATTTGTCGATAATGTAGTTTTAAATATCGACACAAAATCGTTGAAAAATCGAATTCGAGGAATTTCATATTACGAGTCGATAATATAGTTTCAAATATCGTCATAAAATCGTTGAAAAATCGAATTCGAGAAATTTCAGATTACGTGTCGATAATAAAGTTTTAAATATCTTCACAAAATCGTTAAAAAATCGAATTCGAGAAATTTCAGATTATTTGTCGATAATATAGTTTCAAATATCGTCACAAAATCGTTAAAAAATCGAAATCGAGAAATTTCATATTACGTGTCGATAATAAAGTTTCAAATATCTTCACGCAATCGTTAGAAAATCGAATTCGAGAAATTGCATATTATGTGTCGATAATATAGTTTCAAATATCTTTACAAAATCGGTAAAAAATCGGATTCGATAAATTTAATATAATCTGTCGATAATATAGTTTCAAATGTCGTCAAAAAATCGGTAAAATATCGATGTCGAGAAATTTCATATAATCTGTCGATAATATAGTTTTAAATATCTTTACAAAATCGTTAAAAAATCGAATTCGATAAATTTAATATTCTTTGTCGATAATGTAGTTTCAAATATCTGCACAAAATCGGTGGAAAATCGGTATCGATAAATTTAATATTCTTTGTCGATAGCATCGTTGACAAATATCGTCATAAAATCTTAATAATATCGAATTCGATAGTTTTTAGATTTTTTGCCTATAAAGTTGTACCGATAAATCTTTATAATATCGTGAGAACATCTATAGATTTTCAAACGATTTTTTATCGATACGTTACATCTACCGATATTATCGATCGAGTGTGCCGCTCGGGTTGCAAATAAAAATTCTGCTTAAAAATCCAATTTCTTAAAAATTTGCTAAATCAAAGACTTTTTTCTGTAATTTTGTTCAACGTACATTTTTTCTTAAATTCTATCTTTGAGAAATTTTGTTCCTTTATTTTTTTAATTTGGTTAAAATTTTTTTAAAATTCCACTCGAAAATAAATTTTCTTTAAAAAATCAAAATTTCTCCAAAATTTTCGAAAAAACTGATTTTTTAAAAATCAAGTTCAACGATGATATTTCGTAAAATTTTCTTTGTGACGGTTTCTATTTTTATGAGAATAAAATTTGAAAATAGAAGTCACCAAAAATTTTATTCAAAGCAAAAGTGTTGCTGAAAAAAATTATACCGATTCAAACATTTCTTAAAATTTCACTCTGTAATCAATTTTTCATTTACAATTTCCATTTTGTTAAAAAAATTCACGATTTCGTTCAAAATGAATTTTCAAGAGATCTGACAAATATTCATAAAAAAGGAATTTTTTTTATAACATTTTTCTTTTTATTCAAGTCGAAATTACATTTTTCTGAGATTTTTTTTTCATAATAAGGAATGTAATTAATATTTTAAAAGTCTGTTCGAAAAGAAGTACCACCATATTTTTCTAATTTCGCTCAAAAGGTAAATTTTAACATTTGATTAAAATACAATTTGGCGTAAAATTTCCCTTGTTAGAAATTTTGTTCCAATTTCGACAAAAAAAAAAGGATGACATTTTATTGTAGTATTCTTCAAAACAAATTTTCAAAAATTTTGTGTAATTTTTTTCCAATCAACCGGAACAGAATTACTTTTTAAAAACATTTTTTTCAAATTCTTCTTAATTTTTTTTTTCAAGTTTTATTTTACGACATCTTTTTGTATACATTTTCAAATTTCGCTCGATGAAAAGCAAGTTTTATAAATTTGATTGAACCACTCTTTTTTTTTTAAATTCACTTTGAAAGAAATTCCATTGCGGTTTCGTGAAAGAAAAAAAATCAAGAACTGAATTTCATACTTTTGCCTTTTTAAAAAAAATCTACACATACACAGTTGTTCATTTTCGTGAGAACATAATTCCCAATTTTTCGTTTTCTCCTCAACTGTAAGTACATATTTTAAGTAGAAAAAGGCCCAAAAAATATTTACTGTTCAGTTTTTTCCATCTTGTTAAATTTTTTAATTTTTGTGTAAAAATACAATATTTGTAAGTTTTTGTTGAAGAGCAATTTTTCCAAGCCTTACTGAAAATCTTTTTTAATCTTTTATTTAATTAAAAAAATATGAAATTTCTTTTAAGAATTATGTAATTGAATTTTCTATTATTTTTATTTTTATTTCTTTTTAAATTTTGTCTCGAGTTTTTCATAAAAAAATAGTTTCTAAAAAATTCTCACATAATATTTTTTTTTTCTTTCTTTAAAACAGCATAATTATTTATTTTTTAAATCCCTCTAAATATAAATTTTTCTAAATTATTTTTTTTTTGAATTTTGGTTTAAAAAATTTTTTTGAATTTTTTGAAAAGGTAAAAAAAGTTTTATTGAAGAAAAATGTTTTTAACTAGGAATTTAATTTGAAATTTTTTTTCTAAACTTGGATAAAAATATGTGATTACATAATTTATCGACTTATATTTTTCTTGAAAAATTTCTAAATCTAATTTTTAAAATTGATTTAAGAAATTATAAATTCTTTCAATATCTGATTAAATTTACCTTGGATTTTTTTGAGATTTTATTCAAAGCAGTTTAGAATTTTACATACTTCTTCGAAAAAATTAGAAATCATGTCTGAATACAGTAGGTAAAATTTTTCTTTAAAAAATATACTTCATCATCATAATAATTTTATTTATTGACGCTCGACTGTTTAGTCATTTGCGTCTACAAATCAGGTATATATACTTATACCTAACCTAAGGTTGAAAAAATGAAAATATTTCCAAAACTGTTGGAATTAAAAATAAACTGCCAAATTAGCTTGGATTGAACAAATATTGATTAGAGAAAAATTTTATCACTCGTAAATTCAAATTCCCACAAAATTATTCTCTAAAAAGAATTAGATATTATGTGTTCAAAAAAATTGGGGGGAGAGGTGTATTTCTTTAAAAATTTTATAACATTTTTAAAATCTCATTTAGAAGTAATTTTTGTGTTTGAAACAAATTTTTTTGTAGTTGGGATTTTATTTTATTTTATTTTATTTATTATTTTTTTTTTATTTTTTTTTTTGGAAGTTCATTAAAATGTGATGTTTTTGTGAAATTATTTTTGGATAGAATTTTTCTTTACTATAAGTATGTTCAAAATACAAGTAAGTTAGGTAAAGATTTTTTCTAGGACAAATTTTTCGGAATGTTGATTCAAAAAAAAAAATGGAAATTCTGTTTTAATTTTTTTTTTTTTGTAAAACTTGAAAAAAAGTGTTCAAATCATACTTAATTATTTGTTGAAATTTTCAAGATCTTATCAAGACAATTTTTTATGAAATTTTGTTGGTAAGAAAATTTAAAAAAAAATACATTTTCTATATTTTGTTGAAACCCCAATTTCTCGAATGGTTTAAACTTAAATTTTATTCTCATTTTTCCTTTAACTAAAAATTTCCTCCATAAATTTTCAAACTCTCATATTTTTTTCACGGTTATGCCCTTACCTTCCTCATTTTTTCGCGAACGAAGTATAAAATAGAGGATGAACAACGTGACGTAACAAAAAAAAAGTTGACGCATCGACACTGTTGGAACGTCAGCTGTCGTAAAGTTAAACAAATTGACATAATTGAAGATGAAAAATTTAAAAAATCTTTACGACAATATTTGAACTTGTGAACCAGCTATTAGAGCAAGTTTATGTAAATTTCACGCGTACTCGCATCAGGTTTTATATACGACGACGTCGTTGTACGTAAAACTATAAAAAGACAAACATTAACAATTCATCATGCGACATGTTCACTTTACCGAATTAATTCGTTTTTTTTTTTTTTTACCTTATAAAATAATATATCTGCATAATCTAGTTGAATTAGGTTGCTACAAGAAAGAGAGGAGCTCTCTTTTTTTGGAAATGGAATGAATTAATTTGATTATTGTTTCGTCCATCGCAGTTAACATAAAACTAGATTCAAAAATTAAAACCTCTCGAAATTTCTTCTTGAAAAAAAAAAAAAAAAAAAATGATTGATTAATGTTTTTCGTCTCCTTACTCGGCCTTATAGTCGATAATTGGATACTTCCAAACAACTCGAATCGAGTCTGTTTTACGACAAATGAAAACAGTCGATGTGAGGAGGGAAGAGTTAATCATCTAGCTGTGCACAGAAATCAGAAGAATAACGTGATTAAAATAGTAACGTAAGAGAAGAAAACACGCTTGACCGTATTTCCTCGGTGATTAATGAAACGTTGAATTACGACGACCGGATTGCCGCTTTTTGTCATTTAAATTACTTTAAAGGAAAAGGTTTTTCGTTGACAGGGTGCACAATCAATCATGAAAACATTTCGCTGAGCCGCAGACCGACCGCATCGATTCTATCGAATTTACTAGAATTTCAGCTCTTTCGTGGCCCGTCCCTTCTGTTAATCAACAAGTTGGGAAATACTAAGTATGTCTTCACACCTTTTCGAAAAATTACCCTGTATATCGAATAAAATTATAAAATTTTATCTCAGCCTTGTGGAAAAAAAAAACTGGAAAAAATTATGAAAATTTAATTTCAAAGTAATAAGTTTATATAAGATTCGAGATCGCAAAAATTTCACTCATCTAATATTCGAAGATTTTCACAACTTTGTTTATCTACTTATTCCGTATGCAAGTCAGCCCAACCCCCCTTGCCCCTTCAATTTACTTTCTCGTCCCGTTACACAAATCGGAAACAACTTTTTATAAAGTTTGTACCAATTTACCCCGCTAGATCGTCGTATTTCTCTATTGTTCGAGACGAAAATAACTCGTAGTTGGGAAGAGGAAGAGAAGAAAAGAGGAAGAAATACCATCTTAAATTTTGCGCTGTTTTTGTCCGACAACTCGTGTTGTACTTTGAAAGCTTTCGAAAAATACCGAAACTTCAAACTTATAACTCTCTAATTTCTCATTTGGAACTTTTTTTCTCCCGAATTTGTTTTTCTCTTTAACAACTTGGTCGTTTTTTTTTTGTTAAGTTCGGATCGGAGAAGCGAGCTGAATTTTTTTGTCCAGTTTGTCGTCTTTATGGATTGCTATTTTTGAGTCGAGGTGAACAAGACGTTTTCCAGGGGTGGTTTGATCGTCGAAAGATGGCATTGGCGCAGCTAAGGAAGGAGCCAGAGGGCTATAGCTCCTCCCAAAACGTAGCCCACCTCCCTTGAAATAATTCTTTTAATTTTTTTTTTTAAAGCTGAACAAATTATAACGACGATTTAAAAATCCAATTACTGACTGAAGGGAAATGTCTTTCGAATTTTGAAATGGAATTGTTTGATGGTTCACGTAGTTTTTTTTTTTTTTTTTTGTTTTTTTAGAAAAACAAAAAAATAATGTCGAAAATCCATTAATTTTTTTTACAAATTTTTGAAAATAATTAATGCTTCAACTGGAAAGTGTATCAAACAAAAGTCGTGTATTTAGATCTCAGGAATAATTTTGGTTATCACAAAAATTTTGATTTGACCACGCTTCCTCTCCAATTTTAAAATTAGAGGGGAGGAAGGGGTTCAATCGAAATTTTTGTAATAACCAAAATTATTTCAAGGCCTTCAAGCTACAACTTTTGTTTGAAAATTTTTCTAATCGTACTCCTTCCTTCCTACCGATTTCACATAACACTTCAAAGATACTAACTAAAAATTAGAGAAGGGAAGGAAGGAGGGAGGGGCCATTTGAAAAAAATTGCAAATAAAAGTTGCAAATTATGATCTTAAAAATAATTTTAGTCATTATAAAAATTTCCATTGGATCCCCCTCTCCTCGGATTTCACATTACTTACGTATGAAAATCGCAATGAAAAATAATTATAGAGGTGTACGTTAATGCAAAATTGGAGAGGAGGGAGTAATCCAATCAAAATTTTTATAATAATTAAAATTATTTCAAAGACTTCAATGCACAACTTTTGTTTAAAATTTTTTTCAATTTGGGCCTTACGTTAAGAGATAGGTAGATTTAAATTCTGGCTTCGACCAAAAAATCGGTCTGGCTGCACCAATGAAGGATGGAAAATATTTTCGTAATTATTTTTAAAAAATTATCCGAGCACGAATTAATATCTACATTTATTTAGAAATATTTAATTCGATGAAAACTCGTTTATGGCGAACGCTTCGTGCGAGAAAACCTCTCTCTACAAATCCATGCAACAAACTTGGCAAACTCTCGAGTACCTACTAAAAACCCTCGGTGAATTAATCGATACACTATTCGAGTAATGCCAAAGTTACCTACGTCGACGCTAAAAATGAAAAAAAAAGAGGAAAAAAAACTAATTTACAAAGTTCAAACTATAGAGAAGTGAAAACCAAACCTGTAAATTTTCCATTCGTTGGTTATTAAATAAATTACGAAAACGCACCGCATTGCGTTTTTCCCCTTCGTCTTAATACCTTTTACGAGTGTACGGTGCGCCCATTTGCAGCGAAAAACGCTCCAGTTATGTAAACGAAAGCCTCACAAAAATGCATAATTGAGCTATTAAAGCTCGAAAAGCGCAAAAAAACTACGAAATTAGTCCGAATTATTGACGTCATTCACGCCAACCGAGAAACGAACGTAGACACGTAGAATTGTCCGCACTTTTCGGGTACGAAATGTAGACTGGATTCAGTTTAGATTTTTTGTTTTGTTTAAGATTTTTTTAGATTTAATTTCTTATCAATCGTTGGAATATTTGCATATTTTTATCAAAAAACGAATTATAATCGTGTTCCTGAGGGATGTGAATTTTTTCAGGGTAAATCGACTGGTGTTTTGTTTTTAATCATGAGACGGATTGAATGAGTAGTGGATTGTAAGGGGAAGAGGTGTTGGTTTTGGTGTGAATAAAGTCGTATGTTTGACAAAAAATTATGGATCAAATTTTTGAAATTCCATCTTGAAATGTCAAAATTTTACGAAATAATAGAGAAATATAAAATCTAAAATTATTTCATGCATACTTGAGGATTTTTTTATTTTACAAAATTTCATAAAAATGAAGAACTCAATAAATTGAGAGAATTTTTTTAATCAACGAAATTTCTTTCATAAATTCCAAAAAAATTATTAAATCAAGGAATTGGATGTAAAATTGCAGAATTATCCGGAAACTAACAAAAATTCAAAAAAATTTGGTAAATTGAAGAATTTTATGGATTCAATAAATTTTGCTTAGGTATTTAAGAGAATCTTACAAATTTGTTGGGTAAAAACAATTTTCTAATTTTTTTCGTTTTCGTTTTTTTTTTTTTTTTTTTTTTTTAAATTTGGGAATGCCTCAAGGTAACTCTTAAAATTCAGTCTGGGGAAAAATAAACATTTTGGAATCAATTTCTGTCCTAAATGAACAACGTTGATAGGTTAAAACTAAAAAAATTGTAAAAAATTTTAAAATTTGATATTTTTTTATAATTTGTAAAAAAAAGAGGGAAACTTAAAATTGAATTAGGGGGAAAATAAAAAATATGGAATGGAATGCAACAATTTAAAATACTGGGTAAAAATTTTTACTCATTTTTGTCGTTTTTGCTTTTTTGAAAAATTGGGAGTAACCCAAGGTACCACTAAAAAAAAAGAGTAAGGGAAATAAAAAATTGGGAATTCGTTCTCATGACAAGGAACAACTTTGATGGGTCAAAACAACAACAAAAAAAACAAGAGTTTTAAAACCAGTGTTTTTTAAAATTTTTGAAATAATGTAAATTCAAAGTGAATTCGCAATATTTTGTACATTTACGGAGCTTAGTAAATTTAATTTTAATTAAAAAATTGAGGAATTAGGTACCTACAAGGATTTTTAAAATTTTATAAATTATAGAGATTTTATAAATATTTACAAAAATTTTTGAATTAAAAAATCCCGAGCAGCACACTCGACAAATTATCGAAATAAAAAATCGACAGAATATCGAATTCGATAAAGTGTCGCGTTAGTTCCGCATAAATCGTGAAATTATCTTTCGATATATAGATAGATTATCGACGAATTATAGTTAATAAAAATTTCGAGATTATAGTAAGATATTTTATCGATAATCTATCTATAATATCGAAAGATAATTTCACGATTTACGCGGAACTTTCGCGACACTTTATCGAATTCGATATTCTGTCGATTTTTTATTCCGATTTTTTGTCTTTTACTAGCTTTTTTCTATAATTAAAAATCATTAATTAGCATAATTAATACATTAAACTATGCCTAAACACATTATTCATGTTACGGTAAGAGGATCATTTCAGAAAAAGTCAAAAAAAAATTATAAAAAATCTGCCACCCGTGGGGCTTGAACCTTCTACCTCCTGCATGGTAATCCTCTTCCTTAACCACTATGCCATACCTTATCGTTGAGGAATTAGCAATAAAACGCTTATAATAGGCAGTTTAGTACTTCCAGACGTGTTGGACTTAGAAAAATTTTCACCAATTTGGAAATAATTTCAAATATCGTAACAAAATCGTTGAAAAATCGTTCGACAAATTTCAGATTATTTGTCGATAATGTAATTTCAAATATCGCCTCAAAATCGTTGAAAAATCGAATTCGAGAAATTTCAGATTACGTGTCGATAATAAAGTTTTAAATATCTTCACAAAATCGTTAAAAAATCGAAATCGAGAAATTTCATATTACGTGTCGATAATATAGTTTCAAATATCTTCACGCAATCGTTAGAAAATCGAATTCGAGAAATTGCATATTATGTGTCGATAATATAGTTTCAAATATCTTTACAAAATCGGTAAAAAATCGGATTCGATAAATTTAATATAATCTGTCGATAATATAGTTTCAAATGTCGTAAAAAAATCGGTAAAATATCGAAGTCGAGAAATTTCATATAATCTGTCGATAATATAGTTTTAAATATCTTTACAAAATCGTTAAAAAATCGAATTCGATAAATTTAATATTCTTTGTCGATAATGTAGTTTCAAATATCTGCACAAAATCGGGGGAAAATCGGAATCGATAAATTTAATATTCTTTGTCGATAAAAATTGGTGAATGTTTTAAATTTTATAAATTTGAAGAAGTTTGTAAATTCATTATAAAATTTTGGAAATTCAATTTTTTTTTTGTATCTTTCAATTTTTGTAAATTGAAAAGATGTGACAAATTCGTAAATAAAAATGAAAAATTTTGTATAAATTCAAAATAACGTAAATTCAAATGAATTTTTGGATTTCGATTATCTGTAAATTTTTGAGATTTTGTAAATTCAAAAAAATTTAATAAAAGGCTATAAAATTTTGGAGATTTCTAAAATTTTGTAAATTCATGTAATTTTATAAAATTAAATAATTTGGCAGAGTTCAGAATTATGATGTAAATGCAAAAAAAGTGTGTGAATTCCCGATATTCTGTAAATTATTTTGTAGTTTTGTATAGTAAAATTTTGGGATTCTACCTACTTGAATCAGATTTTGTAAATTCGTGAATAAAAATGGAATTTTTTAGGTTTTTGAAATAATGTAAATTGAAAAGAAAAATGTAAATAATTGAGATAATATTCTGTAAATTTATGAAATTTTGTAAATTCGCATTATTTTTTAAATTTTCAGGATTTTGTGAATTTGATACTTTTTATGAAGTCAAAAATGTTTGTAGATTTCTGAAATTTTGTAATTTCCAAAAGTTTTGTAAATTTTCCAGATTTTGTAAACTGAAGAAATTTTATTTACAGAATTCTAAACTTTTAGGATTTTTTTTTCAATTCTTGGGTTTTGTAAATAAATCAAATTTCATAAATTCGTGAATGAAAATGGAATTTTTTAGCTTTCTGAAATAATGTTAATTGAAAAAATTGTAAATTGAAATATTCTGTAGGTAAATTTATAAAATTTTGCAAATTCGCGAAATTTTTTAATTTTCAGGATTTTGTGAATTTGAAACTTTTTATAAAGTCAAAATTTTTTGTAGATTTCTGAAATTTTGTGATTTCCAAATTTTTTGTAAATTTTCCAGATTTTGTAAATTTGTAGCAATTTTATTTGCAGATTTCTAAAATTTTAGGATTTTTTTTTAATTTTTGGGTTTTGTTAATAAATCAAATTTTGTGAATTCATGAGTGAAAATGAAATTTTTTAATTTTCTGAAATACTGTAAGTATCTAAATTCAAATTCTTTTTTGTGAATTCTAGATGTTCTGTAAATTTTCAGGGTTTTCTGAATTCAAAACTTTTTATAAAGTCACAAAATTTTTTAGTTTTCTGAAATTTTGTAATTTCCAAAATGTTTATAATAATTCTCAAGAAATTTTATACAATCTAATATTACCAAAGTTTAATAATTTTGATTTTTGTGTGATGCTGTAAATTTTGTTAAAGTTTATGAATTTATTAAAAATTGTGTTTAAAAAAAAGCAGGAATTTTGTAGATCTAAATTTAAAAATTTTGCAGATTTCATAAATTTTGTAAATTCAAAAAATTCAGAAAATTTTGTAAATCAATGAGATTTTGTACTTAAATTGAAAAAAAAAGTAAAATAAAGGATTTTTTTAGATTTATGTGAATTTGAAAAATTGACAAATTTTTAAAAGAATGCGAATTTATAAAATGTAAGTTCCCACCAAACTTCTTAAAAATATATACCTATCCTTTTTTTTTTTTAATCCTCGGGTTTCTTAAAATTAATCTGTATAAGCTTCCAAAATTGGTAATTTTTGTAAAATTTCGTTATAAAACTTGGAACCAATGATTCGAATAAGTTTTCAAATTCCTTAGGTTTTTTATACTTTTACTTTTTTATCTCTTCGAACATTTTCTCGACAAAACAATTTTTTAAAGCTCTCTGCATTTAAAAAAAAAAAATTAATAGGTATAAGTAATTAATTCTCATCAAAAATTTAATCAACTGTGCACTACTCCCATGTAATTAATTCATACTTAAAATTCTAGCGATCTATTAAGTCTGACAAAAGTAAGAAAAATAAAATAATGAAAAAAAAACCACCAGCAAAGAAAGGCGAATAAAAGTGGCACTGTTAGAACTTACGCAGTCTATTGAAAAAATCTTAGAAAGGTTAGGGAAATCATTGCACATAGTAAAGGATCAATGCTCCGAGATACCAAAACTAAACAAATATTAGGTACAGCTTTGTGTTAACTTATAAGTTTGATGCGAATTTTGTTGGAAATTTTCGACGCGAGTTGAGAATAAAATAAAAAACTTCGACGATTGGGTTGAAGAAAACCCTCTGCGGAAGTTTGCGAATGAAAGTATTAGCCTAATTTCTTTTTTCGTTTAATTTTTTCAAAAATGGTATTGCTTTTAAAATAAAATTTATTCTCGCCCGAAAATAAATATTTATTCTGGTGCGTTACTAATTCCTCTTCGATTCGATTTTAATATTAATTTTTTTCGCTAAAATTTACCGAATTAGAAACGTTCTCGTAATGATGAGAATTTATACCACGTGTCGAAGACTCGAAGTACATTTTCGTATCTTTTCGGTTATAATTTCAACCTTGGGATTATGAGATATATACGATGAGACATTGCTCGAAATTAAGAATTTTCCAACAAAAAAAATATATGTCTTCTACGAGCTATTTGCGTGAAATGGAACCCAGCAAGATAGTGTTGAAAGTTGAAAACGTCGAAACCAATTTCGACAACATAATATGGAAAATCTATTCTAATTATGGATTAAACGTAGCTTACGTGACGTACCCGAGATGCTGAAATTTTTAGAATAGCGAAATTTTGGCTTGCTCGGATTAAATTTTATAATGAAAATTTCCCAAATGAATTCTCCCTCTGTCTTAAATACCTTTTTCGTGTACTCGCATCTACGTACACACAAAGACTTTGAAAATGTCGAAATTTCTTATCAAGTTTCTTGAACTTTAACCTCACGTACGTACGTGTTTCTAGACTCGGCTGAAAAATCCTACCGCATTAATTCCTCCAGTATCTTCGGCGGTGTTGATTTAGTGTAAAAATCAGACGAGCTGGCCTTCGATCGAGGCAAGACATAAGGGCCAAAAAGGCGTTAATTTTATCGATATATAATACTCGCCAGAGCTGAGCCTACATGTGCAGTGTGTTATAAAAACTGAGCACGATTAAAAGCTGTACTTAACGAACGTAGTACGTGTATTTTGCGTGCTTTCGAATTAGGGTCGACGACGTCGACGTCTTCTCTTTTCTCGTGCAAACGACCAGGCCAATTTCAGGCGTTATTTAATACGCCGACTACGCGGCGTACCAACTTGGCCGGAATGATTGAAGAAAAAAAAGTAAAAATACTCGTAAGCCAGGTATAAGTCTTTCTTCGTCAATTTACATTTTTTTTCTCGCTGGTTCGTAAAGTCGTCTCGAAGTAGGAAAATAAGGTGAACACGTTTACAAATAAATCAATTTTAAATGCGGTTCAACTCGAGGAACATTCTAACGAGTCGAGTTCATCGTGGTTGTCTTTTTGTCGTGATTTTTTGCAGATTTGCAGTTTACTTATTTTTGAAAAAATACTCTTTTTTTCATAGAATTTGTATTATCAAACGTTGGTACACGAGTGGTTCTTATTTTCTATTTCCCATTTTTATTGGTCTTTTCCCATGAAAAAAAAAAATGTTTCTTTTTATACGAAAATAATTTCCTCATTTTCTATTTTTCCACTAACTAATCAAATTTCAAGCTGTGTCCAGTCGTCTCTCATTTTAAAAAAAAGTCAGATTTTCAAAATTTCTCTTTCATTGTTTCTAACTCTTCAAGATTGCTTCTATTCGTGAGAAATAGAGCCAATTTTTAATTTTTTGCCAACCTTATTTCAAGTGATGCCTCATGGGGCATCTCATGTTTCAAAAAATACTAAAATCAATAAAAATGAGCGAAATTTTTGAAGATATGCTTTTTCCAATTTCTATAATTTTTACCTTAACTGAATTTTCAATTGGGCTTATTAGCTCCTCCCATTTTCGAAATTGGCCAAGTCCTCTTATAAATGGTTTTAAAAATGGGAAGAAAGAGTTGGTAGGCACCACTTGAAATTTAGTTCTCACAAAAAAATCGAGAATTATAAATTTGAGAATTTTACTCATTTTTTTTTTTTTTTTAGTATTGGCATTTCTGAAAATTTGGGGGAGGGCTCCAAGGCATCACTTGAAATTAGATTGGAGAAATAAAAAATCGGGGATTCATTCTCATGAAAAGGAACAACTTTGATGAGTTAAAACCAAAAAAAAACAAGGGTTTGAAAATCGGTGATTTTTTCATTTATCATTTTTGAAATAATGTAAATTCAAAAATTTAGTGAATAATTTACAATATTCTGAACTTACTTACATTAGGAATGTTGTAGATTTTTTTAAATTCATGAAATTTTATAGGTAGTTTCACAAGGTTTTGTAAATTTTTGATATTTTTTAAATTCAAAAATTTTATAATAAATCATGAATTTGGTGGATGTTTGAAATTTTGTAAATTTAAAAAAAAAAATAGATTTATTATGAAATTTTGGAATTTAAAAAAAATTGTACAAATCATTTAGTTTTGTAAATTAAGTAATGATAATTTGGCAAATTCGTGAATAAAAATGAAAATTTTGTAGAATTTTGAAATAATGTAAATTCAAATGAGTTTTTGGATTTCTGATTATCTGGAAATTTTTAAGATTTTATGAATTCATAAAAATTTATAAAACTACAAAATTTTGTAGATTTCTAAAATTTTGTAATTTTTTGTATGAAGTTTAAATGATTAAGATTTTGTAAATTTGTGAAATTTTATTTGGCAAAGTTCTAAAATATGACGTAAATTCAAAAAAAAAAAAATAGTGAATTCGTGAGATTTTGTAAATTCACTATAATATTCTATACATTTTTAGGGTTTTGTGAATTCAAAACTTGTCAAATTCAAGGAATGTACAGACTTTTGAAATATTAAAAATTAAAAAATTTGCGAATTCGCAATTTTTTGTAAATGAATGATTTTTGGAATTCTATAAAATAATAAAATTTCGTTGGTTTTATGTATTCAAAAGTTTTTTCTAATATTTGAGGTTTTTTAAATTACTGCAAATTCGTAAAGAATTATGAAGAATTTTTAAATAATGTAAATTCAAATGAGTTTTTGGATTCTCGATCATATCTGGAAAGTTTTGAGATTTTGTGAATTCATAAAAATTTATAAATTTACAAAATTTTGAAGATTTCTAAAATTTTGTAAATTATAAATTTCATAAAATTGAATCTTCATAAGTGTTTTATAAATTTTTAGGGTTTTTTGAATTCAAAACTTGTAAAAATCAAAGAATCTACAGACTTTTGAAATAATAGGTATAAATTAAAAAATTTGTGAATTTGCAATGTTTTGTAAATTTATAAAATTTTAAAAATGTAAATTTTTTTGTTTTTAAAAATTTTTAAAATTCAAAAATTTTTCTTGATCTTGAGGTTCTAAAATTTTAGATTTTTTTTTTAAATTCTTGGGTTTTGTAAATAAGTTGAATTTGGACTAGAAATTTAAGAATATCTCATGAAAAAAAACCTTTAATGGGTTATAAGTGTTATTAATCCCCCCCCCCCCCCCCCCAAAAAAAAAAAAGGAAAAAGGTACAAGTTTTATAATTTTGCCAATTTTTCCATTTTTTAGAAACGACTGGGACACCAGTTGATGTTCAAATAGTGGAAAAATTGAAAGTAATTTTTTCACAAAAAAAAACAACTTTGAATTTTAAATTTAAAAGTTGCTAATTTTTAAAAATTTTGTATTTTTTGAGAAATTTGTAGGCTTGAAGACAGCACTCAAAATTTGGATCAGAAAAAATGAAAAATTGGAATTATTTTCTTGTGAAAAAAGAACAGCTTTGATGGGTTAGAACAGAAAGAAAAGTCGAAAGTTTGAAATTGTGTCAACTTTACTATTTATATTTTATTTTTTGCAATTTTAGAAGTGGAGGGCTTCAAGGCATCGCCTAAAATTCACGTAAATTTGGGAAATTACATTTCATGAAAAAGAACAACTTTGGAGAGTTATAACCAAAAAAGACAAAAGTTTGAAAAATTTAAATTTTTTCATTTATTTATTTATTTGTTTTTAAATCGATAAGTCACTTGGGCACCACTTAGAATTCATTTATGGGAAAAAATAAGGAACAGAGGATTATGTACTTATAAAAAGAAAAACTTCTGGGGTAAATCAAAAAAAAATAATGATAATAAAATCTCCGAGTACAAGGACCACTGCAGTAGCGAATACACAGAGACAAGCAAAGAAACACCACCGGTCATTATTTCGTAATTAAGGAACCAGCCCGAAGAGGTACGTTCGCAACATTAAAGTTCCGCAACATCCGAATGTTTAATTGATATTTTATTAAATTCCCCATCTCATCTTCCCACTAAACCAAAAAGTTCATCACTCCGTGAAATTTTTTCTCTTTCGTACTCGAACGACATCGTCGTTTAAAATACTTTCGAGAATTCTATGCGCCTCCGTATGAATGTAATAGCGTACATCATGCGCACGATTGAACAAAGCTTTGTATAAAATATAAAATCGTATTATTTCCAGACAAAAAAAACGAAAGAAAAAAGGTACGTGAAAAATCTCGAAATGTTTTTTGTCGTAGAGAAAAAAAAGGGCACTTTGAAAGAAAATTTCATCTAGTTAAAATTTTACGTTTGTTTTTAAACGTTTGTCTTTTATTAAACCAACCCCAACCAGCACCAACATCCTTGTGAGTTATAAATTCACACACATTCATGTCTCAAGAATTTTCGCTAAAGCCTACTTGTAAATTTTGGACAAGGACTATCGATTTAGAGTTTTAAAATTTTATTTCATGTAGAAAAGTTGGCGAGACAGACGTTTAGAAGTTGTATATGCAGCTGTCCTCCGAAAGAATTTTTTAATGGGAGGTTTAGTTGTCTTTATCGTTATGTCTGGGTCATTTAAGAAAAAAAAATCAATATCTAGACATGCTCGTGTCTATTTGGTACTTTCTTTTGTGTGGTAAATTTTTTTCTAATTAAATGACGATAGGCCAAAAGAAGAAAAAAATCCTTGTGAAATGTAATTAGATTTATCAAAGTATCAGATTGAAAGTTTCAAAAGAATTCAGAATGGAGGAAACCAATTTTTTTTCAACATTGAAAGTAGCTGATGAGTAAAATTGGTTCTAACCAAGTTCTTTATCCATTTTCTGATATTTTTTCAATACCTATATTGATGATTTGAAGTAAGTGTCTGTGAATTCTTCTGAATTCCTGTGAATTCATACATAATCCTAAAAATTCCTCAAAATGTATGCGATTGTCAGCCAGTGGTGTGTACAGGCATAAAATTTGGCGCAGCTGCGCCAGTATTTTTTTGTTTTAGGCCTTTTGAGGACCTGGTTTTTGGGGGTTTGGGTCTGTGGCTATCACTGAATCATAATCCACAACAATAAAAAATTTTCTGCATTTTATAATAAAATATTTCATCAACTCAAAAGGAAAATAGTAAATTATTTCAAAATTCTTATATAAGGATGTGATTCTTATGTAAGTATTTAAAAAATATTTATAAAAGGTTGTGATTCTTATATAAGAATGAAAAACATTCTTATATTCTTACTTATATACGAATGAACACCATTCTTATACGTATGTATAAGGCTGTGATTCTTATATAATAATGAAAACCATTCTTATATAACGATGTGATTCTTATAAAAGAATGAAAACCATTTTTATATAAGGATATGATTCTTATATAAGAATGTGATTTTTATGTAATAATGAAAACCATTCTTTTATAAGGATGTGATTCTTATATAAGAATGAACACCATTCTTTTATAAGGATGTGATTCTTATATAAGGATGTGATTCTTATATAAGAATTAAAAACATTCTTATATAAGGATGCGATTCTTATAAATAAGAATGTGATTCTTATGTAATAATGAAAACCATTCTTATATATGGATGTGATTCTTATATAATAATGAAAACCATTCTTATAATAATGATGTGATTCTTATATAAGAATGAAAACCATTTTTATATAAGGATGCGATTCTTATATAAGAATGAAAACCATTCTTACGTATATAAGGATGTGATTCTTATATAATAATGAAAACCATTTTTATATAAGGATGCGATTCTTATGTAATAATGAAAACCATTCTTTTATAAGGATGTGATTGTTATATGATATTGAAAACCATTCTTACATAAGTATGTGATTCTTATATAAGAATGAAAGACATTCTTATATAAGGCTGTGATTCTTAAAAAACATTCTTATGTAAGATTTGATTCTTACGCCACTGTCCATTTGTGTAAATGTCTGAGCCAAAATGTCTCAAAAATTCAATGATTACTAGTAATTATCATTGATTACGAACACACAAGTATTCATTAGCATGAAAATGCCTATATATACGACTACGTACTTATATGTACTGATAGTACTATTACTATGGTACATTATCATCACAGCGCAATAAAAAGCCAACAAAGTTCGCCATTGTGCAATTAGTACGATACCAAAAGTGTTTACGAATATCTTGAATATTTTAAATTTCCGTCGTAAATGTTGCGCTTTTCGAATTCCAACCTTACTATAAATTGATTGCGTAAGTTTTATCGGCTCGTAAATTCTCGTACTTTAGGCTGAAAACGTCGTATTTCGCCACTGTTCGCAACCAGCCTGCTATAGCAACCCCCGCAATTTGAAGCATTGTTGTTCGCTTTCCGCCGATGTGACATAACTTCGATAAATACGTTACACTGCGACCGTGTGTGTATCGACTGCACATACTCGTACAACATTCGTACAGATGAAATTTGAATTTTACGCCTAATTACTCTCGAGTTGATTTCCTCTTTGGTTAAGTTTGGCCAGTTCCCTTAGTCTGGGGTTTACCCTCATACGTTGTACTATTTTCCACACATAGTGGTACAGCAATCTAATTAATTTTTGTTTACTTTGTTAATGCTGCGTATTGCTGCATGCTCTTGATATGGACCATGGATTGCACCGCAACATGTATCACCTTTTAATGCCGGATTTATCGAGAGGATTATTTGATCGGCTGTGTCCTTTTTCCTTTTTACACGAATTTTGGAAATTTACCAACACTTTTTGTTTGGATTTTTTTTCGAGGGAATTATAAATTGTCAATTAGTCGAATCAAATCTCCAGTTTGTGGTCTCAGTTTGCCTTGACGGAATTACTTAGAATTCGACATAATTCAGAATGGCAATTAGCGCGGTGTTTCTGGCACTTACGTGACTCGAATCCAACCTTGTACATAGATATCTAATTAAAATTTATTAGCTAGTTCGAAAATAATCGTCAAATAAACGTCAGCGTGTTTCTTGGAAATTTTACCTCACATATACACGAGTGAAAAAAGGTGCTCTCAACTGTAATTACAAAGAAACAGAAAATCAAATATGGGGTGTTTCGGAATAATGCTGACAAGGAAACCTCGCCAACTCGTCACTTCCGATTGAGCTGAAATTCGGCTCACTGAAAGAGCATGCCACCCAGACCTCACCCGAATTTTTAGCTGCCAAATAAGTTGATTTTTCGTTTTTTGGCGAATTTTAGAAAACTGCTAAAACCGCCTCCAAAAAAACATTTTTTGAAAAAAAAAAATTTGTAAATTTCGAGATAGAATCCGGAAAATCGGTCTGTACACTAAAGTCAGTCTCCCGAGTCGATTGACACCATTTTCGAAGCGATCTGGAGCCTCCAGAAAAAGTTGACTTTTCTCCAACACACTGGAATCTCTCCAGACGGCAAAAGTCAACATTTTCTGGAGGCTCCAGATCGCATCGAAAATGGTGCCAATCGACTCGGGAGGTCGACTTTAGGGGATAGATTAAGTTTCGGATGATATGCTGGAGAAATTGATTTTTTGGAAATTTTTAAAAAATGCAAAATTTTCAAGTTGTCAAAAAAAACACGTGCGAACTCGTCACCTCGGATTTTGGATTCAACTACGTCAATCGATAGATGGCATCATACTAACCCTAGGATTAAATTTTCAGCTGCCGAAGTGAACTACAGCGCCGTCTGGGGAGAAAAGTCAACTTTTTCTGGAGGCTCCAGATCGCTGTGAAAATGGTGCCAATCAACTCGGGAAGTCAACTTTAGTGCAAAAACCAATTTTCAGGATTCTATCTTGAAATATACAATTTTTTAAAAAAAATGTTTTTTTGGAGGCGGTTTTAGCCATTTTTAAAAATTCGCCAAAAATCGAAAAATCAACTTCGGCAGCTAAAAATTTGATTGTGAGGTGTGGGTGGAATGCTCTTTCAGTGAGCCAAATTTCAGCTCATTTGGAGGTGACGAGTTGGCGAGGTTCCCTTGTGAGTTTTTTTTTTTTCAGGAAACGTTTATTTTGTATGGATTTTGAGGCAGTTTTAAATGTTTTTTGAAAAATCCATTTATAAAAAAGAAAAAAAAATAGAAAAAATTTCCTTTCAAATTAAATTTATTGTTTTATACGAAATTTAAAAAATTGGTTTCTGAATAAAAATTTAATTTGCGATGACTTCGCTTTGGGAAAGAGCAATGGAGGAAACCCAAATTATGAAATATCATGAAATTAGCATCAACAATGAAGACTTAAATATTTCCAAATTTTATCTTTTTGGATTGTCACTTGTCCCCACCCTATTTTATGCCTAAAAAAGTGACTTTGAGGGCATGCTTTCCACGTAGATTATACTACAGTCTTCTCAAAAAATTTTATCTCAGATTCACTTCATGCCTCGAATTTACCTTTTGTGAGGTTTGACCTTTGGACCTCCTTCAACCTTACCCTTGTATAGGGTGAAAAATCAAGAATTGGTTAACTCTTTCTTGGTTCTTGAATCATTAATCAGCTTACAGACGAAATGACCTTGGAAGTTGAAATTTGTTACTTAGAGTTGGGAAAAGTCATTAGTGTGCCTTTTGTTGGTACGTCTTTTTCTCACACTAAATTTGATATGCAAAATCGAGTCGATAAAATATCGTTGGTCAAAATTTACTTGGCCAAATTAACGGGTAAAATTTCACACTGGTGGAAAATTTTTGCAAAATTAAATTACCGCGACGTGACAGAGAGAAAAGCAAATTGGTTAATTTAATATGTATAGGATCGATGTACATATAAATTCTTCGCCAAGAACATAAGGATTTCCTTCCTCTTGGAAACAATTTAATTTTAATACCGGAGTTAGATTTTGAAAAGATTTCACAACCTGATTAAAGAGAAAAGCGTGCACGAGGTGAAGTTTAAATTGAGTTATTTCTTTGACGGTGGTGTGGCCCGTCCATTGCCGCGCCAAAGAAGCCTTTGCTCAAAATGATTTGTTAGCGAAGTAATCGTTTATGCAATTATCCCTTCGAAGTAGTCGACATCTGTTCACTTACTCAGTACTATAGTAATTTATATTATCTTTTCCCCCGAATTACTTACAAAGTAAGTATTTATTTTAATGAAAACCAAAAGAAGTACGTCAGAATCCCTTCCAGCTGTATTGGAGAAGTAGGTACCTAATATGTACGAGTATAAGTCGCGATGAGACGAGAAAATTAACTCTTGTGCCAATATACTCGTGCACATTACGTACAGATACGGATAAGTTTGTTCAATTCCGTTAAACCACCCGTGACTGCCTCTGGTTCTAATGGCGTACTTTTCACGTATCATTGTAAATTTGAAATTCGATACCCAGATTCAAGCTTTCACACTTTACTACGGTTTGATTCCAACATTAGGGTAGGTCGTACGTATAGATTTCGTTTGTTTAATCTATGCGCATTATCGATGTAATCTATCGTTTCAAATGGCGGAATTGAATCGAATTAGAAGCTAAGGAGGTGCGAGATTATCACTCAATTCTCGAGCATTGCATTGCTCGTTTCGTCGAGTAATGTGATACGATACGGCGCGAGTAATTACGAGCGAAGTGGTGTAATGGGAATGATTGCAGAAGTTGAAGGGATCCTTCTAATGAGAATTTAATGCTCAAAAAAATTGTCAAATTTTCAAAAAATTTTAAATTGTCATAATTATTATTTTGAAAGATTGACAAATTTTTCGAAATTGTCATTTATTGTCACAAATTGTTGCATTGGCAAAAATTCTCATATTTTCATAATTGTGGAATTTTCAAAAATTTTCAAAAATTGTCATGTTTTCAAAACTTTAAAAATTTTTAATAACGGTCGAAAATTATCAAAAAATGGTAAAATTTTCAAAAAATGTCAATTTTCAAAAAATTATTGTCAAATTTGAAAAAAAATTGTAATTCTGTACCTACATCAAAGCACCGAACAAGGAAGTACAATTTTTTTCGACTTTGAGATTTCTATAGTTTATGAACCTACAAGTGAAAAAAATTCAAAAAACGTAAAAACCAAAAAGTTGAAAAAAATATTTATTCTGAAAATTGCCAAATTTTTTAAAATTGGCATATTGTCATAATAATTATACTTGTATTCTGAGAATTGTGTCAAATTTCACAAATCTTAAAAAATTGTATAATTTTCTGAAATGGTCGAATTAAAAAAAAATTAAATTGCTGTGTTTTGAAAACTTGTCCAATTTTTAAAAATTGTCAAATTTTCAAAAATTGTCAAATTGTCAAAAATTGTCAAATTTTCAAAAATTGTCAAATTTTCAAAAATTGTCAAATTTTCAAAAATTGTCATGTTTTTAAAAATTGTCGAATTGTCAATAATTTTTGAAAATTTTCAAAATGCCAAAAATTGTCAAATTTTTAAAAATATTGTGAAATTTTAAAAAATTGTCTGATTTTCAAAAATTGTCGAATTTAAAACAAAAATTAATTGTCATATTAGGTAATTTGAAAAATAATTGTCAAATTTTTGAAAATTGACGTGTTGTCATATACTGAAAATTGTCAAATCTTTCAAAACTGTCATCGCCACATATTGTAAAAGCTTGTCATATTCTCATAATTGCCAAATTTTCAAAAATTGTCATGTTTTCAAAAAATGGTCATGTTTTCAAAAATTGTCATGTTTTCAAAAATTGTCAAATTGTCAATAATTTTTGAAAATTTTCAAAATGTCAAAAATTGTTAAATTTTGAAAAATATTGTAAAATTTTGAAAAATTGTCTGATTTTTAAAAATTGTCTGATTTTCAAAAAATTGTCAAATTAAAAAAAAAATTAATTGTCATATTAGGTATTTTGAAAAATAATTGTCAAATTTTTGAAAATGGTCGTGTTGTCATATTCTGAAAATTGTCAAATCTTTCAAAACTGTCATCGCCACATATTGTCAAAACTGGTCATATTCTCATAATTGTCAAATTTTCAAAAATTGCCAAATTTTAAAAAATGGTTTGATTTTCAAAACTTGTATGATTTTCTGAAGTTGCCGAATTTAAAAAAAATTGTCAAATTTTCAAAAATTGTCAAAAATAGTTCAATTTTCAAAAATTGTCAAATTTTTATAAAATGACAAATTTTTTAAAAAGTTGCCAAATTTTCAAGAATTATTGTTTTATTTTTTAAAATTTTTAAGTTGTCAAATTTTTGAAAGTAGTCGAATTGTCAAAAATTGTTGCGTATATTTTCATAACAGAACTGTCGAATTTTCAAAAATTGGCAAATTGACAAATTTTTCCAAAATTGTCATGTTTTCAAAAGTTTTAAACTTTTTAAAAATTGTCAAATTTCCAAAACTTTTTAAATTTTTAAAAATTGTCAAGTAAAAATTGTCACATTTTCAAAAATTGTCTCATTTTTAAAAAAAATTGAATTGTCAGATTTTGAAAAATTGTCAAATTTTTGAAAATTGACAAATTTTTAAAAATTTTCATATTTTCATATGTATTTGTTGAATTTTTTAAAATTGGCAAATGTTGTCGAATTGTCAAAAATTGTTTAAACTAGATCCCAACACAATAGCAAATAATTTTTTTTAAATTGAGCGAAAAATTTCTTCGTTGGGTAAATATTTTCAAGTTAATGGTAAATTTATTCGGGTGCATAAGCTTACTTCGATATTTTGATACAAAAAATGATGCGATTTGTCGCGAAATTTATGTAGCAAAAAATCATAATACAGATGCTTGTTATAGATGGGAGAATTTCGCGTTGTATATGTGAGATAAAAGGCATCATTATTTAATACTACCCATATAAATAGATTTATAGCTTTCTCGATAATTTCGCCTTCGCTCTGGTTTCTCTTTCAGTCAATAATACCACCGCAGTAAATTATTAAACGAAATTGTTCACATGCCTGGTGCGGTGCGCGAACACGACCCGAGCTCTTGCAAACGCTTTTTGTGCGGTATATTTTTGCTTTTTTTTTATTTTCTTTCGTTAAAAAAGACAGAAAAAAATATTTCTTTTAATACTAACACGTATACTTGCGAGTTGTTTTTTTCCGGTTTAAACAACAAATCACAATCTATACAACGAGGTTTTTATTATGTTATCATTTCTGCACAACTAAGGTTACCTCGTAATAGACGTTTAAACATGAAAAAATAATAAAAACTAGAGCTACTCGAGGTATCTGTCTTGTTTCTTGGCATTTAAAAAGAATTATACGTTTTCGCAGATGACGAAGTGGTGTACACGAAGAAACCACACAGCCAAAAAATACGACCACCGTGCCAAAGCCCTCATTTTTTAGGTCACGATTCTGAGCGCAGAAAATTTCCAACCGTATCGAATTCGTTTTAAGAAGATGAAAAGATTTTTTGAACAACCTGTACTTACGTTGGATTTTTGCTAACGGTGAGAAATGAGTAGAAGAATGAAATCGAGGAGTTGAACTAAAAAAATATTTTTCATTTCTTTTCAGCCGAAAAACCTAGCTTTTATTTGAGTATGAGCGTTTTAAACAGTTAGAATTTATTTTCGCCAGCGTTTTGATTCTCAAAGTGGATTTCACGTCGAGTATTTTGTGTTCGTACGTACTACGTACTTTGATGATAAAGAAATGGAATTTAATATCGAATCTTCCGAATTGATAAAACTTGAGACAACCGGCGACCCTGTCACAAGGTCGAATTTCTTTTCAAAATATCACACAGTTATAGCTATATAGGTGTAGATTTTTCAAGTACCTATTTCAATGTATCCATGTCTCCGACGTTCATCCTACGTAAATAAAAGCAATAGGATGGATTTCTTTGCAATAAAAAGGTGTGGAATTTCATTTGAAATGTTTTTAATTCGACGTATTTGTTGTTTTCGTAAGGATTAGTCAGTTTTACCAGGACGAAAATAATATTTTATAAGAATTCGAAACCTCGAATATCTTCTAGGGACCGACCCGACTCGGTAGAGATAGTGTAATTAGTACGTTTCGTCGATTTTTTTTCTTATTGTAATATCGAAATGAGAAATTTGGTGGCGAAATGGAGAATATTTGAAATACAAGAATTTTTTAATTTTGAAAAGTTTTCGAATTATTTTCATTTCGCAATATTCTTTAAATTCAGCATTTTTGCAATTTTCCAAATTTTGAAATCTTCATAAAATTTGCTAAAATATTTAATTCATCAAAATTCTTTAAATTTGAAAATTTCAAAATCTGAAAAAAAAATTAGATGAATTTGGAATTTTTTTAAAAATCTACGTGGGTACTTGAGTAGTTGGATACACATGTTTGATTATATCAGATTTCTTGTCCATCAACTTTCTCAAGTGTATAAAATTCCTAATTTATAATTATTGAAAACATTTTCATTTGATTTTATTTTTGCACAATTTTTTAAAACTTTTCAACAAATTGTTATTGAAAAATGTTGCTCAAAAATGAATTTTTAATTTTAGTTGAATATCATTTTTACGAGGAGATATATACTTACATAATATTATTTTTAACGTATTTGATCTATTTTTGAATTTTGTAAGAGAAATAAAATTTTATCAATTTTATATGCTTAAAACATTTTTTTTTCCAATCTTGTTGTCATGTTGGTTGTTTCTTAATTCTACCAAAAAAACACAAAAAAAAATTAAAGAATTTAAGAAATTTAGAAACGAATTTTCAATGATTCTGATTAGAAATAAATGTCAGCCAAATTTTGTTCAATTACAAAGTTTTGAAAATATTTTCTCGAAATCATTCTTACTCATTTTTTTCACAAAATATGATTTCGACTTTTTTAAAGATTTTTTTTTTTTGTTTGAACTATTAAAAGTTTAAAATTATTTTGTCTAGAAACAATTTAGAAATTTTTTTAAATAATTGTTTTCTCATCTACTTTTCATTAATTTTTGAGAATTTTCTCTAAAAATAGTTTTTTATTCAAACAATTCATCTAAAATTTTTAGTAAAAACAAAACTTTCTTTTTTGAAAATGAATTAATTCTTCGAAGAAGTTTTTCGAAATTTTGTATAAAAACGATTTCTTAAACTTTTGTTCAGTAGGTAACTATTTAATATTAAATGATTTAAATTATGTTCAATGACAAATTTTTCAAATTCAAAGATATAGATTATTTTTGAAACGTGTATCAACTTTAATTTGACATTTAAAAAATTTGAAAAAAGTGTTATTCATACAAAATAAAAATAAAATTATTTTAAAGAAAATTCTTAGAAATAATTTGTACCTACCTAATTTTTAAAAAATTAAAAGAAAAAAATTTATAAAAAATTATCGCTCTTTTGTGTCAAAAATTCAATGTTTTCTAACTTTGTGGGGATGTACAAAATTTTTTGAAATTTTTGCAGAAAATGGGCATAAAAATGGGCATAATTTAGAGGAAAATGGATAAATTTTCACACGTACCCCTATATTATGTTCATTTTCTATGAAAATTTCAAAAATTATGTACCACCCTCATCAGTCTTTACAGATAGAAAATATTGAATTTACTTTAAGTTCATTCAAAGCTAAATTTTTACCAATCATTTTGTTTTTTTGAAGCATTTTTTTTTGTTGAAAAATTCGTTGGAACGGTATTTTTAAGACTTCATCCAAAAAACCAAATTTTTAAATTTTTTCAATTTTGTTTAGTAGTGCTATCAAAATTTCATAAAAAAATATTATTTTAGATTTTTCTCCTTAAAATTTCTTCCACTCATTTTTTAAAAATTTGTGCGAATCAAAACTTTAAAAAAATTATTTTCTTTGAAGGTTCTATAAATTTTCATTTCCTCCAAAAAATTTTCAAAATCGATTTCATTTCTAAAGCAAGTTTAATTGAAAAACTTATAATTAGTCATTTTTAAAATTTCATTCAAAATTATTATTTTTTTAATCTTTAAAGTTTTGCTTAATATCAAAATTTTTATTATTGCCTTGAATTTTTGATAAGTTTTCCAAGAATCATTTTTACAATGTCATTCATTTTTTTTTTTTTAATCTTCGAAGTTTTGTTCAATATCAAAATCTTTATTATTATTTATTACGTTGAATTTTTGGAACATTTATCAAGAGTCATTTTTAAAATTTCAATCAATTTTTTTTTAATCTTTAAAATTTTATTCAATATAGAAAAAATTATTATTGCTTTGAAATTTCGCTTAGAACTTTTTTTTTTTCATTTTTGAAAATATTTATTTTTTTTAAACAATTTTTGAACAATCCTAAAAAATATATTTTCAATACCTACTTAATTATGTATTATTATTTTTTGAATTCCGTTTTTTCATTATTTTTAGTGGAAAACATAACCTTACTTACCAAATTTTAAAGTTCATGATCATTTTTCCAAAGATTTTGCGGAGTACGTCAATTTTTGAAATTTTGTTCAAATAGGTAATTTTTTTTTAATTTTGAAAACAAAGTTTCAATGTGAACAATTAAAAAAAAAAATTTGTGAACATAATGAATTAAAGTAATTTATTTTTTTGTTGTAAATCAAAAACAAAAGATGTTGATAACGCTGGTAAATCCAAAAAAAAATCGCTTCATTCGGTGACCTAATTCCAGCCACCGACCCCTGTCCCTTTTTCCAATTCCATTGGCGACATTCCGAGCAGCGAACCCAGATCAAAGATATATTTCCTAAAGGTGCTCAACTTTAGAACACCAACTAAATCGTACGGCGCGACGGCCTGGCAACTACCCATGCCAAATTCAGAGCCACCCTATATAGACTCGGTAAAAGCAGCAATTTTATCGTAAAAACTATACGAGAAGGTTTACCCCTTCAGATGGTGCGAAATCGATATCTCGCCGAGTATCTCTATAAATCTAACGTCGTAATTAACCATTCGGCTATTTTCCAAGACTAAAAATTTATCCCAGCCTGGGTCATTGTGCTTCACATCTACGAAAGTACACGCTATAAAAATATGCAATTTTTTTTTTGTATTTTGAAAAAAATGTCCAGTGTTTTGCCGCACAGTCTGTTCTTTGCGGGATGAGCCACATTAAAAGCTTATAAAATATACGTCGACTTTGGAGTTTTGAAACATCGAATTTTTTTCTTCATCTCGAATAAGGTTTCTTTTGATCCGTCAGCAGCTAGCAAAAGTGGAAGAAGTTTAATGTTCATTCGAGTGATATGGGTGTTTTGGTGGCGTGGCAATGGCGTATTCGTTAAGTGCTGTAGCTTCTATCGAAATCACGCCGAACTATACCGACAGCTGTGTAATGTCACACTGTAAACTTTATAAATCTTCGAGTGCCGGGTATAATTTCAATTCATTCGAATTGTCGGCCTAGCGAAAGCGAAATCTGCGATGATGAATTGTGTAAAAATAAACACGTCTTTTACTCGCCCTCGTAGGTATAAAAATTCCTCGCAGTGAAGACCACAACATTCGTAAAAGATTATAAAAAGTAAGGGCGAGGGAAAGGTAAAATGGGCGATTTGGGATATGGGCGCGAAAATGGAATGTTTTTCGACTAGCTATTAGTTTGCACTGCGGCAGTTGGGATTGAGCTGAATTTTTCCCAATCCAAAACTTTATAAACGCCCCATATACGAAATTGGAGGGGAGGGTCCAATCGAAATTTTTATAATAACCAAAATTGGTTTTATGATCCTAATCTACAACTTTTGTTTGAAAATTTTTTCTATATTGAGTTTCTTCGTACTAATATGCGAAATTAGAGGGGAGATAAGGGTCCAATCGAAATTCTTATAATAACCAAAATTATTTCTAGGATCCTAATCTACAACTTTTGTTCGAAAATTTTTTCAATTTAACCCTTCCCTCCCTCCTATTTTTCAATATTGAGTGTCTTCGTACTAATATGCGAAATTAGAGGTGAGGGAAGGGTCCAATCGAAATTCTTATGATAACCAAAATTATTTCTAGGATCTTAATCTACAACTTTTGTTTGAAACTTTTACAAGTTGAAACCATCCCTTCTCTTCAATTTTTCATTGTACATATGGATACTCATTATTGAAAATGGGGAGAGGTCAGGGTTGACTTGAAAAATTTTTCAAACAACAGATGTAGATTAAGATTTTAAAAATAAGTTTGGTTATTACAAAAATTTCGATTGGACCCTTCCCTCCCCCTAACTTTGCATATTAGTACGAAGACACTCATTTTTGAAAAATGAGAGAGAGAGAAGGGTTCAATTGAAAAAATTTTCAAGCAAATGTTGTAGGTTAAGATTCTAAAAATAAGTTTGATTATGATAAAAATTTCGATTGGACCCTTACTTCCCCTCGAATTTCGCATATTAGTACGAAAACACTTGATATTTAAAATGGGGAGAGGGAGGGGTTGAATTAAAAAAATTTTCAAACAAAAGTTGATGTAGATTAAGATCTTAAAAATAAGTTTGGTTATAATAAAAATTTTGATTGGACCCTTTACTCCCCTCGAATTTCGCATATTAGTACGAAGACACTCAATATTTAAAATGGGGGGGGGGGGAAGAGGGTTCCAATTGAAAAAAATTTCAAACAAAAGTTGTAGATTAAGATTTTAAAAATAAGTTTGGTTATTACAAAAATTTCGATTGGACCCTTCCCTCCCCCTAACTTTGCATATTAGTACGAAGACACTCATTTTTGAAAAATGAGAGAGAGAGAAGGGTTCAATTAAAAAAATTTTCAAGCAAATGTTGTAGGTTAAGATTCTAAAAATAAGTTTGATTATGATAAAAATTTCAATTGGACCCTTACTTCCCCTCGAATTTTGCATATTAGTACGAAAACACTTGATATTTAAAATGGGGAGAGGGAGGGGTTGAATTAAAAAAATTTTCAAACAAAAGTTGATGTAGATTAAGATCTTAAAAATAAGTTTGGTTATAATAAAAATTTCGATTGGACCCTTACTTCCCCTCGAATTTCGCATATTAGTACGAAGACACTCAATATTTAAAATGGGGGGGGGGAAGAGGGTTCCAATTGAAAAAAATTTCAAACAAAAGTTGTAGATTAAGATTTTAAAAATAAGTTTGGTTATTATAAAAATTTCGATTGGACCCTTACTTTCCCTCGAATTTTGCATATTAGTACGAAAACACTCAATATTTAAAATGGGGAGAGGGAGGGGTTGAATTAAAAAATTTTTCAAACAAAGGTTGATGTAGATTAAGATCCTAAAAATATGTTTGGTTATTATAAAAATTTTGATTGGACCCTTTACTCCCCTCGAATTTCGCATATTAGTACGAAGACACTCAATATTTAAAATGGGGGGGGGGAAGAGGGTTACAATTGAAAAAAATTTCAAACAAAAGTTGTAGATTAAGATCCTAAAAATAAGTTTGGTTATTATAAAAATTTCGATTGGACCCTTTCCTCCCCTCTAATTTCGTATATTAGGCGTTTATAAATATAGGTGGTTTTGGTTTTAGAAAAATTCAGCTCAATCCCAACTGTCGCTGTGCAAACTAGGAGCTCGTATGATTTAGTCGTGCCTTTGCCTTTTGAGTAAACCTCTTTTTGGTTGTTGACCTACAATTCAGTTCAACGCTAAAACAGATAATAGTAGTCGCAAGTGTGCTGAATGTACAGTAACCGCTCTGACATACATGCGCAAAAAGAACACCGACAAAAACCTTTTTCTACACCATGTTTTTAATGGTATTTCAAACGGCGGCGTATTTCTTCAAAAAAAAAACCCACCTAGCTCCGACCGACATTTATATTGTAAGCATTTTTACACCCCCAGCTCGAGTAAATTCCAAATACTACGTCTGGTGAAAAAAATATCTACATGTATAGTGCAAAAGTTTCGCAGAAACACATCAACCCTCATCGTACTACAATAAATACAACTACCTTGACTTGTTCCCCCCCGCCAGAGACTTGGTCTCTAGCCCAGCATGCTCTAAATGCGTTAATATAATTTCGTCCGTCTCTGTTTGAATTCATCGTTAATACCTGCGAGCTCGGTTTATGGCGTTGTTCTCTCTATGTTATCATAACTGTAGTACTAGATATACCGAATCGACGCTATTGCTATTTGCCCGATTACTCTCGTATACTCGTCGTCTCGTGTACGTACAATTTGACCGGCATCAGCATTACGAGGGCTTGACGAGAAATCGATGGGTAACGTGTAATTCCGCGTAGTAGTTTTCCAAAGTTTACCAACAAATTTTCCCTCATTTAGAGGCCAAAATGTTAAGAAACCCGTTGACCGGGTTAAAGAAATCCTAACCCTGGGATTGTTTTTCACAGTTTGTCTCGGACCGTCTTTTAGTTATTGTTGTTTAATTGCAAGCTCTGTACGCCAGATATTTTGTAAAACGATTAATATCGTTTGGCAATTTTCCTTACGATCGGCTCATCAGTTGCTCTCCTTGAATTTTATCAAGTCCATTACTTGTTGAATTGGAGGGAAGGGAGAGGTCCCATCGAAATTTTTGTCATAACCAAAATTATTTCTGAAACTTCAAGCTACAACTTTTGTTTGAAAATTTTTTCAATTGGGCCTCTACCTCCTCACTGTTTTTAATAATTTATCTGAAATAAGTTGTATT
Source organism: Balanococcus diminutus (assembly GCA_959613365.1). Lineage (NCBI taxonomy): Eukaryota > Metazoa > Arthropoda > Insecta > Hemiptera > Pseudococcidae > Balanococcus > Balanococcus diminutus. The sequence goes on along the minus strand of OY390718.1, from coordinate 14,578,845 downwards.
ATCCAAAATTGGAGATGAGAGAGAGGTCCAATCGAAATTTTTGTTATGATCAAAATTATTCCTGGAACTTCAAGCTACAACATTTGTTTGAAAAATTTTTCAATTGGGCCCCTTACCTCTTCACTGTTTGAAATTGAATAATGCATCTGAAATAAGGTGTATTATCCAAAATTGGAGGGGAGAGAGAGGTCCAATCAAAATTTTTGTTATAACCAGAATTATTCCTTGATCTTCAAGCTACAACTTTTGTTTGAAAATTTTTTTAATTGGACCCTTCCTCAAAATTTTGATAAGTATTTTGTTATGTGTTATGTGTAAGAGGAGGAGAAGTAGGTGTCCAATAGAAATTTTTATAATAACCAAAATTATTTCTAGGACTTTATTTTGCAACTTTTGTTGAGAAAATTTTTCAATTGGCCCCTTCCCCCTTCACTCATCCAATTTTTAATTAGTATCTTCGAAGAGTTTTGCGAAATCGGTGGAGAGAGAAAGGGGTCCAATTTAAAAAAATTTCAAACAAAATTTGTAGCTTGAAGCTCTACGAATTATTTTGGTTGTAACGAAAATTTCGATTGAATCCCTCCCTTCTTTTCAATTTCCGCTCCTTGATGTGTCACGAACGTGTTAATTTAGTTGCCTACTCTGTTTGCCGTAAATTCTCTTGTAGTGTTTTATTGTTCGTCAGCAATGTCAGCATAGGTACGCGTACATAAAATTTATAAATTAAGGATGACGTAACGAGTTATTCGAATTTTTAAAAAGTAACAAAATTTTGTAAAGTTTTAATTTAAACAACACTTTTAATAAATGTTCAACCGAACTCGAAAAAAATTGATAAAATTTTTATAAAAACATTCTAAATAAAAATTCATTTTCAGGACAAAAATTGTTCTAAAAAACTAAGAAATTTTTTTATCCAAAATAATTTGAAAAAATTCTGCTTTGAAAGAGAGTTTGAAACAATTTATTTTTCAACTGGATATCAAAAGGAAAATTATACTTGGGCGAAATTTTGGAAAATTATTTTTGAGGAAAATACTAAAAAATTGTTCTGAAAGAAATCAAAAGAATTGTTACTTGACATACTTTTTAAAATTCGATCCAACGTGAATCAAGAAACATTCCTGTTGAACAAAATTTAAAAAAATTAATTTAAACAAAATTACTTTTAAATTAAGTAACTTCTCAAATTAAAAAAAAAATCTAATGAAAATACGTAGGAAAAAATGATTTGCGAAAAAAAAATGTAACTAAGTGAGGAAAATGATTAATACGAGTAAATTCAATTTCAGAAAGCATCAGTTATTGAATATAAAATTATTATCACCCCCCCCCCCCCCCCCCCCAAAAAAAAATACTTTTTACGGATATATTTTTTAATTGTCTTGGGAAGAACTTTTAAAATATTTTCCTTGAACAAAATTAGAATAATCTTTTTTTGACAAAATTTTGAAAAAGTTCAGGAAAATAAATTGACTCTTGAACAAAAAGTTTGTTATTGTACATTTTTTTTAAAAAGTAATTCCTTTCGTTTTGAAATTATGAATGAAGTTTTTTTTTTTTTTAAATACAAAAAATTGTTTCTTATCAAAAAATAAAACTGAAAATTTCACATTACATGAAATTTCCAACGCAAAATTGAAAAATTAAAAAAATATTATTTTCGACAATATTTGAAAAGAAATTGCTTAAGCAATTAGGCATTCTAAAAAAAATAAGAATAATAAAAAAAAATCGGTAAGTTTTGTTTTAATTAAACATAAGACTTGGATATAAATTTTTAAATAAATTTTTTAAAGACAAGACAAGACAAGTCAAGACAAGACAAGACAAGTTTATTGCTTTGTATATAAGTATTAAAAAAAATAAGTAGAAAAAGAAACGAGAAAGATTTTTTTAATTCTTCAATAAAATTAGGAAATATTGTGTTTGAAAAAATTCTTCGTACCTACTTACAAAACAAAAAAAATATTGAAAATTTTCCTTTTCCAAAAACTGAAAATTTCCTCATAGCTATCAAATTCACAAAATTAAAAAAAAGTGGATTAAAACAAAATTTGAAAATTATGCGTTGAAATAAATTTTGCATACCTAATTTAAAAAAATAGTTTTGAATGAAATGGAAAATTTTCGAAAAAAAGTGATAAATGGTCTTATAGAATTTAGAAAATTGTTTTTAGCAGAAATTTTGTAAATTTTGGTTTTAATGATTTTTAAAAAAAAATTTTAAACACACATTTTGAAAAAATTTATGTTCTCAACAGAATTTTGTAAAAATTGAAAAATATTTTTTTCATTGCAAAATACACCAAAATATTAAAGAAATGTGTTGAAAAATAATTTGAAAAAAATGTGTTAGTTGTTACAGAATATTTGACTTTTTTGCATTAGTTTTTCAAAAAAATCTTCGCAAATTAATTAGATGCAAATTTTTGAAAACAATGATTTTCTTGAAAGTATTGTCCTCAAATGAAGTTGTAAAAATTTTATTTTGAAACAATGTAGCAATTTATATTAATTAAAAAAATTTTCAACATTAACTTACTCAGATTCTTTAAATCTTTTTTCCGCAAATCTTACTACATTCATTAAATTGTTGTTGTTGCTAAAATCATCAAATCAAAACACTCAGTTTAGTAAAATTAGAAAAAAAGCTCTATCCTTGAAAAAAAAATACACCAAGTTAGTATTTTTTGCTCTCATTCGAGATGTTAAATTCTCAGCAAACGGGAAAACGATACTTAATATAACTGGTAGAATTACGTTGCCAGAGATATTTCGTAGTACGAATGTATTTCGCGAGACGACGTTCCTTTTCAAGGCAAAAAGGATTACTCTGCTAAAAACCTTAATCTGGCTAAATTTTACCACCTTATACTCTCGTATATATATATATATATATATATAGTATACTATGTACTTATATAAGCGTGTTGTATTGTACGTAGAGCTTTTGACAGACTCAAAAATGGCGTCATTCGAACGCGCATCGCAGCCCTTTGCCTATTTTCATTGTTATAATTCGGCCAAATGTTGGTAATTCGCGTTTTGTCGTCTTTTATTATTTTTTTGAAGCTTGAAAAACGATCCCGAATGCGAAAATTTAATAAACAAATTTTTTTCGTGGGTGAAAAAACGAAAAAGAAGCGGGAAATGTAGAAGAAGAAAATGTCAAAATAATAAAAGCCTCGTGAACGAATAATTTTCTCATCAAGGTCGCCTCGATAATGGTATAACCTCGTGTAATATCTTTTAATATCTACTGTCGTCGTTCACTTTTAGCAAACATTCCATTTCGATTTTAAAACGACTCGCGGGGTGCTTCTCTTTAGAAAACGCATTGCTTTATTAATTAAAAACTTCTTATTGATTTCTTTTTCATGGAACTTTCCTCTTCTAGTTTTTTTTCCTTTCTCTGGCGTTCTCGTACCGAACAAAATACGCGACGTTCTTAAAATACCGAAAGTGAAAGTATCCATATAATGGCAAAAGGTTCGCTTAACAACGTGTTCTTTTGCTATGGTTTTTTGCCCTTTTGCTTTTGCTTCTGTCTTTTTAATCCCAAACAATCAAAATAGAGGCGCTATGAAACACTCGAGTCGCGAGTTAATTAAACGCAGTAAAATTAAAATAACGAAACATCGTTAAAATAACTCGAGTACCTACATACGCGAGTTCGTTATCACTCAAATGCTTTTGAAATTTTTCAACAATGATACCGGTGTTAAGGCGAGTGATATTATTTCAGTGGCGAAAATCGTTTTCAAATCATTTTTCGTGTCGTTGCGTTCGCATAGATGTTTTTCATAATACATTGTTTTCATTTATTTATTTTTTTTTACACGGTTTAGAAAGTATAATAAAGGCGTTTGCTTATTTTTATTTTTTTTCTTAGGAAAATAAGAGATATTTTTGTGTGGTAATTTGCATTTTAAAATAATTTTTTCTATTTCTTTTCTACGGATTTCATTGTTGCTTTGATGTTGTTGTTTCAAGGTTCAACTTCATATTCAAAAGTGATCATTTTTTGTATATCAAAAGTTATAAATTCTTACAATGTGAAAAAATTATTCGAAAAAATATCAGAAAACTTCGATTTTTATATTAACTATTTTTCAATTCAAAATAATATAAAAAAAACGTTCACTTGAATTATGAAAAAGAAAAATTTTTCCAAGGTTTTTAATTAAAACCAAATTTTACCAAAGATTTTTATTCAAGATAAATTTTCGCTGAAAAAATAAATTATTTGATGAAAGGTTTGAATTTCCTTCACAAAATTTACTTATGTTTTTTCTTCAATTTTATGAAGAGATTTTTTGTGTGCCTTTTTTCAAACAGTTTCAACTTAATATTTGAATTTTTCCAGAAAAATTTTTCAATAGAATTTCTTGTGACATTTTTTTTAAAATTTTTTTATTTTAAAGTAAAATTTTAAATTTTTTGGTGGAATTTTTGATTTTTTTTTTTTTGGAAATTTTTTGTTGCATTTATTTTTGCAAATAAGAATCACATCCAAAAATAACTTTTTGTGACATTTTTTTTTACATTTTTTTTTTTTCAACGGAATAATACTTCCAATATTTAATTTTTTTCAAATTTTTCCCAATGATGATATTTTGTACAAATGATGTTTTTTTTGCTTCAAATTAGGTGGCTACGTTAAAATTGTCCTTTAAAAAATATTCAATTTGATTATTTAATAGAAGTTTTGAAATTTTTTCCAAAATTTTTGAAGGAAAATTTCCCTTTAAATTAATTTTCTAAGTCTCTAAGTAGGTACGTAAGTATATTTATATCTTTCATTCCTCTCACATACGTTTTAAAATAATTTTTAAATTTACCTATCTTAAAAAATTCATAAAAAAATGTTGAGAAAAAAAAAGTAAGAATACTCAAGTTTTTTGATGGGATTTTTTTTTTTTTTTTTGTAAAATCGTTCTCCTCTGCTATTTTTTTAACCATTATTTTTTTGAAAGGATTTAAAAAAAAAACAGAATTTCTGTATACAAAGAAACATCTAAATTTTTTTGAATTATTTTGCAAAAACGTTTTTCTTCTTTTGAATTTTTTTCAATATAATTTTTTATAATTAGGTAGGTACTTACCTATCAATTTTTTTCGAATACTTTTCGAAGTGATTCATTTTTTTTACCTATTTTTTCCAACCACTTTTTGAATGAATTTTCAAAAAATTGATCGATTAATTTTCTTGATTTTCATAACGAACATTTTTCTTGTAAGTGATGTACTTACAATTTCTTTGCATTTTTTGTGACAATTTTTTTCGAAAACTTTTCAAAATGATTTCTACATTTTTCACCCCCTCCCCCCCCCAAAAAAAAAATTACGCAAACAAATTTCTTATTGAAAAAAATAATTTATTTTGAAAATTTTTCTGGATTCTCGATTTTTTTTTGCAAAATTTTCAAAAATGTTTTCTTGTTAGCAAATTTTTTGTAGAAATTTTTCTTTACATTTTCAATCGTTTCCGAACGATTCGTTAAAATGAATTGGTCGTTTCCGAACGATTCCCTCAAATGAATTAGTCGTTACGTTACAAACGATTCGACCAAATGAATCGGTCATTTTCGAAACGAAAAAAATCAGCTTGTCTACCGCAGAGGCTGCGGTAGAGTTTTTTCTCTTAAATTTGTTTCAACATTTTTTTTTGTTCATATTTTCAAATTTTTTCTAAAAATATTCTATTTAGTAAAATTTTTTGTGAAAAATGGACTTAAAAATTTTTTGAGAGGATTTTTGATTTTTTGCAAAAGTTTTTTTTAGGTAATCATTTTGGGATTATTTTCAAATAATATTTTTTAGTTATTTTTTTATGTAAGTATCTGAGCGTTTTTGTGTGGAAATTATTCTCATTAAAAAAATATATAGGTACTTATTTTTTATGCTTAGAGTGTGATTGTTTTTCAAAAGAATTTTTTGTACCTACCAATTTTTTCTGAACACCCTTCATAAGAATTTTCAAGTTTTCTCAAAACTATTAGGTATTTAAGAGAATTTTGGTAAAAAATATTTCGGTAATAATTTATTTGATAGTATTTGATTTTTTTTTTTTAAATACGAAAATTTGTTCATGAAAATTCAAAAAATACCCTTTAAATTTTTTCTGCAAATATTTTTTGTGGAAAAATATTTTTAAAAACTTTTTTGGATTTTTGTACTTAGACAACGTTTTGAGAATTAAGTATTTTCTTTTTTCTAATTTGTTGGTTTTTTTTTTGTAATGAACAAAAATATTTTTGGGAAGTTTTTAAGTCGTACCTAAGTATCTTTCTTTTGCTTACTCATTGTTTTCAAACATTTCTTATGAGATTTTTCAATTTTTTTACTAAAATTTCTATTATTAGGTATCTACTTATTTTTTCTACAATTTTTTCACATTTTTTTTTTAGTATTTTTAAAATTATTTTTACCAAAGTAATTTTTTTTAGAGAACTTTTTAAAATATTTCGTTCATGTGAATTTCTCTCAAAATCAAAATAAATAAGCATTTAAAAAAAATGTCAATATTTTTGAAGAATTTTACCGAGGATACATCGAAGAAATTATTCTTCAATTTATCAGACAAAAATAAATGTATTGTTTACTCTGATGAATGCATCATTGCATATTTCTGCGTACCTCAGATAAGTTATTGTCAACTAGTTATCAACCTTTGTTCTTTCTTTTAATTTTACTTACGTATTTTTTTAATCCCAAATTTGCAAAAAAGACAATTTTCTCATTTCAAAAACTTTCGAACTTCGACTTAAAAATATTCCCAATGGCGAAAAATTTAATAAAGCGATTCTTGGAAATTGTTTTCAAAATAGACAATACGACTATTTCCAATTCGTGGTCTCTGGAGGAGCTGTTGACCTTTAAGTGGTCTTTTCTCAGTTTTAAGGATCATTTTTCTATACGCCTTTGGAGATGTTTTAATGAAATTCGGGAATTTTTTGCGTCGATTCGGCGATTCGAGGGAACTCTAATGATGTTCAAATTTTTCATAAGCTTTGAATGAAACCCATCGTTTGAAACGATTCACTGCGAAACGCGTAGGATTTTTTCAATTATCCAGAAATGAATTTTAACCGAGGGAAAATGATCTGTGAAATATTTTCCCAAGTACAGTTTAATCGATTGGTTATCGAGGTTCGATTTGGAAGTTGATGGGAGGGAGGGGATGTATCCTGTATTTTTTTGGTCAATGTCGTAATAAGATTTGGTTACAAAATCTAACATCAATCGGTACAGATTCGTTCTTGAACGATTCACGTATCTAAAATACTAAAAAAATTTTTTTTTTAAATCACAAAATTTGCGTCGTAGGTATTTATATATAAAAAAAAAATCTTCAGATTATTATTAGGTACAATTTTCAAACCTTCTCGATAAATTTGTCAAGTCACTACCCTTCAATATTCTACAGGATGTTCAATAGCTGACTGAGTTCCTTCCACCAGGTGATTAGGCAACCCATAAGGAACAAAAAATGTTATATGAACATGTTGCCTATCTTGAAAATTCAAGGGGCAAGAGAAAATTAAATTGATAAAAAATAATTTTTGATTGGATCAATGAATAGTACTAAAAAAAATAAAACTTTTTCTGTTCTTGACATTTTTTGCCCATCTTTGAAAATGAAGGCGCAACAGAGCTTTAAACTTTGCAAAAAAAACCGGTTTTTTATATTTCAAAGCTATGTAGCTCCTTCATTTTCGAAGATAGGCTAATTCATTACATAACTTTTTTGCTTATCTCAAAGAGTCACACCTGTTTCATGTAACATTTTGACAAATTTTGCAATTCTCATTTTCCAATGATGTGCACTGAAAATATGAAGCAGGTAAGAATGAGGCATAAAAATTGCAAAATTTCGTGAAGATGATACATGAGTGAGGTGTAACTCGTGGAGATAAGCAAAAAAAGTTATGTGATGAATTCGCCTATCTTCGAAATTGAAGGAGCTACAGAATTTTGAAAATCAAAAACCTGTTTTTCAAAGTTTAAAGCTCTCTGCGCCTTCATTTTTAAAGATAGGCAAAAAATGTCTAGAACAAAAAAGTTTTTTTTTTAGTACTATTCATTGGCTCAATTAGAAATTATTTTTTATCAATTGAATTTTCCCTTCCTCCTTCAATTTTAAAGATAGGCAACCTATTTATATGATTTTTTTTTTGTTCCTTATGGGTTGCCTATTCACCCGGTGGAAGGAACTCAGTCAGATATGAAACACCCTGTATGTACGTATACGTTGATTTGTCGTACAAATGTGAACATATTAAAAAAAAAAAAAAAAAATGTCGACCGCTCGTTAAATCGTCCTACAAAATTGCTTTTCATTCGATTAGCGAGTTTTTTTCTTCGGCCAATTCGGCAATTAGAATAAAAATAACTACCGGGGCGCGTTGCGCGTATAAAAAAGGAACCCAGTTGGCGAAAATAAATTTCTCGATCGATAATTAGTGTAAGTATTTACCAAATAAGAAATAAGAGGTTGGTTAAGTGGCGAACGAATGAGCTTTTTAAATTTATTACATTTCAAGGTCTGCTTTTAATACGACAAACGCGCCTTCAAAAACACACCATGTGTTTCGTTATTAAATTTTCTTACATATTCGTGCCCGAGACCCGAGTCGAGTACAGTTTTTATATGTACGAGACGTAAATACAACGTACTGGTCGTTTGTACAAGTTTTATGGTGGTTGGCATGGTACACAGATGTGGAAAAAATGCCTTACTTTGCGAGCACAGTTTTAAAAACCGCGAACTCGTTTCGATGAGCTTGCTCCCCGCCACTGCCCCCGCCGGGCTTATCTATCGTTAGCACAGCTCTAGGGGTTTCCCATCAGGCGAGGGGGGGGGACGCGAGGGAGGAATTGCCAACGTTATGAGGCCACCTCTAAAAACAGATTTAACGATTGAATTGCTACCAAATGTCGGGAATAATTTTTAATTCTTTTGTGATACGAATGAAACTTTGGAATTAAAACTTTTTTCCAGTTTTGATTTGTAAATTTAATTGAAATTCAGTACTATTGGCGAGAATTTCTTCGCAAATAGATTACCGCGCCGTTTTGATACCGTATTACCAACTCTCAGGGTGGTAATTTGGGTGCCCTTTTTTTTCTCGCTCCGTTTGTGTGTATCGTCGGCGAGTGTGCAGGGCTCGTAGATACACTTTTCTCCTCTTCTTCTTTCTTTTTTTTATCGAGGAAAATTCTATCTACGGTCCCTCGACGTTTTTTTTCCTCCTCGTACTGCCAAATCTAGCCTGGAAACGTGAAAAGTACCGTATTTATCGAGTAATGAACGATTTCATTCGTGAAGGTCCCTTTGAGATGGAGATAGGTTTAAAATGTCGATGAAAAATTCTCACCGAAATGGGCATATCTGTATAAGAAAAAAATGTCGATGTCGTTAGAGAAATGCTATTTTGTGTTTGTATTTTTCTTTCTTTTTTTCTTTCTTTACCGATGAAGTAAGTTTATGTAAGGGCTGGAAAGTCGATTTGCTACAAGTTTTTCTCGTCGAGCATGATGTCGAATATTATCTGTACCAGATCCGATCTGCTAAATAGAATAGAAAGTGACGTTGACATGACGTCGCTTCGTTTTGAAATCATTTTTTACTAAAAATGTCTCATTTCGTTTCACTCTTAGTTCTAAAATGTCTTTTGAAATAAATCTAGGTACAAGAATATTAGTTTTTTTTTTCAATTCCAAAGAAAATCTTAATAAATTTTTTTGAACAAAATTGAAGGAAAAATTGTTTTAAAAAAATTTCTGATGGTTTAAAAAAATTTATTATAAATAAAATTGCTTTAATCTAGGTGCATTTGCATTAATATATTTTTTTAAAATGGACAAATTTTGTGAAACAATTTATTCCAGAAAGTGAAAAAAAAATTCCTTTTATCCAAAACTTCAAAACAATTTCCCAACGAAATCATGGTAAAATTTTTCTGAACAAAATTTTAATTAAAATTTTCAGAAACTTGAAAAATTATTTTTAAACAAGAATTTAAACAAATTGCTCTTTACTGAATTTTCAAGTGAAAAAAAAAATTATTTTGAACTAATTCTGCAGAAACATTTTTTTTTTGAATTTCTAAAAAAATTCCAGTAAAATATTTTTGAACAATATTTTTTAAAAATGCTTTAAACTAGATACATTTGCAGGAAAAAATGAACAAAATTTGTGAAACGATTTATCTGAGAAAAATAAAAAAAAAAATAGTATACTTTCATCCAAAATTTAAAAATAATTTACCCACCGAATCCCGGAAATTTTTTTTTGAATAAATTCTTCTGATAAGACAACGCAATGCCAAAAAATTCTGTTATAATTTTTGTTTTTTATCAATTTCAAAAAAAAAAAATTTTTTAAAATAACAAAAAAAATTCCTTCAAAACGTTTTACAAATTTAAAAAAGGATGAATTTTTAAATCTATTTAAAAAGTTGCTTGAAACAAAATTTCAAAAATTGAAGAAAAAAATGTTTCAAAAGCTTAACTCACAGAAAACTTGTTTTGGAAAGATTTCAAAAATGAGTTTTTTTATTCGAAACTGGAAAAAAAATCAGAAAAATTTTAGTAAGGATACCCCAATTTTTTGATTTTTTTTTTTAAACTTGTCTTGAAAATTTCTTTTGAAAGGTTGTTTCAAATAAAATTTAAAAAATTGAAATGTCAACAAACAAAATTTTAAAATTATAAAAATATATAGAAGATATATTATTTTTATTTAAATTCGCCAAAAAAATGGTTTGGAAAATAATTTTAAAAATGAATTCCCTCTTAAAAAAAAAAAATTTTTTTCGAAACTAATACTTGCACAAATTTTCAGTAAAATCCTGTTGAATATTTTGAACAGAATTTCAAAAAAAAAGCTGTAAACAGAATTCATATGAATTTTTTTATGAAGAATAATTATTAAATGAAAATGTTTCAAACAAAATTTTAAGAATTAAAATTCTCAAGTAAATTCACCAAAAAATTGGCTTGAATTAAAATTTAAAAAAAAAAATGAATTGAAAAAATATTTTCAATTTTTTTAAAAAATGGAAAGAAAAAAACTGAATAATCGGGAAAAACTTTTTTTTTTAATTACCCATGTCTCAAGATTTAAAAAAATGATGAAAATGAAAAATTTGAAATAAAAAAATTAATTGAAAGCTAAAAAGTTTTTAACGAGTTGTTGAAAAAATGTTTCGAACAGAATTGAAAAATCTGAAGAAAAAAATGAGTAAAGTGGGCACCCGAGCAGCACACTCGACAAATTATCGAAATAAAAAAATCGACAGAATATCGAATTCGATAAAGTGTCGCGTTAGTTCCGCATAAATCGTGAAATTATCTTTCGATATATAGATAGATTATCGACGAATTATAGTTAATAAACATTTCGAGATTATAGTAAGATATTTTATCGATAATCTATCTATAATATCGAAAGATAATTTCACGATTTAGGCGGAACTTTCGCGACACTTTATCGAATTCGATATTCTGTCGATTATTTATCGATTTTTTATTCCGATTTTTTGTCTTTTACTAGCTTTTTTCTATAATTAAAAATCATTAATTAGCATAATTAATACATTAAACTATGCCTAAACACATTATTCATGTTACGGTAAGAGGATCATTTCAGAAAAAGTCAAAAAAAAATTATAAAAAATCTGCCACCCGTGGGGCTCGAACCATCTACCTCCTGCATGGTAATCCTCTTCCTTAACCACTATGCCATACCTTATCGTTGAGGAATTAGCAATAAAACGCTTATAATAGGCAGTTTAGTACTTCCAGACGTGTTGGACTTAGAAAAATTTTTACCAATTTGGAAATAATTTCAAATATCGTAACAAAATCGTTGAAAAATCGTTCGACAAATTTCAGATTATTTGTCGATAATGTAATTTCAAATATCGCCACAAAATCGTTGAAAAATCGAATTCGAGGAATTTCATATTACGTGTCGATAATATAGTTTCAAATATCGTCATAAAATCGTTGAAAAATCGAATTCGAGAAATTTCAGATTACGTGTCGATAATAAAGTTTTAAATATCTTCACAAAATCGTTAAAAAATCGAAATCGAGAAATTTCATATTACGTGTCGATAATATAGTTTCAAATGTCGTCAAAAAATCGGTAAAATATCGAAGTCGAGAAATTTCATATAATCTGTCGATAATATAGTTTTAAATATCTTTACAAAATCGTTAAAAAATCGAATTCGATAAATTTAATATTCTTTGTCGATAATGTAGTTTCAAATATCTGCACAAAATCGGTGGAAAATCGGAATCGATAAATTTAATATTCTTTGTCGATAGTATCGTTGACGAATATCGTCATAAAATCTTAATATTATCGAATTCGATAGTTTTTAGATTTTTTGCCTATGAAGTTGTACCGATAAATCTTTATAATATCGTGAGAACATCTATAGGTTTTCAAACGATTTTTTATCGATACGTTACATCTTCCAATATTATCGATCGAGTGTGCCGCTCGGGCAGGTATATTTATTACAAAAGAAAAAAGAAATGAAAAATAGTTAATCCGAAAAATAATTTTAGTGTTTTGAAAATTAAATTTTTCTCATAATTTCATCAACATGCATTTACGGCGAACTAAGTAGGCAAATTAACGTAGTACATTGTAACACCATATTTACGGCAAACTGAGTAGGCAAATTAACGTGCATCGTTACACCATATTTACGGCAAACTGAGTATGCAAATTCACATGCATCAGATACTCGTATTTAAGGAAACTGGGTAGGCAACTTATTTTACTAACATTTCTTGATAGTACCTATAGGTTTTTCAGTCGACTGGAATATTGCATATGAACGAGTAGAAAATTCTTTTTGTTAACTCTATGAAATAAGTTTTTTTTTTTTTTTTTTCAATCAATCTGAAAAAATTTCTATTTTTTTTTCTAATTTTATTTTTTTTTATTTATTTTTTTTTTACAAAAAATCATACTTCTTACGTTTTAAAAATCAATTCTTAATTTTTTACTTGAATTTTTTATATTTTCTTTATGTTTAAATTTCGAGTCATTTTCATAAGTACCTATTAAAAGTATTTTATTTTGTTTTCAAACTTTTTTTTTTCAATTTTCCTGTATTCTTCATTTGTTCAATTGTTACCTACTTCTTTTTCAAATTTCAATTTTTCCAGTCTTTTGATTTTTCAATTAAAATTTTTTTTAGTCATTTTGAGCCAAAATTTCTTCATTTTACACAATAAATTGAATAATGGGTAGTAGGTATTTTTACTTACAACGCACCACAATTTTTTTCATCAACTGGAGAAAATGTTTATGATGGTATTTAGTCAGACATTATGGAAGAAAAATTTATTTTGAAATTTCAATTTAAAAAAAAAATATTCTACTTGTATTTCGCCAGTTTTTGATTTTTTCGTACCCCCACACAAGTTTTCAAAAGTAAAACAAAGTGCCTTATATTGAAAAGTTGCTATGTTCAAAGCTTTTCATTTTTTTGTATCGTCAATATTTTAATAAAATTTAAGGCAAAAATATATCCAAATTAATATATAAAAAAAAAATTGTAATGAAATTTCGAAAATTTCTGTACCTCGAAGATAAATTCTAAAAATTAGCTTTGAACGACATTCGCAAAAACAAATTATTTGGAACAAAGTTTTGAAAAAAAATCTGTTGGAAAATATTCCTACAACTTTTTTTCAAAATCCACTCGAAACAAATCCTTGAAAAATTTTCATTTCCTTGAAAAAAATTCTGGAAACAGAAGTAAGTAAAAAGTATCTCGTCTACCTATTTCACCTAAACTCTGTCACAAAAGAATTAAGCACAAAAAATATTTTCCAAAAAAAATTTTAGTATAAAATTGAAAAATTTGAAAAATTTTGTGTAAAAATTCCAACATTACGATTTTCATTTCTCCAACATTTCAATTTGAGAGATCTGAAAAACTATCGTTTTATCGAATTTGTGTTTTTTGCGAAGCTCATTATTTTCAAATTTTAATTTAAATTCTAATTTCTTTTTTTTTTTTTTTTTTTTTTTTTTTTTTGAGGGAGAATAAAGTGAAAATATAACATTTATATGTGAATAATGTGATGGGGAGAAGGACAAATAGATATTTCTAAAATAATCTCCATTAACGATGTTGCTCGATTTTTTTATATTTTATTAAAATGTCCAATTTGATATTTTCACGAATCAATTTCCTGGTAACATTTTTTCATGTTCCTGAAATAGGAAATTACGAAGTAAATGACAACGTATTGCATTAGTGTACTTAGTATCGAGCGTACTAACATAGGTAATAGGTATGCCCATTTTATCAGAGGAAAGAGGTAAATTTACAGATACATATTCGTTATCTTAATGGAAGCACCTGTAACTGTAGAGAAATGAAACCGAACAGACGTCAATCAAAATATAAAAGACGAAGCAGGGTGGGGAACGCTGTCGGGCCAATACTGCGGCGAAGAATTTGTGTGTATAAATTTCTATTTCACCTGTGGCCGTCGCCGTCGGTTGGTGGTTGGTGGTTGGTTTATCGACGGTTTAATAATAATATTGATCGTATTAACGCAGCATGTTGTCGGCGAAGCAGAGAGTTGATAAAATTTTTGACATTCGTTTTAATTGCGAAAAACACATCGGTCGTGGATATTTATTCGAACGATCGGAGTAATTTGATTTGGGACGATGGCGGAAAAATGTGCGGTATCATCGTAACTGTAAACTTTATTGGTGTATAATTAAGGGAGTATTATTTTAAAAGGATGTGAAGCGGGTTATGTTAAAAGTTTACTGTTAATCTATCGACGTTCGTTTGCGCACCGGAGTAAACGTCTAATTTAATGCAGCGTGTATTCTATTTGATAAAAGTTGCGCCATCGTTTTCAAATTAATTTCGTTTACTGAGAAATATACTGCAGATATACGAACGAATACACTTACTCTCTCGTACGAGAATCCAAAGAGTGTAATTGTGCGATGTTCAGATGTTGATTAGAACTTATTGCTTGGCTAATTTACGACTTTGTACTGCGAGCCTGATTGTATTTTCGTGTTTTGTGTTTTTTTTTTCAGATTTATTAAGGGTTAATCGTCGGCTATTATGGAGAGGCACGACCTATCAAGGGGTAGAAGACGACGATAGTTGGAGCGTCATTTTGCGATAATTCGCACTTTGCAAATGGACGACCAGTAAATATTTTTTTTTCTCTTAGATTATTATAAGATTTTAGGAGAAGAGCGAAGGGAAATTTTAGATAGATCAAGGTTGGTCAATGAAATCCCTAAAGATTTGATCAAAATTTTAAAAAATTAGTTTTTTGATAAGAATTTTAAAAAAAATACCAAACGATATTTTTCAAAAGTGGATTTTTGTAAAAAATTTTAAATCATAGTTCTCAACTAAATTTATTTGAAATAATTCATACACGTCAATTGACTTTTAAACATTGCACAAGACATTATAAAAATATTGTGAACTTGCAAAAAAAAAAAAAAAAAAAAAAAAAAACGGTTTTGAACAATAAAAACTAGGTACCTACAGTAAAAATGGTTCGAACTAAATCTTGAAAAATAATCTTCAAACAAAATTCAAAGAAATTATCGTTTTTAAATTTAAAAAAAAATTACTTTGAGAAGAATTTTTGATTTTTTGAAAATTTGCCATTTTAAACAAAATTACAAAATAAATATGTTTCGAGCAAAATAAAGAAAAATTTCCAAACGATTTTTTTTTTTTTAGGTTCTGAGGTAAATTATTTTTTTGAACAATTTTTTGAAACAGAATCCACACGAATTGTCTGTGGCAAAACATCTTTTGTTCAGAGTTGAATTTTAATTTATTTTTCGAAATTAAATGTTTTTGAAAAAATTTAGACCCGTTGTTTTTAACGAAATTTTGATCAAAAATATTTTTTAAAAAATTTTGAACTTTTTCAAAGGATGTTTGTAAACAAATTTTCACGAATTTTAAGAACAAAGGTGAGCTTCAAATATACTTTTTTTCAGGAAAGTATGTACTTAGTTACTACAAAAACACTTTTAAATGTTCTAAGCTAAATTTTATTCGGTATATTTTTTCTTGAACAAAATCTTAAAAATATAATTTCAAACTAAATTTTTTTAACAAAAGTATTTTGAGACAATTTTTTTTTCAAATGAGGTTTTTGAACAAAATACAAGTAAAATCTTTCTAAAAAAATATTTTTTTGAAAGAATTGAGCTTTGAATGAAAAATAGAAAAAAATATGTACTGGAAGAAAATTTTAAAGAAAAGTTCAGGAAAGCTTTATGTAGGCAAGCAAAATTTAAATAAAATTGTATTTCAAGGAATATGACTTTTTTCGAAGTGGATATTTTTGAATAAAATTACAAAAACATGTTCTTGAAAAAATTGTTCTCAGCAACGTCGAAGAAAGTTAGTTCGTAGTGTCTAAAGAAATAAGTAGGTAGGTAGTTTCGAGCTATTTTTATTTTTTATTTTTTCAAAGCAAAATCTTTTTGAACTATCAAATAGAAAGAAAAAAGAAAATCATATAAAAGTAGTGATATAATGTTTCTAAAGAACTTTGTATTGTTTTCAAGAAAATTATAACTAAATTTCAAGAAAATTATTGTTAGGTATATCAGAAAAAATTTAATTTTTATAAAAAATGTTTGATGGAGAAATTCAAACTAATTTTCTTTAACAAAATTTGATTTCTCTCGGACAAAATTTTCAAAAAATCGTTTAAGAAAATTCAAAAAAAAAAATGTTTAAAAATGTTTTAAACAAAAATTTTTATTACAAAATGAGTTTGTACAAAAAAACTAAGTTTCTAACTAAATTTTAACCCCCCCTCCCCCGCCTCAATATAAGAAATTCAACCAAAATTTTTGAAAAATGTTATTGAAGAAATTCAAAGGACTTGTACTTTTCAGGAATGAAGTTTTTGAACAAAATTTAAAAAAAAATCAAACAATTTTTTCAAACATTTTAGGGTAAATTTTTTGAGAGAAAATGTTTTAATTGCTTATTTTTTTATGCATTTTTTTTTAAAAACTCGATCTTGAACTGAATTTCAACACACCCCCCCCCCCCCCCCCCCCCTCAAAACATTTAAAACAAAAATTTATTTTAAAAAAACGTTTTTGGAGAAATTCAAACTACCTACCTACTTTTATTCAACAAATATTTTGTGAATGGAATTTCAAAAAATTTGTGTAGAATAAAATTTGATTTTTCACTAAAAAAATGTTTTTTTGGAAAAAAAGAAAAATTAAAATTGTATTAAAAAAATTCAATCAAATTTTTAAAAAAATATTTCAATCAAAAGTTTCTTTAACAAAATGTGTTTTTACAAAATTCAAAAAGAAAAAATTCAGTTCTGAACTGAATTTCCAACTCTTCTCCCCCACCCCCCCCCCCAAATCGAACGAATTGTACAACAATTCAGGGTGCGTTTTCTTTGCGGAAGGGGAGGGGGTGAAAAAATACATTTAGAACAAATGTAAACAATATTTTGAAAAAATCTTTCAAAATAAAATAAAGAAAAATTTTGAAAAATTTTAATTTCTCCAAAAATGAATTCTCAAAAAATTTGTTTCGCGCAGAATTTGGTATTGTTCCAAAATTGAAATTTTTGATCGAAATTTTGTAAACATTCGCCTGAAAAATTCAAACCTAACGGAAATTTCAAAAAATTTGTATTGGACTAAATTTGACTTTTTTCAAAATTAGAAACTTGTGTCAACATTTTGGAAATTGGGTTAAATGTTTTGTGCAAAATTCGATTTTTTTAAACAAAATATTTTTGTAGTACATAATTTTAAAAAATTTACTTTGAACGAATTTTAAACAATTTTTTAAAATTAAAATTTTACGAAATGTTTTGAGCTATATTTTTAAAAAACGGGGCAGGAACAACAAAATTTGAAAAAAAATAGCGATTTTTTTCAACAATTGAATTTTTTAAAAATGTTTCAAGCTAAAAATTTTGATGAATTTGTTTTGAAAGTAAAAAAAAAAAACCTTGAGGTTTGTTTCTATTTATTTGCATGAAAAATTTTTGCCAAAAGAATGCAGGAGTATTCCATTTTTGACCTTTTTTTTACGATTGATTGATTTTTGATTTGACCTCACCCCTCTGCTGCACCATATCTGAGTGGCTCATCATTATGACTACGTAGTTAAAGTATTTATACCTACACATCAATTTTTCCATCATT
The DNA here is from genome assembly GCA_959613365.1 of Balanococcus diminutus. NCBI lineage: Eukaryota > Metazoa > Arthropoda > Insecta > Hemiptera > Pseudococcidae > Balanococcus > Balanococcus diminutus. The sequence continues at coordinate 14,560,604 of OY390718.1, read as the reverse complement.
ATATTTACATTTGTGATTATGCTTGCAGTGATATAAAAACGGTCGAATGTACTCTGCCGAGTACTGTAAGCGAGAGAAGGCAGCACTGTGTTGCTGCCATCTGTTAGCAGGTTCTTAAATCATGTCCATCGACTCAGATTCATTATCCGAAGAAAGAAGTATATTCCGTCCTTTTACCCGCGAATCGTTGCAAACTATCGAACAGCGAATCGCCGAAGAACATGCTAGACAAAAAGAACTCGAAAGGAAACGAGCCGAAGGACTGGTAAGTTGAGAAAAATTTTGCACGTTTTTTTTCTCTCTCCCCGCCCCCTACTTCATGTAACTCTTGTTCTTCGAACCGAATACAGATCGGCTGAGAAATTAATACATTTTTTGCCTTTGCGAGCTCGTAAAAGTAGGTCATAAATAGCAACACGAATACCGAGAAAGTCGACAAAAGCTCTTCTATACTATAATATCGGTGTATTGATTTTTGATTGAAATTATGTTTATAATATCTTCTTACGTCGTTTTTCTCTCTCTCTTTCTAATTCTGCAGCATTTGGATGATCTCGTAGTATATGTGGCTATTTTATTTATTCGACTTATAATATATTAAAATTAGTAGGGTAATAAGAATGAAGGGCCGCATTCTGTATAATTCTTCCATTACGTCGTATTTTCCGGTCACATCGACGAGCTGGCGAAAATATCCTTTCTAAAGAGAGATGTTTAAAATTCACACGAGAAACCGCGGCCGCAGCCACCAGTCTCGCGCGCGCCAAATAAGCAAGCGCCATTCGTAAAATGTTAATTCGTTTACTCTGTCGAGAAATTTTCCTTATTCTTTGGGAAATTCTATTTTTAAAAATAAGATCACTCGCAGGCAAACAAAACCAAACGAATTTTCTCTCGAGTCTCGATCAATCATTTTACTAAGTAGAAGAAATGTGTAGGTACATAGAATACTCGGTCTTGTATAAACAATTATTAAACATACACCTTTAGGTTTAGATACCTATAACTTCGCCAGAGAGAAAAACCACGGTTCTTTTCATCGATAAAATATTCACTTTCGATATATTATAGAGTAGGCGTACGTCGCGTCTACGTATATAATCTGTATTCGGTTTTTGTGAAATTATTCTCCATTTGTCGAAATATTCTTTCGCACCGGTGTCACGCTTTTACTAAAATTCCAACTTTAAACGTACGTATCTAATACATATCTACAGGGTGTTTCATAGCTGACTGAGTTCCTTTCATCGGGTGAATAGGCAACCCATAAAGAATAAAAAATGTCACATTATATTAGGATGGAGTGAAAAAAAAAACATATTTCAGATTTCGACCAAACTCGCAGAGGTGGTTCACTTTGAGTTGAGAATCTCCCGAAAAAAATTTGAGCCCCCTACCTCTCAGAGGAGTGGAGCTAGGGGCCCTCAAAGTAGGGTCACTTTTGAAAAAAACACAGTTTTTTGCCACTTCCAAAAAAAGAGAGAATTGATGTTGAATAAAAATCGAAAGTTGGCAACCCTGATATGAAAAATTTCCATATTTTTTTTATCAAATTTTTTTTTGCATCAATAAGCCCCATTTTAGTCCAGTTTTGGTACCAAGAAGATGTTAATTCCATTTTTTTGTGATTCGAAATTCTCGATTTTTTAGCGATTTGCAACTTTTCAACCTCCTGGTAGGGCACTAGGGACCTCACATTTTTTTTAAGAGGTTCTCAACTCAAAGTAAACAATCTCTGCGAGTTTCGTCGAAATCCGAGATATGGAGTTTTTCACTCCACCTTAATAAACATGTTGCCTATCTTGAAAATTGAAGGGACAAGGGAAAATTAAATTGAGAAAAAAAATTTCTGATTGGGTCAATGAATAGTACTAAAAAAATTAACTTACCCGAGCAGCACAATCGACAAATTATCGAAATAAAAAAATCGACAGAATATCGAATTCGATAAAGTGTCGCGTTAGTTCCGCATAAATCGTGAAATTATCTTTCGATATATAGATAGATTATCGACGAATTATAGTTAGCAAAAATTTCGAGATTATAGTAAGATATTTTATCGATAATATATCTATAATATCGAAAGATAATTTCACGATTTAGGCGGAACTTTCGCGACACTTTATCGAATTCGATATTCTGTCGATTTTTTATCGATTTTTTATTCCGATTTTTCGTCTTTTACTAGCTTTTTTCTATAATTAAAAATCATTAATTAGCATAATTAATACATTAAACTATGCCTAAACACATTATTCATGTTACGGTAAGAGGATCATTTCAGAAAAAGTCAAAAAAAATTATAAAAAATCTGCCACCCGTGGGGCTTGAACCATCTACCTCCTGCATGGTAATCCTCTTCTTTAACCACTATGCCATACCTTATCGTTGAGGAACTAGCAATAAAACGCTTATAATAGGCAGTTTAGTACTTCCAGACGTGTTGGACTTAGAAAAATTTTCACCAATTTGGAAATAATTTCAAATATCGTCACAAAATCGTTGAAAAATCGTTCGACAAATTTCAGATTATTTGTCGATAATGTAGTTTCAAATATCGCCACAAAATCGTTGAAAAATCGAATTCGAGGAATTTCATATCACGTGTCGATAATATAGTTTCAAATATCGTCATAAAATCGTTGAAAAATCGAATTCGAGAAATTTCAGATTACGTGTCGATAATAAAGTTTTAAATATCTTCACAAAATCGTTACGAAATCGAATTCGAGAAATTTCATATTACGTGTCGATAATATAGTTTCAAATGTCGTCAAAAAATCGGTAAAATATCGAAGTCGAGAAATTTCATATAATCTGTCGATAATATAGTTTTAAATATCTTTACAAAATCGTTAAAAAATCGAATTCGATAAATTTAATATTCTTTGTCGATAATGTAGTTTCAAATATCTGCACAAAATCGGTGGAAAATCGGAATCGATAAATTTAATATTCTTTGTCGATAGTATCGTTGACGAATATCGTCATAAAATCTTAATAATATCGAATTCGATAGTTTTTAGATTTTTTGCCTATAAAGTTGTACCGATAAATCTTTATAATATCGTGAGAACATCTATAGATTTTCAAACGATTTTTTATCGATACGTTACATCTTCCGATATTATCAATCGAGTGTGCCGCTCGGGTATTTTGTTTTGTACATTTTTTTGTCTATCTTTGAAAATGAAGGCGCAAGAGAGCTTCAAACTTTGAAAAAACCGGTTTTAAAATTTTCAAAGCTCTGTAGCTCCTTCATTTTCGATAATAGGCGAATTCATCACATAACTTTTTTTGCTTATCTCCAAGAGTTAGGTACACCTCATTCATGTATGATCTTGACGAAAGGTCGCAATTTTTATGCATCATTTGTACCTATTGATCATTTGAGTTTCAAATTATCGGTGCACATCATTGGAAAATGAAAACTGCAAAATTTGTCAAGGTGTTACATGAAACAGGTGGAACTCTTTGAAGTGAGCAAAAAAAGTTATGTGATGAATTTGTCTATCTCCGAAAATGAAGGAGCTACAGAGCTTTAAAAATTGAAAAACTGGGTTTTCAAAGTTTGAAGCTCTCTTGCGCCTTCATTTTCAAAGATAGGCAAAAAAGGTGTAGAACAAAAAAAGTTTATTTTTTTAGTACTATTCATTGGCCCAACCAGAAATTATTTTTTCTCAATTTAATTTTCCCATGCCCTTTAAATTTTCAAGATAGGCAACACGTTTATATGAATTTTTTTTGTTCCGTATGGGTTGCCTATTCACCTGGTGGAAGGAACTCAGTCAGCTATGAAACACCCTGTATAGAGAAAAATAAATAATCTATCGTTTATTTCGCAACGTGTACGCAATATGGCGAAAGTTGCAAAATAATTCGATTTTAAGGCACATTTTGTAGAGATATATGTGCACAAACGATGTGCCTCGAAGCGATACTTATCACATCAACGATACGACCATCGAGCAGCAGCGCTAATTGTATCGCAAAGTTGCGAAAATTGAATCAAAACTCTCTGAAATAAAGATACCTACTCTTTAATTATCTTAGTACCTACTCAGTACGTACGTAACGTGTACAAGATAATTATTGTATTAGCGATGCTGGTCTCTTACTGGTTCTTTGAATATTGACAGCAGGTACTGGGCTTTTAAAAAGTTATCTCGTAAAAGCTCACGTGTATATGTGTAGCCCAGGTATGACTTTATTTAAAGAGAAAATGTCTTGTGAAAGGGTTTCGCGGTCATCCGGGTACTTCAAAGAACGGGGTAGAAATGTCGTACTGAGAAATAGGGGGTGGGAGCAAACTCGCAGGGCTAGCTTTTTTCGGTATGAGTGGAATTGAAGATTTTGTAGTAAGTACTCCTTGACGTCGAAATGCTCGTTAAATTCAGATAATTTATCAGAATTTTCACGAAGTGAACGTTGAAATTGCTGTCAACGTTTAAAATTGAAGGGGTTATGGTCCTTAAAAGTTTCGCAGCTGATTCTGTTTTCTGTTTAGATGGAATATTTACTAGACCTGATTTGAAGGAATAACTTTTACGCTTTGGAAATGATTTTTTTGACAAAATTTCATTTATTTTTTTATTTTTTATAAAATTAAAAAAAATAAACAAGACTTTTCCATTATTCTTCACATACGAAAATTCGAAAAATTTGTTTTGAATAAAAATTGAAAAAATTGCACGAATTTAACTAATTTTTTCATAGTTTTTATAGAAAATAAATTTGAAGGTATTTGTTTGAAATTAAATTTATGATAATAATATTAATTGATGATCATAAATTTGAAAAAATGGTTAGGTATTCTTTTATTAATTAAATAATTTAGTAATTAATTTTTTCAAAAATTATTTTCCCTCTTGAAAAAAAAAATTAGAATACAATAATTCATTTTAAACAAAATCAATTGGAATTCTTAACTCTCTCTCCCTCCAAAAAAAAAAAAAAAATGAAAGAATTGTTTTTGCAATAAAATTTTAAAAATCGTATTTATTTGTTTTTAATGCGTTAGAATAAAATTTGAAATTAATTATTCTAGAAAAAAATTAATTTTCAACAAAACCAATTGTGAAACTCTAAATTCTCCAAAAAAAAAAAATATATATAGGTACCAATATATATGGAAAAAATATGTTAAAAATATTTTTTAACAAAAATGTAGGTATTCAAACAAAATTTTAAAAATTGCATTTGAATTAAATTTATATGTAGATTGGTGCCCCTTTGAATAAAATTTGCAGTACGTTATGTTATTACAAAATTCATTTTTGCAATGAAATAAATTTTGAAATTCCCAACTTTCTCAAAAAAAAATTATCAAAATTTTAAAACAAATTGATTACAGTACATTTCCCCGAATCCAATAACCCGAATCGGGTTTCCCCCGAAGGCCAAAACCCCGGAAAATTTTATCCCGAATCTGTTTACCCGAATGCCATTTCATGTATTCCATCAACCCGAATTTTTTTTATCCCGAATGCCAATTTTCCCGAACTTTGTAACCCCGATTTTCAATCAATGACACCCCCCCCCCCTCCCTTCCCACCGATTTCGCATAACACTCCGAAGATACTAATTCAAAATTATAGGAGTGAGGGAGGAAGGGGTCAATTGAAAAAAATTTCAAATAAAACTTGTAGACTGAGGGACTAGAAATAATTTTTGTTATCATTAAATGTACGATTAGGCCCTTCCCTCCACCAATGACGGCAATGACTTCCGTTAGTTACTTCTATATTATTAAAAACTAGCGAAGTTAGAGGTTCAATTGAAAAAATTTTCAAACAAAAGTTGTAGCTTGAAGTCTTAGAAATAATTTCGGTTATTACAAAAATTTCGATTGGGCCACTTCTTCCTCCAATTTGAAACGTTTCAAATCAGTCCAGAAATATTTACACAAGTCTTTACAATATTAGGGTTCCATCGAAATCCCCAACTTCGCGAAGATGAACAAAAGCAGAAGGCAGATGGCGCTACTCTCCCATTCGTTTCATAACATTAATTTGTAAAGTTGGTTTATTCTCCAATAATTTTTTTTTCGGGATGTTGTCATTCGGGTTCATACCATTCGGGATATCAGATTCGGGGGAAAAAATTTAGGGATTTCAGCGTTCAGAGAAATGCTTTTCGGGATATTGGATTCGGGGAATGTACGTAAACCAATCAGACTTTTATTTTTTTCTAAATTCAAAAATAAACTCTGAATTGAATTTGAAAAAAATGTGCATAATTATATTTAAAAAATGAATAATGCGAGGAAAATTATTTTGAATAATTTGTTGTTAACCAAAAATTTAGAAAAAAATGTTTTTGAACAAAATTCGAAAAAAGCATCGAGTAATTGTACAAAATTTTGAAAAACATCAATATACATTTTAGAACAAACTTTACTTTCAATAAAATTATGTTGACCATCAAGCCATCATTATTTTCAAAATTCATTTTCGAAACATTTTTTTTTCAAATTCTGAAATTGAATTTTTGAAGGAAAAAAAATATTTTACTCGAAATTCAAAAAAAAGTTTTCAAGTGAATTTGAAAAGTTGTATCAAAAGAAAATTCGAAAAAAATATGAAACAAAACTTATTTTCAATAAACTATTTTTCATTTCAAAATTTGTTTGATTTTTTTTTAATTTCTAAATTGACATTTGATAAATAAAATTGAAAAAATTTGTTTTTAAACTAAATTCTCAATGATATGTTTTTAATTGACTTGATTTTTTTTTAATGCATTAATTTGAGCAAATTTTGTTCCTACTTATTCAACAAAATTGATTTAGCAACTAATTTTTTTTTAAATATGTTTTTAAATGGGGTTTTTATTAGCAAAATTTTAAATTAAAAATGAAACAAAATTTGAAGAAATGAGTTTTGAAGTAATTTAAAAATAATATTAACTCAATTCAGAATTGCTTATGAAAAAATTAAAAAAAAAACTGTTTTTGAATAAAATGTGAGCACATTGTATTTGAAAAAATTCAAAACGAAATTTATTTTCTACAAATTTAATTTTGCAAGTAGCCAATTTGCCCAAATAAATTAGAAAAAGATTGTTTTCAAAAGAAATTTGGTTTAAAATAAATTCAGTAAACTTGTCTTCACTCAGGATGTGAAAAAACTGTTTTTGAATAAAATTTCAAAAACTCGAAGCACCTATTTGAACTTCCAACAAAATTTGAAGAAGAAAAAACATCTTCGAACGAACAGAATCAATTAAGTATCGTGGAATAATTTTTTTTAAATCAAAATTATGTGAAAAATTGTTTTTAAATAAAATTTAAAAAATTGTGTTGGAATAAAGTTGATTTTGAAATGAAATTTGAAATAAAATTCTCAAATTGAATTTATGAAAAATATTTTTAAAAAATAATATATTTGAAGACATTTGTTTTGAAGTGAAGAAATTTGTTCAACGAGTAAACCAATTTCAGAATAAAAATTTTAAAAACTCATTTTTCAATTAAAAAATTATTCTAAATAAGCAACATAAATTCATTTTTGAAAAAAAGTTGTTTATAATTATAACGAAATAAATGTTGTGACCAATTTTTTCAAAAAAAATTTCAAGTTCAAAATAATTCTATTTTTATAAAATGAATAAATTAAGACAAAATTTGAGGAAATCAAAATTTATAAGAATCCATTTTCAAAAAAAAAAATGTTATTTTATTTTTAGAAAAGTTAGAAAATTGGAAATTTGTTTCAAACCAAGTTCAGAATAATTTCTTTCTAATCAAAATGTTTTTAAAGATGTTTTTTCAATTTTATCAAATCGAAAATTTTTTGAAATATTTTGTTTTGAAATTGAAAAAAAATCAAACAAAATTTTGAAGAAATTTGATCTAATTAAAAAATGTTTGTCAATCACAATTTTAAAAATTAAAATTATTACCGAAAAAAAATTTCCCTACATTGTCATCAAAATCAATTTTTTAATAATTTTTTTTTCAACATCTATTTTTAAAAGAAAAATTTAGAGAAATTCGTTTTGAACTGAATTTGCAATGCTTTCTTGTCAATAATTTTTTTTTTTTTTTTTTAATTTTAAATGAAATGTGAAGAAATATCAACTATTTGAACAAAGCATGAGAAAAATGAGCAAAATTGCATAAAATATATGTTCACTTGATACCTGTCAACTTTGTTCCTTCAAATCTCATATAGTCAGCAAACCTATTTCTTCAACTGTTGTATGTACATATAGTTCAATTGCAGCGTTCTCTATTGACGTATTTGTAACATTATGAGACACCCTGTATAAATTAATATTTTTTCGCATTGTGAGTAGTCTAATTTACTTCCTGGAGTGATTTAGGAGTTAATTCTATGTACACAAGGCACCCTTTGTTTCATAAATAAAATCTGGCTCCGATTCATCGATTCTAGGCTACTTATAACGTGATGTGGTGGTTACTTGAACCTAGGTCAATATTTCTAAGTAAATATTTTTACTGTGGAAATTTTACTCAACTTTTCATACAGTACGGTATATCGAATTGAATATCTAGTTGCCCTAAATAATTTTAGGACGTTATTCTAATTCGAGAAAAATTCTCAGCGTTGTTAGAATATTTCGTAAATTATTATTTTTTTTTAGATATACGTGTGTATACCTATTTATATATTTTTTGACTTTCAAAGAAATTAAATTATCATTATTAGATTTTTTTCACGATTCGTGTATTACATTTTTAGAGCTACTTTACTTTTAAGATATTCACCTACTTTATTTATGTTTTCATTCGTAACAGATTCCTCAGAGGAAAACAAAAAAAGAAGTAAGCTAGTAGTGGTGTGTAGTGAAAAGTTTATCATAACCCATACGAGTATTGTAACCTTCTTCCATAAGCTTATGATTTTTTTAGAATTTTTTTTCGTACCGTCACTGAAAAAAAAAAATTGTGACCTTTAATGCCCTCATCATCGTAGATATCTAATCACCTACGTATTCGTAGAATTTATAACATTCATTAGGATTAGGAGTTCGCTTATAATTGGAAGCAGCGAGAATGCCAGTCCTTAAAACTCATCGATGAAGTCACAAGGATTGCACCAGATTATGCCCTCGTCGTCGTCACCTTTTGCAATTTCGAGTACAGGGTTATATTTCTTATTGTGGAAAAATATTTGAAATACGTAACCATACATTATGCATAGTAATCGAAAGACATAGGAGAGAACACGACCTGGCATTATTATTCCATTTGTATCTTTTTTTTTCTTTTTTTTTTTTGATATGGTATTTCGCTCTTTCGCTGTATGACGTAATCGTATTGTGGTGTATCTGGCATATTTGGAATTATATTGCGGAATCATGTAAAAATTGTAAAGCGAATTAAATGGCTTTAATTCGAAACACGACGACGACGACGAGCTTTGGTAAAATGGGTGAAATTTGCGTTCGTCGTGTTACATGTAGAGGGGAGAAGGGAGGACTGAAGACAGAGTAGGGTATTATTGTATGTAATGTTATATATGGCCGGGTTAATTTGTACATATTAAAAAAGTACAGCCGAGCAACGCGAAAGGTAATTTTTTTAAATTAATATTTACCTAAACATGCGAAGGTTGAAAATAATCGTCGTATACGATATAAATATACATATGTGTGTATATGAGTTGAGGGGCCTCGTCCATAAATCAGTTATTTATGAACATAATGAGATATTATCTAAATTTCGATTTTTTCTCTCTCATTAATTAACCCTTCGAATGCAGCATGCGTATTTTTTCTACCCGCATGTTCGACCAGGTTGCCTATCATCTCACTAAATTAACTCAATAATCGCCCTAATGTCTCGAAATAAGTCGTCGAGTCTCGTTCTGCGAGTAAATCGCGTTTAACACGAATTTATAGCGGAATTATCGACGTTCTGGTTGAAAACTGGCATTTCGTACGTGAAAGAGGTTAATAACCTTATTAGAAAAAGCCTATAACTTTTCGATTTTTCCATTCTTCAATGTACGAGTATTTTTTTTTTTTTTTTTTTTTTTTTTTGATAAAGTTCACGTTTATTTATTGATTGGACGTCGTGTCGTGATTTTTCTACGTTTCAACGACGTGTTTTTTTTTTTTACTTTCTGTCTAACGAGAAGTTTTTTTTTTCTTAACTTTTTAGTCGATAATTTATGGAAATTTTTAGAGAAAATAACGACCATGTTTTTTACGTAGTATACTATAAGGTGATGGAGTATTTCGCTTGTTTTCTGTTCCCTTTCGAGGTCTTGTTTGGAATAAAATTAAGAGCAGTGAGGTACGCAGATGTGGAACGTGGAATAAGCCGGGACGAAGATGGATATAATTTGTTTCGAGTTGGAAAAGACAGAGAATTTTGAAATTTGGCCGAGTCGAATTTATTTTGCCAACCTTTAAATTCTTTCGCTCTGTTTGATTTGAAATAACAGCGGTGTTTTTATTATGTCGCGCGATTTGTTTACTTTTTCCAGACTGGAAAAGAAATTTATTGTTTTTAAAATTCGCAGAGAAGTGGATTGTTTTTGAAAATTTATAGATGATGGGTTTTTAAGTGGGTTCTTAACGGAAGGAGTTTGGTTGTTTGTTTTGGTATTAGGGCTGCGAGTTGCATGGTGAGGAATTGATTAGTTTCTCAGGATCGACGATAATTTCAATTTTTCGCTAAATGGGGTTAAAAATGATAATTTTATGGAATATTTTTCAACTTCGAGGTTTTGTAAAGGTTTAAAACATTTCTTAAGATGGGAAATTTTTCCAAACAGAAACATTGTTTAAAGATTAACTGCGATGTTCTCAAAACGGAAAATATTTTCAAAATTTTATAAATAGTATAGAATTATTCTAAACAGGTGAATAATTTCACAATTTACACTTCAAAAAAATCATATTAAAATATTGTAAATTTTGAGAAAATTGAAAAATTCTGAGAAAATTAAAAACTGAAAAAACTAGAAATTTTGAGAAATTTATAAAACTTTGAAAAATTGTAAATTTTGAGAAAATTGTCGATAAGAAAATTGTAAATTTTGAGAGAATTGTAAATTTTGAGAAAATTGTAAATTTTGAGAAAATTGTAAATTTTGAGAAAATTGTAAATTTTGAGAAAATTGTAAATTTTGAGAAAATTGTAAATTTTGAGAAAATTGTAAATTTTGAGAAAATTGTAAATTTTGAGAAAATTGTAAATTTTGAGAAAATTGTAAATTTTGAGAAAATTGTAAATTTTGAGAAAATTGTAAATTTTGAGAAAATTGTAAATTTTGAGAAAATTGTAAATTTTGAGAAAATTGTAAATTTTGAGAAAATTGTAAATTTTGACAAAATTGTAAATTTTGACAAAATTGTAAATTTTGACAAAATTGTAAATTTTGACAAAATTGTAAATTTTGACAAAATTGTAAATTTTGACAAAATTGTAAATTTTGACAAAATTGTAAATTTTGACAAAATTGTAAATTTTGAGAAAATTGTAAATTTTGAGAAAATTGTAAATTTTGAGAAAATGGTAAATTTTGAGAAAATGGTAAATTTTGAGAAAATGGTAAATTTTGAAAAAATTGTAAAATTTGAAAAAATTGTAAAATTTGAAAAAATTGTAAATTTTGAGAAAATTGTAAATTTTGAGAAAATTGTAAATTTTGAGAAAATTGTAAATTTTGAGAAAATTGTAAATTTTGAGAAAATTGTAAATTTTGAGAAAATTGTAAATTTTGAGAAAATTGTAAATTTTGAGAAAATTGTAAATTTTGAGAAAATTGTAAATTTTGAGAAAATTGTAAATTTTGAGAAAATTGTAAATTTTGAGAAAATTGTAAATTTTGAGAAAATTGTAAATTTTGAGAAAATTGTAAATTTTGAGAAAATTGTAAATTTTGAGAAAATTGTAAATTTTGACAAAATTGTAAATTTTGACAAAATTGTAAATTTTGACAAAATTGTAAATTTTGACAAAATTGTAAATTTTGACAAAATTGTAAATTTTGACAAAATTGTAAATTTTGACAAAATTGTAAATTTTGACAAAATTGTAAATTTTGACAAAATTGTAAATTTTGACAAAATTGTAAATTTTGACAAAATTGTAAATTTTGACAAAATTGTAAATTTTGACAAAATTGTAAATTTTGACAAAATTGTAAATTTTGACAAAATTGTAAATTTTGACAAAATTGTAAATTTTGACAAAATTGTAAATTTTGACAAAATTGTAAATTTTGACAAAATTGTAAATTTTGACAAAATTGTAAATTTTGACAAAATTGTAAATTTTGACAAAATTGTAAATTTTGACAAAATTGTAAATTTTGAGAAAATTGTAAATTTTGACAAAATTGTAAATTTTGAGAAAATGGTAAATTTTGAGAAAATGGTAAATTTTGAGAAAATGGTAAATTTTGAGAAAATGGTAAATTTTGAGAAAATTGTAAATTTTGAGAAAATTGTAAATTTTGAGAAAATGGTAAATTTTGAGAAAATGGTAAATTTTGAGAAAATTGTAAAATTTGAAAAAATTGTAAAATTTGAAAAAATTGTAAATTTTGAGAAAATTGTAAATTTTGAGAAAATTGTCGATAAGAAAATTGTAAATTTTGAGAGAATTGTAAATTTTGAGAAAATTGTAAATTTTGAGAAAATTGTAAATTTTGAGAAAATTGTAAATTTTGAGAAAATTGTAAATTTTGAGAAAATTGTAAATTTTGAGAAAATTGTAAATTTTGAGAAAATTGTAAATTTTGAGAAAATTGTAAATTTTGAGAAAATTGTAAATTTTGAGAAAATTGTAAATTTTGACAAAATTGTAAATTTTGACAAAATTGTAAATTTTGACAAAATTGTAAATTTTGACAAAATTGTAAATTTTGACAAAATTGTAAATTTTGACAAAATTGTAAATTTTGACAAAATTGTAAATTTTGAGAAAAATGTAAATTTTGAGAAAATTGTAAATTTTGACAAAATTGTAAATTTTGACAAAATTGTAAATTTTGACAAAATTGTAAATTTTGACAAAATTGTAAATTTTGACAAAATTGTAAATTTTGACAAAATTGTAAATTTTGACAAAATTGTAAATTTTGACAAAATTGTAAATTTTGAGAAAATTGTAAATTTTGAGAAAATTGTAAATTTTGAGAAAATTGTAAATTTTGAGAAAATTGTAAATTTTGAGAAAATGGTAAATTTTGAGAAAATGGTAAATTTTGAGAAAATGGTAAATTTTGAGAAAATTGTAAATTTTGAGAAAATTGTAAATTTTGACAAAATTGTAAATTTTGAGAAAATTGTAAATTTTGAGAAAATTGTAAATTTTGACAAAATTGTAAATTTTGACAAAATTGTAAATTTTGACAAAATTGTAAATTTTGAGAAAATTGTAAATTTTGAGAAAATTGTAAATTTTGAGAAAATTGTAAATTTTGAGAAAATTGTAAATTTTGAGAAAATTGTAAATTTTGAGAAAATTGTAAATTTTGAGAAAATTGTAAATTTTGAGAAAATTGTAAATTTTGAGAAAATTGTAAATTTTGAGAAAATTGTAAATTTTGAGAAAATTGTAAATTTTGAGAAAATTGTAAATTTTGAGAAAATTGTAAATTTTGAGAAAATTGTAAATTTTGAGAAAATTGTAAATTCTGAGAAAATTGTAAATTCTGAGAAAATTAAAAACTTTGAAAAACTGTAAATTTTGAAAAAAAAACATGTAAATTATGAGAAGATTGTAAATTTGAGAAAATTGTAAGTTTACAATTTTCTTAAGATTTAAAATTTTCTCAAGATTTACCGATTTACGATTTTCTCAAAATTTACAATTTTTCAAAGTTTTATAAATTTCTAAAAATTTTTAGTTTTTTCAAATTTTACAATTTTTTCAAATTTTACAATTTTTTCAAATTTTACAATTTTCTCAAAATTTACAATTTTTTCAAAATTTACCATTTTCTCAAAATTTACAATTTTTTCAAAGTTTTTAATTTTCTCAGCATTTTTAATGTTCACAAAATTTACAATTTCTTCAAAAATTCCTATTTTTCTCAAAATTTACAATCGTCTCACAATTTACAATATTCTCAAAATCGACAATTTTCTCAAAATATACAATTTTTTCAAAGTTTTATAAATTTCTCAAAATTTACAATTTCCTCAAAATTTACAATTTCCTCAAAATTTACAATTTCCTCAAAATTTTCAATTTTCTCAATTTTTTTTTCAAAATTTACTATTTTCTCAACATTTGTAGTTTTATTAAAATTTACAGTTTTATCAAAATTTTCTCAAAATTTAGTTTTCTTAAATAATTTACAATTGTATGAAAATGTAGTTTTCCACAATAATTTACAATTTTATCAAAAATTTACAACTTTATCAAAAAATTTACAATTTGCATGGAATTAACAAATTTTTCAAATTTTGCAGTTTATTTTTTTTCATAACTCACAATTTTCTCTATATTTTGAAATTTCTAGTTTTCCCAGGATTTCAATTTCCTCAAAATTGACAAATTTTTTCATGTTCATGATTTTCTCAACACCTTGTCTTTCTCATAACTTTGTCGTAGTACTCATCCAAAAATTTACGATTTCCTAAGAATTTGTTATATTTTCTGAAAGTTTGCAATTTTCTCAAAACTGACAAATTCGTCAAGATTTACATTTATTCTAATATTGACAATAATTCCAAAATTGACAATTTTCTAAAAATTTGAAAATTATTTACAATTTTTTTTTTGAAAATAATTTTTGCCTAGATAAGTATGTACTATTTACCAACAATTTTTTTTTAATTTGAATTACCTGAGAGAATTTTTCCTGAGACAAAATTTCAAATGAGAAGAAAAAAACTAAAAAATAGTTGGAGGTTTAAAAAATTGATGGATGAACATTTCATCAAAAAATTAAAAAACAACAAATTTCATGAGTTTTTTTCTAAAAAAAAGAAAAGAAAAAAAAACTTTAAATTTATTATAACAAAAAAATGGTAGGTTTAGTTAATGTACCTATGTAGATAACCTAACCTATCTATATCTACACGTTACAGCCCATAAATAAGCATATTCGCGTGTAAATAAACTCGATGACAGCGTCAAGCATTGATTAGGCGTCTAAATGAAATCGAGTATAGACATCGATCGAATAATTTAGCCAACTTTAAAACACACTCGAGTCGAAAATATTGATTCACGTTTGAAAAATGGTTGCCAAAGGGAGCCCACCGCCGACCACCACTGCACCTCGTGAAAAAAAAGTAACAAGTAACGTAGAACTGAATTTATACATCTGATTAAAAACAAAACGCAAACACGGTCTGCGTGTTCGACTGTATAAGGCAGCTCATTCAAATAACTGGGCTCAGTCATGCAAACTTTTTTTCTTTCACTTTTACAAAACATTTTATTCAAAGCTTAAATATAGTTTTTGGAATGGAACGAGAACCAGAACCAGCCACAGCGGGGAAAAAAAATAATAAAAAATCTGCACATAAATAGGAACCGCAGAAAAAAGTTATCGTTTAATAGAAACTCTCTCGAAATTAAAATTATCCCAATACGTGGCAGTACCGATGCGATTTTTTCTCATTACCTGGGCAGGTATACGATTTTTTAAGCTCGAGACGTGTCGCCTTTTTACAATTTACAAAATACGATTTTAGCAAAGGTGGTGTTTCGAGAATCCAACTTTTTTGAGAGAGAATTTGTCTGTTTCATTTTCCAGAAGGAAAATTTAGCCTGTAAATTAATAAAGAAATAACCGAGTTGGTTGTTCAGGTCGTACTCGACGTAATTTTACGGGTGTTCCTTTTATTGCACGAATTCTAATTTTTTCTATATTAGGTAAGTATATAAAATAAAATAAAAAGGAGAGAAGATTAAAATTTTTGGTCTAAATTTTTTTTAATGACCTCTACAATTTTATGGATTGCCAATATCAAAAAAATTATAATCGAGAGTTCTTATAGTTTTGAGAGATTTTTACCATTGAAAAATTTTTATTTAAAAAAGAAAGTAAAAATGTTAAAATAATTTTTATGTTTGTGCAAACTTTTAATTTCAAGAAAATTGAAAATATTGTAAAAATTAAAAAAATATAATTTTCAAGAAAAGTGTTTATTCAAAAAATAAATAAATGATGAAAAATAAAAATAAAATATGAATACTGATACTTTTGAAAAAATTGAAAAATTTGTAAATTTTGGGAGAATTTTACAATTTTTAGAGAATTATAAATTTTGAGAGGGCTGTAATTATTGAGAGAATTATGAATTTCGAGATATGAATCTTGGGAAATCTGTCAAATTTAAAAAAATTGTAAGTTTTGGAAGAATGCTAATCCAGAAAAAATTGTCAATATTATTGAAATTGTGCATTTTTAGAAAATTGTGTGCGTTGGGAAATTGTAAAATTGAGAATATTGGGATTTTCGAGATGTGAATCTTTCAAAAAATTCAATTTTGAGAAAATTACAAAGTTGAAAAAATTATGAATTTCTGGGGAATTAAATCTAAAAAACTGTACCAATTTCGAGAAGATTTTCAATTTTGAGGAAATTGCAAATTTTTAGAAAATTATGAATTTGAATATCGAAAAATTTGCCAAATTTGAAAAAATTGTAGATTTCGAGAAAATTGTGACCTTTGAAGGAATTGATGAACTTCGAGATGTCAACTTTTAAAAAATATGGATTTTGAAAAAATTATAAATCTCGAGAAATTTTCAAAATTTTGAGAAATTTTCAAAATTTTGAGAAATTTTCAAAATTTTGAGAAAATTTTAATTTTGAAAAAATTGTGACATTTTAGGAAAATGTGATTTTTGAGAAAATCGTAAAAATTATCGTTTTTAAGAAAATTGTAAATCTCGAAGAATTGACGAATTTCGAGAAAAAAATTGTGAATTTTAGGATGAGGGTGTAAATTTTGAGAAATTGTGAATTTTGATGAAATTTGGAAATTTGATATGTTAATCTTGAAAACTGCGGTCAGTTTTTAGGAATTGAGAAAAAATGATGGATTTTGAGAAAATTGTGAATTTTGAAAAAATTTGTAAATCTTGAGAAAGTTGGAAATTTTAAGTGGAAAGTACTAGTTAGATAAATTTTGAAAAATTAGTCGAATCTTTGGAAATTGTGGATCTCCAAAAATTTCCCAATTCTGAAAAAATTTGTAAGTTAAACCTTGAACAATTTTATCAATTTTGAGAAAAATATGAATTTCGAAATGTAAACCGTGAAAAATTGATCAATTTTGAGGAAATTAATAATTTATACCAAAAGAAATTATGGATTTAAAAAAATGCAAAATTAAAAAAATTGTCAATTTTGAAAAAAATTGTAAATCCTTACAAAAGTGTCAATTTTAAAAAATTGTGAATATCGAGGTATAAATCGTTAAAAATTTGTCGATTTTCTGAAAATTTTGGGTTAGAATGAAATAATGGATTTTGAAAAAAAAATAAATAAATAAATAAAAACCCAAAACTCAAAAAATTTGCCAATTACGAAAAATTGTAAATTTTGAAGTGTAATTTGTAAATTTTCAGGAAATTATGAATTTATAAAAAAAATTATCTTTGTCTACGTTGAGGAAATGGCAAATTTGGAAATATTTATGACTTTTGAGATAATTTTATAAATTCTGAGAAAATTTTAATTTCGAGATGTGAATTTTTTTTAAATTTGCCAATTTAGAGAAAATATAATGACTCAAGAGAAAAAATCTGCATTAAGAGAAAATTTTGATTCTAAAAATTTTTTCCAATTTTTAAAGATTTCAAATTTTGAGACTTACGATCATTTTTGATAAAATATTGAATTATTCTCAGTAAATAGAAAATTTTGAATAAAATTGTAAATTTCCAAAAAATTGTGGTTTTTGAGAAACATACGAATTTCCGAAAATTTGCCAATTTTGAGAAAATTGTCAACAGGAGAAAAATTTAGATCTTGCGGAAATACTAAATTCTCCGGAAATTTTTAATTCTGAATAGATTGTGAATTTCAACAATTTTCCTGTTTAGCATTTTTTTTTTCAATTTTCAAAAATTCGAAAAAATTTCTTTGCAGAAAGCTCTTTACTTTTTTTTGGAAAATTATTTTTAAAAATAATTTTGAAAACAATGTTCTCAAAAAAATGTGCATAAAAATTCATTATTTAAAAAATTTTCACCTGAAACTTTTTGAAAAAAAAAGTCTCAAAGTCCCTAATATAAAATTTTATAGAAAATTCAATTTTTTAAATGTTATTTTACATCAATTCTTGAATAATTTCTATTTTTCTATTGAAAATCTTGTTGCGAAATTTTGGGGAAAATTGTTCAAAAACACTTTCTTATTGCTTTTCAGGAGAAAATTATAATTTTTTTTTCTCTTCACTAAAGTTTGTATGTTCAGACGACACGAGACGATGGTGCTTTTTTACCTTCATCGATGAGTCTACTAAAAGGTTTAGTCTCGAGGAATTTACTCATACTGTTCGAATACGATTGTACCTTATACATATTTAGAGAGTAGAAAGTAATCTAGATCATATGTAAATATTCCTATAGGTAGTATAATGAATCGCTACTCATTCGTAATTAATTTGATGAAAATGAATCTAGACTGTGGTATATTATACGTATAAGCAATTCATTGATTGGATACCTCGCTTTGACATGTGCGTAATTTTATAAGATTAAAAGCCTCAACCCTTGTAGACAATATACCCGAATCATATTGTAGAATTAATTCATCCAATTACCTTGGAGCAACTGGTTTGCGTTAAATTCGCTATGTAGTTTAATTATTCATACTATATAACTATATGTAATATCGTAAGAACAACCGATATAAATTAATCGTGCTGTGTACCGAGTGGAAAAAAGGTTCATTCACACGTTACTGTTTCCAAAATTAAATGTAAATTCGCACGAGTTAGTTTAGGTGAAAATTGTGTGAATCAAGTTTCGATACGGAGATTTGAAGAAAAAACTGAAAGGAACCATTTTGAGACGTACACGAAACACTATTTTATTATTTTGTAATATACATAGCCATCCATGCCATCGTATAATAGTTTTTAGGTACCTTTAGCTAAGTGACCGCGAGTAGTTTGTAATTGATTTGCAGAAAATTAGCCAAGTTAATGGACGATATAAAATGTATTGTTTTTCCTTTTTTACAGGCACGGTACGATGAAGAAGACGTTGATGAAGGTCCACAACCTGATCCTACTCTCGAACAAGGTGTCCCGTTGCCAGTCAGATTACATAATCAGTTTCCAGCCGAATTGGTATCGGTTCCTTTAGAAGATATTGATCCGTATTATCATAATCAAAGAGTAAGTTTTGATTTTTGGATTTTTTTAAAAGTACGTAGAGAGTTGACCTTTTGGCGTCAAAAGTCATCTACATAATTCATAATTCCGTCTGTCGAATATTTTTTTTTTTTTTTTGTGTTTGGAAAATTATACAGGTGTATTAATGACGAGCTTTTTCGATGTGGCTGGTTTGGGAGTTCGCGTGTTATTAAAATCGATTTCATATTTGATGATTGTTTCATATCCGTACCCCCCGAAAGTAGTAAAGGCAATTAATTATTTTTAATTTTCCCGAAAAGGAAATTCACATTCGCATAAAATATTCGCCCTAATGTCGACGTATTAAATTTTAAATAGTTTATTCGATTTTTTTTTTTTAAATAACGCGGATCATAAATGAAATATTTTTTTTACGATTTTATTGCGTAGAAGGAATAAAAAAAAGGACGTGGGTGGTTGGATTTTATTTACTGCCAGTGTTGGGGGAAACCAACCCCTTCAAAAGTCAGAATATACGGCGAATTATTTGTCGAAGATTATTTGAGCCGGGTTTCGAGTGTATTGGTTTTGTATCGTTTGTATTTCTCGCGAAATTTATTTTATCGATTTTTTCTTTCGAAATTTCTTTCAACGGATTATTATTTTAAAAAATACTTTTTTTTGAATTTTTTTTTATTAAAATTGATTTAAAATTTCTTCTTATTATTCACGTTTCAGAATATTTCTTCAAATCAAAATTTATTTTTTTCGAAAATAATTTCTAGTTGAGTAAAAGGGGTACGTTGAAACTGGAAATTCACCAATTCAACTTTGATGATGACGTACTCCGTCAGTAAATCATTCGATTTGTACACAATTTTTTCTAGAAGCACTTCAAAGAATATCCAACAAATCTATTATTTTTTTAAACAAAATTTCAAGTTTGACTGAAAGTAATTTGTTGTCTCTTGTAATTTGTACAATTTTTAAAAGAATTTTTTACATTATACAGATTTTAGCTGCGGATAAAAAATTATAATACAAAAACTGAAAACTGTAGAAGCGGAACAAAGGGTGGGCCTGGGGGTCAGGCTCTTTTAAAAAATTTTTGGCTCACCCAATTTTTTCTCAAAAAAAAAAAAAAAAAAGGAGAAGGTAAAATTACTTACAATCTTAAAAAAACAAACAATGAAAAAATTGAAAAATCAAAATCAGAACAGCAAAATGCAGTAAATTTCTTTCTCTATTCCTAATCTCCATCCAAAGACGACTTCATTTCACCCCCTTTCTCCTCCGTGACAAAATTATTAATAATAACTGGCCCCCCTCCCTGGGTACTCGACCTTTTTGTGCCCACCTAAAAAAATCCTATATAGTTCCACCGAAATTGAAACTGAAAAAAAAAATCAAAACTGAAACGAACTGGAACTGAAATTATACTGAAATAGGGAAAACTGGTAATTGAAAACTGAAACTTAAACAACTGAATTATTTCACTTTTACCAACACTGATTTTTTTTCTTCAAAATTATTCTTAGAAATTTTTTTAAAACGATTAGGTATTTTATTACTTCAATATTTTGAAAAAATTTCATGGGAATTGATTTTTTTTTTGATTTTTCTTGCTCGAGAATTTTTTGTATGTTTTTTAAAATAAAAATCACTTTTTTTTAAATCAAGTATTGTTTTTTGGGAATAATTTCTACGGCTAACATAAGTTGAATTTTCTCAGAACCAATTTTGAATCAGAATTTATGTGAAGAATTTTCATTCAAATTTTTCTCTCAATTTTTCCTTGAAACATTTTTTTTAAAAATGTCTTTTTTTGTTTCATAAAATATTCATAAAATTCAAAGTAATTTTTCTCATTCTCGTTTGAAACATTTTTTTTTCAATTTAAATTTTCTATTCAATTTTTTGAGTTGTTTTAATTAATATTTATCTTGAATTTCAAATTTAGTTATGTTACAGTTTTTTTTTCAAAACAAAATTCAATTTTAAATTTTTTATCTTCAAATTTTTCTCCTTTGTTTTCTTCAACTTTTTTTTGTAATTATAAAATTTAAATCCATTATCCCATTTTTAAAGTTACTATTTTTCACCAAAATTTATTTTAAATTTTTTATACTTACCTATTGAAATTTTTTCCCTTACCTATTTTTCTTAAACTTTTTTTTGCATTTAAAAAAATAATAATTTCTTATTCAATTTTTCAAGTTATTATCAAATTTCTCAAGTTTCAAAGCTAGTTTTGTCATTTTGTCATCAAAATTAATTTTAAATTTTTGTCTTTAATTTTTTTAAAGTTTTGTTTTATTTATACCTAAGAATTTTTTCACAGTTTTGTATCAATGTTTTTTTCAATTTTTTTTTTCAAAACTTTTGTCATCAATTTTTTTTAAAGTTTAGTTTCTTGCTAGGTAGAAAAAAGTAGGTAAGTAGGTATTTTAAAAATTTTCTGAAATCTTTTTTTTTCATACCTATTTTGTTTTTTGGGCGAAGGGGCGATTATAGGTCATATAAAATACTCCTGACATCATTTCCCTTTAGTGTATCTACATACTTATTATTTTGAACTTGATCCAAGAAACACATTTTTAAAAAAATCATATTTCCTCCAAAACACCTTATACCATTCGAGGAATTATTGATAGGATTTAAAAAAAAAACAAAAAAAAAAACAACATCTTTTTAAAAAACGTAAAATTTACAAAAGTAATCCGTTGCAGAAAAGTTCGCCTGTAGGCTGTAACGTAAAAGCTAGCATACCTTTTATTTTATCGACCTATTTCATTCTTGAATCATGTACAAAGTGAATTTTATTTTGCTTTATCATTCGCGAGGAAAACTTCTCTAAATGGATAGATGGCTGCTTGGTTTTCAGCTGGCGGTAATTGATTGTCTCGATGGAGACACAGTCTCCGAGATTAGAATATTGTAATCCTTCTTGTTTACCGAAGGATTCGTTTGAAAGTTGATACCATATGTTTTACATGCGTTTCAAATGGGGATTTAGGTCAATGGGAAAATTATACGAGGCATGTATGGTCACAGACTGGTGTGGTGTGGGTCAAAATATTTATTGGGTATTTAATTCTATTCTTACTTGTTCGGAATGAGTTTATGTTGATCTCGGATTGAATGATTTAATAGATTTGGTGAAGAGAAAAAAAGTTGGTAGTCAATTTTCATCGTACAATTTATTCCGGAGCATATTAGATGTTTACTTTTATCAAAATTGTTCGTTTTGTGATGGTAAAAATGTATCTGCGCGCGCAGCCTCTTTCCACAACCAGTTTTTGGGACAAATGTTGCACTGGAACATGTGGATGCGCGCGCAGGTTCTCATTATAACCGGTTTTTATAACGTTTGAGGAAGCTAAACGTTTCGTTTTAAATTATCTGCGCCTTCAGATTCGATTGTTGAGATGAATTTTAAATTTTTTAATGCATTTGTAACGTGGGTAAATAATTCTTAAATGGTAATGTAAAAAAAATATTTTGCCAAATTTTCTCTCCATTTGCCTCACATTGGTAATTTTATTGTCCACTATGTGCCTTTGATGATATAAATGCAGTTCTATAAAAACATTCAGACCTTTTCGCATTCTTTTCTACGACCTATTTTCGATTTCCAAGCTAACAAAGAGGTTAAATCACAATTTAAGGATAAATGAACGTTAACGTGGTCATAGTGAACGAGGCTATCAATAACGACACCCATTAACCTTTGAGAATTCTTCGACGTGCTGAAGAGATTTATGGTTCAACGTGAAACTCGAGATGATAGGAATAAGATACTGATAATTTGATAGACGTTTAATTAACTAAATTTTGATTCCATTCTGAATGAAATTATCGGTATATGAGAACAGAGTGAGACACTATTGTTATATTAGATGTTTCTTGCTAAACTCACAATAAAAAAGTAACGAGAAAATATAAAAGACAAATCGAATCAAATTACCAGTGAGTATACTTCGAAAGAAATTACTCGGATGTTGTTTCAAAGCAGAGCAATTGTTCCATGGTTTCTAGTTTCTCGGATTATGTAAGATATCGGCGAGGAAAAGAGCTTAGTAATCGAAACCCCATATAACTCTTTTTATACCCAGGTACCTACATCTTTTTAATGTTCATTTTGCGATCATTAAACTCCCTCCGAAAGATTATAAAACAATGAACACGGTTTAGATTTCGGGATTGGTTTTGTAATGTGACATACTTATGTATAAAACTGAGAAAATAAAATTTCACTTTTTAAAAATTAACATCACCCATGCCAACACTTTCTCCCTTATTCGACGTATTTTATGGTCGCATTCTCGTTGTATTTTTTTCCCCTAATTCCATCGCATTATTTATTCCACGTACAGGTTCAGTGTCCCCGAAATACGATAGACCGACTCTCCGAAACGCCTATTTTCCCCAGCGTAGTCGGAAATCTCATGTCGAATCGTGGTTCTGGGCTATTTGTGTCGAGTGCCGCGATAAAAACACCGAAAAATTTATATGTCGCGGTGATGGCGCTGAATATTTTATAAAAAGGGAGAACTTACGTTTGATTTTAGTGCCTCGCTAATATATTATTTTGTGATGCTGGTTTGGAAATTTAGTACTTATATTAATCAAATATTTATCCTCAAAATGACCTTTTTCTGTTCAAGTTCGGGTTTTGGTTTTGAGGTTGATGGAATGATGAATGGGAAGGTTAATTCGAACGAATAAATGAATTCTGAGATTAAAATTCAATTTTGAACAAATTCTTTGATTTTTTTACCCCTTAATCGACAAAAATGTATAATCAACAATTCATTTATGAATTTTAATTTTATGTCATGGAATTAGCCCAGTGCAATTGGACTAAAAAAGTGATTCAAGCCACATTTTAGATTATCAAAGATTTTTTGATTTTAAAATGTTCCTTTCGGTGTCCTGACTAACCACCAAAAAGTCCCCTAACCTCACCCTTCGGGAACTTTCCCAAATGTGGACCCAAAGTGACCCCCTCGTCGTTTTTCATTTATAACCCTGCAAATTTGCGTTTAAATAAAAAAATTATAATAACTGAAATTAAACTACATAAAATTTGCAACAAAAAAAGTTCATATAAATTTTTTCGAAAAAGTGAACGGGTGGTGCAAAAATGCGCCGATCAAAATATATACAAGGTGGAAAAAACAAAGATTGTCCCCATTTTCGCGATTAGGGTACAATTTCAGATGGGACCTTATATGTATATGCTAATGAGAACACACCCAGAAAAAACTTTAACCCCCTTCCCTGAAGCGTCCAAAATGTGGACATCTGTGAGCCCCCCTTTTAAAGAAATGTCAAAAACTTTTCTACCGTTTCGAAAATCAAAAAAAAGTTCAAATAAACGTTGAAGAGCGTAAAATTTCCCTACAAAACCTTTATTTTTATTTTTTCCACAAGTTAACGGGTGGTGCAAAAACGGCCATCCGCTGCATATACAGGGTCCCAAAAAAATTGAATGTCGTTAATTTCAGCGAATACGACACAGTTAAAGAGCGACGGTTACATTAGGTTAGGTTTGGATGAAATAAAAAAACGTAGAAAATTTTCAATAAATTCGATTTTTTAGTCATTTTGTCAGATAGTTATTCTGAAAGTTGGAATTTTTTTAGAAATTTTATGACTTTTAGACATTTTCTGGACATTTTTTCAGACATTCTGAAACTTGGAATTTTTTTAGAAATTTTATACCATTTTAATTTTTACATTCCCATGGTAACTATTATTTTATTTTATTTTAACTTTATATTATAATAGACTTTATTCATTTTTAAATTTCCATGAGTTTAATTATATTAGGCTTTTTGATTTTCAAATTTCCATGGAAATTAATATTTACTTATGATTTTTTGACATTTTGTCGCATAATAATTTTTTTCAATTTTTACATTTTCCATGGAAATTTTAGTTTTCAATATTTTATTGGACTTTTATAATTTTTGTATTTTCATGGAAATTATATTTCATCATTTTAAATTTTATGACTTCTAGACATTTTGTCAGACATTGTAGTCTTCATTTTTTTAAAATTCTGTTGACTTTTAGACATTTTATCAGACATTCTGATTTTATTATTTTTTTTTTTTTAACTTTATTTTAATAGACTTTATTCATTTTTAAATTTCCATGGAAATTAATTTTCACGACTTTTAGACATTTTGTTACAGAGTAAAAGCATACAGGCATATTTTTACCAATTTTTTGTTTTCTTTTATTCGAGAATTTTCCCTCCAAAAAATTTGTCGAGATTTCTTCAAATTTTGATTTCAATAACTTTTTTGATTTTTTTTTCAGGTGATCGGACGATTTTCTGAGAGAATTCGTAAAAAAAAAAGTTATTCTGCAAAATACTTTTTCAAAGATATTTATTCAAAAATTGAAAAAATTCTTAGAATGGTTTGAGAGTAGTTCTTTGCTCTTCTGTGAAGTATTCAAGGGAATAGCATTTATTCCATTTTTTAAACCAAAAATTTGGATAAAAAAACCAAAAGGACAAAAAATGATAATATTGACAAATCAGTGAAAAAGATGACAAAAAATTGGAAATAAAAAGGGCTACTAATGCTACTATTTCAGCGCTTGGTATATTACTTAACTACAGTGGTCTCGATGCCGGACGTCTTTCAATAAAAATAAAATTATCTATCTATCTATCTAGGGTGTTCCTCGAATGATGTAGGAAAATGCACAGGGTGATTAAGCAACCCATAAGGAACAAAAAATTTCATATACACATGGTGGCTATCTCGAAAATTGAAGGGGCAGATGAATTGAAAATTGAGGGAAAAAATTTTCTGATCAAGTATCTGAGTAGTACTCAAAAAAATAAACATTTTTTATTCTAGACATTTTTTGCCTAACTTTGAAAATGAAGCAGCTACGGTCCGCTACAGAACTTGGAAAATTGAAATCTCCGAAGTTCGAGGCTCCGTAGCTCCTTCATTTTCTAAGATAGGCAAAAAATGTCGAGAATAAAAAATGTTTATTTTTTTAAGTACTACTCAGATACTTGATCAGAAAATTTTTTCCCTCAATTTTCAATTCCTCTCTCCTCTGCCCCTTCAATTTTCGAGATAGGCACCATGTGTATATGAAATTTTTTGTTCCTTATGGGTTGCCTAATCACCCTGTGGATTTTCCTACATCGCTCGAGGAACTCCCTTATTTACATATTTTTTAATTTTTGCTCCTAAAAGTACAAAAGTTATGCAAATTTTTTTACCATGGTGCATAATAAGTTGCCTAACCTTTTTAAATTCAGGTGCATTTTTCTCGTGCAAATGGGGTTATATGCTGGATATAGATTTCAAAATATTTTCGCTCGTTAAATCAAACTGCAGGTGTTTTCAAACAATATTTCATTTCCTTATTAAAATTAACCCTTTTGAAATTTCGATAAATTAATTCAATTTGATTCCCTCGTTTAACATTGAAAATTCGTTAAACTAATTCAATATGATTTCCTCGTTAAAAAACAAACGAATGAATTTTGATTACATCAACAAAACACCGAGCCCGTTGGTTGGGTAAATTTTTGCTTAATAAACAAACACACACACATGAGTCAAGCTGTACTCGAAGGATTAATTGAATTTGGCGAAGACGGTATCAATGTTTTTAATCCGTGTTTTTAATCGAAATAAAATATTTGAACCGATTCTCACGACGAAATTTGAAAAAGCTCGGTACATTTTATGAGCAAACAAAGGCAAGAAAAATTAACCATCTTGTTTCTTTCGTAGCGGAGAAATTTATTACGATGCCGCGTGTAGGTGAATTTTTTATGGAATAAGCTTCTTGAGTTTTTTCCGAGCTCGCATTTCTTTTATTTTTTTTGCACCGAGTTGAAAATCGCACCTTTGCGAGAATATATTTCTGGGACGTTTCAGCGTGGGACTTTCTGACCCCGGAAAAATACAATATACCGGATTAGTTTAGTTTTAAAATCACGGTAGCGTATTTCGCATTCGGTGGCCTATGAAAATGCCACTTAATACGATCAAGTCTATGTTGTTAATTTATGTAACGAGATGTAAATATTTTAAAATCATAAATGGCCCTTTTCAATTTCACCTTAGACGATAATTCGTGTGACGTTTATCGATTTTAAAAGCTTTTTAAATAGGAGGTGGGGTCGCGTTTGTGGAAAAGAGTTATTTTTACATTCAATTTATTTTTAGGATGTATTTAATGGTTGTTCTGACGTTGGTGAATTTTTTTTCCCGTTCTAAAAGTTAAAACTAATTGCTGATTTTTTTCTTGGTGTGTTTTTCTGTTACAGACTTTCGTAGTCATAAGTAAAGGTAAAGATATATTCAGGTTCAGTGCTACAAACGCTCTGTGGGCATTGGATCCGTTTAATCCTATCAGAAGAGTCGCCATCAATGTATTAGTACATCCTTTATTTTCCATTATTATCATCATGACCATTTTAACAAATTGTGTGCTCATGGCGGTGCCGCCAAATCCAACCATCGAGTCGACCGAGTAAGTATTGAGAGCCTGAGATCATTTATGATACCAGAGCTGTACAAAGCATATGAAAAAATGTCCAATTTATTGCGGGGTGATTCGAAACAGATGATTGGTTCCTTCAAAAATACACTTATGCAACTCTTTCGACGTCTCTACGTTGAATAAAATGCCTAATTAGTGATCTGAAGGAGCCTCAGATACCTGCCGAATCACCCTGCATATTTTCCAATCGATATTATAACAAATTATGTGTACTTTTGCAGAGTTATTTTTACGAGTATTTATACATTCGAATCTGCAGTGAAAGTAATGGCCCGAGGTTTTATATTAGAGAATTTCACATACCTTAGAGACGCTTGGAATTGGCTAGATTTTGTTGTAATTACATTAGCGTGAGTAGAACATTAGTTATTAGTCGATAGATCTTATATTAGAGATATTAGTGACATTCAATTTAATTTCCTCATTTAGAGAGATTTTCCATCCTAATAGATGTTAATATTTTAGATGATTTAGTTAGAGGATTCTCCCCCTCCAGATTTTTTTTTGGGTACTCGTACCAATGCCTTATATTAGGTTCTTTTTTCAAGGTTAATGTCGTAGCAAGGCGGAAAATTGTACCGCTTATAGACGCCATTCGGCGCTAGATTAAACTAGTCTCGAGAATTAATGTTGTGTAAGGAAAACAGCCTTGTTCGGCAAAGATATGGTGTAAATGTTAGATTTTAGGCATGTGCTGACTGCTGACCTTGGACTCTGGCGAAAGTTTTCCACGTTTTTACCAAATGTTTCAACTTTTTCCTCGTTCGGTTCGGTTTCTTCGTTTTTTTGTTGAGGTTTTTAATCAATTTCGAAGATAGTCGGGTTTGATGTTCTTTTTTTTTTACATGGTTATTTTTTGGGTGTAATTTAATTTTAAAAATGTAGCATGTCGGGATTTCGCTTATGGCGGTGTTGAAATTGAGAAAGATTGGGTTATTAAAGGATGATGCCTGTAGTTTTGTTAGGTATAGGCAACCGAAACTACGTAAATGTGTAAATATCAAAATATGATATCCTGTTTCCTTCATAAATATAGGTAGAGAACCAAATTATAACCTGTGTGTTTGTGATATTTAGACAGTTCTAGTGTTCTAGTGATGTATGTGAATAGCAAGTTGCCTAGTCGAGGTAGTAGAAATTTAATTATAGATTATTTTCTTTCATTTAGAATTAAATTTTTTTTTAGAAAATCCTGCTTCTAAAAATATCAAAGAAAACTCATTTATTCATGAATATTTGAAGAATTGAAAAAATGACTCTAAATAAACTGAAAAAAAATAATTTAAAAAATAACATTTATGCAAAATTCAAAAAAGGCATTATTTTCAAAAGATTTTTGAAAAAATAATTTTTAAAAATATCAAAAAAATCATTTTTTAGAATCATGTTTTTAAAAAAAATAGGTAGTACATTGGCTCAAAAAATAAAACAGAATACATTTTAAATAAAGATGAATTTTGATGCTAGATTTCAAAGAAGTAGGTATAGTCACCAAAAAATTAGATGTTAAAAATTAGTTATAGAAGTTTTTCCAAAAAAAGGAAGCATAACTTAAATTATTTTTGAAAACATTTGAAGAAAAGTTCATGGATTTTTTTTTGTAATAGACGAGGAAAATTTCTGAACATTTGGAATAAAAAAATTTAATAGGCCTAAACACAGAGAAGTTGATTTTGAAAAGGCCAATTTTTTCACAAAATTTAAAAAATGCTTCAATAGGAAAAATATTCTTAATGATTTCTGTTTCAATTTTTTTTTTTTTTTTTTTTTGGTTTAGTTGTAAAAAATTTTCTTAAAGTTGTAAATAAGTAATTATGATAAAAAAAAAAAAAATTAAAAAACAGGTTCAAATTTCCATAAATGATTTTTTTTTAAATAAGTAATTAATAATTGTCAAATAAAAAATATTGATAAATTATTTTTAGAAATTTTTTGAAAAATAATTTATGAAGAAGTAGGAAAAAAATGCCTAATTTTTTAGAAAGCACGATAATTCTGTGAAAAAATTAAAAAATAATTCTGAATAAATTCAAAAAAAAAAAAAAAAAATGATTGAAAAATTTGTTATTTTCTTTTACAAAATTTGGAAAGATTTTTTTTTTAAATATAGGTAAGAAATTATTTTTAAAAACGAGTAAAAAATTAATCTAATTTCCGTGTACTTTTTTTTTTTTTTGAAAAAAGTTATGATTTTTTAAAACGATATTAAGGAAGTTTGTTTGAATCCAAATTTTTTCAGAAAAATAAAAAAATTGAAAACATTGTCCGTTCTTTAGCCCATAGTTATTAATATTAGGGGATCGAAGAGCATTTAAAATGTTCCAGTACTGAAGATCCAACTCCATTCATCAATATTTTTTCGATAAAAATACATTTTTAGAATCATTTTAAATTCAACTTCCTATTTTTTTTTTTTTTTTTTTTTTCATCTATCAAATAAGTATTTTCAAAAACAGTTTCCTAAAAATTTTATAATTTTTTAAAAATGAATTCTAAAAAAATACATAAAGAATTTATTTGATAACATTTTTTTATCCCAAAAAATTATTATGTGTATACGTATAGCCTACCTACAAGTAATTTTCATCAAATCATCTATATATATTTTTTTTTTTTTTGAGTTTATTCAAAATGATTTTTTTTTAAATATTTTCAAAAACAGTCTACTAAAAATTTCTATTTTTTCCCTTTATTTTATAATTTTTCCTCGTTAAAGAAAACGAATCAAAATGAATTTTAAAAACAAAAATTTAAAAACAGTTTTTTTTCAAAGAATTGTGTATACTCACAAGACGTAATCTTTTTTCAAACTCAATTTTTTGAGTTTTTTCAGAATGATTTCTTAAAGCCAATTTCTCAAACTATGTTCAAAAATTAATTCAATTTTTTTTTCAAAAAAAAAATTCAACATTACTAAAAAATATTTTTTTTATCCTTAAAACAATTATCAAGAATTTTTTATGAAAATTTTTTTAATCTAATTTTCCAAATTTATGTTCAAAATTTTTTTTTTTTTTTCAAAAAAATTTCAACATTACAATTTTTTTTTCAACCTTAAAACAATTTATCAAAATCTTTTTTGAAAAAAATTCTTCAATATGTCTCGTAGAACTTGTTGTTGATTTCAAAAGGTACCATAAAAATTATGCCTATCCACAGTATTGAAGAATTTGTAATCTATGAAAAAAAATACATCGAATTTTGACACAATTCGTCCCTTCAAATCTCATATTCGACAAACATATCTTCTCTCATACGTTCAAATTACAGCATCGTCTGAGGAAAATCTGCAAATTGGAGGACACACAGTATATTGCCACTTAAAATTTTCTTTGTTTTCAGTTTGCAATTTTACGGATCCCTTTTTAAATTGGAAATTTTTCACGACAGAGCTGATAAAAAAAATTGTGCATGCAAAAAACGTACGTGCATTTATTTCGTTAGGAAATGTAAAATTGTTCTGTGAGGCTATTGGGTGTGGTGGAGAGAGCAGAGGAGAAGAATCGATAGCATATATTTGGCTCATCTTTAGCATCGATATTTTATTCCATTTTCGATGAAATCCCATTTCATTGTCGTTATAATATCCTGAAATTTTGACATTATGTTAAAATTTCACTTTACAAAATTACTTTCAGGTAACGTTTCCGATGTGGGAAAAAAATCCATTAAATATATCTATATAATTATCTATTATGATGTCGAATGTGTGCACGACAACGAGAAAGTAATTTTATTATAATAACAAGTTTATTTTCGATGAATTTTCAAAACCTATTCGATGTTGAGGGGTTCTTGTCAAAAGCAATACCCTTAGATCAAGATTTTTTTCTCTCGGTATTTCATTAAATTTTGATACTTACATCGTGAATTTTTTTTTCTTCAAAAAAACGAGAAACTAATACTCCAGACTAAAATGAAATATCTAAAACGTAGTTTCACAGGGAAGAGAAAAAGATCACGACGAGTGGGAATTTTAATATGAGCGAATATTTTGTTATTTTTTCTCCGCATGTTGGGTAAAGGCAACCAAAGTTTACCTTCAAAAGATTAAAAATTCAGGCGAAAGAGATAAAAACGTTGATGGAACAGAGTAAGAAGTGATGAAAAAATGCCTCTAATTGAGAGAAAAAAATTCTACAGCTCTTGAATTAAATGAATAAATTTTCGTAATTTCTTTTGTACTGGAAAATTAGTCGATAATGGTGCATTCGAGTATTTTAAAAGTTTTCCCCTCGCCTCTTCTAGCTTCACCTGAACTTTTGTAAATACTTTGAATACAGATTCGCTCGTTATTTTATCGTCGAAAGGATTCGAATAATTAGTATTCGAATTGATTTTCTCTTTTATTTATTTTACGTAGGTATTTTTCTCGTATTACGTATACGATGTAGCGAATAAGTCGAGTTCAAAGGTCGTTACTTCGATTTGGGAAGTTTTCAACGTTGCATAAAAATTAAGTATGAAAGAATAAACGACCGTTTTTAACGATATTTTGAAATTATTTCAGTTATTTTACTATGGGAATAGAACTTGGAAATTTGGCAGTTTTAAGAACGTTCCGTGTCTTGAGAGCATTGAAGACTGTAGCTATTGTGCCAGGTAAATTTTAAACGTTTACGTGTTACTGGTATGTTCTAGAGGTAGTTTTATGCTTTGGTAAATTTTTTCTTTATCGCGGTATGTCGACAATCAATCAAAAAAGTAGCAATACTTTTGTGTTGAAAATTTTTACCAACAGTGTAGTTCATCGCGTTTAACGAAACATTTTATAATTTGAAAAAGTTTTTGAGTTTTACAAGATTTCGTTGGGGTTGTAATTAAAATTTGTGTTTTAATAAATCATTTTATACTTTGGATGAAAAAATGTACAAATAACAAGAAATTTTTGAAACAATTTTTTAAAAAGACTCAAATAAAATTGAAAAGGAATTGTTTCTAAATTTTTTCAAGAAAAAAAGCTTCAATTTTTAATAATTTTTTTTTCTTAAAATTTTTAAAGAAAAAAAATTACCAAAAATTGAAGCGTTTTTTCTTGAAAAAAATTTTACAAATCAAAAAAAGTGTTTTTGTTCATTTTTTTAAAAAACTTCAAATACCAAATAATTTTTAATTAAAAAAAAAAAAATTACCAAAAATTGAAGCTTTTTTTCTTGAAAAAATTTCAAGAAACATTTTTCAACAAAGTTAAATAAGTACAATACTTAGAATAGAACTTTAAAAATTTGTAAAAAATTGAGTTGGAAGAAATTAAAGAATTATTTTTTGAAAAAGTCGAGGTCAGGCCCTCTAAAAAATATGATTTGTTTGGTGTAAAATCAACTCCCTAAAAAATTTTCTTTCAGAAAAATATTTCAAGTGGTGGTGCAGAGCTCCTTTTATTGAGAAAAAAAAAATTCAAAAAATTGGAACTGAATTTTTAAAAAAAAATTTCTTAACAAAATGGTAAATTTCAGATTATTTAATACTTCCCTACTATTTTTTGTACAGGACTGAAAACCATCGTCGGTGCAGTTATCGAATCAGTGAAAAATCTCAGGGATGTAATTATTTTAACCATGTTCTCGTTGAGTGTGTTCGCCTTGATGGGATTACAACTTTATATGGGCGTTCTGACTCAAAAATGTATACTGAGATTTCCCGACGATGGTTCATACGGTAATTTAACGGAAGAATCTTGGTTTCGATGGTGTTCAAATGAATGTAAGTTGTGCTTATGACTGATTCAGATTCGTTCATCGTCGATAACTCGAGTAATATAATTATATTTTTTAAATTCTAGCGCATTGGGTTGGCGAACCCAATAATTATCAGCTTTGTGGAAATGCCAGTGGAGCCGGGTAAGTGGTTGTGAATTTGATATGTCGATTTTTTCAAATGTGGGAAAATTAATTTCTACATTTTTGTGCAGGCAATGTCCTCCAGATTACGTTTGTATGGCTGGATTTGGTACTAATCCGAATTATGGTTATACCAGCTTCGATACATTCGGTTGGGCTTTGCTATCGGCTTTCAGGCTTATGACGCAAGATTATTGGGAGAATCTATATCAACAAGTGAGTATCGGCAGGAATCTGCATCCCATTTCCACAAAAGAGTAGACGAGACATCGATTAATTCTTTTGATTTTTTTTGCAACAGGTTTTAAGAGTTATGGGTCCATATCACATGTCATTTTTTATAATTATCATATTTCTCGGTTCGTTTTATCTCGTGAATTTGATCCTGGCCATTGTAGCGATGTCGTACGATGAATTACAAAAGAAAGCCGAAGAAGAAGAGGCAGCTGAAGAGGAAGCTATTCGAGTAAGTGCTTAATTGCTTATTATAGATTTAATCGAAAATACGATACTTTGAGGTGAAGCTCGATTTTTTCCGGAAGCAATGGCGGATTGAAAAATTTCAATGTTGAATGTATAAAAATTATTTTTTCCCAAAATAATTGAAAGTTTTCAATTTTTTTAAAATTTACTCAAAAGATTTAAATTTTTTTGTTGAAAAATTTTGTAATTTCAAAAAAAATGAAAGATCCTTTCCTATATATATAAAAAAAGAAAAAAAATAGTATTTTTTCTGCAAAAAACTTACTTAGGTACCTATAGATTTTCCTTCCGCAAAAATTTGAAAAAATGAATATTAAAATTGAAAAATGAGAAATTTTCTTAAATTTTTTTTTCTTATAATTATACAAAATATTGAGATTTTTTTCTTCAAAAATTAAAAAAAAAATTTTTTACCCAATAAAAATTTAGAAATTTTCATATTACCTAATCAAGGTTTAAATTTCTTTCTAAAAAATTGAACTTTTTTCATCTTTTTTTCAATAGAGACAAAAAAATGTAGTTTTTTTACATTTTTTTTTTCTTACAAAATATTGAGATTTTTTCTACAATTTAAAAAAAAAATAGTTTCCAAAAAATTAAAAAATTTCATATCTCATAAAAATTGACTCTCTAAAAATTTAACTAATACCTTTTTCTCAAAAAAATTAGGTACCTAACTTTTTTACAGAAAAAAATGAAAAGTTTTTTCTACAAAAATTTGTGAAAAAAATTGGTAGGTAATATTCCAAAAAAAAAATAAAAAATAAAAATCATAATTTTCTTCTCCAATGATTTTAAAAATATTTTTCCTCTAAAAAAATTGAGAGATTTTCCTCCCCCTCTCCCCCCAATAATATGTTTATTAATTTAGAATTTTTTTGTTGAAAAAATTAGGATTTTTTCTCTCTAATAAATGAAATTTAGTTTTTTTTTGCAAAAATTAAAAACATTTTTTTCCAAAATAAAAAATGAGAAATTTTTCAAATTCTAGAACATTGAAATTTCTTTCCAAAAAATTGGGATATTTTTCTCCCAAATAAACTGAACTGAGAAATTTTTTCACTCCTAAATGATGGAAAGATTTTGTTCTTCAAAAAACTTACTTCGATTAAATAATTTTTTCATTTTATTTCATAAAAAATAATGAGGCATACCTAAAAGTCGAGATTTTTTCTCCAAAAACTTGAGAAATTATTTTTTTTTAAATTGTAAACTAGGTAAGTACTTTTACTTTTTAAAAAATGAGAAATTTCTTAGCTCCCAAAACTTTGAAAGATTTGATGCTCCAAAAAATGTATGTACTTGCTCTAATAATAGTGAAAAAAAAAAATTAAATGGGACCAAAAAAGATCAAGATTTTTTCCCCAAAGACTTGAGAAATAATAATATTTTTTCAAAAAAAAATGTGGAATTTTATTATTCCGAGAAATTGAGAAATTTTTTCATTTCAGAAAAATGAGATTACCAATCCCAAAAAAATCGATGTTTTTTTTTACAAAAATTTGAATGATTTCTGTTTTTATTTTTCTAAAGAAATTGAGAAAATTTTTTACCGTCAAAATATTGAAGGATTTTTTCTATAAAAAAATTACCTGCTCTGGTAGGTACCTACCTATTTTTATTTCATTTTTTTTTCTTCAAAAAAATTAGACAAAAATCACGATTTCATTCTCTAAAAAAATGAGAAGTAGATTTCTTTGTGAAAAACTGAGGGTTTTTTCTTTTTTATCCCAGAAAGTTGAGAAATTCTTTCATTTCAATAATTGAGTGTTTTTTCTCTTCCAAAAAACTGCCCTTCTCAATTTGAATGATTTTTTCTACGAAACAAAAAATAAAATAAAACAGAAATTTTTTCATTACCCAACCATTGAATTATTTTTTTCTCTAAAAACTCGTGAAGTAATCTATTTAAAAAAAATAATTTTCCTACAAAAATATTTTTGGGATTTTTTTTTTCAAAAATAAGAAAAGAAATAAGATTTTTTCGAAATTTTGAAAAACTTTTTCAGTCCAAAAAAATTGAAAGTTTTTCCACAAAAAAAAATTTTAAATGGTTTTCAAAAAAAAATGAAGAGTCTTTGCTCACAAAAATTGGTAAATTTATTTATGCTGACTCCAAAAAAAAGAAGATATTTTTTATTCAAAAAAATTCAGAATTTTTATCTCCAGAAAAAACTACGATTTTAACGACATTTGACTAATTCTGATGAATTTTTCGCAGCAAGCGGAACAGGCTCAAATAGACAGAGACAACAAGAAAGCTGCTCACGACAACAGAGTAGCCGAAAGAGCTGCGGCAGCTGCGGCCGCCGCAGACGCCGCTGCAAATCCTCCCATCGCTAAATCACCATCCGAGTACTCTTGCCACAGCTACGAACTTTTCGTCGGCCAAGAGAAAGGCAACAGTATCGATGACAATAAAGAAAAAATGAGCATACGCTCGGATACGCTCAGCCAAGGAAAACACTCTTTGCAAAGCAATAAAATTCGTAAAGTTAGTGCGGTGAGTGTTCCCAATTTGGAGAAAAATTCGATGCTAGGAAGATGACATGGGCTTATGTGTATTTTCGTAATTTACAGACCAGTTTAAGTCTTCCTGGATCACCATTTAATTTGAGACGAGCTTCACGAGGTAGTCATCAATTCACTCTGCGAAGTAGCAGACCGAGGTTCCCTGCTGCCTCTGACACCAGACCTTTAGTTCTTAATACGTTATTAGATGCTCAAGTGAGTATTACCTATGTCGAACATATGGTATAAATATGGATGAGTCGTTGATTGAGGAAATTTCCCACTTGTTGCAGGATCATTTGCCCTATGTTGATGATTCAACTGCTGCCACACCGATGAGCGAAGACAATGGGACTGTGCTTATGCCATCGTATTTTATGAATCTCGGCACAAGGCATAATTCGTATACGTCTCATACTTCGCGTATTTCGTATACGTCTCATGCCGATTTATTCAAACAACCTTCAGTCCCTACCAAGGAAAGTCAACTCAGGTCCAGATCTGCCAAATATAGCTCTTCGTCCGACTATAAGTTTCTCAGTAAAGAATATGTAAGTGTCTTGAGAAGGTAAAATAGATACCTCGAATTTGAAAAAAATTCGATCACATTTAAAATTGATGGTATTCTTGCAGGACGTCTCGTATACCGAACAAGAAGACCCAACTTCTTCCGATAAACCTAAATGCCAAGAAATCGAAGTACCTCAACAGCCTCTAGTTGATATGAAAGGTATTTGCGATAATTCATAAAAAAAAATCCTAGAACGTGAAGAGGGTGTCTAAGACAAGACTTATGAAAATTACGAAAGTCATTAAATTTGAAAATGGGTCATTAAAGTCATTGAAAAGTCATGAATTTTTCAAAAAAAAGTCATGAATTTTACTGTTTGAAGTCATGAATTTTTGATAATATTAGGTACCCAGGAAAGATTACAAATTCGCTTAAAAGTAAAATTTTTTCAAACTGCTGAATCTTTTCAAAAAAAAACAAAAAAAAAAAACAAATTGTGATTTCTCTGAAGAAGAAAATTAATTTTCTTGAAGAATTTTTTTTGCGAGGGAGAAGAAAATCTCTGTTATTTTGGAAAAAATCCCCATTTCTTGGAATGAAAAAAAAAAACTGAATTTTCTAGAATGGAAAAAAAATGATTTTTTTGATACAAAAAATTTTAAAAATTGTTTTGGAATAAAAAGCATTTTCACGCCACTAGCCTTATTACTAGATAGTTGCTGTGCAAAGCGTTAAAAAAAATTCTCAATTTTTTTGGAGTAAAAAATTTTTTTTTAATTTTTGCGAAAAATTATCATTTAAAAAAAATCAAAAATCTGAATTTTATCGTTTTGAAATTGAATTGAATTTTAAGTAAAAATACTTTTCAAACTCCAGTATAAAATCTTAATTTTTTGGATTTTTTTTTCAATTTTCTGACAAATATAAATATTTTTATATATATTTGGGAGGAGGGTTTCTGTTTTTTTGCAGATAAATTCTCAGTTTTTAGAATAAAAAAAAATTAAAAACGAAGTTTTTGATTCAAAAATTTTTTGAAATTGTTTTTGGAATAAAAAAAATGACTCATTTTTTTTAAAATGGAAAAATCTCATATCTTCTGGAGTATACATTTTTTCGAGGAAATAAATTTCCGGATTTTTTGGAATAAAAAGTATTCAAAAATCTTTTCTTTTTTTTGGGGAAAAATTCGTTTCATTTTCGAAAAAAATGGGATTTCGAACAATAATTTTAAAAATTCTCCTGAAGTAAAAAAAAATCTCAATTTTTGGGGATTAATTTTTTTTTCTTTGGTAGTAAAATAAAAAAATAAAATATTTTTTAAATTTTGGGACATGTTTTTCTGTTGAGAAAGTTGTTGAATTTTTTTTTTAGCTCCTCCAAAGGTTTTACTAACCAGAGTATTTTTTTCAGACGTAATGGTATTAAACGACATCATAGAACAAGCAGCCGGTAGACAGAGTCGTGGCAGCGACATCCAAGGTAATTTATTCACCAATTCATTACACAATTCAAATTCTACCTATATTCGTACATTACACAATTACAAATTCACCTGATAATATTTACCTGATATTTTTCATTCAATTAGCTTCGTATTGGTATCTCCTTCGACAAAGAAATGCGCATTCTCTCTGCCCGAAAAAATCCTTAAATTTATCTAGTGCCATGTAATTGAATTTGCCTTTAGATTCGAAGAAGATAGTTATTAAAATGTAGTAGCCAATACCTATATTTTCAATGCGATTAAATTAAATAGGAGAATTTTTAGCACGCGTCAGCATGTTGAAAAGTATTACCTAATTTTGTCACTCGTGTCGAGCTGAAGAATGCCATTTTTTGTGAGAAAAAAATTTGATGCATGGTTGATGATGACTGGATTTTTTTACAGCATTGCTTTCATTATCCCCTTTAATACTAGGTACCTACATTTTGTCCAGCTGTCTTGAGAATTCATTCATCTAGGCTGTATAATCGTAGAAGTATTATTCGATAGAATGCTTGTAATTTTGTGATTTTTTTGTCATCAGACGAAGAAGAAAAAGAGAATAATTTACGATTTTTTTTAGTTAATTTTTTTAAATAAATAGAGCCAAGTATGTGTTTTCCAGCATTTAAACTTTTTTCTTTAAAAAAAAAATGCTGGAAAACCATATTAAATAAAATTCATTCGAGATTGGTTTTGATTTAAAATTAGTATACTTAGGTATCTATGTTTTAAGTATACCTACCTACCATAGAAAAAAAATAAGGCATTGGTAAGCAATCATTACAAGTTGAAAACAGTCAATCTGTTCCAAAAAACCAAGAACGAGAATGAAATCCAATGGATTTTCTATTGGGCCTGAAGTATGGATTAGTGCACTGATTGTATGCGAATTTACACTTTTGCTTGTAACGATGGTTGTAGTTTGCTTGTTGTTGTACTCGTAGTTTCTTTTTTTAGTACCTTTTTCATCACCTTTTTAGAAGTAGAAATTTGTGGTATTTTATCGAGTGAATAAAGTTAGTGAAAAATTCAAAAATTATAAAATTCTTCGAATAGTTACCTATGTTGTTCGCAAACGATGAATAAGAATCACTTCTCTAACAAATCGTTCACGAACGATTAACGATGAATCGTTTTTTAATTTTTCAAACTAATCATTCGTGAAAAATAACTTTTTCTAAAAAAAAATCGTATTTTTTATTGAACACAGGGATGCGAAACAAATCAAATTTATTATGGGAAAATTGACTTTTTACAGGCACTAATCTAATTTATCAGATTCACTTTATTTAAACGAAATTTTCTGAAAAGTTATCAAAAAACAAAATCTTTAAAAAATTTTGTTTAAAAATTATGTCGAGAAGAATCTCATTCAAAAAACTTTTCATAAAAAATACAAAAAAAATTTTAGTGGAGAAATCTTGGAATTTCAAGTCAATTTTGTTTTTAAATTCTTTGAAATATTGGAAGCAAATAAAACTTAAAAATTCATCCTTTAAAAAATCCTTCCACAAAAATTACCTACTTGAAAGTTTTGTTGAAAATTTTTTTTCTAAAATTTCTTGATAGGTAAGAATTGAGATTTTTTTCATTCAAAAAATTTCTTAAAGAAAATCTCATTATTTTTTTTTTGAAATCCTTTTTTTTGGAAAAATTTTTTCACAAGTTTTTTTAAAATTAATTTTTCTTTTGAACTCTTGAAAAAAAATGTATCTCGAAAAGTTACTTTTGAAGAAATTTCAAAATAAATGCAGATAGGTACTTGAAACTTTGGTTAAAAAACAGAACTTTATTTTCAAAAAATTTTCTTTTCATGAAATTCGTTTTTAAATCTTTAAAAAAATGAGTTTTTTTTTGATATTTTTAGGAATTTAAAAATTTATGCGATATTTTTTCCTTTTTTTTTGAAAATAATTTGATTGGCAATGAGACTTTTTATTCATCTCTTTTTTCTGAAAACTTGGAAAAATTTCTCTTGGAAACATTCTTTAAAAAAAAAAAATTATTTTGAGTTTTGCTAAAAAAAAATCTTCATACCTATATACCTAGATACTTACATAAAATTTGATAAAAATTTCCTTACAAAAAATTTCATTGCAAATCGAATTATTTTCAATTTTTTTTTAATGTCTCGCACAAAACTCTTTTTAAAAATCATAAAAAACACTAAAAATTACTATTTCAAAAATCTTGAAAAAATTCTTCCAAAAAATCAAAATTTCATTTTTTAAAAGTATTATTTCTCGCATGAAACTTTTTTTTGAAAAACTTGAAAAATCAATAAAATCTGGAAAAAATTTTCTTGAAAAAATTCTTGAAAAAAAATTCAAATTTCATTCATCTATTTTTTTTTTTTTTTTTGAAAACTTATCTTTGAAACCTTGGCAAACAATTTCAAAAATCTTAAAAAATATAGCTAGCAGCTAGCTGTATGCGAAATATTTTTTTATTTTTTGAAATTAGTTCGATTGGCAATGAGACTTTTTGTAAGAAGTTTTTTGAATGAGAAAATTTCAATTTTCATCAATAACTTTATGAATTTTATTTTAGAAAAACTCAAAATAAAATTTTAAATTTTTTGGAAGAATTTTTTCAAAATCATTTTTTCAAGATTTTTGAAACTGTTTTCTAGAAATTTGCCTTTGAAATCTTGGAAAAGAATTTGAGAAATATTGAAAATTTTCTGTTGAAAAAATTCTTCCAAAGTAAAATTAAAAATTCCATTCATCTATTTTTTCTGAAAATGTACCTTTGAAATCTTGGAAAATAATTTCAAAAGTCTTGAAAAATTTATTTTGAAAAAATTCTTCAAAAATAATTCAAAATTTTACTTCGAGTTTTGCTGAAAAACCATCAAAAAAATCTTTATAAAATTGCTGATGACATAAATTTAAATTTTCTCTCATTCAAAAAATTTCTTACAAAAAGTCTCATTGCCAATCGAATTATTTTTTTTTTTTAAATTAAAAATTCTCGCATAAAACTCTTTATAAAAATTCTTTAAAAAAAAACTCGAAAAATTACCTACTTCTTTTTTTATTGATTTTAATTAATAAAAAAATTGTTAAAATAATAATGTTTCGTAGAAATAAGTAATTCTTCTTCAGATTTTCTTTAGAAAACTTACCTTTTTAAAACTATTGGAAATCTCGAAATGAAAAAATTATTTTTAAAAGGTTCCTTCAAATCATGTTAAGAACTTTTTAAAAAAAATTTCCAAGTTGGTAAGTATTTCAAACACCGAAATTTTCCCATTAAAACACCCTCCTATAAAAAAATCTCATTGATGAGAAAAAATTTCTACTGGCATAAAAAGCTTCTGAAAAATCCCAAAAGATGTTCCAAAAAAAAAAATTCATCAAATTTTTTTTTGCAAAAATTATTGGAATTTTTTCGTCTTGAAAAAAAGTCCTGCAGATTTTCTTTAAAATTCTCTCATTTGTCTTCAGATTTTTTTTTGGCTTGGAAAAAAATTAAAACTTTGTCATTACTTCTTTGGAAAAAATTGTCCTTCCAAATGAATCATTCGCGAACGATGTATTATTTTTTTTTTTTTTTTTTTTTTTTTTTTAAATAATAATTTGTGAGGATTTTTTTAAAAAATGAATCGTGATTCGTGAATGTCTTCTTTTGTGATTTATTTATGCACATAAATGAATAGTTTTTATTTTTTTTCCTCAAAATTTTTTATCATTTTTTGAAACGTTTGCAAATTAAAAACTTTTTTGGGGAGAATTACCCATATTTTTTCGTTACAAAAATACGAGCAGCACGACTCTTGATTTCTAGAACCCAATTTAAAAAAATGCATTTACCAATGAAAAACAACATTTTTTATTGTAAAATTTCTGTTTTTCTCTCTCTTACGTGAAATAGACAACACTCGTAAATGGCGAGCTCGTTCGTATCATTCTGTTCTGCGACATGAGTATACTTACTGTACAGAACTTTGTGCTGGTCTTACTTATTTTATTCACTCGATAATTTAATTCAGTCACCACGACAGCACTAGTTGGAAAACTTCACGAAATAGTACTCAAGTCGGATTAGTTTTGCTTGAGTAAAACTTTGAAGTATTTGGTTTCTTTTCATTTGTAATGTATATTGAAAAATTTAATCAGGTGAATAGCTTTGAAAATGTTGCAAAAACCTTTACACCGTATTTTTCAGTTTATTTTTAGCATAAAGATAATATTTATTTAAGGGGCTTATAAAAAATATTTTTACTGCGGGTGGATATGTGATGGAGTAAGGGGTAAGCATATGGGATGAATAAATACTTCAAAACTTGGTGTGTACGTCCGAGTGGTCAAAATATAGGTGAAAAAGTTAGATAAAACAATTATTAACTTAGGTATTTAGTATGTTTTTGGATGGTATTATTTAAGACCTAATACCATATTACGGTAGTGAGATGCACCACAATAATAACTTCAGAAATTCAAGACAACTGGAGAGTAACTATGCACCATAATCTGAATTTAGTTTGAAGTGTGTCATTGATGATTTTTTTTTCATAGAAGAGTGTGATGCACTTTTTGGAGGTTGCATGAGAAAGCCAGAGAGGCAGAGTGAGTATGGGTTCGAGAGGGTAGAAAATTTGCATTCTGTAATGTATTATTACTGTGTAATGGTTGTGTTTTAACAATGCCTTTAAATCGGTGGGTGTGTATGGGTTCATACAGTTGCCACAACGTATTACTTCCCGACAGAGGACGACCAAGAAGAGCCTACTACCAGAGAAAGAATGTTCATGTTGTGTATGAAAGGGATAGATTTGTTTTGCGTCTGGGATTGCTGCTGGCTTTGGCTCAAGATCCAGGAAGGAGTCGCGTTCATTGTGTTCGATCCATTTGTCGAGCTTTTTATCACATTGTGCATCGTGGTGAATACCTTGTTCATGGCGTTGGATCATTATAACATGGATAAAGATCTAGAGAAAACGTTGAAGAGTGGCAATTACGTGAGTATAGCTTATTTCTCTATACATAATAATTTTAGCTGATTTTTTTCATTTTGAAAAAATCAGCTATTTGAGTTTGAGGTTGGTTTAAATATTTATTTGAATTTCTGCTTCGGTATAGTTTTTTAGCGCCACTTTTGCCGTCGAAGCTACGTTGAAGTTGATGGCCATGAGTCCGAAGTTTTATTTTCAAGTTGGATGGAATATTTTTGATTTCATTATTGTCGTGTTGTCGTTGGTGGAATTTTGCCTCGAAGGTGTTCAAGGGTTGTCTGTGCTCAGATCTTTCAGATTGGTGAGTATGGTCTTATTTTCAATAAGTCAAGTGATCCACATCCTCTAAATTTTTAATAATACACAATTGTCTTCGGAATTATTCAAAATTTGAGAGATTGGAGAGGCATAATCAATTTTTTTTGTCATAACCAAAATTATTTTCTAAATCTTAATCAACGATTTTTGTTTGAAAATTTTTTCAACTGGGGTTTTAGGTACAGAGAAAGGGATGTTTTCGAAAGGAGTTGAACCCTCGCAGATATTTTTTTTGACATATTCCAGATTCCACGTCTAGCTTCATTACTTTGCGAGTGAATTTATTGGAAAAAAAATATTATTTCAAAAAAAAGTTTTCGAATGAAAAAATTTGTTAAAAATTATCTTTGAGAAAATTTTAAAAAATAAAAAAATAAAGACGAGTAGGTACCTAAAAATAAATTTTAAAAAAATACCTATTTAAATTTGATGTGAGAAAAAAAAAACATTTCATTTTTTGGGAGAAAAAAAATATTTCTTTTTTCGTGAGAAAAAAATATTTCTTTTTTCGTGAGAAAAAAATATTTATTTTTTTCTTCTTGGAAAAAGTTGTTTCTTGTTTTAAAAAAAAATTTTCAATACCTACGTTTTTTTTTTCATTTTAGTTTTTTCCCATCAACTTTAACACAAATTTTGAGATCTCCTCCCCCACTAGCCCAGTAAAACAAAAAA
Organism: Balanococcus diminutus; assembly: GCA_959613365.1. NCBI lineage: Eukaryota > Metazoa > Arthropoda > Insecta > Hemiptera > Pseudococcidae > Balanococcus > Balanococcus diminutus. The sequence continues at coordinate 14,516,016 of OY390718.1, read as the reverse complement.
AAAATGGTGGAACATTCATTTTTGGTTGCATACATTTTTTTACGCTTTTTGATCCAAAATTTTGGCCGAATCATGTCAAAACCACAAATATTTAAAAAATGTTCCAATTGGGTTATATTTTATCAACCCCGTTTTTTGGTGCCTAATTTTAACTTTTTTAATCCAAAAATCAGAAAAATATTTTTCCCTCAAAAAATTGAGATTTAGGTACCTAAAATTTTTAGATATATTTTTTTTTTTTCAAAAAATTGAAGATTTTCCACCATTTTTTCCTCCTAAAATTTTAGGAGTACCTACTTTTACTTCAGAAAAATTAAGAAATTTTTTTCTCTAGAAAATTTAGTGTTTTTTTTCGAATATTTGAGATCATTGGAAAAATTTTCCCTAAAAATGAAATATTTCATTCTATTAAACAGAAAAACAAATTTTTGGCTTCAAAATATTTAGCAATACAGTTAATCATTTTCTCAAAAAAATTGTCAACTTTTTTTTCTAAAAATTAGAGATTTCATCCTAAACAAAACTATATAGAGTTTTGTTCTCCAAATAAATGTAAGATTTTTTCCCTTCAAAAAAATAAATTTTTCTTCATTATTTTTTTTTCTAAAAAAATTGAAAGATTTTTTATCCAACAATTTGAGAAATATTATTTACGTGTATTTCAGAAAAACTGAGAAAATATCTTCTCCAAAAAATTGATTTTTTTTTCAAAAATTGAAAGAATTGTTTCTTCAAAATATTTGTGAATAATCATTTTTCAAAAATGAGTTTCTTTTCAAAAAAAAAAATATATCATTTTCCCATAATTTTTTTCTCAAAATAAGAGATTTCATCCTAAACAAAACCAACCTACACAATAAATGAAAAAAAAAAAAAAAAAACCAACCTAGAGATTTTTTTCTCCAAAAAGTGTTTTTTTTTTTTGTTTCAAAAAAAGAGACATTTTTTTCCTTATTATTTTTTTATTCAAAAATTTGACAAAATATATCTCATCCTAAACAAAACTAAGGTATCTACCTACAGATTTTTTCTCCAAAAAATTTGAAATTCTTTTTTTTTCAAAAAAATAAACTTTTCCTTCATTATTTTTTTCTCCAAAAAATTGAAATATTTTTTTCTCCAAAAAATTGAAATATTTTTTTATACAAAAATATTTCATAAAAACTGAGAAAATCTCTTTTCCAAAAGAATTGCCTTTTTTTCGAAAATTGAAAGAATTTTTCCTTCAAAATATTTGTGAATACCCAATAAAAATTTTAATCTTGAAAAATAAGAGCTTTCTTTTCAAAAAAAAACGAAATAATCATTTTCTCACATTTTTTTTTCTTCTAAAAATAAGAGATTTCATCCTAAACAAAACTAAACTAGAAATATAAGATTTTTTATTCAAAAATTTGAGAAAGAAATATTTTATTTCAAAAAACTGAGAAATTTTCTTCTCCAAAAAATTATTTTCCCTTTTCAAAAATTAAAAAGTTTTTCTCTTTAAAATATTTGAAAATGATTAAAATTTTATTCTCAAAAAATTAGGGCTTTCTTTCTGCAAAATAAAAAGACCTTTTCTTAAAAAATGAAAGTATTTTCTTAAAAAAATTAACAAATTTTTTCTCTAAAAATAATAGATTTCATCTCGAGCATAAAAAAAACTAACCTATCCACAGATTTTGTTCTCCAAAAAATGTAAAATTCTCTTTTGCTTCAACAAAAGAGAAATTTTTTTCTTCGTCATTTTTTTCTCTAAAAAATGGAAGATTTTTTTTATTACAAAATTTGAAAAATATTACCTATTTTAAAAAAACTGAGAAATTTTCTTATCCATTTTTTTTTTCAAAACTTGAATTTCAGAATAGGTATATATATCTAATTAAAATTTTATTTATAAAAATGAAAGCTTTCTTTCTGCAAAATTTTTTTTCAAAAATTAAAAAAAAAATTTTCTTTAAAAATCTGAGAATAATTTTCGAAGTATTTACCTAATACTTCAGAAGAACTGAAAAAATCAGAGCATTTTTTTTCAAATTTTGATAAAATGGAACATGTCTACCTATGAACCGAAACCAATTTTTTTTTATTTTTAACGAACTGGAATGCAGAATTTTTTTTGAGCCTGTTTCGAGCACTGTTTGCTAGGGCAGGCTCTGAAATTGCCCCATAATTCAAACTCGCCTAACCGATTCTACTTATGTTTCAGTTGAGAGTGTTCAAATTGGCGAAATCGTGGCCCACGTTGAATTTACTGATTTCCATCATGGGCCGGACGATTGGTGCGTTGGGTAACTTGACGTTCGTATTGTGTATCATCATATTCATCTTCGCCGTCATGGGTATGCAACTATTTGGCAAGAATTATATAGGTGAGAATATTCATTTTTGTGATATTGAAGCTTTTTTTTGAGACCCTTTTCAAGGTTCTCAGAATGCTGGAAATTTTTTTATTTTGATTGCAATTATAAGATTTTTTTTTTTTTTTTTTTTTTCACAGATAATGTGCATTTCTTTCCTGACCAAACCTTACCGAGGTGGAATTTCACCGATTTCATGCACTCGTTTATGATCGTATTTCGAGTACTGTGCGGAGAATGGATCGAATCCATGTGGGATTGTCTATTAGTAGGCGATGGCGATGTATCCTGTATACCATTTTTTCTAGCTACTGTTGTGATTGGAAACCTTGTGGTTAGTATACGAAACAGCCAAAGCTATTGGAGGAAATGGCTAAATGTGCTAAAAAATGTCTCATTTTACAGGTGCTTAACCTTTTCTTAGCCTTGTTGCTCAGTAACTTCGGCTCGTCTAATTTATCAGCGCCGACAGCTGACAGCGATACTAGCAAAATAGTCGAAGCTTTCGATAGAATAGGTCGTTTTATAAATTGGATCAAAACGTCAATATTCAGATGTCTGAAAGCGATCAGAAATAAAATAACAAATCAGATATCTGTCCAGCAAGCACCGAATGAGCCTTGTATAAATTATAATTGGAATCAAGGTACCTAGATTATCCATTTTGGAGTTCAATACATCTTAATTCCTGACAAATGGTTGATTTTAATTGAAATAATTATGATTACAGCGAATGAAATATTGGCCGATGGAATGTTATTTCATGATAAAAAAGATCAACTCGAAGTTACTATCGGCGAAGGCATGGAATTTACCATTCATGGTGAGTTTGGCAGATTTTCACCATTATTCGATGATTCACTCGTTGAATTTCTAATTAATTTCGATCGGATTATTTTTCAGGCGATATTAGAAGCAGATTAAAAGGAAGACGCTCAATTGTTTGTAATAATATTGGCAATCATAAAGACAATCGTTCCGATATAGAATATATAAAAAATAAATTCGATCACGATAACATAAGGTAATGGAAAAAATCACTAAATATTGCCAGTTTTCCATCCGTTAGATAAATCACCTAATTTTAATTTTTTTCCGCAGTAATAAATCATATGGAAGTCATAAACATCGTACTTATAAAAATGAAAGCCATAAAGGTAGCTACGAAAGTAACCTGCACGGTGAAGAAAAGAAAGATGCAAGTAAGGAAGACGTTGGCCACGAATTAGGTAAGCTTACTCAAACCTACTTAGGTATGTCTTTCAGCTCATTTATATGTATTATGTACTTATAGAATTTAATTATATTAATTTTCTAGATGATGGAGGGGGTGCCGACGACGTGATAGTTGCCGCAGATGGTAAACCTGTCACGAAAATCGAAGCTATAGGCCTAGAGCCGGATTCCGAAGAACTAATGGAGTACCCTGCCGACTGTTTTTCGGACAATTGTTACCGTAGGTTTCCCTTCTTGATGGGAGACGAAGAGTCGCCGTTTTGGCAAGGCTGGGGTAATTTGAGATTGAAGACGTTTCAGTTGATCGAAAATAAATATTTCGAGACGGCCGTTATTACGATGATTTTGCTCAGTAGTTTAGCACTAGTAAGTATCGGATTGAATATAATTCCACATTCCCTCCCTCGATGGAGACCATTCTGGGTCAGTTCAATAACGCTGTTGTGTGTTGTAAAAAATTTGTTTTAAAAATTTTTAAGGATCGAAAAGTGAAAATTTCACGAAGATAGAAAATTTGAAAAAATAAATACCTATTCCTAAAAAAAAAAAAAAAAAAAAAAAAAAGGAAAAAGAGGAAAAATTCAATCAGGATTTAAAAATTTTAAAATATTACAACAATTGAAATAAAATTGTTAAAATTTGAATTCTCACCAAAAATTGCAAAATTTCAGATTAATTTTAGGGTTTGAAAATTTCAAAAAAATTGAAAATTTTAATCCTAAGTAAAATTGAAAAAACTTTTATAAACTTCAAAATAAATTCGTAAATGAAAAATTGTATAAAAACTAAAAATTACTTATCAGCAAATTGAGTAATTTTTTAAAATAATTATAAAATTTTCGATGTTTTGAAAAAAATTAAAACGTTATAAAAAGTGATAAATTTTAAAAATGATAAATTTATTGAAATTCAAAAATTTTACTAAAATAAAAAATATGGAAAAAATTAGAATAATTTTATTCAAAATTTTAAATTTTACTTTGAATGGAAATTTCAAAAATTCTCTTAAGAACGGTAGGAAATCTGAAAACTTTACAAAATTGAAAAATATGTGTAGTTTAAAATTCCTCTAGAAGTGAACATTTTAATAAAGTAGAATTACCTAATTCACGAAAAAATGGAAAATTGGGATTTGAAGTGGTTACCGTAAATGGGGGCTACTTTGAACACTCGTGTTTTAACGCTTTCACGCCCTTTGAGGGTGAAACTATGAACTGTTACCCTGCTTTTTGTTAACACTCGACTTCTAGACACCTGAATGAACACTTCTATTCAGTAATCTGCGATTTCTATCTGCTGTTGGTGGAAATGTGAATTATTTGAATTTGTCGTGGAAATTTCGTTAAACTTAACAGCTGCGCGAACTTTATTCTATAAAATTCAATTTCAATTTTTCGAGGAAAATGATTTTTTTCAATACACTTGGGTATCTCTCCAGCTTCTAATTTCATAGGTTTCGATTTTTTAGGATGCGTTTATCATCCTATAAAAAGTGAAATTTGTAATGGGGCTACTTTGAACACGTTGAACAAAAAACCATAAGATCAGTAATTTGAATCGTACAAGTTGTTTTTATGTAATATTTTGTTTTCAGTTCTACACTGGTACGAAAGCACAACATTTTTTTTTTCTCGAACTTATTGCAAGTATATTAACATAAAGTCCTCAAAAAGCCTAAATTTCATATTTTATTGAAAAAGTGGCTCCAAAGTGGGTAAAAATGTAGCTATTTCGATGAAATTTGATATTTAGAGTCCTTGAGCACCCTCTAATCGATTTATAAAGATTTCAAATTTCTAACTTTGGAAAAAGAGCAATGTTCAAAGTAGCCCCAAAACCGGGGTTACTTTGAACACCCCCTTTAAGTTGAGCTATATATACTTTCAGAGGAGAGTTGGAAAATTTTTTTAAAATGAAGTTGATACGAGAAGCTAGACCCAAAACACAAAACAATGGCGTAAAAACCGTTTTTCTATGATCAGTCTAGCCACAGCAACAGAGGAAAATATACCCCAAAGTGTTCAAAGTAGCCCCCATTTACTGTATGGTTAATTTGAAAAATTCACCAGACTTGTGAATTTTTTCCATTTTTTTTTTTTTTTACATTTACGTATTTTATTTCTATTTTAAAATCAGGATTTTATTTCTATTTTAAAATCAGGATTTTTACGACCATTGGTAAAAATTTTATCAAATTGAAATTCTAATGTGATTTGAAAATTTTATAAAACATATAAAAAATTCTGGATAAAATAAAAAAAATTTATGTACCTACTTAAAAAAGTGAAAAAAATTATTAAAATTTTTGCAAAAGCTGAAAGTACCTATAGATGATTGAATTTTTATTGAAAATTGAAAATTTTACTGTGAAAAAATTGACAAATTTATTAGAATTGAAAAAGATTTTTTTTTTCAAATTTTAGAATAATGAAAATTTTAGCAGATGAAATTTTTGCAATTTCAAACCTAATTTTAATCCTCTCTCAAAAACAGAACCAATAAAAGATTAAAAACTTGCTATAATTAGAATTTTTCATCAAAATTTGGGAAACTTGAAAATTTTACAATGAATAAAAATTTCAAAAATTATAAAAATCGTAAAAAATGCCAAGAAATTTTATAAAAATTGAATAGGTATGGAAAATCAAAACAATTTCATTGTGAATGACATTTTTCTAAAACAAAAATAATAAAATTAAGTAAGTACATAATTAAATGATGTGATTATTAGGTACTATTTTTTTTCAATCAAAATTTTAACAACATAAAAAAAATTTTAAGTAATATTTTTACACAATTCAAAATTTTTATTCGAAAATTTAAAATGAGGAATAATTAAAATTTTTGAACAACAAATTCAAAATTTTACTATGAAGAAAATTTTGAAAATTACCGAAAACTCTTTAAAAAATTTAGAACAATTTTTTTAATTTTATCAGGAATAAAATTTAAAAAAAAATTCAAATTGATAAATTTTCACAAAATTTAAAAAATTTTCTGCGAAAAGAATTTTTCTTAAAAAATTATGAAAATTTACAATATCACGATATATTAAAGTGAGGAACTAATTTTTTTTTAAATACAATAATTTTCATAAAAATGAAAATTTATTGAAAAAATACTGCAAACTTCTAAAATTCTATAAAAATCTCTAATAAGCAATAACAATTGGAATTTTTCACACAAATCAAAAGTTTGGGGCCAATTGAAAATTTTACCTCTGGTACAATTTTATTAATCATTTTACGTAAGTATTTTTTAAATTTCTATGGTTGTTTAAAAGTTTAATTCATAAATTTTACTGTGAATTAAATTTTCTGGAAAAATTACAACAATTTTGAACATTATAAAAATCGAAAAATTATCAAAAAAAATATTCAATACTGGGATTGGAAAATCAAAAAAAAAACTTTATATAATTAACATTTTTATAATATACCTACGAAATGAAAATTTCTTTGAAAATTCTATTAAAATTTAGGAAAAATTAAAAATTAGTAATTTTGACTTATCCAAAAATTTTATGTAAACGTACGTATAGTTATGTGAAATGTGAACGAAAATTTCAAAAATTGCCTTAAATTCTTGAAAACATTGAGAAATCATTGAAATTGAAAAATAATGATGAATTTGCAAATTCTGATAAAATTGACATAATATAGAATGAATATTGAAATATTTACCTAATTTGAAATAATTTTAAAAATTGTTTTTTTTTTAAATTAATTTACAAAAATTTATTTATTTTGCAAAATTAAAAATTAATTTAATTGAGGACTACCTAGTTAAAAATTTGGAAAACTTGAATATTTCACAGCGAATAAAAATTTCAAAAATCAGGCACCTATGTCCTATATCTAAGTTTTAAAAGTGAGAAATTGTAAAAATTAAAAATCGCACCTATTTTTTTAAAAAAAGGCAAAAATTGAATAAAATCGAAATTGTTATTGAAAATTAATTTAAAATTTTACTGTACCTACCTAAATGAAATTTGCCTGAAAATTAGGTAGGTACATAACTTCCATTTTCAAAAAATAAAAAATTGAATAAAAATATTTTTTTGAATTTCTTTGATTGGTTAAAATTTAAAAAAAAATAATTTTTAGATAATTTAAAAATTTTACTGTGAATAATTTTTTTTTGAAAAATTATAAAAATGAACATAACAAAAATCGAAAAATTCATAAAAGTTAAAAATGATTAATAATGAGATTGGAAAATTGAAAAAAAAAACAACTTGATAATCAACATAAAAATTTAAAAAAGAACAAAAAACGAAAAAATATATATATTAGAATTATTTTTTTTAAATTATTGTAAGTGCAAAGAGAATTTTCAATTTACAAAAACTTTTAAGAATTTATAAAAAATCTTTCAAAAACTGAAAAAGTATTGAATTGTCACAGAACATTCTCTCTACTTCCCCCTTCATTCATGGAATACGTATTAAACATTTTCGTAATAATGTTCAATTTTTTCCTTAGGCTTTAGAAGATGTACATTTGCAATCAAGACCAATTTTACAAGATATTTTATACTACATGGATCGAATTTTTACCGTTATATTTTTTATTGAAATGTTAATTAAATGGTTAGCGTTAGGATTTAGGAAATATTTCACGAACGCTTGGTGCTGGTTGGATTTTATCATCGTTATGGTAAGTAATCCTCCATCTGGCATTATAATTATTACAAATATTTTCTTTTCATTTTTTATAATCATTGTAAAAATCAAAAAAGGCGGCATTATACAATATAACCTTTTGAAAAGTACCTATCGCGCGTGGTAAGAGTATTTTAAACGTGTAAATGCGCTTATAAAAAAAGGTTTACTCGAACCAAAACCTACATAGGACCTTTGTGAAAAAGGTTTACCTAAATATTGGAAAATTTTAACCACCGTGTAAATTATAGTTGTCGTTGATAAATTTGGCTGCAATTTGGCTCGGTGCGGCAGACATACCCGCATTCCGATCGATGAGAACGCTCCGAGCACTACGTCCGTTGAGAGCGGTTTCCAGATGGGAGGGAATGAGAGTAAGTAAAGATCTGGAAGGAGCTGAATCTGGTCACATTCTCGGTGTGCGCATTTGCCATGCTCTCTCTCTCCAATCGATGTCGCTCTTCGCTATTATAATCTATAATAAACGTACATTGATAAATGTTTCGTGCCTCGTCGATATACTCTCTCTTCGATAAACTGTCTTCTTGGAATTATTTTTTTTTTTTTACGCCGCAGAAATGGTCCAAAGTCTCCAAATTGGACCTTTTCTACAGATCGCTTTTTTCCATTCTTTGTTTTTTATTTCATCATCTTTATAAATGTGGTTCACTATACACTTGAAAAAAACACACCGCAATGTTTGTGTCGTTCGTTTTGTATGTTTTTTTTTCTCTCTGTTTTTCATGTGTAAAAACAGGTATCGCTAATAAACTTTGTAGCTGCGTTGTGTGGAGCAGGTGGTATTCAAGCGTTCAAAACGATGAGAACATTAAGAGCTTTGAGACCTTTAAGGGCCATGGCTAGAATGCAAGGCATGAGGGTATGTTATCAGCCCCCTATACCCCGTGCACGATTAATGATTTGAATTTTTTTACTCATTCGTATATGTAATTGGAGTATGTTGTATAAACGAGAACCTCATTTTTGATGCTTTTTATTTTATTTATTTTTTTTACGTTAAATTGAAAATTCATAGTAGAAATCATTTTTTTCAAATGTAAAAAGTATTTTTTTTGTCAATCGTATTTAGTATCGAACGTATCTAATTTACATATACTCGATTCAAAGCATCGAAAAATTACGCTATTGAGAATGTACCCGTAGAAGTAGTTGGAAATTTACCTCTTTTTTTTTTTTAATAACTCATTTTGTATGGATAGTTTTTTACAAAAGTACTCGAACATTTTAGACACTATTACCGATTTTATTTTCGATAATTTTTTTTTTTAAGATTGATAGTACTTTTTTTTAGACGAAATTTTTTCAATATTTATGAATGGAATGTGGATGCTTGGAAGTGGGTAAAAATAGGCCTATAGTTTAGGAAAAATTGCATGGCCGATGAAGCGAAATTAAGCCTTTAACGATGCGTCGTGTCACGTCTGGCATGAGTTACGTAGATCTTTTTTTTTTTTGGTAGTAATCCTTGTGAGCCATATTGACTGGTCCTTGGAGTAAATAAGGGGTTTTTGCATGTTTTGCTACTATCAAGCTTTGATTGTCCGATCCAATTAGTTCACGCTTTTGGAATGCTATAGATTTATCATAGGTGTTTGAATGCTTATTGCTCTGCATGAATATTGAATATAGGTTCAGACTTATCGATGATGATGGTCAACTTGGACTGGTTGAAGGTCCGTTTGGTCCCCCCCCTCCCCCCGGAATTCGATACTTGATATGGGAGAGGTTTCGAAAATTTTCAATTTGTGCAACAGAATTTCAAGCTCAAGTGGTACCAAAATATTCTGCTCCAATTAGGTATATATACAAATCTGTGTAGAAAATTTCCTAATTTGTGCAACCCTCCTTCAAGAATTATAAGAAGGTGGATTAGCTGAGCCTGTAACGGTTTTTCTTGTGCTGCTGCTCCTAAAAAAAATCCATATTTTTGTAAAAAAAATTTCCCAAGTTGGATTTTTATAGTAAAGATATCAATTTTTCAATTTTGGGCAAAATGATTTCTGAATGGGTCTAAATCAGGGTAGTTTGACCTGTAGAACTCAAATCCGAGATTAGTTTCTTTATTCGATCATTTAATGTGATCACTAAAATGTTAATCACGTTCAATAACTTATGGAAAAAATGAAAAATGAACGAATTGAGGTCGAAATTCGGGCAGAGGAGTATTCGAAGATTAGGGTAGTTCATAATTTTATTTTTTCGAAATGTTAAGGGTTGGACCTCTAAAAATGATTTTTTTTGGCGTCAACATCCCAAAACTTTTTCTTCAAAAAAAAAAAAATATATATATATATTATTGAGTGGTGGTGCAAAGCTCTTTTCATTGAGAAAAAAAATCAAAAAATTGGAATTGAATTTTTTTTTCAAACAAAATAACCAGTACATAGTCTTTTTTACACAACAAGACCATTTTCAGTGAGTTTTCATCTTTACGTCTGTTTTTAAAAAGACACAAAAAACCTCATTTTTTTTACGTTTTTTGAAAAAAAAAAATTTAAAAATTGGATCAAAGTGGTCTTAACATAGATACTGGACTAGTACATATTTTTACACAAAAAAAAAAAAAAAAAAAAAAAGGCGATGTTTCAACTTTACATCAGTTTTTAGGTTGGAAAAATGGCGCAGTTCATGCAGTTCCTGAACATTGAGGCAAAGTTGAAAAATCGCCATAAATGTCTTTTTTGAGGGAGGGGCGTAAAAATATGTAGGTATGTTAAGACCGCATTGATCCATTTTTTTTTTATTTCTCTAGCTGATTTTTAATTTTTTTTTTTTGTTTCAAAAAATTTTTTACCTAATGTTTTTTTTTTTTTTTTTTTTAAGCGGAGGTAAAGGTGAAAAAATACCGAAAATGGTCTTGTTGGGTAAAAGTACCTATGTAGTGACTATTTTGTTGGAAAATTTTGAAATAAAATTTCTATTCAAATTTTTTGAATTTTTTTTTTTAGTTTTCTCAAAAAGAACTTTTAATTTTTAATAGGTAAATATATATATATATTTTTTAAATGAGATTAATTTTTGAAATTTGATAACTCAATAATTGGCGAAAATTCGAAATTTGGTAATTTTTTTATTTTAATATTCATCTTTGAAGTTATATCAATTATTTTTTCAAAATTTTTAAAATTTGGAAAGATTTAAAATTCAATTAAAAATTGAAATTTCGTAAATTTTTGAATTTCAAAAAAAAATTTAAACTACCACACTTTTGAAAATTTATCCAATTTTTCAAAATAGTGATACCGTTCTTTTTTTCGATAATATCGATATTTCGATATTTTTCCTCTCTGAAGCGCTATTTTCACGCCTCTGAAATTAAATTTTACAAAAACTATATCATTGGTTATTTGGAAGTTATTTGGTTCTTTTGATTTTAGGAAAAATTCAAATTTTGAAATTTTTTTAATTTTCAAAATTTTATAAATGAAAGATTGTAATAAAAATTTGTAATTTAGTGTTCGCAAAAAAATTTATAATTAGGCTTAATATAATATTTTTATTTTTTAAAAATACTAAGTTTTTTCAATTTGAAATTTAATTTGAGGAAAAAAATTCAATCCAAAAATTTTAAAGAGATAATTATAAAAATTTCGTTGATTAAAAAAAACAGGAATTTTTTAAAAACTATGTGTTCTGTTTTGAGAATTTTTGAACCTTTTTTTATTTCTTAAAAAAATCTTCAAAAATATGTTTATTTAAAAAATGGTTCCAACAATTTTTATTTTTGACACAACTTGGTAGAAATCTTCAGGAAATGAAGTCTCTTCAATTTTTTGAAAATACTTATAATAGGTATGTACTTATTACAATTTTTTTTATATTATAAGAACAAGATTTAAAATTTTTCGGAGTTGCAGGAATTTAAAAATTTCTTCTCCCAGCCCAAGTATTTGAAGGGAGGCCTTCTGGTTGGTGGTGAAATTGTATCACATATCGATAAGTTTGATGATCTCGAAAGCTTAATTGATTTTTGTAGTTTGAGTAGATTTTTTTAGTGTTCAGCATGCGAACGCTGTGGTATAATTACTTATTTTAAGACGAATTGATTATTTCTTTTTAATCATTTGTGGCAGATGTATTTTTAATTTCGTCAATTATTTACCTTCTTGATACGATTTTTGGAAGAAATATATAAAGTGAAAAATTCAGAAGAATTATTGTTTGAGAATTTTTCTCAACCAACTTAATTTGGAAATTGTGCTGGAAAAATTGTTCTTAATTTTTTTTTATAGATTCATCTTCAAAAAATTTATTCAGAAATCGAAAAAAAATTAAATAAATTTTTGATTTTTAATCTTTGCTGAAGTTGAAATTATCAAAGGTATGAAGAATGGAAAAAAATTGAGAAACATTTCCATATTTTTTTTTAGCAAAATTTTGAAGTACTTATTATGCGATTTTTTTTTTTTTTTTTTTTTTTGATGGAAAAGTATGATACAATATAAGTATCTATTGCATCCGCCTCAATGACTGAATATAATTTTTTTTTTCTCTTCAATGAATATCTTCTAATATCTTCGATGTACTTCAGGTGGTAGTGAACGCTTTGGTGCAAGCCATTCCTAGTATCTTCAACGTATTATTGGTATGTCTGATATTCTGGTTGATATTCGCCATCATGGGAGTACAACTTTTTGCCGGAAAATACCACAAAGTAAGTACCATATCCATACTACCTGCCACTCTACCGTAATAGGAGTCGTTTCAGTTTTATAATTTTACTAATTTTTTATAACAGTGTGAAGACGAAAATGGTAACAAGCTGGATCACGAAATTGTTCCAGACAAGGCGACTTGTGAACGAGAAAATTACACGTGGCAGAATTCACCGATGAATTTTGATCACGTGGGTAAAGCTTATTTGTGTCTTTTTCAAGTTGCCACGTTCAAAGGATGGATACCCATTATGAACGATGCGATTGATTCAAGAGAGGTAATTAGGTTGTTCTTTTATTGCCATAGGTAGTCATAAGGTACCTGAAATTAGTATTAGTATAGAATTTAGAAAAACTTGAAGGTAAGAACTAGGAACCTACTTAGAATTAAGGTGAATTTTTCGTATGAGAATTCGAGAGAATAGATCGTAGCTTAGATCGAAAATGCATAGACTAATACGATAGGTGATTTAGCGATTAGTTACTCGATTAATATTTTTTTTAGTTTAGAAAATTTCAAAATTTAGATTTGACCTATTTTTATTCTTTAGAAATTCGAATAGAACATTAAAGTGATGACTCAGGGATGCCATTGATATTTTATACTCACCTAAAATTTGCTCCTGCGTCATCCTTGTAGGCAAATTATCAGGCATGAGTTTTGTTCCAAAAAATTATTTGAATGAAATGTTCAATTCAATTCAATTCTGACTATTTTGTCCCTTTTTTTCTGAAAATTTAAAAAAAAATTTTCCTATAACATTTTTTTTTTCTTGAAAACTTTTTAGAAAAAATTTTGTTATCTAGAAATCAAATTTAAAAAATTTGTTAAAAATTCATTTTTTCGAATTTATCTAAAAACCTTTTTTCAATTTTTTTTAAAAACTAGGTACAATTTTTTTCAAAGGTTAAAAAATATATTTTAAACTTTTGTTCAAAAAATAATTTCAGTTGTACTTACCTACTATAAATGTTGAGAATTCAAAATTTTTCAAATTATTTTGAAAATGAATTTCATTTTAATCTTTAATTAAAAACGCAATTTTTTCTGAATTTTGATAAAATTATTTATTTATTATTTTTGCTTTTATTTTGCTGAAAACCAAATTTTAATTTTTTTGAAAATCAAATTTTGTTAAATTTGTAATTTGAGATATTTTATGAAATTTTTGAATAATATTTTTAAAATTTAGTTCAAACCCAATTTTATCAACATTTCACTCAAAGTTTTTAAAATTACAATATCTATTTTTATTTTTTATTTTTTTAGAAATGAATTTCTTAAAAATTTTAAATCATTTTATCAATTTTTTAATTCGGGTCATTTTATTTCTAATTTTACTCAAACCTAAATTTAAGAAAATTTGTTGAAAACAATTTGTAATTTTATCGAGAAACCACACGTTTTTTGAAAATTTCATTAAAAAAAAAACGAACTTCTTTTAATTAAAGGAAATTTTTCTTCAAGTTTTTGTAATTTTTTTTTTAATTTTGTTGAAAACTCATTGATTTTTTTCAAATTAGAATTTTTTCAATTTCAAATTGAAGACGATTTTTTTAAATGTTAAAATTTTTTTCAAAATTTGTCAGTCCTTTTTTCTTTGAAAAATCAACAGTTTTCTAATTTTATAAGTTACAAGTAGGTAGTTTTTAAAAATTGTTCTATTGCAAAAAATTTTTAATAAAATTTTGTGTAAAGTTTTTTTTTTTTTTTTTTTTGATTTAAAATATAATTATTTTTTGAATTTTGATTCTACAGAAGTCGAATACATTGCCTACCTTTTGTCATGAAGGCTCCAACTAACCTGAATTCTCATACAAATTCCCAATAATAATATCTGGCAAATAAGGAAATTAGTTTTAGAATATTTAGTCATGATAGATATGTTTTTTGCAGCTTTATAAGCAACCGGTTTACGAGACGAATATTTACATGTACCTTTATTTTGTATTCTTTATCATCTTCGGTTCATTTTTTACCCTTAATCTGTTTATCGGAGTAATTATCGACAATTTTAACGAACAAAAGAAAAAGATAAGTATTTTGGCTATTTTATTAACGAAATAAAAATTCCTATCGAAATGAAACGTAAATAGAATAGAATAATTGAATTTTTTTATCGATGATTACGCAGGAGGATCTTTGGAAATGTTCATGACTGAAGACCAAAAGAAATATTACAACGCTATGAAAAAAATGGGCTCAAAGAAACCCCTCAAGGCTATTCCAAGACCACAGGTAAACAGTTATGGTGGAGATGTGCTGAAAAATAGTGTGATCAGAGATAACTATAATCAAATGATTTTTGTTTTTTACTTTTTTAGTGGAAGCCTCAATTAATTGCTTTTGAAGTTGTGACTGATAAAAAATTCGATATGGTTATCATGTTGTTCATTGGTCTAAACATGTTAACGATGACAATGGACAGGTATAAACCTTCGCAAGTTCTGGGCGACACTTTGGAAATGCTGAATACCATTTTCATTGTCATATTTTCAACCGAATGTCTTCTGAAAATTTTCGCTCTACGGTATCATTATTTCAAAGAGCCTTGGAATTTGTTTGATTTTGTCGTCGTAATTCTTTCTATTATTGGTGAGTTGAAATAGAATCGAGAAGGGATGCGGATGGTTCAATGAGAGATCATTAATTAATTTTTTTTCTCGTAGGTTTGGTGCTGAGTGACATCATAGCCAAATATTTTGTGTCGCCTACCCTGCTTCGAGTCGTCAGGGTAGCCAAAGTTGGTCGTGTATTGCGTTTGGTGAAAGGAGCTAAAGGAATACGAACGTTGCTTTTCGCTTTAGCTATGTCTCTTCCAGCACTTTTTAATATTTGTTTACTACTATTTTTAGTCATGTTTATATTCGCCATTTTCGGCATGTCGTTTTTCATGCATGTTAAAAATAAGAGCGGAATAGACGACGTATATAATTTCAAAACGTTCTGGCAATCGTTTATATTACTCTTTCAAGTAAGCGTGATTTAATTTTTATTTGAGGGCTTGGACGAATCTGAAGCTCAAAGCAGAGTTGAATAAATTGATTCTGAAAACCAAATGACCTTGACTGTTGAATGTGAAATATTATGACCATTACCCGTCTGACTGGTTTATTGTTGAAAAAACTGGACGACCTTGACTGTTGAACGCCAAACGTTGCGACAATAACCCACCTGACTGGTTTATTTGTTCAAAAAACTGGACGACCTTGACTGTCGAACGGGAAACGTTGCGATAATAACCCACCTGACTGGTTTACTTTGTCCAAAAAACCAGATGACCTTGACTTTCAAACGTTAAATGTTACAATGACGACTGGTTTCAACGTTTTGAAACTCAGCAACCTTGACTGACGCAATAAACGTGACAATGTGATTTTTTTATTCAACCTCAAGCTTCAAGATTTGCATCTGCTTCCATTCTTATGATAAAATATATCCCTCACTAAGCAATTTATCTACTTTTAGATGTCAACCTCAGCCGGCTGGGATGGTGTACTCGATGGTATCATCAACGAAGAAGATTGCGACCAACCGAACATGGAAATGGGATCCCCAGGATCGTGTGGAAACGCAACCATAGGAATTACCTTCCTACTATCCTACCTAGTCATTAGTTTCTTGATTGTCATCAACATGTACATCGCTGTCATCTTAGAAAACTATTCGCAAGCCACCGAAGACGTACAAGAAGGCTTAACCGACGACGATTACGACATGTACTACGAAATTTGGCAACAATTCGATCCTGATGGCACTCAGTATATCCGATACGACCAATTATCAGATTTCTTGGATATCCTCGAACCTCCGCTGCAGATCCATAAACCAAACAAGTACAAAATCGTGTCTATGGATATACCTATTTGTAAAGGTGACAGGATGTTCTGCGTTGATATTTTGGACGCGTTAACCAAAGACTTCTTCGCACGAAAGGGTCAGTTTATCAACTCCTCTGCTCGGAACTATGACTATTTCATAAAATCAACTCATTTTGGATATATTTTTCCTTCAGGTAATCCAATCGAAGAAGCCGTAGAAATAGAAGAAATTCAAACCAGACCCGACGAAGCGGATTACGAACCGGTCAGCTCGACGTTGTGGAGACAACGCGAAGAATATTGCGCTCAAATTATTCAAAACGCCTGGAAGAAGCACAAAAACAGGGCCAACCAGCAGGCTTCGCCACACTCCTCGCAGCAACTTGAAGCCGAGCCGTCCAACTCGCCCGATGGTCAAGAAACCTCCGTAGTGGTCGAAAGTGATGCAGGCTCGAACAAGAGTGGACATAAAGTAGTGATTCATTCGAGATCTCCTTCAAACGCTTCTGGGCAAGCTGAGGTTTGAGAATACCTTGTGTTATTCCTCTTTCTCTCCCCTCATATTAATGGTAATTCATCTCGACTCTCGATAAAATCAGTTTGCCAATTTCACGTTGGAAATTCACATGCTGAAAAATACAGACTCATTCCAACGTGGCGACGTGTTCTACCCCGATAAAAAAAATATATTTTTGGACACTAAGGAAAAATTTATTCTAGAAATTCATTTTGAAAAAATTCTAGTTGATTTCAATTTTTTTTTTAAAAGAAAATTAATTCTTTAAAAGTTAGGTCCTCAATTCAGAAAAAAATCATATTATCATAAAAAAAAATAGGTGAAAATAAATTTTGAAAATTTATTAATTTTTTAAAAATTGCCATGCCACAATTTTTGAAAAATGGGAAAAAATCATTCTAGATCTATACCTATGTGGAAAAAAATATTCAGAAAATACATAGGAAGAAAATCTTTCAGACCATAAAATATTTATAACTTCACAAGAAGCCCAATTGAAAAACTTGGTAAAATTAATTTTTTGAAAACTTTCAAAAATTGCTTAATTCAGAAAAAAATTCAATCACTTTCCGGAATAAATAATTATTAAAAAAGTGTAAACATTTATAGTACGTATGTATTATGTATAAAATAACAATTTCAGAAAAATTCTGATTTTTTTTTAAGAATTAAAAAAAATCTAAAGGAGTAAAAAAAAAACAGAAAAAAAATGATTGAAAAATTCATGAGAATACATTTTTTTATAACTTTTTAAAACTAGTCAATTCAAAAAAAAAAATCCAATTTTTTTGAAAACATAGGTAGGTAGTAGGTACCTATTTTTGATAAATTCAAAAAAATTGTTCTAGAATCTAAATAACTATACATTTAGAAAAACAGGCCAATCAGGTACCCTTTAAAAAATTTTTACATATAAAAAAAATCGAAAAAATATCAAATTTAAAAAAGTCATTTTCAAAATCATTTTCCTAATTTACCTCAAGTAATTTGTGTCATTTTATCTGCGTTTCCTTTTGAATAGAAATTCTGTGATACTCCTCCCTTTAGGGTTACTTGGACGCTCATTATCCCTAGGTTTCAGCTGATATTCGAATAATTTTGAGCTACCGATTTCAGTTCTAATATTTTGTTCCAAGATATCATCAATGTTATTTCTGAAATTCGCAACTGTGTCGACACTTTTAGTGATATTCGGGTTCGGAAATTTGTTTTCAGTTCTGGATGGAATTATTGAAAAATTTTGTAGGGGTTTTCCTCCAGCTCTTAAGTTTTGTTCCGGAATGGGGCCAGCGGAGGTGCTACTTATACAAATCTATAATGAAAATTAAAATTTGTAAATACCAATTTCTTAGAAATTAGTTTTCTAGAAAACATTTTAAATAGGTACTCACCAAAACATGCAGATGTTGAAAAAATAAAGTTGAACTTAATGATATCGACATTGAATTCCAAGATGAACCTTAATGTTGACAATTTTTCACAATTGAATAGTTGTTTAAGCTGGGATCGCGTAAACATGTAATTACTTCATCCGACCTGGTTTGCGAGAAATTTAAAATCAAACGTGTTTTATATTTATAGGTGTTTTACATAAACTGAGTGAACAAAATGTTTCTATTTTGGAGATTGTTATCAAAGTAATATTGTTTCGAATACCTATTTTTATGATTAATTTTTACAGTAAGGTATGCATTTCGTTCTTGTAATAATCGTCAAAATTAGATGAAGTTAATATTTTAAGTTATTTATGCGTTATGTAAACGTTTGAAAGCTGAAAAGTTTGCGCAAACTAACTGATCGTCTAAATTCAGCTGTATAAGTACACCATTACACTTTCCACAGCAACACATAACATCAAAGAAAATTTTTTCAATATGAATTAAAGTCAAAAAACAGGCGAAAAATGGAAACTTTGATCTTTCACGGCATTTTTTTTTTTTTTTTTTTTCATTTTACATTTTCACAGACAAAACGAACAAATTCTAAAGCTAAACCTAGCAAAAACATAATAATGACCTGTCATAAGAAAACCATTATAGTCTGAAAAGCAAATTTTACAGGAGAAAAAAAAATTTTAAATTTACATTATTTTCTAAAAACTTTTAAAATTGCTTTTTCAGATTTTGAAAAATCAAATCAATATTCTGAAAAAAATTTCAAATTTTTTACAAATTAAAAAAAATGTTGAACGCGAGTTAAGAAAATTTTCACGAAAAGCTTGTTTAAAAAATTAAATTTTTTTCATTTTGAATAAATATTTTCGCAATTTTTGAAAAATACCGAATTTAAAAAAAATGTTCTGGATGAATTTTAAAATATTCAGATAAAACGTTATTAAAAATTGAAGATTTAAAAAATATATTCGATTCAGAAAAAAATTAGGGTCATTGTTTTAAAAATAATCATATTTTTTTTTTAAATTGGAAAAATGCCAAATTTCTCAAAAATTTTGATTTTGGAAAAAATCACATTTTTAAAAATAAATTGGGAAGTGTTTGGAAAAAACATCTTAATTAAAAAACTTAAGAAAAATATTTTTTCAAATGACTCAATTCAGAGGTTAGAGGTTTTTTAAAATAATCCTAAAAAATTATAAATTTTCCTATGTATGAAAAATATTGTAAAAATTTATTTAAAAATTATAAAATCGGCGCTTCGCGGCTCGCCTGAAGCCGACGCCCCACCTCCCCCCCCCCTGAAACCCCTTAGTTGGTTCTATTTCCACACTACGTTTGAAAGTATAAAACATAGTCATATTATATGCTTTTACTCTGTGACAAAATGTCTAGTCTGACAAAACGTGTAAAACCCATCAAATTAAAAAGTAAATAAATTTCCATGGAAATGTCAAAATAATTTTAAAATACCAAGAAAAAATTTAAAATCAGAATGCCTGATAAAATGTCTAAAAGTCATAAAAAAATAAAGTCTAACAAAATATAGAAAAGTTTAAATAATTGTAAAAAAAAAATAACAATTTCGATGAAAATATAAAAAAAATTACTTTGTGACAATTGACAAAATGTCTAAAAGTCATAAAAATAATTATTTTCTATGGAAATGTAAAAATTATGAAAATCAGAATGTCTGACAAAACGTCTAAAAGTCATCAAAATGAAAAAAAAAAATGATTTCCATGAAAATGTAAAAATTAAAAAGTCTACAATAAAATAAAAGTCATGAAAAAATTAAAGAACAAAAATTTATTTTTTAATTTTCCACGTTTTAAAATGTTTGACAAAACGTCTAAAAGTTATCAAATTTTTAAATAAATTTACAAGTCATTTCAAGTCTGACATAATACTCAAAAGTCATTCATCCAAACCTAACCTAATTCAATTTGGTGTCGGAAAAATCTGTCGGATGTTTAAAAAACAGCCTAATCATCAATTTTCGAATTTTTTTTTTTCAAAAAATTTGTTAACAGCCCAATTTTGAATAATCTGAGAAAATTCATTTATTTTATTAAACATATTATCCTGACAAGGGAACCTCACCAACTCGTCACGTACGATTGAGCTGAAATTTGGCTCCTTGAAAGAGCATGCTACCCAGACCTCGCAACCCAATTTTTTGCTGCCGAAGTTGATTTCTCGATTTTTGGAGAATTTTTAAATATGGCTAAAACCGCCTACAAAAAACCATTTAAAAAAAAAAAAAAATGTAACTTTCAAGATAGAATCCTGAAAATTGGTTTGTACACTAAAGTCGACCTCCCGAGTCGATTGGCGCCATTTTCGAAGCGATCTGGAGCCTCCAGGAAAAATCAACTTTTCTCCAGCACACTGGAATAGCTCCAGACGGCGCTGTAATTAACTTCGGCAGCTGAAAATTTAATCCTAGCGTTAGTATGATGCCATATATTGGTTGACGTAGTTGAATCCAAAATCCGAGGTGACGAGTTCGCAAGTGTTTTTTTTGACAACTGAAAACTCTGCATTTTTAAAAAATTTCAAAAAAATCAATTTCACCAGTATATCACTCGAAACTTCGTCTACCCCCCAAAGTCGATCCCCTGGGTCGATTGACACCATTTTCGAAGCGATCTGGAGCCACCAGAAAATGTTGACTTTTGCTGACTGGAGAGATACCAGTGTGCTGGAGAAAAGTCAACTTTTTCTGGAGGTTTCACATCGCTTCGAAAATGGTGTCAATTGATTCGGGAGGTCGACTTTAGTGTACAAATCAATTTTCAGGATTCTATCTTGAAATTTACAATTTTTTTTCAAAAATGTTTTTTTGGAGGTGGTTTTAGCCATTTTCAAAAATTCGCCAAAAATCGAAAAATGAATTTCGGCAGTTAAAAATTTGGTTTTGTGGTCTGGTAACATGCTCTTTCAGTGAGCCAAATTTCAGCTCAATCGGAGGTGACAAGTTGGCGAGGTTCCCTTGTGAGCAAAATATGAAAGAAGGCAAGTTTATTCCTTAATTTTTTAATTAGAAAAGAAAGAAAAAAATTGTTCTGTTGGAATGAGTCACTTATTAAACAAATTTTACTATGCTTATGGCTTTGGAAATTATGGAAGGGAAAAAGGAGAAAGCTAAATGCAAAAAATTGCCAAAATTATTACACTCTTAGAGCTACTATACTTACAACCCATGAATTATATCACGTTCACATACAGCTTTTTAGAGAGGACTACGTACAATAAAAAGCTTTTTACACCCACGTACAAAAATAGCAATAAAAATTTTAGACTACTATAGAACATCACTTAACACTTGAATTTTTTCAAATTACAGGAACAAGGAGCACTTCCGTGACGTATCGTACCAACGTTATAATCAATTCAGATATGTCGTAGCTTCATTTTTTCTTCCCTACAGCTGGATCGTACTGCCTTCTAAAGGGTCAAAAATAAAATAAAAAACACAATGTGATAACAATTCACTTTTTCTTTAGCACAATTTGTACTTCAATGTTATTACGCTAAACTCATATGATTGTGCGTTTTAGGAATTTTATTAATTGTTACGGATTTTAGAAATTTTTTTTAAAAAAAATTGTTAGCAATTTGAATGCATTTTAATTTATTTTAGCTTAAGAATTATAATTGTTTGTTTATATAAATATTTGCAATAATTTGTTAAAGTTTTGAAAAAAAATCACCATGTTATTTTAAATTTTGTGATAATACCTACTCGACGCTGTAAAATCAATCTTAAGTATAACGTTACCAAATTGGCAATATTTCCTCACCGTCAATGTGTAACGGTTCATTTGCCTTGCCATTTTTATTTTGTTTGTTTAACGAATTGAATTCAAATTCGTAACAATAATTCTATACATTTTTTTATCATTGTAATTGTTATAACAACAATAAGTTACGTTTTTTTCATTTGTTTGCTATTTTTCATTAAATACGAATTTGATACGAACAGTTTTATTGTTCTGCTAATCGATGCATAAGTTGCTTTTTTTTTACTTCATCTTTTATTACCTACCTTTTATTTTTTTGTTTAATTTTTTTTTTTTTTCGTTTTTCGTTTCGTTTTGTTTCGTTTTTTTTTTTTTTTTTTTCGTTTATAGTAGACATATTTTATTTTGTTATTTTTAAAATAAATTTGTAAAATAAAAAAAAAATGCAATTATGGAAAATTTGATAATCATTTCAAAAATTTTAGTTCTAAGGACTGTTGTTTTATAAACGGAATTAAACAAAAATTAAATTGCTCGGAATAATAAGTTTTATTTATGTGTGAGTAAGTAGGAAAGTATAGAAGGTAGAAAATGATCAATTTACGAGAAACTACAGTGGAGTAGAAAAACTACTGAAATTCAGTTTTGAAATTCATTGGATTATTGACGTAAATGAAATATCAGCACTTCAGGGTGAGTACAAATAAAAGAAGAATGACTGGGGAAGGGGAAATTTTTTGAAACCCAGGGACCGGAAACTTGGAAATTTCTACGTTGAGGCTCGATTTTTCTCAAGGGGTGAAGAGGTTTGAAACATGGTTTGAGGTTTTCAAAAGTTGAGAACGATTTTCTTCATTATAAAAATGTGGATTCTTTCTCTCTAAAAAAAACAAGATTTTTTTTTTCAAATAGGCAATTGGAGAAATTTTTATTTCAAATAAATTGAATGATTTTTTACTCCAAAAGAATTGAGTAGGTAAGTAATTTTGTTGTAAATTTCTTATGCCTATACTGCAAAAAATTGAAAAAAATATCATCAACAAAATAATTCAGCAATTTTTAAATAAAAAACAAATCGATAAATTTCTTCATTTTTGTTTACCTACTTCAAAAATTAAAAGAAGTGTATTCCCAAAAAATTGAAAAAAAATTTTAAAGTAATTTTTTTGAAAAAATTTTTAATTAAAAAAAACAAAGAATTTTGTATTTGATAAAATGAACAATTTTTTATTCAAAAAAAAAAAAAAACAAGAACAAATTTTATCCCAAAAAAAGTGAGATATTTTTTACTCCCAAAAAATTAAAAAAAATTTCTGCAATGAATAGAAAATTTTTTCATTTTAAAAATTTGGATAAATTTTTGACTCCAAAAAATTGAAAAAAATTGTTTGCTACAAAATTTTAAAAAATACCTATTCCAAAAAAATAAGAAATCATCTACTCCAATAAAATTAAAAAACTTTTCCTGCAAAAAATCGAGTCTTTTTTCATGAGTTTTTACAACAAAAAAAAACTTGAAAATAATGATAGGTACTTGATTTTTTACTAGGTACAAAAAACAAAGGATTTTTTATTTGAGTACCTACCTATCAAAAAATAATTATTATAATATTTTTTTTCAAAATTTCAGAATTTCTTGAATTTTTTTGGAATTTTTTATTCCAACAAAATTGACAAATACGTAAGTATTTTACTCGTAATAAAAATCAGAAGCTTTTTAACCTCAAATAAAGTTGAGTAATTTCTCATTAATTTTTTTATTTCGAAGTAAATGAGAAAATTTTCGCTTCAAAAAATTAAATTGTTTGCCGCAAAAATAAAAAATAAATTCATTCCAAAAAATCTAAAGATTTTCTACTTGCAAAATAATTTGGAAAGTAATTTTCAGTCGCAAAAAAGTGAGTAGGTAATTTTTGAGAAACCGAAACCGTTTACTTACTACAAAAAATTAAGAATTTTTCATCCAAAAAAGTAAAATATTTTTTTCTTTAAAATATTTAGAATAAAAAGGTTTGTTTCAAAGTTTAAACAAAATAAATTTAAGAAATTTATTTTTTGCTCCAAAAAATTGAGAAAAATTTTTACATACCTACCTAATTACCTACCTATTACAGATACTAAAAAAAAACTTCCAAAAAACATCTAAAGTTTTTGTTTCCAAAAATTGAGTATTTTCCCTTTCCCCCTCCAAACAATAAGGCAACTTGTTGACAAATTTTCTACTTCTGGAAATGAAGAACTTTTTACTCAAGAGATTTTTCTACAAAGAAGTTGAGAAATTTTTCATACTTAGTCATTATTTTATAATTTTAGTTTCAAAATTTTAAAAAAAAATCGTTTGCTCACCACGAAAAAAAGAAAAACGATGATTTTTTGGCCTAAAAAAAATAAAAATTGAGTATTTCTGTATGAATTATTTCACTCTAAAAATTGAAGAATTGCTCAAGTACGAGATAGATTCGCCAAAAAACTTTATTTTTTTTGTTACTTGCAAAAGTTTTTACCTATTCCAAAAAAATTGAAAGAGATTAAGTATAAGGATTTGTTTTACTTTTTTTAGCTAGGTAGGTAATTAAAAAAAAATTGCTAACAAATTGTGAGATTTTTTTATTTTAAAGTAATTGAGAATAATTCTTTTCTCCAAAATTGGGCCCAATCAACTATCAAGGCTCAATCCGCTTACAAAAAATGTGACGCGGGGAACAGAAAGGGACCTTAGGGTGAAAAAGCAAATTTAGCCAAAAAACGAAAAAAAGTTTAAATTTGACCAATTTTTTTAAATTGCATTTTTGGATTGCTACCACTATGTTTCCTCATTTTTTTGGAACGATTTCTTGGAAAACAAGATTATTTTCTGAGTTGTGTATCAAGGCAGGTGACCCGCAGGTGGCACTCCCTTGATTTTTCATGATATATTTTTTTTTTGAAAAATTGAAAATTTTGCAGAAATCTTTCAAGGAGAACGTATTGTAATTACATAACAAATTTCAACCGAATTGGATGAAAAGAAGTCGTTTTATAGCGTTTTTTTCAATTTTTTGGGGCTTGGAAAATTTAACTTTGAATGAATTTTTCCGAAATTTTTTTTCTTTTTTCAAGTGATTTTTTTCAAATTCAATGTATCAAGATTAAATTTGTAGTACTTTTGGTCTCCACTATTGGGCAAAACTGAATACAAAATTATTGTTGTTCTACATTAAATTTCACATCAGAAAAACAACAAAAAATTTTTTTTTGCAAAGCACCCTAAGGTCCCTTTCTGATCCCCGCGTCCCAAATTAATAAATAAGAACAGCTGTTTTTGTTTTTTTGAAGAAAAAAAACAGCTGATTATTCAGTATTTACACAGTGATGCAAACATGAGCAACTTTGCGATTACTCAAAAACTGAAAATTTATCAAATTATTTCAATTCCACAGTTTTTATTTGTTAATCGTTATAAATTAAAACAAAAATAATCATTTTCTCGCCATTTTAATCGCTAATTGAACTCGTTTTTCGCGTAATAAAAAATCGCGGAAGCTTGTGTTTATTTTCCAATAGTGTGAACTCTGATTTGATAAGAATTCCGAGATGTGATTAGATTAGAATTTTCATTACATTTTATTTCTCTCGATTGATTATTAATTAGCGTAAGACCATCAATCTAATTAATTGCCAATAATTAAATATTCTATCGATGTAGTGTCATTTTGATCATAAAAGTGAAATTCAAGGTATAGCAGAAATAATTATTTCACCTTCGGGTACATTTCGCCCATCACCTGAGCAAGACCAAGAATTCGAAATTAGGTAATTCTAGGAACCAAAAGCAAATGAATTACAACACTCAGGTCAGTTATGGAAACCGCTCAGGAATTCAGACCAGTCAACTAATATCTAGAAATGCCAAAGTAATCGATTCCATAGCTCTGGGAAACATTTCAGAAAACTTAAATCGATTGTAAGTATCCACTCGCGAATCAAAACACTCGAAAGTTTTGCCAATTATCGCACGTATGTAATTCGTTATATCATCTTTTTTTTACCCGATGTTTCAGTTTATCGGGCCACTCGCGTAAAAATGTCAATCATACTTCGAGAAAGTTTCGATTAAACGAGTACTTCACCAAAGACCTGAAAGCCAAGACAGCATCAACGTAAGTACCTATTTATTTCAATTCGATGGCCATTGCTTCACTAATAGAATTGTTTTACGACTCAGGCATCATTTCCTGTGCGGTCCATTGAATAAAAAAAGAATAACGAGGAAAACAATCACCGGTAATTTCGACGAACCGACTTCTGCACTCCCATTGAGCATCAACGACTTGTATAATTCGAAGCAAATCAACGCTAAACCTCCATGGATCGAAGAATCTGCACCGGAGTCTCGTCGTAGTCCTCCAGTGAACCAGGAAAAGCCACCGAAATCTAAAGTCGATGCTCCTTTCGAGTTTAATCCTCGTTTTAACGATAATTTCTCTCAAGATGCGGTCCCAGTTGGCGAGCAACCTCTGCAAGATGGTGAAGTACCCGATCCTATGAATGTAGATTTGCAAGACAGCTGCCCTTTGTACGATAGTAGCGAATATGAGCAGTGTCCTAGTCCGATTAATGTGCAAAAGGATACCTCGGATGATGAAAAATCCGAACCGGATATCTCGAGGTATAATTTTTTCGTCGGTGGCAACTCCGATAATGAGAAGTTCCCAATCAGTGAAAGGGTTACTGATTCGGTGATGCGTGTAAGAACTAATGATAAACGGAGTAATCGAGTTGTTAATGATGTAAAACGTCGTAAACGTCTGACAAGGGTGAGTTGAATTCACCTCGAGGATTTACCTAATCGAAATACCAAATGATAATTATTTTTTGATTACAGGAAGAAATATTCGTGCCATTGATAACGTGGCCTGATGATGATGTCGACGATGGAGGTGGTTTTTCTGTCGTGGATAATTTAGCTGATCGATAAAGTTTTAATAGTTATTTAAATTATATTTATTGGTTTACATTTTAATATTTTAACGATGAAGTTGATATGAAAAATCAAACGTTATCGTACGTAAGGTAAAAATAGGTGTATCGACTTTGTACTCGTAACGTTTTAAATTTTTTATCTATGGAATTCTCAGATAAGCTATACGAGCTACAAAGCAGTCAACCTATTAAATACCCAAACAAGGTATAGTTTTGTTTTCATTCATCATTTCATAATAAGGTCGTATACAATTTTAATTTTTATAAATGCATACGAAGAATACGTACGAATACCTAGCATCGCGATTGTCACGCGATACTGTTTCAACTTCAAAGGATACGAACTCGATGAAATTAAATTGTATTTTTCCACATCAAAATGTATTCCGAGTTTACGCAGTGTACAAGGTCGCTGAATAATAATGACTGTCATAAAGCGGTTGTTTTTGATGAAGTGTGTGTATAACGATGATGCGACGGCATATTACTTGAAATTGTTACCTACAACTTACGTATGTGTATTAAGTATGAACGTCGGCGTCGATTTTTCATCGCACGTTTATTCGAATAATAATTATGAGCAATTAAATGAAGTTGTCAATTGTTATTATTGTTGATAAATTGCTCTTATAATATGTCAATAAGCATATGGTGATTTGAATTTTGTGTAACGTTTTCCAGAATGAACGATGTATTTAGCGCATAGCGCAGCTAATCAGTTAGGCCGAATGAGCATAAGAAAGGTGCGGCTGACTTTAGTCTGTTTTGTTTTCAAATTCATCAAGAGTGCAGTCAGTTGACCTTGTTTTCACGCGATGATTTATACATGCATCGTAGCGAAATTTGAAAAAATAAAAGTAACATTAGTAACCTAAAATTTCAAAAAAGTAACCAAAAGTTTTCCATTTCCACGTAAATATAATGACTCGTTACCCCTCCCCCTTCACCATTCCACCAATATTTTAGCTGATTTTGACGTTTTGCACCTCCCAAAATCGAGGGCCAAAATTTTGAAAAAAATTAAATTTTTAATGAAAAAATATGCATTTCCTGCATGATTATGACGAATTATTATATTATTTAAATCGTTGGCTTGATTGGTTTTTAATTTACAGTTTGTGGGAAATTTCAATACTTGAAAAACTCACAATACAATTCTTGATTACTTAATCTAATCTTCAATTTGTAAAAAAAAAAGTCAATATTGAAATTTAAAACAAAAATAATTTCTTAAAATATCCAGTTTCCTAAGCTTTTGAACTTTCATTTTTTTTTTTTGAAATAATTACGTAGTTTTCAGTTTTTAAATTATTGTTGATTTCAAAAACATGTCATATTTTTGAAAAATTTTCAATTGCAAACAATACCTACCTAATTGTTTATTTTTTCAACTTTCTAATTTCCAATTTTTGATTTTTTTTTCATTTTCGAAGTTTTTATTTTCCAAACAATTTCCAATTTCTATAAATTTCAATTCATGAACAATTTTTTATTTCTAGTTCTGGATTAGAATAAATTAAATTTTTGAAGTTCACAATTTTCATTTTTTTACACAAGTTTTCATTTTTGAAAACTTTTGAATTTTTGAAAAATAGTCGTTTCTAAAAATATGTTTATTCAAATAAAAAATTTCCAACTCGTAAAAATTATGATGCTTAAAAAATGGAAAAGTAAAAAAAATCAATTTTTAAAGATGTGACTTTTCCAACTTTTCAACACTTTCAAATTTTGGAAAGTTTTTGTTTAAAAAAAAAAATCAAATTTTTTAAGAATTCCAAGTTCACGAGTTGAAACAGTTTTATATTTCAGTTTTGAGCAGTGATGCCGGAACGTAACGATAACGGTAACGAAAAACGAAAAATAACGGAATTTTTTTCGTTACAAGTAATGGAACTGTAACGGAACTTTATTTTTGAACAGAAATTGTGTAACGAAATAATAACGTTACAATAAAATGGTCTTTATGTTACGTAACAAATAACGAAAAAATTTCGTTACGTTCCGTTACTTTTTTTCGTTATTTTTTTCAGTTGTTTTGCATTGCCTGCACTGCCAACCGCAGAAAATGTTCTTTTGGTTCGTTGTAACTCTTGAAAAATCTTAATTTCACTTACACTTATGTGTAAGTACTATGGTACTGCCAGGCCCTTGTAACGTTATTTTTTCAATTAACGTTATTTTTTTTCGTTCCGTTCCGGGTTTTTTTTGTTACAGTGTAATTTTTTCAGAAAGTAGGTAGCAACACCACCAAACTTGTATTATTTTCTTCTTAGTTCTTGATGTTTATTTTATTCTATTGGACTTGATAGTTATTAATTTACATTGAAAAATGAAGATAGCAATTTTTTTATGATTTCTGGCTATTTTGGAAAAAATTACGTTGTAACGAAAAAACCGGAACGGAACGGAAAAAAATAACGTTACTTGAAAAATAACGTTACAAGGCCCTGTCGGTACCATTTTCGTTCCAAGTAACGTAACAAATAACGAAATTCAGGATTTTTAGTTACAGTAACGGAAAAAAAAATTTCGTTACTGACATCACTGGTTTTGAGGAGTTCTCTATTCTATAGTTACTTAATTTTCAATTTTTAAACATAATTTTTAAATACTTTGATCATTTTTTTTAACTAGAAAAATACCTTATATTTTATCCTACAAATTTTGTTTGAAAATTTTTTCAGTTGGACCCCTCTTTCCCCTCCTATTTTACATTTAGAATAGTAATATGGCAAATTAAAAGGGGAGGGGGGGGGGGATCAAATTGAAAAAAAAATTCAAAATAAGTTTTAGAATAATACTTGAGAAATAAGTTTTGTCATTATAAAAATTTCGATTAGACCCTTCCTTTCCATACAATTTTGAAACTGAACATTCAGATCAGCTGTTTATGAGGCTGAAATACGAATTTTCAACTTTCAAGTAAGGCTGGTAGCGTGAATATTAAAGCTACCGACTTCACCCTTATACCGTTGGAAAGAGGATTAAATTTACTCCAAGTTTTAGAGAAAACATTTTTTTGTCAAATGAGTAGTTTTCGATTAATTTATAATTGAAATTTCGATAAGTTGAAAACAAATAAGAAAAAACATCCGCAGATCCGTAATTACTTGACGAATCAAAATAAATTTTATATCAATAGAAAGGAAATTTTTTCTTCTTTAATTAATGTTCTTACAAAATTTTTCGTAAATCATCTCATTTTTATTAAAAATTGAAAAAACTACACTTACCTCATAAGCCATAATGTATTTTATCCTCATGGTTTGTCAGCGATGCTAGCGATCCCGGTGAGCGCGAAATGGTCAATACTTTAACCTTAACCGCTTTTCCGGGGCCACGCAGTGTTGCCTTTTAATTAAAATTCGGCTACTTTTAAGATTACATCCGAATGCACCCTTGATATGGTACGAGGTACGATGTTGCGCGAATGATAAAAAAATTAACGCTCCGAAAATTCGCGTTTTTTTCTCATTACCTCATTAGTTTGATTTGAAATATTGTGAGAATCGGTAATATTTAAATTTTTTTACTACGTTACAACATCATACAATGACGTGAATGTATTCGACGTGAAACAAATTCCCAGAGATAAGTTTACTGCGACGCGTTTTTCGGCGAAACTACGTCCATGATCACGCGGTGCTTCGGATTACAACGACGCTATGAATAATTTCTACCATTAAAGTACGCAGAAATACCACCAACGAATCACAATGATATTCACCATGTTCTCGACAGATACCAAATACCTCACACAGGAACACCTGCAAGGTTTCCAGAAATACAAATACAGTTCGATAGATACCAATCCGCTGGGCCAATATGTAATGCATCCGTTTTGGAATTGGCTAATAGAGTATTTCCCACGATGGATAGCGCCGAATTTATTAACCTTTGTTGGATTCTTATTCATAATCAAGTCTTTCCTTTTACTTTGTTACTTTGATTATTATTTTTACGCCAGTAGCAACGAGCACAAAGAATGGCCTGTGATACCGAGCTGGGTATTCGCTGTAATCGCCGCCAATATATTCATATCATATACTCTGGATGGAATAGATGGTAAACAAGCCCGCCGAACGCAGACCAGCGGTCCACTAGGTGAATTGTTCGATCACGGATTGGATTCGTGGACTACAGTATTCATTCCTATATTTTTATACTCGATATTCGGCCGATCTGACTTTAGCTTACCGCCTCGACGATTGTATTTCGTATGCTGGAATGTGTTTTTCAATTTCTACATCACTCACGTGGAAAAATACAACACCGGGACGTTATATTTGCCTTGGAGTTACGATATGTCGATGCTAGCCAGCGTGGCCATGTTCGGCGTCACATCGTTGCTAACCCATAACGTTTGGAAATCGATAATATTCAAGAATTACACGCTATGCCAGGTATTCGAACTGGCGTTCTATATGCTCTCCTGCATATTTAATATACCCGTCGTTTTGTATAATCTGTACATGGCCAGTGTGACCAAGAAAGGTAAAAATTTAGGAGTGTGGGAAGGCAGCAGACCGTTGATACCTTTGGTGTTATTTTTAGCTTTATCGATCATATGGCTGGACTATTCGCCTACCAATATTATCGAACGCGATCCGCGAGCTTTTTGTTTACTATCGGGTAATATATTCTCAAATATATGTTGTAGATTAATTATAGCCCAAATGAGTAATACTAGATGCGAGATATTCAATTGGATGTTGTTTCCGTTTAGTATCATCATTCTAGTCAGTATTCTAGTTCCATCACTCGAATTGTTTTTGCTCTATGTCATGTTAATGCTTAGTATTACCTATCACATACACTACGGTACGTGCGTCATTAAACAAATGTGCGACCATTTCGATATTATGTGTTTCCGTATACATTCTAAGTGCTGAAATCGCCTCCGAAATAGTTATCTTGCCAACGAAACGTCTCGTCGTATTTTACCCAATCAACTCGTTTTAACCAATTGATTAGATTTTTGTACAATTTATTAAACCTCCCAAAAAAATACTCTAAGAGAGTTCACGAATAAAGCAAACTCTCCTCTACGAATTCGCCATTACCTTATGTAAATTTACATAAAATAAATGCCAAAAAAAAAATACCCTAATCGGTTCGTTATACGAATAATTAACATCGAGCGAGAACTACGTTGGTTATTTTTTAATGACTGGTACCTATTACAAAAGTACCTTAATGTCCAGTATTAGATATTTTTTTCGTTAAAATTTCTACTACGAAATCTCTAATGTCACACTTTAATTTTTTTTTTACACACCGAACCGTATAACTTTAAATGTTCTTTATAGGTACTAATTCGTCTGTGTACCTAATATTGTATAAAATATTGTGTATTAATATTTTCCTTTTTCTGCTTCATGTCTTTGTAGTTGTGTTTCGTGATGGTATTTTTTTTTTTTGTAGAGAAAAAATATGTTGAATATTTCTATTTCATAATTCATTTCTTCTGTATGTTTTATATTGTTAGCATTTGTAATTTTATTTTTAAACCTTTGCTTTTTGTAACGGAGACGGGTTATTGAAAAGTAAACTAAACTTCGATTATAAAATTTACCAGAGGAAGTCATTTATTATTCGTTAGAGTGGTTTTAAACATCAGATTTTCATGCATTCCAAATTTATGGTGAACGGATCTATTTTGTATCGTTTACGACTTGGAAAGTGGAATAAATAAGTTAATGAAAAAATAGTTAATATTTATGTAATTTATTTATTAATAAATATTGTAAATCACAAACTTGTTAGGATGTTTAAAACATTATAAATTATTACACTAAATTTTTGGATTATTTTTTGACGATCGATTAATTAAATTTTCTAGGTAACTACCTTGTAATGAATGTATGAATAATGACAGCATTGCTAGTTTTCGACGAATACTACATAGACATAGATACTTAAATTCAAAACTGGATGAGAGGGAGGGGTCCTATCGAAATTTTTGTAATAACCAAAATTATTTCTAAGACTTCAAGCTACAACTTTTGTTTGAAAATTTTTTCAATTGAACCCCTCCCTCCCCACCGATTTCGCATTACACTCCGATGATACTAATTAAAAATTATAGGTGGGAATGGGACCCATTGAATTTTTTTCCAAATATTCAAAATGGGAGGGGAGGGAGGGGTCCTATCGAAATTTCTGTAATAACCAAAATCATTTCTAAGACTTCAAGCTACAACTTTTGTTTGAAAAATTTTTCAATTGGACCTCTCCCTCTCCACCGATTTTGCATAATAATTATGATTGATAATAATTAATAATTATTACAAATTAAAATTTGGTTAGAGGGCTTGTTTGGGATCTTCCCCAGGATGTTTAATTCGAGTTTCGATTATGTTATTTCATCATAAAGAGAGAAAATAAAAAGTAATCAGAATCAGATTTTTAAAACTTTTATTAAAAAAAAAAAATCTTACCTTCCCCCAGTGAGAGTGGCTAAATCCACAATAAGTAAACACATTGTAAGGTTCAACTAGTCAGTAAGTAGTTAAGTAC
Organism: Balanococcus diminutus; assembly: GCA_959613365.1. NCBI lineage: Eukaryota > Metazoa > Arthropoda > Insecta > Hemiptera > Pseudococcidae > Balanococcus > Balanococcus diminutus. The sequence continues at coordinate 14,482,139 of OY390718.1, read as the reverse complement.
TTAGCTACTTACTCAAATTTGAATATTACAATTTTAGTGAATTTGAAGAAAAATTGGAATTTACTTGAAAAAGTTTAGAAATTACACACAAAATAATAGGTATTGATGAAAATTATTGGAAAAATTCGAATGAGGAGTCGAGTTGCCAGTTGGGAGATGAAATAGGAACATTTTGTTGACCAATTTGAGAACGAAATCAATTGACAATTTTATTGGAAAATGAGGGATTCGGGGATTATGAACAATTTTCTTGAAAAAATAAAATTAAAAAAGTCGGAAAAAATTTCGGAAAAATAAACTTGATAAAAAATTTACTTGAAAGAAATTTCAAAAAAAAAATTTGAAAAAGTATGGTAGAGGTTTAGAAGCATTTTTTGATGAGAAAATTTTATGAAAAATGTTTGAAAACCAAAATGAAAATTTAAAACTAAATTTAATTAACAATATTCATTAAAAAATTTCAAAAAATGAATTTGAAAAAATATGATGAAGATTAGTTGCATTTTGAAAAATTGAAAAATATAATTATACCCTACATTTTTTTTAAAATGAGTTTTAAAAAAATTAAATGAAAAATTTTAATTTGAGGAAAAAATAAGAATAAATTATTTGATGAGTGATGAATAATTTCTTCAAGAAATTTTTTTTCAAAAATTGAATGAAAATTGAGAATTAAAAAAAAATGAAAAATTTGAAGAATAGAAAACTTGGAAAAATTTTAAATATTATTAATAAATTTTATTAAACTTAGTGGAAAAATCTCGACGAAAAATCTGAGAAAATCGTTTATGAAAAATTAAAATTGGATTAAAAATCAATTTCGACGAAGTCCACATTGCAATGACAAACACAACCACGACAACGAGTATTCAAACAAGAATATGTGATGAATTCTCGTTCGTTCATTTTGGTGATTACTTATTGTGGATTTAGCCACTCCCTATCAGAGATCATGAGTTCACAGTCGAAAAGGGGGTAGTGGCTAAATCCACAATAAGTAATCACCAAAATGAACGAAGGAGAATTCGTCGTGATTCATCTCATATTCTTGTTTGAAATTTTTGAAAACTCGTTGTCGTGATTGCAAAGTGGATTTCATCGAAATTGATTTTCACAAAATTTTCATCGAGATTTTTCCACTACCTAAGTTTAATTTAATAAAATATTTAAAAATTTTCCAAGTTTTCTATTCTTCAAAATTTTCATTTTTTTTTTCATTTTCAATTTTCATTCGATTTTTGAAAAGAAATTCTTGAAGAAATTAATCATCATTCATCAAATACTTAATTATTTATTCCTATTTTTCCTCAAATTTTTCATCAATTTTTTTCTGTTTGTCGTTTAAAAGTTGAAACTTTATTTTTAATTTTCCAATTTCTTCATTCAAACTTGCCAATAATTTTTTCAATTGAGGGGTCCTTTGTAAAAACCACCATAGTCGAAAAATCAAATTTTACAGGAGACCGAAATAACGTGTTCGGATCAGGTTTGGGGGCGAAAATTTGATTCAGATGGTGTTAATTGATCATAAAATTTTCTATAATGTCAAGAAATGCAATACATTTTTTTTCCAACTTTTGAAAAATGTTACCACTTTCCCTTTAAAAATACCGACTATGGTGGTTTTTACAAAATAATCAGCTAAAACACGTACTTTTGAAGTTGAAAAAAATTGATGATGGCCAAATTTTTTTCAAAAACTATTATCACCATCGTCTTTCTCGTGAAATTTTTGTATAGAAAATTGAATAAAAAAATTTCGAAAATTTCGACTATGGTGGTTTTTACAAAGGACCCCTCAATTTATTTTTAAAAATTTTTAAAATGAATATTGTTACCTAATTAAATTTATTTTTAAATTTTCATTTAGATTTTTAAAGATTTTTCATCAAATTTTCTCATCGAAATGCTTCGAAATCTCTACCATACTTTTCAAATTTTTCTTTTGAAATTTTTTTCAAGTAAATTTTTTATCAAGTTTATTTTTGAGGTTTCTATCTAAATTTTTCCCGACCTTTTCTATTTATTTTTTCAAGAAAATAATTGTTCATCACCCCCTCCCAATTTTCCAATAAAATTGTCAATTTGGAATTTGATTTCAAATGAAATTTGTTATCAAAATATTCCTATTTCATTTCCCAACTGGCAACTTAACTTCTCATTCGAATTTTTCCAATAATTTTCATCAACATTTTTCTTCTAATTGAGTAATTTTTAAATTTTTTCCAGTAAATTCCAATTTTCCTTCATGTCCTTGGTCCTTCAAAAAATATTTTCAATTTTTTCTTCTTCAAATTCACTAAAATTTTAATTTTTTAAAATTTCAAAATTGACTAAGTACTCAACTTGTCAACTACAATACATTAACTACTCAATACTCAGACTTGTTGAAAAAAAAAAACAGCATCCTCAGTGTTGTTAAAACTGAAACTGAAACTTTAACTGAAACTGAAAAAAACTTGAAAAAAACTTAAACTGAAACTGAAACTTAACTGAAATGACAAAAACTGAAACTGAAATGATTTTCAGTTTTTTTATTTCAGTTTTCAATTTTTTTTTAGTTTTTTTTTTCTACTTTAGGCTAGTTATTTTTTTCATTTTTTCAATTTAAGTTCACTTATGACTTATTTGACTAATTTCACTTTCTGATTTGAATTTAAAATTTGAATTTTGAAATATTATAGGTATAATTAATTATTATTAATCGAGTTGAGTTCGAGTTATAGAGTACTAGAGTTGGAACTAGGGGGGGGGGGGGGGGGTTGAATTGAAAAATTTTTCAAACAAAAGATGTAGATTAAGATCTTGAAAATAATTTTGGTTATTATAAGAATTTCAATTGGACCTTCCCCTCCCATCGAATTTTGCATATCAGTAAGAAAACACTCATTATTGAAAATTGGGAGGGAGGGGAGGGTTTAATAAAAAAAAATTTCAAACAAAAGTTGTGGATTAAGATCTTAGAAATAATTTTTGTTATTATAAAAATTTTGATTGGACCCTACCCTCCCCTCTAATTTTTCATAATAGTACGAAGACACTCAATATTGAAAAATGGAGTGCCTGGAGGGGTTGAATTAAAAAAAATTTCAAACAAAATTTGTAGATCTAAATCTCTTATAATTTAATTTCAAATTCATAGATTTAAATTATTTTAATTAAATTCCAATTTTTTATTGATTTTTGATTTTTTATATTTTTATTAATTTTTAAAAAAATTTCAATTTTTTATACAAAAAACTGAAACTGAAACTGAAAAAAAAAATCAAAACTGAAACCGGAACTGGAAGTAAACTGAAATAGGGAAAACTGTTAACTGAAAGTCTGAAAACTGAAACTCAAACTGAATTATTTCAGTTTTAACAACACTGAGCATCCTACCCAAAATGAAAAACATATTTTTGAGTATTTTGTGAAAGAATAGATTCGTTTTAAATAAAACACCAAAGTTTTCAGAGGAAAACTTGCAAAAAATTTGGTTGAACTTTGAAAAAAAAAACTTGTACAAAAATAAAGAAGATGAATAAAAAAGAACGACATCGCCCTTACAATGTGATTACTTATTGTGGATTTAGCCACTCCCAGTTGAAAAATATATGAATTTTACAGCGCTCTCTACAATATCTTACGAGCAACTAATTTCGAACACTTTGGGAATTCTGGCCCTAATGTGAATCTGTGACTATGAATGACTGGTTGCTGGTTCAGAAATGTGGACATGTAATGTGTAAAAATTGGTTATTTTTTTGTAAATCGTAGTGATTTTCGTATCGATAATTTTTTCGCAATTAAATTATACCAGTAGTTTTGTGAAAAATCGCCCAATAAAATGAGTGTGGACACGTACGGCCCCAGTTCTCAGACGTTGACGTTTCTCGACACCGAAGAATCGGATCTGATAGGAGCTGACACTCAAGGTTCTGAATTCGATTTCACCGAATTCACACTACCATCGCAAAGTCAAACGCAAACTTCGCAAGTCGAATCAACGCCAGGACAGATACACGTTCGTATAAAATTACCCACTATGAAATCCGGTCTGTACTCGAACCACATACTGATTTTGGTTTCTTGCAGTTGAATGGTAAACTGAACGGAGAAGTAAAAAGTGACGGTGTTTCCGCCGTTAGCCAGAAACTCGGCGAGTTACAGTTCGAAGAGGAAGAAGAAGATGCATATTATAACAAAGTATGTTTCGAGTAGTACCTACGTCTTGAATTCATTATCTCTGATATTTGATACTACGTTGTAATTTTGTACCAACGAATTTATGTTCAGGAGTTACCCGCGTTCGCTTGTAAATATTGCGCTATTCACGATCCCAGTTGTGTCGTCATGTGTAATATATGTAAAAAATGGTTCTGCAATGGTCGTGGAAATACTTGCGGATCGCATATTGTTAACCATTTAGTTCGCGCCAAGCATAAGGTTAGTGTTTTTTCCACCTCTCGATGCATTTTTATTACGAAACGTATTCTAAAATATTGGCTTTTCAGGAGGTTACTCTTCATAAAGATGGCCCATTAGGTGAAACCGTCCTGGAATGTTATGCTTGTGGTATGCGAAATGCATTCGTCTTGGGATTCATACCTGCTAAAGCTGATTCCGTCGTTGTGTTATTATGTCGTCAACCTTGCGCCGCTCAAAATTCGTTAAAAGATATGAACTGGTTTGTACAAGCTCTCGATTTTTAGTGATTTTTATCCATTATGAGTTTCTATCGAGAATGTAATACGGTTTAGGGATCAAGAGCAATGGAAACCTTTGATCGAAGATCGATGTTTTTTATCGTGGCTTGTAAAAATACCTGCTGAACAAGATCAGCTCAGAGCTCGTCAAGTAACATCGGCTCAGATAGCCAAACTAGAAGAACTATGGAAAGATAATATCGATGCTACTATCGCCGATTTAGAGAAACCAGGAATTGACGTCGAACCTCAACAAGTGCTTTTGAGGTAGAACTCCTCGAGACGAAATTTATTTCATTTATAAGCTTTCGATTAATGTTTTATTTTTATTTTTTCATTCTAGATACGAAGATGGGTACCAGTATCAGAATATTTTTGGACCTTTGGTTAAATTAGAAGCTGACTACGATAAAAGATTAAAAGAATCCCAGACCCAAGATAATATTACCGTTCGATGGGAGGTTCTGCTCAATAAGAAAGTTGTTGCTTATTTCAATCTCGCTAAAACCGACGGAGGTATATTAATCGACAACATATTGGACTTAATTCACCGTCTAGATTAAATTTTCTAATTATATTATGTTCCCCAGACATGAAACTAATGCACGGTGACGAATTAAGATTACGATATATGGGAGAAGTAAATAAACCTTGGTCTGGAGTCGGTCACGTTATCAAAATACCCGATAATTTCGGCGAAGAGGTCGGTCTCGAGATGAAAACCAGCCAAGGAATACCGTTCGAATTTACGAGTAAATTTGTAGTGGATTTTATTTGGAAATCGACGTCATTCGATAGGTAAAGATAAGAATTAATCCAATTTGAAGGATTTTCTCGGATCGATAACACGTCTTAATAAATCGAGTACGTCATAAATCGTCGAATTTATTTACAGAATGCAACAAGCTTTGAGAAAATTCGCTATCGACGACACTTCTGTATCAGCTTACATTTATCATCGTCTACTTGGACACGACGTCGATGACGTTTTATTCAGATCGCACGGCTCTAAGCACTATTCAGCTCCCAATTTACCAGAATTGAATCGATCACAAGTACATATTTATCGTTGATTACGAAAATCACTCGAGTTGAATGGCAACTAAATTCTCATCTATTCTAGGTTTATGCTGTAAAACACGCCATTCAAAGACCACTGTCTTTAATCCAAGGACCACCAGGTACCGGTAAAACGGTCACCTCGGCGACTATCGTTTACCAACTGGTGAAACTAAACGGCGGACCTGTGCTGGTGTGTGCTCCATCGAACACAGCTGTCGATCAATTGACGGAAAAAATCCATAAGACTAACTTGAAGGTAGAGAAATATTGACGGTGGAATTTTCGAGGTATCTTATTCGACATCCGAAGTAATTTTTCGTTTTGCTAAGGTTGTGAGAGTTTGCGCTAAATCCAGAGAAGCGATCGATTCACCGGTAGCGTTCTTAGCTTTGCATAATCAGCTCAGAAATTTAGACAGGTAACTGACCAAAGTGTTTACCACAAGTGTCTTTGGACCCATTTAATATGCTACATTTGATTCTTTTGAATTTTACCAAGTCCAGTACTTCATAGATAATTGATATTCAAAATTGGTGGGGAGGGAGGGGTCCAATCGAAAAAATTTTCAAACAAAAGTTGTAGCTTGAAGTTCTATAAATAATTTTGGTTATTACAAAAATTTTAATTAGACCCCTCCCTCCCCTCCAATTTTGACATAACATCAGGTAGATACTTCTTCAAAATTGGGGGTGGATTCCAATTGAAAAAATTTTCAAACAAAAGTTGTAGCATGAAGTCTTGGAAATAGTTTTGTTTATTACAAAAATTTCGATTGGACCCCTCCCTCCCCACCAATTTTGAATATCAAGTATCTATGTTGTACTGGAATTGGTAAAATTCAAAATGTAGCACATTGGTTGGATCCATTGGCGCTTGTGTGATTACCTCGTTTACTTGCCATGTGTGTAGTAGTGTAGTAATCGGTTTAATATTTTTGTTACCTCGTTAGTAATTCCGAATTGAAGAAATTACAACAATTACGCGAAGAAACCGGAGAACTTTCGGCAGCCGACGAGAAGAGGTATCGTGTTTTGAAAAAATCTGCCGAACGTGAGTTACTCGAAGCCGCAGATGTTATTTGTTGCACTTGTGTCGGCGCCGGAGACCCTCGTCTGGCTCGTATGAAGTTCCATTCTATATTGATCGACGAATCTATGCAGGCTACCGAACCAGAATGCATGGTTCCGGCGGTATTAGGCTCAAAACAAGTGAGATGAAGTTCTTTTGCCTAAAAATAACTGGATTTGATTAATTCAACGGTTTAAATGTGTTCCTGGACGCAGCTCATCTTGGTAGGAGATCATTGCCAGCTTGGTCCGGTCGTTATGTGCAAGAAGGCTTCCAGAGCTGGCCTTTGCCAGTCGTTATTCGAACGTTTGGTCGTCTTGGGTATTAGACCATTCCGTTTAGAAGTTCAATACCGTATGCATCCCGAATTATCGCGCTTCCCGTCCAATTTCTTCTACGAGGGATCTTTACAGAATGGAGTCTGCGCTGGTAATTTTCGTTGTTTGAGTAACACCTTCGTTGTGATCTGTTGGATCGATTATATGGGCGAATTATTTGCAGAGGAGAGGAAATTGGCGAAGATCGAGTTCCCTTGGCCGGCCCCAGACAAGCCGATGTTATTTTACGTGACTCAAGGTACCGAAGAAATTGCCGGATCTGGTACGTCGTATTTGAATCGAACGGAGGCATCGAGCGTTGAAAAGATTACCACTAGATTTTTACGTTGCGGAGTGAAACCCGAACAGATTGGTATTATTACGCCGTACGAAGGACAGAGAGCTTACCTGGTACGTGTTTTATTCTCCAAGTGATATTCTTCAAAAGTAAAATGAGACCTAATTGTCCTTACTCGGTTTGTTTCAATTCAAAGGTGCAATGTATGCAGTACCAAGGCGCCTTGCACGCGCGTTTGTATCAGCAAATCGAAGTAGCCAGCGTGGATGCGTTCCAAGGTCGTGAAAAAGATATCATCATTATGTCTTGCGTACGTTCCAACGATCACCAAGGTATTGGTTTCTTGAACGATCCACGACGGTTGAACGTAGCCTTGACCAGAGCTAAATACGGACTTATCGTTGTCGGAAATCCCAAAGTTCTATCTAAAGTGAGCTTCTAAACTATTTAATCGCTCGAACGAAGAACGAGCTTGGAAATTTGACCCAATTTATAATATTATTCTGCGTTTCAGCAAACGTTATGGAACCACTTGTTGAACTTTTACAAAGAACAAAAAGTACTCGTCGAAGGACCATTGAGTAATTTGAAAGAGAGCGCTATTCAGTTCGCTAAACCGAAACAGATCGTGAATTCGGCCAATCCGGGATCTCACTTCATGTCGACCACCGTCTACGATGCCAGAGAAGCCATCGTACCTGGAAGTATATACGATAGGTCCGGCGGTGGCGCCAGTGCTGCCATGCATCCTCCACCACCACCTCATCCGTACTTCGCACGACCTGGTGAGATTTTTTACACGATGAAGGGAGGCTCGTTTTCATATGAGAACTTCAACGAATCATTTTACGATCATTTTTCTAGGGTTAGATATGTTCCCAAGAGGTCACGACCCAGTTAGTTATATTTCGCCGGAGAGAGCTCAAGCTATGTCGAATATGCCGGTACCTGTGGGCATGATAATGAACCTGAATCCGATACCGCCGAGATATTATAACCAGCAGCCTATTCAAAGTAATAATTTTTCGGAGATGAATTCATTTCTCTTCTCGACTGAAATTATTAATTCGATTCGTATTTATTTTTTCCAGTGCGTCAAAAGAACGCTCGCATTTTACCCGTTATGAGCGGAAAGAAAAACGTCAAAGGTGGTAGAAATTCCCGAGTAATGCCGAATGGTCTGAGCCAAGAGATAACCCAACCGTACAGTCAGAACATGTCGCAAGTACGTGGCGTACATTTCGTCATTAAAACAGAAAATCAACAACACGTCTTATACTGTTATTTGGCGAATTTTAAAATAATTTATGACTGTTGCATTACACTGCGATTTACCAAATCCAATACTACGCAGATACTTGATATTCAAAATTGTGGAGGGGGGGGGGGGGGTCCAATCGCAATTTTTGTTATAACCAAAATTATTTCTAGGACCTCAATCTACAACTTTTGTTTGAAAAAATTTTCAATTTGACCCCTCCCCTCAAATTTTGAAAAAGTGTCTACCTGATGTTATGGGAAATTGGAGGAAAGAGAAGGATCCAATCAAAATTTTTATAATTACCAAAATTATTTTTAGAATCTTGATCTACAACTTTTATTTGAATTTTTTTTCACTTGGCCCCTTCTCCCGCACTCCTCCAATTTTTAATTAGTATCTTCCGAGTGTTATGCAAAATCGGTGAGGAGGGAGGGGTTCAATTAAAAAAATTTTCAAACAAGAGTTGTAGCTAGAAGTGCTAGGAATAATTTTGGTCATTACAAAAATTTTGATTGCACCCCTCCCTCCCCTCCAATTTTGAATATCAAGTATCTAAGTAGTGTCGGGCGTGGTGAATTTTTTATGGTGCCAAAAAAAGTCCTGCGGCGATCTACTCGTTAATTTAGGAGTGAGAGGTGGAATTACTTCTGATCTTATCGAAATTTCAGCATTTTAGGTCATTCTCATCCCTTTTAGGGCCTGGAAAGTGGATTTTGGGGGTCACATTTTCATGCTGGTTATGCTATATGCCTCAAATTGATACAGGAGTTACAAAATTTTAGTGTAGATTTAATTGATGCCTCTGATAATGTCTTTCGTAGATTTCGACGTTCGGACCCCTTTTGACCCTTGTCTGGGGTCAAATATTTTCATGTCTTTTCCTGTCTCGCAGTACGTTGATCATCCAGCTGCCAAATTTAGATGACTTGAGAAGCCAAAATTTTCACCTATGAGTCGTTAGAGGTCACCGAGATGTTTTTTTGAAGTTTTGACTTCAGGGGTTCAAATTTGGGGCGAGCCCTTTTTTTGTGAGTACCCCAGAAGAGGCCCAAAGTGACGAAATTTCTTGAAATTTGTACCAACGTTTAAGACGATTGGATCGCCGCAATACTGATTTTTTTGCACCATCGAAAATTTTGCCAAGTCCATACGTTGATACTTGAATTCAAACTTGGAGGGGAGGGAGGGGTTCAATCACAATTTTTGTAATAATCAAAATTATTTCAAATACTTCAAGCTTTAACTTTTGTTTGAAATTTTTTTCAATTGGACCCCTGCCCCCACCAGTTTTTAATAAATTGTAGGGGAGGGGAGGGTCTAATCGAAAATTTTATAATGACTGAAATTACTTCTAGGACATCAATCTACAACTTTAACTTTTGTCTGAAAAATTTTTCAATTTGACCGCTTCCCCATTTTTGAAAACGTATCTACTTGATGTTATGTAAAATCGGAGGAGAGGGAGAGATCCAATCAAAATTTTTATAATAACCAAAATTATTTTTAGTATCTTAATCTACAACTTTTATTTGAAAAAAATTTTAATTTGCCCCCTCCTCCCTCCTCTAATTTTTAATCAGTATCTTCGGAGTGTTATGCAAAATTGGTGAAGAGAGAGGAATCCAATTGAAAATTTTTTGAAACAAAAAGTTGTTGCTTGAAGTCTTAGGGATGATTTTGGTTATTACAAAAATTTCGATTGGACCCCTCCCTCCCATTCAATTTCGAATATCAAGTATCTACGTAGTATTGGACTTTGTAAAATTCGACAACGATTGCAAAAATTTGTTTCCCAAGTATCTGCCTGATTGCCATACCTTTTTTAAAACGATTTAAAACGATCTCTTTTGTTCTTTTTTTACAGAACATGTCGCAGCCTGGATTCAGCCTTTCGCAGCCAGGCCTATCTCAGCCGGAATTATCGCAGGATAGTTACATGATTGGCGAATTCCATTCGCAAACCGATGGCATATTATCGCAAGATTCGTCGTATCAAATCGACCAAACATCTTCGTTTTATTCGACTCAGCCGAACCCTCATTTCTCTCAGGTACCCACACACCTACGTACACACATTTATCGTACCTAACAATAATAAATTCATTACGTGTACTAATCCATTACGTTTTACACCTGCCTACAGGGTTATTAACAAAAAAAAACCATACGCGCGGTACCGAAGCAATAGAAACGATTAACGCAGCTATTAGGAATGCGATCGAGTGCTCTTGATAGCGGATTATTACGTACGATACTCGGAATGTATTTTGTTACCCCTTCCTCGAAGAGTATACACAAGACGATGCGTGTTTGATATGCTGCCGAGCGAAAACGCTCGCTGTAGTTTGGTTTTATAAGCGTTCATTGCTCTAATCTCTCATAACATTACGAACAACAACAACGCATAAAGAAAGCAAAGCCTATCTTTTGTTGTCGTTCTTCTCTCATTGGTTTTACTTTTTTTTCTTTCGTTTTTCTCTTTGTCTGTTTGTTCTTTTACTAACACGAAACGTCGTTTATCGTTATTTTTCATCGTAGCAGAGAAACGAGCAATACATTTTAATGTAATTTTACATTAACGTAACGTAAAATAAAAGAGGAATATGCCTCTATGAAGTTGATAAAGGCGCTTTTGAAAAATGACTTCTTCTAGCCATCTCTCGTCGACGTGTAATGGAGAATTAAGCGCAGATTTACCAAAATATTTAAATGTACTTACCTACGTACGTAGTTTCGGTTTTACGTATTTTTTTTTTGTTGTTTTTATTCATCTCTGGTTCTCTGGTCTCTTGAAAAAAAAACCGTCGCTTACTTTCGTTCGCTATTTTTTTCTTTTAAACAAAAAGGTCGTCTAAATTAATGATTCGTGTTGAGAAATGAGTTTTTAAAAAGGGAATTGTACTTGGAAAAAAATGGAAGGGTAAGGCCAGCTTATTAAAAACAGTTTTTTCTTCGTCGTTTATATCTTTTATTTTCGTTACGGTGGAAATAAATTCTAGAGTGGTAATCGATGTGGTAACTACAATATGTGTGAGGTGGGTAATTATAACGATGCAGTTTCAATTTATCGCATGTTTTACGATTGTTACTGTCGAGGTTTTTATTTTCTTCTTTTTATTAAAAAATCAGAAATATACATCTTTTAGCTTGCTCGTGTTTTTATTTCCATGTATTTTGAAAGAAGCAACGGCGACGCTGAGTTTGTATGATCAGCTAAACTCTTCAACACCGAACCAGCGGACAATAAACTGAGATGAAAATCTTAATAAATAATATTTTTGAAAAATATTAGAAAAACCTGGGGGAGAAAAACTTTTCAGTACAGATTGTTGCCTACGAAAATTTCGATAATAAGGTAGTTAGTATTCCATGCAGTTTGCACTAAGTAAAGTAGCAGTACTTTTCTGTTCGATTTATATTTTTTTGGACTCTGTCCATTTCGTTTGGCCTCATTTATTAGAAGATTGGTTGCAAATCAACGAAGATCATTTTTAATAATTTTATTTTGCGTTCTAGTACACAGTTTACAATAATGCGGTATATTTAATGCGAAACAAAAGAAAAATAAGAATAAAGGAAGGAAAAGAAAAGGCAAAAACAAAACATCCAGTTTGAATACGAATATAAAATAATATACATATAAATCCTAATTAGTAAAATTAAAGAAAGGAATATACGAGTACGATGAACATCTTTCTCGTGTTCGTCGCATCATTTTTAAAATGTACTTTCAACTAAAAGGCTTTCCACTCTCGGAATGATTGAAATAAAATAATGGAAATGGTTGGAGAAGTCGACTCATTCTAGATTTTCTTATTTTTGGTATCACTTCGTTGCTTTTCTTCGCAGATACCGAATAAAAATTAACTCCTCGTTACGTAATATTCTTGCAATAATACGAGTAACATTCATTTGGGCTCCAAGAAGAACATCACAGATAGGATTTCTCACTTTGCCGAACTTATTTCGTTGCATTTGACGTTTTATTGAGCATTATTTGATAGATTCAAAGTAATTAAAACGTTATCGAAATTAATTAAGCCATTTTGTTGGAACTCGAAGAGAAATTTGCGAAAAATTACATCATCGAGGTAATTTACGAACAGAAGTTTGTCAACACTGTTTACCTGTTGAAGGGTTGAAGCGTTTCCCTTTCCGTTTTGTTTATTTCGTCTGTGAAATTCGTCATTATGGCGTCTACCGCGAATTTCTTGAAAAATTCTGCTCGTTTTCGATTTCGTAATTAAATTACTAATTAATTGCATTCGGTGATTACTAAATCGTATTTTCGATTGTCCGTTTCGGTATCGGGTTCAACGGTTTGTCGATTGTTTGTTTTATCTTCGTATCGTGAATGGTTTTGGAAACGAATTCGGTGTTCGTCTATCGTCATGAAGTAATTATGTTCTTTATCATCCGGAATTAGTGCTTTCGATCAAGAAACCATAATGATAATTATCGTATCTACGGCGTCTTTCGAGAGAAACTTTCCAAGTCAATCTTCTACGACCGTCGATCAGTTCGATCACCTCTTCGATTCCAGTTCCGGTGGCCAAAGATCAATTTGGCAGATGATGTTATCTCGTTAGTTGTTCGCAATCAATTATGGAAATTTGGAAAGGATATGTAACATAAATGGCGTAAAATAAACCGTAAGTAAAAAATACACGCTAGAATATAAATTTATAAGCTTAAAGCTAAACATTGTCGAGTAAAGCTGTCGTACACATTGCCAAACAGTAGTATACCGAAGTAACACCGAACAAATAACATAATATTCGTATCGAATATAACCAAAAATTATTAAAATAAAACATCTAAAATAAAAACACTTAAATAGAAGCGAGAAGGGGAAAATTCCTTAGCTTAGTTAACACATTCGATTTATTATACGTCAAGTATAGCACCAACGCTTTGAAAAAAAAAATCACAAATTCGTGTAGTATAATGTAGGTACATTTTATCAATAAGTCATCGTAAAGGTAGACCTAGTACGTCGTTAGGATAATTCGCCGCCAATGGAGCGATATAAAAATAAAAAGGTACGTTCGATCATTTCGTTAAAAAAAATTCAATTCCCCTTTCCTTCTGAAGCCACGAATGGCTACCCTGTGTTCCAGTTAACAAATTTTGTGTTACTCAGTTCAAATTTTACAACTTAATTGATGGACGATTCTGGACAAGTTTAATTACTAGATACGTAATATTGCGAAACGTAAGAAGTTTTCTTTACAAAAATGCCAACGTGAACGTAATAGGAAGGTTTTTGTCGTAAGGTTGATAACGAATCATAGGACCATTGCATATTGTATTTCCGAGTTGTACTATTGATTTAGCAGGATGTAAGTAATTGAACTGTAATTAACAATAAAGTAAAAAAAAAATCTAGTCATAAAAATTCTAACAATATATCACAGACTTATCAGTATTTTGATCCGCCTAGTCATGAATTTTTATTTACTTCAACAAACTTTTTTTTTTTTTTTTTTTTAATTTTTAATAATTTTTGAATACGGGTCTTGGTTTTTTTTTTGTTTTGTTTTTTTATTCACTGTTGCGAACCTTAGCAGTACATAGTGGAAAGATTATTGTATGGAAAGCATATTATAGTACATCGAGTTGAGTAGTAACTAAAAATAGAAAAAAATGTATGTAGAATTGGCGAACTCGTAGGTACCTCAGTAGATTGCTTATACAACAACTACGTATCGTGAAACCGTACATTTAAATTAGAATTCCAATCTGTACGCTGAACAACTGGTATCGTGATCTTGTAAATTGATCGTACAACGACTGGCCGAAGGTGATAAGTCGATTTTCAAATTTAAAAGTGTTTCTTCGTTCTCGGTGATCCAATAGCCAAGCACGTCTGTGTCGTAGGTTGGGATTATGGTGACTTCTGCGAATATAAAATAAAAATATTAGATTCAACTTCGTGTTGAGAAATTAATTTGAAAATTATCAACTATTTAGAAAAATTAATTTTTCGCTTGATATTTTTTTATATTTTACTTTTTTTAAAAGTAAAAACTCTACCTTCTATAATTCGTGTTGAAAAAACAATTGATTTAAATTTTAAAAAAATTGAGTTCTGCTGATGAATAAAATTTAAAATGTTCTTGAACTTTTTTCTTTAATAATGATTGATATTTTTCCTATATTTTTCCTATTTATAAATTTTTAATTAATGAAAAAAAAAGAAAAAAAATGTAAAAATTAATTTAATATATTTTTTAAAATATTTTTTTTAAATATGTCAAAAAAATGTCATATGTATTACAAATCAATGTTGCTTGATGGTTTTTCAACTGCGCCCATTTTCTCCAAAAAATTATTTTCTAATTTGAAGAAAAAAGTTGGCACATAAAAATTTCTATCGATTTTTATAAAATTTTCAATCATGATTTTTTTCTAAAATCATTTCATTTTTTCCCCCATCTTTTGCTTCTAAAAATCGTTTTGCTAAATAATTGTTTCCAAGAAATTTTCTTCAAACTTGAATTGAAAAAAAAAAAAAAAGAATAAACTTCAGTTTATAAAATTTTATTTTCAAGTACGTATCATTATTTATTACCTAGTACAGATTTTTCATTCTTGAAATTTTTTTTATAAATAATTGTTTATCATTTTTGAAATTGAATAAAAATAATGAGGGAAAAAAACAAAAAATTATCTTGTCGTGTCCGAGTGTTTTTTTTTTTTTTTTTTATTTACAATCTTTTTCAAAAAATTTCTACGACAAATGTTTGTTTTGAAAATACATTTTTTTCCAAAAAAAAAACCAATTTTAAAATTTATACAATTCTTTTGAATCTCATTTAATTTTTTTTTTCTTAAGTTATTTTATCATTTCCAAACATCAAATTTTTTGACATAAAAATGGTTTGGAACCTAAAATTTAAAAAAATATATATGAAAAATTTCTCCGAATGTTTGTTAAATTTTTTTGAACTCAATGTTACATACATCGGAACACGGTTACTTTTTAGTAACTTGGTTACTTTTTTAAAGGCAAGGTTACTTTAGTTCCTTTTGGGCTCATTTTGGTTACTATCGTTACTTTTGGACTCATTTTGGTTACTATTTCGTCAAAAATCTGACGAACAGCTGCCATCAAAATTTAAAATTTCTTTAAAAACGTTTTGAAAGTTTTTTTCAGAGATTTTGCTTCTAAAAAATTTGAAATATTTTATTTAAAAATGAATTAAGTAAGGTCAGTTGGGGACACTGGGCCACCGGGGTATCTGGGCCATTCTCTTCCTAATTCCCTCCAAAATCGTCTTGACGTAAATGGTTGGTTGCATGGTAACACTGACATCGTAAGCCCACCATAACAATTATCATTCGGTTCCTAGCTCCCCTTGAGGAGACCTCAGTAATTTGAGTAACATGACATGGCCCAATTACCCCCAACAACTGTGGCCCAGTTACCCCAAAACTCAGATTTGAGTGGGGGTAAGTGAATTACACATCTTGAATCTTCCTTAATAAAAAAAAAATTTGGTGGCCCAGTTACCCCAACTGACCTTAATTGAACAATTTATTGAATCTTCTTTTAAAATTGAGATTTTTTCTGCTCGAACTTCAGGAATATTTATTTTGTACTTATGTATTGAAATTCAAGGTAGAAAAATGTTTGCTCCTAAAAAAATTGAAAGTTCTTTTATAGGCATTTTTCAAGTCAGTATGAAAAATTGTGATTTTTTTTCTTGAAGAATTAAGATTTATTCTTGTCTAAAAATGAGCCACATTTCTTGAAAAAAAAAATGTAAGTAGATAAGCCGTATTTTTTTGAAAAAATTGAGAAATTCTTTTCTCGACAAATAAACGATTTTTTCTCAAAATTTCTTTTCAAAAAAAATAGAGGCCGTCGAAGAATAAAACCGAGTTCTCCTCATTAAAAACTTTTTTTTTAAATGAGAATACCTAGTAATTTTTTCAATTAAAAAAAAAATGTGTTCGAAGTATTTGAAAATTATGTTTGAAAAATAGAGAACTCCTCAAAAATGAAACATAAAATCGTTTCAACTCGTGAACTTAAAATGCTTCAAAAATTTGATATTTCTCAAATGAGAAAAACTTTCCTTTTAAAAATTTTGAAAAGTTGTGAATTTCACATGTTGAAAAATTGTTTTTTTGTGGAGAATGAAGACTTTTCAAAAATTAAATTTTTTTTGTATCTACTCATTTTGCAATAAGCCAATCAAAAAATTGATTTTTTTAGACTTTAAATTCTTAGGCATTACAATTTTTATAAATTGGAAATTTTTTATTTGAATAAACATGAATTTTAGGAACGGCTATTTTTTAAAAATTAAATATAAATTGTTTAAAAATCAAAAAATTGAGAATTTTAAGTTTAATTTTTTGAAATCCAGAACTTTTTAGAAATTACAAATTGTTAATAAATTTAAATTTATAGAAATTAAAAATTGTTTGAAAAATAAAAAAAATCGAAAAAAAAATTAATTAAAAAATTAAAAAAAGGACAGTATTGTTTGTAATTTAAAATTTTTCTAAAATTCACGTTTTTTGAAATCAACAATTATTTGAAAACTGAAAACTATTTCAAAACAAATAAGAGTTCAAAAACTTAAAAAAGTTGATATCAAGTATTTTCAAGAAAAAAAATAATTTTTTTTTGAATTTTCAATATTGAGTTCAAAAAAAATTAAGATTTGATAGGAACTCAAAAATTATTTATTGTGAGCTTCTCAAGAATTGAAATTTCCTATGATATAAAAATTGAGCACCTATTAAGCCAACTATTCTATTAAAATTCGTCATAATTATAGAAAAAGAAAAAATGCATGAATTATTATTTTTGAATTGAAAATTTTGATTTTTTCAAAATTTTTACCATTGATTTCAAGAGTTGTGAGACGTCAAATTTAGCAAAAATTTGAGAAAAACGGTGACGAGGGGAGGGGAGGGGAGGGTGTTATGAGTCATTATATTCAAGTGGAAATGGAAAATTTTTGGTTACTTTTTTCCATAATTTTGGTTACTTTTTTTGAAATTTCAGGTTACTAAAGTTACTTTTATTTTTTCAAATTTCGCTCCGATGCATGATGTTATCCAATTTTATTCAATTTATTTCACTTTTTTTATACATTTTTCTTCTCTTCGAGAAAAATTTTTAGTACACTAACTTTTCATAACATTGTTTGTCGTTACGCAATTTTTCCACGAGTTCTTTTCAAAATTCGTATTGTTTTAAATTATTATTTTTTCATTGAATTTCACTCAATTTTTGAAATTCCGTTTTGTATTTTTAAAATCAGTTTTTCACGTATTCCTTCGAATTTTTTTATTAAAAATTTTCTTAATTCATTTTCCTTTTAAAAATCTATATTTTTGTGAATTCCAAAATTGAGAAAATTGTCCATAATTTTTATTACAATTTTTTGATTAAAATTTTTCTCAAAATTTCTTTGGAAAATTTTTATTTAAAAATTTTTCCCGCTTTAGAAAAAAATTTTAAAAACTTTATTCTAGAATCAATTGTACTGACTATAGAAAGTGAAGTGAGGCCCTCAGTTTTTTTTGTTTTTTTTTTGTTTTTTTTTTTTCATTAAATATTTTAAAAAGTTTACTTTTGTAGAAAAAAATACAGAAATACCAAATCAAAAATTATTGCTTTTTTTTTGAAGATTCTCTCTAAAGTTGATCAACTATGATTTTTTTTTAATTCTCCAAAAATTTTTGTTGTAATTTTTTGATCTGACATTTGTTCATCAACCCATTTTCTTTTTTTCTCCAAGATTTTCGTTGATTTGCAAAAAAGGAAAAAAACATGAAACATTTTGTAACTTTTTTTTGACTTTTTAAAAAATTGTTGTTTAAATTATTTGCAAAAAAAAAAAAGTCAAAAAGGGTAAAAAAATTAAAATTTGAAATTTCTTTTCAATTTTTCTTAGAAATTACCTATTCCAAAATTTTTTTAGCTTGGCGCAATTTTTTAAAAATTGATCTTTATGGTTTTTTTTAAATTTTAAAAATTTTGATGCAGATTTTTTTCAAACACCACATTTCAAATTTGAAGGTTTATTTTGTTTTTCAAATATAAAATTTAGGAATCAAAAATTTTTAGAATTATAATTCAATTTTTTTTTCAAAATTTTCACTTACCTACTTATTTTTTCATATTTTTTTTTCGCACGAGAAAAAATTGCATGGGTATATTTTTTTGTGATTTTCTGTCATGAAAAAATTGAGGAAAAAAGTTGAAGAAGCCCAAAAAATTAAAGATTTTTCATTCACACAATGTTTTTTCAAAATTATTTTTCAAAAGTTTTGTGGTGTATTTTTTATTTATTTTTTAATTATCTAGAATTGTTTGGTAAAATCTTTTGAACTCGAATGATTCATAACTAGGTAAATTATTCTATCAATTTATATCTATTTTTGAAGCTAAATATTATAAAACATCATCTTGAGTAATTATTAATTTTTTTTTTCGATTTTAAGAGAAAAGAAAAGGTGCCAAAAAATGTAATAAGTATTTGTTAATTTTTTTTTTAATATAAAATTCGTTTAAAAAATTTTCATTTCGCACTTTTTCTCTTTTCAAAATAAATTTTTTTCCGTGAACTTATCCAATTCATTTTTTTTCGGAATTTTACTTTGATAATGTACTTGGTCACATAAGTGTTTCAAATTTTTTCCATATTTTCAAATTTTCTTTAAAAATTTTGTGATGAAATTTTTTCAATTTTTTTCGAACTTTGAATTTTTAAGAACTATAAGTGTATTCTAAAATTGAAAAATATAACTAAAACGCATTTGATGGAATTTCTTATCACCCAATTTTTTCAAATTTCTTATTAAAGTTATTTTTACCTACCTATTATTTTTTTTTTCTTTTCGAAATTTTTCTCTAAATCTAAGTTTGAAAATACGATTTCTTTCTCGAAATTATTATTAACCTTTTTACTTGAAAACTGTTTTACGAAATGAAATGTTTTTATAGGAATTATTTGATATTGAAAAAAAATTGTGCTTGATTTTGAGAAAATAGTTTGAAAGGAAAATAGAAATCGAAAATTCAAATTGAAAAATCTTACCTAAGTTTTGATCCTCCCACGTTTTCTTAGCATCGATCAACGCGTTAAAAACATCTTTGCTTGGATCAGTACCACTGAAGACATAATACCTCGCTCTTATTCTTTTGAAAAATTCCACGGTGGTGTAGTATGGATTACCGTGATGTGGCACA
Organism: Balanococcus diminutus; assembly: GCA_959613365.1. Taxonomy (NCBI): domain Eukaryota; kingdom Metazoa; phylum Arthropoda; class Insecta; order Hemiptera; family Pseudococcidae; genus Balanococcus; species Balanococcus diminutus. The sequence continues at coordinate 14,462,227 of OY390718.1, read as the reverse complement.
TATGCCAAATCCACGTAGATTGGAGACGTCGGTTTAGTAGGCTTTGCACGTTTTATGGACGAATCTCGGGTCTTCGACGTTTCCCTGGCTGTAAATAAATCGAAAAAGAAAGATTATTATCTGCATACTTTACAATATTGTTATTTTTGTGACGTTTAAAATTACCTGTATTCATTTTTTCGGCAACGGTTGGTTTTTTAGATACTTTCTTCGTGGGTGTACCTTTGGTGACGTTATTTGTGGGCCGATTAATGGGTGCTAGATTAATTTCAATATCGCCGTTACTTTCACGTTCTTGTACCGAGGGTGGCGGCGGCGCAGGTGTTGGTAAACCAAAAGGCCTACCCCATTCTTCTATTGGGTTCCAAATTAATAATTTGTCGATGTTTTTAACATTAGGTAAACCCAACGGCCGACCCCAATCTTTAATAGGATCTTTTTTATCATCTTTGGCTGAATCTTGAGTAGAATGATGTACCGATGTTGACATACAAGACCCTCTAGAGTCTTCTGGTAATTCGTCGTCGTCATCTTCGGGATATGTGCCATAAAACGATTGGGTCATGCTGGAGGACATTGTACGCATAGTTTCCATTTCTGAAGTACTTAGCGGGTGTTGAATTGGATCATTCTCTTTGAAATGAGGCAAATTGGACTGGGTATTCATGGATTCGACAAACTCGTCGTCTTCGTCACTTTCGCAGATTTGTGAGGAATCTCGTCCTGCACCACCGCTATGCTGGGTTATACGTGAACACTGCTCGAGGCTTATATCGCTGCGATTGTCGTCTGATTCACGATCTTCTGAGCATGGAGTTTGTGAACGTTGAGGAGAGTTGGAATCGGGTTGCAAGGCTCCAACCAAATGCGAAGTGATTTTGGTAGTTGTCTCGATTACCTTTTTAAGCAACGTTGGTTGATTATCGTCTTCAGTTAACTCGTCAGTTTCTTTAATCGGTGCAATTAGGCCACTTGTGGAGTCAACTTTTACCGAACTTGGGGTTTCGCTACTAATCACTTTTTCTTCAATAATCGTATCCTCAGCAGTAAGATCTTCAAGATTGGTAGTTTTGTAGAGATTTGGCAATGTCATGTATTTTTCAGAGTCATCTGGTCGTTTGATAACTGGCAGACTAGCGCTTTTCAATTGCAATTCACCTTCACCAGGTTGCTTGTTCAAAGATGAAGGATCTGATGAGATGGTTTGTTTTGTTCCTTCGGTGTATGCAATTTTTTCAAGACATGTCAAAGATCTGGAAATATCCTCAGAAGGGTCAGTTAGGCCTATGCTGCCGCCGCCAGGCTTAGCGACTTCGTCGAGAATTGGTAAACTAACGGTTTTTGAAACAACTTCTTTCTTATGGAATTTATTTGAAGATAAATCACTCAACGTGTCTGATGCCGTTGCATCGTATGTTTCGTCGCTACTTGACTTGGAAATCACAGCACCTGTGGCGGATTTCTTGGTCACGCTGGTTGTCCCTGAAGCTGAAGAATCTGCTAAAAATTGTACTCGCATTTGATTGGCATCCATGTGCAAGGCCCCTGAATCGGGCGAGATTAGAATTTTTGGTTCAGAAATGCTTTTTGTGACTGCATCGTGTTTTACAGTGGTGAATGCTGTTGACGTTGGATGAAATTGTGTAAACGAGTCGTAAGATTTGGAATCCATTTCACGTAAAGCTGGTTTAGATGGTTCTTGTTGAGCATCAGATGTGGCACGGACGTCGTCTAATTTCTCGTATTCGGCTCGTGACATTTCACGGACCGACGTTGGTATTATTTCGGTGGTATACTTTCTAATACGAGAAGGACTTCCATCTGCTGATGGAATTACCACGTATTTAGTGATGGTTTGGTATTCGATGGTGGAGTATCTGCCATCAGCAGTGCTCACTCCGGGATGAGGTAGATCTGCTGATGAGAATGATGTAAATTGAGCTAAATCGACTGATGATGGATCAATTTCTGAGAATGTTTCGACGTGAGCAGTACTTGTTGTTTCAGTAATTGGACCTTCTAGAGTTGTAGTCTTGAGAGGTGATTGCGAAGAGACGATTTGGGTGGTGGTTGTAGTGGTGGTGCTTTTTTCAGAATCACCACTTACAAGTTCAGATGTTTTACTGGTTGTATTGGATTTTTGAGACTGGGTGGTAGTAGTATCATTGTTGTCTTGCAACTTTATAGTTTGTTCAGTAGTAATTGACGATTTCAGGTTGGATTGTGTTACATCAAGTTGTTCGACATAGCCCAAATCTTGTCTAGGAGTAGTCTCAGTCAAAGGACCATTACCATCTGGGCTACCAATTGTGGTAAAAGTATATGTAGCAGATTTGTGAGAATGAAAATCAGGACTGGGACTTCGGTGTGATAAGTCTATATTGCAGGTTCCCAATGTAGAGACACTGCCTAGCTGATGAGAGGAGAGTTTTCCAGTTTCTGTGCCAGTCTGATAAGTATTGACTTTCTTCTCGAGTTCATCAATGTTTTGTTTTGTTGAAGTATCTGCAACTTGGCTTTCACTGACGATGATTTGTTGCTTTGATGATGAAACAGTAACACTTGTAGGAGTGGAATCAATGTCAATTGTTGATTTTTCAGTAGATGAAGTTTGGTTGTCAGTTGATGATGTGACACTAGAACTGAATTGTTTGGTTTGTCCAGAGGTGGTGAATGTTTTGTGTAAAGTTGTATTTGTATCAACTGCAGAAGAAGTAATTGCTGATTTGACATCTTTTTCGACTGTTGGTATTGAAGAAACTGTTGTTAACACATCAGTAGAAGTAAATTCGCTAGCTTTGTCATCTTTTGACATTTCAGTCATGAAAGTTTCAATCTCAATTTTGTCTTTCAAAGATCCTTCATCTGTTGAAAATTTGCTTATTGTAGAAGATGCAGTTGAAGAAATGGTATCTGATCCTGAGGTAGAAGTTCTGCTTTGTGTGATGAACTCTGAGGTAGTTTCTGTCAAAGAATCTACAATGTGGCTGGCAGATTCTGCACTTTGACTGGTTTTATGGGATTCAGATAAAGTTGAACTTGATTTTGAGGAATCAGTTCCAGTTGACACTGGGTCCTTTGCAAATGGAGATACAGTGCTGCTGCTAATCAATGTGATTTGATCAGGGTTGATAGTTTTTTCTGAGGTGATAGTATCAATGGTTGAAGAGTGTTTTGAAGATGAAATTTGTTTGCTTTCTTTTGCAGATATTTCTGATGTAGTAGATTCAATTGTAAAACTTCCAATAGGAATGTCAATGCTGGGTTCCTTGGAATCTAAAATTTCCCCTGATTTAGTGAATATACTTCCTGTTCTAGAATCAGCTGTGCTGCTTTTTCTGGAATCTGTTATTATAGTTTGTTGAGATGGCGACGTTTCTATTTCTGAGTAATTTTTATCATAATTTGGACTCTTGTGTTTTGATTCAGAAATTAAATCTGCATGAGTTGATTCAGAAATTATGTGGATGGTTTTGGATTCTTGAGGTTTGGCGAGTGTTGTTGTTGTGGACTCAGTGACTGTAGATGTTAGTGCTGAAGATAGAACTTCAATGTCCTTTTGTTTTTGAGATGATAGATCTGTTGTTGGTTTCTCTAATTTTACTGAATCAATTGTTTTTCCAAAATCAGATGGTAGACTGGTTTTTCTGAATTGAGTATCGTCATTTGTTGATGTAATGACTAATTCAGTTTCAGAGAAGGTATCAACAGTACTACTGGTAACTCGTTCTAAATCCAGACCCAAACTTGCTTTTCTTGAATCTGCAGCTAAACTGCTTTTTCGGGAATCAGAAATGATTTGTTCTTTTGCTAATGAACTTTCCAAAGCTGGTTCTAAAATGGAAGTGGTACTAATTTTTTTCAGAGATGAGTCAGTGGCCAGTTTGGTTTGTGAAATAATAAGAGGATCTGAAGATGTTTTGGGGGTTTCTTCTTTCCAATTGCATGTGAAGCTGTCCTTTCTTTGATCTAAATAACTTTCAGAAATAGTAGACTGTTGAGATTCAGTTGTAAATATCTTCTGGTTTTCTTGATTTGTTTGTGTGAGGAGACTTTTTTGTTTAGAGTCTGTGAAAGAACTTTTATGAGACTCAGTTCCCTCTTTTGGAGATGAAATTTCAGATATTGGTTCAGTGATTGATGGACGGCCTTGCTGATGAAGTTGCAAACTAGATTTTCTCAAATCTGTGTTATTATCCAATTGCACACTGGATTTACTAAATTCCACTTCCTTGTTTGGTGATGTATCAGTTGCTGGTGTAGTGATCAAAGTCCCATGTTCATCAAGCTGTAAGCTAGGCTTTTTAGAATCTGTTGCAATACTACTTCTTCTTGTATCTAGTTGAATGCTTGATTTGCGAGATTCAGTGCCCTCTTTTTGTGATGTTTCAGTTGCTGATTTAGTGATCAAAGTCTCATGTTCATCAAGCTGCAAGCTAGGTTTTCTAGAATCTCCTACAATACTGCTTCTTTTTGTATCTGTGCTTTCATCTAGTTGAATGCTTGATTTAAGAGAATCGGTACTCTCTTTTGGTGATGACACAGTTGCTAGTTTAGTGATCAATGTCTCATGTTCATCAAGCTGCAAGCTAGGTTTTCTAGAATTTCTTACAATACTGCTTCTGGTATCTATTTGAATGCTTGATTTACGAGATTCAGTGCCTTCTTTTGGCGATGTTTCAGTTGCTGATTCAGTGATCAAAGTCTCATGTTCATCAAGCTGCAAGCTAGGTTTTCTAGAATCTCCTACAATACTGCTTCTTTTTGTATCTGTGCTTTCATCTAGTTGAATGCTTGATTTAAGAGAATCCATACTCTCTTTTGGTGATGTCACAGTTGCTAGTTTAGTGATGAAAGTCTCATGTTCATCAAGCTGTAAACTAGGTTTTCTCAAATCTTCTGCAATACTACTTCTTCTTGTATCTAGTTGAATGCTTGATTTATGAGACTCTGTACCCTCTTTTGGTGATGTTTCAGTGGCTGGTTTAGTGATCATAGCCTCATGTTCATCAAGCTGCAAGCTTGGTTTTCTAGAATCTGCTGCAATACTACTTGTTCTTGTATCCAGTTGAATGCTTGATTTACGAGAATCGGTACTCTGTTTTGGTGATGTTTCAGTTGCTGGTTTAGTGATCAAAGTCTCATGTTCATCAAGCTGTAAACTAGGTTTTCTCGAATCTTCTGCAATACTACTTCTTCTTGTATCTAGTTGAATGCTTGATTTACGAGATTCAGTGCCTTCTTTTGGCGATGTTTCAGTTGCTGATTCAGTGATCAAAGTCTCATGTTCATCAAGCTGCAAGCTAGGTTTTCTAGAATCTCCTACAATACTGCTTCTTTTTGTATCTGTGCTTTCATCTAGTTGAATGCTTGATTTAAGAGAATCCTTACTCTCTTTTGGTGATGTCACAGTTGCTAGTTTAGTGATGAAAGTCTCATGTTGATCAAGCTGTAAACTAGGTTTTCTTGAATCTTCTGCAATACTACGTCTTCTTGTATCTAGTTGAATGCTTGATTTATGAGACTCTGTACCCTCTTTTGGTGATGTTTCAGTGGCTGGTTTAGTGATCATAGCCTCATGTTCATCAAGCTGCAAGCTTGGTTTTCTAGAATCTGCTGCAATACTACTTGTTCTTGTATCCAGTTGAATGCTTGATTTACGAGAATCGGTACTCTGTTTTGGTGATGTTTCAGTTGCTGGTTTAGTGATCAAAGTCTCATGTTCATCAAGCTGCAAGCTAGGTTTTCTAGAATCTCCTACAATACTGCTTCTTTTTGTATCTGTGCTTTCATCTAGTTGAATGCTTGATTTAAGAGAATCGGTACCCTGTTTTGGTGATGTTTCAGTTGCTGGTTTAGTGATCAAAGTCTCATGTTCATCAAGCTGCAAGCTAGGTTTTCTTGAATCTTCTGCAATACTACTTCTTCTTGTATCTAGTTGAATGCTTGATTTACGAGATTCAGTGCCTTCTTTTGGCGATGTTTCAGTTGCTGATTTAGTGATCAAAGTCTCATGTTCATCAAGCTGCAAGCTAGGTTTTCTAGAATCTCCTACAATACTGCTTCTTTTTGTATCTGTGCTTTCATCTAGTTGAATGCTTGATTTAAGAGAATCCATACTCTCTTTTGGTGATGTCACAGTTGCTAGTTTAGTGATGAAAGTCTCATGTTGATCAAGTTGTAAACTAGGTTTTCTTGAATCTTCTGCAATACTACTTCTTCTTGTATCTAGTTGAATGCTTGATTTATGAGACTCTGTACCCTCTTTTGGTGATGTTTCAGTGGCTGGTTTAGTGATCATATCCTCATGTTCATCAAGCTGCAAGCTTGGTTTTCTAGAATCTGCTGCAATACTACTTGTTCTTGTATCCAGTTGAATGCTTGATTTAAGAGAATCGGTACTCTGTTTTGGTGATGTTTCAGTTGCTGGTTTAGTGATCAAAGTCTCATGTTCATCAAGCTGTAAACTAGGTTTTCTTGAATCTTCTGCAATACTACTTCTTCTTGTATCTAGTTGAATGCTTGATTTATGAGACTCAGTACCCTCTTTTGGTGATGTTTCAGTGGCTGGTTTAGTGATCATAGCCTCATGTTCATCAAGCTGCAAGCTTGGTTTTCTAGAATCTGCTGCAAAACTACTTCTTCTTGTATCCAGTTGAATGCTTGATTTACGAGAATCGGTACTCTCTTTTGGTGATGTCACAGTTGCTGGTTTAGTGATCAAAGTCTCATGTTCATCAAGCTGTAAACTAGGTTTTCTTGAATCTTCTGCAATACTACTTCTTCTTGTATCTAGTTGAATGCTTGATTTATGAGACTCAGTACCCTCTTTTGGTGATGTTTCAGTTGCTGATTTAGTGATCAAAGTCTCATGTTCATCAAGCTGCAAGCTAGGTTTTCTAGAATCTCCTACAATACTGCTTCTTTTTGTATCTGTGCTTTCATCTAGTTGAATGCTTGATTTACGAGATTCAGTGCCCTCTTTTGGTGATGTTTCAGTTGCTGGTTTAGTGATCAAAGTCTCATGTTCATCAAGCTGCAAGCTAGGTTTTCTGGAATCTCCTACAATACTGCTTCTTGTTGTATCTTTGCTTTCATCTAGTTGAATGCTTGATTTACGTGAGTGAATGCTCTCCTTTGGTGATGTTTCAGTTGCTGTTTTGGTGACCGAAGTCTCATGTTGATCAAGTTGTAAGCTAGGTTTTCTAAAATCTGCTGCAATACTACTTCTTCTTGTATCCAGTTGAATGCTTGACTTGCGAGACTCTGGGCCTTCTTTTGGTGATGTCTCAATTATTGATTTAGTGATAGGAGAAACGTTATGTTGATCAAGTTGCAAGCTAGATTTTTTCGAATCTGTTATGACACTGCTTCTTGGAGAATCTGTGTTCTGATCCAATTGGATACTGGGCTTTCTTGACTCTACTGTAATACTGCTTTTTCTCAAACCTGTGATATTTATTGCACTTCCTTGTTGCTTGTCTACTGAAATTGTGGAATCTTCAATTGATGATAACTTTTGTGAAGTGGTATTAGCATCATCTGAAGGTGATTTAGTTGTTGGTGATATTTCCTCTGATGGGGATGATTTAGTAGTGGGAAGAAAATCTACATTATCTTTGTCAAACTCATAAGCAATACTAGATTGTTCAGAATCAGAAATTATACTGCTTTGTTTTGAAGCAAATTTTGGATTATCTTCAGATTTAGTCGATGAACTTATGAATGTACTTTCAGTAATTGTTTTGGTTGTTGAAGATGCATCTACCAAGCTGTCTTTACGTGATTCTGAAGTAAGGCTTTCACGTTTTGTCAAATCTGTAATTTCAGTTGGAGTGGTTTGGAATGATTTTGATGTGTGTATATCAACAGATCCTCTAGGTAAAGATCTAGAATCAAAGTCATCATCCATCGAACCTGCAATACTTTCAGTACTAGCACGTGATTGGAAAATGTAACTATTTCTTTTAGAATCGAGAACAATGCTTTCTTTTCTCGAGTGCCCATCAGTATCTGGTTTCTTGGGTGAGGTGTCTTTGGATGGAGATGTTTCTAGACTGCTTTGACTAGTTGGAGAGATTTTATCAGCAGCTTCTTTTGTGATATCAGAAGTGTGAGTAGGTTGATCTAGTTTGGCATCACCACTAAAACTTGGTGATTTGCTTGGTGATTGAGTGGCAGTTACTGGTGTTTCTGGTGGTTTTGATGATATCTCTTTGGATGGAGATGGTTCAGGGCTGTCTTGAGTGATTGGGTAGGTAGTGTCAATCGATGCTCCGGCAAACTCTTTGGAAATTGTATGAGTCAGTTTGGAAGAATCTGGTTTTGAATTGATATCTAGACTCATGGCTCGTGATTGTGTGAAAGAATCAGGCAATTTTTCTTGAGATTTTTTGTCAGTTGATGATGATACTGTAGTATCTTTAGATTGGTCTGGAGACATTTTTTGTGAAGAACTCTCTTTATGAGAACTTGCTGATGAGGGTTCAATTTCAGTAATAGGTGATGAATGTAGTGCTAGACTATTTTTTCTAGAGTCATAAGATGGCGATTTTATGTCAACACTTTCAGACTTCACTTGTTTGGTATCTGGATCGGGTGATGTATACTTTTTGTCAGTTAATGATTCTGGTGTATCTTCAGATTGAATGCTTTCTTTACTAAAACTTTTTGAGATGTGTGTGCTTTCTTTGGTAGATGTCTGCTCTAGTGCTGTATTGTGTTTTCTGGAGTCAGAAGATTCTAGAACTATGCTGCTTTTTCTAGACTCTGAAGGTTCCTTTACTGCTGAAATTCCATCATCTTTTTTTGGAGACATGTCAGAGCTCTGTGAATCGGAGACATCCTTAGGAGATGGAGTTTTGAGAATTGCTTTGCTCAAAAGTTCAAAGCTGTCAGTTGTTGATATTTTTGAGCTTATTTGAGATTCCAAACTGTAGCTTTGTGGTCTAAATTCTGGTGAAATTTCTAGACTTTCTTTTCTTGTAATGGGAGTTGGAGTAGAGTCTGATTTGATGATTGATTGACCTGGTTGTGGACTTGTTTGTTTAGAAGTTTGAGATATTGAGTAAGAGGACTCTTCGACTTGGTTTGATCTTTCTTGAATCGACGAATTATTCAAGCTATCTTTTCTATCTACTGAGAAGTCTTTTGGAGGTGATTTGCTTAATTGGATAGCGTCAAAGCTAAGCTGATGCAAATCTGAAATGGTACTACTTTTTCGTGACTCTGATGAAGTACTTAACCTTCTCAAATCAATCGGTTGCAGATCAGAATCAATACAGTCTTTTTGGGATTGTGATGAAATACTCTCCTTTCTCGGATCAATCTCAGGAAAGTCAGAAATAATACTTTGTTTTCGAGATTCTGTTATGGAATCAGTTGGTTCTATCGTTGATGCAATATCCAAGCTCTCTTTTTGAGTTTTAATTTCTACATTGTTTGAGGCCATTGGATATGTTTTGGTGGTGTCGTCAGATTCTGTATCTTTGGAAGATACTACTTCTGATGAACTTCCATCAATTACTTCCTTGCTCGATGTAATAGAAATGTCTTCTTTAATGTCAGATTTATCAGTAGGTTTGGAATCTGCAATTTTAACTGGCGAAGTTTCCCATGCAAAAGTATCCATACTAGATTTTCTAGCATCGGTGGCATCTGAAATAGACGAGGACTTATCAAGAGGTGATTTGTCACTTTTGCAAGCTTCTTCAATGGTTCTTTGCTCGAATGAGAGTGAACTTTCTAGAGATGGAGAACTAATTGATGGTTGATCAATTTTTTCAGAGTCGGGGGATGATTTTGTGTCAATTTTAGATTTGCTGTCTGTAAATTCTTTGTTTAATGAAACTTGAGTTTTTGAGGTGCCTTGAGAGTCCAGAGTGTTTTCAAAACTTGAAGCCTTTTCTAAATCTAATGATTGTTTGTGATCTGGTTGTTGCTTATCTTTGGGATCTTTTGTGGAAGAGGGTTCAGAAAGACTGTGGTTTTGGCTTTTGGTATGTGTATCTAGTACCTTTTCATTTTCTTTGATTTGCCCAACTGATGCTTTTGATTTTGTGTCTGTCTTTATTTGTTCTGGTTTCTCTATTGATTGAGTTGAGATTACTTTATTAATTTCATTTGATTTTTCTAGACTAGGTGCTAGTTTCTCTTTTTCAGGAGATAACATTTTAGTTTCTGAAGTTGAAGATTTTTCTTTAAGTGTTTCAAGTTGAGTTTTTGATTCAATTTTTGGAATTTCATCAACAGGCAATGACTTCTCAGGAGTAGTTTTTCCAGACTGATGAGCGAGTGTGGGAGATTTGAGTGATTGTGATGTTGATTCATCATCTTTCAGAGAGGATTTTGCAACTCCTGAAAAATTTTCAGATGCTTCTGTTAAGGTCAACTCTTTTTCACCAGTTTTTTCTTGTGTGATTGATGTTTTTGAAACTTCAGTTGGGGTTGCTTCTTTACTTTCTTGTTTGAAAACAGTGCTTGATGATTTCCTTTCATCAGGAAGTACAGAAGTATCCGAAGTCAAAATTGGTTCTTCAGTAACTTCAATAGAATCACTTTTTTCATATGAGTGTATTAAGGTGTCTTGTTCTTTGGAAATTGGTTCTGTCATAGTTTTTGTTAGTGTGATGTGCTTTTTGCTGTCTCCTTTCATTTGATGAAAATCTGATTGACGGTCGTCGCTTGATTCTTCCAACAATTTTGTTGGTGATGTTTGTTGATTACTCTTTTGTTTGCCTGCTGCTTCACTGAAATCTAATTTTTCATCAGGGGGGAGTTTCTCAAGTTCTTTATCTTTAGCCTTTGTTGAATCAATTTCTTCTTTCAGTGAAATTGATTTCTCGATAGTTTGTTCAAGTTCTGATTTCTCTTTGCTTTCTTGTTTAGTGATGGTTTCACTAATCAAGTCAAGTTTTTCATCAGTGGTTGGTAATGATTCTTTTCTGGTTGCTTTTTCAGGACTTTTGATAGGTGATGGTTCTCTAGTGTCATGTGTGGTAATATTTTTGGTGTCTGCTTCCTCTTCAAGTGGTATTGACTCTTGGAGTGTTTTTGAGAGAGAGTCTTTTCTAGTGGATTGCTCAGGAGAAGTAGTGAGAGAAGCCCTTTTACTGTCTTGTTTGGTAACATCTTCAATTTTTGTAACTCCGTCTTTTGATAGGATAGGTTCCTCACATGTATCATTGAGATGAATTTTCAGAGAATCTTTTCTGATGGATTGCTCAAAAGATTCAGGAAGCGAAGGTTTTCTGCTATCTTGTTTGTTATCATCATCAATTTTTGTGATCTCATCTTTGGATGGAATTGGCTCGTGAAGTGCCTCAGCGATACTAATTTCTCCATGTGTCATTTTTGGAAGATATTCCTTTCTGATCTTGGATTTTTCTACAGTTTCATCAAATGAAGATTCTTTGTCATCTTGTTTAACATTATCTTTGGAGGCTGGCTGATCTTCGAATGCGTTTAAGGAATTTTTACTGTCGTGTTCAGCTACTTTGAAATTTGATTCATCTTTGATAGTTTCAGGAGTCGAATCTAGTGTAATGGAGGTTTCAGTTGGTTTTTTGTCAAACATTGTGACAATTTCATGTGCATCAAAAGCTGAATCTTTGATAATCTCGGTCAAAGTTGAATCCTCAACTGTTTTATTTGAATTTTCACCACTGGGTAACTTTGTAATGTCACTAGATGGGGATGGAGATTTTTCAAAAGATGAAGCTTGTTTTAGTGGTAGTTTTTGTTCTTTTGAAGCATCAGTCAATGTCAAAGAGTCTTTCCTATCAGATTCTGATGTTTGAAACAAAACTTCCTTACTTGGTTTTTCTTTAAGACTTTTATCAAAGTCTTTTGACTGTGATTTTGGTGTAGATTTTTCCAACTTGGTTGAATCTTTTGTTGTTGTTAATTGATGTTCTTGATGGAATGATGGTACTTCTTCACTAGTTGTGTCTGTTGGTTCTAGTGAAATTGACTGTGTCATAGAAGTAGTGGTTTTATATATTGTTTGCGATTCTTTCTCAGAACCTGGGCTTTCAAGTTTTGAAGAAATTTGTTCATCTTCATCATCAAGAAAATTTTCATCAGTAACACTTCTTTTTCTTAATTTACTTTTGCAAATTGTGAACTGGTCATTGGACAAGTCTTCAGATGGTATGATTTCTAATGATTCATCGTTAAATGTGACAGACTGTTTTCTAGCTGATTTTGTAGCGTCGTTAAATGATGATGAGCTCAACACAGTTGTGGATTTCAATTCATCAATAGATTGCTGTTTTTCCACAGATGATTTCTCATTGGTTGTCTTTAAGCCTATTTCTGTTGAAATTTCAAATGTTGTGGTTTCTTGGAGTGATTCATTTTTTTGTGATAGTTCAGTTGTTTCTGGAGATTTTAAAGGTTCTTTCAAAGATTCTTTTCTTTGAAATGGACTCAGTTTTTCTGGAGGTTCAGGGGTCTCTTCTAGTGATTCTTTTCTTTGCAGTGGTTCAGATTTTTCTAAAGATTTCAAGGGTTCTTTCAATGATTCCTTTTTTTGCAATTTGTCAGATTCTTCTGGAGATTTTGATGTTTTCTTTGGTGATTTTGCTCTCTGTGGTTGATCAGATTTTTCTGGAGATTTTGAGAGCTCTTTCAATGATTCTTTTCTTTGCAGTGGGTCTGATTCTTCAGGTGATTGTGACATCTCTTTTAGCGAATCCTTTCTCAGCAATTGATCTGATTTTTCTGGAAATTTTGAGAACTCTTTCAATGATTCTTTTCTTTGCAGAGGGTTTGATTCTTTAAGTGATTTTGATGTCTCTTGTGATTGATCTGATTTTTCTGGTGATATCAAAGTTTCTTTCAAGAATTCTTCTGTCTTTGATGGAGATAATTTTTCAGATGATTTTAAATCAGACTCTTCATCCAATTTTCCAATTTCTGTGGGTATATTTAATGAAGAAAGTTTTAAAGATTCTTTTCTTTGTAATTGATCTGGAGTTTCGGGGGATTTTGTTGATTTTGTGGGGCTAGGGAGTGATCTATCTGAGCATGGTTCATCTTCTGTCGAAGAATGTAATTTTTCCAATGGTAACTTTGACGATTCATCCAAGAATTCTTTTAGAGATTCTTTTCTACTTGACTGGAATTGTTTTTCATCGAGTTTTTCTGATTCTGTTGGACTCTTTGTTGTTTTGAAATCTTCAATGGTAAAAAGACTTGGCTTGCTTTCAAATCCTTTCAGGGATTCTTTTTCTTGTAATTGATCTGGTTTTTCTGGCAATTTTTCTGATTCTGTAGGACTAGGAGATGCTTTATCAACGCTAACTTGATGTCCTGCTGGCAAAGGTGGTTCATCTGATACCTGTTGTAGGGATTCTTTTCTTTGTGATTGGTCCAATGTTTCTTCTGATTTTGTGAGGCTTGGAGTTACTTTCTTGGAACCTGATTCATCTTCACTTGGAGATGTAGGTTTTGCTGAAGGTTCTTGTAGTACTTTGAGAGATTCTTTTCTCAGTGATGTTTCATCAGAAAATTCCTTAAATGATTCTTTTTGAGGCGATTGCTCAAGTTTTTCATCTTCAATTATTGAGGATTGTTTCGTTTCTGATGATTTTATTTCTTCCAGAAGTGATTGTTTTTGAGACGATCGACCATGTTCTTCATCTTCAGCTATTGAGAATCGTTCTGTACTTGAAGACTTTGGAATTTCTTCCAGAAATTTGTTCAGGGATTCTTTTCGAGACAAGTGATCAAGTTTTTCATTGTCCTCTATCGATGGTTTTTTCATTTCTGACGGTTTTTGTTTTTCTTCCATAAATTCCTTCAACGATTGTTTTCGAGAAGAATGTCCAAGGTCTTCATCTTCAATTATTGAAGATTGTTTTGTTTCTAAAGGTTTTGATGTTTCTTCCAGAAATTCTTTCAGCGATTCTTTTCGAGACAATTGATCAAGTTTTTCATTGTCCTCTATTGAGGGTCTTTTTATTTTGAAGGGTTTTGGCTTTTCTTCCATAAATTCCTTCAACGATTGTTTTTGAGAAGAATGTCCAAGATCTTCATCTTCAATTATTGAAGATTGTATTGTTTCTAAAGATTTTGGCATTTCTTGAAATTCTTTCAATGGTTCTTTTCGAGACAGTAGATCAATTTTTTCATTTTCAGCTATCAAAAATGTTTTTATATCAGAAAATTTTGGCGTTTCTTCCCGGAATTCATTCAACGATTCTTTGCAAGACAATTGATCATTTTTTTCATCATCAGTTATCGAGGATCGTTTTGTTTCAGAAGATTTCAACTTCTCATCTGGAGACTTTAATGATTGTTTTCGGAACGATTGATCAAGTTTCTCATCCAGTTTCGTCAATTCGGCAGGACTTTGAGGAGAAGATGTTTTGGTAAAAGCTTCTTTTATCGACAGAGAATGTTCATCTATGTCTGGTGGGCTTGACTTGTCGTGCTGTTTATTATCTTTACCAATTTCCAATTTGTTCACATCTGGTTTCTTGTCAGTCGAAGGAGAAATCTCTTTTGAGGCACTTTTAATGTCAATAGGTGAAGCATCTTTGCCTTTGTCTTTTTGAGACGATTCGTCGTGAGGAGATGTATCTGTGAGTGATTTCAGTTGATTGGAGTGTAAATCAATTTTGGTGAATTTATCTGAAACTAGGTTGCTTTTAATTTGAGTAGCATCTTGAGAACTTTTAGAAATGATTTCAGCTTCATGAATGATATTTTTGGACAGTTTAGTTTCAGTTGTAGAATCTTCCTTCGATGCTGCTGTTTTCTCAACAGGCAACGTGGTTTTTTGTATAGTATCAGATGTCATTGCTGGTAAAGGTTTTTCATCCGGAGATGAAGTTGGTGTAATGGTAACATATTCAGGATGTTCTGGTTTAACCACCTCAATAACTGGTTCTTCTGTGGTCACGCCAGAAATGAAGTGATCTTCACCTTCTGTAGTCTCATCGTAATCAGGAATATCGACTTCTTCGTGTACTGGCAAATCTGCCACTTCATCGGGTGTTTTAACAATATCTCTTTTAGCTTTAAGTATGACATCTTCGGATTTTTGTTCAACGAGTGGTATTTTAGCATCAATTTTGTTACGTTGACCATTTTCAGAACTTTTCTCTTTGGTATCTTCCTTGTCATATTTTTCCTCTATTTCCTCTTGTGGCTTAGGTTCGTCAAAATCAATTTTTTCATCTTCAGGCATTGTAGGAGCCGTAGTGGAACTGGTTTCTTGGCTACCATGAACTGGTTCTTTGGCTTGTGGCATTGATTCTGGTTTACCTGCCGGGGTTGCTGATTTTTGATCTGTAGAGGGTTTTGCTGTGGCTATCATTTCTGCAGCGGTGGTAATGATACCTTGAACTTCGCCAAAGATTTTTTCTTTGTCTTCAGGAGTAAGTATTACAGTAACTTTTTCATCGACTTGAGGCTTTTTCGTTGCATTTACTTGGGCAAAATCTAGACT
Organism: Balanococcus diminutus; assembly: GCA_959613365.1. Classification (NCBI taxonomy): domain Eukaryota; kingdom Metazoa; phylum Arthropoda; class Insecta; order Hemiptera; family Pseudococcidae; genus Balanococcus; species Balanococcus diminutus. Next base: position 14,446,770 of record OY390718.1, on the reverse strand, counting down.
TTGCTCAAGTTTGGATTTGCACACATCATGATCTTTTTCTTTTTGCTCTTTCTCGGATTCTATTTGATCCCTGAGATGTTTTTGTTCATCGTAGTCGTATTTTGAGATTGGTTTCATTTCTGTTGTTTCAATAATGAGAATTTCATCTTCTTCGTCGTCTCCTTGTTTGGTAATTATTTTAGAAACATGGGTGGTCATTTCGGCAACAGGAGCAGTAGGTTTGATGGTTACAGACTCGGTGCTGGTTTTGGTGGACTGTGTTTCAGTAGGCTTGGGTTTTGGTCGAATTTTCTTTATAGCAGTGGACTTGGTGGAGGTATCCTTGGCCAATTTGACGGATTCAGATTTCGCTTTAGTTTTTAGCAATGTGGTATCGGCTTCCAAGGTTGAAGGTGTTGATACAGCCGATGAATCAGTTCTTTCATTGTCTGGTTTGAATTTTTTATCGTCTCCGAGGTTCAGTTTTCTGGATGTGATGGGTTTTCTGGTCACTTTGACTGGCGATGATGGTTTAGCTGGTGCAGGTTTTGTGACTGCTTGATTTTGAACTGGAGCTGCTGGTGGTTTGGTACGTTTCACAATAGGTTTTTTCTCAGCTTTAACAGTTGGTTCTTCATCTTTTTTGATGGGTTTAGACGTTGCGATAATTTTTGTCGGTGCTGTTCTCGTAGGCTTTGATTCAGCAACTTTGCGATTGTTCTCATCTTTCAAGCTTTTGGCTGGAAATACCTTGGGAGGTGTACGGGTTCGTGGAGCTGGTCGAGATATCAGTTTAGTTGTCGTAGTTGTAACTGTTGTGGAGCTCACTTTGGATTGTTCTTTGGATGTTGTGACACTGGCGGAAGACTCTTTTTCAACTGTTGCCGTTGTAGAAGAAATGGCGCTAGCGCTGGTGACAGCTGTAGTGGATTGGTCTTTAGATTCGGTATCTTTTTCTTGGCCAGTAATTACAGTTGATTTCACTTGGGTAGATTTTTTTTCTGCAAAGGATTTCTTGGGAGTAGTGGGCGAAGAAGATTTTTCCGATTCGATGAATTTTTTGTCTTCGTTAGATGGCGTAGAAGCTTTAGGTTTTGGAGGTGGTGCAACCACAGGTCTCTGAACGGGTTTCCTTTCGAATTTTTTCTTTTCTACAATCGATTCTTTGGTGATTCCGCCACTATTGCTCTGAGAATCAGCGGTGCTTTTGTCGCTGACGATGCCATCGATGGTGGAGGATTTTTCTTTGATCTGATCAGTCTTGGATTTGATATCTTTCATCACAGCCTTTTCAGTCGATTTTACAACAGTGCGTTTGAGTTTTGTAGTAGTGGACTTGATGGCACCACCAGTAGGAGCCTGTAAGTCTACCGGTAATGACCGCGGACCACTATCTGTCTCGTTCTCATTTCCAGCCAGCGCAGATTTGACCTGAGCTTCCGATTTGGCCCACTCGTCGAGTATTTTTTCTTGTTTATCCAACTTGGATACGAATTTCTTAGCTGCCGGTTTGGACACCAATGGAGTCTGCGCAGGTATTACCGATTTCACCGTGCACGTGGAATGTTTCAAAAATTCCAAAGGTTTTAGACGTTCCAAACCTTCGAATATTTTATGCTGAGGTGTACTGCCAGGAAACAAGATTCGGGTTATCTTATCATCCGGATTGGCGGGTTGCCACACGAGAAGGGCGCAAATCGAGACTAGATTTTGCAAAGGTACGCGTAACTCGCGACTGCCAGTTTTCGAAGTACCGCTGAAGAGTTTGACGTCGTGGTTGTTCCATCGACTGAGGAATTCCTTCACTTCGCGGCTGTCCTTGGCCGGACTTATGACGTACATGTCGAGTTTACCATGGCCTACTTTGTGGTATAGGTTGATCGGATCCGAAGTAGCGTCGCGATAGCAGTGATGAGGTTTTAGTTGGAGTTGTTTTAAATTCATCACCATACGATCGCCTTCTTCTATTAGGTTTACTAGCAGAGGTTCGCGGTCTTTGTCGCCGTCTGGTGATGGGAGTTGTTTGCGGCCCTGTGAAAAAAAAAGATTTTCTTTAATGTCATGTCCGAGGATTTTTTATATTTTCCTTAATTAATTTTTTGGTTCGAGTTTTAGTAGGTAATATTTTTATTTTAGAGTTTTTAAAATTTTTTAGTTTTTTTAAAATTTTATTTATTTTTTTATTAATTTTTAATTTTTTTTTAGTCTGAATTTTTCGCCTCACTTCTTGAAGTTTGTATTATTTTCTATTTCATTTCAGTTGTTTCTAATTCTTTTTTTGTAATTTTTTCGATGCGCAATTTTCATAACTTGATTTTTGTTGCTTTCAATCAAATTAAATTTCCATGCCTCTGATTTCAAAAAAAAAAGTTACTACCTACTCAATTGGGTTCAGTTTTTAATTTTGATTAACAAATGAGTTTCTCCTTTTGAAAATTAAATTTAAAATAATTTTTGAAGTTTGACAAATTTTGAAAATTTTGTCAGTTTTTAAATTTTTGGTAAATCGTTGAATTTGGATCAATTTTTTGAAATTTGAAATTTATTTATCTAATAATACAGCAATAATTGTTTTTTTACACATAGATTGACGGGTCCCCTAAAATGTGGCAGTTTTTATAAAAATATTGAATATTGGTTATTTTTAAATTTTAATGAATTTTTGAAAAATTAATCAATTTTGAAGGTTGATAAATTTTGAAAATTTTTGTCTCTCCAAAATTTGGCAAAAAAAGAAAATTCGGTTGATTCTGAATTTTTTGAATTTGGATCCATTTTTGAAATTGGAAAAAAATTTCAATTTCGTAAGAATTCAGCATTGTTGATTTTTTTTTTACTCTTCAAAGTTTCCAAAACTTGGTCAAAATTGAATAACCAAGTTTTGATTAATTTTTGCAAATGGATAAGTTTTTCCAATTTCCAAACTTTGATTAATTTTGGTATAGAATTTTTGAAAAAATTTTATTCAGCAAAGCTTGAAATTTGATACGTAGAATTTTGTTGAATTTTGATAACTTTTTGATTTCAATTGAAAAAATAATTATATGTTCAATCTGGAAATTTATACAGTTTTTAAATGAAAAATTTTCAGGAATTTGAAATTTGGTGAAAAGTTGAATTTTTCAAGGTTTCTAGCAAATAAAGCTGTAAAATTGAATTTACTATAAAATTAAAAGTTCGTTAGGTAATTTTCTTCTATGTACTTAGAAAATGTAATTTTCAATATTTTTCATTTTGATAAAATTTTGTTGAATGTTTTTCGAATGTTCTACCTTTTTTTGAGTCTTTTTTGGACATTTTGTTTGCATCCCTCCTCTCTCACTCTTCTACTTGTATTGAAATATCGCCCGAGTTTAAAGAATTTTCTCCTCAAAACAGCTAAAAAGTCAATAATTTATGCCTTTCAATTCGACTTTTTCATCCAATGTGCTCCAAAATACGAACCAACGTATTTATATACGTAATTTGAGTTGAACCACAAACCGAGATATCATTGAAAGTGGATCTGACACGCGGTAAAACGCTGATTAATATGAAATCATTAATTGTGGAGCGTGTACGAAGTACGAATACTGCTCACAAAGAGTAAAACTTGCAGTTTGGAAGCTGGCTGAGGTAATCACTGGCACGGATTTTAGTTCGCTATTTTACATAATCGAGGTATTTTCCGGCGCGACGCGACGCTTTATTCTGAGAACGCGTATCGTCGATAAATTAAAGTCACAAAAGCGTCGTGTTCGGTCTATTTCGCGTTAAGTAGGGTCTAATAAATCTAGATTGCGCGCAACTAAGGTAGTTGTTGGCGCAAGTGTAGTTGAATGACGAAGAGAAGATTTTGTCCCGCGTCATGAGTGTAGAGAATTTCCCCGGAGGCGCGAGAATATTAATGCGGAAGTCAAACTCGAGGTTTGCGTTTTTGTCGTAGTTGTATCGTGGTTTAATTTGGAGGTCGTGTTGAGGCAATGGGGGTATATGGCTTGACCTAATTCAGGATACCTTGAGTGAAAAAGTTGCCTCAAAATAAAATAGCATTAATTTCAAAATCGTTCGACTAATTTTTTATATTGAGAAAAATTTACTTCGAGGAAGAAAAGTTACCAGATGTGATAATTTCGAGTTTGAGATCATTTTTTGAAATATTTTTTAAGGCAATACTTATATTTACCTGAAGATTACAGAAGAAATGGCCAACTTGAGGATACACATGCGAGAAAACTTTTCTCTCGACGACACCAGACATTCCACCGATATTACTATTGTTCACTCTGGTCATCAGCACAGCATCCAAACGATCCAGATGCCGGACGAAATTCCAAAAACAAGCCTTCTTCCCAAAACCACCATCAACCAGCATGTTAAATCCATTAATGCCAAACAACGCCGCATCCCCTTCGCCGCCAGGAAATACGTACAAAGTTGGATGTGTGAAACGAATATTGCCAACGATATCGGACGGCTCGAGTAGGTGTTCGATACTGGATGGAATAATGTATTGTTCGAGGTAATCGACGAATTCGCGCACTGCCACGTTCCCAGGTGCGATTTTATCGCTGGGATTGATCTCCAGTTGGCATAGTTTGCTGAAAGGCTCTTGCTGGAGGCGCGATTGAGTCCAGCCACCTTCGGCGATGCAGCAGATGTCGATTTTGACGGTTTTCTCGTAGGCGCGGATTACACGCTGAACTTCGATTTCTTGGAAGGCGTCGATGAAGTCGGATACGCTGAAGGTGCCGTCCTGCAAAATGAATCCGAAAAGAAGAGAAAAGTTAATGAAAATGTTTGAAATGGTGAAAAATTGTATTTATCGAGTTGAATACAAATGTTTTCATTTGAGAAGACAGTTCAGGGGGATTTTCAAGCCTCATTGAAAATTAAAAAAAAAAATCTTCAGCAAAAATTTTGAGAAAATAATTTAGGGGAATTCATTCAATTTCGGAATTTTCAAGGATTCGTAAAATGTAATGCTTTTTCATCAAGCGTCATTGAAAAATTCAACTTCGAAATGAATTTCAGTCGATGTTTTGAATCGTTCAAAACGATTTTTCTTCATTTTAGGGGTTTCAAATTATCCCTTTGTTGCGTGAAATGTGCCCCTTTCGTAATAACCCCCCCTATATCTTTTGAAAATGAAAGAGTATAATTCTCTTAGATCCTCCTCAAGATCCCCACCCATCCTCGAAGACAACAGAATTGTGTGGCATATCGTTTGTTGAATTTTGTTAATCAAAATTTAGGTAGTAAATTTTCAAAATTCAAAAATAATTCAAAATTTTGATCATTTTAAAATTGTTATTAATTTTTTGTGATATGTTTCTGACATTTTTAAGAAATGTCAATTTTAAACTTTTTTTACAATTTTAAAAATTTAGTATAATATACAATTTAGCCATTTTTTCAACTATTAAAAGTCGTGTTTTAAATAATGGTGAATTTTCAAGTTGTGGTAAAAATCAATACTTAATTATTTTTAAATTTTTGAAATTTAGAAAGATTTTTTCAATTTTTTAGATTCAAAATTTGTAAAAGATTATATTTTCCTAATTTTTAAATTTTAATGAATTTTCAAAGTTGATTCGGTTTTTAAAACTTGAGAGCAGTAAATCTTTGAAATTGATGTAAAAAAAAAAAAAACATTAAAACGTTGAAAATTCAAAATCTAGTAAAGTATGATAATTCAATAAAAATTGGAATCTTTTCAAACTTTGCCGAAGTTTTGAAGTTCTGACATTTTTTTAAAGTTAATAGATTTCAACAATCGAATACTTTTTTGAAGTTAAATTAGTTTCTACTAAAAAGCTGAATTTTGAAATTAGAAAATTATTGAAAATATGGTGAAAATTACATTTTTATGGATGACAATTATTTTGCTTACCTACCTATTTCCAAAATTTTTATGAATTTTTTAATTTTTACAAAAAAATATTTAAAATTCAGCAAAATTTTCAAAAAATTTAAAATTAAATTTAAGTATATCTAAGTCTGATGTATTTTAAAACTTTGATTGATAAAAAATTCAAATAGGACAAAAATTGAATATTTGAAAAATTTTCAATGCCTATTCTCAAATAAAATTTCAACTTGTAGCTAAGTCATTTTTTCAAAATTTTATAAAATTCTTGAATTTGAATAATTTTTTAAAGTATAAAATTTGAAATTGAAAAAATATATGTTACCTTTTTTAATACCTACCTATAATAGAAAAGATTCACTTTTGAAAAATTAGAAATACATTATTGGAAAAAATAGCGTCATAAGACGGTATACTTATGATAAAAATTTTTGCAATTTTAAAAATTACATTAATTAAAATCTACATATTGAATCTTTGAATTTTTTTTTTTTTAAAATTGGTTACAAAATTTAGCAAAAAGTTGAAGTAGTAAGTACAGCAATATTTAAAATTTTATTAGGTAGATATTGATTTCAAAAATCTTCAAAAAGTTAATTTTTCAAGTGTAATGAAGTAAATATTAGAATTTTCAAAATTTAGTAAAAATTCAAAATTTAACACAAAGTTGAAATATGCTATTTTGAAACTTTTCCCCAATTTTAAATTTTACTAAATATTTCAAAAAATTTTGAAAGATTGATTTTTCAACTGTAATAAATTTTAAAATTTTTGAATTTTGAATAAAAATTTAGGTAGATAATCTCCAAAAATTGGTAAAAATATTTTGAAATTTCATCATTTTAGAATTTTATAAATCAGTCGGTATGAATGAAAAGTATATTATACCGAGGAAATCTTCAGAATAATAAATTGATTTTAAAAAAATGTAAATAATTACTCAGAAATGATTCTTGAAAATTTTCTTATCTACACAAAATTCAAAAATAAAATCTTCCAGAAAAAAAAATGTTCAAAAATAGTTTTTTAAGAAAACAGGGTATCCGCCAGGCAGTGATAGTGATGAAAAAGTTTTGATATTAGGGTAAAAGTAGTGAAAAAATCAAAATTGAAAATCGAGAAATCAGTTTCGAAAATATGCTGTTTGAAAATTTTTGATAGTTTTGGATCTCAATTTTTATTGAGAAGGTCCTCAATTTTCTGCTGTTGTTGTTGTTGTTGTTGTTTTTTTTTTGGAGGGATGGGGTCTGAAAATTTTTGTGGGTTGCAGTAAAAAAAAATAATGGAAGAGTAGTGAAAATGTAGTGAATTTTGTGAAAAATACTTCCTTTATACATCATAGAAGTGGTCGAAAATTATTTTAGGACAAACTAGGTACTTACCTACTTCTATTGAAAAATTCATTTAATTATTAAGAAATTGTTTTTTTGACAAAAATTTTGCAATTTTTTTTTCAAAGTGCTTATCTAAAATAGCCAATTTTGGTTTTGATTTTTTTTTTACAAAATTGTTGTTTATATTTTTTGTAGGTGGTGGGGGGAGGGGTGAAAAATTGAAAAAAAATAATCTCACAAAATATAGGATTCATCAAATCTAAACATTGTGTCTGTTCTCTGTCAAAATAACCAATTTTTTTTTTTTTTTGTTGAAATTTTTCTGATTTTCTCTTCATCATCATTAAAATCTTCGACCCCTGCATTTCGGTAATATTTATGAAAATTATATTTTTTGAAATTCTTCCAAATAATTATAAAATTATAATTGAAAATTCACCTCTTCAATCATCTGGATTTTAATGAAAACTGAAGGAAACTTATCACAAATTTATGATACGTTTCAGAGTATCCAATAACGGTGTGAAAATTCATGCGCCGCAATTAATGCGCCAAGATTTATTATATCGTACTCATATACGTTGACTATAGAGATTAAGGCCCGTATTTTAAAAATTTGCTTAAGCAAATATTGTCCTTAAGGCGAGGCGATTTCACACGTATCGTGTCAATTTACATCGAGCAGCCATTTATTTGTATGGATAAAATAAACAAAACCACTTGGTGTGTGTAAGAACGCTTCGCCTTAAGTATAAGGAAATTTTTAAAATACGGGCCTAAGTGAGCAGAGACCGTCACCTACACGAAATACGTAAAAAATAAAATCGACTGCTGAATGGATAACTTGACGTGCAAATGTGGAAAGGAAAATAGAAAGATATTTACTGTTTACATCTACATAAATATTTTGGCGTATTTCAACACACTATGATACAGCCTGTGTTTCGACTCGAGGGAAATTAAAGGGCGATTTTTCCCTATCACGAGGCTACCACTTATCGACGCTAATACGTAGTTACACACGGTTTACCATAATAATATTATGGTATTGTTTTTTATAATTGGAATCGTATAATACGTGTAGAAAAAGAGGTGGTAACTCTTTATAGCACGTGTCCCCTGAGCAGGTTTTCTCAAATTGTGTTTTCACAAATGTGGGTGCTTATTGAGTGTTTTGGGTCAAGGTCGCGAAGGATGCCTCGAGAACGAAGATTTACAAAATAATTGGATTCGTGGTTGGTCCTCCGATGAACTAGCTAAATTTTAGGGTAGCTATATTTTATTTTTGTATTAGGGTATTTTTTGGAATATATACCTACGTAATTTTTCAGAGGATTAAACTTGTTGATGGCCAGATGTAAATTGTAAGAGTGTGTAGAAATGAGAAAGAGTTGAGCAAATTTGGCGCAATATGCGAATATGTATTAGATGCTGGGTAGGGCTATAAAAATAAACCCGATAACCGAGAAAAGGTTTCGGTGTTTCGAGTCACGTATAAATGTAATGGTGTTTTATACTACTTTATGTATTGTACATTAGTATACGAGTACATTTATATTCGTTGGAATCTCGAGTAAGGGTTGAGAGGCCGGCCGGCGTGAAATTTAGGTAGATTCAAGTGTACGAGTATGTGGTGTTTTCGTTTTCCCCATCAACGTTTCGCTAAATAAATTATATAATAAGGGACGAGACATTTTGGCTGCTGTTGCGGCCACTACGCAATGTGAAGAAAATTGCTCACGTATACGATGAAGTACGTATATTATAGGTGTGTTTTTTTCTCTCGTTATGATGGGGGTTTCCCTACTAAATGAATGGGGAAAAAAATTTCGTGGGATTTTTCTTCTGGGAATAGACTGTAGCTGTGTAATGGAGACTTGGGTCAGAGTGGTACCTTACACTACACTTAGCAATAATGGCATAAGGTACTAAATAATTTCTATACGTGTACGTCAGTACGTGTATGTACCATCATCATGTATACTAACCTGCAATATCCAAGAGCCATTGCCGCAAAATACGTATCCGGCGTGAATAATAAATCTATACTTGGTAAAACTAGATAGTAAATTGCGTATACACTGTCGCATGGTATTGATCTGCGGATGTATTAGTATTTCGGTTACTAAATGTTCGCTGGCATTCTGTATCAGTCTTTCGCCTGCGCGTCGTCCGAACAAACAAATGAGCAAAAAAAAAACAGACAGAAAATTATTAATAGTGGAATAGCGAGTAGAGTAGAGAGATGAATATTCGTAACTTGTGTACAGAATTAATTAAAGGTTTGATACGATGAGATTATAATTGGATAAGTTGAAAGGAAAATGGCGTATTTTAAAATTAGTTTTTGAAGAGAGGGGAAGTGAAAAATAAGCTTTTTGATAAAAATGGTGTGAATTCGATAACAAAGGTTCAGGGGATATTTTTTAAAACAGGAAAATTTAAAAGAATAAAATTATGAAACTTTTTCAGTTGTTTTTTTTTTCAATTTTGATTTATTGATCGAGTCGATTTTTTAATTTCATGGATGAATCGGTTTTTTTTAGTTTTTTTTTTCAATTTTGACGAAAATTTTTTTTGAAATTTTTTGAACGACTTTGTCTTTATTGAGAAAATTTTTTTTTATTATTTATCGATCGATTCAAAATCAGGGCTCGGAAATATTTTACTATTATTATTGTTCTTTTTTGCCATTTCTACTTTTTTATTTTATTCTTTGAAGAAATAAAACAACTAATCCTAGTCAATGCTATTATATCACCTAAAAAAATTGCAGAAAAATTGAGAAATGATTCTTGAACCATCCACGAGTATTAAAAATGTAGCCTATCAGAAAAATTACATTTTCGTTTGAAATTTCTCGAGGAGTAATTTTTCAAATTATTTTTCTTGGGGAAATTGTCAGTTTTCTTTATAATTTGTATTTTTCAAAAAGACCGTTTAAAATTTGAAGAAAAAAATGATGAAAAATGACCTCAAGAACTATTTTGAAAACATCCTTAAAGTGAGTAGGTACGAGACTTATTCAATAAAATCCTCCAAAAAGTGTTTCAAAAAAATTATTACCCAAAAAATAATTCATCATCAGATAATATATTTATAAAAAAATAGAAATGAAAATTTTTGGGCAAAATTATTTTTGTATTGCGAAATATCCCCTTGAGAAAAAAAGTGACAAATATATTTTCCTGAAAAGAACTTGTCCAAAGAAAATATCTTAAGAAACGTTTTCGTTTTGAAAAATGAGAAAAATTATTATTTTTTCAGAACAAAAATTTCCAAGGAGCACATTCCTCTTAAAAAATTGTTTGTTCATATTTTATAACTTTTTTCAAAAAAAAAGTTATTTTCAATTTTTTAAGAATATAAAAATTATCCCAACAACTACTTTTTTAAATAAAAAGATCAATTACCTACCTATTAAGTAATAGGAAATAATAATTTTATAAATACCTATAGGTATTATTAAAATGAAATCATAAAACAAATTTAATAAACAAAAAAAAAAATAAGTTGACTTAAATTTAACAAAAATAATTTAGATTATACCAAGATATATATGTACCTAGGTATTTAAAAAATTAAAAATTATTTTTTAACAATGATCTCTCAAAAAATTCAAAATATTAAAAAAAATACTTATCTCTGGAAAAAATTTTCAGAAAAAAATCTAGGTAGGTATTTTTTTTTTTGCAAAAAATCTTCCATTCCAAAAATTTGAATAAAAATATAGTACGTTTATAATTTCCTAAAAATAATTATTGTCGAAATAATACTTTGAGAGAAGTTGTTTTGAAACAAATAAAATGAATAGGTACTCAAAAAACATTTTTTTAATGAAAAAAATCCAATTAGGTATTTTTTTGTTGTAAGAAATTCTCTGTTACAAAAATAATTTTCCTGAAAAAATATTTTGAAAAAGTTCTTTCAAAATTTAAAAAAAAATGAATAATGAAATATTAAAAAATAATGAAGTACCTGCTGAAACAAGAATTTCATGAAAAAAACTCAATCATTTTTGCAGGGAGAAATCCTCCTTTACAAATAATTTTTAAAATGTCAAAAAATATTTTGAGGGAGATTCTTTATAGAAAAAAGAGAAAGAAGGCATGAAAAAAACATGTATTTTTAAAAGGAAAAAATTACTACAAAATTGAAAAAAAAGTGATTTTCCTGAAAATTTTTCCAAAACATGGTTATTTTGAAAAAATAAAAAAATAAATATCCAAAAATTTTTTTTGTAAAAAAAAAAAAAAAAAAATGTTGATAAATTTTTAAAAGATAAAGAGAGAAAAAGCAATGAAAATTTTCTTATTATGATTTCCTACTTGAAATAAAATTTTATTTTTTAAAAAAGTTGTATAATTTAATAACTATTACTATCAACTTGATGAAACAATGCTCTAAACACAAATAATTTTGAAAAATAATTTTCAAAAAACTATTTTAAAACAAAGAAACTTGGTAATGTAGTTTTTTGTCAAAAATCTCCTTTAAAAAAATTTCAAATAATTGCTTACTTACTTAACTTGACAAAAATTTTCAGGGTGTAAAAATTCTTAATCTTTTTTTTTTTGTACAAAATGATTTTTTTTTTTTCAGGAGAGAATCTTCCAACGCAGAAAATTTTGAAATAGTATTTTGTGTAAAATTCTGTTTGTAAATTTTTTTTCGAATTTGTTATTTTAACATTTACAATCTCTGTTTAATAATTTTTATATTAGGTCTCTATTTCGCTATTTTTTTTATCACGATTTCAAAGTAATTTTATCAAATATGCGGTTTCAAACAAATTACATTAAAATTTTAATTTTCTCATTTTTTTCTTCAAAGTTCTGAAAATTTTCGATGTTGAAAATTCAACAAATTCTTTAAAAGACCACTGTAAATCATGTGCATACGTAGTTAGTACAGTTATTTACTCAATTTCGAAGCAAACGAACAGAGGCGTGGGAATTGGACGTACGATGCACGATCGGCTTCGAACATAAATTTTTATTTTATTTCCAAGGCACGCATATTCGATAAAAATTTTCAATATTTTGTACTACGAAATTTCCCACAGGATTTCTTCGGGGCTTCGACGACGCCAATGTTTGTAGAAAAAATAAAATTCTACAAGAAGTTGTAGAAAAACAACGCTGTCATCGGCGTATAGTCGTCGCTCGAGTCTCGAAAATTGAGTCACAAGGTCGGAAAGTTTTTCTCATTGTGTTACGAAAGCTTGTTAGAAAACCTCGGTTGTCTGAATTTACGGTTAAACTTGAGTATGGTATGGTTTTAGGTATTAAAAAGATAAACGAAGCTAAGAACTGGAAAGTTTAGCATTGAAGCAAGTATTTGTTGGCGCTTACCATTTTTTGCAAAATCTCCTTCGGGCGATAGGGCAGTAACTATGGCTAATTCGCGTTCGATATCTATACCAGAGTCTTCTGCGTTCCAGGATAAAAATGCTGCAAAAAGAAAAACAAACGAGAAAATGTAATTTGATGCGAATTAAGTCTTGGCAAAGTTTTGATTTATTTTATGTAAATTTTTTTCAACGATTGAAAATTTTTTTATTTGTTCTGGTTGATTGATCGATTCTTAAAAGTATGTTAAACTTTGCGAATAATTTCGTCAGCTTGACGAGGTAGAAAGTTGGAATGGTGTCCTCGGAGAGAAAAAATTGGTGTAATTTTTCGTCCAAATAGGCTTAACGTTTGGGTACACTAATATTAGAATCGATATGCACACGTAAGCTGTCCTAAAGTATATACCTGAGCTGTAAATTCTATAAATAGTGAAGTCATTAGTTAGACATTGTGGCATACAAGAAATTTTGAAGGAACCAGGTCTACTTAAGCGACATCGTCGATGCTCAATTTGTCACGAAAGTTGATTTTTTATGCATTAACGTTAGCCTTCTCCCCTCCCCTCGGTTCACTGTTCCACCTTCAGATTTCAACCAGTGATGGGAAAGGATCAGAAGGGAGAATCATTTGGCACACTTCTAGCTACGAAATATTGCCCAAATTATGTTAGAAAAAGGACCTGCCGAAGGAAGATGAGTTAAGGGTGGGGGGGCTACTTTTAAATCGACTTTTTTTTTATTACATAGAGTACAAATGTATTGACAGTATAGTTGAATACGCGCCAAGACCGGACCATCCCCGGCTCCACTGACTCCAAAAAAAAAATAGGAAATTAAAAATTTCAAAAATTCCAATTGAATATTTTTGAAATTGTGATTTCCTAGATTTCGCAGTAAAAAATGCATAGAGTTTTTGAGACTTCAAAATAATTCTGTTTCATTATACTTTGGTCAACAAAATAACAAAAACATATGAATGTATTATTGGAAAATCAAAAAACTCTAATTACCCTTTTTCTGTCCTACCCATTTCACATGAATGCCCCATTATCTCAATAACTAATGGAGGTATCGAGCTCATCTTTTTTTGGGGTTGTAGAAGAAGTTCTCCCCCATACTTTAACGAGAGGATTTTGCAAAATTTTAATTTGTCGACGATTTCTTTCGAGTTGACTGGAATACTACGATGAGAAACTATGAGAGGGTTTGATAAAATCGGGTAGAAAGTAGGAATTTTGCAAAATCCTCTCGTTAAATTACAGACCAAACTGTACTGAATACAAAACATTCTGAGGAAGAACCTCGTGGGTTGCATAGTTTTTCTGGAAACGGGGCATTAAAAAAAGTCGCATTGTTTTCCAATTTTGACGCTTAAAATTTTTCATTTTCCAAAAAATCTATCAATATTTTTTGCAAAACGACATCATCAAAATGCATAATGAATATAACTTTTATTTTTTGAAAACTCCATGCATTTTATTTTTCAAAAATCAAAAATTAATTTTTTTTGTAAAAAAATGCAAAATGATTTTTGTTTCCAATTTTTACTCGATACTTCAGATAAAAAAAATCAAAAATGCATCATATAAAAAAGTCTTAAAAAATTCCGCTTGTCAACGCTATGCATTAAAAAAAATATTTAAAAGTAGCCCCCCCCCCCCCCCCCCTTAAGAAAGGGAAAGAAGAAACGAATTTTTCCACCAATTATTAATGACGTCATTTCATAAGGAAAGAAGGAGATGGGTGAACCCTTTCATCGAAATTTTTTTTTGATTGTGGTTCGAAGTATATTTTTTTTAGGTTGTGACGTGCTGACAAATCGAATAAGGCGTTAGCTGCGAAATAAAAACACCATCGTCGAGTCGGGAAAATTTAATCGTGTAGGAAAAAATTATACCTATATTTATTCCGACGCTTACGTGCGTATGATCGATTATGTCGGTAAAATGAAAAGAAAAAATTTAACGAGAGCCTTTAAAATTTGAGTAGGTTATGGTTTTATTTAGGGATTGCTAACGAGTCTAGGTGTTTTCCTTAGTTTACACCTAGTTCGTATGCTAATATTTGCACCAGTCGGATGTTCTGTATTAATGAGGATTCTAATTAGCGTAGGTCATTTATTATACGACCACGTGATTGGGAGGAGAATAGAGGTGTGGAAGGGATGCTAAGCTTGTGCGAAGAAACCTTGGCTCGACATTTAAAAACGAGCTAGATAAATTAAGTCGACGATGTAAGGCAGGATAAGGGGAATGTTATTTTCGATTTAATTACCTCCATCTAAGTAATAAAATACGTGTACGCGTTGGTATCTTTGGTTAATTTGCAAAAAAAAAAAAAAAAAATACTCGGATGTCACTTAGTATGAGACGAATAAAAATAATGATCACTATTGAGAAAATAAATTCATTTTCAAAAAAAAAAGGTTTAGAGGTGGTAAGATGAGTTTATGAATTTTCATGGAAAATTGACGTTGAAAAAAGTTCTTATCACCTTACGTAGATATGTTTTCTACCTCGAAATATTTCATCGTATCTCGTATCATTTCCACGAATAATTTTATCTCGGGATTGTGCCACAGAAAATGACATTAAATGACCCAAACAATTGAAAATTTTCTCTTCGAAACGGTTCGTCGAGAGAAATACGATGCAATCTGCTTTTCTCCTGCTCCATCGAGTTAACTTTTAAACGTAGAAAATCGACTTTGAAATGACCTCAGCTCTTGGTGAAAAAATTTCACAATTTTCGCAAATCAAATTTCCAATTTTTTCTTTACACGTCTAGATAATTTCCATGATTGAACTTTTTCAATGTCGTTAAACTCATTTTGAGGTAATATTCATCATTTTTCATGTCATTTAGAAATGGAAAAAAATTTCAAAACTTTAAAAATTTTTTTTGTTTTTTTTTTCTATCTTTGATAGATAATCCAAAATACAAAAAAAAAAAAATGAAAATTTAAAAAAATCCTAATTAAAAAAAATTATAATTTTTTCTATGCTATTCACGTGAAATTTACATATCAAAATACCTTAAGTAATTTGAGAGAAATTTTTCTCCAAAAATTTTCAAAATCAAATTTCAGAAAATTTTAAAATTTTCTTGGCGTTGTAAAAATTCATTTCGATGTCCTATTTTGCATTTCAAATGACTTGCAATGGATCGCGATTCTTTTTCGGTAATAAAATTTTTGGTGATTTTGAAATTTTTATGTGAAATAAAATTCGTACTTTTTCCAATTTTTCATTTGTATGACTAAACCTATTATGTTTTGAAAAAAAAAAATTATTATAAAATTTTGAAATTTTATCAGTGTTGAAAAATTTTAGGTCATTTTAAAATCCAACTTGATTATGTTTTTCGAAAATTATGAGGGCTAATATTTTGAAAATTTTGAAATTTTTTCAGTCGTGCTAGGTTAAAATTGTTTTTGTGTTGTAACGAGGGAATGTGCGTCTATCGCCTAAGGTAACACTGACAGTGGATACACTGATCTAGTTACTGCGCCTTCCGCTGCCGGCTGGGTACGTGGGTCAATCATTAGAAATAGATCGTTATTAATTTTGTAATCGCGAAGCAGGTTAATCGTAAGTTTCTTAAAAAATAAAATATGAAGAATTGTGTTAAAATTGTGTCACGTTTATTCCCAAAATACGAAGTATTTTTATGTGTTATAATTCGTGAGGTTTTCTGAAGTAAGGTAATCTCTGCTTAGCAAAGAGCAAGTTACTAAAGTCTTACATTGGCGCCCGAACAAATTTTGGTAATTTATCTAGGGCAAATAAAATGTCAGGTCAAGGTTGGAAAAATTAATTTACCAACCAAAAGTTAAAACTTCGAAACCAACTTCGACCTGAGCCCAACTTATCGGCCCAAAAAATTTAGAACTTTCAAAAGAAAGATTCAAAAGTTAAAAATTAGGTAAGTACACTTGCCTCATTACAGGCAGTGAAAGATTTTCGTGTCAATTTTTTTTTCTCTCAGTGCTATTGCACAATTCGTAAATTTATTTCTTGTATAATTTAAACGTGCTTAAATTTAGTCAAAAGCTAACGTGCCTCGTTGATAATTTGTACCTACATACGGCGAGTGCACATTTTCGTATTGTAATTTTTGACGAGTTCAAAATTAAAAAAAAAAAAAAAAAAAATATCTCACTTGTTCAAATCGAACCATTGATTTATTTTACCCAACATAAAATCATACAGGGTAAAAGTAAATCATTTGAACAGTAAAAAACCTGAAATCTAATTTATCTGAATTTGTACCAGGTTGCTATCTATACGATCTACGTACAACGTGTGCACGCATTTACATTGTAACAAATTAATCTGCGTATGTACATAACGTTGTACGAGGTAAAAATAAATCGCAAATCATACTTATGCAATTAAGTGCAATAAAACCTGGTTTCGAATTCATCTAATATTTTTCCCAAATACCTTACGTTTAGAAATTAAATTTCAACGTTAGGTTTAGTTGTGTCTCGTATTATTTCAAATAAGTCAAGTTCAAATATACTTACAACAAAAATTAGGCTACATTTGGATTAAAATAATTTCAAAATGGCTGAAGGTCAAACTTATGATTTTGAAAGACTTATCAAAATATCAGAATCAGATGACGAAAATGAACTAAATTTGACCTTCAACCAAAGTGACTATGAGTTCAAACCTTATCAGCCATGGCCCAAGGGTGCTAGAACTGAAAGAATACCTATCGTTAATTTACACAAACACCCAAGATATGGCTACAAACCTATGCCATCACCTATACCAGAATCCCCACCCGCCCACCCTACGGTATGGAATTTAGAATCAGCTAGATATGGCCTAATAAATACTCAAAATTGGTGTGAAACCGAAACTGAAAAAGTTAGCTGGCGATTGGGTGCAGCAGAGGAAAAAATCCACAACGTTTCACTAGGCCTAGAAACTATCAAACTTAACCTAAAACAAACCGATCAGGTTGTTTCTAAACATCGACTAGAAATCGATGCTGTTAGAGGGCACGTGTGTGAACTAGACGCCCACGTTACGTCTACACTGCAACCTCGGTTATTATCTAATGTTTCTGAAATTACCTCAATTCGTAAAGGCCTAGATGAAGTTGTAGACTGGACAAAGTCCGAATTTTCAAAGGCCAAGGAGGCTGTCGGAAATATAAACTCTGCTGTAATGGTGCTCACTGATAAGGTTGAAGAATTGCACACTGAACTTCAACAAAGAACAGATACTGAAACTGGGTCAAATATTGCTACTAACGGCACATTGCAGTGCGTAATGAAACAAGGTAACCAAATATCAGTGGATGCGATGACCAATTGTGGCATTGTATACACAGAAGCTAACAGGTTTCACCCACATCGTTTCATAAAAAATTTTGAAAGCTATGTTAAAGACACAAAGATAGAAGCTGCACATAAATGCAATGTGTTCCGAGGCCTAGTAAAAACAAAAAACAACTCACAGTGGCGTGAACAATTATTAGACATTAATAATTTTGAACAATTAAAAAAAGAGTTCCTCAACGAGTTCTGGGACCTCAACGATCAGCTTAATGCCTTCTCAGCTTTTAAAAATGATAAAATGAAAGATAGAAAGCCGAGAGAAATGGCGAGAGAGTTCCTCAAATGGTTTGAAACTTTATCAAATTCTGATGAAATTTCAAAAAATTCCTTAATTAAAGCTATGTACTCGAAATTACCACAGGAACTCAAGTTGAGAGTCTCAGACGAGGAACAAAAAGATATCAAATTGTTCATTTCTCGTATTAAAAAATTCACAGAAATAAGAGAGGATTTGGAAGATGTCGCCGAAGTTGAGTTAGCCAGCTCAAAAAAATCTAAAAAAGTAGAAGATAATTCTAAAGACCTTGAAAAAAGGAATTTACAGAAAACATTATACAACTCTTATCAACAAGGTGGTCAATCTAAACAAAATTATACCTATCAACCAGGTGGCCAAAAACCAACTGGAATTGGGAAAAAGACACTAGATACAAAATCGCTTGAAATGACCATCGAAGATTTGGGTCCTGAAAATGAGGAAACTCATACTCAGGAAATAAACAATCAGTCGGGAAACGAGGACCAGACAAATGCACAACTCGTGCAGGATTAAAAATACCCCTCGATAAACCGACTGATAAACTAAGTGAATTTGATGAATTCGAATTCATAGGCGACTCCATAGCACACTTCCTAATCCGCAAAATAAACCTACCCGATAAGTTAAAGGAAATTCCTGGTTATTTAAAAGACCAATTGACCCTTGAAGAACTCTACAATGCACTGGAGAATATTACGTTTAAAAAATCAAAAGCTATTCTCTCCATGGCGCAGCTAGAATTAAATTATTCCACTAAACCATTCGGCGTAATTTATGATTGGATGAAAAAAGTGGTAAATCGAATACTCGAAAAAGGTATCAAACATATCATCATTCTCTTCCCAGCAGCTAAACCTAGAAAAATGGGAGAGAAACCTGTAGGCCTAAAAAGATATTTTGCCTATAGGAGGATGCTGTCTCTATTAACACAAGATGACAGAATTGTTTTATGGCGTTCACCAGCAATGGAACTATTAAAAACTGAAGAAATAGAATCCGTACATTATGGCTTATTTAAAAGACCTGCTGTTGACAAAAACCATAATTTAATACCTACAGAGTCAAAATTTTTCTATGCTGAAAAATATGGCAAATACTACATAGCCTTGCAAAATTTCAATGCAATTGCTATAGCCATGCGCATAGAACTGCAGAAATTTAAAGATACTGCACACAAACCACGCGCCAAAGGTCAATTAAAAACAGTCTTTAACCCAGAAGACCCTTTAACTAATGTAAAAATTTCTCAGGAAAAACCTGTCACTATTCTGAGAAAAAATTCACCCGAAAAATCATTAAATACGATATCAGTAGCAAGTCAAGAGTCAGACTATGAGACAGCATCCGAAAACGAAGCTGAACCTGAAGACACATTTGAAGGTGCGAATCAATCACAGATATTTACAGTGGATGCTATTGATAACATCAAACTGATGCACCCAAAAGATTTGGAACCCACTGTAAAAGCTCAATTAATAACTGAAGAAACAGAAGATCCCACTTGTGTGGTTCCTCTCTTGATTGAGAATTTGATCATAGCTGCTCAGTTAGATACCGGGGCACTTCCAAATGTAATCTCAAAAGCTACAGCTGATCTGTTGACACGAAAATGTCACAAATCAGTCAAATATATCAAACTAACTCAGCCTGCATTATTAAAATTAGCAGACAACAAAATAATTAGCACAATGACTCACATGCTACAAGTTACTCTTTTTTTCGGAGAATTAGAATTCAAAATACCATTTTATATCATAGATACACCTGGTCAAATCTGCATAATAGGCAGATTGACCATGCAAATATTACGAATTTTACCTGGCCTAAATAAAAAGGCCACATGCAAACCTATTGGTCTTAGACGCAAGGTAGAACTAGATTATCTCATTCCAGGCGAATATAATGGCATTACTGTCTTCAAGTGTGACATAGCAGATGGTCATGTTCACGAAGCCATCCATCAAATTAAAAGTAGGACAAAAGCAGTCGACTGGCACTCGCTCGACCCTGAAGACAAGAGATAATGGTCCTGAAGTTTTCTTAAAAAAGTTAAAAAAGACCATAGGTATGCTAAAAAATCAACACGGTGTTGACAGAGAAACAGCCAACACATATTATAAAAAATTAGCCAATTTTGCAAAAACCTTCAGTAAGTACCCTGGTGCCTACAATGGAGAACCTGTTGAACTTAAATTCGTTAATGAGGAAGCCAAAAATAAACATTGGCGAGGCGAAAAATTCCAACCATCCAACAAATTACGACCAGGTTTAAGGCATGTATTAAAAATCTTACTGGCTCTAGATTTTATTGAACTTGCAGACACTAACTGCATAAATACCTTAGCACCTGTAATTAAAAAATCAGGTGAAATAAGAATCTGCCTTGACTCTGACGAATTAAATCCAAAGATGGAAAACATCTACACTGAGGCAGCTTGTCTTGAGCAAATCATAACTGATTCGGGGAAAGCCAAATGGTTCTCAACTCTCGATTTTGTTTGGGGCTTCATGCAACTGTTGTTGCACCCAAATTCGAGAAAATATACCGGATTTCAGTTTGAAGGACAAGTTTACCAATTCAAACGCCTGCCTTATGGCCTAAAAATTTCCTCAGCTGAATTTATAAAAATGATCCACAAGGTCATACCAGATCGTGAGGGAGTTTCAAAATATGTTGACGACGTCCTGCTGAGAACAGAAACGCTTGACGAAATGGTCGACTTGCTCTGTGATATTCTAAAATTAATCACAGATGCTGGCCTAAAACTTAACCCTTACAAGACTGAACTTTTCCAAACGAAAACAGAACACTTGGGATACATTCTTGCACACCAAGAAATTGGCAAGCAGAATGCCAAGTTGGAAAAATTTCAAAAATTCAAAGAAAAACATACGAAAAGAGGGAAATTCAGTTTAAAAAATGAAAAAGAGATTCTGTCACTCATAGGATTAACTGGATTGTATAGACGTTTTATACCTAATTATCAACAAATTGTAGCACCTCTGTACAAATTAACAAGAAAAGACAATCCAGTGGAGTGGGGTCCGGAACAAGAAGATGCCTTTAAAAAATTAGAAGAGGCATACCTACAGGACTTCAAACTACTACCTCCACAACCTAACTTAGACCTAAATCTTGAAACGATGGCCTCTGAGGATGCGATGAACGCAGTTCTTTATCAAATTATAGATGGTGAAGATCGCGTTATCATGTTCTCAAGCTATTCGTTTAAAGATCACCAGAAAAATTACACAATTATTGATAAAGAAATGCAGGCGCTAGTCACTACTGTAAAAAAATTAAAAATGTGGCTACATGGAGTCAAAATCCACGTACGTAGTGACCTGCGAGCTATCGTTCAAAAATTTCGATCTTTGATTCAAACACACAGAAAGGCAGCTGCTTGGATTACTGAGCTTAATGGTTTCGATTTAATTTATGACCTAAAAGCGAAGAAAAATAAGTTATTTAGCATCCAAGCTCCTGAACTCACACACACGTCTGTTCAATTGACTTTAAATGCGGTCGAATGGACGAGCATAAAACCTTACTCAATTGAGTTTGCAGATTGCTATGTCGGTGACCTAGTCAATTATCTTCAAAATATCGAAATATTTCAACAAGAAGACGAATTGTGTGAAAAAATTAAAGATACCATCACTAAAGACTATTCTATTGAAAAGAAACATCTACTAACCAAGCAAGCCAATTTTAGAAAAAAATACAAGATTGAAAAAACCAATGATGGACGAGAAATCCTTTATCGAACCTATGAAAATGGCATGACGGTACCAGTTTTACCAAAAGTGCTATTTTATGACACTATCGACTACCTCCATAGTGCTTATGGACACGTCGGGTCTGGAAAATTAGAAGTGATATTCAAAAGAATTTATTACCATCCCAATGCATTGAAATATATTCGTGAAATTACAAATCAATGCATTGTATGCAAAGTTAACAAAAATTATGGCTTAAGAAAGGTACTAGAGTATGGTGGAATCGAAGCCCACGCTATTGGACAAGTCTTATCAGTCGACATCTTTGGCCCTGTAGCAAATGAAGACCAAGCACCACGATACCTCCTTGTCATAAAAGATATTTTCACCGGAAAACATTGGCTCAAACCAATGATGAATATCAAAAAAGGCTCGGTAGTAAAAGCCATGTTATCTGTGTTGGACGAAATTAAAAATTTAAACGTCAACGTGGGCAAAGTCATCACTGACAATGGCACCCAATTTATCAGTGATAAATGGGTAGATTTACTACAGAGCCGAAATATCAAAGTAGCCCACACCTCACCTTATACGCCTCAAGCCTCCTCTGTTGAGAGAAGTATGAGAATTATCTCAGAAAGGCTAAGAACAAGAATTAACCAGACCGACGATCCAAATGAATCACACTTTGGATGGGACAAATTTATCCAAGACGTTGAAAATCAAATCAATAATACCCCTACCACTTTTGATATAAAACCGAATGAGGCCTGGGGCATAATTGATGAGATTGCCAACAAGTTACCCGCCAAAAATAACAAAGCAGCCTTCCAACACCTTCTAAAAACTCTACGCGAATCACAAGTAAAAAATCAACTAAAATCGACTACCAGTGAAAAATTATCGAAAGAAAAACTCGATGAAAAAGACTTGTATATCGATAAAGATGGCTATGCTAGAGTAACGGCCGATGGAGCTTGCTCTGGAAATGGCAATTTAAATGCAATCGCCGGAATAGGTATTTGTTTTTCTCCTGATACTGATAAAAATGTATCAGAACGAGTCTCACATGAGTTATACCCGACTACAAATAATTTAGCTGAATTAATGGCAATAAAAATCGCGATGGAAATCTTAATTTTCAACGAAATTAAAAAAGTAAAAATTTTCACAGACTCAAATTATGTTACCAAGGCTCTGAATAATACAATTCAAACTTGGGAGTCAAATGGCTGGAAAAATTCTAACAAAAAACCAGTCAAACATCGTGAGCTATTTCAGCAAATTATTAAATTAAAAAAGAAATTCGAGGCCTTCGAACTACATCATGTGTTCGCCAGAAGACATGAATATACGAATATCCTGGCGGACCAATTGGCCAAAAAGTCTGTGTATACTTATGATACAGTTGAGCAAAAAATCGAAGACATGTCTGAACGCCAACTGGTTGAAAATTACATTCGAGAAAAACGTCGTATTAAAATAATGCACGAAGAATACCTATTTAACAAAACCCATGGGGATCCGACTCCCCTAGAGGAGGGAGATTTAGTACTACTAACCACCCACCGACAGTCAAGCTTCGACAAGGGGACCTCGGAAAAATTATACGCCAAAAGGTGCGGACCCTATGTGGTAAAAGGGCGAGTAGGTCACAATTGCTACGCTGTAGAAAACATGGACGACGAAAATGATCAAAAAACGATCAACGTACGTCAAGCCACAATATTTTTGACGAAAAAACAGCAGGAAATTCTAAAAAACGACCCCTGTTTTGTCTCAAAAATAAACCCCAAGACACTCAAAGAAAAAGTCGAAGAATTTCTCAAAATTAGTGAGGAAATAGAAGGGGTTGAAAATATCGTCGTCAAGGTAGATAAAAACGTCCTACCTAAAACAGTTGACAAATTACTTGACGACATGACAGGTGACGATCGAGCTGCACGACGTCAAAGGAGAGAAAAAATCAAGGAGGATGAGGAAAAAGCCAAATTACAAGATAACAAAAACACTCCTCAGCCCTCAACCTCAAGTGACCCTGTGCCCGAAAAAAGGAGCAGGGGCAGACCAAAAAAGAACAACCTAGCTATCGACATGAAACCATTGGATTGGTTAGAATGAATTTATCAAGGTATCGACCTATTTACCAAATCTTATTCGTATTCTTTTTTCCTATGTAAAAATATTTGTAATTTTGTTTACTTATTATTGAAACATCAACCTTCAATCACCCGTCAATGGTTTCCTGATTTTTCGATGATGGCGATGGCATATTCGTTTTTCTGCACATGGACCGTTTACCTGGATTTCAACTTTAAAGCTTCGATTAATTGATGATTCGCACTTTTGTCACGTTGTTCGTTATTTATATATATATATTTTTCTTTTTGGATCCATTTGCGACTGATTTATGTAGCCTGTATATACACCACTTGCGTCTTGTTTCGATGTATATTTTTTTTTTTTTCTCTTCATATGCGATCTATTTTGGTTTAATTGTTTGTAATTTAAAATTCAATTAGTGTAATTCGAAACTCAAAATTAACAAAAGTTATCACCACTCAGCCGGCGAATAGAGCACAAGTTATCATTTGCGAAATAATTTCAAAAAATTAGTAAGTTACTTTCGAGTATATTTCAAATTTCTCTCTGAAATGCTTGCATTAGGAGATGAAATTTTGAAGATTTAAAATATCATCTACTTCGCAAAATAAGTTCAACTTTGGTAACCTAGAATAAAATAAATCAAGATCAAGTTAGCTTTGAATTGTATGACTTACTGCTTATAAGCTAGAATTTTTTTTTTTTTTTTTGATCTAAGATGATCTATTTTTCGATCCTTGTGGCTATTTTTGCCAATAACTTAGAAATTAAAATTCAAGGTAACAGTCATTTACAATAATAAAAAATTTAAAAATTTCATTCCAAATTCAGTGTTACCAAAGTACTAGATCAGTGTAACCGCCCGCACGAGTCTACTCTGAAGGGGCAGACAGTCGGTGTTACCTTAGCGATAGACGATTTATTCCCTACATAAGTTAATAAGTTATCAAGTTAATATCTCAAGTTACCCGTTACTCAAGTTCAAAATTCCCCTCGTGCGGTCTTTGACCCCGCGAACTCAACTTTAAAGGGGCAAATGTAACGAGGGAATGTGCGTCTATCGCCTAAGGTAACACTGACAGTGGATACACTGATCTAGTTACTGCGCCTTCCGCTGCCGGCTGGGTACGTGGGTCAATCATTAGAAATAGATCGTTATTAATTTTGTAATCGCGAAGCAGGTTAATCGTAAGTTTCTTAAAAAATAAAATATGAAGAATTGTGTTAAAATTGTGTCACGTTTATTCCCAAAATACGAAGTATTTTTATGTGTTATAATTCGTGAGGTTTTCTGAAGTAAGGTAATCTCTGCTTAGCAAAGAGCAAGTTACTAAAGTCTTACAGTGTAAATAAGTAGGTAACTAACTTGATTTTAAAAAAATTTCGAAAATTAAATTTCAAAAAATTAGGATATTTTTTCAATGTTGTAAAATTCATTTTGAGGTCCAATTTTTAATTTCAGTTGAGTTGAGTGTGTGTGCAATTTTTTTCCGAAAATCAAATTTTTGAACATTTTGAATGTTTTCTCACTACCATGAAACCTATTCAAAGTCACTTCAAAAAAGATTCAAAATTCAAACTCTCCAAAATTTTGAAATTTATCAATGTACGTGAAATTTATTTTTCAAATAAGTAAACGAGTAATGTTTCATATTTCAAAAATCAAAATTTTGAAATTTGAAAATAAAAGTTTAGAAAATTTTTCAAAAATTTGGCAATGTCCAAAAGTGTATAACGAGATTCAATTTTAAATTTCAATAAATTATTTCTTGAAAATTTAGAATCTCTTTCGAATTCCAACCAAATAAAAGTTTTAGAAATTCTCCAAGACTGTGAAATTAATATTGAAGTCATTTTATAAAAATTTTCAAAATTCAAACTTGAAATTTTTTGAAAAATAATTCTTTGAAAATTTTAAATTCTTTTCACTGTAAGTAAATTCATTTTCTTGGAAGTATCTTGAGTCTAAGTGATTTTTAGAAAATTCAAAAATCAAATTTCTAAAAATTTAAAATATCGAAAAAATTAAAAAATTTTCTTGTATCAAATTCCAATTTTTTTTTTTTTTTTTTTTTTTTTTTTAAGTTGAAATTCATAACATTTTTGAAATTTTTTCACGCTGTGAAAATTCTAGTCGTTTTATAAAAAATTTCAAAAATCAAACCGAATTTTTCTTTTAAAAATTGATCCATTGAAAATCTTGAATTTTTTTCACTGTTGTAAAATTTATTTTCGTGCAGAGATTATAAAAAATTTCGAAAAGTCAAACTTTTAAAATTTATTTAATTTTGTGTACCTAATTTATTTTTAGCCCATTTTTTTCATTTCCAATGGTTTAGATTATTATGCAAAAAATTGTTTGAATTTTTTAATTTTTTCAATGCTGTAAATAATTTTTAGATTCATTTTCAAGAACATCCGAAATTAAATTTTCGGAAATTCTAAAAAAAGTTTAATTGTCATTTTGGGGTCCAACTTTTCATTCCAGAAAATTACTTATAGACATAGGTACAAAATTTTTTGAAAATTTTAAAGGAATTTTAAGTCGTTTTAGTATTTTATTTTTTGAAAATGTATCATTAAAAATGTTGAGAAATTTCGTCATTTGATTATCCCTTTGAATTGATTTTACTTTTTCACTGAATTTGTTGATAATTTTAATTTTTTTAAATATTCATTGAATGCGCTGTGCCAATTTCTTCAAACTTTACCTATTAATTCTTCGCCCAGAGAATGTTTTATAAAAATTGTAAACGTAAAGAGAGAAAATGAGCATTATACAGGAAAATCAATAAAGACTACTTGACGCCAATTCACTGGCGGTATGGCCTACGCATAGGTACATTTATGCAAATACCTACCTATACGAAGTCGAAATACCTACTCAATACTCGTTTAAATGTATTTACCTACGGCATGTCATACTATAGGTATTGGCACGGCCGCTAATATGACAAGGTGCGAAATTTTATATCAATAAATAGCCAGTTTTAATACGCGAAATTGGCTCCGACCGCTGCCGGTGCCACGCTCAGACGTCGGTTGATTAATCGAATTAGCATTTACGCGTAAGGACGCGCGTGCGTACTCTCCGGAGCACATTCACCATTACGTAGGTATTATTTAACCGCAAGGGCATTGTCAAAGGTCGAATGGATGAATGGTTTTTGTTATTGGAAGATCGATTCGTTTCATTGCGGAAATTTTTTCTCACCCGGATTCGTGTAAGTTTTCCTCGTCGCAAATTTCATCAGTCATTCGGAGCGATACCGAAAGGGTAATTAAGGAAAATTGAATGAGATTGTGTAGAAATTTTGGACAGAATGATGAGGGTCAGAGGTGGAAGAGGAGTCGAGTTTTGTATGGTGTAATGTTGGTCAAGGTCGGAATAGAAATTTTAGGGGTTTAGTTGGTTGTGTTGTAGCGTTGAGCTTTGGTAAAGAAATTTTTTATGTAGTTTTTTTTCTTCAAAATGAAGGTTTAAAAAGAAGAACTTGGTTCAATTTCAAAAATTTCTATTACTTACAGTAAAACCTAAACAAATAAATTCAATATTGCAAAAATTTCATAAAAATGACCGATCAAACAGAAAATACCGAAAATCAATTCGGATTAATCTAAAACCAATAAAAATAGAGTGAAAGAGAAATTTCTCAATTGTTGGAGACCTTCTTTTGAAAATTTTTTGGATTAAAATCTATTTTCATTTTCCTGGAGTAAAAAAAAAATCAATTTTTTTGAAATAAGAAAATTTCACAATTTTTTTATATTAAAATTTTTTATATTTTTAAGAATGAAAAAAAAAAGAACAAACAAATATTTTTCAAATTCTATTTTTCAAGAATAAAAAAAATCTGAATTTTTTTGAATATTTTTTTTTTTTTTTTTTTTTTGCGATTTAAGACCTTTTTTTAAGGAAAAAAAAAGTTCTGGAATAAGAAAATTTCACCATTTTTTGGGATGAAAATATACTTATTCTATTTTTTAAGAATGACTTTTATTTTTTTATATTTTCAGAATGGAATAAAAAAATATTGTTTTGGAATAAACATTTTATTTTTACAATTCTGAAAATTTTTTAAAAATTTTGAAATACATTTTATTTTAATTTTTTGACACAAATTTTTTTTTTTAGAATTTATAATGGAAATTTCATAATTTTTTGAGATGTGAAAAAATTTTCTATTTTCAATTTAAGTATAAGAATTAAAAAAAAATCTTAAAAATTACAATTTTTTTTGCAGTGAACAAATTTTCTAATTTTTTAGAATAATATTTTAATTTTTTTCAGGATTTAGGACATTTAAAAAAAGTTTCAAATTGGTAAATTTAATTTTAATTTTTTTGAGGTATTTTTTTATATAAAGAAATTTTACAATTTTCTTCATATTAAAAATTTCATTTTTAATAAACAAGTTTTACATTTTTTTTTTATTGAAAAAATGTCCAATTTTCCAAGAATAAAAAATTTGTAAATTTTAGGGAATAAATTTTTTAAAAATTTTTTTTAGAGTTTAGGGTATTTTTAAAAACAGTTTGAAATAATAAATTCGATTACAATTTTTTGAGATGGAAAAAGTTTCTATTTTTCAAAGTTGAAAATTTTTTCAATTTTTAAGAATAAAAGGAATTATTTATTTCTTTGGAATAAAATTTACAGTTTTTTTTCTCGAGATTTTAGAACCTTTAAAACAAAATTAAAATAAACTTACCTACCTAATTTGAATTTGTTTGGAATAGCAAAATTTTACAATTTTTTGATACGAAAATTTTTTATATTTTTTTAGAATTTTTTTTCTATTTTTTAAGAATAAAAGTTTTAAATTTTTGGAATGAAATTTAGATAGATTTTTTCTTAGGAATTAGGACCTTTTTTAAAAGAAAACTTTGAAATTAATTTAATTTTAATTTTTTTGACATAGAACAAATTGTTTTTTTTTTGAATAGCTAGGTACTATTTATTTTTTTCAAGAAAAAATCTCAGAACTGTTTTGTAGCATCAAAGAATTATAGGATCTTTTTTAAAAGAAAACTTCGAAATGCTTTTACTTTACTTTACTTTAATTTAATTTTAATTTTTTTGACGTAAAATAATTGTGTTTTTTTTTGAATAGCTAGGAATAGGTACTAATTTATTTA
The DNA here is from genome assembly GCA_959613365.1 of Balanococcus diminutus. NCBI lineage: Eukaryota > Metazoa > Arthropoda > Insecta > Hemiptera > Pseudococcidae > Balanococcus > Balanococcus diminutus. The sequence goes on along the minus strand of OY390718.1, from coordinate 14,417,682 downwards.
TTTTTTTTCAAGAAAAAATCTCAGAACTTTTTTGTAGCATCAATTAGGTTGTAGGTATGTGCAAAAAAAAAGAAAGAAATCGTATGATACGAAATTAACCGACTTTTGAACATCGGATAATCGAAAGAAATTGGTTCTAGAAGGACGGATATTCGAAGTTCTAGAGTATTCTAATTTTTTGCTGTTTCACTCGATTTTTTTTACCACGTTTTGTACGTTTTTGGAAAGGGAGAAGTGTGTCAATTTTTTGTACGATTCAGATTTTGTATCTGGAGTTGACCACCATCAGAAACAAATCTATTTGAAAAAAACATTTTTTTTTTCAACATGCTAGCTTATTAATCCTTTTAAAATATAATAACAATATCGTACCTGCGTCGAATACAATTCGCTTAGTTAAACTATAAAGAGTAAAAAAATGCCAGTCCCTCGACTGAAGATGATTAACTTTCGTATAAAAATTTCGAATGATGAAAAGATTTTCATATTTTAAGGCAATTTTTTCCATCTTGTATATTTTTGAAGCGAATGACGAAAACAAAGCCTTTGAACGATTCGAGATTTTTTCGCTGCTGGCAGCGAAACGATTCGTTGTTTTATGACTTTTACGGCAAGAAAATCAGAATAGAAAGGAACTCGAAAGAAAAAAAGAAACACGTCATAATTGAAGGCGAATTAATTCCGAATGAAGTACACGAATTTTTTGTTTGTTTATGCTTTTTGAAGAAGTACACTTTGCCATTGAAATGCAAAACACCATCTAAGATACTAAGAAGATTTTATTCCTCCTATTTCGTATTTTTCGAAACTGTCTCTTTTATAAGTGAGAAACAAAAACGAGCAGAAATGAAAACAATGCATTAAATTATTACCACGGTTTATGCGGCCGTGCTGAGCGGTGTTGGTAATTGAATATATTGTTCGAAAGGAGAGAAAAAATCGAAGATCTAGAAGAAGCAGGAGATTTACGAGTCCATCTTTTTTTCTCTGCTTCTCGCCGCGTTATAAAAAATTATGAAATTTCGACGAAAAAAACCACATACCTAAGCTTAATGTTGTTTTTTTGTAGCAATTTTTCATAAGCCTGAAAAGAGAAATAAAAAATGAATATCGAACGAGCCGCCGCCTATAACTTTACAGTTTTTATCAGGAGTAGTTAGCATATCGTTGATGAAGTACGAACGGCAATTAGCGAAACAAAAGAGAATAATTTTTTTCCCAACAAGATATTCAAACAGGCGTAAATAAATTTTTTTTTCATCTTGAAAACGAATACTGGCTCTGGTTGTTTTGTTGGGCCTCTTCATTAAGAGGATTTTCTTGCTTCGGCATCGTTTACGCGCCCGCAAAAGTATACGAGGAAAAATGAGTATGTGTTTCCTTCGAGTATTACTTAACGGCGAAAAACGTGCTCGTATAAGAATATATTAATTAAATGGCGGAATTTCGTAGCTGCGATGTACTGTTATAAAACTGTTGAAACTTTTTTTCCGCAGCAGAGTTGCCTATATTTGCACGAAACCAGGCAGAATTTCGCAACTTTGCAGTATTAGGTCTCGCCTGCCTGTTGAAAATTTCACTTTCGCGTTGAAATTACTTATTTCTGGTATATAGCGAAGTTTGGCACGCGAATCGCGAACGACGACGATTTGTTTAATAAAGGCTGATTGACGAGGAGAGCAATGGGGGTGTGATTTTAACGACAACCATCGAGTGGTGTACTTCAAAAGAATGGCGTGAGCAAAAAGAAATGAAAATATGGCCATGCCGAGGGTATTATAACGTAAATGAAAAATGTCATCGGCGGTGAGGTATCGGAGGTATAGTTCTTGGCCATATAGTCGTAAAAATAACTCGGATCGGATCGATATTGGCGTATGCGAAGGTTCCGGCCTTCCGGATTGCCGCAGTCAGCTGATAAGCGTGCAGCAGGTACTTGAGAATTTCAATTTATGAGGACTTTGCATGGCAGAGGAAATACCACAGAGGCACGCACGTTTTTAAGATTGAGTATTGCAATGTGTGCGAAAATGGCGATGGTAATGGTTGAGGGAGGGGTTGGCCACTTGCATTTTGAAGTGAACCAGGTACAAGCCTAATTGGGTTCATTTTTGAACAGTCTTGTGGCAATTTTTATGAAGATTTTTAATGTATTTTTAATCAAAAAGGTTCTACCATAAAGTTTTCAAGTGATATTTGTCAACAAAAAAAAATCGGTTACACTTTTTCCAAGTTTTTTGATTCGCTCAAGAGCCTATACCTAATAGGTATCTTGACTTGAAAAATATAATTTCAACTACAAATCACATGAGATTTTTTTTGTTTTCAGTCTGAGACATAAAATGAATCTGCAATGCTATTTTGGAACCCATTGACTAATTTTAGAGAGCCTGTAGCGTGATAAACGTGAAAAAGGTCCCAAAACTCGAGTTTAAGGGCTTTGAAAGGAGCTGGGATGTCCTCGTAATGTGAAATTTTGATATTTTAGAAATTGAGGGTTCTCATCATTTTGAAAATTGGAAGTTTTTCATTTTTTTTCCAAGTGGCTGCTGGTGGCACAGCTTTAAAATCAGTTGAGGATAAAATAAAAAATTGGAAATTATTTTTCAATTAAAAGCAACAATATTCAATGTTTGCCCCAAAATTTTATTCTCAATTTTTGCGTTTTTGTTTTTTGAAAAGTACAACTTTGATGGGTTATAACGAGCAAAAACAAGAGTTTGAAAATCTGACAATTTTGCAATTTTTTTAAAAAACCAAAAAATTGGAAATCTTATTTCTCATGCGTTAGAATTAAATGCAAAAAGTTCCAAAATTTGGTCATATTTTTTATTTCAAAATGGGAAAGGGGCTAGTAACATCTTTCAAAATTCAATTTAAAAAAATATAAAATTAGGAAATTATTTTCTAATAAAAAACAATATTGAAAAATTGAATCTTTTTTTTTTTTGAAAATTGGGGCAGCATTATGCTACTATTTTGAATATTGAGTTTAGGGAAAAATAAATAATTTGGAATTATTTCTCATGAAAAGGAACAACTTTGACGGGTTAATATTTTATATTACCAAAAAAAGGTTGGATTTTGAAAATCGTGAATTTTTTCATTTTTCTAAGAAAAAGTGTGATCGGGGACCACTTGGAAAAAATGAAAAATGAATAATTATTTTCCCATAAAAAAGTTGTTAGTCTAACATAAGTAGTTCAAAAATGTGATTAGAAGTCATGCCTCCCTTCCCTTAAAAAATAATTCGCTTGAAAAAGGAAACTGACCATTTACCATAGAATTTTTTTTTCAACGTCATAATCCAGAAATATTTAGAAGTAGAGAGTCTCACATAAAAAGTAAGGGAAAAAATTGTTCCAATAAAAAATTAGATATTTATGTCAAAAAAAATTCTCTGTATGTTCATTATCATGTTCAAAAATCTCCAAAAAATACCGTTGAAAATAATTTTCTTGTGAAAATTTTTTCTTGAAAAAAGGTTTTAAGAAAAAGTATCTTTTTTGGAAATAGTACATATTCCTCAAAGGAAGAAATCTTCCTGAAAAATTCTTCTCAAAATTCTTGTTAATTATACCTTTTTTTTTCTAGAGAAAATATTTCAGAAGAAATTCTCTCCGAATATTTTTCTAGGAAAATTCCTCTTAAAAATTTTTTTGAAGAGAATTAAGAGAAAATTCATTCTAAAAAGTTTCTACTATAGGTTTTGTTAAAAACATAAAAAAAATCAGTTGATATTTTCTTTAAGAAATTTCTTCATTTCATTTTTTTTTCAAGGAAAAAAGAGTCTGAAAAAACTCAGTCTGATTTTTTTAAATATTTTTCAAAATTTCAGTAAAAAGTTTTTTTAAATAAATTTTTTTTTTTTTTTTTTTTTTTTTTTTTTAAAGAAAAAAGTTATGTTGATTTTTTTTTTAATGTTCGTCTAGAGAAAAACATCCTCAGAATTTTTTAAAATTATGTGAGAGTTCCTTGAAAAAATATTTTTAAATTTTAGCACAGTTTTTTTTTTTTTTTTTTTTTTAAATTTTTTGAGATAAGTACAATTTTCTTGAAAAATTCTTTTGTAACAAAATTTTGTCGTTGAAAAAAAATCCTGCAAAGAATTTTTCTTGGTAGGTAAATCATTTTTAAAACTTTGCAAATTCTTCAGTAAAAACTTTTTTGAAAAAAAATTTCTGAAATTTTATCAGACATTAAGTAATTTTTTTGAAAAACTCATCAAACTGATTTTTTTTTAAAAAAGTTCTTGGGAAAAAGTTTCTCAGAATTTTTTTTTCAAGAATCCTCCGTTGAAAAAGTCTTTTTTTTTAATTTTCTCGGTAGATTATTTTCAAAAATAAAAAAAAAATCATAAAAGATTTCTATGAGAAATCTCTTATTTTTTTCGAGTAAGAATTCAGAGAAATTGTTGTCTTTTTTTTTCTATGGAATTTGTCGGTAGAAGAAATTTTTCAGAAAAAATAATTTCCTTAAAAATTCCGCTACGAAAATTTTTTTTTTGTCTGAAAATTGCAAATAGATAAATATGTTTTCTTGTTAACGTGTGCGATTGACGCATCAACCATATTGGCGTGTTGATCAAGTTCGACATGCTATAATATTTTACGAAGTTTGTATTATTATATCGTACCTACGAGTATATTGAAAGAAAAAAAAATTGCGAATAGGAAAATAAGTAGATATAATCTGCGTGTGTCGTGCATACAATTTGGCAAGAGCGTATTTATGAATCCGAGATAATAGAGACTGGGGTTACTTCACGAGAAATACAATTATTTATATAGGAATACAGAAGGTGCGACGAGACGTACTCTTAAATTCCGAAGGTCACATCCACATGCCTACTCACGCACGAGAAACTGTATATAAGGGAATTTTGAAAGTTGAATATGTACGTTGGAAAATTGGGCCGAGGATTTTCTCTTCGCGGAGAAGAGCTTATAAGCGTAGATGAACAAGACAAGGGACAGAAATCGGGGATTTAATGTAACTAGACTGCTGGGAGTGCTGGAATATTTCTAAGAAAATATCTCGTGGTGTTGTTGCTAGAGCTACATTATTACAATATTCTGTTTGTTTCAGGATTTTCGAAGATTTACGCCCAGTGTTGCCTCAAGTTCCAATGTGAAATACTTACGTACCGACAAATGTCACTTGAATTATCGTTTCGGTGAGTTGAATATGTTTTATTATAGAAGATATTTTCTTTTTATACTTGCGAATTTGCATTTGAGCAAAAAAAAATAGAGGCCCTTTTTTTTAAGAAAAAAATCGAATAACTAAATTCTCCGAGTTTTATTATTCGACGTGGTATTTTGGCAATGATCTGTGTCGGTTTTTGAGTTGAAATTTTAATTGGGTTCTTCGCAAAAATACACATTGCCCTAGGTCAGTTTCGTCGAAAATGTTCCAATCGAATGAATACGTGACATTTGTCGATAAATTCGCAGTTAAATATTATTTCATTCGATTTAAGCCTTATCGTGCCGTGTTCATCTTCCGTCAACAGAAGGATCACAATTTTTGAAATGCTGACAAAAAAATATGAGAATGAAAAACATGGCGTACGTGTCGAACACCCTGTATACGTGAAACACTCGTTTATTAAATTTATTATATGTAGAATGTTTTGTAATGACACCATGTGGCTCGACAGTTGATGGGGATTTAATGGCTCGTACGTCCTAAGGGATTAAAGGCAAATTTGAAATCCCATGAAAATTTCAATGTTGCGGTCGTACATTTTATGAGGATTTTTTTGTCAATGTTGCACTAACCGCGAGCTTTTGAAATTGTAATGGTAGAATTCAGACTGAATAATACTTTTTCTGAGAAAAATATTGAGACCGTGTCTCTGAAATTTGTTTACAAGAAAGCCATGCAAAATTTTTAAAAAGTCATGGCTTGGCGAAAAGAGATCTAAAAATTTGAAAAAAATGAGGCTTCTTTTGACTCCCTGGAATTTATCAGAAAAAAAATTATCAGCATTTGACAAAAAAAAAAGAGAAAATTAAGACTGAAAAACAGATTTTCTCCATTTTCACCAAAATACTTGTGTTAGAGGTTGCAATATTTTTATCAAAATTTTTTCTCATCATGTTAATCTTTTGGGATAGATTTTATCAAAATCCCAATGAAAATGCTTGGTTTAAAAATAACAAAAATTTATTTTTTTAAATTTCGAATCGAGATTAAATTTTTAGATCTAAATATCTCAAACAAGCTATAAGCCCGGGCCCAAATCTTCCTCCAAGACCCGACCAAGAAATTTATTTCATATTACTTTTTTCTGAGAAAAAAATCTCCAAAAAAATAATTTTTCTACTCCATAAATTCAGACCAAAATTTGATATTTTAGATTTCTTTATAAAAAAAAAACAAACAAACAAACAAACAAATTTTTTGCATAAAAATTAAGAGATTCTTACGTCAAAACAATTTTCAAAATTAGATATACCTACTTACATTTCTTTAAAAAATTGAAAGATTTTGTTTTCTCCAAAAAAAAAACAAAAAAAAAAACAAGATTCCTAAAAAGAATTAAGAGATTATTTTTTTCTGAAAATAGGTAGGTAGGTAAAATTTACCTACTTTCAGAGAAAAATATTTTAAAATTATTTACCTGGTAAATAATGAAAAAATATTACACCTACAGATTTTTTTCCACAAAATTGAATTTTTTTTAATGGATGGGACGAAAAATAATTGTTTTTTTTTCTTCAAAAATGTTTAATACAAAAAGTTGGAAGATTTTGGAATTTTTCCTCCAAAAAAATAGGCGATTTTTTTAATCTAAAAAAAAAAAAATGATCAAAAATCATGATTTTTTTTTTCTCTAAAAGTAAAAATATTTTTTCCGAAAAAAAAACTCCATTTTTTGTTCTGATAAAAATCAAGAGATTTCTTACTTCAAAAAATTTCTAGATTTTTCCGCACATTTGAATGATTTTTTTCTTCAAAGAAATAAGTGAATTTCTTTCACTTCAAAAAACTGAAAAATTTTTGACCCTATAAAAAATTAGAAATTTTTTTCCAACTGAAGTGAGAGATTCTTCCTTCAGTAAAGATGAGAGATTTTTTTACCTGGCCCTTACAATTTTTTTTTCAAACTCCAAAAAAATAAAAGATTTTTTCAATAAAAATTGAGTTAATTTTAATTTAAAAAAAATAGAAATTGAGGTTTGTTTTTCTCTAAAGATAAGAACTGAGTATATTCCTAAAAAACGAAGATTTAAATAAAACGTATATTTTTAAAGAAATGCATTCAATTTTTTGGGAGAAAATTAGAATACTTACATTTTTTAAAAATTTGTTTTGAAAAATGAGAATTTTTTTAGCAAATTGTGGAAAATAAAAATGTAGGTTGTGAAAATTTTTCAGCGGTATTGAATGGCTCTCATCAGAGGAAGTTCCAAACTGAGTAAAAAGGGTCCGCAAAATTATTACACAGGTGCTCCACTTGGTTCTCACCGTCACTGAGCCGGATACGGGGGCGATGATGGCTCCCAACGCCTTGGGACTGTTATATAGAAAAATTTTGCCAAGGCAATACGTGAAACAGATGTACAGTACACCTAACTTTTTGAAATGAACATTGTAAAAATTTAAAAATACGACACAGCAAAGAGAAAATAAAGTACCTACCAAAAAAAAAAACAAAAAAAAAAAAACACAAATTCCTTCAAACGTTTGACCATCAATGTCACTCTGATAAAGGTTCAATTCGGTTTCACTTTCTATCGAAATGTATAGTTTTCAATACTCATGCATGAATTGAATATTATATCAAAGGTCGAACATAAGGCTGATAATACACGTGTACATGGCACGCATCTCGTGCACTTGGGGTCGCTCGTTCCTCGTTTAAGCAATCTATATACCGTATGATGGAAGAGCAGGAAAAAATGAATAGGTATTTAAAAAAAATACAAGTCGAGGAAGAAATGCGAGAATCGTAAATCGTTAATCAATACAAGAACCCGTGCGTTTTCACGATGCGATAATAATACCAGGTTACGACAAAAAATAGAGCAACTCAAAATTGGGGAATATTTCAATGATTATTAATGCATTCGACGACGGCCACGCTGCCAATAATAACGATAACTTGGCTAGGACTATCGTGAAGTGAAGAAATAATGTCGTATACGTGTCAAAAGGACATTAAAATTGACCGAACGACTGACCAAATTTCGGATACCCGAGCTCAGAAGGAAAAATCCAGGTGCCACACAAGCATAGTTTGTTCGAATGCTGCGAGTGATTGGTTTCTTTGTGCGGGGCAAGTTCGACTCGTATCCGGGGAACTGGGTTAAATAAGCTGACCTACCTTATCGAATAGTAGAAAATTTACCACCTCGTATTCGTTTTGTACGTTTCTCTAAATTATTTTAGACACGTGAACGCATCTTTTTATCAAAAATTTAAAAGATCCCTGAACAAGATATTAACGTAACAGTCTGCGCCTGTTATGAAAATGATAATAAAAATTTGATAGATATATTTTTCCAATATTTTTATCGTTTTTCCCCCTACCTAATCATATACTCATAGCTCAAAGGAGTTCAAAATACAATTGTTTAACGTATAATTTGTAACGCCTCATTCAGGTGATAATATTGCATTCTGAACGTACTGAGTATAAAATTAGCGACAAGGTTTCTTTTTTTTTGCGGCTCATACAAAAGGCTTTGATCTTATTATGAAAAAGCATTATATTACAACGTTACAATGCATCGGTATGGAAGCCTCCCTCTCCTGATAGAAAAATTACGTGTGCAAAAGGCGCCAATTTCGCTATTTAGATACCAGCCTGGTGGAACGGTTTTATTTGATACGTAAAATTGATCACACGCCACACACACACGTCTACCTACGCTTTAACTTAATAACGACGACGACGAGCTGCTTTGACTTTATGGCGAAAGTAAGTGAGACGAGAATTCGAGAAGAGTAATGTGAGAAAAGGGCATGAAACAGAGACGGGCTTGGTATGAGTATAACTTTAGTCTTAGTCTCTTCAAAAAACAAAGACGAGTAATTGGAATGAAACTCTATTCACAGCATGGTGGTTCCCAATTTGAGCGGTAATAATTTGATGAAACGAACCAAAAAATTTCAACGTGCTGGAAATTTACAAGTTCTGTAATTAGCTGAGGAACTGTTTGAGAAAACTTTGATGGTATTTATTTATTTATTTTTTTTAATCAAGAGTTGAAAACGTCGTAGGTACTTATTTTTGTAGAATAAGAAAAATTGGAGGAAAATGCTTCTGTGACATTTTAAGGTCTTTTTCAAGGAGAATCTTGGGTGATATTTTTTTTTTTTGCTGGAAGAATATTTTCCAATGTTTTTCGCTAAAACAATTTTTACCTACTGGATTTTTTTCATGAAACCAATTTTTTTATCGAAAAAGTACCTATTGTTAATCGAAACAATTCTCTAACAATACTTATTTTGCTTCAAGAGAATTTTTCCAAAATTTATACTAAGTTTTTCTTGAAAATAGTTTTTGCTCGAAATTTTATTTTTAAGCAAATAGAATTGTTTTTGAATTATTTTTACCCCGAAAAAATTTCTGGTCACAACAATTTTTTTTTCAAGGTTTTCTGCCAAACCAATTTTTAAGTTTTTTTTTTTTTTTTTTTAATGTACCTATGCAAATTTATTTCTGTAAGAAAGAAATTTTGATAAACAAGTTTTTGGAAGAAATTATTAAGAAATTTTTCGATTTTTTTTCTGCTGTGGAACAATTTTCTGCAGCAAAGTTCTTCTTCTAAAAATATTTTTTTACTATATGACTTCATTCCAAGATTTCTTCTAGAATCAAAAGAATTTTTGTTGCCAAAAAAAAAAATTCAAGAGAATTTATTTTCAAAGTAATTTTTTTTTCTTCTTAAAAAAGTACATGTTGATCGTAACAAAGAAATATTGGAATTTTTTATTGTGTTTTTCTGCTGAATTTTTTTTTTGCCAAAAACAATTTGTTAGATGTTGTCTCAAATCAAAAGATTTTTAAAGTTTTTTTTTTTTTTTTTTTTTAACATCTCATTACTGATGGATAAATTCATTTTCCAAGACTTTCTTTCCAGAATTATTTTTTTCCTCGAAAAAGTTTTCGATCATACAAAAAAACTTGAGAAAATTTGTAATTTTTTTCGATTAAGAGAATTCCTTCTAAATTCTTACGATAGGATTTTCGCTAGAGATAACGGATTTTTTTATATTATCCCATTATTGATGATTGATCAATTTTTCAAGCTACTTTGTTTTCAAAAATGAAAAAAAGAGAATTGAAATATTTTTCCAAATTCGCATTATTTGTTGATTTTTTATTTTTAAGCAAATGAAAGATTCTTTTTAAATGTTTTTTTTTTCTGAAATAATTTTTTTGTTACGACAATTTTCGCTCTAGAAAATTTTTTGTTGGTGGAATTGAATATATTTTTTTTGCCAAAAAAATGTACAGGATTTTTGTTGGAGAATTCAGGAAAATAAAATTATTTTTAAAGAGAATTTTTCACCAAAAATGTTTTTTGGAAAAATTATTGAATGTTTTTGTGAATGATTTTTCTACTTTTTTGTAGAAAAGATTTTTGTTGAAAAAAATTGTAGATGTTAGATTTCAGAACTTTTTTGAAGGGGTTTCCTTTTTTCTGTCTTTTTTTTCTTTTTCTTTTCTTTTTCTTTTTCTGTTTTTTCGCTGAAAGAAGTGAATAGGATAATTTTTTTTCTTGAACTCGGATGATTTTCATTTGTGAATTTTTTAGGTCCTCTTTTTCGATTATTTATATAGGTAGTCCGTGTAAATTTTTCTTGAATTCTGAGTTTTGTAAACAAAAAATGTACGTTGCAATTTAATGGTAACTTGACCAAATTGTACCACGTCATTTTTAGAAGAAAGTCTTGTGGTTTATAGCGAAAACATTTGGATTTCTAATAGGTAGGTAATCTAATTGGTTAATGGCACGTACTTTGTTTACTTTTTTTTTTTTTTTGTAATGATGAGGGCTTAACTTGGAGGGAATTGAGTTTTTTTCCCCAAATTGTTTTTTCTGTCAAATAAATTTCTGGCTCCCATTTTTTTTTGCCCAAAGAATTTTTTTGTTGATGGAATTTTTATTTTTATTTATTTTTTCTTCAAGATAGCATTTGATTGCCAAAAAATATTAGTAAAGGAAACCGGAAATTTTCTGGATGATTATTTTTGTTTAACAAATTTTTGACTTCCAGACTTTTTTAGAAGAGTTTTTGCTAAAAAAAAAAAAAAGTTTTCCAATTTCTTTTTCTCCCATTAAAAAATTTTCAATGTTTTTTTCTCTCTCTTGAATCAAAAGGAGTTTTTTCAAAGTATTTTTTGTTTCTTTTTTTTAGAAAATATACCTAGCTATTAAAAAAAAATCCGCAAAGAAAAATTTTTGACTTAGATTTTCGACTGAAAAAATGTTTATTTGAAGTTTTCACGAAAAATAGTGACTCTTTTTCACTTGAAGACTACATTCGGTATTCTACCATTAAAATTGAAACTTCCGGCGAAACGGCAAAATTCTACTTTTTATTGGCTTAAAATTTGAGCATATTTCTCGTTCACGAAATTACCATGGCAAGTATTAAACGAGACAGCAGGCGATGCTAAAACCGAGCCCGGAAAAATATAACGACTGTTTTGTCGACCATTACAACAACGACTATAATTCGAAAGTATCGTCGTCGTAAAAACCAAAGTAGAAAAAAAATTCGATAAGTCTACCAAACCGGGGTATATGGTCGCTCTAGCGGATTAATTATTCAGATTAATACGACGACGGCCGTCTGCAATCGTTAAGAGAAGCCTTTTGGCGAAGAAATTGACATTACACGCAGTGACAGAGTCTCCTTTACGATGGTATAGAAGGAGACAAAAAAAAGGTGCACATTTGTTCGAAATGTTCATCGTCGAAAGACTTAATTTAATCCGGCTATCGATACTTGGAGAAGTTCAAAAGGGATGCATACATAGAAGAAGAGTGGAAAAACTCTATACGTAATTGGAGAAGGCTACAGACATTTGGGTATTTATATTCGTCCTACCACCGCAGTGCGAACGAACCAACGACAATAATAAGCTCGGACGCGAATTTACGAAATTTAGAACCCACTGGTGACGGAAATCCAACGCACACACAAGTCGAGCTTGTGAACCGTGACAGCGTCGTCGTCGACGGATTGAGGTCCGCGCGATAGTGTGGTGGGGAACGCAAGTGGCGGAGAGAGAGAGAAGGAGAGCGTTATATTTGTATTGATTTTTGTGCGCCAGGAGTAAACGAGACGGAGTGAGAAAGTACCCAGGCGCTGGAAAGGGTGCGGTTGTGGGCGCCGCCGGCGTGTACCGTGATACTTAAGCCGACTGAAGCTGTACGGCATCGGCATGGCTCGGCTGTAGGAGGAGTTGGCATGTAGGGTAGTATACCGAGACCGGCCGGCTATACGAAGTCAGGCGTGGTTGCCGGCGCCGAGTCTTGTTCGGCGTGATGAGGATGGAAGCACCGGCATGCGGCAGTGACGACGATAACGGCCCTGATACGTGGAAGAAGGCCTGGTTTACGTAGTTGGTCGTGGCCGATGATGGGAGGTCGGCATGGACCGCCTGGGATAGTTTTCCCGGGTATCAGGAGTTCAGGATGTATCGCACTGTTGTTGGTAGTGTTCCAGAGAAGGCAATATTTAGAATTTTCTTGTAAGATGTCGTCCCACTTTGGATGGAGGGGTTGCTGAAGTATTCAGCTAGTCAATTTGACAAATTTGCCTTAAGAATTTGTTTCATTTTCGAATCTGTCTTACATTAGACCAAAATAATCGGTAGTGTTCCAACGACGGAAATATTTTCTTGAAAGATGTCGTCCCACTTTGGATGGAGGGGTTGCTGAAATATTCAGCTGGTCATTTTGACAAATTTGCCTGAATAATTTGTTTCATTTTCGAGTCAGTCTTACGTTAGACCAAAATAATCCCTCGTATTCTGCGGTACAGATTTAAGCCAAGTACCGGCCTTGGTTAACGATGAAGGCAAAGCAACGTATCAGCTGTAGCATTGGGTGTTTGCGAGAAAAAAAAACACAAACGAATAAGGAAACCCCTACTGGAAAAGGGAGAGGTAATTTCAAACATCGACTCGTCGGTTGTGCACCGACTACCTCAAGCACAACTACGTATATACGTTGCAGATCGTTTTTGTGACACTGCTATTCTTCGGAGGAGAGAAATTACCGCACTTAGAGGTTTTAAAATCGATACCGGCAGACAATACCGCGGCACACATCAGCTGATCAGGGTGACCTTATTTTTGAAGCCATACTTGTTCAGACACCTGTTAGAGTATTCGCCTGCATTACCGATTGTAATCGTATAAAACCGTTGCTCTTTTTTCAAGTGAAACAAATACCTAGCAAAGAGCTAAGTAACGATAACAAAAAGATTATAGTATAATATTATACCTATCGTAGGTATAGATTGAAATTCACAGTTAGTTACGTAATTGATACCAAGTTGTTGTCTTCAAAATACGAAGAACTGAAGAATCACTCTTACACGAAGGAAAGACAATGTGGTATTTTCTGCGGTACTTTTGCCTGTTCATACTGTTTCAAGTTTGTCTCTTTTCGTCGCTTTGGTTGTCGTTTCGAGTATGTTTGTCAGCACATTTTATAATTGTCAAGCGAAATTTTACCCAAGAGAAGTTTCAAGCTGTTGGCGATAACGTTTGCATGGCTGTGCCGCGGCCGGCCGAATTTCAAGTTGATATTAACTAGTCGTCTAAATGGCAAAGTTTAATTTAAAAGTGCTAATACTGATCAGTTTGGTCTTCTTGGTTATTTCATCTTGTATAAAGGATGATAAACATTAATGGAGATGGTTCTCTTCAAACTTTAATGCTTTGTCTGTGGGCTTGTGTGCGAGATAACTCGATAATAACGATTAACTAATCTGGCCTGTGTTTAACTTAATCTTTGTTGTCTGGAGTTTTGTAAGTTTGTGTAGAAATTGAAATTAAATTTGGGTTCAGTTAGTTTTTGAAAGATGAATTGAAGGTTGTGAAAGAGATGAAATAGATGGTTAAAATATTTCAATATTTTAATAATTTTTGTTTCTCTTGAAATAAAAAATAAATAAATAATAAAAAAAAAAAAAAATGAATGAATGAATGAAAGCTATGTAACAACATAAAAAAACTGAAAAATTTAGTATACATAATTATACATTTTTGATAATTCATACTAAGTGTATTTGTCACAGTACGTCGCCTTCCAACTGACATGACTGCAACTCGAACTGCACCAATGCAAGTATATTTGACTATTCTGTATTTTGAAGGGGGCCCATTTTTTAAATAGCGGAAGTTATTATTCAAATTTCAGTTAATACTTAATGCAAGAGAGATTAACATATACCTTGTATGACATGACAGTTTTTGATTTTAGCTAAATTGGCATTTTCTGGGGTCTCGGAAAATTTGCAGATTTTGAAATTAAGGAAATGGGAACATTGCAAATTTTGTGGCAATTTATATGCTCCGTAGCAAATGATGTCCATAAGTTTCCCCTTCAAAATACAAAATCGGCAACTATTCTGATATTGATGTAGTTTAGATTGCCAGATTGCATGATTGAAGGCAATTCAATTGATTTTTCAATAATTCAACACTGCTACCTTTTGGCGTGAAAATTGTTTTGAACGAATTGAAAAATTTTAGAAAACTGGGAAAATTTTAAATTTTGGAAAATTGAATAATTAACTATAAGTACCTAGGTACTTATTTTGAAAAAAAAAAATGAGATATCAAAAATAGTGAAGATTTTATCTTAAAATACCTACAGAAAAAATTGGCAAATTTTAATAAATTCAAATCATTGAAAAAATCCAAAAAAGAAATTATTTAAAATAATACCTATTTTAAAAATACAAGAATTTTTACAAAAATAAAAATTCAAAAAACAATTATCAAATTTGAAATAAGTAACCAATTTTTTCAACTGAGTAATTATAAAAAATTAAACTGTTTTAAAAATGGAGAAAATTTTAAAAAGTGTGGAATTTGAAAAATTCAACATTTTCAAAAAGTAAAAATCTTGAAAATGATTGTTTTTTGAAAATACAAAAAACATAAAAAAAAGACAATTTTTGGTGATCTAAAAATTTGAAAAGCCGAAATGTTTCATAAAAAAGAGAAATTTAATAGTTAAAATGGGAAAATTTTTAAAATTTGGTCTGGTAATAAGTAAATTGAAAATTTTAAAAGAACAAAAACTTTTAGTACGATTAAATTTTTTTGATCAAGTTGTAAATACCTACATACCTAATATTATAATATTTTGAATATTGAAAACTTTTTAAAAAATGATAAAATTCAACAACAAAAAAAAACGATGAATTTAGGAAAAAATGAAATTTTCAAAATAAGTAAGTCTTGTTGATTTGGACTGGTTGAGCAAACTTTCTGCGTCTGGCAAAAAAAGTAAAAATAAATTTTTGAAAAAAGTTACAAAAGTAGGAAAATTTTGAAAAATAGGTATACATATAAAATTTTCTTCGGAAATGAAATTTAAAAAAAATTCAAATTTTAATAAATTTAAAACGATAAAATCCTTATGTGAACGTGAAAATAAATCATCAAATTGCCATAATTACCAAAATTGATATAAGTTGTTATATAAACTCAAAAAATCAAAAACTTCAAAAAAATTATGTAAAACTAAAAAAAAAAAAAAAAATTGAAAATGAAAAAATTTGAAAACTTGAACAATTTTGTAAAAAGGCTCAGACTGTCTTCCAACATTCTTGCTCCTTCTCTTTGTGGTTTTTTTTTGGGGGGGGGGGGGCTGAAAATAATGTGAAATTACAACGAATCCAGTAGAGTGGGAATTTTTCAATTGCTTGAATTGTTTTTTACGTGACCACCCCTTCTTTTCAATACTTTCTATCAGCCTACGACGTTATTTTTCGGATTCTTTTTTATTTTTATACATAAATATATTTTTCATTCCGTTCTAGTATCTACTATCTTTGAAGAGGGGAGGGGGTACAATATAAATCAAGTATATACACATTTCCATTTTTAAAAAGGCGTACCTACTGAAGGTTCAGAAAAACTCCTGATTTTTGAATTTTAGATTTTGGTAGGCAGCCTGTAAAGGGAAAGTTTGAATAAACGAACGATTTAAAAAAAATAGGATAGTATATCGAATGATTTTAAATGTTGATAAATTGAAAAATTTGACGAAATGAAAAATTTAAATGAACTGATTTTTTTATGACGTAGCAAATTTTGGGAAACTACAAAATTTTAAAAATGAAGTTTATAATTTCAGTAATTACTTATATTATCAAGAAATGAAGAAGTCTCAAACTTTTTTAAACTACGTACTTACTTCGAGAGTTGGCAAATTGAAAAAAAAAAAAAAAAGGTTCTAATAATTATAATAAAAACTAAAAAATTAACAATTTTTAAAAATTGACAGATTTCGATATTTATACTTACCTATTGAAAATATTAACAGGCAAACTAAAAATGTATATTTTTGTAGTTTGAGGTTTTAAAAATCAAAGTAAAATCAGAATTCTCAACGAATGTGACAACTTTTAAAAAACAGATTAAGTATTTTTTACAAAAAAAAAAAAACAACAAAAAAAAACAACCTATAGTTGGAAAAATTCAAATTTCAAAAAAATGTTACTTGGAGAATTGAATAATTTTTAAGTAAGTAAAAAGTTTATTTCAAGAAATTGAAAATTTTGAAAATTAAGAAAATTTAAAAAAGTCAAATTGAAAACGAAATTGAATTTATTAATTTTTTCTTTTAGACACTTATCAAAATAAAAATTTTTATATCTTCAAAAATTGTCTGATTTTTTTTCTTCAAGAATAATTAAAGATGAATTACACGAATCGAATGCTTTTTTTTTGGGGGGGGGGCGTTCATCCAATCTTTCGATTTATCTATGGCTCTGTATCCGTTCCTCTTTATAGGCTGGTGTCTGCACTAAGCTAGCAGATCGAATTTTACGAGTATCGTATTCGGAACACGTTACGCAAGGGCGTCGACAATGTACACGACAAGATACCACGCCACACGAAAACAAGATAAAAATTTTCTACCCAGATGGGAGGCGAAGAATTAGAGTTGCCTAAGCCTCTACCTCGGTGTCGAGTAATTTAGACGCGGTCGTGTTAAAAGGCCGGTCGTCCTAGAGTGAATAAACGTTCGTCGAGGCGCTGTGCGCCTTTTAATATCGATATCGACGACTCGACGTGTTATTGTGCGTGTGTTGTCGTCGAATCGACAGCGCCATTTCGAATGTTTTGTTTTCCTTTTCTTTTATCTTTCGTGTACCGCTGTGTACTCTTTACGGCGGTTTGTACCAGCATTTGTCTTCATCTTATGTCGACTGCTGTCGTGTCCTTAATGGACGACGAGAAAACATCGTTTTGTGCGACGATAAATCCGCTCCCTTCAAAAGCTGGAAAATTGTCGATGAATTTTTTCGACGATAAGAAATTCATCTTGGTGTCTCGTAGGCAGTCGGTGGAGCGGTTTTATCTCAATGTTATTACCCAAAGAAAGGTATTTGAATAAAAACACCGAATGAGTCGACAAAAATGATAAAAATAAGGCTATATTTTATATAGAAAAATATCTTTCTCGTTTACAACGACGACGACGACGACGAATTTAATCGAATGTAGAAAACAAAATAAACGGTCGACGTGAAACTTTTCCTTTCTTTTATTTTACCACACTCGTTATAAAAGCGAAAGTAAAACACGTTCGAGAACTTTATTCGTTCGTTTTAATGAAAGAGGCAGCCGTACTTTTAGTTACCTTTTACAAAAATTTCATTCGATTTTCGCGAGTTCTTTTTTCCAAAGTTTTTTCCTCGCTTTGAAAAGAATAAAAGAAGTAGCGTTATAGAGGTAATCTTTTTACCGAATTTTTATTTAGCAGGCGTGATTTTTCAATAAGGCCACTCAACGTCGAATATAATTTCCCCTTCGATGACGTACTGGTTCATTCTAAAAAGGGTGAGATTTTTTTCCACGCCAGAAGAGACGTAATTCCGACGTTTGGTATTGTTTTTAAGCAGATAACATTTTACCACAGACTCGATTTTTTTTTAATTTGCTGCCCTTTTAAGCGAAATCCGAAATGGTTCGGTTGGCAAAAGAGGTACCTAAATTTTTTCCTCCGGCAGTTACTTGTACTCGTAGATACGATTTATAGTGGATCGCATTTTTTCCTCTAACTTTTGCTAATTTTATCCCAACAACGAACACGAAAACTGTTTGTAAAATGGTACAGTACGTACAACGTTGGTTAAAATTGTCGCGTTTGTTTGTTCCATAGTAATACGAAATCGAACAGTGCCCAAAAACTTGGCAAATTTAAAGCGTCATTGTCGTCTGCTTGTCTGGTGGAAATTGGAACGCTTTAGTATGGGTGTAGCGATCTATGTAGTGTATTTTATGTTGTACTGTATGAAATCCAGACTGAGAATGCAATTGTACGTGTCATATACACGACAAAATACCATCCTTATTACCCATCCTTTTCACTCCGCAGTCCTGACTTGGTCGTTAATCGTCGTACACGTACTCGTGTATTATAAATTTCGCCTGTTATAACGCTTCTTTATTGTACTTTAATGCTGAGATGACCTTGTTTTTAAAAAGAGATTTTTTATTTCAAAATATACTACAA
This sequence comes from Balanococcus diminutus, assembly GCA_959613365.1. Lineage (NCBI taxonomy): Eukaryota > Metazoa > Arthropoda > Insecta > Hemiptera > Pseudococcidae > Balanococcus > Balanococcus diminutus. The sequence continues at coordinate 14,398,945 of OY390718.1, read as the reverse complement.
AATGCAGCCACTCGCTTAAGAGACTTTTGGATTTTTTAAATGGCTTACCCTATACCCCGAAGTTTTTTCAAAATTTATGAGAAAATAATTCCCTATTTTTTGTTTTTGCCCTAACTGAATTTCAAGTTGAGCTTAGTTGCCTATTTTTCCTGAAAAGTGAAAAAAAATTGCCAATTTTATGTTGAGGGGAACATAAAAAATTGGGAGTTCATTCCCATGAAAAGGAACAATTTTGATGGATTAGGAACAAAAAAAAAAGGCAAGATTTTAATCGATCAATTTTTTTCATTGGTTGAAAAAAAGGAGGTGACTAAACTTCATTTGAAATTTATTTTGGACAAAAATAAAAAATATGGAGTTATATTTTCTGATAAAACGAACATGTTTTGAGGGTAAAGTAAGATATTTAAAAAATGCAAAAGTATGAGCTATACTATTTTCCTACTATTCGGAGTCTGTCTGTGTCCCATCAAACTGGCCAATTGGAAACTTCTTTCTACTATATGTGCTCATCCATGATTGGGTATAGGGGATCGTTAATTTCTACAGAGTGCCATATGATTCAAAAAATAGTAATAAAATCATTTTTGGAGAAGATTTTTGAATTTTTTTCGGGAAAATTTTTTAAAATCGTTTTTTGTATAAAAATTTTCAAGTACTCAGGATTCTTGATTTTTTTAAAGAAATTTTTTTAAAATATTCTCCTATTTGCTTGTAAATTTATTCCTATGTAATTATTATTTTTTTTTTGAAAAAAAATGTTTATTTATTTATTTATTTATTTATTTAGGTATTTATCAACAAAATGTTTGATTTCTTCTAGAAAAAAAAATTTAAAAAACAATTTTCTATTTTATAATTTTTTTCTGCATAGTTATTATAAAAATACGTAGAATTATTTTTAGATTTTTTTTAAGAGGAACTATAAATTTTTTTAAATATTTTTCTTTTGTACTTAGGTTTTTTTCCAAGACAATTTTTTTTTCAAAATAACATTTTTGTAAAAAAAAAGGTTGCTCAATTATAGTAGTCAAGGGACCGACAGTAATATTTGAAAATTGTAGCAATAACTATAATTTTGAGTGAATTTTTTGACGATATTTTCTAGTGATACTTTTTACTGAAATTTTTTAATAACAATTTCTAGCGCTAATTTTGGTGAAAATTGATTCATTTTATAGCCATGTTGTCACTATTTCGCCTCTTGGTAATTTTTTTTATCACTATTTTATTTGTAAATCGTAAGTCTTTATCAGTCACTTTTAAAATTTTAAAACATTAATCTTTTCTTAATTCTCTATCGCATACCAAGAATTTACTTTTCTTTAAGAAAAACTTCATTGGAGGTTTGGTTTTTTGAAAATTGTTACACGTCATCCAGTACACATCCAAAATCATTTATTTTTTTTAAATGGGCAAAATTTCGTTTAAAAAAATTGTTGGTAAAAAAAAACTTTTTATAAGTTTTCTGAATTTTTGAAAGGAAGTATCAATTTTAATTTTTTTTAATTTTTTTTTTTAATTTTCTCAAATAAAGTCATAATTTGTTTCAAGAAATATTTAAAAAATTTTCTTTAAAAAAATAAAGGTATATTAAGTTTAAGCAGGTATGTATTATGAATAAATTCTGTTATTTTTTTTTTAAATTGCAAAAAAGTGACTAATTTTTTTTTTGATGAAATTTCGAAATTTTCACGAGAAAATTCAAATATTAATTTTTTTCTTCGACTCTTGTAGAAAATAAAAAAAATTGAAATGAATTGTTTCCAATTAATTAATACGAACAAAAAATAAATCAACATCCTATAAAAATTATTTTATTAATTTTATAAAGAAAATCCTCTCATTTCTTTTTTGAGGAAATTTTTCAAAATTAGAAAACACAAAAGTTTATTAAATCTATATGTTTTAAAATAAAAAAATTATTCAAGATGTTTTTGAAAGCAAATATTTTAAAAGATTTTTTTGATTGTTTTTTTTCAAAAACTTTGAATTATTTCCTTTTAAAATTTTTTTGGGATTCAGAGGGTATTAATTCGCAACTATGATTTATGGTTTATTTTTGTCGCATTTTCAGCTGAAGAGCTATTTAGCGACAGATTAAAACAAATTTTTGTTGAAATTTTCACTGCATATGAAAATTTCCAAAATTCATAAAAGTTCCTCTTTGGTAATTTGTTGAGATGAAAAAATGGCATTTTTATTATGACATCATTCAATATCAATTTCGCCCCAGAAGGAAAAATTGAAAGTTCAGGAAAATGTTCTCGTAATTTGTTCTCCAAAATTTTGTGCAGTAACCTAGTTGAATTTTCTTGAAAGTTTGGGTCACTGTTTTTTTTTTACAATATTTTCCTTAAAAATGGTGATGACCTTAAGAAGGTCACCAAAAAATTGAAATACTGAAATGCATTGCCTGTGATATTTTATTGGTTGATTTTTTACGATACTTTTTAGTAAAATTCTTAGTGATAATTTCTAGTAATATTTTTTAGCAATAATTTCCTGTAATTGTTTACTTATTGTGATATTTCTGGTGATACTTTTTTGTGTCAACTTTTGGTGATGATTTCTAGAGCAACGTATTTTTCGAGGCAATTTTCTATAAAATATATATTTTTAGTGATACAATTTATTTTAAGTTTCTGGTGGTAATTTCTAGTGAAATTTTTACTGATTTTTCTGGTGATGATTTCTTGTTTTTTTTTTTGGGGGGGGGGAGTTCCTAGCAAAATTTCAATAGTTATTTTTGGTGATAATTTCTAAATGTATTTTTAATTATTTTGCTATTGAAAAATTCCTATAGTGAAGTCCCTTCAATCGTATGATCTCGCAAACTTATCTACACATTAAAAAAAGTTATTTGCCCACTTGACAAATTGAAGAGAGACACCATTTTTGACTGAGATCGAAAGACTAACGAAGAGAGTATTTCACTCCTCAGCAAGTTTTGGTCTGATGATGACAGGACGAGGAAAATAATGGCAGTGATAAAGAAAAATATTCGATGTAAAATGATATACTTACTGACGAGGAACTATATAACCACCGTAGAGAACTGTGTATCGAAGAGTCTTTGTTTTATACTTATTTTTCAGATATATTATTTTTTGAGCGCACGTATCAATCAACAAATGGAGCGAAAAAGAAAAGTAAACGAAGTGAAATGAGGATAAAATTATCGACCACGAGATGAATTTGTTCGGATGAAAGATAACGTAGGAGTGAAATTTTATTTTCCTCGATTCGTATGTAGTGGAGTACCTACGTAACGTACGAATCAAGTGAATGTAGGTTGAGAGAGTTGATTAGGTTAGTATTTGAAATACGATTTCGAGAACGATAAGTATTTTGAAAAAGATCGTAAAACCATTTCAGCAGAACGGGAAGATTATTTGGGTTTCGAAATTTTACGTTTTCTGAAAGGCTCTAAAGCGAATGCGAAATGAGTTTATAGGATTCGAGAGATCCACTTTAGGTCGTAAATTAATTTAATTTTTTTTATTTCGAATGAAAAAATTAAACGAAATTGGAAAAATAAATCCAATCGTTAGAAAATTTGAATCCATTTTTTTTCCAATTCTAGTCTCAATAAAAGTGGAGATGACGAGGTCGAGTAGTTACTCTGTATACGTTTTATACTCATCTTTAGGTAGGTACCTATTCTTTCTATCGATCAGAACCGCGATGAAAGAATGAAAACCGACGCATCAATCGAGACAACTATTTTGCTCTTCAAAATCACTTACGTTCGACACTCTCGATTGTTCACACTATGCCCGTTAAAGAAAAGAAAACTCCTAGATGCTCAAAAAACTAGGTCATAAATCCTTCGAGCATCTGCTAATGTGGAAACTTGCACACAAGCGCTGTCGTCGATGTAGGTAGAGGTACATTGTGTACGAATATCGAATTATGGCGCATCCTACGTCTAAAGGAAGCAAAGAAATCAGTTTTCAAGTTTGCACTGTTATATCCTCCGAGGTAATTACATACATGAGAAAAAAATTTCAATTCCTTTTAAAGATAAGAAAAAACTCTGCAATGTGAAAAAATACAATTTTTGAAAAATTTCATTCGTACCAGTGGCAAAATGAATATTTTTTGCCAAGACCACTTTTTACGATTTTTCACCCCTGGCCATATTTTTAAAAAGTATAACAACTTTTATTTTTTTTTTACAAAATTTTTAAAGAACGAAGAAACATTTTTCGCAAGAATTTTTTGTCGCTGAAGCTTTCCTCGAAAAACAATATTTTTTGTAGGTAATGATTGTTTTCTACATTATGTATGTAATATGCATTTATTTCAATTTTTTGGATTTGGGGGGGGGGGGGTAGGTTATAGACACTGCGTATCTTTTAGCTGAGGAGAATTTTTCACAAGTAGAAAATTCTTGAAAAATTTAGCGTATATCTTCACAATTTGGTCGAGAAGTTCAAAATTTGGTGATTTCAATAATTTTTTGAAGTTAAGCCAATTTTTAAAATTCCTTCAAGTTTCAATAAGTCAATTGTATAATACAACAATGTAGAAGGCTTGATGAATTTTTTCAAATTTAGTTTACTTAAGATTTGATTGAAACTTTTCAACATTTAGGAAGTTTTGATACATCCATTTTTAAATTATGATAAATTTTTATGATTTAGAAATTTTTGAATTTTTTTCCAATATTTGAATTTTTTTCCAATATTTGAACTAGGTAATTTTTGTTGAAAGTTCTGAATAATTTCCGCTTTTTAGTTTTCAGATTTTGTTGGACGCTTTGAAATTTTTAACATTTGGCTCAAGAAAGAACAATAATAAAAATCAGAAAAAATTCTAATCATAAATGAATCGGTTTTTTTTAATAACGACATAAGTCACATTTTTGACAAAATACGTTTTTTCGTGAAATAGGTTCCCTAGACGTAGCTACATCACATATTAAAAAATTACATTTCTCACTCTCATAGAACAGCCTCCAGACGACACCAAAGATTGCATATTTCATAAAACAGCATAAGTCCAGCTTTTTAAAAAAATTCCTTTTATTTTTAAATAATATTTCACCAATTCCAATACTACATAGGTAGTTACTTGATATTCAAAATTAAAGGGGAGGGAAGGGTCGAATCGAAATTTTTGTAATAACCAAAATTATTCTCAAAACTTGAAGCTACAACTTTTGCTCGAAAATTTTTTCAATTGTACCCCTTCTTTCCCATAAAACTCCGAAGATACTAATTAAAAATTAGAGGTGAGAGGGAGGAAGGGACTAACTGAAAAAATTTTCAAATAAAAGTTGTAGATTAAGATCTTAGAAGTAATTTTGGTCATTATAAAAATTTCGATTGGATCCCTCCCTCTCCTCTGATTTCACATATACTCTTATTATTAAAATTTGGTGGAAGTACAGGGACTACCAATCACGTGATTTTTTTTGTTTGTTTACACTCTCGCTGGTAGAATATTTCATCAATTTTCCCAAAACGTCGATGTTTTATTAAAAGCTCTAGTATAATATTGTCGAAATTTTGATAACCAATTTCATGCCAATTTCCTACCATCGAGAAATTTGACGTCACTTTCGGAAGTCCCTATAGGGATCTAGTTGGAAAATTTTTCAAAAAAAAGTTGTGGCTTGAAGTACTAAAATAATTTTGGTCATTACAAAAATTTCGATTGGACCTCTCCCTCCTCTCCAGTTTTGAATATCTACTATCTACGATTCTACGTTGTATTGAACTTGGAAAAATTCAACAAAAACGTTCCACCTCCACGTCCGTGTAAACAAATTGATTAAATTAGACACTAGTACGTATATGCCTCGCCATCAGGGGTCTTCCTATTTCGCTGTTCGAAAATATCTCTTCACGTACTTCCAGTAGAGCAGAGTGCGTTACGTCAGCGAGCAATAATAAAATTAACTCTACGAAGGAAATATGTATAGTTGACTGTGATTCTTTTTAGAGCCAACATTCCGCTTATATCGAAAAATCGAACCAATTTCGGCGCTTCTTCCATTACTCTAGGATAAAATTTAGGCACGAAAACATCCCTTCAAAAAAAAGCACCGAGATGTGAACTATCCAGCACCCACTCTATATTTACGAGTACAATAAAGGAAATAATATCGACGTCGGTCGTCGTTGTCATCATCGAAGCATGGTAGACCATAATACACTTATTCCATATAAGGGTGTTGCCTAAAATACGACAATCTCTCATTATGCCTGTCTTGGTCGTCTCTCTAAAACAAATATCTACGTCGTTTTTCGCATCGCGACGCTTCGTCTGCCATTGTCTTAGGTTAAGGCAAGATCGCATCATTGGCTAGATACACTCGTCGTCGTCGCGTCTCCTTTGCGTCGTACCGTTACCGTATGCTTCGTATCACGTAGACAGGAAGCTGTACCGTGCAGTAAAAGGGTCGTCGTTGACGACATTCGTGAGGAATATAGATAAACGAAGAGCTAGTCTTCTATTTGCTTGCTTCGTTCTCATATATACGGGAGTGGCTAAATCCACAATAAGTAATCACATTGTAAGGGCGATGTCGTTCTGTTTCGTTCATCTTCTTTATTTTTGCACAAGTTTTTTTTTTCAAAGTTCAAACAAATTTTTTGCAAGCTGTTTTTCTCTGAAAACTTTGATGTTTTATTTAAAACAAAATAAATCTATATTCTTTCACAAAATTGTGTACTTAAAATGTTTTTCATTTTAGGTAAAATGTAGTATTTATCATTTTTTATGTTTTAATTGTTTAATTTTTTTTCAACAAGTCAATGAGTAATTAAGTAGTTACTCAATTTTGAATTTAGGTACTTGAAAAAATTAATTTAAAATTTCAGTAAATTTGAAGAAAAAAAATTGATAAAAATTTTTTGAAGAAAAATTGGAATTTACTTGAAAAAAAAATAGAAATTACTTAATTAGAAGACAAATGTTGATAAAAATTATTAGAAAAATTCGAATGAGAAGTCAAGTTACCAGTTGGGAGATGAAATAAGAACATTTTGATGGCCAATTTGAGAATGAAATCAATTGACAGTTTTATTGGAAAATGAGGGGTGGGGGGGGGGGGATGATAAACAATTATTTTCCTGAAAAAAAAAAAAATAGTAAAAAAGGTTGGAAAAATTTAGATAAAAAACTCAGAAATGAACTTGATAAAAAGTTTACTTAAGAAAAAAATTCAAAAGAAAAATTTGAAAAAATATGGTAGAGATTTAGAAGCATTATGATGAAAAAATTTTATGAAAAATCTTTAAAAATCCAAATGAAAATTTAAAAAATAAATTTAATTACAAAATTCATTTTAAAAATTTCAAAAAATGAATTTGAAAAAATATGATGATTAGTTGCATTTTGATGTAAAAATTATTGGAAAGTTTGAGTTTGAATGAAAAAATTGAAAAATTAAAAAAAAAGTTTCAACTTTTAAACGACAAACAGAAAAAAATTAATGAAAAATTTGAGGAAAAATAGAAATAAATTATTTGATGAATGATAAAGAATTTTTTCAAGAATTTTTTTTCCAAAATTGAATGAAAATTGAAAATGGGAAAAAAATGAAAAATTAAAAAAAAATAAAAAACCTGGAAATTTTTTAATATTTTTATTAAATTAAACTTGGTGGAAAAATCTCGATGAAAAATTTGAGAAAATCTTTTATGTAAAATTAGTAAAAATTTGGATTAAAAATCAATTTCGACAAAGTCTACTTTGCAAATGACAAATACAACCACGACAACGAGTTTTCAAACAAGAATATGAGATGAATTCTCGTTCGTTCATTTTCGTGATTACTTGTTGTGGATTTAGCCACTCCCCATATATACGAGGCGAGAGAACGACGTACTCTCTTCTTCACCCTCCCACAAATTTATGCAGTTCGTCATATGTATACCAGAAAAAATAGTACTACGATGATAATATCATTTTAAGAAAATCATCTACCTTTTTTTATAGTTTTGAAAAATTTGCTCGGAGATACATATTTGCCTGAGCAGCTAGCGAGATACGTACTCGAAAATTATTTTTTTCCCCTCTTATATAATATATTCTTTTTATTCATTTGCCTCCAAGTACATAAGGATGACGAACCGTCATAAATTTGAACTCCTAGCCAGGCTGACGACCTTTGCACCACCCCGTCGCAGAAATGACGTAGCAGATCTCGGATGTAAATCAAAAGGCATTAAGGCGACCTACTTTCAGCATGAGACTCCCCCCGATTCATCTATTCAATCGTTATTTTCATTGAAAACCAAAATTATACCCGAAATATTTGTATTCGAAAACAGTGTCGGAATTTGATCAACATTTCTCGTCTGTCTTCTGACCCTTTTTGCCTTCATATCTTTCTCTGATGAAAATATCGTATACCAAGGCGGAAATTTTTACACCGGAAGTAAAACGGACTATATCTACGCATTTCGTTATTCTGGACGAAATTGGTAGGCAGATATATAGACGTACCTACACGTACCTACATTTGCTGTTCGAATTTCGCGTACGTCGAATCATTCATAGAGCATATAACAGTCATATTCAGCGCTAAAAATACCCTCTCTAGAGGATGAATGTGAGATATAACGTGCCTATCGGCGTGATTTACGTTATGACATGTTTGGAAAAGACCAATCGTGTCAGAGCTGTCGTTTACAGCGACTTTTTCACCTTTTTTTGATAGTTCGTTGATGTTAATCGGAGAAAGATAAGTAAGCATCTATTGGTGCGTAATTACTAACTAGTTTGGAATAATTTGATGTCTAAAAATACTCTTTTTATTTCATTTTTTTATTTTTAGCGAACCCCAAGCTACCATTATCGTTGAAAATTTCCCTTTTTTTATACTCGTAATGAATTCTAGATTTTTTTTGGTTTCGATCTATCGTTTTAATTTTGAATGAGTGTTCAATTTTTTTTTATTTCCACGAAGGATGACCTTATTATTGTTTTTGATTTTATTGAATATGTTATTTTCAGAACAAATTATTTGATTGGATTATGTTTATTCGATAATTTTTTTGTATTTTCAGTTCATTGGCCTAATTTTTTAAACTTTTTTTTTCATGTTATTTGAAAATTTTCAAAAAATTGTTTTTCTTTGGGGGGGGGGGGGGGGAGATTCAAGAAAAGGACTGCATTCGATTTTATTTGGTTAACATATTTTTGAAGTTCTTTTATCTTTTGTAGTGAGTGTTATCAGTTGAAAAAAAAACTAGTACAATAAAGGACAACATTTCTTTGGGAAGAGACAACAATATTTGACATCTCGTGCAGAGGCTTTTAATAAAAAAAGGAAAATTTTCAATTTGGTCCAAAAATTTTTTTTATATTTTACTATATTTTTTAGTTTGTGTTATTACTTCAAAAAAAAAAAAAAAAAAAAATGCTATGCAGTAGGTAAATTGTTTTGATGGGAGACAGAAGTATTTTCAGTCTCTTTCTGGAAAACTTCTAAAATGAAAATTGTGAAATTTTCAATTTTAGAAATGAAGATTTTCTTGTTTTCTCATTTTTCAAAATTCTGTAAAGCACAATTTTGGAAGTTTCTTTGAAGGTTTTTTATTCTTCTTCTTCATCGTGAATTCTCATTTTTTTCAGAGATTTCTGGCACGATTTTTTTTTTATTGGAAACTTTAAGAAAAGAGCGTTTTATGGAAAATATGTAGGAAGAGGATTGAATTAGATTGTATTTAGTTAATTTCTTTCGTTTACACCTACTTGGAGTCTCTTTCCTCAAAAATTGCGAATAAATTTTTTTTTATTTTTATTTTGTCCAAAACTGTTTTTGCAACTCTTTTGTGGCGTGTGTTTCTGTTATCACTTGAAAAAAAAAAAAAAAAAAAAAAAAAAAAAAAAAACTACAACGTACAAAATTGTTTTGTGCAAAGACAGTGATAATTAGAGTCTCTTTCTGTGAAAGTTCTGAAAAAAATTGGGAAATTTTCAATTTTGTAAGGAACTGGTTTTTTTTTTTTTTTTTTTTTTTTTTTTTTATAGTAACTAGTAATGTGTTATCTCGCCAACCTACAAGGCATAAAATTATTTTGTGAAAGGACAACAATAATTTGTGTCTCTTTTTGTAAAAGTTCTGAATAAAAATAAAATTGGGAAATTTTCAACAAATTTTCTATTTTGTCCTAATAAACTGTTTTTGAATTTTTCTGTTGTTGTTTGTGCCATCACTTAAAAAAGGACACCCCAGAAAATTAATTGCTCAATTTTTCGAATTTGATCGAAGTATCTATTGATTATTTTTGATAATTTCGAAAAATTGCAAGTTCAATTTAGTCAGTGGCAAAGGCTACCATTTCGTCCAATGCGAAATCCTACCCTTACTGAATTTGAGAACATTTTTATTTTCAGTAAATTTCAAAAAATGGCAATTTTAATTCAATCGGTGGCAAAGGCTACCATTTCGTCCAATGTAAAATTCTACCCTTACTGAATTTGAGAAAATTTTTGTTTTCAGTAAATTTCAAAAAATGGCAATTTTAATTTAAACAGTGGCAAAGGCTACCATTTCGTCCAAGGCAAAATTCTACCCTTACTGAATTTGAGAAAATGTTTATTTTCTGTAAATTTCAAAAAATGATAATTTTAATTTAATCGGTGGCAAAGGCTACCATTTCGTCCAATGTAAAATCCTACCCGTACTGAATTTGAGAAAATTTCAAAAAATGACAATAGTTTTAATTTAATGGTTGGCAAAGGCTACCATTTCGTCCAATGCAAAATCCTATCCTTACTGAATTTGAGAAAATTTTTATTTTCAGTAAATTTCAAAAAATGACAATAGTTTTAATTTAATGGGTGGCAAACGCTACCATTTCGTCCAATGCAAAATCCTATCCTTACTGAATTTGAGAAAATTTTTATTTTCAGTAAATTTCAAAAAATGGCAATTTCAATTTATTGAGTGGCAAAGGCTTCCATTTCGTCAAATGCAAAATCCTACCCTTACTAAATTTGAGAAAATTTTTATTTTCAGTAAACTTCAAAAAATGGCAGTTTTAATTTAATCAGTGGCAAAGGATACCATTTCGTCCAATGCAAAATCCTACCCTTTTTGAATTTTAAGAAAATTTTTATTATCAATTAATCTTTGACTTCGATTTCAATAGGTATACAATGAATCCATCACCTTTTTCCTAGTGACAGTAATTCGACCAATTAAAAAATATTTTTTAAATTTAGTTCGAGTAACTATAGGTATTCCATAAATTTTGTTAATTTCAGCTAATTTACAATAATGTTTTTGAGTTTCATCCATTTATATTGTAAGTATTTGATTAATTTTTCAAATTTAATTGATCAGATAATTTTTGATTTTGATATTTTGTCGATGTATTAAATTAGTACCTAGGTACCTATTTTTTTAAATTTTATTTCTCTGGACACTTATTTTACATTTTTTCTTGCGAGATTTTTTTGAACCACTTCGATGTACTAATACACATGTACTTACAAAAACAGAGTTCCTTGTGTATCGTGCCAACTCACAGTGCTCTAATACGTAATACAAATAAGAAAATTAGTATACTGCTCGACTAATTCCAACGCTACACGTATTATTATTTTCGCACGTAGATATCAGCTGTGCCTCCTCTCAGGTCTCTATAGTATACTACCACTTACGATCAAAAATAGTATCGAAATACACTAAAGCACTCAATCCCAGAGCAATATGCGGCGTATATGGTAAAAAAAAAGAAGAATCCTAATAAGAATATGGAAAATACGTTCTACATACGTTGTAATAAACGAAAATAGACCCTATACCGTACCATATTATACCATATACGCGATATTCGATATAAAAATTTACATGTCGTATTGTATGCATGGCGGTTCTGAAGCTTTCTTTCATGTTACGGGGGTAGGCATGATAGGTATACTATGTATCAGCATGGATACATTTGGACCGGGTATAATGGAGAATCGCGAATAAACGAAACGAAACGTGTGAAAGGAGGCTTTTAAAATCAATAAAACTACACGTATTGGTATTATACAAGAGTACCGGTGTAATAAAAGTCGTATAAAGATGTGGTAAGAAACGACTAGTACGACGACTTTATTCGAGATGTACATTGGTGAAAAAGAAAAATTGTGCGGTTTACGAACCAACCCATCGAAAGAAGCCGGTGCTGGTGGCCATTACTACACCAGGTGATATTTTATGTGGTATACATGCCTACTCGTACCTCTTATGCTCTAGTTAACTAGCCCAGTAAATAGCCTATGGTGTATTTTTGAAGGGAAAAAAAAAAACTTTTTTCATCGAGATGTATCGAAAAAGTAAAGAAAAGGGTTGAAAGTACATCGAAAAGCAGCCTTATTTATGTATTATCTAATCCTTATGTCCAATTCCAAGTTTTTTTATTTAATTTTTTATTGAATGGAAGAACAAACGAAACAAAATGAATGATAATATAATGCAATTATTGAGAAAGAAATTGAAATAAGGAAAAACATTCCAACTTCCAAGTGCAATGTAAAATTTGCCGGTGCCTCTTGCCGGACGGTTTATCTGCGGCGTGGCATGGCGCGTCTGTACTGGGTCGTATAGAAGGGCCGACCTCTAGCATTGATTTTTTTTTTCTTCTAACTAAGTATATTTTTACACGAATGTTGAGCCGGTGGTATGAATGCCTCATGCGTTGGAAATGAAACGAAAAAATTGTAGAAAGAAACATAGAAATTATATTGGACGTAGGTAAATTGTATTGCATTTGTTTTCAAAAATCTTCGTATTAAATTTTTAAAATCTCCAAATTTCTAATTTTTATCAAATGTTGAAAAATATTCGAATTTGAAAATTATTGATTTCAAAAAATTATTAGAATTTGGACTGTATTAAATTTTCAAGATTTACGCTAAATATTTAAGCATTAAAAATTGGTCCAATATCAAAATTTTGAATTAAATTTCAAATAAATTTTAAATTTTTGAAAATTGATCCAATTTTTTTAACATTAAGTAAAATTTCAAAATTGTCAAATTTTCAATATACCAACTCAAAAAAATCATCAAATTTTTGAGAAGGTAAAAACTTTGAAATTGATTCAATATTGAAAATTTTTTCTATTTTTAAAAATTTATTCAACTTTAAACAGATAAAAGTATTGAAATTTAGATGACACGAAATTTTGAAAAAATATGTAAAAATTGTAAATGAATACCTATTCATTGAATTTTAAAAATTGATGTAATTTTTAAAAATTACTTACCTACGTATTAAGGTTGTCAAATTTTAAAGTTCCTAAAGTTTTGAAATTTTTAAATTGGTAAAAATTTATTTTACATTAGAAAAGCAATTTCAAAAATTAAATGAAGTTTTATAATCACCAAACTTCAAATTTTTATTAAATCGTTTAAAAAAATAAATTCCAAATTTTAGTAGGTAAAAATTTATTCACTCAAAATTAAATGGCTCTAAATTTTGTATATGACATAAATTGATAAAATGGTAAAAATTTATCAAACTTTGAAAATTATATTATCATGAAAAGTTTATTTAGCCTCAAAAACTATTGCAATTCAATTAACTCCAAATTTTGAAGATTTGATGAAACAAAAATTTAAAAAATACCTACTCATTTTGAAATTCATAAAAAAAATTATAAAAAAAATTAAAATTTCAGTTTTCAAAATTATACAAATTTAATAAACTTTGAAAATGGATTCAATTTTGAAAACTCGACCAAATTAAAAAATGACCAAATTTCAATTTTTTTAAAATTTCTCTAAATTTTACCGAATAACCAACTTATTTGAATTTAAATGATCCCAAATTCTTGGTGAAATAAACTTTTTTTTAAATATGAAAAATTTCAAAACTTGAATCATTGATCCAACTTTAAAAAATAATCAAAATTTAAATACTTAGCAAAGCGTACTAAATTTTGAAGATTTGGCAAACAGAAAAATTTTCATGATTTTTCAAAATTTAGCAATAACTTTGAAAATTTATTCAATTTAAAAAATTTATTAGGTACCTAAAACTATCAAATTTTTAATGTCCTATTTTTAAAATTTAAAAAATTTTGAAAAATTACTTATCCAATTTTTAAAACGCAGCCAAATTTGTAAATGACCTACCTAATTTTAAATTTTTTGATTTTTAAAAAAATCTTTCATTTGAATTTAAATGGCATATTTAAAAAAAAAAATTGAAAATAATTTTAATTTTTTTAATTTTTTAAATTCAAAAAACTCAGATTAAAAACTGAAAAAAAATTGAAAAAAATTTCAATTGTACCTAACATTTTTAATAATTAAGTACCTACCTAAAGTAACAAATTATAACTAATTTTTGCTCAAAAAATTTTTTTCAATTTTTTTTTTTTTTTTTTTTTGGAAATTACATTTTATTCAATTTTGTTCTAGATAAACTAGATACTTATTTTCAATTTTGCTCAAAATTTTATTTTATTTTATTTCATTTGAAAATTCAATTTTTTCCAATTTTAGTCAAAAGCCAGTTTTATTGAATTTTGTTCAAAATTCAATTTAAAAATTTATTTTTATTCAATTTTTTTGCTTGAATTTGAATCTCATTCAATTTCATTTTTTTTTTAAACAGAATTTTTAATCAAACGTTTTAAATTGATTTTTTAAAATCCTAAACCCATTTTTTTTGTCTAAAAATAATTTTAAAATTTTAATTTGAAGGCAGTTTTGATTTTTTAGTTTTAATTTGAATTTGAACTATTTTTAATGAGAGAAATTATTTCGGTTGATAAAATTCTTTAAAATAACAAAAGTTAAAAATAAAACTTTTAGAAAAATTCAACTTTTTTGTTGAAAAAATACTCACTTAGGCATACCTACTACCTAGCGAAATATTTTAAATGAAAATATAAAAAATTTAATTTCCAAAATATTTTAAGAAATTTAATTTTTTAGAATTTTTTCCAAATTTAATTTAAAAAAAATCATTCAACGGAATTATTGAAGAAAAAAAATTGAAATACCTACTAAAGAAATTTATTTTTCGACAAATTCAAAATTCGATTCGTTCCAAAAAATTTTTGAAATAAATTATTCAACTTTCACCTACTTTAGGAGATCTTCCTGTTTTCCTCTCCTCTACTCATCCCGAACAAAAGCTCATAAAGATTACAAAAAGTGAATAAAATTTTTCAAATTTTCGTACCAAAAGACGCCGAGCTTTTTTTAATAAAAAAACTTGACGACTGCCATATCGTACTTGCGACCTAAGTGTTCGAGATCGGGTATAATACGCGATTATAAAGGTTGCTTCGTCTTCGTCGTGAATCCGACGCGACGCTGGCTGGCGTAAAACGAATTGCAAAAAGAACGAGGCGAAGAAACGATTAATCGGGTTTTGTATCGGTGTAGTACCTCTCTACTCGCTTTACCTATCTACCTAGTACCTACGTATATAGCCAGTATATAGGCAAATTCTCGAAGGAATTTTTCTCGCTTTACAGGCGGCATGCAGCGGGCTGATTGGATGGGGCGAGACGAGGCGAGTAAACAAGACGCGAAATTCTAAATGGGAAATTTTTCTCCCCGGTGAGATGACGTTGAACGTGAACTCGTAAAATGAAAGGAAATTAAAACGTTGACTTGGTGTGTGTAATTGTACGTACGTGGCGCTGGGGATGGTCTAAAAGGTCGCCTCTCAACGACGAGTGAGGCGGAGTTTGTCGACTCATATCGCAATAATAAGCAGAAAGGAAGATATGGACTTATCAGGACGCATGAATGACGACCAAGCGAGCTTGACGAGGCCCAAAATGAGGAAGTTTTCGGGAAGGTGATCTCGTCTTCATATATTTTGGGAAATAATATGGTCGAAACACGCGACAGAGACGTCGAGAAAGAGGAAATAAGAGACTGAAGATCGTAAATTTTATACGACGCATTAAACGGGCGGTGGCTTGTTGGCCTTTTTTTTTCATTATAGAGGCGCCGCGCCAATGTCCCCTCTTGCGTAGACCATTGAGAGATATTTTGTGCGTATTCTGTATCTACAATTCTACATATATATACGTTTGAGCAGACTTGTATAAACTTTCCGGCTCGTCGAGCATGCCTGAGTCGACAAAACATCGAAAAATAGGCTAATTTTAAACCTACGAGTATATTCATTTTCAGTACGAAATTTGCTTCGAGTGTGCGATTTTTCATTTTCCTAAATTTACAAAGTTTCATCCCGAGAGAACGAAACAACGAAAGGTTTTGTAAATGAGCTGAAATGTTTATACGAAATGTGTAATTGAGCGAACGCGACGATTCGACTCGGTTTTCGTTCGTCGATGCCACAAGCGTCGGATTATAAATTATTATCGAGTGGTTTTTGGGTCGAGTGTTTCTGAAAGTAGGGAAGAAAATTGAGAAAATAGGGCAAATGGAAGGTACGCGAGGGTTTAATTAAATATCGTCTATGTAATTCGTAAAGTCGTGTGGTAATTATTATTGGTTTGAGTTTCTCGTGTGTTACAGATTCGGATGAAGATTTTTGTTGACTTGAAATTTCATTGGGAAGCTTTCGAAAAATAAGGTTGTTTGAGGTACGCGGTTCACCGAGGGCTTGATTAATGATGTAGGACGAGTTTTACGAGAATTGAGAAAATATCTGTCTGCTTGGTTTTTTTTTTTTACTTTTTCTGGTAAATTTTTCCGGGTTGTTTGAGAGTGATTGTTAGGGTTTTTGCCTTAAGGCAAAATCCCTATTGTGTTCTTTTTTTTTCGTTTTCAAGTTTCAACACATAACCAATCAGCGAACTGCTTTTTATTTAGCCAATGAGAATTCAGTATCCAGTAAATAAGTAGGCGTTCAAATAACAACCTATCGTGTTTAGCCAATGACTAATGAGTATTTTTCGCGCGTGATTCAAAAATAATGAGAGATTCTTTATATTTTCAACACAATATAGCCAATCGGCGTTTTGTATTTTTTCTATGACCAATAAGCAATAGCTATTTATTCGCGCTTATTTCAAAAAGAAAAATGAAATGAATTCATCGACGTTGCGTCATTGATTAAAATGAAAGCAAATTATTTTAAAAAATAAAAATAACTTGAAGTTTTATTAAAAATTTTAAAACTCGATCTCATTTATTTTTATTTACTGAGTAAGTAGTGACGTAGTGAGTAATTTAATTTTAATCCATTGATTTTGATTTAAAAATTTTTTTTTAATTTTGAAAAATATCTTTGCTAATATTGAAGATTTGATCAGAATTCTCAATTCTTCTCTTCTATTGATTTAATTTAATATCTACACATGAATTATTTAAACTGTTCGTTTCAGGAAACAAAAGTTCGTAATTTTTTGAAAATTGAAAAAAAAACATACCTTATTCTTATTCAAAATTTATATAGCTAAGATTCCTCAAAATTTAAATTTGTATCTATTCATTTTTTTCTCATCAATTTTTTTCCTTATTCACATTCACTGATGAAATATTTTTTTACCACTATGAACAAAAATAAAAATATTTGAACTAGAAGAAAATAAAATTTCATAAAAACAATGTCAATTTAGGTAATGAAAATTTTGAAACATACAAAATAGAAAATACAACTTTGAAAATCATAAAGCACAAATTTGTGTAATTTTTATTAATGAAAAATAAATCTTAACTCTTTCACGAATTGACGAAACAACAAAAATATTTGTCAAAAAACAAAAGCAAAAACCCTCTTACAATGAGCGAATAGCTCATTGCTTGTTTTACTTGAATTTTGGTAATAAATGAAAGCAAAAATCTACTGAATGACTGGTTTTTTATGGATTATTATTATTTATTTTTTTTTTTTTGAAGAAATGCAGTGGTTAAAAAACAATTTTTTTTTTAATGTAAACTATTTTCAGCGTGGAGAGAATAAAACATGTAGAATTTTTAATATAAATATACGTTTTTTGTTTGAAATTGTTTCCATGTTAGGTGTATACCTACTACCTAGTGAAACAACATTAATGACTTGAAACAAATTATTATTGGGACGATTGCTTTTTTATGGATTATTTTTGGCTCAAAACACCATTTTCTTTTCAAGTTTTTGTATAAAAATTAATTTGAGTATTTTTCTGTAATTATATAATTAGTATTTTTTTTGGATCAACGTATTTACTCGTATTATCCAGATTTATATTGATATTACGTAAATTTTTGGATTTCTTAATTTTTTTTTGCCTTGAAATATCGTTTTTATCAAATTTTTCTATAAAAATTCATTCAATATTTTTTCCATTTTTTTTTTCTTTTATTGAATAAAATTATATATTTTTCCAAGATATTCACTTCGAGTTTTTAAATTCTAATTATGAGAAAATTTTTAAATTTTTCAAAATTATTTTTTATTTTTCTTCAAGGGGGGGGGGGGGGTTAATTATTTTTTGGATTTCAAAAGATTATTCATTCAAATTTTTCATTACCACTTATTCTTAAGAACAAGTTTTTTTGCCTTCAAGTATTTTTTTGATTCATTTTGATAATGATGTTTTTTGATTTTTTTTTCAAAATAATTTTTCATTTAAAAATTTAAAAAAAAAAATTGATATGTACCAATTTCTTTTGCTTCAAAAATTTTCTGTTCATTTTTTAAAAATGAAAATTCACTTGAATTTTTTTTCTGGATTTTTTTTCAGAAAATCTTTTTTTCTTTCAACGTGAATTTTTCCCAAGAAAAAAAAAATGATTTTTTCAAATTTCGCATACAAATATTTTTTCAAGAATCTGATGTAATTCCTAGATTTTTAAAAAACCCTCTAAATTAACATTCTATTTTGTCAAAAAATTTCTTGCACTTCCTCCCCCTCAAAATACAAAATACGAGTATATTCTCGTCAAACATCAAAAAAGGAATTCATGTTTATTTTTGAATGTCTCATTAAAATTCATTTTGAGAATTTCCGGATTAAAAATTAGTGCGATGTTGAAGAACCGTCGTCAATCTTTTCTCAAGTTAAGCTAAATTAAGTATACTTTAGTCCGTGCTTTGTAGACCTACAATAGAGTTAGAAAAGCACGTAAAATATATCATCATCATCAAAGTATTTTTCTCTTCAAATTTTTTAATCAAAATTCGTTAATATTTTTCAATGAAGGTTTTCTTTCAAATTATTTTTGTGTTAATTTTATTATCAAAATTGTTTTAAAATTTTTTCCAGATGATTGAAAAAATCGGATTAGGATTATTTTTAATTTTTTTTTCTAGCCTCAATCAAAATCTTAAAAAAAATTAAGTATAGTCTTTTTAAAAAACTGTTTTATTTGCTTCAAATTCTTTTGGATTTTTTGAACATAATTTTCTTGATTTCATATGACATCTTTTCTTCAAATTTTTGGAAATTCAGTTTTTTTTTTCATCGTTCAAGTTACATTAGGTAATTTTATAATAAAGTTCCCCCCAAATTTTCTATTAATTTTTTTTTATCATGATTAATGTCAGGTAGGTATAAATGAATGTTATTTTTACTTTTATTACCTACTTTAAAAAAAAAATTCAAAATAATTTTTCTCGAAAATTATAAATCATCTTCAAATTTTTTCATCAAAATTGTTTGTATTTTTTTTGTTTTTAAAATAGGTTCATTTTTTTGTCAAAGTTTATAAGTACTTTACTTTTCCTTAAATTTTCTATCTGAATTGATTTCAAAAAAGTTTCTGTAGATTTACCCCATCAAACATACCTTTTCTATTTTTCTATCAAAATGATGAAAAAAAGTTTTTGATTTTCTTAAAAATAATTTTCCAGGTGTCTCTTTTCATCCGTTTTTTTCCATTTTGATTTTCAATTTTTTTTTTAATTTTTAAAGTAAGTAAGTTCATATTTACATTTTTACCTTGAATATCTTTTTGGTCCAAAATATTTTTTATCTAAATTTTTTTATGATTTTTTTTTTTCAAGTAGGTATACGGTATAAAATTCCACACTACGTTTGAAAGTATGAAACATAGTAGGTAATTATGCTTTTACTCCGTGACAAAATGTCTAAAAATCATCAAAATTAATTTCCATAGAAATTTAAAATTAATAACATTCATTACGAAAATATCTAAAAGTCACGAATATAAATTTCCATGGAAATTTAAAAATCAAAAAATTATAATAAAAAAAAAATCAGAATGTCTGACAAAAAGCCTAAAAGTCATTAAATTTTTTAAAAAATTTTCAAGTTTCAAAATGTCAGAAAGTCATTTTTCTAAAAAAAATTCTAAGTTTCAAAATGTCTGACAAAATGTTCAAAAGTCATAATTATTTTAAAAAAATTAAAAAGTCTGAAAAAAGTTTCAAAATGTCTGACAAAATGTCTGAAAGTCATCTTTCTAAAGAAATTTCCAAGTTTCAGAATGTCTGAAAAAATGTCTGAAAGTCATCTTTCTAAAAAAATTTCCAAGTTTCAGAATGTCTGACAAAATGTCTAAAGAATGTCTAACAGTCATAAAATTTCAAAAAAATTTACAAGTTTCAAAATGTCTGACATAATGTCTAAAAAATCGAATTTTAAAAATTTTCTGTTTTTTTATGTCATCCAAACCTAACCTAACCTAATCTAACCCAATTGGTGTCGGATTTTAGTGTCGGATTTTTGGGTCGTTTTTTTCCATTTTGGTCTCCGTAAAAGCATATACTATGCTAAACATTAATTTTCTTGCATCGGTATATCTACAAATTTATTTCATTTTTTTTTTCAATTTCTATGTTGAATATACCTAAGATGTTTTTTAGTGTTGTAGAATTTTGCTCAAAATTAAAAAAAAAAAAAATGGGAATTCTAATGAAATTTAGCAATAATTTTGAGAAAATTTAAAAGAAAAACTCATGAATAAATTTTTGGAATAGGTAACAATGGGTGTGAGTTTGAAAAATTAAAAAATGAGGAACTGGGGAAATATTTCAACAAAATTCATTTTAAGAAATATACTTAAGTAACTTTTCAGTAAATTTATTTCCATATTTTTATAATATAAAATTTCTTTGTTTAAAAAATTCGCTTTGAAATTATTTTTAAAAAAATTCAACATAGGTAATTTAAAAAATATAGTTAGGTATGGTATTTTTACCAGTTCATCAATTTAATATAAATTAATTTTTCTCACCAAAAATCGATTTTATGAAACACGTCTGCAATTCTTGAGCACCAATTTTGTCAAAAGCTATCAAAACCGAGAAGCAGAGGTATAATAATAATAAACTTTCATGAAAGAAAACAAAAGTGAAAATTGCCATCGAAAAACCTTAAAATATCTACATCCCAACTTCAATATGAAAACTTAAGCGAAACTTTTACGAAACGAGCAAGTGTCATTTCATACTCCATTCTCACAATATTCCGTGGACTACCACAAACTAAGTACCTATTATTTATTCCAACTAACGGAGGCAAAGGAAGACCACAAGAATAGTATCGCCCAAATTCATACAAATCAAACAAAAGTTTGACAATATTTATTTTTGCGATAATTAGCTCACAGGTCTCAAGTCCAGTTCGTCGATTGCTGGTTTTGGTGGTTTTTATCCATCCCTTCTGCCGATTGTGAGCCTTACTCGATGTTCGGTTCGATTTGAAACCACAAGGTGGCCTTTTTCTCTCCATGCTTTGGATTTTCCCTCTTCGAACGATAAAACAATTTATAGACGTGCTACAAATATGCAAGCACCGACACTTAAGATATTTTATAGGCGCCTTGTACAGTGAATATGATCGATTCTGGCCGAATATTACATACAATATGGTGAAAGATAATGTCTTCATCTAGACGTGGTCGATATTGGTAAAGTAAACTCCTTGTCGTAAAAATTTATGTAGAATAGGTACCTATCTCTTACGTACAGAAATGGAATAAAAAAAAATGTGGCAGGAGAAGAACGGAAGATTATACTTACACGAAGAGCTAAACGAATTTAGAATTTAGACGCACGTGAATAATCACGAGCAAATGAAAGGTGAGATGTGGAACGAGGGAGTAGGGACGTTCGTGGAAGGTTACGATGAGGATAATTAAAAGCTGAAAATTAGATTAAAACCTGGTCGTTTGTAACGAGTATTCGATTTTGCAATTTGAAAGGCATGGATCGGTATATAGGACGTTTTAGGTATCTATATTTTTAATTATCCTCACCGTTCCCCTCATGACCCCTCTTACCAACGTATAAATTTACCAAATGCCTAATTGTGTTTTCGTTTTTATCGTAGGTCTTTTTTTTTTTCTTCAAAAAAAGACAACAAAGGAAGGGTGTATTTTCATCGAAGGGAATGAAAAAGGAAGAAAATGACGTCCTCTCCTACCTCCTAGTCTTTTAGCAGCCTGATATCAAGTTCGTAGCTCGTTATGTAAATTGATTGAATTTTTTATCGAATTACTATATTATGCGTTGGTAGTGGATGGATGAAGAAAGGGGGTGAGAATATCGTTAGGTACCTATAATACGTATTTGGCTGCCAAGGCGCGAGCAACCAATGAAAGCGAGAGACTGGTATTTAGTTGCGTTTAACCTTGATAAAAGGGCGAAAAATTGAAACGATCGAGGCAAGGTACAGTTAATTGACACAGCCTTTACACTAATATGGTCTCGTGATATTGGAAAATTCACGTACTTTACATCAGGATCATTTTATACCTGCGTCTTTCAATTTTATTTCTTCAGTTTTAAATCCTCTTTCCTTTTTTTTTTTTTTACTGGAAAAAATTCAAATAAAAAGATTTTGTATAAATAGCAAAGAGCAAGCAATACATAAATAGACATCAGAGGGTGTATATTTCAGCCGCCTTCTATCGCCATTCACGATATTTCGTGTGAAAATTAGCCTTATATTGTGTATACGAATAAAAGAGACGCATGGACGACGACGAGGACGATAAATGTCATAAAAGCCGAACGAATATACGCGAATAGGTTTAGGCCGGCTTGGCTCTCGCTATCGCAGTGGTAGAGTCGATCGATGTTTGGCTATGTTTGCGACGAGACCGACGACGAAAGCAGACGACAAACACCAGGGCTGGGTTATCTTTCGTGTAAATCGAGTGATTTTTAGTACGAACGAACAGCACGTAACGTAATTTAGAACCAAATGAGAAAGAGTTCGAAGTTTGATCCAAAGTTTGTCGAGTGAATCGAGTATTCCAAAGGCATGGAGGGGAGGTGTGGTATTGTATTGTACAATTTTAAGTCAGAGGAGTGGTGTGAAATATGACGTTAGAAGTGCTTATGCGAGTATTGTATTCGAGGTTGTGAAAGTTACTGCAAGAGGATGAGAACTTTTGGCTCTAAAAGCATTGTTTTTTTTTCTATCTTGGTGTGGTTGAAGTGGAAGCGGAGAAATTGAGTATATTTTTAATCCATCTCCTCCCCTCTTAATTTTGTATGCTTCGTATAAATATCGTGAAAATCCAGTAAATCCGGTCGAAGTATTGTTTTTATATTTTGATTTATGCATTGGAAAGTTTTTTAAAGCTTATTATTCTTAAATTAGATATTTAAACATTACCAATTTAAATAAAAATCATAATAATTTATTATATTTTATTACCTAGAGGAAGAACAAATAATTTAAATATGAAAAGTAAAATGTTTTTCATCTCAAGACTCCTATATTTTTTTTGCCATTTTTTTATAAATAAAATTATTTTAAGAAAATCGAATTCCTTACATACTCCCACCTTCGCCTTGTTTTCAAGATTTTTTTTATTTTCATATATTATTTTTTTACAATTTTCAATTTTCTGTAGTCAATCATTATTCGGTTTTATTTTTTTTTTTCTAATTTCTTGTGATTCATTCAATTTTTTAGTCTTATTCAATTTATTTTGGAGTTTCTTTGTAATCAAATACGTACTAATTTTTTTCAATTTCCCATATACAGTGATTTTTAGTTAGGGTTTGAATTTTTCTCAATTTTCTGTACTTTTTTGTGGTATTTTGTTGTCAATTTTTTACAAGTTTTAAATTCAATTACAATTGTCTGTCTTTGGCTGTTTTCAAATTTTCAATTTATAGTGATTTTTGTATTTACTAAGTCCTGATTTTTTGGAATTTTTTTAATTTATTCAATTCGGAATTTTTACTTGGTTTCATATTTTTATTTTTCTCGAAAGTTTCATTCATTTTATTGTACTTTTTAATTTTCACCTTAGTGATTTTTCATAAACTATATGTAGGTAATTAATAATTATCATTTCAACTGTCAATTTTCAGTAGATTTTGGTATACTTTTTGAGGGGGGATGGGGGGGGGGATTAAGTTCAAGCATCATAGGATTTCTTTGCAGAGTTTAATAATCATAGCTTCTAATTTTTAGAACACTAATTGAAATGTACCTACTTATTATTTTACTTTTTATTTCATTTTTTCAATAACTAAGTATCTTTTGACTTTTGTATAATTTTTATATTTTTCTAAATTTTTTGTAATTGTTTTCAATGTTGATTTTTTTTACTTTTTTTCGATTGCATTTGATTTTTTGTCATTTTTAATTTTAGTGAGTCATTTTTAAACAACTACTTTTGTAAAAAAATATACTTTTTGGTTAGTTTTTGATTTAGTTTCAATTTTGTTAATTTTTTGTGCATAATTGGTCATTTTGTCACTTTTAGTGGGTTTTTTTTTTCAGTTTTCTTCTTTTGATTTTTTTCCTTTCATTTCCCCTCATTCAATTTTTCTTAGTTTTTTAAATGTTACAGATTTTTAAATTTCATTCATATTTTACTGATTTTCATTTTAATTTCAGTTATTTTTCATGAACTATTTTTTTAATTTTCCATTTTTCCGTTTTTTTGAATTTAATGGCAATTTCTTCAAATTTTTTTGATCTTTGATATTTTTTCATTTTTTATTTTTTCAAATTTGCAATCTTGTTTCAATTTGTTTAAGTTTCTTGTAATTTTTTTATTTAATTTCTTTGAATTTATAGTGATTTCCTATTTAATTTGGGTTTTTGCTTAGAAGTAGCTATTTTTTCATTGATATTTTTTTGGGGTTTCAATTCTGTTTATTTTCATTTATTTTACTGTGTCTGATTTTTTTCCAATTTTGAGTTTTTACTTGCTATTTTTTTAAAAAATTCAATTCGTTTTTTTAAACTTTTGATGGTATATTATTTAAGTTTTTTTATCAATTATTTTTTTTCAATTTTCATTCATTTTAAATTTAGTCATATGTTTTTTCGATATTTTTTTGATATTTTCTATACCTAGTTTTTTTTTTTTTTTTTTTTTTTTTTAAATACCTACTTAATAAAATTTTTAATTTTAATTTTTTTGTTTTAATTCTTTAGTTATGCATTTTTTTTCAATTTTTTTAAATTTGCTGTTATTTTGTTTTTCGATTTTAGTTGATTCTTTGTAATTTGAGGTTTTGTTTTTAATCAGCAATGTTTTTCAAATTCTAATTTATGGTTGTTTTTGATTTATGTAAAGGCATTATAATTTCAATCATTTTTTGTAGGTTATAATCATTTTTTTTTTTTAATTTTGATTTGTTATTTTTTTCAATTTTATTCGATTTTTAATCATTTTCGATTGCATTCGAGTTTTCATTTCTAATAAGTTACGTATTTTTAAAATTTTCAATTTTGTAGTTAACTTTTTGATTTTCTTTCAGTTCCATTTACTTTTTCGTAACATTTTCAATCTTCAATTTAATTTAATTTTTTAAAATCGCATTTGATCTTTATTGATTTTAATTACCATTTTTTAATCAACTACATGGTGTTTTCCAATTTCCAATTTTTGGTTGTTTTTGATTTTGTTCAAAATTTTTTCCTTTTGTTTTGTTGGAAATTTCATAATTTTTCTTAGGATCAAAAAAATTTTATTCAATTTTTAGACATTTAAATGTTATTCCATTCGTTTTTAATTCATCAATTTTCCCAATTTTTAATTTGGTTTAATTTTCTTCATTTTTTTTTCATAATTTGTAATTTTTCAGTTTAATTTAATTTCTGTTTATTTTTTCTTTAATTCAATTTACAATTTTTAATTTTTTTATACTGTCAATTTTTTTTGCAATTTGAAATTCTCATCGATCAAATTTTTTCTTTGTTGTATATCTTAATATGAGGGAAGGGTGGTTGTGGTTCTGGTTAGTGCCTAATCTATTTTTAGGAAACATTTTTTTTAAATTTTACTTTGTGATAATTTTTTCATAAGTCTTGTAAAGACTCCCTCCTCCCTTAGGAATAACATTCCGCAGAATTTCAAGGGCCTTCTGTTGGACATTTTGAGTACTTCTATACCATGTAAGCAAGATTTGCGGATAAAAAGCATATTATTATACCGCGAAAGGATTTTATTCCTCCAAAGCTGCTGTATATTTGAAGGAAAATCAGCATCAGCATCGTCCATATAGCAGCAGCTGTCGTCGCATTAGAATTTCGCGATGGTACAGCCGACGATGCGACGTTTAGTGGGAAGGAAAAATAGCATTATTATTAGGTCAGTTAGCCCTGTCGTATGGTCTCGTGTATTATACGGTAAAAATGCTCAAGCCATTGCGGGGTTAATTTATTAGGATTTTTTTCTCTCTTTTTGCTCTCGACTCGTTTCGAAAAAGGCACTAGGGTCGAGGAAAAATATTAATAAATGGACGGTTTGGTGTAGTATACGTAAACCAGCGTATAACGACGAGCTTTAGCCGGCTTTTTAACAATATACGAGCTATACCAGTTCGTATATATGAATAATATTCCGTTCAGATTTAAATACTTCGAACTTACTGTACACTTTTGGATTGTCATCGTTGTTAGTATAAATTGTAATCGCTTATGCAAACGAATTCCTATTCGAGCTGTAAGCGCGAGCTTTTACGGACATGGATATACAAAATACGAGATGAAAATATAGCTGCAGTATTCGTATAATTATAATTGTAAACTGCCTGTTACTTGTAAAAGTATAGAGGTTTTGCAGGATTAATCATAAAACGAAGAGAGAGTTTTCGAATGACACGATGGATGACGATACGACTACGAATGTACGACAATTAACGATTATTTCAACAACAGCTCGAGCTCAAGTAATTTACTCGCAGCAGAGTGTTTCGCTAAGCTTCGAGTTAACGTATAATGTTGAATATTTGTATACGAATAGACCTCGAGTTAGGATTAAGTAACCTGGTTTCAAGACTAATAGCCTTATCTCCTGTTGCAATTTGTGGTAAAAGGCGGTGATTGAAAATCGATGGAATTTGTCGTCTGGTGTACATGGAAATCGTAACCGAACTAGGCGTTGGCTGGCGAAAATGGATTTTTTATCTCGTTAACAGAGGCAAAACAAAAAAAAAGTGTTCGATGTCGCATGCGAGATGCGTTTAATTATGAATATGGCCAACGACCGGAGTACGAGATGGGGGAACGAACGAAGAGTGAAAGGCGTTTGTAATATTTTTTTTTTACAGAGTCGAGTATCGTGGTAAAAGGGCGAAAAAGAGTTTAAATTTTAATAATAGCGGTAGAGTCGTTTTTCATTTTGTTGTTTGGCTCATCGTGCTTGAGGTTTTTTTCTCGGTTAGAAAATAAATGGTGTTCTGTTTTGTTGTATTTTGGAACGTAAAGGATTCCAGGTTATAGGTCGAATTGGATGGAATTATTTATTCGCATGTTTGAGCAGATGTGGAAAGAAAAAAAATCTACTTTTTTTTGGGTTGTTTACTCTCACGTAGCAGCTATTTTGAGTGTTTTCTTTTTCCTCATTTCTTACGTTTGATTTTTACTGATTGAATGTTGCATAGGAATAGAGCATATTTTATGAAGAAAATGAGAAAATATCGATTGGTATGGTTTTTAAATTAATTTTTGTTCTGGCTTGAATTCGTAGGGAAAAAGTACCTAGGCTTTGAGAATTTTTTAGCAATTTTTTATATTTACTTCGACATGATTTTTGTGAGTTGAACTAGGGAAAAAATCGATTCTTTGAACTTACGAGTTTTATCCATTAGGAGGAAGTTATTTAATTCTATTTTTATTAATTCATTGTTTTTAATCAATCTTTCGAAACAGAAAATTTTAATCAATTTTGAAAATTCAACTTTTCAAATCAATATTTAAAATTGAAGGTTTATTCCATCTTACAAAATTTATGTTTTCATTCGATATTTAAAAATCAATTTTTTTTTCTTCCAATTATTGAAGATTATACCTACAAAATTTGATCTTATGAAACCTATGTTCAAATTAGTCTGTAGTTTCAAATTGATATTTTTACTTTGATGTTTAAAAATTGGAGATTTTATTTGATTTTATAAAATGATGTTTTCAATCGATGTTTGAAAATTGTAGCTGTATCGTATGGACGTTTTAAATCGATTTTTCAAAATGCACGTTCAAATCAATTTTCACAAAAACTGCGTTTAAATCATTTCCCAAAAAATCGATGTTCAAATCATTTTTTACAAAATCAATTTCCGAATCGAATTTACAAAATCGATGTTTTTGATTGATACTTGAAAGTTGAAGCTTCAAATGGATCTTCAAAAATCTAAATGTAAGTTTCGAATCGATGTTTAAAAATTGAATACTTATTTCATTTGATTTTACAAAATCATGTTTTCAGTCGATGTTTGAAAATTGTATAATTATTGATGTTCCATCGAATTTACAAAATTGATGTTTTTCGTCGATTTTTGAAAATTGGGGGTTTAAATCCATATTTTACCAGCGATGTTTAAAACTTTAGGATTGCTTTTGATTTTCAATCGATGTATGAAAATTGTAGTTGATAATGTTTTAATGGTTTTTTTTTTGGTTTTTTTTTTGCAAAATCGACGTTCAAATAATATTTTCAAAATCGATGTTCAAATCATTTCCCACAAAATCGATGTTCTATTAATTTTAGATGTTCAAATTGGTTTCACAAAATCGATGTTTGTGATTGATTTCTGAAAATTGGAGTTCCAAATCCGTAAAAATATTCAACACCAGTTATTGAAAATTCAGGATTGCATTTAATTTTACAAAATCATAATTATTTTCAATCCATGTATGAAAATTGTTTTAAGTTATTAATGGTTTAATTAGGTAAGTGATTTTTCCGAAATCGATATTCAAATTGTTTTTTACAAAATCGACGTTCAAATCATTTTCCACAAATTCGACGTTTTAATCATTTTCGATGTTCAGATAGATTTTACAAAATCGATGTTTGTGAATTATTTTTGAAAATTGAAGTAACACCAGTGATTTGAGATTGCATTTGATTTTACAAAATCATTTATTTTTAATTGATGTTTCAAAAATGTGGTTCCTTATTGATGTTTTTAACTGATTTTTATGAAATCGATGTTTAAACTGTTGTTTTTTTTTTTTACAAAATCGACGTTCTATGTAATTATTATGTACCTATTATTTCTTTTTTATGAAATCGATGTCTTTGATCAACGTTCTGAAAATTTGAAGCTTCAAAGTAGTATTTTTACATCAATTTTTAAAAATTGAATATTTTATTTGAATGTACTACAAAACATGTTTTCTGATGTCAATGTTTGAAAATTGTAATTAAAGATGTTTCAAATTGATTTTATAGTTTCGATGTTGAAACGACTGTGCATACAAAATCATGTTTTCGATTGATATTTGAACAATGGAGTTTCAAATCGATATTTTAAAATCAATGTTTGAAAATAGGAGATTTTACGACAATGTTTGAAGATTGTAGTTGTGAATCAAATAATCTTACCTACTAAATCGATGTTTCAAAGATGATGTTTTTAAAATCGATATTTGTCAATATTGTATTGAATCGATTTTTCAAATTGTTATTTAAAAATTGATGTTTTAAATCGATACCAGTGAGTTTGATCGATTTGGCGACATTTTTAATATCATACAAATTAAAATGAATTCAACCAATCATGAAAAACTAAAATCTTTCATCAATTTTGAAAAATTACTTTTCGAAATCGCGATGTTGTTCAATCGATTTTGATTTCTTATAATCGATGATTTTGGTCGATTCGAAGATGGTTGTTATTTCATTTTGTGTACCATGTTTCTAACCAATCCTAAAAATTGATAATTTTATTTGATTTTGAAAAATCACTGATTATTTGATCGATTTGGAGAATATTACGATTCGTTTTATTTTATGAACCCGATGTTACAATCGATTCTACCAAAATTGGTGTTTCCATTTTATGTTTAAAATCAATTTTTAAATAATTTGATAATTTAGTTGATTTTGACAAATCGGTGATTTTTATCGATTTGGTGAAAGCTGTGATTTCATTTCATGTTATGAATTTGTTCAATTTTGAGGAACTAAAATTTTTGATTACTTTAGATAAATCCATATTTTCAATCTATTTTTAAAAATGGATAATTTAATCAATTTTGATGAATTTGGAGAAATTTTGGATTTTTTTTTTTTTTGAATTCCATACCTATTTTGAAATCAATTTTAAGAAATCCTTGTTTTCGGTCAATTTCGAAAAATGTTTGATTTTAAAATTGAAATTTTTAAAAATCTGTTCTTTTAATTGATTTTGATACCTAGGTAAAATTTTCTCATACAATATCGATTCTAATCAATCATATTGAAACCAAAACATGTCGACATTAATCATCAAACTTCCCAGTGGAATTTTTCTTCACTATTTTGTCACACATTACTCACCTACACAGACATTAGTATTTCTTTGGTAAAAAAAATTGCCCACCTTGAACTCGGAACTCGCGATGAGTCTCTGCTCGAGTCCATGAAACATTTAGTAGAAGGACAGAGTCGTACACAACACGTGCTTATATGTTTAGGATACCACTCCGCTTAAGATAAAGCTACAGTCGGAAACCTCCCAAGACGTGAAGGGACAGAGGGATATATTCCAACGATGGAGGAGCATCGCGAGATCTAAAAATACAAACGATAAAAGTGTACACCGTTGCGAGTCGTGAGTTGCGACAGGACACCCTGCGACGACAATATAGTACGAGTGTACGTACTCTCATATAATAATAAATTAATAAGACTTATACGAGACTGTAACGAGATGTTGAAGAAAATAAAAACAAAAGGGAAGGGAGGATAAGAGAAGAGCCAGATTGTCAAAACTTCTAAAGGTTGATTGGATCGTATCCAAAATGAAGTACACGCGACTCACACCTGTGCGAACGAATGAAAGAACAACGAACCTTGACTCGAGTAAAAGTTCGTATACAAATATGACTGAATGTTGATATATAGTCGAAGTGCATATTCATGGAGAATTGACTTACCTTTGGCGAGTTTCTGCAGTATAACTGCCTTATGGGCATCGGTTAACGGTTCACTGATCACGATCAATAAATATCCACCGGATAACGGCGATGGAGGTGGCCGGCCATAGTACGGTTGTGCGGCGGAAGCCGTCGACTCAGGCTGTAGTGGTACATCCTTTGGCACGGTCGCTGTAGATTCCTCCATCGCTGAAGGATCCAGCTTCCAGTGGGTTCCTTGAGGTTCTGTAACAGAAAAGATGATAATTCAAAACAATCGCCTGGACTAGTATTCTACCTTCGATGAGTAGTACAATCGCAAAAGGAAAATACGAGTAAATAGCTTTCGTGCGATTACTCTGTTAAAATTGATGTTATGACTGAATCTTAATCTAGAGTCTAAAAGGAAAAAAACAAGCCGATATGCCATTTTTTTAAGGCTCTCTTATTCGAGGGTCCTGACCCCTTTCCCCGAAAGTCCTCTATCTCCGTTACTAAAGCACCAAACGAAAAAATTTTCAAACAAAAGTTGTGAATTAAGATCCTTGGAATAATTTTGGTTATCACAAAAATTTCAATAGCACGTCTGCTTCCCCTTCAATTTTGCATAATATGTATAAAAATTGCCCTTGAATTTTAATTGCTGATTTTGCTGTTGCCTTTAATCACCTTAATGCAACTTTGAGTTGTAGTACAGCCAAGAAGGAGAAAATAGGTTCTGTATGCAGGACGGTCATGTCATTTTTCAAGTTTACCCTTTTTTTGAGGGTCCACCCCCTCCTTAGAATCCTTTTATCCTCCTTTCTTAAGACCCCAATCGAAAAAATTTTCGAACAAATGTTGTAGATTGAGATATTTGAAATAATTTTGATCCCGAGCAGCACAATCGACAAAATATCGAAATAAAAAATCGACAGAATATCGAATTCGATAAAGTGTCGCGTTAGTTCCGCATAAATCGTGAAATTATCTTTCGATATATAGATAGATTATCGACGAATTATAGTTAGCAAAAATTTCGAGATTATAGTAAGATATTTTATCGATAATATATCTATAATATCGAAAGATAATTTCACGATTTAGGCGGAACTTTTGCTACACTTAATCGAATTCGATATTCTGTCGATTTTTTATCGATTTTTTATTCTGATTTTTCGTCTTTTACTAGCTTTTTTCTATAATTAAAAATCATTAATTAGCATAATTAATACATTAAACTATGCCTAAACACATTATTCATGTTACGGTAAGAGGATCAATTCAGAAAAAGTCAAAAAACATTATAAAAAATCTGCCACCCGTGGGGCTTGAACCATCTACCTCCTGCATGGTAATCCTCTTCCTTAACCACTATGCCATACCTTATCGTTGAGGAATTAGCAATAAAACGCTTATAATAGGCAGTTTAATACTTCCAGATGTGTTGGACTTAGAAAAATTTTCACCAATTTGGAAATAATTTCAAATATCGTCACAAAATCGTTGAAAAATCGTTCGACAAATTTCAGATTATTTGTCGATAATGTAGTTTCAAATATCGTCACAAAATCGTTGAAAAATCGAATTCGAGAAATTTCAGATTACGTGTCGGTAATAAAGTTTTAAATATCTTCACAAAATCGTTAAAAAATCGAAATCGAGAAATTTCAGATTGCGTGTCGATAATAAAGTTTTAAATATCTTCACAAAATCGTTAAAAAATCGAAATCGAGAAATTTCATATTACGTGTCGATAATATAGTTTCAAATATCTTCACGCAATCGGTAAAAAAATCGGATTCGATAAATTTAATATAATCTGTCGATAATATAGTTTCAAATGTCGTCAAAAAATCGGTAAAATATCGAAGTCGAGAAATTTCATATAATCTGTCGATAATATAGTTTTAAATATCTTTACAAAATCGTTAAAAAATCGAATTCGATAAATTTAATATTCTTTGTCGATAATGTAGTTTCAAATATCTGCACAAAATCGGTGGAAAATCGGAATCTATAAATTTAATATTCTTTGTCGATAGTATCGTTGACGAATATCGTCATAAAATCTTAATAATATCGAATTCGATAGTTTTTAGATTTTTTGCCTATGAAGTTGTACCGATAAATCTTTATAATATCGTGAGAACATCTATAGATTTTCAAACGTTTTTTTATCGATACGTTACATCTTCCGATATTATCGATCGAGTGTGCCGCTCGGGATCATAACAAAAATCCCTCCCCTCTAATTTCGTATGATACGTATGGAAATAAATTGCTGATTTCGATACGTATTATGAAAAATTGAATGGGAGGGCGGGGTCCTATCGAAATTTTTGTTATGATCAAAATTATTTCAAATATCTCAATTTACAACTTTTGTTTGAAAAATTATTTCAATCGGGGTCTTAGGAATGGAGATAGAAGACTTTCGGGGAAAGGGGTCTGGATCCTCAAAAAGGAGGAGCCTTAAAAAATGGCATACCGGGTGATTTTTTTCCTTATAGACTCTAGGTTTAAATTCAGTCATAAAATTGCTTCTAACAATGTAATCGCTCGTGAGTTACTTTTGCGACTGTTCTAGAGGTCCTCTCATCAGGTATCAACGTCCAAAGATTTCAAAATAGAAAATAAAATGGCGGAGATGATGATGCTGTCCAGAAAGTGAACAGACGTCCTACCCCGTAGACTACGAGTAATATTACGTGAAGCTCGTACGATTCCATCAGGGAGCTTTCATCTTTATAACGAACATGAGGCATAAGCTGGACGAGGTACACATAGTAACAACCTACACGTACGCTCTATAGCATAGCGATATTATGTAATATTCATACGACAACTTGAAATTTGTGTGTGCACAATGCATCGAAAATTCTCCAGTGGGATTTAACCTTATAGTACGTAGATACCGTTGCGAATATCTCATCGTTTGTATACCTACGTACATGAAGTAATATACTCGACAAAGGTAGTAATTATTAAAACATTCGTGAACGTGGATACGCGACGTGCGAGTAGATACAGCAACGAACTCGCGATTATTATTTTTTTCAGCGAATTGTTTTTCCCTCGCCATTTATTATTAGCCGAATTTTTTTTTTTAAATTTAGGCTATTGTGTCCGACCCTGATTTAGAAGGAGGGGGAGGGGGGGTAGAAGAGTTTTTACCCCATTTGTCGACGTTTGGGACCAAAAGATGACGATCTGTCACATGTCACATATTTATATATATATATATATATATATATATATATATATATATATAATTTTACCGCTACTTTTGGAACTCTGGGGCCGAGCCTAACAGGTCAAATGAGGTCAAACTTGATAGGTAGGGTCCCCTCGGTGTAGGAATGATGCAAAAAAAATTTTGGGGCCCTAACTCAAAATTGGATATTTTACACCTTTTTGAGGGAGTGCGGGGGAGCCCCAATATCATGAAATTTTTTGAAACTTGCCCCAGGGATGAGAACCCTAATTACCTACACCATAGTCAAATTTCAGCCCCCTAAGTCATCCCCACCCCATTTTAGGGCCCAAAAAGTGGATTTTGGGGTCATTTTTTTCACGTTGATCAGGCTACAGACCCCCCAAATGGGGCTGGGGGGGCCAAAATTTTCATCATGAATCAAGTTTGTGCCCCTGATGTGCCTTTTGTAGGTTTCAACTTTTGGGCCCCCTTTGACCCCTGTCAAGGGTCAAAAATCAAGATTTTTCACAATTTTTCATGTTTTTTCTCGCTTCCCGGTACGTTGATCAGCCTGCAGCCCAAACCAAATGACCTTGGATGCTAAAATTTGGTATTTAGGATAGGTAAGGGTCACTGAGGTGCCTTTTGGGGTTTTTGACCCTCGAGCCCCTAAATTGGGGCTCGCCCTTTTTTGAGAGGGGCTCTAAAGAGGCCCCAATTTGACAAAATGATTTGAAATTTTTACCAACAACAGTGACTCTGATTGTCTCCACTGTATCCAAATTTCAGATTCCCAAGTCATCCGCACCCCATTTTAGGGCCCAAAAAGTGGATTTTGAGGTCATTTTTTCACGTTGATCAGGCTACAGACCCCCCAAATGGAGCTGGGGGGCCTAAATTTTTATCATAGATCGAGTTCATGCCCCTGATGTGCCTTTTGTAGGTTTTGACCTTTAAACCCCTTTTGACCTCGATTCAGGGTCAAAAATCAATATTTTTCAAGTTTTAACCTGTCTTTTCTGACGCGTTGAACAGCCTACAGCCCAAACTAAAAGACCTAAACAATCGAAATTTGGGATGTTGGGTCAGTAGAGGTCACTGATGTGCCTTTTGGGGGTTTCGACTTTTGAGCACCATTTGACCCCCGTACAGGGTCAAAAATCAGAAATTTTTACGTTTTAACCTCTTTTTTGGTGTGTTGGTCCTCGTCTGAAGAGCTGAAAGTGTGAAGGGGATTGAGAGCGAAGCCCTCAATCCTCTCCTGCCATGTCCCTATTGAGGGTAAAGACCCCCAATAGGGGCATGGGGGCGGAGCCCCCATCTGAAGAGTTGGAAGCGACGAGGTGGTTGGGGGCGAAGCCCCCAACGTGGGGGTATGGGGGCGGAGCCCCCATCCTAAGAGCCGAAAGTGATGAGGGGGTTGGGTCGGAGCCTCAACGGGGGTATGGGGGCGGAGCCCCCATCTGAAGATGAAATCTTCAATGCAGAGAGGAACTAAAACTGAAGACAAAAACCTGACATTTTTAAACTGAATTTGAAGTTAAAACTGATATTGAAACTGAAATACCATGGATGAAAACGTTTTCAAAGTGGTACACTAACTTGAAGAAAAAAAATTCGGCTGTCGCGGAGCATCTTGACTGCTACGCGTTTTTTTTTTTGTTTTTTCCACTCAAAAACTGGATAAACGTTCCAATTCCAACTATTTTCCTCGTGATTTGGCGAAAGAGTACACAATTATTTTGTACGTATTTTAAATCAAAAATTCAATCCGGATTCGTGAATAATTCATATTTGTAATTTTTCACGCTGAATTTTGCACGAAGACCGATCTTACGTTCGAACTTTCGAGAGTAAAAAAAACACACTTTTGATCTCCTGTTGCCAAGTCGATTTAGATTCCATTTATGTATTTGATTCAACAAATGAATATTTATTTTCAATTTATTATTTGAAAAAAAAATAATAATAAATAATAAACGAATTTTATTGTTCGACGAATATCTATCGCAAGTTCAACTTAACAGGATTGTTTGGGTTTAATGGCGACGTGTCACGTTAAAAAAGCTGCATACGAAAGAATTTTAACTGTTTGTTGTATGAGAAAATAGGCACGTATAGAATGCGAAAACATAAATAATAGGTACGAGTGAGTAAGCGCCTGGCGTTAAGGTAAAAGCAGAATCAGCGAAAATTATGACGGCATCGAGTATGACGATATGACCAAATATGGTCATAAGCCTGATATTTGGATTAGTATTTAAGCTAAGCATAGGCAATTAGAATTATGAATATCGGAGAAGTTGTTACATTTTATTGTGGTATGTTTCGTTAATAAAGTGACTAAATCTAAACGGTGTTAATCAATCGCGACCACCAAAAACGTATACCACACTGTTAAAATGTGGTAGATTGAAAAAAAAAAACGGAGATGGAAGATGTGATGATATTTTATTGAAATATTGAAAATCAAGGTCAGATAGAATTACACGCATGAAAAATCGAATGGAAAATTTTACCCTTTTTCAATTACGAACAATCTGTATTCACTATATTCATACGTTGGAAGTAGTCATTTTTTTGAGAATATCTTTTTACTACCTTTATTTAATTTTTTTTTCTTGATAAAATATTGCAAGGAAATTTACCTATTTTTGAGAGATTTTTTTTTTCAAAAAATGTTTATCTTTTTTTCAAATGTCATTTCACAAAAAATAGTTTCTATGACAAGTTATTTCCTCGATTTTTTTTTTCTTTTTTGTAAAATATTTCAAAGAATTTACTTTTTGTAGAGAATCTTTTTTTGAATAAGATTTTTTTTGCAAAGGTTCTAGCTCTGGTGTAATAAAGGGGTCAATCGGTCCCAGAACCGAATTTCAAATTTTATTTTTTATTTTAGATTTGTGGTGATGAAAGATGATTTTAATTAGAGTATATCGGCGATCCTTCACCTCATCCCCGGGGTCTGGTGCTTCGAAATAATTATGTACGTTATTTTATAGCATACAGGTACAAATACCCAAGGACAATGTTGGAAAATTTTTCAGATTTTTCCGACCCCTGAAATGAAAATGACCTTGAAAATTTCAAATCCATCTGGGAGACACAGTTTGGGAGCTGTTGAGCTGGAAAAAATTTCCCCTTGTTTTCCAAACTATTTTACACCACTAAGTTTTTTCAGATTTTTTTCGAGAGGGGGGAGGGTCATAACTAAAAATCCAAGAAACCAATAATATGTATACTCATTAGGGTGGAGCAAAAAAAAAAACATACCTCGGATTTCGACCAAACTCGCTGAGGTGGTTTACTTTGAGTTGAGAACCTCCCAAAAAAAATTTGAGCCCCCTAACTCTCAGGGGAGCGGAGCTAGGGGCTCTCAAAGTAGGGTCACTTTTGAAAAAAACGCGGTTTTTCGCTATTTTCGGGTAGTTCCAATCGAGTTACCCCCCCACCGCAGCCCTCTGAAAAAGTGCAGTTTGAGTTTCTACACATCCCTGGACCATCGATTTTGAAATTCGATACCACTCATTGCCCTCAACCAGGGGGTTGAAAAGTTGCACTTCACTAAAAAATCGAGAATTTCGAATTACAAAAAACGGAAATATCACCTTCTGGGCGCCAAAACTGGGATCAAATGGCTCATATTGATGCAAGAAAAATAATTCGATAGAAAAAGTTGAAAATTTGTCATTGCATGTGTGCCAACTTTTGATTTTCTGAAAAAATCCAAATATCCCAGTTTTTAATGGCAAAAATTCATACTTTAAGAAAATAAGAAGTTGGCACACCTGCAATGAAATTTTTTTTTTTGAGAAATTATTAGTACCTGCTTACAGTGGTACCTAACCCATTTCTATAATTTTTAATTTTTTTTCTTTTGAATTTTCAATTTGAAAAGTATTCAACAAACTTATTATGAAAATTCGAAATTTGATGCGTTTTGAGGCCATAATGATTTTCAATTTTCAATTAATTTTCACCATTTAAAAAAAAACACAAAAAATACTCAATTTAGAAAATCTTTTCTTTTTTTTTCTTTTTATAAATTCAGTAAATCTTTGAAATTGAGAATATTTTTTAAAATTGGCAAAAATTCAAAATTTGATAAAAATTTGAATTTTAGTGAATATTTATAATTTTACAAAATGAATTTAAAAAATTAAATACGAGGGATATGAGATAATTTTCAAAGTTTGATAAATTTTTATAATCTTTAAAATGTTTCTTTATCACTAAAATTAGACTAAAATTAAATATTCAGCGATTTTTTAAAAAAATGTTAGTTTTTAAGTTTGTAAAATTTTAGAAATTTAATAAAAAATTTAAAAAATTCATTTGAAAAAATTCTATAATCCATTAAAAATTGGAATGTTTTTAAATTTAAAATTTTATTCCATTTTTGAAATGGGATAAATTTTTGAAATTGAATTCATTTTTGAAATCTTTACAGACAAATTTTTGAAGTCAATCTAAGAAGTTTGATAAACTTTAAAATTTGGTAAAAATTGAAAATTTAATACCTTTTTTTCAAAAATTGGTTGAAAATATTGAGTTTAGATAAATTGCCAAAAAATAATTAAAAGTCAATTTATGAAGGAAAAAGTCAAAAATTGTATCAATTTTTAATTTTTATTTAAAAGTTCTAAAGGTCATTCTTGAGTTTTAATAAATTTTCGAAATCGTATCAATTTTTAAAATTTTAATCAATAATTCTTGACATTTTAATATTTTGCATTTCTTAAATTCAGTAAATAGGTATTCAGTAAAACTCTACTTTTTGGGTTCAAAATTCTGTTAGACACTCATTTGAAGAAAATTTCTGAAAAAGTTAAAAACCCATTTTAAAAAAATCGAATAAGCAAATTTTAAAGTAAAATTATCTCACCAAATTAAAAAAAAATGTGAGTACCTGTGAAAAAATTTTTTATGGTCAATTATTATTCGATAAAAAATGATGAAAAATTATATTTTACAAATTTTTTTTTAAGAAAGAAAGTCCTTATTGTTAGTAGGTAATAGGAAAATGTTGGTTGAAAAATTATCGTGAGAAAATAGGGAAAAAATAATCATTACCAAAAAAAGCTAATTGAAAAATATTCACCTCAAGGAATCTTTTGAAAGGAAAAATTGACAAAAAAAATTATGAAAAACAATCACTCACAAAATTGCTATTTTTTTAAAAGTTTTGTTGGAAAATATTAAAATTGTCTGTCGTGAATTAGGTATAATTACATATTATGATCTTTTTTAGAAAAATCTCCCAAAAAGTATTTTAACAAGTTTTCTCGAATTAAATTGTCAAGGATTATCAAGGAGAATTATCTCAAGATAGTAGATTTTCATTTTAAAAAAATAATAATAAAACGTAGAGAAGTGTTATTGTTTTATCGAGATATCGAATGGAAAATTTTACCCTCTTTTTAAAAATTAATTTACGAACCAGGAATCCACAAAAAATTATTATCCACGAAAAGTACTACGAAAAAACCAAATGAAAATTGAAAAAAAATTAAGAGGAAAAAGCCTGACGTAAAAAAGTGGAAAACAAATCTGACCATAAATCAGATAATAATATGCAAAAGTGAAGTGGTTCCTTTTTTTTTCCTTTCACGCTTCATTTGCCTTTTATGTGCAATTTGTTCTCCTACCACCCACACGTACCTTTTCTTCGAGATATGTGTTACCTCGCGTATGGTAATAGAAATTGGAAACAAAGAAACGATTCGGATTCGGACGATTGCGGACGTGGCGAAGCAATGAAATCGCCAGGGCTGGGTGTTGCAAGTCGCAAAGAAAGAAAATTGCTTCTGGAATCTTATCGACGTGTTTATAGCTGCGCTGTTGTCCCTTGTAATTGGTTGGCCTGCTCCGAGATAAGTAGGTGTATGTTTTCAAAGCGAAATTAAGTACCTTTTTTGTACGATTTGTGTGGCAGTTTGCGATTTTCTCAGAGAGCCATTTTGTACCAGGCGAAATAGATTCGTTGGTAGCCGTATGAGATTGGTGGAGGTGGAGTGAGGATATCTAAGAATAAGTTGGGTACCTCGTGCCTCTTTCTTTCCTGTTGATATGTTCGAAAATGTGAGTCATGGAGATTAAACATCAAAGAAATTCGTATCGTTATGAAAATATCCTCTCCTCCTGGCGCAGAAAAGCGTTTGTTTTAAAGACCAACTACAAAGTAAGACATTGGCGCCGGGATGAAAATATGGTTCACATGGTATTTGCTTCATGCTTTCCCAACCCAACGTTGCACTGAGCTAACACAAAAGATGGTAAATTATTGCGTTGCTAATTTCAAAAGAATCGCACCAGCGCGTTTCTCTTTCCAAAACATACTAAGTTCAGTGTACATATTTCGTTGCGGAAAATTAATTACTGGGTCAGATAACGAGCTAGCAAAAAGGGTATTTCCATTTCGGCTACGTGCCCCATCGATCTCATATCCAATTCAAGGTTGGCCCTAGTAACCTACAAAGAAAAGAGCAACGTGTCTGGGGGTTTGTAAGTACACGAAAAAAGATACCTAAGTACTCCGAAGATGCTAATGGGGTTGTGGGTTTTATTTGCTATGGATTTTGTTTCGTTTGTAAAGTTGCACTTCTGTAAACTATAATGTAATTAGATGCGTTATTCAAAATGGCGGTTCGTGATGCAGAAAATCTCGTGGTCGGTGTTATTACTTATTAATGTAGGTATGCACATTGGATTACTAACGTTGATGGGTGCGATTAATAGGGAGATAATTGGATAGTCATTGACGTATTATGTGGTACGTTATTTGGTTCCAGATTTTAATTGTTTTCGATGCATAAGTTGAGTATATCTGGGTATTCTTGGTGTATTTGAAGAAAAACAAATTCATGATTTTTTTTTTTTTTTTTTAAATTCCGTAAGTATAAGAACTATAAAATGTGTTTTTGAAATTTTTTCAATATCGGTGGAAGAGAGTTATTCAAAAAAAAAAAAAAAGATAATTTTGCTGAAAAATATAACAGCTGTATTTTTTTCAATTATTTAAATCTTGAAATATTGTTAAAAGTACACCTATCTTTCAACTTACTTAATAAACAAAATTAAATAACACAATTTTTTTTAATAAACATTTTCAACATTTGATTATTCAATTGAATTAAAATTAATTATTTTTTCTATGTCGAAGAAATTATTTGTGGAACAAAATTGAGATGTCATTAATTATTTTTTCAAAAAAATTAACGAAAAGCTTTTTGAAGAAAAATTTTGAAAATTGATAAAAACATGAGAAGAATTTAAAAAAAATGTTTTTTGAACAAAATTCGAGATGAATTTTAGCTGAATTATTTTTTGAAAATTGAACAGTTATGTTTAAAATTAAGTAGCTAAGTAAGTATATTGATTTTTATCAACTATTTGGTTTGATTGCATTATAAATAATTTTTTCTATTTTTTTTTTCTTTTGGTCTTTCTTATTTTCTGTTTTTCGTGTGATCTTTCTTTAAAAATTACCGCCACCCCCACCACCACTCCTTGAAACTACAACCGCACGCTACTGATCAAAGGGTTAGAAAGTTGTAGACTGCTAAAAAAACTAGATTTTCAAATTAAAAAAAAGAACATCTGTTTGGTACCAAAACTGGACCTAAATGATTCCTATTGATGCAAAAAAATATATATATTTCGAGGGGAAAATTGAAAATAGTTCATTGCAGGTTTGCCAAATTTCAACTTTCATAAGAAGTCGTAAATTTTCTAATTTTTTCAGGCAAAAATCGATTTTTTGGAAAACAAAAATGTGACAACCCTGAAATGAAATTTTTTCATCTGTTTCTCTCGAAATATATTTTTTTGCGTCTTCAATTTGAGGGGCACATATCTCACAATTAAAGACGAAGCAAGCGTGGGAAGTTTAGACTTTTATTATGTTTAATAGGACAAGCTTTCCTACCAGTTTATGAAAAGAAATCAAATGCAGCAGTTTATTCGAATAGAAACGATGTATTTGACTGTTCCAACTGATTAAAAAAAATTGATACAATTTTTCCACGAAATCAAAGCGCATAATTATAGAAGTCTTATTATTTTTCAAACAAAATTGAAATACATGTTCATCTTTTCAACGAAATTAGTGGACATTATCTTTCAAATAAAATTCAAAAATTGATTATCCAACAAAATTAATAATTTTTCAATACTTAGGCCCGTATTTTAAAAATTTGCTTAAGCAAACATTGACCTTAAGGCGAGGCGATTTCACACGTATCGTGTCAATTTACATCGAGCAGCCATTTATTTGTATGGAAAAAATAAACAAAACTACTTGGTCTGTGTAAGAACGCTTCGCCTTAAGTATAAGGAAATTTTTAAAATACGGGCCTTAGTGTTACCTAGTCTTTCAAAAAAAAAAAAAAAAAAAAAAATGTTTTGTCGGAAAAAGATCATTTCTATTTTTTTTTTTTTTTTTTTGATTGAGTTTTCAACAAAATCCAAGTGACAAATGCTTTTTAACAAAATCAAAAATCTCAATTTTTTCAACAAAATTAATGTAGGTACCTATCATACTTTAAAAAAAAATCAAAAAATTATTCATTAATCATTATTCATTAAACAAAATTTAATAACTTAGATAAATTATTCAAAAAAAAACAACAACAAAAAACAACAACAACAACGACGACGACGACAGGTACCTAGGTAATTGAAAAAAAATCGTCAAATAAATATTAAAAAACGGTTTTGTTCGAAATACCAAATTTTTTATTTCAATAATATTAAAATTTAATTTATTTGAAAAAAATATAGGTAATCAATGTCTTATTTTGTAGTGCTACAAAAAAATTTGAAAAGTTGAGGTTTTGTTTGAAAAAAAAATAAATAAAAAATAAACATTTTGTTGAAAACCCTGTAATTTTTTAACGAACCTGAAGCGAATAATTTTTCAAACAATACGTTATGAAAAAAAATCTTTCGACAACACCAAAAAACCTATTAATTTTTTTAACGAAATTAAAATGATGATTTTTCCAATTAAATCTAAAACCATTTTTTAAAAGACTTATTTTATAAAAATATTCTCAACATTTTTCAATTTTGTTAGAAATGATAATTTTTATTCGAAGAAGAAAAAAATACCTAATTTATTGACCAATTTTTCAACGAAATTGGAACAATTCTTTTTTTACAAATGAAATTCCAAAAATTAATTTCCAATTTTGTGTAAATACCTTCGTAATTCAAAATTCCTATTTTAATTTTATTTTGTAAAAAATAATGTTTCAATATTTCATTTTTTTATATTATATAATTTTGTTGAAAAACTCATTTATTCTGATATTTTCAGTTTTTGCAAAATACGATTTTTTTCAAATTTCTTAAGGTTTGATTTGTTTTATTTTTTCAAATAATAAAGCAAGAGTTGACTTAATTTTCAAAGGTATGGAAAAATAACATTATTATTTTCTTTTTTTCGAAATTGAGTTTTTCAATTTTCCAAAAAATGACCCAAAGAATTGGCTTATCTAATTTTTTAACATAGGCCTACTTTTTGCTGAAGGTATGGGGCTTTGTCCACCTCTGATAGAAAAAAAATTGAAATTTTTCAATTTCTCATAATGTATCAAATTAATATTTGAATCATTCACATCTACTAGTTGTGATTGGAGTAAAGGGAAAGGGGGGGGGGGGACAGCTGATGATATCTTAAAACCGTTGAAATTTTCAAATCTCCATACTTTGTCCAAACGTCGAAAAGAGAAATTCCTTCGTCGATGAAATGGGTTTTCTTTCATGTGATCAGATTAAGCATAGGATAAAATGTACAAAAAATTACTGGTCCATAGAAATCAGCCATCGACCGGTCTTTGATCAAAAGCAATTTTTTGCCAGATCTATAGCTGCGTTATTTTCTCTCCATGGTCCATACGTCGTGTATTTTCCCCCTATTTTCTTGTC
The DNA here is from genome assembly GCA_959613365.1 of Balanococcus diminutus. Lineage (NCBI taxonomy): Eukaryota > Metazoa > Arthropoda > Insecta > Hemiptera > Pseudococcidae > Balanococcus > Balanococcus diminutus. The sequence continues at coordinate 14,354,674 of OY390718.1, read as the reverse complement.
TCAAGAAAAAAAAAATCAACTTTATTCAACGTGGAAAATTTATTAAGAACGTAGCCTCGTAAATTTTCTTTTACGTTTATCATTTTTTGCCCATTTAAAAACTTTCCTCTACTTCTACTTCGAGCAATGTGTCAAACTGTCGCTTACTTGCGCACGTTACCGAATAAAATATACTATAAAATTGATGAATCGATCCCAAGGAATTTAGAGGATAAAAATTTTGTCAAGTTTTTCGCAAGAAACGTTGTATCCACGAACAGGCGAGTAATACGTCTCGCAAACGATATCCTTGCATAGGCCTAAATTACTGCCGAAACTTTGTGTATGGCATAGGCTGTTCAACTAACCATTCGACGAAGCCTATAACGCACGTATACGAAAATTTCACGCCTATATCGAGGTCGACGGTCGCTATACGAATGATTCCAAAAGAAAGAAAATATATGCAAGATATAAAACCTTTTTTGTATTTTCGAAACGTCGACTAAGGCCCATATTTTAAAAATTTGCTTCAGCAAAAATTGTCCTTAAGGCGTGGCGATTTTACACGTATCGTGTCAATTTACATTGAGCAGCCATTTATTTGTATGGATAAAATAAACAAAACCACTTGGTATGTGTAAGAACGCTTCGCCTTAAGTATAAGGAAATTTTTAAAATATGGGCCTAAATCTCAAAAGTAAATGAATAAACGAGTAAGAAAGTAAAAGAAAGAAACGGTTAGAAAATTGAAAACTTGGCGAAATTAATAAAACGTTCGAAATTAAGCATACCGTTGTGCATGTACTTACTTCTTGGGCCTGATGCTTTTTAAAAGAAGCAAATTGCACGAGAGAAGAATTTAAATAATGAGATAGCATTAAAATGTGATCTAATCTGTCCAAACTACCATTATATGCCGGTGCTGGTAGAATTTAATCTCTTCTTTTTTTTCTTCTCCTAGTCGGTTTTTGGCGAAAAACGTTCGAAATTTGGTTCAGCGAATAGGGAAGAAATGAATAATTCTGATCGCAGTCTACATAAATTACCGGTATCGAAAGTAATATCGAATCGATGAATTTTTTTGTGGGGTACATTTTCGACGTTCGATTGAAAAATAATTTAAAAGACTGAATTTTTGAAAATATTCGAGTAACTGGGTTCAATTAAAAAATACGATTTGTGGCCACTAATGAATTTAGAGATTTTATTGGTATTTAAAATGAAATTGAAAATTCTCAATCTTCTTCGGCCTAACGGCTTCAAAGTTGAACGCAAGGAAAAAACACTTTTAAGAAAACGAAAAAAATACCTAACGTCGATTATATTGTAAAAAAAAATCACAAATAAATAGTAAATAATCATAAAAAAGCAATAAAACCTACCTTATTTGTTGACCTACTTCGATGTATTATACGAATAGAAGCAATACTAGAAAAAGAAGTGAAAAAATGCGAAAAATAAAAAGGAAGAAGAAAATCAATACCACGACGAAAGTACACACGTACCTATCGACATTACAGTTCTCGGATAATAAAATTAATTACTGTAAAAGTCGACTCTTATCACAACTACAAAAAAAAAAATTTACTCGAAACACCGCTAAATCGAATAAACACTATTTTACGTATGAACAGACAAGAGAGAGAGCAAAAATACAACGAAAAATGAGCATACCTTTCGATGGGAAATATGTAGCAGGAAACTTAACGTTGCGTAAGAATATTTCCACTACGGCAGGATCACCAGAATGGAGTTCTCCGTTAGACTTGTGTATAGAGACATAGGAGACCGGTGCTAAGCCGGCACCTCGTTTTGCCCCTTTGCCTCGTATTTGACGTCGACGTTGCGCCACGGCGCGTAGACCGGCGCTCGAGCTTTGTACGAAGGGGATACTGCAATTCGATGAGGGGATTGGTTGGTGTGGGGAGGTAGCGGTCGGTTGGCGGTGCAGGATTCTTAATTTTTTTTTTTTTGTAGAGTCTTGAAACTTATTTTGGGGGATTTGATTGTTTTACGTGTATTTTAGGGAGGTGTTTTTTTTTTTTACAATATAAAGTTTTTTGAATAGTTTTCATTTAATGATTTTTTTAGTAAGTTTTCATTAATCAAGTTTCTTCATGACGTTTTTTTCGTGTTGGGGTAATTCTAAACATGGAAGAAAGGTGTCAAATTGGAAAATTTTTCCAACAAAAGATATGTAGATTAATTTCCTACAAAAAATTTTGATAACAAAAATTTTAATTGGACCCCTTTCTCCCCTCCAATTGAAAAATTTTTCAAACAAAAGTTGTAGTTTGAGATCCTAGAAGCAGTTTTAGTTATTACGAAGATTTCGATTGGATCCCTCTCTCCCCTCCAATTTCGCATAATATTACGTGAATACTTGTTATTGAAAATTGGAGTGGAGAGAGGAGTCCAAAAGAAATAAAAAAATTAAATTCTTTTTTCTCGATTTTTTTTTTCAAGAATTTAAAGAATGGGAAAAATTTAAATTTTCATGCTCCAAAAAATTGAAAACTTTTTTCTCTGAAATAATTAAGAGATTAAAACTTTCCCTTCAAAAAACCAATACTCGGGTTTTTCTTCCAAAAAGCAATAGATTTCTCCAAAAGAATTGTAGTTTTTTCTCCCCAAAAATTAATATCAAAAAATGGAAAGTTTTGTCTGAAAATTAGTTCTCTTCTCCAAAAAATTAAAAGAAAATTTTATTTCCAACTTCAAAAAAATAGGAGATTCGTTCAAAATAGAAAAAGAAGAAATGAAAAAATTTTTACTTCGAAAAATGAAGAACTTTTTTCCAAAAATTCAATGAATTTTTTTACGCTAAAAATGTTTAAAATTTTTATCACAAAAAAATACTCGAAGATTTTTTATTCCAAGATAGTAATTTTTTAAAAATTAATTGAAAAAAAAAAATTGAATTTTTTCTTTGAAAAAAGAAGAGCAAACGAAGAAAATAAACAGATTTTTCCTTCAAAACAATGAGATATTTTTTGCTTAAAAAAAATCAGTTTCAGTTTTTCTTATCCTTCAAATAAATTTTGAGAAATTTTTCTCCAAAAATTTGAAAAATAATTGTGAGTAGGTACTCAGAATAATTTTTTTTGTACTCAAACAAAATTAACAAATTATTCATACATTGCAGAAATGATTCAGAATTTTTTTTTATCCAAAAAAATCAATATTGTTTTTAGTTCAAAAAGCGAAAGATTTTTTCCCACAAGTTTATTTGGTGTTTGAAAAAAAAATCGATGGGAAACTTCCTCACTTCCAATTTGTATACATGGGTCATTCTCAAAATACGCCGAACATTCGCTAGTGATTTTTTGGATTTTTCATCATACAGTAAATAATTTTTTTTTCAATTTTTTAAAATTATTCCTTCGTACTGAAATTCGAGTTTTAAACTTTCAAAGCACAATATCTACTCGTTCCTTTAAAGTGGCCACGATTTGAAAAATCACATATTATGTAGTATACCTATATGTATAACATATATTTTTTCAGAATTTTTTAATACGGTGGAAGACCCTCAAAAATGCAAATAACCGAATTTTGTCACCATTTTTCGCGCCTAAAACGGTCATTTTTGGTCTAAAAAAATTTTTCTTGCAATATACCATAAAATACAACTAAATACACCATCAACCCAAATTTGGATGAAATTCGTTGATCTTTTTTAATTTTCAATTAAATTAACTGAGTTACTCCATTTTGAGAACCCCCAGTTTCTCACAAGGTGTCTGGAGGGCCTGAAATTCATTTTTGGACATGTTTCAACTCGATAATTGTCATATTCATATTCATATTATATTGCAATTTTAGAGAAATTGAAAAAATTCGAATTTTTGCCTACATAAAATTAAATATTTTCGACTTCGAAAAATTTTTCTTACAATCTCATACATAGCGAATAGTGGAAAAAAATAAAATTTTCTCAATTTCTCTAAAATTGCAATATATGACAAATATCGAGTTGAAACATGTCCAAACATGAAATTTAGCCCTTCCAGACATCTCGTGGGGCACTCTGGGGGTTCTCAAAATTGCGTTACTCGGTTAATTTATTTGAAAATTTGAAAAAATTAACGAATTTCATCCAAATTCAGGTTGGTGGTGTATTTAGTTGTATTTTATGGTATATTGCAAGAAAATTTTTTTTAGACCAAAACTGACCGTTTTAAGCGCGAAAAATGGTGACCTTCCACCATATTAAAAAATTCTAAAAAAAATATAATGTTATATATATAGGTATACTACATAATATGTGATTTTTCAAATCGTGGCCACTTTAAAGGAACGAGTACATATTGTGCTTTGAAAGTTTAAAACTCGAATTTCAGTACGAAGGAATAATTTTAAAAAATTGAAAAAATTTCCAGGGATGGCCCTTGGTATGGTCCATCATCCCTGCAAGTTTGAAAAAATTCGGTTGAGAATTACAGAATTCAAAAATTTAGTACTGAAAATCCACATTTTGGGCGCTGGCGCGGGGTAGAGGTGAGGTAGGAGGCTAAAATTTTTACCAGCGAGTTTTTAGACCACATGGACCAACTTCCACTAAAAATTTCAAAAATCCCAGCCAAAGGCCGATTCGCCTATCTTTACTCGACTATGCTGTTTTGCTGGAAATTGTCACTCGAGGAACCCTAAAAGTTGTAGGGTTGAAAAATTGCAAAACTTGTTGGAATTGAAAAAAATTTCCAAATCCGCTAGTATTAAACCAAAATTGATTAAATAAATTTTTTTGACCGATAAATTGAAATTTCCAAAAAATTAATAAAATTTTTCTGGAAATGGTCACTCGAGGAACCCTAAAGTTGTAGGGTTAAAAAATTGCAAAACTTGCTGGAATTGAAAAAAAATTCCAAATCCGCTAGTATTGAACCAAAATTGATTAAATAAATTTTTTTGACCGATAAATTAAAATTTCCACAAAATTAATGAAATTTTTCTAGAAATTGTTACTCGAAGAACCCTGAAGTTTTAGGGTTGAAATAACTTGCAAAACTTGCTGGAATTGAAAAAAAAAAAAAATTGCCAAATCCGCAAGAATGAGCCAAAATTGATTAAATAAAATTTTTATACCTGCAAATTGAAATTTCTACAAAATTGATGAAATTTTCTCGAAATTATTAGGTATTTGGGAAACCTTACAGTTGTAGGATAGAAAAAAAAACGAAAAAATTGCTAAATTTGCTGGAATTGAAAAAATTGCCAAATCCGCTTTAATTGAACCCTTCTGATTTCTTATTTTAAAAACGTAATCGATAAATTTTATTAAAAAACTAATTTCCATTTTTTTTTCAAGTCAGTAGGAAGTTGATCGTAAATTTTTACAATTCATTTGGAAAACACATTTCTCAATTCTTCAAACCCCTTCAATGAAAAATACCTTATTGAAAAAAAAGGCCAATCTATATGTGCATCTCCGAAGTATAAAATGTTATAATGGAATTACGATACTAAAAAAATAAAATTTATTGAGGAAAACCATCGCGAAAATTTTTGTTCCGCTGGATTCGTCAAAAGACATGAGTCACGCGAATATCGATTAAAATTTGAACCGAGTCCAAAAAATTTTCTCATCTCAATTTGTTCCTTTCCCAATCCTGTCCTCGTCTGTATTTTCCCGTTGCCTCTTCCTAATTGCTTATCATTGTTCTCGTTTTTTTTTTTTTTTTTTTTTTTTTTACCACAACCAACGTAATTTGAGGTTTATTGACGCCATAAAAAAAGGGGGAGCAAGCTGGGCTCGTCATATCAGTAAATTAAGAAACTCGATAAAACAGCAGAGTGGAATCGATGGTCAATAAATTATACTAAAATGAATATACTAATCTTGTTCGATACTCGAGAGCCTTGTACGATGTATTAGACGTATTTTGCAAGACAAGGCCTTTTAATACAACTCGAACGAGCTATATTGATTTTATTAAAATGTTGTTACACTGAAAAAAATTGATTTTCAAAAACCGTAATGATTCTGGGTAAAACACAGTAAATTTAGGATACGTCGCCAATTTACTGTGTTTTACCCAGAATCATTACGGTTTTTGAAAATCCATTTTTTTCAGTGTAGGATTAGTTATTATGTGGCCAAATTTTCTGCTCGTATCGTTGTGTATTGTGTATGAAGGGTATATGACGGTTAAAAAAATTTAACGTATTGAGGAGTGAAGTACCCCGTGCGGCACACTCGATCGATAATATCGGAAGATGTAACGTATCGATAAAAAATCGTTTGAAAATCTATAGATGTTCTCACGATATTATAAAGATTTATCGGTACAACTTCATAGGCAAAAAATCTAAAAACTATCGAATTCGATATTATTAAGATTTTATGACGATATTCGTCAACGATACTATCGACAAAGAATGTTAAATTTATCGATTCCGATTTTCCACCGATTTTGTGCAGATATTTGAAACTACATTATCGACAAAGAATATTAAATTTATCGAATTCGATTTTTCAACGATTTTGTAAAGATATTTGAAACTATATTATCGAAAGATTATATGCAATTTCTCGAATTCGATTTTCTAACGATTGCGTGAAGATATTTGAAACTATATTATCGACAAGTAATATAAAATTTCTCGATTTCGATTTTTTAACGATTTTGTGACGATATTTGAAACTATATTATCGACAAATAATCTGAAATTTCTCGAATTCGATTTTTTAACGATTTTGTGAAGATATTTAAAACTTTATTATCGACACGTAATCTGAAATTTCTCGAATTCGATTTTTCAACGATTTTGTGACGATATTTGAAACTATATTATCGACAAATTATCTGAAATTTCTCGAATTCGATTTTTAAACGATTTTATGACGATTTTGAAACTATATTATCGACACGTAATATGAAATTCCTCGAATTCGATTTTTCAACGATTTTGTGGCGATATTTGAAACTACATTATCGACAAATAATCTGAAATTTGTCGAACGATTTTTCAACGATTTTATGACGATATTTGAAATTTTTCCAAATTGGTGAAAATTTTTCTAAGTCAAACACGTCTGGAAGTACTAAACTGCCTATTATAAGCGTTTTATTGCTAATTCCTCAACGATAAGGTATGGCATAGTGGTTAAGGAAGAGGATTACCATGCAGGAGGTAGATGGTTCAAGCCCCACGGGTGGCAGATTTTTTATAATTTTTTTTTGACTTTTTCTGAAATGATCCTCTTACCGTAACATGAATAATGTGTTTAGGCAAAGTTTAATGTATTAATTATGCTAATTAATGATTTTTAATTATAGAAAAAAGCTAGTAAAAGACAAAAAATCGGAATAAAAATCGATAAAAAATCGACAGAATATCGAATTCGATAAAGTGTCGGGAAAGTTCCGCCTAAATCGTGAAATTATCTTTCGATATTATAGATAGATTATCGATAAAATATCTTACTATAATCTCGAAATTTTTATTAACTATAATTCGTCGATAATCTATCTATATATCGAAAGATAATTTCACGATTTATGCGGAACTAACTTGACACTTTATCGAATTCGATATTCTGTCGATTTTTTATTTCGATAATTTGTCGAGTGTGCTGCTCGGGACGATGAATTCACAATGAAGAATGCATTTGTGCGTAATGGAATTGGCCATTTTTGCTAAAGATGAAAATGAAATTGGAAAAATCTGAAAAGAAAGGAATAAACGGATAATTTCTTTTAGGCCTATTTTTCTTTTGCAATATTGCATCAATGTTGGAAAAACATTCACGTTTTAGAAAATATTATAAATAGGACTGCATGTTATAATATCGAGTGTGACTGCCATGTTAACTATTTTCAAATTTCTTTCAAACCGTCGAAATTTTTTTTTATCAATTTTTAATTTTTAAAAATAAATAAGAAATATGAATCACCTTGTGTATTCCTGAAGGGCAAAAAAGAACAGAAAAAATATACACATGGTAAACTTACTTAGAGCAGGTTGAAAAAAAAGGAAGAAATTTGTTACCTACTTGTAAAAAATCATGAATTCAAATAAGCGTTGCATCGTTGAGTAAATAATGTAGTGAAATTTGTTATTTGAAGCGTGTGCTGATGGGAGAAAACACACGCATTTTTAACTTCAAGTCGTATAATATTGTTGCTTTATATTCAACGACTATAAAATAAGAAAAAAGTCTGTAAAAGAAAATAGGCAAGGGAAAATACACATGGTGAGAGAATGAGAAAACAAGGATTCGTATGTGAAATAGTATAGGACCAATTTGAGAGCAAGATCATTATCAAAGTCAAATCGAATACCGGCGCGCCTGTATCGAACGTGGCGGAAACTTACTTTACTCAACGAACGTGTTTGACACACGCATTCCATAAATGTTTCTAGGAGTCGAAACAAGTCTTTTAAATACATTGTGTATCGGGCAAGTATGTTATTGCAGGAGGTAGTAGGTTGTGCCTTCGAAATCACCTTGGCTCAGTGGGCAGAGACAATTGCTTGAAGCGATTGCGTGATTCCCATCCATAAAGTGAGCAGTGTTGCTGAAGTATAAGTCTGAAATACGTTTTGTATGTGCTTGAGTCTTATCCAAGGTCTACATACGATTTGAATTTTGTGTTTAAAACGTATTTGGAATTTGATTATCTTTTTAATGGAGTGAGAATTTTGGATTTTTTTATACCTAATGTTTCATGTTTGGAATTTTCACATTTTTTGAAACCAATAGAATACATACATGCATCGGAGCGAGGTTACTTTTTAGTAACTTGGTTACTTTTTTTACGACCAGGTTACTTTAGTTACTTTTGGGCTCATTTTGGTTACTATTTCGTCAAAAATCTGACTTGGAAAAAAAAACCAGCTGCCATTAAAATTTAAAATTTCTTTAAAAGCGCTTTGAAATTGAAAAAAAGTTTTTAGAGATTTTCTTTCTAAAAAATTTAAAAGATTTTATTTAAAAAGAAATTGAGCAATTGAAAAAATCATTGAATCTTTTTTTCTCCACAAACTCCAGGAATATTTATTTTGTACCTATGTATTGAAACTTAAGGCAAAAAATGTTTGCTCCATAAAAATTGAAAGTTCTTTTATAGGTATTTTTTAAGTCAGTATGAAAAGTTTTGATTTAAAAAGAAAAAAAAACAACATATTTTTACTGAAAAAAAGGTAACCCAACCCGGTAAGCGAGATTTTTTTTTTTTTTGAAAAATTGAGAGACTCTTTTCTCGACAAATAAACGACTTTTTCTCAAAATTTCCTCTAAAAAAAATTGTTAATTTTTTCAAAAGAAGAAGAGGTTTTTTTTAATGAAAATACTTATCAATTTTTTCAATTTAAAAAAAATATGGTCAAAGTATTTGATAATTATGTTTGAAAATTGTAAATTATATAATAGAGAACTCCTCAAAAACAAAATACAAAATCGTTTCAACTCGTGAACTTGAAATTCTTCAAAAATTTGATTTATTAAATAGGTAAGTAAAACTTATTAAAATTTAAAAATTTTGAAAAGTTGTAAATTTTACATGTTTGATTTTTGTGGAGAATGAAGACTTTTCAAAAATGAAAATTTTTTTGTACCTACTCATTTTGCAAACCAGTCAAAAATTGATTTTTTTGAACTTGAAATTTTTTAGGCATTACAATTTTTATAAATTGGGAACTTTTTATTTGAATAAACATAAATTTTAGGAACGATCATTTTTCAAAAATTAAAAATTATTTAGAAATCAAAATTTTTCATAATTATTTGAAAACAAAAATTGAGAATTTCAAAAATTTAATTTATTTTAGTCCAGAACTTTTTAGAAATTGAAAAATTGTTCATAAATTGATTTTATTTTAGAAATTGAAAATTGTTTGAAAAATCAAAACTTCGAAAAGAAAAAAAAAAAAAAAAAAATCAAAATTTTTAAAAAAATGGATAGTTTAAAAAATGAACAGTACCTATTATTTGAAATTGAAAATTTTTCAAAAATTCACGTTTTTTTTTTAAAATCAACTGTTATTTGAAAACTGAAAACTATTTCAAAACAAATAAAAGTTCAAAAACTTAAGAAAGTTGATATTTCATGAAATGATTTTTTTTTGAATTTTCAATATTGACTTTTTTTTTTAAATTGAAGGTTAGACAGGTACTCAAAAAATGTATTGTGAGCGTCTCAAGAATTGAAATTTTCTAAAATGTAAAAATTAAGCCAACGATTCAATTATAATTCGTCATACCTAATTATACAGAAAATGCATATTATTTTTTCATTAAAAATTTTAATTTTTTCAAAATTTTGGCCCTCGATTTCAGGAGTTGCGAAAGGTCAAATTTAGCGAAAATATTAGGAAAACGGCGAAGTGGAGGGGGTTATGGGTGATTATTTATATTCAAGTGGAAATGGAAACTTTTTGGTTATTTTTTTCCATAATTTTGGTTACTTTTTTTGAAATTTCAGGTTAGTAAAGTTACTTTTATTTTTTCAAATTTCGCTCCGATGTATGCTAATCTGTTGTTCATTTACCTATTTTTATTTTTTTTTGTTTAAGGTGATTGTCAGATTTTTGTTCTAAAACTAAAGGAACGTGGAAATTGGAAATGTATAGGTGAGTTTTTATTTACTGTTATTTAACCACATATAATGGAGGTCTTTGGAAATGATTTTACTTTGATTTTAATGATAATAATGACTAAATCGATAAAAAAAAAAAATGATATATGTGTTGCTGGAGAGTGTGCCAAAAAATGTGCTTTGGCGCTTTGGCACTACCTATTTTTACTACCCGCGTCACACACCCAGTGCAATAACACCAGAATTGCAAAACAAAACTATACAGGAGAACAAAATAAAGATTTCAAGTAATTCTAATTATTCAATAAAATTTCAAAGAATGTCTGAACTATTACTTATTTTAATGGCTCTAGGGAAAGTACAAACTTTCTTCTTCAAAATCCATTTGTAATATTTCTTGTACAAGGTCAGAAAAAAGTAAACGAGACGTCATTTAAATTTATTTGCTTGAGTTGTGGTGTTTATTGATTCGAAATTGGACCTTTCCGTAATTCTGTAATGGCTCGTTTTTTCTATTGGAGCACAATTTTTCGCAATTTTCGCAGTCAAAATAATTTTTAATGAAAAAAAGATCATAAAATTGTTTATTTCGTAAAATGTGTATTTCTGGACGAACAAAGGGTCCTACGAAAAAATGGTCAAAATCGAAATTGTATAGCATAAAATAATCTTCTAAGTACATATTAAGGGATTGTTCTTGTCGATTTTTCATCGAACTGCAATTTTTCAACCGCGCCTTGTCGAGAACCAAAAGTTGTTAAAATTTCAAAATCAATGATCCAGGGAGGTGTAGAAACTCAAACTGCACTTTTTCAGAGGGTGCACTGCGCTGGGGTGCCACTCGAGTGTCACTGCCTTAAAATTGCAAGAAACCATTTTTTTTTTTTTTTTTTTTTTGTTGTTGAAAGTAACCCTACTTTGAGAGCCCCTAGTTCCGCTCCCATGAAAAGTAGAGGGTTCACATTTTTTTGTTGAGGTTCTCAACTCAAAGTAAACCACCTCTGTCAGTTTGGTCGAAATCCGAGATATGTTTTTTTTTTTTTCACTCCACTCTACTGGACATTGAGGGTGTGTGGATATTGGGTGTAGAGGAACCAATGAATGGTACTTTCTGAACACACGATACGAAGCTTCGTCTAAATCCATGCATGAGAATAAGGACATCTATGACTCAATTTTTAATTTTCTGGAATTGACATTTAAAAAAAATTTATAATCTTTTAAATTTTATTTTTTCTTATCACAATATCATTTTATTAGTCAATTATGCATTTGATGATTTGATCGTAGTATCATATTTTCGTCTAGGAAGAGGTGTTAGGCGTGTACAGTATAAACATTAAAACATGATAGATAAGTATTTTATGTAGAACTACGATAGTATAGCATAGCATACATATCACTTACCAACAACATGTTGCTATTCTCCCAATACCAAAAATGGTGTAACTCATGTTGTTGCGTAAACTCTTTAATTCCGTCTGTAAATAATGTTTTTGAAGTGTTCTCTGAACTATGACTGAGTAACAGAAAACGTTTCTTTGCAGGATGAAAATTTTACCTTTGAAAGTTTTCGACAGTGAATGAAGTTTACTTTTGATATATTCGTAAATTTCGTCTTCTTTCCACATAATCTGAGGAATGTACTGTGTATTTGTACTATAATTATCGGAAATAAGTTGAAGCAATATGTCGTGTACTTGAGACAGTTGACATTTTACAGTACTCACTTATTCAGCTTGCTTTTTTCATTAGTTGTTTGAGTACAACTAATTATTTATTCATTATCAATGTATTTTTAAAATTTTTCATAACATTTTCTAATCGAATTTGATTTTTCATATTTGCAGCTAACCTATTTACCTTTACATTAGGTGAGCAAATATTATCATGCACGGTGCACTCTACTCTCAGTCTCCCAGTGACTCCCATTCTATCTCTTTTACTCGTATATTAATGTACTTTAAATTTCCACATAACGTGATGTTGGTTAATGTTTACCAAGACACGACATCCACACATGTTACACTCGCCTGATACATGAATGTATCAATTTTACTATATACACCTGTACGTTATAAAACCGCACTAGCATCAATGTAAATTCGTTCCAATTGTACTTGCCTGTTGGTACAATCGCTCTCCTACCATGTTGTATTTTCCTGATTCGAGAACATGCTTGAAACGACGAACATACCTACATCTAGCACAATTATTCCACTATACTGTGTACACCTTCGGTAGTATCCATACGCGTGTACGTTGTCGTGACGCCGACGCTACACCTGTGGAAATAGGTAGCCTACCTATTTGGTGAAATGGGCTTATTTCATAGACTGCAGTTTCAGCGTGCGTTATATTTCACGTTGGCGTTACGTTTACGTACACGCAGCGTGTACATTTCCATTTTAACGCATTTTGCTAGCAGGGAAGTATGAGTTTGGTGAAGGTAGACGATAGCAGCTGTATGTTGAACTAGGTGCTTCTACTTTGCACAGCTGTGATGTATGTACTTTGCATTGCATGAGGCCGGATTGTTCATCGACCCTGATGGTAACGCCCATTGCTGTACATGGGCAACTCTCATGAGATAACAGTTTTTATGACGATTTTGTGGGTGTAGGTTTGCTGCTTCATATAGCTTACATGTTGTACCGATTGGTAGGCGCATTGTTTTTGTACTCACACTTTTGTCTACATTTTTTCATTCAATTTTTTTATTGAGATCATGGTGAAGCAGCTATGACCTATCATATACATCACCTAACACATAAAACTGTTCTCGATTTTTTTTCTTCTGATTTTTAAAATGAAATTAACCTGTCCTCCTGGTCCCTGGGCGCTGGAACTCAAAAGTTTTATACAGAAGTATCTTCAAGACGAATACTTTGTTTCTGAAAAAACAGATATCAAAATTGAATTGATTATTTTGAAAGCAGATTACATTCGAAAAATTGTCACACAAAAAAATATACTTACTTAGTTGGGGATTGGATTTTTGGCTAATTAGGTTTGAAAAACCAGGGAATTTCGTAAATTGAAAACTTCGGTTATCAATTTATTTTTTTTATTTGAAATTGTCACAACAATTTTTACAGTGATTCTAAACAATGTTTTCTTTGAATATTTTGAAAAAAAAATGGGAGGAAAAAAGATATAATTATCAAGATATTACAATGATTTACAAATCCATAAAACAAATAACAAGTGTTTGTGAACATTCTAAAAAAATTAATGTAAATTGCGCTAATGAACTCTGCTTGATTTACTGAATTTTATTTTATACTAGTCATACATCATTTGCGGCGACCGACCTGGCGCAAAAGTATTTACCATCTAGCGATTGCTGTTCGCCTGATTATAAAACGACTCAAACTCCTGTTGTTGCGTGGGATTGACGATTTCAATGCTTCGCTCGGCGATGAAGCGAAGTTGATTTAGAAGTTTGCCTGACGTTCAATTCGTCGTTTAGAAGTTGGAACAAAAAAAAAAAAAAAAAAAAAATTTAAAGAGAACTTGAATTGTTTACATTTTATTTGGTGCTGACTATTCTTGTTTATTTGAAACAATTGGTGTCACTTTTTGAATGTGCTATTAATGGATGTAATTTCTTACATTGATCTATTCCTTTAATTAAATGCATTTGACTGACTTGACGAAATCAATTTTTTCAAATAAGAAAAAGATTAGAAAAATAATGTATTCTTTATTAAAAAGGTTTAGATTGAAATTTTACAATAAACCTTATTCAAATTTGAAAAACTGTAAAATTGAAATAAGGAAAATGGCTAAAGAATTTTATGGGTTTGATCCCTACAAGAAATTTTTTTTGCAAAATTACAACAAATCGTAACAACGCTTATTTCTTCGCAGTTTACCATCCTCTGATTAGATGAAATATTTCCTGGTAGACATTTTGATTTTGTGGGCCCCTAATTTTTTTCCCTCACTTTTCAAGAGTTATTCAAGTTTTTCTTCTCATTCTCATTCTTTTTTTTTTTTTTTTTTTTTAATGATGACATCATTTTGTGAAATTTTCAATTTTTTATAGTAACAAGAAGGAAGTTTCTGAACCCTTGCAATTTTTTCAACTCCTGAACCACCAGGCTCAAAGATCGAGAGCTTTTCTCTGCACATATCGATGACGGTAACACTTGAAAAAGTACAAGCCCACAATGTACCTACCTATGTTATATCTGTGTACAAAGGCAGGACAACGGATGGTGGCAGTGGTATTTAGGGAGAAAGCGTTGGAAATCATGGGCAGGGAGCGCATGCCGGAAAAGCGCTTTCGGAAAATTTATCTGACGCCAGGTCTTCCCAGCACTCAGACTACTGGTACGTTTATACTTCCCTAATAGACGTTATTCAAAAACAGGGGAAAATGCAAGAAAATGTAAGGTTTTTTTTTGCAAAAAGTGGAGAAATTTAGCAAATTGTCGAGTTTCTCGCGAACAACGATAACATTGCATGGTCATTGAAATTCAGCTATCGAGAGAACGACGTTATTAAAATGAAAATAGAGAGGAAGAAAAAACGCGGCAAATTGTTGGCATGTAGAGTATTCGACTGCTTTAAAGTACTATGAAGTTCGAACTAAGAACGAATGAGCGTGCTGACTGGTTTTTTCTTTGTTATGTAGGCGAGTTGGAATATATGATCTCCTAAGGTATTATAGTTGCCGAGCACAAATGTTCGAATTTCTGCAACCGCGTGTGACGACACGATTACTCAGCCGAGCCGGTGAACTAATTTTGTCTGCGGTGACCTACTTAAACTATGTCAGGTTACCATGTGCTCGTAAGAGCCGGTTTTTTGCTCAGTATGAAAAATGAATGATGAGATGATTGAGGTTTGAGCTGGTTGATTCTTGGCCTGAGGTTGTAGGGTTTGTGAAACAATTCCCAATGTCTAGAATCACCTCTAGAATCCTCCGAGTAAAATTGGGGTGACACATGAGACATGACATCAATATTCTGGAAATATTGTTTCTCAGTTATTGCAAATAAGAAGCTGGCTTAGCTCCATGCTTCATGGGGCAGATGTGGCAATTGAGATTCAACTGATCCACTTGGCTTGAGGTTGTTAAATCGTGAGATACGATTCTCCATGTATGAAGCCACATGAGCAAAAAATTTATAAAATTTTTTGAGAGTTCTTGATCTCAATTTTTGAGCATACAATTTTACATGACGTTTTTACATTTCTGAGATGTCCAAATTTGTATAGTATGAGACTTTCAACTTTTAATGTTATTAAATGCATAGCATAAGAAGGTTTCCTCAACAGTAAGCATGCTTAGTGCAGGATTCCAGGACTGTTGGCCTTATTCCTGATCTGGTATTTGGTACTAGTGCATCCTGATTTTTTTCCACTGGAATGTGTGGTATGCGTATTTACTATTCAGTGGTGGTAATTGGAATACGCAGACCATTAGGATAATATGAGATACAAAGTAGTGCCTGGTTTTTATTTCAGTAGGACGTCTGCGTCGCGTCGCCCTATTTTCTTGAGAGACATTGAGACTAAATTAAATACATTGGTTTGCGGTACGAGAAAAGGAAAAACTGCTAAGTATTTTGCTCGCTATGTCGCTGGTTGACTTTGGTACAGTGTGTTTTGTTTTTAGCAGTGTTGCCACATTTTTAAAGCATGGCTTAGAAGTAGTTTTTATGACAATTGATGGAAAAATTTTATCTTGAAGTTAGATCCTCTATTGTGAAATATGTGAGATTGGATATGGTGTGCATGGGATGAATGTAAAAAAAAAAGTATGAGCAGATCAAATTAACATCAGAGAAATGCAAAGATCATGAAGATGTTTCCATGCATGAATGCATAAAATCAGTCTCCTTCAAATATCATACTTGATACTTATTGCATAGATATGGATAATTAATCTGGATCGGCAGGTCTCATTTAAAATGTACGTAAAAATTTGAAGCAAAAAATGTAACCAATAAGAGAAACGGAATTTAGGCTCCGCCTCCAAGAGGTGAAATCTCTCTAGTACGGTTTTTTGAAGTTTTTGCTTTATTTTTGGGTCATAAAATGAAAAAAATGTTTTAAATTGAATTCAGGGGACATATTACAGGCCTTCGGGCTAAATTTTTTCTCAAAAACCTTGATTATCACCCTTTTCCCCCAAATTTTTCGAAAATCAATCAACAACAAAAACTTAACCTCTTACAGATTCGGCCAATCAGAAGAGAGTACTCCGGATTTTTTGCTTCACGAGTTGGCGATCCAGTTTAATAATCCATATCTATGACTTATCGCTCAAGTTGGTACAAGATTTGGTTGCAAGAGAGATGTCCACAATGCCTAACAGTGGTACACAACGAGCACACGTGTGTACTGTGGTGCATGAAAGGAAGTAGTTCAGTTTCATGGCAACTTTATATGAACTTATATTAGGAGCATATAGGTGTGAGAAAGATCGTCTTGTTCTGTTGACCTGTATACGCCACACTGTAGGCTTAGTTGACCATGAGGTATGCATGAGAAGTAATGTAATATGAGTGCTCAAAGTTTATACTTACTTACTGGACTGGTATCTATGTATATACATATTTTAGTTTTTCTGCACTAATTGAATAATAATTGATATAAAAAAAAAGGTGATCAATTTTAACTGGCTGCTCATAGCTACTGGTACCCAAGAAAATGATTTATGTAATTACTTCATGCATGAAATGTCCCATCAGGAAATGCATGATGACATGAACATTGCTAATACAAAGAGAACACTGAATGTTTGATTTTGAGAATATAAATTTTGGAACAACACTTCACATCTTCAAAAAAATTGAAACATTAATGCCGTTGTTTTTATTCATAGTTTTAGGTCATCATATTTCATTCAAAAATTCAAAATTTGATGATTTTTGTCTCCATATGAAGACATGTCTCAAAAACCAAAATTTTGGTATTTTTATCAATGCCCTTTTTACTCAATTTTTTAGAAAGTCTACTTGGCATTCAACCACAGCCTTAAGTACCTATTTAATTTGCCTTCAAAATCATATCAATTCAGTTTTCATGAATAATTTATTTATTTAATGCGTATCCATTAATAAAAAAATAGTACTTATAATTCATTACTGAGTAAAACTTGAAGCAAACCACATTACATACCTACGAAATTAAATATTAATTACCTAATTAAATAAACAAATAGGCCTAAAGAATAAATAATCAAATGAATAAATAAAATACTCGTACTACGTTCATGAACATAACAAAAATAGTTTGCAAGAGTGGGGACTTGAAATTTTTTGGCATGTCATAAAATCTCAAATTTGAAAATCCCTACAGGCCTGATTTAAAGGGGGCCGGAACTCACAAGAAAATTTGGCATGTCACATTTGTGACATGTGTGACAAAGAAGTCTCTACCCTTGATGATTTGATTCAACATTTTGACTTAGAATTAGGTACCTACTAGTAACAAATTACCTCGTGATCTTCTCTCATTACCTACCTACACAGAATATATTCCTTTTTCGATTGAGAATTACAATCAAAGGATGTATGCAATGGAACATACATAATATGTTGTATTATCGAAGCCATTAACCGTGAAGTGAACAAAAAAGCATCAACAGACACTACATATGAGTATAATGCGCACTGTAGATAACATTATAAGATAGTATGTTGAAATAAAAATTATAAGCATGCAACGACTGCAATGTAGTAGGTAGGTAAATATGTATGTAGCTAATGCATGTACATTTTAATGAGCTCCAATAAGCAGTGGTATGATTTCGCGGTTTGTATTTGATTTATTTTTTGTCGCTGATGTATCAGGAGAGTAGCAACGTGAAAGATATCGCATGGTTAGAGTTTGAGGTAGCAAAATATCGATAGATCGATAGTGCAATCAATTAGCAACACTCTTGTAATTGTACTGATTTTGAGGACTTGATATTGGAGTGAAAAGTGAAACACTTCAACGTCATTCCCATTTTTTATTTATTTTTTTTTTAACAAAAAGAATAATTGCTAATTTTAACAATTTTAAGAGTTCCTTAGGCTTCTACAATGTTTTACCCTTTTCCCTTCAAACCCGTTGAAAAGTTATCACAACTGTCGATAACTATCGATAACCTTACTAACATTTTTTCCTCTTTATTTTGCCACCTGTACCCACATCGGTAGAGTGAAAAAGGCAAAAGAATTTGATAAAAGGATGTGAACATGAGGGCAGAATGTGACAATGTTTTTTATTTAATCGGTTTTTTTTTCAGTGCTGTATCATTGTTCTGAAATTATATGTGTAGGCCTGCAAGGACCAATATTTTATATTATAGGTATATAAATTCAAGTCTGATCACTTTTGTAGATATTCTATTGAAAAATAATAAAATTAATTGGAAGTAGAGAAATGATAGGCACTAGGCACTATTTTAAGAAGGGTGATTGAGAATTTCTATAATGAGATGTGAAAGCCTCAAAAATTGTATCAATTAATTTTAGACTCTAATGAAGTACCTAATGATTCAACTGATCTGAACATTAGTTATTACAGAATAGGTAAAAAAAAACAACAACAAAAAAAACGACGAAAGCCTAAAAAAAATCATTAATTTATGAAGTGACTTCTGTCCTTTCTTTTATAATATGGAATATCGTCACAGATACTGTTTCTTTGAATTGCAGCACGATGAAGAAACGTTGTCTTTACATCAAATGAAATGAACACATTTCGCACATAAGTACTTAAATGGTATAGGAGAGAAAAAAACCGACCTAGCCAGCGATTTCGCGTTTTTATATTAGGATAGTAGAATAGATATGGTGATATTTTGCACTAGATGTGATTTTTATGAGTATGCAATTTTAGTAGGTTGGTGCAAGAGCGAGATGAATTTTTTAACATCAAATGATGTTTTTGAGAAGGTAAAATAGATGGTCCAGCGTTACAAAAAATGTCTTTGCACGCTTTGATATTATGAAATGGGATCAGGAAAGCGAGGCAGATATTGGTTAGTCAGTTGAACCATTAAATTGACCAAACAGTTTTCAACTGTTTGTTCCCTCCCTTGTTCAGTTATCAAAAGCCAAGATTTGGTTCATTAATTCACAATTTTGGCCCCCTCAAAGCTCAGGATCTAAGGACAAGTCTCCCACTTGAACCTCCCTCTCGAGTAGAACATGTGTAAGTACATTGTGAACAACAAAGTAAAAAATTTACCATTCAATGTTGTGAGTCAGTTGTGCAAAGGTCGCTTGCCCAAAGTGCAAGACCCATGGAGAGTTTTACTCTTTGATGTTTTTTACATTTTAAAGCCTGAACTGGGAGAATTTTTAATCTAAATTTTGATTTTGTGTTGTTCCTCGACTAGATTAAGCATTTATTCAATTGATTAAGTATCATTAAATTTATAATTAAATCTCACCTTATCATAATTATACCTACTTACACATAGATTTAATATTGCAAAATTGAAGATACCTTCTTGTATCATATTTGGTTATTTGATAAGGAACAAACATCCTAGTTTTAGAGAAGGTTTACATTCAATGTAGACTTGATAAGCCAGTAATCGTGTAATCCTATATACAGTCTTATTTTTTGAAAAAATTGGTCTATAGTGAAGAAGGTTTTTGAAAAAAGATGTAAATGAATTAACATTAAGAAATGTTTGGTGTTCTTCAATGTTCAATTTTAATAATTGTTATACTCATGCTGAGTAATTGGTGCACAACGCAGGAGCAGTCAGTGTTGAAATTTGAAGAATATAAAAAACTCAGAGGGTGAGACAAGTTTGAAAGTTTCCCATTCAATATCACGTACATGATAATTATGTAGTTATATGCACATCTAATGCATTGCGGTAAACTTTTTCATTTTTCGCATAGTCCGAACTTTTGCGTGAAATTCCGAAAAAGCTACCTATTCCTGAGATCCATATGCATCGAATTGGCCCAGCAATCCGAAGTCAAATACGTCAAAGAATCTTTTCCTGAAAAAATGAAATGTGAAAAGAAAACAATACAACTGTACAATGCAAAAAATGAAATCAAATATGTATACAATCAATCGTTGCTGCCTTGCCATTTTGTTCACATGTCGAGATATGTGGGCAGAGGCAGGGTGAAAGACGTGTTCATTTATAATTGTGAGGATGATATCTGCGTTCCAGAGTTCAATTATGCTGAAATGTTTGATGATTGGATATTGAGCGAAGAGAGGGAAAAATTGGCAAGGCGTTTCACCCTGATGGCGCCAGTTTGATTTGTGATATGTGAGAACATTAGCCAGATTCAGGGGCAAACCAGGAAGACAACTGTGGAAAAGTTGTATCTTGTACCGATTTTATTTGACCCCCTACTTCCTCAAAAGATTGAATGAGTTTTGTATTTTTTTAAAGTAAAAAATATTTAGCTTTAATTATTTCATTTTTTCAAGTAACGGAACATTTGAAAAAAATTGATTTCTTTCATCCCTGAATCCTGAATTCAATGGTATAGGATTTTATAAGATAATGTGGATGCATTGTGCTGTAGTAAGATAATTTAGGTGTACATGGATTCAATTCATACTAACAGCAAAGCGGGTAATGTAAAATGTAATATTAGAGCCAGTTGCTGCATAATACTGAACAAACGCCATTCTACACTACATAGAGTATCATGTCATCGCGTCATAAGCGGCAATAGTTAATTTAATGGAGGCTTTCACGCCTCACGAAGCTGATATACAGTTATTTTTTATGTTCTTTCATCAGGAGAACAGAATATGCTCACAGGTATTATGTGTGTGCACCTGATGAAATTAAATGGAAAATGAGTGAAGGAATGCTCTCAGTATTTGAATTCTTCAATAGAGAATGTCCTCAGTTGGAGAAGCATTTGTGTGAGAATATTTGAATTCTGGTCCTGGAGTTGAGAAATGGATGGGCCTTTGGCAAATGAAGATAATGAATTCAAGTGATACAAAAGACATATCAGAAAAATTGTTCATCTACAAGATTCAAATTTAATTTTTATTGGGTTTTGAGGAATATTGAATAATATCAATTAAAGAACAGTATGTTGCAAAGCGGTCATGCTTGAGCATTAAGAATATCGCTGTTCTTCATGAATCAAAATGTATGAAATTGTCCAACTTTATCACTTGAAATACTTGAATAGTGTTTTTGAAAATAAAAAAAATAGGACGTCATTTTTTGTTCATAAAAAAATAATGAAATGATGAAATTGGGGAAAAAATGTAAATGATGATTTTTTTTTTTTAGTAAGACAGCTATTGACATTCATGCAAGAGAATACTCAAATTGTAGCCTGCTTGCGCGCGCTTCTCACATTAGCCCGCTTGCTTGGATCACAGACGTGCTTGGATACACAAAATGCCAACAATGTTTGGAACGTGAGCTACGCAATGATTCTCGCATCAAAAAAATGGATCACGTATGTTAAGATCAGGAGCATATGACTCGCTGAGAGATCGCTGCACCGCATCAGCTGATATTTCACTGCATTCCCAATAGAACTACTACCGCAACCTATCTCCAACTGTAGAAAATCTCAAGCGTAATGCATCAGCTACAGATAGCACCGCTGTCGACGTTGTGTTCTCAACACCATTCATATTTACGTTACAATGAAAAGAGCCGATTATGTAGCGAAAAAGTAGCCTTAATTTAATTAGAGATATTATTTATTTCTTAATCGTCTGAGCATATCGGTTTTCCTAATGTTGAGTATCACTGATTATACGCTTTGTATACGGCAGAGCGATGGGCAAAGGCGAGAGAGCGGTAGGCCGTCAATCATCCTGTCAGCGACTCAACAAAAGATAAAAACAGAGCGCCAAGTATCAGGAGAATAGCAGAGTGCTGTAGGTAGCTTGTGCGGTGTTCATTTCTAGTTTGTGTTGTTTGTATGTACACCAGCGGAGCAGTGTTGACCAAGCTATGAAACTGATTTCGCGGGTGGTGTGCAGCGACAAAGATTGGAATGTTTAATGCTACGCGAATTGGAATCGAAGTGAAATTCAGTTGTATAGTGATGATCATCTCAAAAAACATTTCAATGTCAAAAATAGACAAGTTAAAAAAAAAAGTGATATCAATGTTCAAATTTCTGAATTTTATCGTCTGGTATGGAAGTATACAGTTCATATAAATTGTAGAATGATATACTTGGAGGTAGATTCGGAATATTTTGCGCATTCCATACTCTTTCAATTTTTTTTATACAAAGGCGAAGAACAGTAATTTTTTATCACCTTAAAAACATCCACCTGTTTCTCAAAAATGGTGTGTGCCAGGAATCTAAAATTTGTGTGGATTCTAGTATACATGAAATTGTGATCTACATGCACTAATTTCTGATTCACATCGTGTCAGGCCCGTCGAGAGGGGGCAGAGGGGGCATTTTGCCCCGGGCTCAAAGTTTTGCTAAGGGGCCCAAACTTAATTTTTTCCGCTTGAATTGGAAAAATCACATAATTTTTGGTCAAAAATTCCCTTGGAAGAGAGCCCAGAATAATTTTTGCCCCGGGTCCACTTTAGCTCTCGACGGGCCTGCATCGTGTTTTTCTTTTTTGAGGGAGGGGGAGGGGGCATGATATGAGAAAAAAGAAATGTAAATGAAAGAATAATGAATTAATGATGTTCACTAACTGAAAAATGAGAAAAATTATCCTATTCCCGATGGCAAAATATCGAAGTATTTTTGTGTATGAACGAGTTTTATCGTCTCCAACATACTAATATATACTCGTATTAGGGTGACAATGAAAAGTATACGATTTTTTTTTTGAAATTGCTTACCCCCCCCCCCCCCCCCCAAATGTTCATTTTGGTATAAAAATGAAATTCCTAAAGTTTCATTCCAATTGAATAATATTAACACGTGCCGTCGAGCCCTCAAAGTTGAGAACATGGTTGAGTCATACCACGAGCCCGTAGCGCAACCACATTTCCACGTCTCATACGTGGTAAGTACGCGCGCCGTCGGGCTACCAAGTAGGTACGGGTACAAAGTCCATATCTTCTTGAGTTTTCAGTTATATGTATGTATTGCAATTTATTGTGAGATATGTTTAAGACATTAATAATTTAAACACCAGTCCAAAGTCCAAATTGATGCCCTTTCTTACTGGCCAAGAAAAAGTGGATCGTCTTCCAGTTGTAGCTAGTGGAAATGATATAAACCAATTACTCGGAGTTCCTCAAATTCCCTCTTCAAGTGGAGCAGAAGTTTCATCTGCGGTTTATGACACTTTAGAAGATTGGAATCTTTTGGAAAAAGTGGAAGGTTGTGTCTTTGACACAACGGCTTCAAATACAGGCAGAATTCAAGGAGCCTGTTTTTTACTTCAACAGAAGCTAGGCAGAGAGATTTTGTTCCTCGCATGTAGGCATCATGTACTGGAATTACTTCTTCAGGCAGCTGTAAAAGAAGCGGGCTTATTTGTGTCATCAGGTCCGGACATTCCAATTTTTAAACGTTTCCAAGAGAACTGGAAAAATATTGACGAAAATGAAATCTCAGATTGGAGCACTAATGACAAAGTTAAAGAAAGCCTACATGTTCGAGAAGAAATACTCTCATTTTGTAAAAAAAAATTATCAGAAAAATTCCCAAGAGAAGATTACAAAGAATTCCTAAACTTGGTAATTGTTGTATTGGGAGATAGAAATTATGAAGCACCAGAGAAGAAAATTATCAAGATTCGCCAACCAGGAGCCTATCATCAAGCCAGGTGGATGGCGAAAGGACTGTATTGCTTGAAACTTTTTCTGTTTAGGAAACAATTCTCATTATCCAAACGAGAAGAAAGCGCCATTGTTAGAATTGTTATATTTATAATCAAAATATACATAAAACCATGGTCCATGGCAATGCTGACGAGTGCTAGTCCCATTAATGATATAAATTTAATCAGAACCTTGCACAAATATTTAAATGAAGATCGAAAAATCGCCGAATCGTGTATGAAGAAGTTCATTAATCACCTTTGGTATCTCAATGAAGAGACAGCGACTTTTGCCTTATTTGATGAAACATTGCCATTAGATGTGAAAACTGACATGGTGAAAACTTTAATGAAATGCAAAGAAATAAATGAAGAAGATGAAAACGATGATGATGATGATGACCAAACAAGTGCCGAAAAAAAACTCAACTTGAAATACGACCAGATTTCTACTTTTCTTGAAGGAAATCTTCCTAGCACTCTACTTGGGCCAAATTCATGGAACTTGTTCAAAAAATTGAAGATCAACACAAGCTTTTTGGAAGTAAACCCGTCTCTATGGGAGAATAACCCAGAATACTGCTCAGCAAAAACAAAAATAAAAAAATAAAATCTGTCAATGATACAGCAGAGAGAGCAGTGAAGCTGATGGAAGAGTTCAACAATAAATTGACAAAGAAGGAAGAACAGACACAATTTTTGTTACAAGTTAGTTCTTCTCTTTCTCATTTAATGCAGAGAATAATATACCTACCAACATTATTGAATTATTAAATATCTTCACTTTGTTACAGGTTGTTCAGCAATATCGCAAAACATATCCAAAAGATACAAGAAAAATTTTATGTGCCAAATTTCAAGAGCCAAATTCTAATCTTGATGAATAATCTTAGTAATTTTTACCATCATTATAAGTTAATTTAAGCATGAACAATATTTGTTACCAATTCTCCTAAATACCTAATTCACATAATTTTAAAAATTACCTACTTTACCAATATTGTTATTTATATTTGTCATTTTTAAAAATACTAACTTGATTTTGAATATTACTGCTGTTAAATTATTTCATAGCGTTAATGGTGTTTATGTTGGAACAAGAATGCAAAAGCACTCAATGGCTCGACGGCGCGCGTACTTACCACGTACGCGACGTGGAAATCTGGTTGTGCTACGGGCTCGTGGAATGACTCAACTATGTCCTCAACTTTGAGGGCTCGACGGCACATGTTAATATTATTCAATTGGAATGAAACTTTTGGAATTTCATGTGTATACCAAAATAAACATTTTTGGGGGTAAGCAATTTCAAAAAAAAAAAAAAAAAAATTTATTGTCACCCTAACTCGTATGTATAACTTTGTAATACTGAGTTATATTTCGTATTCATGAGTTAATCTGTTTCCAATCACTTTTGTTGAAAATTTTATGTATCGTATCTATTCAAGCTCAAGTAAGTAGGTATTTTGAAATCGACTATCGATTTTCTTACGAGTACAAATTCTTGATATATTTTTGTAACAGCACTAGCAGTAATTTTTCCAACAAATTCTCAAGGCCAAAGCTTTTTAAATTTTTAATTCTTCAATTTTGGTCAACAAATTATAAATTTCATTGATGCATCGAATGGTGGAATACAAACCATTTCACAAGTATAACCTCAGTACTTCGTTGAAATTGTCTTGCTCTGTCTGATTGTGGTACTGGTGTGAGCAACATGTCGAGAGACAGCGACGAGGCGGGCCTCACTAAAGAGAAATCAAATTTTTTTAAAGCCTTTTTTTCTTCCCTAAAATTGAAATATGTAACCCGGCATGAGAAAAGGGACCGGACTGCCATTTTGCAAATTTTTCAGGAAAGCAAAAAGAAACTTTGTGAATGAATATCTTTGGAACGAATAGATCGTTTTTTCTGAAATTTTAGGGAGTTATTAATGGGCATGAGTGGAATATTTCTTAACAATTCACTCAAAAAGGGCGTCTTGACCAAAAAAATTGAAAATTTTTGTAAAAAAGAGCATTAAAAATCTGAAATTTCCTCATTTTTACATAAAACTTTTTCTTCGTCAAGGGGAGGGGTCTGGGCCTCCTTGATCCCCTCAAAAACGTCACTGATTCAAAAAAAAAAATCAAGATTCAGAGTAGGCCTACGAGTTCGAAGACTGCAAAAAAGGACTCATGAAGAAAAAATTGTACAATAAAAAAATTATACATGAAAATTTCGTTCACTGTAAGTGTACCTAGACCTACTACCCTGAAATTTAAAAAAAAAATGGTTACTTTTTTGATCAATGTTGGTTACTTTTTGCATCCGAATAGGTTACTAAAGTTACTTTTTTTTGGAAAATTTTGAGAAACATGCCTGCCACCGATTAAAAAAATATATATTTCGGTAACAATTTTTTAAAGTGTAACTCATCAAAGTTATCCCTTTTCATGAGAATCAATTTTTCTATTATTGCAATTTTCTATTTGCTAAATTTTCATTGTTGTCTCGGAGACCATACTTACTAGGTAATTATTGGAGAAAACGGAATTTCATAGAGTTTGAAATGAAAACAAAAAACAGAACAAAAAAAATGCTCATTATTTTCAATTCTTTGATGAATGAGGCGAGTCCTAAAGCATCGTATGAAATTCAATAAGGAAAAAAAATGAAAAAATGGAATATATTTTCAATGAAGAATTATTCAAACCTATAACTTTTTATTTAAAAATTTTTAGTCATATAAAGTTCCGAGCAAGTATTTTCGTCTTCATTTTCTAAATTTGGTATTTTTTGATTTTTCTGCAGTTTTCCCAAATTTGAAATCAAATTTAGTTTATTAGTTTGAAATTTAAATTTCCTCTCTAAGTATTTTTGAAATAATGATTTTCAATTATTGAAATCTTGAAATTTCAAAATTGAATTATCTGTTGATTGATCCAAATAACTGGAAAATTTACAGACTGTAAAAAATATCATTCTTTCTTGATCTTCGTAAGTTGAAATTTTTATTGATATGGGATAAAGAGGAAGAGTACTCGTAAGTCGTAAGTGGCCATTGTGTAAAATCTGCCTTCGTTTTTTAACTCTGGGGCCGGCCGAGCCCTTTCGCAATGCTAGCTATAAACAAGAAAACCAAAAGAGAAAATTTATATACGCCATTAAAGGTTTATGGTTGCTATATTATCTAAATACCCCCGCTCTTCGCCCCGTTGCGGTTTTTGGAAATTTTCGAAGCCGTAAATATTCGAAAATGAATATCGCAATTTATATTAACTACTTTATCGAACTATTTTTACTGTGCTCGGTATTACTATAGATATATAGAAAATAACCTAACCGAAAAACGAAAGAACCAGAAGAGAGAGAAAAAAACGGAAAAATGGGAAATAAAAATGTTATATGGATGCGGGAACGATGGCGGCGACGTGAAGAATGCGAGAGAAAAAAAAGAACGTGAGGCAGAGAGTATAGTAAACGCAGCTAGTATAGCAGATTATTTATGATTTCGACTATCTTTAATATCTTTTTAAAATAACCCGGTCGGTGTAATTTTTTTTAAATATATTTTCAACGAGGTTTAATTATATCCATAGATCTGTGCAGATATGGTAGGAGAGGGTCCTGCTAAGAGTATTGGTCGTGTTTTTATTTGGCGAATACGAAAACAACAACAACAATTCAATTCATCCGATTTAAAACATTTTTTTGGCATCAGAATTTTTTTAAAGGTGACTTTAAAAAATGAAGGTATTTTTTTTATTTCAATAAAAATTGAAAGAGTCAAAATAAAATGTTTTTCTTTTTCGAGGAGAATGCGAGATTTTCTCCTAAAAAAATTAAAGAATTTTTTTCTCCAGAAATTTGATAAATATTTTAGCTTAAAAACTGGGATTTAGCCCAGAGGTCCGGACCTTTATGATTTGAGTTTGTGGTCAAGGGTTATGGGTTTTGAGAAACCAACGAAAAGTAGTAATGTGGTTATGGGTTAATGGTTTGGTCCAAAACCAGTCCTCTTGTTATAAATTGGTTACTGCTCCATTCAACTTCAACTAGCCAAAATAAGTGGTTAATAACTCGTTACAGGTTTTGGGTTAATGGTTTTTCGACTATTGAATTTGATAAAATCCAACAACGAGGAACCAAGATCTTGTGATTAAATTAAGGAAACTAGACGCAAGTATGAAAATCTGATCAAAATCAATTTTTTTCATGAAAAATGGAGTAACTGAATCTGTAACATAAAAAAATTAGTGAACCATTAACCACTTTGATTTTTTTTTTTTTTTCTGGTTACTGGTTCAGGTCCAAAACTATATTCAAAATTGAAAATGGTTTATAACTGGTTCAGCTCTTTTCAAATTTAGCCAAAATAAGTGGTTAATAACTGGTTACAGGTTTTGGGTTAATGGTTTGGGTCCGGACCTCTGATTTAGCCAGATTTTTCCTCAGAAAACTGATAATTTTTTTCTTTAAAATTGATGAGAGATTTCATCCTTAACAAAGAAGAAATTTTTTCTTTCAAAAAATTTGAAAAATTCTTTTCGTCATTTTTTTCTTTAAAAATTTAAGAAATACTTACTTTTATTCAGGAAAGTTGATAAATATTCTTCATCTCCAGAAAATTTTGTTGTTTTTTCCCCGAAAATTTGAGATTAATTGGGAGAATTTTCCCCAAAAGTCAGAAATTTCATTCTAAACAGAAAAACCGATTTTTTCTTCAAAATATTCGACAATAATCAAAATTAATTTTCTTAAAAAAATTGACAATTATTCTTCTGTGAAAATTAGAGATTTCAACTTTAACAAAAATATCCTATATCCTATACTTAGATTTTTTTCTCCAAAAAAGTGTAGATCATTTTTTTTTTTTTTTTTTTTTTAATAGGTACATTTTTTCTTCGTTATTTTTTTCCAAAAATTTAAAAAATATTTCACCCTCAAAAAGTGAGATTTGGCCAGCATTTTTTCTCATGAAAACTGATAATTTTTTCTATACAATTAATGGGAGATTTCATCCTAAAAAAAGAAGAAAATTTCTCTTTTCGCTATTTTTTTTAATTTTAGAAATAATTTTGCTTTAAAAAAATTGAGAAATTTTCTTCTCTAGATTTTTTTTTTTCAAAAATTTGAGATTCGTTGAAAGAATTTCCCCCACAAATGAGAGATTTTATTCTGAACAGAAAAATAGATTTTTGCTCCGAAATAGTCGACGCAAATCAAGATTATTTTCTTAAAAAAAATTGACAATTTTTTTTCTGTGATAATAAGAGATTTCATCAATTCATCATAAACAAAAATATTCCTGCGTACTTTATAAAGCTTGTTTCATCCAAAAAAAAGGTGTAAACTTTTTTTGGTGGTAAATTTTTTCTGCATTATTTTTTTCTAAAAATTTGAAAAATATTTTACTCTGAAAAGCTGAGATTTAGCCAGATTTTTTGCTCAAAAAACTGATATTTTTTCTATAAAATTGATGAGATATTTCATCCTAAACAAAGATGAGATTTTTCTTTCTAATTTTTTTTCATAATTTTTATTTCTCCAAATTTTAGAAATACGTTTATTGTTTTCCTCAAAAAAATTGAGAAATTTTCTTCTGCAGATTTTTAAAATTTTTTTGAAAACTGGAGATTACCTAATTGAAAAATTTTTCTCAAAAATAAGAGATTTCACCCTTAACAAAAACGTACTATGATAAACCTAGTTTTTTTTTTCAAAAAAGTGTTAGATTTTTTTCAATAGTAAATTTCATCTTTATTATTTTTTCCCCCAAATATTTAAAAAATATTTTATCCTCAAAAATTGAGATTCAGCCAGATTATTTCTCAAAAAAACTTCTTTAAAATTAATGAGACGTTCATCCTAAACAGAGATGAGAGTTCTTTCAAAAAATTTAAATATTTTTTCACAATTTTTTCTCCAGAATTTGTAAAAATACCTACTTTGAATTTAAAAAAATTTAGAATTTTTTTTCTCGAAAATTTGAGATTGATAATTTTTTTTAAAATTCACAAAAATGAGAGATTTCATTCTAAACAGAAAAAATAAATAGATATTTTGCTTCGAAATATTTGACAATAATCAAGATTAGTTTCTCAAAAAAATTGGTAATTTTTTTTCTCTAAAAGTAAGAGATGAGATTTCATCCTAAACAAAAATATCCTACCATTCCTATACCTATTATAGATTTTTTTTCTCCAAAAAAGTGTAAGATTTTTTTTTCTCAATAGTAATTAATTTTTTTTTTATTAAATAGGTATAATTATTTTTCTCTCCAAAAATTTGAAAAATATTTGACCCTCAAAAACTGATTTCTTTCCAAAAAATTGTATTTCTGTCAAATATGTAAAGTTTTTTTATTTTTCAAAATATTTAAGTACCTATTTAAAAAAAAATGAAATTTGCATAAACAAACCTTTTCTCAAAAAATAAAAGTTGAAAAATTTTTCTTAAAAAATTTAAGAATAATTTTCAAATTACCTACCTACTTTAGAAGAACTGAAGAAAAAAATCAAAGCATTTTTTTCAAATTTAAAATAGTTTTCATTTTTTTCGAACCGGAACTCAAATTTTTATTTTTCACGAGCTTTGAAGGAGTGTAACTGATTTTGAAGGAGTAACTTGGGGGGGGGGGTTGAACTCAGTGTCAAATACGACTTACTCCTCGAACGAGTTGACAGTTTAATATGAGTAGACCTTGTACAGGAAATTACGACCTAAATGACGAATTTTTGACGACAAGAGTAGATCCATCCTCCGAGGGAACGAACCAATTAATCCGATCTTATATATAAGATGCGCTCAGAAGATGTGTGCGAATCAAATGATAAAAGAGAAGGCGACATTTCGATGGTGGAAAATACGTACCAACATTTAACGGTGGAAATATCGCCCAATTTCAAAGTCTCTAGTGTATTAGGCTCGGTTTCGTCTTATACTCGTATATTTTTATCTCCTTTTTTTCTCCTGGACAAGCGATCGTCTTAGTACATGAATGGTATTGTGCTGGACGGACCAAGGGCGGACTTTCGTATTAAATTTAATTGACAGATACGCGCTTATTCGAGAGAAAATAATTTTATCGATGATACGTGCGAATTTTTCGACCATAACTATCTCCAGACGATGAACACGAGACGTGCGGATGACAAAAGGATACCTACCTGCGGTGCAATACGTAAGCAACATGGGCGAGGGACGAAGGAATCTTATTTTCAGTGTAGCGCCGGTGGAATTCCAAAGACTTGTAAGCGTGTGTGCCGTGTGGGGAAGCACGTGCAAAAGAATCCAGAAATTGGTATCGAGAATGGATGTAATAATTTTGGTTCTTGCGGTTTCGGAAATACGAGTACGTGTACGACACGAAATTCCGTCGCTCGATGGTGCCCCCTGTGCCATGTCAGATTATTTAGTTTTACTCGAACCAGCAACGTTTTTATTCGGTCGTAGCTCCCGAATGAGAAAGTGCAAGCCGAAGGGTATCTAAGACTCGTGCTCGGGATATATTTTTATGTACATTTTTTAAATCATTTTTCACTTTATTTAGGTATTTATTCTCATTACTATGAACTCACTTACCTATTGATTTTTTTTTTTGTAGATGCATCTCAAAATTTTCAAGGATTTTTCCAATTCTGTCGGGTTAGTGTAAGTACAAGTTGAGTTAATTTACCTGAAGTACCTTTAATCTAGAACCTATGCATAGATTGATCTACAATCATGGAAAAAGTTATGTGAATTCCGAAAGAGTTTGTATAATTGGTTTTTTCAATGATTAATTCAGAAACAATGTTTTTGAAAGAAGTTCTTAGGAAGCAGTTTTTTGATACTTAAGTACTTGAATTTTTAACAAACAACTTGTGATATCCAACAACAGCAACAACAAAAATGTCGAATAGATTTTAGAGATGTACAAATATTAAGAATTTTTTGAAAAAATTTTTAAAGATGAAAACTGTAAGATATTAAATTTATTTAGCAAAAAATATCTACTTTTTTGAAAATAAATTTAAAAAATTTGTTTTGGTACAGAATTTTATTGAATTTTGTATTTTAAAAAAGTTCTTTATTTCTTTAGCAAAAATTTGCTTATACGTTTATTTTCGGTAGAAATTTTTTTTTTTTTTTAATTTTAAGGCGATTTTTTTTTTATTTTTATGAAAAAAATCTTCAATTTTTTGTACTGAAAAATTTCTTTATTTTTTTCAATGAAAAAATTCTTCATAATTTTTTTTTAAATTATTTTTTTTTTGCAAAAAATTTTTTAATAATTTATTTTGTTAATGGCAAACTCACAATCTACTTTTTCTTTAGTAAAGACCTTTGAATTTTTTTTTCCTAAAAATTTTTCTTATTGAAAGTTTTCCAATTTATTTATAGCATACTTAAATCATTCTTTTATTTTTCTTTGTAAAATTTTTAATTTTAATTCGAACCACGAGCGCGGAGTGGCTGAATTCTATCGGCAAAACTGAAAAGGTTTGAAAAGGTGCACCATAAACAAAAATTTGCTTATCACTGAAATTTTTCAAATGTTATCACGACCAAATCATGACAAAGGTAGTTGAAATTAGCGAAATCATCACAACACAGCCATCTGTTTTTGAGAAAAAATAAACAAAGGTGCACCTTTTCAATACCTACTTGATAGTAATGTACACTAGCGCGCCATACCTACCCTTGGTCCGAATAGGTACACCTAATATTCTTTTTTAGCAAAAAATTCTGCAAGAGTAATGTTTTCTTGAAAAAATTATTTAATTCTTGTTATGTAAAATCTTTATTATTATTTTTTTTTTTTTTGGGGGGGGGGGAGGTTAAATAATCCTTAATTCCATTCAGATGGTTGATGTTCTTTTAGTACCTAAATTTTTTTTTTGATTCTCCATTTTTTCGGTAAGAAATCGAAAAAACAGGTTGCAAAATAATTTCAATTTTTTTTCTGATCGAAAATTTTTCATCTATAGGAGGATAATTTACTGTTTTTTTTTTTTTTTACTTTTTATTTTCCAATTTTGAAAATTTCTTTAATTTTTCAGTGAAAAAATTATCTTATTTTCTTATAGTGGGTGAAGAATTTGTCAAATAATTCACTGAAAATTTTTTCTGTTGAGATTTAAGTATTAATTTTTTAAAATGGTTTTAATTTTTTTTATTTAAGATTTTACAAAGCTGTTTAGTGTTTAGTGGAAAAAATGCTTTATTTTATGTTGTAGAAATTGTTTATGGTTTCTTTCTTGTGAAGAAATTCCTTATTTTTTCAGCGTAACCCTTTTTTTATGTTTATTTTTTCATTTTACTTAAATTTTAGCTTAGTATAATGCTTTTACGGAGACCAAAATAGAAAAAAAAATACCCCAAAATCCGACCCTAAGAAACGACAGGAAAATCCGACAGTTGGATTAGGTTAGGTTACGATGACATAAGAAAACTTGGAAAATTTTTAATAAATTCGATTTTTTATAGACATTATGTCAGACATTTTGAAACGTAAATTTTTTTGAAATTTTATGACTTGTAGCCATTTTTTAGACATTTTGTCGGACATTCTGAAACTTGGAAATTTTTTTAGAAAGATGCCTTTCAGACTTTTTGTCAGACATTTTGAAACTTGGAGACTTTTTGATATTATTTTAGAAATTTTACGACTTTTAGACTTTTTAATTTTTTTTAAAATAAATTTTATAACTTTTGGACATTATTGTCAGACATTCCAAAAATTGAAATTTTTTTATTTTTATTAGATTTTTTTTATTTTTAAATTTCCATTATTTTTATATTTCATCATTTTAGAATTTTGACATTCTGTCAGATTTCTAAATTTCCATGGAAATTAATATTCATAACTTTTAGACATTTTGTCACAGAGTAAAAGCATAATACAGTGGAGCTTGGATAACTCGAAAACTGCGTTAACTCGAAGCATTTTTTTTCCCCCTTGAACTCTCCATAACACTCAATGTAAAATTTACCTGTATATCTCGAAGAATACGTGTCGTAACTCGAAGTGAAAATTTTGCTATGAAAGAAGGGAAAGTCTCTGTAAGACGAACGTTTTTTTTCGTTTACCTCTATAAGTCGAACCTTATGATTTTTTCACATTTTCGGCTGATTTCGATATCTACAGAAAGAAGGGAAAGCCTCTGTAAGACGAACGTTTTTTTTCGTTTACCTCTATAAGTCGAACCTTATGATTTTTTCATATTTTTGGCTCACGCTTGTTTCAACGCTTTATTCCATTCAACAGAAAAACCTCCATAACTCGAAGTTGAAAAAATTTCACCTCTATAACTCGAACATAGGTAACTCGAATACAGTGATAACTTGAAGTAAAATCCATTTCCCTTCAACTTCGAGTTATCCAAGTTCCACTGTACTATGTTTCATACTTTCAAACATAGTGTGAAAATAGAGCAACCGGGGGGGGGGGCAAGTGGAGTGAAGCCCCATGGCGTGGTGCGAAGCGCCGAGTTTCTTTTTCATTTTTAGTAAAAAAAGTTTTCTTCTTCTCTAGATTTTTTTTTTTCATTAAAAAAATCTTTGTTTTTTACATGAAAAATTATTCAATATGATTTCTAACAAAATATTCCTAAATTTTATTGGATTCATAAAAAAAGTTTCGAATCGAAAATTCCTCATTTTTAAAAAAAATTTAGTTCACCACTGTTTTTTTGGCAAGAAAATTTTCAACTTTGAAGTCCTTCATCTTGTCTTGGAAAAAAATTTCTTCAATTTGTTTTGGAGAGAATGTTCTAGGTTTTTCAGCAAAAAATTATTAACTTACTGTTTCCTTGTAAAAAAATCTTCATTTTTTCCTGTAATTTTTTTTTATAAGTAATTTTTTCGTTAATTTTTTTTTATTTCATTCCATGGACGAAAGTCATTTTTTTAATTTAAAAAATTTTCATTTTTTTTTTTAATTGAAAATTTTTTATCTTTTTTGAAACTGAAAAATCCTTTGCAATTTTTTTCGAACAAAGAAATCCTAAGTTTTATTTTGTAGGTAAAAAAAAATCCACAATTTTTCGGTGAAAAATTTCTTTTTTTATTTAACAAATAAATTTCTAATTTTATTTTAGTACCTAATAAATATAATTATTCTTCAATTCTTTTCAGTAGAAATTATGGAAATTTTTATATTTTTTGAATGTTTTCCAAATTCCAAATTTCCAATGAAGAATTTCATCAAATTTTTCTGTGAAAAATTCTTCAATGATTTTTTAGTGGACGAATTCTTCAGTTTATTTATTCAGTAAAGAAATCTTACGAATCATTCTACGTCAATTCGACAAAAACAAATTTTTTGAATTTTGATGGATTTTACTTTCATCAATAATTTCAGCTATTTTCAAAAATTATTTTTTTCGGTTTGAATTTTTTTTTATTAATTTGCTTGAAACTTGATTAAAATTTTCATCTCATTTTCAAAACATTGATTTTTATGGGGTTGAAAAAAACTTAATTTTCAATTAATTTTCCTAAAACTGACTTTGCAACCAATTTTTCAAAAATTTAATTCTTGATAGATTTTATCATCACTAAATTTCAGCTCATTTTCAGAAAATATATTTTTCACCAGTTCGAAAGAAAATAAATTTTAAATCAACTTTCAAAAAGTTTAATTTTAAACTAAATTTTCAGCTCATTCTCAAAACATTTATAAGTATACATATGTTTTATAAAATGTAAAAATCCCGAATTTTTTATTTGCAGTGAATTTTCCAAAACTTCAATTTTTGATTGCATCTGTCATCACTCCTTCATTTTCAAAAAATATATTTTTATATCTTCTTGAAAAAAAAATTGAATTTTCAGTGTATTGTCAAAATTTGAATTTATGATGGATTTTATTTTCCTATTTTTCATCTTTTCCATTTTCTATCCAAGTCCCATTAACTATCTCAAAAACTACGACACGTATAAACGCTCAAGTTTTTTTTTTTTTTTTTTTTTTTTTTTTTTTGATTGTTGAGATCCAGTATTTTTTTTATATCACAAAAATGTTTCGTGGAATCATTTTGTGAATTTCTAAAATATATTTACTAAAAAAAAACAAAAAACAAAAAACTAGAACTACCAGAACTTATACCTACACGAAAATGTTTGAAGCAAGCTGAAGCGCCAAGTTAGTGTAGAACGTATATCCTTCAAAATTATACATTGATAATGATCAAGCATGATGGTTGTCCTTGTCTGTTTAATTTCTTCCAATAAAGAACATACTGTATAAAAGGAGCAGATCGGGCTGGCATGGCATGTTGGGTCGACAATGCCAACACGATGACAACGAATCGACATAGAAACATTTCATTAGGAAGACGATGAAATCTCATCGCGATGCTTTTCACAAAACGACGCATCGTTTGTTTCGAAATGGAATAATTTAAGGAATATAACAAAACGTTTAATAAGCACCCGAAATAACTACTTATGGCGAAATGTGCGAGAGCGGGTGAGAGGGGAGATAAATCCGAAAAACGTTGCGTTGTGCGTATATATACGACTAGGACGAGTATCTGTATATTAAGTTTTATACTTCGCAGAACTAGAAGAAAAGGAAATTAAAGCAGTTAGGGAGTCTTATGTTTAGCAAAAGACTTTCTCTGCATGGACGAAGAAGAAGAGAGGTCGGGTATGCGGATGAAAGTAAAACTCAACCAGCGTCAGGGAATGACACTAGGCGTAGAGATTTCGTTTGGGGATTATTTTATTTTTGTTTTGTTATTTTTATTTTATTTTTTGTTTTTCGCCGAAAAGAAAGAAAAGTCGTCGCAGTCGACGATGAATGATACCCGAAGGAGAGAAGCGACGAAAAGCAGTCGCTTCGCGGAGTTGGTTTTTAAAAAGCACGCGAGCGCGTGACGCGCGTACGCGTAGTACGGGAAACGGGAAAACGTTGGCGTTAGCGTTAAGAGGATATAACCTTTTACTTGTAAAGAGCAAAGTAAATATAAATGTAAAGCCGGAGAAAATAATAAATTTCGAATAAACTTTTAAATGTTGCCAAATTTATCCGTTTTAATGAAATTCACTGCTGCAGTTTAGTACGCGCGAGTATAGTTTCAAAACCGAATAAAGAAGAGAAGAAACAGAATTTCTGGACGAAAGGAAGCCGAGAGTCATCTCCCTCGTGTATGAGTTTGTGCGTTTAGCTCAAACATACATGTTTACGATTTAAGTATGTAGATGTACATACGTAGACGTACTATAATCGTACATATAAGTACGTACGACGAGATGTGGTGGGCGGCAGATCCGTCTCTCTATTGTTCTATACACTCAATGATCTCTGAATATACACATACCAAGCCGGTGTTTTTGTCAGCGAGATTTAAGCCGTTTTTCGAGGCCCATATTAAGCAGTGGAAAGTGGAAACGTATACACACCATGCTTTACTAAAATTAATATAAAAAATTGAAACAAAAAATTTAGATTAAAATCTCTTTATACAATATGAAAAAAAAATTATTTAATTTTCGTAAAAACCATTCTAACTTTATTTTTTTGATATTAAAAATCCTCAAATTCTCGTCACATTCTTTCAATTCTTTTGATATTATTTTTATCGCTACGTTTTCGAAAGATGATATTTAATACTCACAAGGGAACCTCGCCAACTCGTCACTTTCGATTGAGCTGAAGTTCGGCTCACTGAAAGAGTATGCCACCCAGACCTCACAACCAAATTTTTAGCTGCACTGAAAGAAATTTTTTTTTTTTAGGTATAACAGTTTTCCAACATTGTAGGATCATTACTCTATGTAGCAGTAAAATTTATTTTTACCCAACCTAGAGTAATGATTTATAAAAATTGAATATTAATTCATCAAGTTTTGGGCAATAATTTACACAACGCTTGGTTTTAGTTCGAGTCAATAACCAATATACAAAAATTTACAAGTGTTCAAATACGTTGTGGAATCATTCCTCAACCCTTAAATGAATTATTATTAAACTTTGAAATGGAATCATTATAACACGCTGTTTGGTAATCATTCCTAAACCTTTATCTAAACGTTATCAATGTTCACACAAAACAATGATTTTTCCATAATTTTCTTTCTTCAGTAAATATGAAAAAATTTAATTCCTTTTACAAATGTTTCAAAAATTTGATTCAAATTTGAAAGTGAAATTCATATTTGAAATATCAAAACAGATTCTTTTAAATTTTAGTGAAAAAAAAAAATGTTTTTATTAGTAATTTGCATTTAAAAAAATTGAATTTGAATCATAATTATGTTGAAAAAAAATTTCTGTGGGAATGGGAGATACATATTATTACAAAAAGAAAATTTTCAATCTATTGAAGAAAAAAATTTTTGGGAAGAAATGAGAAGTAATGATTTTTTTTTTTCATGCTTTTTTTTGACATACGTATTTAACGTTTAAACTGAGTATTTTAATAAAAATGCATTCATTTCACAACCTTATATTATTTTAAACATGCTAAATATGGTAGAGCCCCGGTGGTCTAGTGGTTAAGTTAGGGTAGTTAGGAACGTAGGGTCATAGGTTCGAATCCCAGTTAGGTATAGGAATTTTCGTAGGTCAATTTGAAAAAGAGTGATATAATCAAATTCCTCATGAAAATGTGAGGCCAGTGATGGTAGAATTTCAAAAGTCACCCAGTTTCTCAATTTTTAAAAAATATTTTTAAAAATTCTGTTTTGCATGTCACTGAAAGAAAAAATGCAGTAACTGTTCTATTATACAATTTAGCAGGAATCGTTCCTCAATATATTGAGTAACGTCGGGATATTGGGAAAATTGAGGAACGACTTCTAAAAAAAATGGAATTATTCCATACGTTGAGTAATTAATACCCCTAAATTTTTGTAATCGTTCTTCAAATATTTAGGAGTGATTTCTCAACGTTAGTGAACTGTTCTTAAATGTTGTATATTATATTCATTACACAACTTGAAAGTGGAACAATTGAATTTTTTTGAGAAGCCATTACTCAAGTCCCCAATGTCTTCACGTCACTCAACATTGAGGAATGATTCCTACTAAATTTTAAAACAGTTACTGCATTTTTTCTTTCAGTGTGCCGAAGTTGATTTTTTGATTTTTGGGGAATTTTTAAAAATGGCTAAAATGACGTTCAAAAAAACATTTTTTGGAAAAAAAATTGTAAATTTCAAGGCAGAATCCTGAAAATTGGTTTGTACACTAAAGTCGACCTCCCGAGTCGATTGGCGCCATTTTCGAAGCGATCTGGAGCCTCCAGAAAAAGTTGACTATTCTCCAGCGCACTAGAATGGCTCCAGACGGTGTTGTAATTAACTTCGGCAGCTTAAAATGTAATCCTAGCGTTAGTATGATGCCATCAATCGATCGACGTTGTTGAATCCAAAATCCGAGGTGACGAGTTCGCATGTGTTTTTTTTAACAACTTGAAAATTCTGCATTTAAAATTTTTTTTTCTTCAAAAAAATCAATTTCTTCAGCATATTAACCGAAACTTTGCCTACCCACTAAAGTCGACCCCCCGAGTCGATTGGCACCATTTTTGAAGCGATCTGGAGCCTCCAGAAAATGTTGACTTTTGCCGTATGGAGAGATTCCAGTGTGATGGAGAAAAATCAACTTTTCCTGGAGGCTCCAGATCGCTTCGAAAAGGGTGCCAATCGACTCGGAAGATCGACTTTAGTGCACTACTCTCTCAATCTGAATCAGTTAAAATCCACTGAAGTACAGTGGATTTTCACTGAATCAAATCAAGAAAAGGGGACCGCAGATAAATCAGTGAATTTAACTGATTTGTATCAGTTAAAAGCCACTATTACCGCTTTCAGTGAATTTTCGCTGATGAAATAGAGAAAAGTATCACTGTTAAAATTATTCAACTTTATTTGATGAATCAGTGAATTTTGATATTGTAGTTCCAGGTAGTGATAATGAAAAATTTGATTTTTAATTTCATTCAATCGAAGGATTTAATTGCACTTTTTACTGTGGGAGTAGGTACTCGATAAAAAATACAATCAAATCCATCAATTGAACAAAATCCCAAAGTAACAACTTGTTATTTCCCCTCTAACCCACCGCAGCAAGATAATTACGTATTTATTTCTGCACAATTATCCAATACATAATATGTGAGATAACTTTCGAATTAGGATTTTAAAGCACAGTGGATACACAAAACCCGACACTGTAGATACCAAAGCAGAAGTCTTATCACATTTCATGAAACAAAATTATTACATTACCAAACAGCCATCTGAATGTATGTTCGAGCTTTTTCCTACCGATAATCAATAAGTTTTTACTTGTAAACACAACATTTCACATGATAACATATCTGCTGTCCAAGTTTCCCATATCGGATTCAAGTGCCGGATCCATTATTGTATATCCACTATACAGTTAAGTCTTATGCAAATGAAAAACTAAAGAGAATGAAATTATAAACAGATCGAGAAACAACTGCGAAAATGACGTATATTTTTCACTTTCACACTTCATCACACTTCACATTATCAAAAAGCTGAACACAACTAGTCACACTCGAACGTTACTTGTAAATATAATCTGTGCATACGCGTGGCAAAATTCACTGATTAAACAGTTTTTCCGTATTGAGATCACTGATCTTTCAGTTTTTTATGTAACGACTTTTTTTATTCGCTGATACAATCAGTCATTTATAACTTCACTAATGTATCAGCGTAATATTCGTTGATACATTAGCAATAATTCACTGAATTGAATCAGCATTTCATTTTCTATTAAAATTAACTGGATTTCAGTGAAAATTGACTGATTCATCAGTTAAATGAAGTTGACTGCCCGAAATAGTGAAAAATTCACTAATTCAGATTGAGAGAGTAACCAATTTTCAGGATTCTATCTTGAAATTTTCAATTTTTTTCAAAAAATTGTAATTTTGGAGGCGGTTTTAGCCATTTTCAAAAATTCGCCAAAAATGAAAAATCAACTTCATCAGCTAAAAATTTGGTTGTGAGGTCTGGGTGGTGGGTGGCATGCTCTTTTGTTTTAGTGAGTCAAATTTCAGCTCAATCGGAGATGGCGAGTTGGCGAGGTTTCCTTGTTAGAAAAAAATTGTCACTAGAGATTTTATTTATTTTTAATTAAATTATTTTATTTTTCTTAAGACCATAAGGTTTTTTAATCCATAAAGTTGAAAAAGTTTTTACTTTTGAAAAGTTGAGAGAAATTTGTCTGCAAAAAATTAAGAGTTTTTTTTCTGTATTTTGAAACAAAAACAAAATTTTTCCTCGCAAAAATGTGGGCTTTCACTCCAAAAATTTGAAAAGTTTTTACTTCCAAAATAATTGAGAGGTTTCTTCAATTCCAAACAAATTGATTTTAAAAAAAATATATAAAAAATTGAGATTTTTTCTTCAAAATGGATAAAAAAATTCTATAGAAACAGAGAAGTTTTTCTGCTACGTCAAAATATTTCTACCTAGAGGCTCTGTGTAATTCATCATGATTCTTACTAGTCTGAGTGAGTCTTTTGATTTAGTAACACATTTGAGCGATCTGTAACCTTGCTCATTGAACTTATAATTAATTTTTATAAATTATATTTTAGAATCTCGTTAATGAAAGCAACGTCATCAAAGGACTCTATCTGAGGCGTATAGAATCAAAACTCTACTTATCCACTTTTCATCAAAAATGAGTTAAGTATGGTTTCAGATAGTTTAAGGCACGCCGCATCCGATGACACATATCAGTTTTGCCGTTTGGAGCACGCTAATACCTTAAAATTGCGTGCGAAAACGGGTTTAGAATCATAAGTTTACTTCTCCAGTGGAGAAGTGAAGTTTTCATACAAACTTCGCTCCTAATCAGTGAACTACAGGGTCTAAAATCAAAATGTCTATTTCTCCAGTGGAGAGATGAAGTTTGCATACAAATTTGGCGGGAAAAAAGTTAACTTGTCTTTTTTTATTTTTAAACGAAAATTTATATTGTTAAAATAAACAAAAGTTGACTTCTCCAAACTTCAGTGCCTCCAGGAAGTCGTACAAACCATGTAGGGTAAACGTACCAGTTCGTGACAGTACCCCCGGTTTGTGACAGTTTACACTAAAAAATGTAATTACTAAGGAAGTTATGGTAAATTACAACGTAGTAATATTTTTCTGTGAAACTCTCATCCATATGGAAATCAATGAAACCAAAACCTTTCGATCCCAAGGCATTAATATGTTACGAATCCCTTCTCAAAGATTTGTATCTGTGAATTTTCTGTACATGTGCGGTTTTTTCCAAGAGTGTGAAAATGAAATGTGATGGATTGATCGATTATATTCAGCTTTAAACTAAAGCGATGCAGTTAGGTTATGTTTTTTTACATTTGTGGGTCCTATAAGTGAGTTGTTTTTTAATCAAGTTGACCAAAAATTATTAAATGCCTAATTTTTATCACAATTGACAGAACTGGTACACCAACTTTTCAAAAATAGACTGGTGTACCAATTTGTGACATGGGTGTCACTAACTGTTGCATGCTGAGTTCCAGTTTGTGACATGTCAAAAATCAGCCCATTGAAGCATTTTTTGTTCATATCAAGGTGTATTAGGTATGTTTTATTGAATTTATTGTGCTTAGGAACCTTTTTGTCAATAAATTGCAACAAAAATTATCAAAAACACAAATTAAAAAAAATGTAGTATTGAAGCCAAAGTGAAGAAATTATACAAGAATTGATTTTTGGTGCAAAATTAGAAAAAATGTATTTCGAACTAAAAATTAATAAACAAGAATATTCATTATGAAGAAGAGCAAACAAAGTCTTAATATCTAATTAGATTTACTTTTCACTTTAATTAGCAATTTATTACTGGATTTTTGTACTGTCACAAACTGGTACATCATACGACACAAACTGGGACATAAGGTGTCACAAACTAGAACTTTGGAGATTTTTGAAAAAAATTAACGCCAAAATTATTAGACGCTAGGTATTTTTGATATTTTTTGTGTTTTGGATGCTTTATAAAATTCCTCATCCATTGAATATAAACATCACCACTTTTCAATGCTTTAAAACCGCTTAAGATTGATTTGAAGTTGAAATTTTCTTAGCACTGTCACGAACTGGTATGTTTACCCTATGAGCAAAACCAAACCATGGATCAGTTTCAGATACCTAATGTGAGAACATACAAGGTATTACCGCGCAATTTTAGGAAATATTACGCCTGTAGCAATTTTTTGCGACTTTCCGAAAATTTTCTATGTGTACTTTGCAAAAACACTCTTAATACTATAGTCATCAAATTTTGATAGGAAGTTCAACAGTTACAATCTCTTTCACAACATCCACAATCTCTCTTACAACATCCACATCATCAAAATTAAAAACACAGGGCACCGCCAAAAATGTATCAAAACGACGTACGTCGTGCCCAAATAAAGAGGGGTTATCATTTTAAAGTCAAGAATTCAGGTTAATATTTCCCCCTCCGCTGCAGGTCCACTGCCTATACCGCAAAGTCAGCGTAAGACACGTTATAGGATATAGCATTTCTTTTAATCTCGGCACATCGGTATCCCGGCACAGTGTAGTCCTCAAAATGATGGGAGAAATAACGCCACCCCTGCATCTCTTCATATCCCTCTTTACCAATGTTTATTTCTGTTGTTCGTGTCATTTTCTTAGCCCATTATACTTTAATAGCAGCGTTAAATCGTGTCGCAGGTAGAAATGTGTATCCATTATCTCTTTTATGCGAAATATAGATAGAGGTACTGCAGTACACATATGTAATATGTAGAGATAGG
Organism: Balanococcus diminutus; assembly: GCA_959613365.1. Lineage (NCBI taxonomy): Eukaryota > Metazoa > Arthropoda > Insecta > Hemiptera > Pseudococcidae > Balanococcus > Balanococcus diminutus. Next base: position 14,310,678 of record OY390718.1, on the reverse strand, counting down.
TAGATTCTACCAACATATAGGGTTAGTGTATCGGAGGGGAGATGGTGCATGTAGGCATCACGAAGAATAGGATACAGGCATATGAACGTCGACGTTGTCATCTTTACCATCAACAGAGAACGAGTTACTGTGGTGAAAATACACCTAAGCATAGTACACTTCGAACTAAAATGGTAGGAAAGGTGTGGTTGAGGTATCTCCTTTTCTGGCGTATCACACGCGCCTATAAAAGTAAACACATTATGTAGAACAAACTCGAGTTAATTTACGTAAACCCGAGTGTAATATTCAGCTTGTTTCATATTGTAACGTAAAGATGAAAAAACATTATTTTGTCATGTCTTTCAAAGAAGCGAGAATTTAAGTTTCGATTAATTATAGCACGACTTTCGAAAATCTGTTTTTGCAGGTTCTTCATTTTTCTTCGGAGACAAATTCGATTTTTGCGAGAAATCTCCACATCCTGTCTCGGAACTAATCACGAATCTGGGTTTTTGAAGTTTGAATCAGGTTAGTAAAAGTTTTTGTACCATAGTTGCTTAATTGTATAAGGGTTAGGAAATGAGAAACTACGATTGTGTGTCAATTTGAGCGAAAGTTGGTCATTTTACACTATATGAATTCGAGGATGGTGCGAATTCTCAATTATTATCAGGAATGCCGCAATTGGTCACAATAACAAAGTTAATAAAAAGTATGGAAGTCGTGATTTTATATGCTTTTACAAAAATTGACCTTTTTCTGTGACTCGAGTCCTACGATTGTATCTTTTCTGTACTTTCAATAGGAAAACTAATGCTGGATCCGAGTTCGGGAGGGTCAAATTATAAGAAATGATACCAAACACATCCCTATCCCTTTCTCTGGCGAAAGAAAGATGTTTTCCAACCAAAAACACCTTTCTCTCCTCTTGAAGCTTATTTTTCATGCCCACCTTTCCCAAAATCTTCTGTTGGTTCATACTAAAAGAAAAACCAAATGTCAACTATTGTTTGAAAAGTATATCATACCTACCTTGCTTCTTTGTGCCAACCTCTTGGACTACCCACAATTTCCTATTTTGAAGATTTTTTTAATTTTTTTTTTTTGGGATTTTGAGTTGAGACGTCACACTGTGAACATATCCTCTCTCACTAATCCAAGTACAATTAATACTCATTGCTAAGGAAGAAGGTCATCTTGAAGAGGTCGCAGGTTCCCAAAATGGCGTCATTAGGGTATTTTTGAAAAAAAAGGAAAAAATGAACGAATTAGGTTCAAATGCTGGTTGATTGTAAGTATATTTTGGTGTCATCAATGATATAATTCAAGAAAAAAAAAATCAACCAGAAATGACGCACCTAAGAGCGAAAAATGGACAAAAAATTCGGGTTTTTACGTTTTTGAAGATGACGAACCACGGATATCAAGTTCTACAAAAATATGGCGTCGTACATCTTGACTTAGGCCCATATTTTAAAAATTTCCTTATTCGAATATAAGTAATAAGGTATCCTTAAGACGTTCCTTAAGATTTTTTAGTATTTTAAAACGTTCCTTTTTCGAAATGAGGTAAATGGAATAAGGAAATGAATAAGGTACCTCGCGAGGTACCTTAAGGACACCTTATTGTATTTCGATAATTCTTATCAGAATTGAATGAACTTTTGAATGATTTTTTTTAACGTTTTGTGAAGTTTTTTATTTTTTTGTAATATGGATGATATAATGAAAATGTCAATGCTTAATGAAATTGCAAAATTCCCAACCAGGGTTCTGCGAGATCGCAGCAACCCATTGAAACATTACAATGATAATGATTTCCTCACTCAGTTTCGGTAAATGACGCTTATGAACGTGAATACAATATTGTACATACTTATTGAGTAATTTCAAATTATTTACGCGGTTGAGATGTTCATTTGAAGGAAAAACAGCAGTTTTTTTTTATATTTTAAAAATTGGAGAAATAGGTATAAAATATTTCTACTCAAAAAAAATAGGAATCCGAGCTTCTTTCGAGGTATTTCTGCGGAGAAACTATGTTCACTTATAGACCTTTACAGCAAAAATTCACGCAAAAGGGAAAAATTCTTTGATAACACATAAAATCATGCAAAAAAGAAATTTGAATTTCACCATCAGTTATCACAAAACGCGCGCAAAACCAGCAATATGCCAATGCTAGAAAAATACAGCATTTCTATTGGTTGTAAATTGTAATATCCGAAACTCGGATGAAACTGTTTGGCAACAATGCACCTTCACAAACCTTATGAATAAGATAAGGATAGTTTTAAAATACCATTTTAAGGAACCTTATTATAAGATCGTTTTTAAAATACCGATTTTCCTTATTCCTTACCTTAAGGAATAAGAATAAGGAAATCTTAAGGAAATTTTTAAAATACGGGCCTAAGTAATTAAGTAAACAATATATATTATTTTCAGAATCGCATCTCTGAAAGGGGTTACCAAAATGATCGCTAGAAAGCTTAAAATGCCCATTTGACCTCGAAAAAGTGCTCAAATTAAAAAAAAAAAAAATCCATAAATAATCCTTTGGTACCAACTACCATTCCTGCAAGTTTGAAAAAACTCAGTTGAAATTTGAAAACTGTCAAAAATCCACATTTGGCCCCCGGAAGAGGTTGAAGTTGAGATATCGAGCTAAAAATTTTGTCACGAGGGTTTCAGACCATAAGGACCAACTTCCACCTGTGATAAAAATTTGGTGCTCAGGGCCAAATCACCTCTATAAACCCTGCTATGCTTTTTGAGTTTTTTTTTTTTTTTTTTTTTTTTTTTTCTTTTTTTAATGAAGGGGATGACTTTTACATTTTAGGTTTTTTTTGAACAAGTGTTTTTCTGAAAATTATGTGAAAATTCATGAAAAAGGTTAGTGAAAAAGTAGTGATTTTTGAAGAAAAAAAAAAGTGGTTGGCAGTTGGATATCATGTTATACTTTTTGTGATCCTGTCCCCCACTGTTTTGTACTTATCCTTTAACGAACAAGGTATACCTACTGACACTTTCTTCTCCCCTCACAGTACTACAACTTACATCATAATTTCTTCGCAAATCCTCACTTGCCACATACCAAAGTACTCAAATTAACCAAATTCAAACACACACTTATAAAATGAATAGAAATTTTGTACAGGAAGTAAATGCCACACTGTTATCGAATATTCTGTTCTCCTTCTGTTCTTCAACATAATTCCACTTTTCCATACCCATAAAGAAGAAGGGGCACTACAAAAAAAGAAGAGAAAAAGGTACAATAGAAGCAGCGACACAATTGTTAGTAGTACTAAAGCTATTGAGCCGTGAACGAAAGTTACGATTTTAACGTATCTGCTGGCAGCCTTTAACGACCAATAAAAGGCGAAAAATGTTTCCTCGCATAAGACGTAGACGAGATGGTGGTAAAAACGAGTAAAATTCGCTAACGGTTTTTTTCTCTCCAAAATGTTCTCTCTTTTTTTCTCGCTTACTCTTGCGAGTCATTCTGCTATGTATTTTGTGCTTATTTTTTTCCCTCTTCATTCTGGCTTCTTCTTCATCGTCTATGTATACTACATCATCGTAGGACTATACGCGAAGAGAAAAATATACCTCACCTCTCCGCCATTCTCGATCAAATGTTCTTCCGTTATATCTACACGGTCTAATAGGCTCTGGCAGTTCGCGCTCTTTTTCTCTTCTTTTTTTTCTTATTCAACAGTTGAAGAAAGTATTTTTATTTTAATATCACGCCATATACTACTCCAGTATTTTTTTCTATCAATTGTACAGGGTGATTCGAGAAGAATCAGCTTATATGTGATTGTGTGGATGGTCGGTGCGCTTGTTTGCAGGAGTAAAGTAGGCAACTTATTTGCCATGTAGATGAGATAAGTTGCAGATCAACCATGCAATGTGGCTATTTTTTGTTATATTTCGACGATCTTTCAACGTAATTTTAAATAGTACAGTTTTCAAAAAAAATCTGGAAAATTGATAAAAAAAATTTCAGAAAATTATGGTTTGAGCAGAATTTTTAAAAATATGAAGGGGTAAGAAAAAATAAATTATGGGGGGGGGGGGAATGTTGATCAAGCCCATGGTTCTACTAAAAAAAAAAAAAATTAATATTTTTCACTCTTGGCATTTTTTGATAAGTTGAAAATTAAGGGACTAAAAATCTTTGGAAATATATTAAATCTTCAAAATTATTTTCAAAATGAAAATTAATGGCAGAGTCTGAATGCAAATTAATTTTTTTTTTCGAAATGAATTGAAAATCACTTCATTAAAAAAAATTCGAAAGGATTTTTAAAATTGTATATTCAATACTACTCGTAGCTTTTCAATTATTTAGATCAAAATTTTAAAATAATTTTGGAAGTTTTTTTTTCAAATTACAGGTAGGTATTGTTTGAACAGAAATTGTTGAGAAATTTTTTCCTCTGAATTTCAGTGATTTTTTTTTTTTATGGAATTCCAACAATTTGTGCATTATTTTATTTATTTTTTTCTTAGGATTCAGCTGGACATACCTACTTTTTTTTCAATCTTGCGAAGTTATGAAAAAATTCTTTATTTTTTTCCAGAGAATGATGGTTTGAACAAGACTTTGACAAATACTTGTGAGTTTGAACTAAATTATTTTTTTTGAAAAAAAAATTCAAAAAATAAGCCAAAATCGTCTTTAAAAATGTAAAAAAAAAAATAATAAAAAAACTGAAAAAAAATCAAAGTTGTAACTTCAGAGTAAACCTTACGTGCTTTTGTGAAAAAATTAGATAATTTCTGAATCACCCTGTACATGGCATAAAGGCATAAAGTGAGCAAGCACGTGGCTAAATTAAGCAAATCGAAAAGCCTCCCCTGCGTAGATATTTTCTAATGGATCTTCTTTTTCGCGTCTTTTATTCATTTTTGGTTGTTTAACGCGTTCGCAAATCGTCATTATTTTAGTCCGAGATAAGAGCGAATCTCCTTTTTTCCCTTTCGCTCTTTGAATTGTTTGGCGACAAGTGTACATCTTTCGCTCTCTCTTCGACTCTTTTTATTCCACGCTCGGCTTCTAGAACGAAAGGCAAGATTCCCGGTAGCATTAGGTTGCGTTTTTCTCCCTCGAAATAAGCGGTTGAACGCATTGCCTAGACTTTTTTAACGTATTTTTTTGGAAGTCCAACTTGTAAATACGTGTGTACGTAAGTACAACCCACATGAGCGGTCTCACAGCGTATTTTTTTCTCGCTTCGCTTTCTCTCTGCATTTATACGTTTGTACTTCCATATTTTAGCGTTGAATCGGAATGACAAGACAATCCCGGGACGTTGAAACTTCTCGTTCTCGAGCCGCAGTCTATTATAATTCCCTAATCTTGTTAAGTTTTCGTTTCCTTTAGAATTAGTATTTCTCGTCGTGCGTATATTTTTTTCGTAGCGTTTCTCGCTGTTTCTGTTTCCGAATGTTGGTTTAGCTTCGGTGGTGGTTTTTTCTCCTCTTTTTTTTTGGTTCATCTCGTACTTGAAACAATGGTCGTATGTGCCTGTGCCATGCAGCTTGTACATCCTCAGTAAAATTCTTCTTTCTTGCAGAGTGAGAATGCAATATTTTCCCCTCCCCTAGTTTTTAATAATAATAAATATCCAGGTTGTATTGTTCGAAATTGGAGTGGAGGGAGGGGTCCAATCGAAATTTTACAAGAACCAAAATAATTTTCAGAACTTGTTTGAATTTTTTTTTGAATGGATTCCTCCCCAATTTTAAAAAGTATTTCTACATCATGTTATATGAAGTATTTGTGTAGTGTAGTGTTGGACTTGGTAAAATTTCATGAATTGTTCAATGTTCAGCGATAGCGAGAGCCAAGCGGGGCCCAAAAAAGTCTTGTTTGGAATTTGTCTGGGATGGACGCCATTATTTTTTGGTGCCACGTTTGAAAATTTTTCAATCCATTTTTGAAGATTTTCAATGGTTTTAGAACAAAAAATATCGCATTTTTTTTTAGAAGAAATTTCAATCTTTTGAAGAAAACGTGGTTTATTTGTAGAGAAAATGATCTTTAAATTTTTTGTCTCAATTTTTTCGAAAAAATCGTTTTTTTATTGTTCATTTTTTTCAAGAAAGAAATCCCTTAATTTTTTTTAGAGAAATACAAATTTTATTTCTTGGGGAAAAAAACAAAAATCTCAAAATTTCGTCTCAATTTAAAAAAAAAATTCCCATTTTCTTGATGGAGTAAAATGTTTTCTCTTATGTTGCAATAAAAATATTCCTCAAATTCTTGAAAAGAAAAAATTCTCAAAATTTTTCAACTTTAAATTTGAAACTTTCTCGTTTTGAACTCTTTTTTTTCAAATGGAATCTTTCAAAATTTTTGAAAAGAAAATCTTTATCTTTTATTTTTGTGCAGACCATATTTTTTTAAATGAAAAGAACGATCTTTTACAATTGAAGTGAAGAACCTCATATTTGAAAAATAAAACCCGAGCAGCACAATCGACAAATTATCGAAATAAAAAATCGACAGAATATCGAATTCCATAAAGTGTCGAGTTAGTTCCGCCTAAATCGTGAAATTATCTTTCGATATATAGATAGATTATCGACGAATTATAGTTAGTAAAAATTTCGAGATTATAGTAAGATATTTTATCGATAATATATCTATAATATCGAAAGATAATTTCACGATTTAGGCGGAACTTTTGCGACACTTTATCCAATTCGATATTCTGTCGATTTTTTATTTCGATATTTAGTCGATTGTGCTGCTCGGGATCAAAATTATTTGGATTATCCAAAATTGGAGGGAAGGGAGGGGTCCAATCGCAATTTTTGTCATGGCCAAAATTTTTCCTAAAACTTTGAGCTACAAGTTTGTTGCAAATTTTTTTCAATTGGACCCATTTCCCCTTCCCCCTTCAATTTTTAATTAGTATTTTGGAAGTGTTATGCAAAATAAGTGGAGAGAGAGGGGCTCAATTGAAAAAGTTTTCAAAAAAAAGTTGTAGCTTGAAATTTCGCTAATACTTTTGGTTATCACAAAAATTGCGATTGGACCCCTCCCTCCCCTCCAATTTTGGATAATCCAACTCATTCAAATACATTATTGAAAACAGGGGGAGGGTAAGGGGCCCGATTGAAAAAATTTTCAAACAAAAGTTGTAGCTTGAAGTACTAGGAATAATTTTGGTGATAACAAAAATTTCAATCGGATCCCTCCCTCCCCACCAATTTTGGATAATCCAACTCCTTCAAATACATTTTTAATAACAGGGGGGAGGTAAGGGGCCCGATTGAAAAAATTTTCAAACAAAAGTTGTAGCTTGAAGTTGTACAAATACTTTTAGTTATTACAAAAATTTCGATTAGACCCCTTCCTTCCTTCCAATTTTTGTGAAGTAATGAAACTTTGAAAAATCTTACCTTTGGAACATAGAATAAGTGTAGCTTTTCCCCATTTTTATCTCGCTTGCTGCTGTTTTTATACCCAGTCTTACAATTAGGAACACAACAATAGGCCATTTTATCAATAACTAAATATTTAAATCATTATAAATGTTTCAATTCACATTAAAAAATTTCACATGCAACAGTTGATCATGGTTAATCACTTCACATTTCATATGATGATTTGATAAGAGTGTATCACCCGTCGTATCAAGCGCGCTCTATAGTGAGCGATTTTTGCCCGCCGTAAGAGTGGCAGAAAAGAATTGCATTATTCATATGGGGAGTGTGGTAACTATCTTGTTCTATATAACTTTGGTTTACCCTAATCTGTCGATAATATAGTTTCAAATGTCGTCAAAAAATCGGTAAAATATCGAAGTCGAGAAATTTCATATAATCTGTCGATAATATAGTTTTAAATATCTTTACAAAATCGTTAAAAAATCGAATTCGATAAATTTAATATTCTTTGTCGATAATGTAGTTTCAAATATCTGCACAAAATCGGTGGAAAATCGGAATCGATAAATTTAATATTCTTTGTCGATAGTATCGTTGACAAATATCGTCATAAAATCTTAATAATATCGAATTCGATAGTTTTTAGATTTTTTGCCTATGAAATTGTACCGATAAATCTTTATAATATCGTGAGAACATCTATAGATTTTCAAACGATTTTTTATCGATACGTTACATCTTCCGATATTATCGATCGAGTGTGCCGCTCGATAATCTCTTATTTTTATTTTAGGGTCAAAAGTACTTTCTTTTATTGCAGATTTCTTTTGTTTCGATTTTAGAAATAAACTTTTTACTTTTAGAGATTTTTTTTGGAATAAAATTATTTCAATTTTTTTGAAGTAAAAAGACGTTTTTTTGAAAAAATTTAAAAAATATTTTTTTTTGTCAAAATTTTTAAAAACTTTCAATTTTTGAAGAAAAAAAAACACAAAAAAACTAGGTATCAATTTTTTCTTAGCAAAAAATGGTTTACACTGCTAAGTTATTTATCTATTAAAAAAAAAAAAAAAAAAAAACCGCTTGATTTCTTTTCTTTACTTTTTTTTTTTTTTTTTGAGAAATAAATCTTTTACTTTTAGAGATAAGAATCTATTTTTATGATTCATTTTTTTTAGGGAGAAAAATTCAATTTCTTTGAGTAAAAAATCAATTTTTTTGAGTAAAAAGTTTTAAAGATGAAATCAACGATTTTTATTAGTTCATGATTTCGGGGTTTGAGTAGTTCGTGGAATTAATTATTTTTTATTGTACCTATTTGGTCTGTGTTTTTTTTTCATTATTTTTTTAGGGAGAAAAATTCAATTTTTTTGAGTAAAAAATTTTAAAGATGAAATCAACATTTTTATTAGTTCATGATTTCGGTTCTTGAGTCTTTCGTGGGATTGATTATTTATTGACCTTGACACAAATAAAAGTTCGTGATTTTTTTTATCCTCTTCGGCTTAAAAACCTGCTTAGCCCCAAAAACGTGAAAATATGAGAATTAGTCGTTTTTGGACTTGACAGATTTTGTTCCCAGTACCACAAAATGTACCATCTCGTTTAAGCAAGCAGATTTTTTCATAAAACTTCCTTTCCAACTTACTCATACTTGTTTTTTCTTCAACCATATTGAAGTAATCTTACACAAACCGGGATGCAATTTGTTTAATGAAATATTACGGTTGATTAATGAACAGAACAAATTACACTATGATGCCATCTCATTCATACAACTTCAGCTTTTATTTCGAGATACTTTTTCAATAACTTACAATTCGTTTCATCCTCCTCGAGCGTTCAAATACACACCAACGATAATTTTACCCTCTCCTGGCCTCTTCTCATCATCTTCATCGTCGTAAACTATACGACAACGACACATACGTCTTTCTCGCCAACGATAAACACATATTTAAAAGAAACTAGCGCAGTATCGATGTAGTAATTTCGCCAATAGTGCGGACAATGCGATAAATCTATTTCAACGTACATGAGGTTTTTTCCAAGTCGCAATTCAAAATGCTATACAGTACTCAAAAGACTCTGTAGGATGGACCAGCCGTAGAATCGATTCGATATTAACCATCTATACTTGGAGCAGATGAACAACCAGAGCGATCATTAAATTTGAATTATTAGAAGTGAATAAAATGCACTTTGCTCGATGCATCTTTGCCCGAAATGCACACAAGAGGCGAGTTCTTTTCCAGACACACCGCTCGAATCATTTTATTGCTAATCGGAAGTTCACGTTTATGTATCATAAATTCTTCTCCATACATTATACACTTCATCTTGTACTTATTTCTCAAAGCTAAATGGTTATTACAAAATACACTATACGGTCCTCCTCGCAGCTCAACTAATTCTTGGAAAATCTTCTACAAACATCTTTCATTCAATATACCTCAAATTGGATCCCATCGAAGAACGTATTAAAAGCTACTAACAAGTTCGCCTTATTAATCCGTACAATAATCTCGAGCTAGGCCTTAGCTTTAAATCCCGCGAGAAAACCTGGCACGTTTGAATTTTCTAAAACAATCAGGAAAGAGTAACTACAACTAATAACTAAACTCAGCGTTTCAACACCTAAAGCAGATCTTTATACTTAGTTGGTTCGAGCCACGTTGCTCCATATAAACCACTGCATCGCACGTCGCCACTAATAACGAATCGTGATATTGTTCGCAAGATAAGCTATTTATTAGATAGTACATATATTTTCGCCTTAAGTACTATTTACGACGCGGTTGCTACCAAAGTATAAAACCAAAATTTCATGGAATTCGTTTCGCAAAGACGCCAACGACGTGCCCAATTTTAACAGCTCTCGGTGTGTGATGTATTAAGGCCTAAATATGGCTTCTTCTCGCAGCCTACTGTGGCAAGTCTAAAAGGATCTGTAGAGATTCCGATCCTGTTGAAATTTTCTTAAAGACTTAATGCCATCTTGAGGCATAAGAGCATACATGGCATGCATGGTACCTATACCTTTACCTACCTACACAATTGCCAATACGGTGCTCAATACGAGATAGCGAGAAGAAGAGGTTAATTCACTGGCCGCACATTTTGCTGCTCTTCATCACCCATAATGGAGCTCTTTTTGCCATGTTCATCGAGCGTAGATATTTTATTGTAATCTGCGGTATCCGGATCTTGGCTCGAGCTCGCCAAACGATCCCTTATCTGTACAGGTCGAATTACCAAACCGCTAATATATTTTTACCATGCGCTATATCTTCGATGTATCGTATGTTGTACTTTAATTCAATCGAATTCGCATCCGTATATCTTATCGACAGCTTATCTGCTACGCATTAAGTTATCCTAATCGTGCGAATACCTATCTGTTTCCTTTATTTGTAATATATTGCCATACTGCTTTGTGTAGCTTCGTTCGTACACTTCGTAAAATTATTTTAAAAGAAGAAAAAGAAGGGAAAGCAGAAAAGCTGTTTTTCATTGTCGATAACTAATCGAAAGAAATTCCTATTTAAAAGTTAAATACTTGAATAGGTAAATGAAAATTAAAAATTGAAAAATTGAAAATATTCAAGCTAAGTAAATTAAAAATGAGTTGGAAGTTGAAGAAAATTGAAACTCGAATAAAAAGAAATGAGTTCATTTAAATTAAGTAAGAGTGACTGGAAATCGGGAAGTTTTTTAATAAGTATAGTAGGTAGGTATTTTAATTAATACCTAAATGATCGGAAAATTTCAAAATTTCAAATATAAAAAATTATAAAAAAAACTCGACGTTTCGTGCCTCGTCTGGGAGCTTAACACCTTGGACCTCGTTGGTTCTACTTTCATACTCTAAAAGTCATGAAAAAATTAATTTTCATGTAAATGTAAAAATTCAAAACGTCTAATAAAACATTAAAATGTTAAAATAAAGAATAATTAAAATTTTAAAAAAGGTTCATAAAATATTGAAAAGTTAAACCAAATGAAAATAATAAAAAACAAAAATGTTTAAAAATTATGTAATTTTGAATTTGAAAAAAAAACACAATTTTAACAATGCCTGAGAAAATGTTTCAAAGTCTCCAATATCAAAAAAATTCAAGTTTTAGGTAAAATTTCTGACAAAAATATCTTCAAGCTACCCAAGTTTGGAAAAAAAAATCTAGACTAGAATCCCAGTTTGGCAGATTTTAAATCCACAAAATCTGAATTTGGATTTTGAATTTCAAATACAATTGATATTCCAAAACGGCTTCAGTCCACTTTTTTCGAAATCGATTTTATGACGCCATTTGGTGAAGGAGGTCTGTATACATAATTCTACATCATCAACCTACCAAAATATCGCATTTAACCTGCTCATAAAGCTAATATTTAAAAAAATTAAAAAACAAAGGATGGTGCGAAACAGCCTTCAAATTTGCCTAAAAATTCTTCCAAAATGGCCTCTGTCCATGTACTTGAGTTCACAACTAAAAAATTCGAGGACTATCTGCTCTATAATTGAACCATTACCTCTAATATAGCTTTTTAATACCTATACGATTTTATTACGTTTTTTACTTTTCCTGTAAAATTTTAAAAAGTGGACTTGAGCCGTTTTGGAATATCGCTCCTCAATTCTTAAGGATATTGATTTTAAATTAAATTTTTTTTTTTTTTTTTTTTTGGTTTGGTTGTTTTGAGTGCGACTTGTTCTGTATGAGATTTTTTTAAATTAAGCTTCAAAAAAATTTACTTCGTACTGTTCCAAGAAAACTCTGAGAAATGTTTTCATAAAAAATTAACATAATATTTTTTCTTAGTAAAAATATAAATTTTTTCTTCGATCAAGTTGAGAATTTTTTTACTTATTTTTTCTCTTCGAAAAAGAATTTAAAAATTTTTTATAGGTATACTGACTACTAAAAAAAAAATTATTAAGACTGAAGACATTTTTTATTGTATAAAAACATTAAATTTTTTGCAAAAGAATTCAGTTTTTTCCTCCAAAAATTAGATAAGAAAAATTCTCATTGCAAAAAAAAAAAAAAAAAAAAAAATGTTCACTTCAAAAAAATAGAAAAATTGTTTAACTCAGAAACAATTAAGAGATTTTCTTTTCCAAAAAATTTTTAATTTGAAAAAATACAAAAATTGCTATTTTTCAAACAAATTGAAAGACGGATAAATAGTAGTTTTTTTTCTCTAAAAAAAAACAAAAAAAAACAGGTACCCACAATACTTTATAGAGTTCTTTTCAAAAAAAATGAGTAGTTTTTTAGCTTGGTACGTGAAAAATCTATTTTTTTATTCATTTCGAGAAAATTCAGAAATTTTACCAACAAAAAATTGACCACACAAAAAACTTAGATTTTTTTATATTGATTTTTTTTGGAATTTAATTTTTTTTTCAAAAAAATTTCCTTTGAAAATCATTTTTGAATTCAAAAAATTGAAAAACTTTTAGAAAATTGTCATAACTTAAAGAATGTGTGCCAAAACTTCCAAACGTCATCAAAAATAAAACATAATTTCCATGGAAATATGAAAATTAAAAATGTCTAACATAATATTGAAAAGTTGAAATTAAAAAAATAATACCTAATATCAAAAACAAAACAAAATATCTAGAAATCGTCAAGATTTTTAAAAAGTTCGTTTCAGAATGTCTGACAAAATGTTCAACATAAGAGTCAGTTTCATAAAAAATCCATGTCAGAATATCTAATAAAATGTCGAAGAGCGAGGTAATTTCGAAAATGAATTTCCGTGGAAATATAAAATTAAAAAAAAAAAAAAAAATGTCCAAAATATTTAGGTACCCCCTCCCAAAAAATGAAAATGAAAGTCAATTCGATAAAATAAAATAAAATATATTTCGATGGGAATGTTGAAAATATAACATTGAATTTTTTCAAGTTTTTAGAGTATTCAAAAGACGTACAAGGTATAAAAAATGTCTAAAATTGAAAAGTCATAACTTTTTTTTTAATGTCAAGTTTTGGAATGTCCATATTCCGGAGTACCAACCTTCATTGTAATATTTCAAATTCAGTGTTTTAGGGCTAAATCACCCCCATAAGCTCCGCTATGATCTACGATCACAAAAAACATTGAATTTAAAATATTAAAAAAAATCGAGAATAAAAAAAATTAACGGAAAAAATCTAAATTGAGTTAAAATTGTTTGAAAGTCAAAGAAAATAAGATTTCAAATAAAATTATACTCAAGTGGAAAAAATTCATAATTGAAGACAATTGGGTAAATTAAAATTTGGAATTCAAGAAAACTTTGAAATTTGTTGATTTTTATAATTTTAATAAGTTTTTTGATATTTTTTTTAAATTTCAAAAATTTCATAAAAAATTGAAATTTAGAAAAATTTTCAAAATTTGGTAAACAAATCAAATTGAATAAATCTTTGAAATATGATATGTTGCAATAGGTCAAGGTACCTACCTAATAATTTTTAAATTTTTATAAATGTTTGAAATCATTACCTATAAGTTTTGAAAATTTATCATAATAATATGTACTATAACCTCTTATCTGAACTTTCATCATCGCTTCAAATCAAATTTGATATCATTTGACTTTTTCATTCCGAAAAAATTAACCAAACACAAGTCCATGACCCAATCTCGAAATCTGAAAAAAAGCTGCATTGGACCTGTACTTGAAAGTATGTACTACAATGTAATTTAGGTTATCTTCAACACCCTCTCTAAACCCTTCGACTTGGTAACTGATAAATGTACTAAGAAAAAAAAGATTTACACTAAATCCACACCAGCACATATACTTGTGCAGAAGCAAAATACACATTTGTATCTAGACTATATACGCCATGTCATGGCCATGCACAAACACAAGCCGCATATATACACGTAAGCTACATGGAAAGGCTGTGGCGAGCGGTAAGAGCATTAATACACGGCGGAGAACCATTTCAATTAATTTGAAACGTATAAGCAGTAAATTTACTTTATATACGAGGCTTTTCTTTTTAAACGGTGTTTTATATGGCGATTTCCGTGATATCAAAAGATTAACTAGCCGACCCGGTCGCGACTACGTCAACTTGAACCGCCCACGGCGAAATTTCTTTTCCACGTGGTTTATTGATATTGAAAATTTTAATTATATTCGGTTTTCTTTATTAGTTCTGATGATTGGTTTTGTATTTATGATGTTACATATTTTAGAATTGGAACAAGGCAGAGAAAGGTAAATTTGTTTTCAGAGATGTGAAAAAATCGTTGAAAACATTGTTAAAATCATTTTAGTTGATTTTTTTTTGTTTGTTTGCAAAACATTCATCGATTGTTTTTACAATTTTTTATTTATTTTTTGTTCCAAATTCCAATACTGCAAATTTTTAGGTGAACTTAAAAAAATTGAAAAAATTTTTGCTGCAAAAAATCCAGCGAGATTTTTTTTCCAAAAAAATTGAAAAATTTCATTTAAAAATAAATAAGTTAAAAAAATTTATTAATTAATCTTCTTTTTAAAATGAAATTTTTTCCCACAAACTCGAGGATTATATTTTGTATGTAGGTATTGAAACGCAAAAGAATACAATTTTTGCTTCAAAAAAATTAAAAGTTTTTTAAAATTGGGATTAAGAATTGAGATTTTTTTCTCAAATAGAATTAAGATGTATTCTTCATCGATAATATCGGAAGATGTAACGTATCGATAAAAAATCGTTTGAAAATCTATAGATGTTCTCACGATATTATAAAGATTTATCGGTACAACTTCATAGGCAAAAAATCTAAAAACTATCGAATTCGATATTATTAAGATTTTATGACGATATATTTGTCAACGATACTATCGACAAAGAATATTAAATTTATCGATTCCGATTTTCCACCGATTTTGTGCAGATATTTGAAATTACATTTCGACAAAGAATATTAAATTTATCGAATTCGATTTTTTAACGATTTTGTAAAGATATTTAAAACTATATTATCGACAGATTATATGAAATTTCTCGACTTCGATATTTTACCGATTTTTTGACGACATTTGAAACTATATTATCGACACGTAATATGAAATTTCTCGATTTCGATTTTTTTACGATTTTGTGACGATATTTGAAACTATATTATCGACAAATAATCTGAAATTTCTCGAATTCGATTTTTTAACGATTTTGTGAAGATATTTAAAACTTTATTATCGACACGTAATCTGAAATTTCTCGAATTCGATTTTTCAACGATTTTATGACGATATTTGAAACTATATTATCGACACGTAATATGAAATTCCTCGAATTCGATTTTTCAACGATTTTGTGGCGATATTTGAAACTACATTATTGACAAATAATCTGAAATTTGTCGAACGATTTTTCAATGATTTTGTGACGATATTTGAAATTATTTCCAAATTTTAAAAATTGGTGAAAATTTTTCCAAGTCCAACTCGTCTGGAAGTACTAAACTGTCTATTATAAGCGTTTTATTGCTAATTCCTCAACGATAAGGTATGGCAGAGTGGTTAAGGAAGAGAATTACAGATTTTTTATAATTTTTTTTGACTTTTTCTGAAATGATCCTCTTACCGCAACATGAATAATGTGTTTAGGCATAGTTTAATTTATTAATTATGCTAATTAGGGATTTTTAATTATAGGAAAAAGCTAGTAAAAGACGAAAAATCGGAATAAAAAATCGATAAAAAATCGACAGAATATCGAATTCGATAAAGTGTCGCAAAAGTTCCGCCTAAATCGTGAAATTATCGTTCGATATTATAGATATATTATCGATAAAATATCTTACTATAATCTCGAAACTTTTGCTAACTATAATTCGTCGATAATCTATCTATATATCGAAAGATAATTTCACGATATAGGCGGAACTAACGCGACACTTTATCGAATTCGATATTCTGTCGATTTTTTATTTCGATAATTTGTCGATTGTGCTGCTCGGGAACATTTGTTTAAAAAAAAATAAAGGAAAGGTAAGGTTTTATTGACAGGTTATTTTACCTACAAATGAACGACTTTTTCTCCAAAAAATTAAAATTTCTTATTAAAAAAAAAAAAAAAAAAATTGGAAATTTCTTCTGGAGAGTTGGAGGTTATTACCAGTAGCGTAGCTGGAGTTAAATTTCGCCTGGGGTTATTAATAATATCTTCCCTTTTTTTTGGGCATCTCATTCATTATAATATAACCTTCAAAAAAAAAGAAATCGAAGACATTTCGGTATGGGGTTAACCCCAAAACACCCCCCTTAGCTACGTTACTGGTTATTACTTCGTCGAAGAATAAAAAAGATTGCTTCGGATTAGGTAAAAACTTTTTTTTTTTTTTAAATGAGAATTATCAGCAATTTTTTTATTTAAAAAAAATTTGACCGAAATACTTTTAAAACAATGTTTGAAAATTGAAAATTATTAAGAAATAGAAAACTCCTCAAAAAAGAAATATATATTTTTTTAACTGGTGAACTTGAAAGTCTTTAAAAATTGTATTTTTTAAATAAGAAAAATGTTCCAAAATTAAAGAATTTCGAAAAGTTTGAAATTTCACAACTTTAAAAACTGATTATTTTTGTTGAGAAATGAAGATTTCAAAAATGAAAATTATTTTGTACTTACTCATTTTACAAACCACACAAAAATTGATTTTTTCAACTTATGATTTTTTAGGCATCAAGTACGTATAATTTTTAAAAATTTGAAAATTTTGAATTTGTAACTTCAAAATTTTTTTTTTTAATACACAGAACCATTTAGAAATTAAAAATTGTTCATAAAATAAAAACTGCAAAAAGGCAAAAAATTTCAAACATTGAAAATTATATGTTTGCAATTGAAAAATTTCCAAAACAAATAATTTTTTAAAGTATAAAAACTTAGGAAACTGGACATTTCAAATTTTTTTTTTTTGAAAATTCAGTATTGACTTTTTTTTACAAATTGAATGTTCAAGATACTTAAAAATTGGGAGCTTTTCAAGAATTGAAATTTCCTATACTTACCTACTGAAAATTAAAATTTTCTCAAATTCAGTAAGGATATAGGATTTTGCATTGTACCAAATGGTAGCCTTTGTCATTGATTATAATAATGCAATAAAATTTCTCATTTTTTGAAATTTACGAAATTAAAATTTTTAACAAATTCAGCAAGAGGTGGATTTTGCATTGGATCTTAGGGAAACTTTTTTCATTTAATAAATGCAATTTCTCATTTCTTGAAAATTACTGAAAATTAAAATTTTTACAAATTCAGCCAGAAGAGGATTTTACATTGGATCTTAGGATAGTTTTTTTCATTGATTAAATGAAATTTGGCAAAAACTCCCATTTTTTGAAATTTACTATGAATAAAATTTTTCTCAAATTCAGTTAAGGTAGGATTTTGCATTGTACCAAATGGTAGCCTTTGTCATTGATTAAATGCTATTTCTAATTTTTTGAAATTTATTGAAATTAAAAATGTTTACAAATTCAGCCAGAGAAGGATTTTACATTTGATCTTAGGGTAGATTTTTTCATTCATTGAATGCAATTTCTCATTTTTTGAAAATAAAATTACTGAAAATGAAAATTTTATCAAATTCAGTAAGGGTAGGATTTTGCATTGGACCAAATGGTAGCCTTTGTCATTGATTGAATGCAATTTCTAATTTTTTGAAATGTACTGAAATTAAATTTTTTTACAAATTCAGCCAGAAGGGGATTTTGCATTTGATCTTATTAGGGTAGCTTTTTTTATTGATTAAATGCAAATTCTCATTTTTTGAAAATTACTGAAAATAAAAATTTTCTCGAATTCAGTTAGGGTAGGGTTTTGCATTGGACCAAATGGTAGCCTTTGTCATTGATTAAAATACAAATTGCCATTTTTTGAAATGAAAACTTTAGAAATTGAAAACTAATTAAGCCAACGATCCAAATATACTTACCTATTCATCATAATTATACAGAAAATTCATATTTTTTCATTAAAAATTTCAATTTTTTTCAAAATTTTGGCCCTAGATTTTAGGAGTTGTAAAACCTCAAAATCTGATCACTTTTTTCCATTATTTTGGTTGATTTTTCAAAATTTTAGGTTACCCAAGTTACTTTTTTTTTCAAATTTCGCTCCTATGTATGCCCCCCCCCCCCAAAAAAAAGGAATAATTTTTACGATGGACAATTTTTCAAATTTAAGAGAAAATGGTCTAATTATTATAAAAACCAAATGCCTTGTATTTGAATTTTAAACAAATAAAATTATAATGATCGTATTAGGTACCTAGGCAGTTTATTGTGTGATAATAAATTATGAGGAGAAATGAGCTGAACTGGACTTTCGAGTTGAATCTGAATATTATTCACTCTTTTTGGATTCTAGAGGGGGTAAGGGAGGCTACAATACAAAAATACACTGTTTGGAAAAATTAAACAGGAATTAAGCTTGAACGCGAACCAATGGCTAAAGGATGGAAATCCTACAATGGATCTCGTGTCGAACGACGGGACCCGTTCAAATGAGTGCGAAAGAGAGAGAGAAAGAGAGACAGCACGTAAAAAAAGAGTATGTTTTTCGCGCTAGTTTTCGAAATGTTTACGCGAAATATTATTACCCCATTATTTGTAGCGAACATTGCAAAAACTGTTTTATGGGGTGCTTTTTCGCTTAATTTTTCGTTTCCTGGTTTCAACATGGCACTGTGTTCTGAAGTGCTGAGGGTGTGAGGACGCAGCAGGGAGGTGGCAAAGTGTTGTAATGCGCCTTGCTTATGCGGTTATGTACACCGTTTAGCTTGTTTGACTTTAACGGTTTTCAGATACTTTAACATTTCACAGCTATACTCTTATTAGCGAGTTTTTAAGTACCTTTTTCTCCCCTCTTTTTTTTTTGCCTTCTGCATCTTCTTATATACTTTTTGGTACGCCTGTGTGAGTGTGGTTTGGCTTGGCTTTTTTCTCGTAGTTGTGTTACCCTTCCTGGGCGAGTTGAGGGGGGCGCATGATGGTGTATTGTGTTGGGTTAAATACGACGAAATGTACACACGTAAGTAGTTGGTATTTTAAATCCGATGTGACTTTTTAGTTACACATACATAGTACAGCTTTACGTTGCTGGAAACTTTAGCTTTGGCTTTGCTAGACATTTAATGTTTTCTGGTAACGGGAGACGACTTTGGTACTGCGACTTTTATACCGGAAGCGTTTCTCATTTCCTTATTAACGTTATTGCGCGTCGTCGTCGTCGTCGCTTTTCCTCTCTCTTATGTGTGCTGTGTGTATTGTAGTATATGTACATACTAATATACTGTACCTACCGACCTACGTGTATGTAACGTCGTATACATTACATACTACACACATACCTATACATACAGGATGTTCCGGATTGAGAGTAAAGCCTTCCAACCAGTAACTATGCAACTCATGTTGAGTCGATGTAGGTATGTTTGCATAACCTCCGGACTGCAGGGGCCGAGTTATGCTCATCGAAAATTTTTTTTCGTTTACGCCGAGTGTTTTCAGCCTTGCCCTTCTCGACAACTACAATAGTTAGGAAGTTGCGCTTTGCGACATCGGATCCCGGGAAAAAATGGTTTGATCAAAATTGATCAAAATACGGTGATCTAATTAGATCAAAAAAATGTACCTATCAAAATGGATCTGAATTGACATATTTTGATCAAAATATATCAAAATTGACTTACCCGAGCGGCACACTCGATCGATAATATCGGAAGATGTAACGTATCGATAAAAAATCGTTTGAAAATCTATAGATGTTCTCACGATATTATAAAGATTTATCGGTACAACTTCATAGGCAAAAAATCTAAAAACTATCGAATTCGATATTATTAAGATCTTATGACGATATTCGTCAACGATACTATCGACAAAGAATATTAAATTTATCGATTCCGATTTTCCACCGATTTTGTGCAGATATTTGAAACTACATTATCGACAAAGAATATTAAATTTATCGAATTCGATTTTTTAACGATTTTGTAAAGATATTTAAAACTATATTATCGACAGATTATATGAAATTTCTCGACTTCGATATTTTACCGATTTTTTGACGACATTTTAAACTATATTATCGACAGATTATATTAAATTTATCGAATCCGATTTTTTACCGATTTTGTGAAGATATTTAAAACTTTATTATCGACACGTAATCTGAAATTTCTCGAATTCGATTTTTCAACGATTTTATGACGATATTTGAAACTATATTATCGACACGTAATATGAAATTCCTCGATTTCGATTTTTCAACAATTTTGTGGCGATATTTGAAACTACATTATCGACAAATAATCTGAAATTTGTCGAACGATTTTTCAACGATTTTGTGACGATATTTGAAATTATTTCCAAATTGGTGAAAATTGTTCTAAGTCCAACACGTCTGGAAGTACTAAACTGCCTATTATAAGCGTTTTATTGCTAATTCCTCAACGATAAGGTATGGCATAGTGGTTAAGGAAGAGGATTACCATGCAGGATGTAGATGGTTCAAGCCCCACGGGTGGCAGATTTTTTATAATTTTTTTTGACTTTTTCTGAAATGATCCTCTTACCGTAACATGAATAATGTGTTTAGGCATAGTTTAATGTATTAATTATGCTAATTAATGATTTTTAATTATAGAAAAAAGCTAGTAAAAGACGAAAAATCGGAATAAAAAATCGATAAAAAATCGACAGAATATCGAATTCGATAAAGTGTCGCAAAAGTTCCGCCTAAATCGTGAAATTATCTTTCGATATTATAGATATATTATCGATAAAATATCTTACTATAATCTCGAAATTTTTGCTAACTATAATTCGTCGATAATCTATCTATATATCGAAAGATAATTTCACGATTTATGCGGAACTAACGCGACACTTTATCGAATTCGATATTCTGTTGATTTTTTATTTCGATAATTTGTCGATTGTGCTGCTCGGGTATCTTGATTAAAATAGATCAAGTTAGATCTATTTTGATAGAGACATTTTTAATTCCTAATAAAGTTTTATATTTTATTTCATGAGTATGCTAGCGCTACTCCTATCACAATCCATCAAAAAATGTAGAGCTAATCATCCTCCTGCTTTGCGGGATGATCACATCTCCTGTTTGGATCAACGTAAAAGTTGATCTAATGTAATGTGGATTCCCGAAGATCTTATGTACTTTTTGCTCCACACTTTGTGTGCGAGTATTGAGACAACCTCGAATTTGATCAAAATAGATCCGAACTTGATCAAAATGGATCAAATCAAGTCAGAATCACAAATCTAGACACCATGGAGCGACATACCTATTATGAAAGAAAAGGTGGGTTCATATAGTGAAAAACTGAAAAAAAGAATGAACAATTTGTCACCTGCCAGGTAAAACTCACCAACTCTATCAGACCTGGTTTTTGGAAAGGCATCTAAGGCGCAAAAATTTATATTTTTTCAGATTTCAGATGTTTTTAATATTTTATTCTTCAGTAAAAACTTCAAAAATTACCTAAAACCCCCCTCCAAAAATTGTCTCTCATAAGTACGTTTCCAAAAATTATTGGAGATAGATTTTGTGAGTTTTACCTGGCAATTGTGACAAATTATTGAAATTTAGTGAGTAATTTTGAAAAAAATTATAGGATTTTTTTTTCTTCAAATTTTGTTTGAATTTGAATTTTTAAATTTTTTTAACACGCCTTTTTCGCTAAAATTTTTTCAATAAACCACAATTTACCAAAAAAAAATTTAACTGGGTTTTCGATCGATCGATTTTATTTTATTTTTTGGGACTTGAAAAAAAATGATTTCCATATCTGAAGAATCAAAAAATTGGTGGAACGGTTTGGAAAATTCTTTGAAATACAAACTTTCAAAAATGAATTCACGTTCGAACAACTTTTCGAGAAAAAAAGAAAAAGGAAGTTGGTTATTTAATCTTTTTGATTTTTTCAAAGTGTGGAAATTTTGATCTTTTATTGAATTTTTAGGATTTGTTGATGTGTACTTTCTTAAAATCTTGAATCAAAACTATTAATTTTTGAAGAACATTTCCTAAATTTGATTTTCTCGAGAATATCGCTTCTTAAGTTTATTTTCACCTGGGTATAAAAATAAAAAAGTTGAAAGTTATAAAAATTATTGCATTCTTGCTCGAGATTGTTGGAATGTTGGAAATCATCAAGCCTATCAATCTAATAACAATTATGCCATAAGATTTAAGACATCATGAACATTACTCTGATCAAATTTGATGAATCTGCAAAAAACCTGATCTAAGTTGATTGAATTCATCAGTTAGATTAAGGCACATCAAACAATATTTCGATCAAATTTAGTGTAAACATAAATCGTTTGATCAAAGTTGATCGAATTCCATCAGTTAGATCAAGGCACATCAAACAAAATTTAGATCAAATATAATCTAAGCACAAAACATTTGGTCAAAGTTGATATAATTCTATCAGTTAGATCAAGGCACATCAAACAATACTTTGATCAAACTTAATCTAAACACAAAACATTTGATCTAAATTGATCCAACAATATCTGTGCCAGTTTATCTAAGTTGATCTGATTTGATCGATTTCGTTAAAATTTGATCAATTTATATCATGATTTTAATCAAAACTGATCAATTTTGATCAAACCATTTTTTCCCGGGATGGCAAATTTTGTGTAGAATTTTTTCATGGGTCTGGTAATTTTTTTAGGGGGACAAGGAAGTCTATACCGAGCAAAATATTTGAAAAAACATGTGAAAAAAGTGACAATTTTTCATGTTTTTCTGTAATAATTCAAAAAGTTTTCCTCTAACTAAGCTGTTATTATTAACTTTTCTAGATGAAAAAATACTGCTCTTTTCAATGGCGCAAACCCCGCCCCTCTAGCTCACTCCAATCAAAAGTTATGAACGAATAATTTGCTGAAAAAAGTCTGAAAAAAAATCACAATATATATATATATTTTTTTCAATTTTTCTGAAATATATTTTTTTCATGTATCAAAAGGTATGAGCAGCTTATTTTTGTAGAAAAACATCCGAAAAAAATTATTTGAGAAAAATAAATTGAAAAAAAATTTATTCATGATTTTTTTCAGACGTTTTTCAACAAATTATTCGCTCATAACTTTTGATTGGAGTGAGCTAGAGGGGCGGGGTTTGCGCCATTGAAAAGAGCAGCATTTTTTCATCTAGAAAAGTTAATAATAACAGCTTGGTTAGAGTAAAACTTTTTGAGTTATCACAGAAAAACATGAAAAATTGTCACTTTTTTCACATGTTTTTTCAAATATTTTGCTCGGTATAGACTTCCTTGTCCCCCTAAAAAAATTACCAGACCCATGAAAAAATTCTACACAAAATTTGCCATCCGATGCCGCAAAGCGCAACTTCCTAACTATTGTAGTTGTCGAGAAGCGCAAGGCTGAAAACACTCGGCGTAAACGAAAAAAAAATTAAAATTTTTTTTTTTCGATGAGCATAACTCGGCCCCTGCAGTCCGGAGGTTATGCAAACATACCTACATCGACTCAACATGAGTTGCATAGTTACTGGTTGGAAGGCTTTACTCTCAATCCGGAACACCCTGTATACCTACTCTTACTCTATATACTACTATAAAAGGGCACCAAGCTTTAAAGTAATCTACTAAAAAAAACCCTCCACACAGTTGTCAGGCCGGGGTAGTAACACATTCGAGTATCAAACACCAGACCACAGTATATGTACGCTGTTACCATCTTATAGTGCACGAGGACGAGGAAGAAGAGGAAGGCGAAAGGAAGAGGCACTCTTAGCCTCAATTGAATACCGCAGCAATCTAAGTCGAATTAATTCTTCGCTTTTCTTTTGTTTCTCTGGAGTGTAGTGCACCTTGCCTATGCTATACTACAGTGAAACCTTGCTATAGTTTTTCGTGTCCTTGTCCTGTTTTTTTTTTTTTTTTTTTTTTTCGTGTCGTGGCATAAATTTTTTTTTCTTCAAAATTCTAGGTAAAATGACGTACGAGAAAATCTTACTTGCTATTGAACTTTACCAAGTCCATAATGCTACATAGATACTTGATATTCAAAATTGGAAGAGAGGGAGAGGTCTAATCGAAAATTTTATTACAATAAAAATTATTTATAAAACCTCAATGTACAACTTTTGTTTGAAATTTTTTTCAATTAGACCGCTCCCTCAATTTTGAAAAAGTATCTATCTGATGTTATGTGAAATCAAAGAAGATCGAAGGATCCAATCGAAATTTTTATAGTGACCAAAATTATTTTTAGGAGAATAATCTGCAACTTTTATTCGAAAAAAATTTCAATTGGTCCCTTCCTCTTTCCCACCTTTAATTTTTAAATAGTATCTTCGGAGTTTTATGGAAAATCAGTGGGGAAGGAGGGGTACGATTAAAAAAAATTTCAAACAAAAGTTGCAGCTTGAAGTCCTGAAAATAATTTTGGTTATTACAAAAATTTCGATTAGACCCCTTCCTACCCTCCTATTTTGAATATAAAGTATCTTAAGTGTGTAGTATTGGACTTGGTGAAATTCAACAAAAACGATCCACGTCCATGTAAACAAATAGAGTAAAGTAGACACTAGTGAAGTAGGAGTGAGAAAAAATATCCTATCAAAAACATGGACAATCAAAAAGAAAGTTACTAATAAAATGAGTGATCTGACTCAAAAATCCAATTATTGAATGACCGAGAATGAAGAACAAAATCTGGATTGGTCGATTCGTTGGGTTTTTTGGAAAATCGAAAAAATAGTATAGAAAATGCATTTTAAATTTTTGACAAGTTTTCGAAGAAAAAAAATTACAGCCTCAATTGAAAAATACTTTAAACGAAAGTTGTATATTTTGGTCTCAGGAACAATTTTAGTTTTCATAAAAATTTTGATTGGACCACTCGAATTTTTTTGAAAATTTTGAAAAATTTCAAAGTTGATTTTATTTCAAAGATGATTTAAAATTCAAAATTTCCCAAATTTCAATTCTATTAAATTTTGTTACGCGTATTGTTCGTCCTATCGATAGTTAGTAGGTATGTTCGTTTTTTATTCTTTTTTCCGATTAATTATATTCGGCCGTTAACAGACTGAAAAGTTTAGCTTTTATTTTTCCTTTTTCCACGTCAGTTTTTTTACGTGGAAACTTTTGTTCGGTTTTTCAACCACGTCATTCGTTATATGTTATCCGTTCGATGAAATACGATGTAATAGACGAAATATATTCTTTCGTACGTTCGAAGTAAAATGTCGTTATTTTTGTTGCTCGTATGGTCATTTTTCGTTAGTATTATTGTTCTTCGATACGTTCTAACAAATTTTAAAATATCATTTTCAAATTTTCATCCTTGAACATTGAAAAAAATTCAAACATCGAGGATTTACTAAAATAAAAAAATATTCTTCAATGTAGAAAGTTGAAAGTATTCTCATTTCAAAAAAAAAAAATTACGAGAAATTGTTTAATACCTAAATGAAAAATACCTACCTACTATTTCTAGTTTTTACTCCCGAAAAATTGAAAATTTTTTCCTAAAAAAAAAAGAAATTTGAAAAATTTTCTTTCCAATAATTGAAATAACTAAGACGTACTTTATATTAAAAAAAAAAAAAAAAACTCGGCGCGGACCCCCCTAGTTGGCTCTATTTCCACACTACGTTTGAAAGTAGGTATGAAACATAGTATATGCTTTTACTCCGTGACAAAATGTCAGAAAGTCACGAATATTAATTTCCATGGAAATTAAAAAATCTAAAAAGTATAATAAATAAAAAAAATTTCATGTTTCAGAATGTCTGACAAAAAGTCTAAAAAGTCATAAAATTTCTAAAAAATTAATAACGTTTATTACGAAAATATCTAAACGTCACGAATATAAATTTCCATGGAAATTTAAAAATCAAAAAATTCTAATAAAAAAAAAATCAAGTTTAAGAATGTTTGATAAAAAGCCTAAAAGTCATAAAATTTATAAAAAATAAAATAAATATTAAAAAAATTCCAAGTTTCAAAGTGTCTGACAAAATGTCTGAAAGTCATCTTTTTATTTATAAAAAAATTTCAAGTTACAAAATGTTTGACAAAATGTCTGAAAGTCATCTTTCTATTTATAAATACTTATAAAAAATATTCCGTTTCAGAATGTCTGACAAAATATCTAGAAAATGTCTAAAAGTCATAAAATTTAAAAAAATTTACAAATTACAAAATGTCTGAAAGTCATCTTTCTAAAAAAAAAATCCAAGTTTCAGAATGTCTGACAAAATGTCTAGAAAATGTCTAAAAGTCATAAAATTTTAAAAAATTTACAAATTACAAAATGTCTGAAAGTCATCTTTCTAAAAAAAAATCCAAGTTTCAGAATGTCTGACAAAATGTCTAGAAAATGTCTAAATGTCATAAAATTTCAAAAATTTTTACAAGTTTCAAAATGTCTGACATAATGTCTAAAAAATCGAATTTATTAAAAATTTCTAAGTTTTTTTATGTCATCCAAACCTAACCTAATGTAACCTAACCGAACCCAATTTGTTGTCGGATTTTGGTGTCGGGTTTTAGTATCGGATCTTGGGGTCGGATTTTGGTCTCGGATTTTGGGGTCGTTTTTTTCAATTTTGGTCTCCGTAAAAGCATATACTATGCTAAAAACAAAATTGGCAACATTCTAAAAATTATTGTAAAGTTGTAAAAATTTTGATTTTTTTTTCAACTTGACAGAACCAGAAAAAATTATTAGTATTAGGCCTTATCAAATACATATTGAAAAGTGAAAAAAACTAAAAACTTGAAGATTTGATCCAATTTCAAAAATAAACAGAAATTTAAAAATTACCTACCAAATATTTAGGCTCCATCAAATTTTTAAAATTTTGGATTTCAACAAAAATTTGTTCAAATTTTTAAAAAATTGGTCAAATCTTGAACCTTGAAAAAATGATACATTATGCACCTAATGTACTTTAAATTTTTGAAAATTTGGAAGACGTTTAAAAATTGTTCCAATTTCAGTAATGAATGAAAATTTAAATATCACCTAATTTTTTTTCAACTTTAAGGACCAACATGAATTTTGAGTTTAGTCAAACCTAAAAAATTGCTGATTTTTAAAATGGTTCAAGTTCTAAAATCTATTATTTTGAATTTAAAAATGATAAAATATTCAACATTTTTAATCATGATCATTTAATCCCCCCTCCCTCCATCCCTCCCTCCCTCCCACTTCAATTTTAATGATTTACTTGTTTTTAAAAAATTGTACAAATTTTAAAAAATAAAAAAATAAATTTCAAGATTTCTTCAAAAAGCAAAATTTTAAAAATTAATTTAATTAAAATTTTTTCATTTTCAAAATTACCAATTTTTCGGTTTCAAAATTACCAATTTTTTAAATTGTATCACATTTTTAAAATTTTGCATTTTGAACAGATTATTTGAAAATTTTGAATTTTGAGAAGAAAAAAATTATTTAAACTTCAAAGGTTATTACATACTTGAATTTAAAAAAATTGACCAATCTTAAAAATTGCAAAAATGAATCCTTAATTAGGTACTTTAATTAATTAATTAATTAATTTTTTATTGAAAATTTCGAAGAATTGAAAAATCCACCTCGTTTTATAAATTCATTAAAATTTTATAGATCATGACCAGGGTTCGGATTTTCTTTCTCGAAAAAACGGGAAATATGCACATAAAAATTCCCTTAAAAACACGAAATATGCGCGAAAAACCTAAAAATATTCTCGAACGATATGGGTGTCAATTTAAAGAGGAAAACGCCAGCTACATGATTTTGATTCATAATTGGACGTATTTAGAACACATATTGAGAAATGACACAAAAAAGAACGAAAAATGAATTTTATTTTTACTCAAAAGCAAAAAACGTTCTAATTCTAATTCTAATTTGGTAATTCTACTGATTCTAATTAAATCAGAGAAAATAACGAAATTATATTTCATCAAAATAAGTAGGTAAGTTTGAAAATTGAATCGACTCGCCTAGCCGGCATATGCAAAAAAGTACCACCAGTGTTGCACATTCGGGTGAAAAAAAAATAGCGGTATCAGTTTTGCTAAATTTTTAGGTGAGAAATTGCAAATTTGTCAAAATATGCTCGAAAAAACTCGAAAATCGTGAAATATTCTCGAAAAACCTAAAATATTCCCTAAAAATACCCAAAATATGCGTTTATATGCGCTGAAAGGTGAAATATGCTCAAACATGCAAAAACAAGTTGGGTCAATTTTACTTAGAATTTTCTGAAACGTAAAGATAACTTGAAAATTCTCGATCTAGTATTAAACAAAAAAACATGCTCGAGCATGAAAATCCGAACCCTGATCATGACCAATTTTCCAATTCCACCCAATTGAAAAATTTTGAATTTTGAACATTATTTTAAAATATTTTTAATCTTTAAAAATTTACAAAAATCTAAAAAATTGTAAAAATCCATGTATTTATTTTTTCTAAAATTCAGCAGAATTTCAAAAATAGGTTGAAGTTTCAAAATTACTATTCAAACTTCAAAAATCTATCAAATGCTCCAAAGCTGACCCCGAAAAAGATCTCATCAGATTTGCAACCAAGGTCAATACCCCCGAAAAGACACATTAGTAACTTGTACTGACTCTACATACCAAATCTTGACTGTAAATGGGTTGAGGCTGTATTTTGAAAAATATTTGTGCTTAAACAAATATAATTAAAGCAGTCGAGCCACACCACAAAAGGCCAAATGAAGGAGGCTCGAGCCGAACTATCAGTGCAAGAGTTGAAAATATACTCGTAGTATTCGCAGAAGAAGCAAAAATGGCCCGATGATGGGGCTCTACTTACAGCAGCGTAAAAGACGCTTTTATTCTCGTAAACGTTTGGGAAGTAATTTGGGCGAGGTATAAGACAGTTATGTGATAATTTCCTTTTCGTTTGCGAAATTTTGCTGCGCATCGCAGCATTTATGCAGTAATATAGTATCACGGTAAGGCACAAAGCTTTTGGCATTTTATTTGAAGTACGTTACAAAGCCATTGTTTAAAGTTAAGTCAACATTAAGAAAAGAAAACCAGCGAAGACGAAGACATGGGTCCGGAATGTTTGCAAAATATAGTAGGTACTATACGGGTCTGCTCTTCTATACTTTTGCACCGTTGTCGTCCCCGGCGGTGCCTCCACCTTCCTACCCAAAGCAACATTGTCGGTTGTGTTGCTCGTAGCTGACGATTTTTCAGTGGTAGTCAGCAGGGCTCGCTCGGATTTTCATGCTCTAACAAATTTTTATGTCGAAAACTTGATAAAATTTCTAGTAAAATGAGACCAATTTGTTAGGGCATGGTTTTCCATATTTGACCTTTAATCTGAGCATATGAGAGCATATTTTAAGCATTATTGTGTTTTTATTAGAGAAGATTTCATTAAAGGTTATTGGAGGTTAAGTATGGTGGTTTGGCCTAGGAAACCAATTTCGACCACTTGTATGCCAACAGGTCAACCATGACGAGAAAATTTTTTTACAACAATTTAAGAAGTTTTTTCTTCGATAAAATCGAGATTTCCTTCCCAAAAAAAAAAATATAAATTTCTAAAAAAATTATATTTCACTGAAAAAAAATTGAAAATTTTCTCTTAACAAATTAAGGTATTTTTTCTCCAAAGAATTAAGTTTTTTTTCTCAAAAATTTCAGAAATATTTGTAGATACCAACTTTAGAAAAATTATGAGATTTTTCTCTACAAAAAATTGAGAGTGTTAAGTACCTAAGCCATTGTTCTTCTTCAAAAAATTAATTAGTTTTTTTTTCTTATTCATAAATAAAAAACTTATTTTTTCACCAAAAAATGGATTGTTCAAAAAATTAAGCTTTTTCTCAAAAAATTTGAGAAATATTTTATTATTTATCGACTCGCTCACCAATAGTGTTTTTTAAAAATGTGTTCAAATTATTTTTTTTGTGGATGAACAAAATATTAAGATAAACTATTTTGAAGAAATCAAAAAAATGTGTTTAAAAATCGAGATTTAAATTTGAATAAAATTTGAAAATTATTTTTGGAATATTTTTAAATAATCATGGTTGAACACTCTTTTTTAATAATGTTTGCATTGGACCAAACGATGAGAAAGTTATTTCCTAAAAATTTTTTACAAAATGGGTTTGAACAAAAAAGAAAAAATTTGAGAAAATGATTTTGAAAGGAAATTCATTCATTTTTTCTCAGCGATTTGTGTTAGAATAAAATTTGAAAAAAAGAAACCTCAACACATACTTACCTAAGTCGAAAACAAAATTTCTGATCAATTTTTTTTGCTCAAAATTAAAACAAAATTATTGCTTGAAAAAAAAAAGTCAGAATTAAAACTTTACAGGAAAGTTTGAATAAAATTATGCTGTTTTTGAACAAAATTAAAAAATATTGTTTAAAAGTGACCATTCGAAGAATTTTTTGTTGATGAAATTTTTCAAAATTTGATTTTAAATAAATATCGAGAGAATCAATATTTGTCTTACCTATATTATTTTGTAAAAATAAAAAAAATAAAAATGTGAAAATTAAAAAAAAAAAAACGATTACAATTTGAGAAAATTTTGTTTTGAACAGAAATTTCATATTTTTTTGATCAAAAAGTAGATAGGTATGCTTAATTGCTTACTTTAAAAAAAAAATAAAAAAATAAAACAAAACAAAGTTGAATTCAAATTTTTGAAATTTTCTCTTCGTCGCACATACTTAGGTAACCACAACCAAAGAACTTGAGGTCAGAGAATCACAACAGAGCATCAAGAGCGTAAAATGAAATTCCACCAAAAAAAAAAAACATCTCAGAATCAGTGATCAAACTCGTTGACCTATGTATACTCATCGCTATTCATTCAAAGAAGAATTAAGATGACCTATATCGCGCTAGCATAGTATTCGCCTCCGCACAAGCGTCCCATTTTCGCCGCGCTAGCACCAGCACCATACTATAAAATTAGGAATCACTTCGAATGAGAGAAGGAACCGTCCGAGTGGAAATTATTCGCTAGTAATAGGATAACGAAGGCAGCAAGGACGCTGCTACAGTCGGAGAAGGAAAGAGAGGGGGCGGGCGCGGGGCAGCGCGGAACGCGAACAAGGCAAATGTTTAAGGAATGCCTGGAGTTTATTATTTAACTTTGCCATTAAAGTTTTCCAAGTTGTAAACTACTTCTCGCGCGCGTCCAGATATAGACAAAGATGGAGAAAGGGAGATAGTGCACGGGAAAAGAATCTCCGACAGAGGATGCTCGCTATACTACACTATAATTCTGTTAATCTCCCATCATAGAATAGTAATGCTGGTATGGCTTGTAAGTTCAAAAAATTGGAGAAAAAAGTTGATTTTCCTTCTTTTTTTTTGAAATTGAGGGACTGGAGGTGCCAGTGCCACTCGAAATTTGGTAGAACAAATGAAAAATTGGGATTCATCATTCAAAAAAAAGTATTTATTATTTTTATTTTTTAATAATGCGAAGGGGCTGGTGAGTTAGGGAAAAAATGAAAAATAGGAAATTATTTTAAAGTAAAAGGAAACAACTCGAAATGCTGTGGCCAAAAAATTTACCTCTTTTGTTTTAATTCAGGGCGCTAGGAATCAGAGTACCATTTAAAGTTGTTAGGTTGGGGAGGGGGTCTAAAAAATGTTTTTAAAAATAAGAAGAAGAAAAATAAGAGACGTCCTTGATTCACATAAAATTCAATTACAAAACATTGTTTTAGAAACAGTATTTTGAAAAATTATTTTCTAAAAATGAAGAAAAAATTTAATTTGTTTTTAAAAAAAAAGTTTGAATAAAAAAAAAATTTGAACTTGTAAAAAAGAAAAATTTATAAAAACTGTAGACTTGTCAAAATAAATTAACCGCCTCCCCCCCCCCCCCCTCCCAAAAAAAATGTTACTTACCTATTATTTTTTCAGAAAATTTTTTTAAAGTTTTTGGAGTAAATAATTATAAATGGGTACTTTAAAATCTTTTTTCAGAAAAATGATTCGATTTTTTTTTTTTTAGTAAAAAATCTTCTAATTTTCTGGATATTTTTTCCAATTTTTTGTAGGATAGAATTTCTCATTTTTTGGGAGTAGAAATATTTTCATTAAAAAGAATTACTTGGGGATCACTTGGGGGGGAGCAAAGAAGATTTCTCAATTTTTGCGGGTTGAATGATTTTGACAAAAAATTTCTCGATTTTTCTGGTATAGGTAAAACGATTTTTTCCTTTTTTTTTGAATGAAAAATGTTTTATATAAAAAATTTCCCAATTTTCCGGGAGTAAAAACTAAGAATAGTAATTTTCTTTTATAATCTTTTATTTTTTTGAAATAAAAGCTTTGTTCGTTTATTTATCGAAATTTTCAAACTTTTCAAATTTTTTGGTTAGCCACCGCTAATTCCAAATTCTAAAATAATTCAAAAATTTGATTGGCCATGCCATCCATTCAATATGCCCAATGGCCAATCAAATTTTAGAATAGCCAAAGATGTCAAATTTGAATCAACTTTTTAGATTGAAGAATATTTTGTTTTTTTGATTAAATTCTCGTATTTTTTCAAGCAAAAAAAAAAGTTTTTTTTAATAAAAGTTTTTACCTAGGTACCTATGACATGACTGTATTTCTCATTTTTTTTTTTTTTTTTTTTTTAGGAAAAAATTACTTTGGTACAATTTTCTTGAATTTTTTCAATTTTTTTTTAGAATAAAATTTTTTGTTTTTTGGGAGCAATTTTATTTTATTTTTCGAGGTTTTTTTTTCTTTGATAAAAAAATTTCTGAATTTTTAAAATGTTATAATTACCTATGTATTTCTCATAAAGAGGATTTTTATATGTATGTGCTTTTTTGGATTTTTAGAAGAATTACATGCAAAAATGGTGAATTTTTTATCCCAAATAATTTTATTCTGAGAGATGTCTTTCATAAGGTAATTTTTTCTAAAAAAAATTTTTACCTAGGTATGCAAAATTTTCTAAAAAAAATCTATAAAATGATTAAGTAGGTACGTACCTAATTAATTTCAATAAAAAAATAAAATAAAAAAAAACTTATCAAGAGTTGCTACCTATTTTATAAAAAAATGCGACTGAAATTTTAAATAAAAGAAATTATCAAAGTAGGTGCAAAAATGATTGAAAATCAAATAGTGATTTGTAAAAAAAAATATAATATAATGTATTATTTAAATGAAAAATTATCAACGTAAAAGTTTGTCAAAATTGAAAATTTACAAAAAAATTAAAACATTGTGAAAAATTAGAGAAATGACAAAAACTGTCAAAGTCATAGTCCTACGTACTCGTACTTAAATAATAAAATTTCAAAGTTGTCGAAATGTAAGAAATTGTCAATGTCAACAGGTTTAAAGTGGACAAAAGTAAAAAAGAAATTAAATATGTAAAAAATTTAAAAAATTGTCGAAATGAGAAATAATTTGGTACCTACCGATTGAAAAGTTGTCAAAATTATTGAAAAATTGCTTAAATTTTAAAAGTAGTAAAAATAAAGAAATTATAAAAAAAATCAAAACACTTTTAAAAAAAGTTGAAAAAATAACAAAATTAAAAAAGTGGTCAAAATCAAAAATTTCGCAAAAAAAAATCAAATAATGTCTGAAAATATCTAAAATAAAAATTAGAAATTTTGAATATTTTTTCCAATTTTGAAAAATTGCTCCTCAACAAAATTTTCTACAAAAAAAAAATAAGTTTCAAACAATATTGAAAAAATGATGGTTCAACATTCCGCCTGCAAATGTCTGAATATTTTGCACATTTTGAAGAACTAGAATGCGAAAGATTCTAATGCACATACATTTCTATTGCTCGAGAAATTTTCTTACGACTACGCCTATAAAAACGAAACAATTAATTTCTTTCCCTTTCATTAATCTTTAATAAGGGTTTTTCGAGTGTAAGGTAAACAAGAATTGATTTTATCGAAAACCTCGCCATTTTTTTCGTTTTCTACTCGAACGTTTATCCGGAATTCATCTCTTGCCTTCTGCACCATTTCTAATTACGTGATTTCTCGTCCAAATTTCGACTTTTTTTTATTTTTTAAATTTTTTACTTCTACGAAACCCCAATGCAAATCAGCTGCTCTTGCCATCTTCGTACGCTGAATTTAATTACAAAGATTCGTCGCTGCGGACGTATCAATACCGAGTATCTCGTTAAACGAGTAGAAGAGGGCGAAGGAGAAAGGAAAAAAGGTCACAGTTGTGACAAAATTCTGGATAATTCTTCTTTATCCGCTCGAAATGGCTTATTTTTCAGAAAACCCTGACGCATCGGTATCGACATCGAACTCGCAGCGTTCGAATTATAACTTGCTCGTGAAGAGAAAATTACGCTTATAAGAAACTCGTAATACAACGTAGATTAATTAGTCGCAGATTGCATCAAAGACGTGTGAAAACTTCTGCGAGACAAGTCTGCGGATAGATGAAGCTGTAATAGTAAAGAAGGCAAAAATTCGAGACGTTTCAAGAAGACCGCGATGGTATCAGCTTCGCCAAAACTTTACACCAACTTTCACTTTACCACAACTTTGGTGACAGTGGCGTGAAAACTTCGACAGTCATTAAATCAAGTGTTAAATTATGCAACAGAGGAGTCGAATTTCAAAGGTAGCATCGTTGCATTGCTTTCTTCAAAGATTTTCACTTGTACATAGTTGCCCCAAAGGTAGCAAATTCGACTAGAATCGACTGTTATTCGTTTCTCCGCAGCGATGTCGACGTCCGAGTGCTTTTTAAATACGGCAAAACTATTTTTATGGCTTGTTAAAAAAAAAAGGTATAGAGAGTGAAAAAAGACGTGATGACGTCGTCTCTTCTCATCCTTCGAAATTCACATAACCCATCGAGTATAGATATATAGTAACATCCAATCTCGACTTGTCATTTCCCCTATACTCGATTTTCCGTTAGAACAATTCAACTTAGCGAGCCCACTTTCTTCGTTATTTCGACAACGATAAAGTAAGAAAAAAAAGAGCACCGAAGGAGGCAAAAAACAAGGCGAAAAATTCTTCAAAACTGACTCATCTCGTCGCCAATTATTTTTATCGGGTCGCTTTATATATCGTTCTCGTATCGTATGCTTCACTTCGTTCAAAAGTCAATACGACATGAGAAGAAAAAAAAACAACGAGGAGAAAAAAATAATAACAATTGCGACTCGACTTTTCGAACGTGATTGGAAAAAAATACACGAGGATGTAATTAGATTTTTCAATTTTTTTTACCTGTAGAGGTTCAGGTAATAGGTATATGTGCTTCCTCATCTTATTTTTTTCCAATCACCGAAATCAATTTCCCGCTAGTTCCTTTGGAATTTGGGAAATCTTCGGCGATGTGCAAAAAAATATCAAAAATATTGGATTTATTAAAAAGTGAGCAATAGAATAAGTACAATAAATTGACCTGGGAATGGCTGAGATCCCGGGGGTAGGATAACATTTTCAAGTTCATTTATAACGAGAGATTGTTTGTCGAATTATTGATTACTTTCTCAATTTCACAAATTCAAAATGAGTAAAAATTTTAAGGAAAAAAAATCAATTTCAATTTAAAATAAGTTGGTTAATAAAACATTGAAAAGAAAAAGAATTGAAAAATTGGGGTTGAAATTTGAAATGAGTAGGTAGATGATAACTTGAAAAACATAAAAAGACTATAAATTCACTATCAATATTATTCTAAAGAAACTCAATTAATAAGAATATTTCTAAATTTGAAATATGGTAGAACTGAAAAAAAATTATTATCATTTTCATTTTTAAATTCAAATAATTCAAAAATTATAAATGATATAAAATATATAAGTTTTGATTTAAAATGATTAGAAATGTCATAGAACGATAAGTTTCCTTTCTGAATTTCTGAACTAGGGGCATTCTTGATTGATGAAAGGAGGGATAAAATGAAAAATTCTCAGTTTTCAATTTATCATTGAAAGAAGAATCGTTACTTGAAGATTTTTTTTTTCATAAGCAGCCATTGTTGAGATATTTTGGAAGAACTATATTAGCTTCAACTTTTACAACTACCTACCTACTCATTTTTTTAAAGTATTGTACATTCCAGACTTCAATAAACTTGGGTTCAAAAGAGGGTCTAATTAAAAAAATTTTCAAACAAAAGTTGTTGGTGTAGTTCATTGGAATAATTTTGGGTATTACCAAAATTTTGATAGGACCCTTCCCTCCCCTCCAATTTTGTCCAATATTACGTAGATATTTCATTATTTCAAATTTGAGGATAGGAAAAGGTACGAACAAAATTTTTATAAGGGCCAAAATTATTTCCAAGATCCCAATCTACAACCCGAGCAGCACAATCGACAAATTATCGAAATAAAAAATCGATAGAATATCGAATTCGATAAAGTGCCGCGTTAGTTCCGCCTAAACTGTGAAATTATCTTTCGATATATAGATAGATTATCGACGAATTATAGTTAGTAAAAATTTCGAGATTATAGTAAGATATTTTATCGATAATCTATCTATAATATCGAAAGATAATTTCACGATTTAGGCGGAACTTTCGCGACACTTTATAGAATTCGATATTCTGTCGATTTTTTATCGATTTTTTATTCCGATTTTTCGTCTTTTACTAGCTTTTTTCTATAATCAAAAACCCGAGCAGCACAATCGACAAATTATCGAAATAAAAAATCGACAGAATATCGAATTCGATAAAGTGTCGCGTTAGTTCCGCCTAAATCGTGAAATTATCTTTCGATATATAGATAGATTATCGACGAATTATAGTTAGCAAAAATTTCGAGATTATAGTAAGATATTTTATCGATAATATATCTATAATATCGAAAGATAATTTCACGATTTAGGCGGAACTTTTGCGACACTTTATCAAATTCGATATTCTGTCGATTTTTTATCGATTTTTTATTCCGATTTTTCGTCTTTTACTAGCTTTTTTCTATAATTAGAAATCATTAATTAGCATAATTAATACATTAAACTATGCCTAAACACATTATTCATGTTGCGGTAAGAGGATCATTTCAGAAAAAGTCAAAAAAAATTATAAAAAATCTGCCACCCGTGGGGCTTGAACTATCTTCCTCCTGCATGGTATTCCTCTACCTTAGCCACTATGCCATACCTTATCGTTGAGAAGTTAGCAATAAAACGCTTATAATAGACAGTTTAGTACTTCCAGACGTGTTGGACTTACAAAAATTTTCACCAATTTTTAAAATTTGGAAATAATTTCAAATATCGTCACAAAATCGTTGAAAAATTGTTCGACAAATTTCAGATTATTTGTCGATAATATAGTTTCAAAGATCGCCACAAAATCGTTGAAAAATCGAATTCGAGGAATTTCATATTAGTTGTCGATAATATAGTTTCAAATATCGTCATAAAATCGTTGAAAAATCGAATTCGAGAAATTTCAGATTACGTGTCGATAAT
The DNA here is from genome assembly GCA_959613365.1 of Balanococcus diminutus. Taxonomy (NCBI): domain Eukaryota; kingdom Metazoa; phylum Arthropoda; class Insecta; order Hemiptera; family Pseudococcidae; genus Balanococcus; species Balanococcus diminutus. The sequence continues at coordinate 14,272,800 of OY390718.1, read as the reverse complement.
AAAGTTTTAAATATCTTCACAAAATCGTTAAAAAATCGAATTCGAGAAATTTCAGATTATTTGTCGATAATATAGTTTCAAATATCGTCACAAAATCGTTAAAAAATCGAAATCGAGAAATTTCATATTACGTGTCGATAATAAAGGTTTAAATATCTTCACGCAATCGTTAGAAAATCGAATTCGAGAAATTGCATATTATGTGTCGATAATATAGTTTCAAATATCTTTACAAAATCGGTAAAAAATCGGATTCGATAAATTTAATATAATCTGTTGATAATATAGTTTCAAATGTCGTCAAAAAATCGGTAAGATATCGAAGTCCAGAAATTTCATATAATCTGTCGATAATATAGTTTTAAATATCTTTACAAAATCGTTAAAAAATCGAATTCTATAAATCGGTGGAAAATCGGAATCGATAAATTCAATATTCTTTGTCGATAGTATCGTTGACGAATATCGTCATAAAATCTTAATAATATCGAATTCGATAGTTTTTAGATTTTATGCCTATGAAGTTGTACCGATAAATCTTTATAATATCGTGAGAACATCTATAGATTTTCAAACGATTTTTTATCGATACGTTACATCTTCCGATATTATCGATCGAGTGTGCCGCTCGGGAATCATTAATTAGCATTATTAATACATTAAACTATGCCTAAACACATTATTCATGTTACGGTAAGAGGATCATTTCAGAAAAAGTCAAAAAAAATTATAAAAAATCTGCCACCCGTGAGGCTTGAACTAACTACCTCCTCCATGGTATTCCTCTACCTTAGCCACTATGCCATACCTTATCGTTGAGAAGTTAGCAATAAAACGCTTATAATAGACAGTTTAGTACTTCCAGACGTGTTGGACTTAGAAAAATTTTCACCAATTTTTAAAATTTGGAAATAATTTCAAATATCGTCACAAAATCGTTGAAAAATCGTTCGACAAATTTCAGATTATTTGTCGATAATGTAGTTTCAAATATCGTCACAAAATCGTTGAAAAATCGAATTCGAGAAATTTCAGATTATTTGTCGATAATATAGTTTTAAATATCTAAACAAAATCGTTAAAAAATTGAATTCGAGAAATTTCAGATAATTTGTCGATAATATAGTTTCAAATATCGTCACAAAATCGTTAAAAAATCGAATTCGAGAAATTTCAGATTACGTGTCGATAATAAAGTTTTAAATATCTTCACAAAATCGTTAAAAAATTGAATTCGAGAAATTTCAGATTATTTGTCGATAATATAGTTTTAAATATCTTTACAAAATCGTTAAAAAATCGAATTCGATAAATTTAATATTCTTTGTCGATAATGTAGTTTCAAATATCTGCACAAAATCGGTGGAAAATCGGAATCGATAAATTTAATATTCTTTGTCGATAGTATCGTTGACGAATATCGTCATAAAATCTTAATAATATCGAATTCGATAGTTTTTAGATTTTTTGCCTATGAAATTGTACCGATAAATCTTTATAATATCGTGAGAACATCTATAGATTTTCAAACGATTTTTTATCGATACGTTACATCTTCCGATATTATCGATCGAGTGTGCCGCTCGGGAACTTTCATTTGAATTTTTTCTGATCAGATCTCCCCAATTTTGAATGATAAGTATTCTCCATAGTGCAGTGTAATAAAAAATTGGAGTGGAAGGAGGAGTCTAGGTGAAATTTTTGTAATGACCAAAATTATTTCTAGAATCTCAATTTGGACGATTTGTTTGAAAAAAATTATCAATCATATTGATCTCTCCTCTCCAATTTTGTATATCAAAGTATCTACGTAGCATTAGACAAAATTGGAGGGGAGGGAGAGGTCTCATCGAAATTTTTGTAATAACCAAAATTATTCCTGAGAACTTGATCTACAACTTTTGTTCAGATAAAATTTTAATTTGACCCACTTTTGAAGCCAAGTTTCGAAGTCTGGATATTAGGGTGGTTCAAAATGACACTTGAATTTTAGATTTTGCTCTTCCACGGGTAAAATGTTCCATTCACTTCAAAAACACCCTGTAAAAAATTTCAGCTCAAAAAAAATTTTTTTACTACTGGCTCATCGAGGTTTTATGTTTGGTGCGAAGCAAGACGGGCGCGCGCTCGATACGCGCCCGATACCGTGACTAGTCTACCGCGTAACTCCGTGTAACAAACGTTCGCTCGGGCGAACAAGTTGAACGTGTTTACGAGGTACCTAATCGCTCAATGTTACGCGGTATTTCAACGTATTGTAGAAGAGTATAACACAGAAACATTCGAGAGATTAATAATGTAAAAGTGTAAATAAACACATTTGATTACAAAATCTACTAAATTCAAATTAATTGCATGGTCAACGAGGCACAAAACTTTTTACTAAAATACGAAATTACTACGTTAAAATTATTGTTCTAAAATTGAGTTACATAAATTTTTTTCGCTGGTTTTTTATACTTTTTTCAATGCTCTTCTACAACTTGAAGCAAGTATTGCCTCTGTTCTTCGTTGCGGGTGTTTGAAATTAAATTCAGTCATCAATGCAACACCACTTTCAGCCAAATCGTTAATCACTGATAGTTTTTTTGCTCGTTTTTTACCTAGAAGATGGGATTTGTTTTTTTTTCCTAGAGGGGGTGGTTTGTACGCATTATGCAAGTGAAAATGCGCAGTTCGTCATAATTCAAGATATTACATGCAAAATTGTTAAAAAAGATGACAAAAACAGTCTCAGTGAGCCTGACGACATTTACCCGATTGCTCGGAAAACCGTTCCATGACGATCGCGCGGAGTATTAGCACAAGTCCCGAGCGCGTAGCCAAAACTATGAAACCTCAATGCCAGTTGTAAAAATTTTTTTTTTGAGCTGAAATTTTTTACAGCATTTTTTTGAAGTAAATGGAACATTTTATCCGTGGAAGAGCAAAATCTAAAATTCAAGTGTCATTTTGAACCTCCCTACTGGATGTGGAGGTGGACTGAAAAAAAAAAGTAAAATGTGAATTGTGAAGATTACAGAATAAGGTGGGCCGAAAATCAAAATTTTTTGGGCGTTTTGGGGATGCATGAAAAAAAAATTCAAATCGAATAATATATTCACATCGCGCAAAAGCCCTCAAATTTTTGAAAAATTGCAAAAAATCAAAATTCGAAAAAAATTCCAAAATGTTACAGAATGAGTTTTATGCCTTTGGTTGGCAAGTATCATCATCGTTATTAATATTTTTTGAATAAAAAAAATCCAGAATTCATCAGACTATCGCATTTATAAGACATTACAAAAATTGTCATATTTTACGTTTTTTTTTTTTTTTTTTTTTTTTTTTCAATGAAAAAAAAAGAATAAAAATTGATATTTTTTTTTTGTAATTTAAATGGGTTTAACGTACACAGTTTTGCCCAAAAAGACAATTTACGACAATTTTCCATCTTTACTTTCATTTTCAGGAACCATCATTTTCCTCATTTTCTTCAATTTTTCGTACTTTTTGAAAAATTCTCAACGGTACGAAAAAGATGAAAAATCGCTGTAAATTGTCTTTTTGGGCAAAACTGTGTACGTTAAACTCATTTTAATTACATAAATTTTGTTTCCAATTTTTAATCTATTTTTTTCAATTTTCTTTAAAAAACGTAAAACCCGAGCGGCACACTCGATCGATAATATCGGAAGATGTAACGTATCGATAAAAAATCGTTTGAAAATCTATAGATGTTCTCACGATATTATAAAGATTTATCGGTACAATTTCATAGGCAAAAAATCTAAAAACTATCGAATTAGATATTATTAAGATTTTATGACGATATTCGTCAACGATACTATCGACAAAGAATATTAAATTTATCGATTCCGATTTTCCACCGATTTTGTGCAGATATTTGAAACTATATTATCGACACGTAATATGAAATTTCTCGATTTCGATTTTTTAACGATTTTGTGACGATATTTGAAACTATATTATCGACAGTTAACATGAAATTTCTCGATTTCGATTTTTCAACGATTTTGTGACGATATTTGAAACTATATTATCGACAAATTATCTGAAATTTCTCGAATTCAATTTTTTAACGATTTTGTGAAGATATTTAAAACTATATTATCGACACGTAATCTGAAATTTCTCGAATTCGATTTTTCAACGATTTTGTGACGATATTTGAAACTACATTATCGACAAATAATATTATATTTATCGAATTCGATTTTTTAACGATTTTGTAAAGATATTTAAAACTATATTATCGACAGATTATATGAAATTTCTCGACTTCGATATTTTACCGATTTTTTGACGACATTTGAAACTATATTATCGACACGTAATATGAAATTTCTCGAATTCGATTTTTCAACGATTTTGTGACGATATTTGAAACTATATTATCGACACATAATATGCAATTTCTCGAATTCGATTTTCTAACGATTGTGTGAAGATATTTTAAACTATATTATCGACACGTAATATAAAATTTCTCGATTTCGATTTTTTAACGATTTTGTGACGATATTTGAAACTATATTATCGACACCAATATGAAATTTCTCGATTTCGATTTTTTAACGATTTTGTGACGATATTTGAAACTATATTATCGACAAATTATCTGAAATTTCTCGAATTCAATTTTTTAACGATTTTGTGAAGATATTTAAAACTATATTATCGACACGTAATCTGAAATTTCTCGAATTCGATTTTTCAACGATTTTGTGACGATATTTGAAACTACATTATCGACAAATAATCTGAAATTTGTCGAACGATTTTTCAACGATTTTGTGACGATATTTGAAATTATTTCCAAATTTTAAAAATTGGTGAAAATTTTTCTAAGTCCAACACGTCTGGAAGTACTAAACTGTCTATTATAAGCGTTTTATTGCTAACTTCTCAACGATAAGGTATGGCATGGTGGCTAAGGTAGAGGAATACCATGGAGGAGGTAGTTAGTTCAAGCCTCACGGGTGGCAGATTTTTTATAATTTTTTTTGACTTTTTCTGAAATGATCCTCTTACCGTAACATGAATAATGTGTTTAGGCATAGTTTTATGTATTAATAATGCTAATTAATGATTTTTAATTATAGAAAAAAGCTAGTAAAAGACGAAAAATCGGAATAAAAAATCGATAAAAAATCGACAGAATATCGAATTCTATAAAGTGTCGCGAAAGTTCCGCCTAAATCGTGAAATTATCTTTCGATATTATAGATAGATTATCGATAAAATATCTTACTATAATCTCGAAATTTTTACTAACTATAATTCGTCGATAATCTATCTATATATCGAAAGATAATTTCACGGTTTAGGCGGAACTAACGCGGCACTTTATCGAATTCGATATTCTGTCGATTTTTTATTTCGATAATTTGTCGATTGTGCTGCTCGGGAATATGATGATCTGTAGAATTCTGGATTTTTTTCAAAACATATTAATAACGATGATAATACTTGACAACCAAAGGCATAAAACCCATTCTGTAACATTTTGAATTTTTTTTTTTTTTTTTTCATATTTTAATCTTTTGCAAATTTTCAAAAATAGATATTATTCGATTTGAATTTTTTTTGTTTTTTGTTCTTCATGTATCTTCAAGACGCAACTTATCCGCGGTATTACATTTTGAAAATCGAAAAAGTTTGATTTTCGGCCCACCCTATTTTACATAATGTAGTCATACAAAATTCACTTAGGTACTTATTGTGAATTTATGATTCTGAAATTTGAACTTGGAAAACAAAAAAGTGAAAAATTAATATTAAAAACAAAATTTTGTATACGAGTGAAACCTCCAGAAAAGCAAAGGTTTTCTCCGAGTGAATGCTGAACTTCTACGGGATTTACCCAGTTTCCTTCTGCTTTTGGATTTCTTAAATTTTATACTTTAATCAATTCGAGTACCCAATCAAGGCAAAAAACAACAACAACATTAACAACAATAACGACCAGAATAAAACAATACACTGAAATTGGACGCTTTCTTAGGTAATTATCCAACTAGCAAAAAATCATCTAATTTTTTCCCCGAAGCTAAAAGCACGAAGATGCTTTTTCGCCATCGACCTGGTCTTTCGATCCAATGACAACTCGGGTCCGATTTCCATTCGCCAATTACTAGTTAATTTGTGGAAGAGGTGCTCGAGAAGACGTACCTGGACACGATACGCAGCAAATAGTAGGTATATTGGAAAAAGGTACTGCGACCACAACGGTATTGCCTTTTTGTAATGTGTGTAGATAGATATACGAGGAAAGCAGCCACATAGTGTATACGTTAACGTCAGTATCAGCAATCAAAGCGAGACTGGGGCAAGGACGATGGCACGAATGGGTAAGGGGTGGTTTGGTAGATGGAGGATGAGAAAATCAAGAAATGGTAATATACCGACATCGGTTCGTAATTCGGTTAGCTTCGGTATTTTATTTAGAGAAAGGTTTTTTCCACTGCCTCTCTTCGCCTTGCCTTGTTTTGCTTTGGTAAGTACACTTCTCTCGCTCACTCCATTGATCGGTTGGTTTTCTGGGATGCTGATGTTTTTGGGAAATCAGTAAACATTAGTTCTCGCCGACCAAGTAAGTGGAAAATTCGTTTTAATAGAATTAACCGTGCAATGGCCAAGGTTTTGCGAGTTCGTTCGCCGTCTTTCTCGCTCGCTTTGCCAGTGTGTATATAGCTTAAAAGCGCGCGTGTTTTGAATTTTAACAGTTTAACTAAGTCATATTATGGTTTTACGTAGTGGAAAAAAATGTTACCGATGCGTATTAAGCGAGAGCTGATCGGCTGCGATGCCGCAACGAGTGACACGGGGTAACCCTCCCTCCCACCTTATCACAGGCAGACGTGAAAAGATCTTTACCGTCGTTTAAATTGGTATATATTTACGAGCTCGAGGGTTTTGCGAGATATTTTTTGCCTTTTTTTTCTTTTTCACTATTTTGTTGCCCCGTAAAGACATTCCAGCGATCTTTTAAAAATCATTTATTCGTTTCGATGGTCAACGATGTACCTTTTTTTAGATGAGCTTTTTTCGCCCCCATCTGCGGGCTCTCTCTCGAAGTGAAAATTTGGTAAAAATTCTCAGCGTGTTTGGGATATCGAAACGGTCGCATAGCGGTATAGAAAATGTATCCTAGCACCGTATTATAAAGAAGAGGGCTTTATATGGTTGAAAATGATAACACGTATTCTCGATCCAGCCTTTTTCGTCCCATCGCGATGGTATTTTTGGCTGTAATTTTGTATATACAATAAAAAGAATGCGGGTGTGGAAAGAAAAATCGTCATTAAATAAACGTACACATAGCACAGGTAGGAAATTTACCGGTAAAAAGCAAAGAGACCGGTGAGTTGGTATAGATACGCAATATTTGCTTATGCTTGTACGATAGAAAAGGCACTGGATGAAAAAGAAAATTGTCAAGGAGGAGAGAATGTTTAGGAGAAATCCCACTGTAGTCGTTGTCAAAGCCCTTGGTGTGATCTAGTAAAAAATGCTCTTTTAACCGGAACGTGGAAGTGTTTTCTGCAAATGCTTCTCTTATGCTAGTGAAACGTTTTTTGAATACATATATCATAAAAATTTTTAATGAAGTCCAAAAGAAATCTTCGATGTAACATTCTGAAGTCTAAATTCCAAAACAATAAAAAAAAAACAACAAACAAACAAAAAAGTGGACAAAAGATTTTTGAGTACCTATTTTGTTACACATTAAAAAACATGAATTTGAAGTAGGTGGTAAGAAGGGTGAAGAGAATTCCTACCTAATACACTCCGCACTCAAGTGGACACCCACGAGCGCAGGAGCGGAGACTGTTCGAATGATCTAACACGACGAGGTTAAAATTTACGTACGAGTTTATTCAGACGAGATGTTCTGTTTAGATTGAATTGTACAGATGTCGATTTAGCTTAAATAGTGTTTTGCTACATGACTTAAGTAAGAGAAGTAAACATACGCGAAACTGGTCCGGTGATGCGTAGCTCTGCAGACGCTACAAATTTAAAAAAAAAATTATGACTTTTAGATATTTTGTCAAAAATTCTGAAACTTGGAAAAATTAATAAAAATTGATGACTTTTTTAAATTTTATATATTTCTTAGACATTTTTAATTTTGGAAAGACTTTTGGGTTTTCTGAAACTCCTAAAAATTTCCATGGAAATATTTTTATGAAATTGACTTTCATTTTTAGGTAATTTTTTTGGATGAATTATAGACTTTATTTTTTACAATTTTCATATCTCCATTGAAATTCACTTTTTGGTATTTTTTCAGGCATTTTAATGCTTAGAACTTTTTTTCAAATCATGGAAATTTATTTGTGAAATTAGCTGACTTTTAGATATTTTATTCTAACCAACAGATATTTTTTTTTTCAAATTTAGATAGCTTTTTGATATTACAAAACTGTTTGTCAGACATGAAAAAAATTGAATTTTTTTTCAAAAGTTGATGACTTTTAGACATTTTGAAACTTGTAAAAAAAATTAATTTTTTTTTGGTCAGACATTCTGAAATTCTTAATTTAAAAAAAAAAAAATTTATGACTTTTAGACATTTTGTCAGGCATTTTCAAACATTATTTTTTTATTATTTCAACTTTTCAATATTTTGTTAAATTTTTTTATTTTCATATTTTTTTTAATTTCAACTTTTGAATTGGTAGTGAGATAGGAAGCCAAGGTCCTCAAGAGTGGAAGCCTGCAGGTTCCCCAAAAGGGGCGGGAAGTCAAAAATTTCATCATAGATCCAGTTAATGATGTCCCTTATATGATTATCCAAGTTTTGCCCTTTGAGCTCCTGTTGACCCTTGTGTAGGGTCAAAAATCAAGTTTTCCCCTTTTTTTCTGGTTCACGGTAAGTTGGTCAGTCTGCAGCCCAACCTAAATGACCTTGGAGACCAAAAATTTGATATGTAGGATTGGTAGAGGCCACTAATGTGTCTTCTGGATATTTTAACCCTTGAGCCCCAAATTTGAGGTTATCTCCTTTTTTAGGGGAGCTCTAAGGGTGGTGCAATGTGAAAAAACTGTTTGAAATTTGTACCAGAAGTATACTCTCGTTCTCTCCACAATATCCAAATTTCAACTTCCGAAGTTATCCCTATCCTATTTTAAGGCTCTAAAAGTGGGTATTGGGGTCATTTTTTCTATTTGAGTAGCCTGCGGGCCTCACCTTTATTGTACTAGGGGATCCAAAATTTCATGTTTGATTTAGTTCATGCCCCTAAAGTCTCTTGTGTGAGTTTCGACCTTTGGACTAATTCATGCTGCTGTGCATGGTCAAAAATCAATAATATTATTATTTAATTTTAACCCGTCTTTTTGGTGTGTTAATCAGCCTACAGCCCCAGCCCCAACCCCAACCTCAACCAAACAATCTAGGAGATCAAAATTTGGTATGTAGAGTTGGTAGAGGTTATTAATGTGCCTTTTGGGATTTTTGACTTTTGGGTCCCTTTTCACAATCTTGTAGGGTAAAAAATCAAGAATTTTCAAGTTTTGACCCACCTTGTTGGTGCATTCTTCAATCTACAGCTCCAACCAAATAATCGACGGGGGTAAAATTCGATATTTAGAGTGGGTAGAGGTCACAGATGTGTCTGATGGTGAAATCCGCCCTAGAACCGATTTCGACAAAAGTCACCCAAAATATTAGTATTGATGTAAAACCACCCCAATTTTTTTGGCTTCCTAGCCCTATTCCTCTCCGAGGTATTATGCCTCCTATGGGTCGAAAATTCAACATTTTTTATTTCAAACAGAGTACTTCGAAAATTTTTGAAATTTTTACAGAAAAATGATATTATGTAGGGGCAAGCGTGAGAATTTTTTCAATTTTTTCCTCCGTATTTTCTTGGTTTTCCAGGGGGTTGAAAACTTCAAAAATTCGCCAAAAATAGAAGAAAGGGTGAGCTCACAATTCTTTTTCTTCAGAAGTTTGTAATACTTCAAAGTACAACCCCGAGCAGCACAATCGACAAATTATCGAAATAAAAAATCGACAGAATATCGAATTCGATAAAGTGTCGCGTTAGTTCCGCATAAATCGTGAAATTATCTTTCGATATATAGATAGATTATCGACGAATTATAGTTAATAAAAATTTCGAGATTATAGTAAGATATTTTATCGATAATCTATCTATAATATCGAAAGATAATTTCACGATTTAGGCGGAACTTTCCCGACACTTTATCGAATTCGATATTCTGTCGATTTTTTATCGATTTTTATTCCGATTTTTTGTCTTTTACTAGCTTTTTTCTATAATTAAAAATCATTAATTAGCATAATTAATACATTAAACTTTGCCTAAACACATTATTCATGTTACGGTAAGAGGATCATTTCAGAAAAAGTCAAAAAAAAATTATAAAAAATCTGCCACCCGTGGGGCTTGAACCATCTACCTCCTGCATGGTAATCCTCTTCCTTAACCACTATGCCATACCTTATCGTTGAGGAATTAGCAATAAAACGCTTATAATAGGCAGTTTAGTACTTCCAGACGTGTTTGACTTAGAAAAATTTTCACCAATTTGGAAAAATTTCAAATATCGTCATAAAATCGTTGAAAAATCGTTCGACAAATTTCAGATTATGTAGTTTCAAATATCGCCACAAAATCGTTGAAAAATCGAATTCGAAGAATTTCATATTACGTGTTGATAATATAGTTTCAAATATCGTCATAAAATCGTTTAAAAATCGAATTCGAGAAATTTCAGATTACGTGTCGATAATAAAGTTTTAAATATCTTCATAAAATCGTTAAAAAATCGAATTCGAGAAATTTCAGATTATTTGTCGATAATATAGTTTCAAATATCGTCACAAAATCGTTAAAAAATCGAAATCGAGAAATTTCATATTACTTGTCGATAATATAGTTTCAAATATCTTCACGCAATCGTTAGAAAATCGAATTTGAGAAATTGCATATTATGTGTCGATAATATAGTTTCAAATATCTTTACAAAATCGGTAAAAAATCGGATTCGATAAATTTAATATAATCTGTCGATAATATAGTTTCAAATGTCGTCAAAAAATCGGTAAAATATCGAAGTCGAGAAATTTCATATAATCTTTCGATAATATAGTTATAAATATCTTTACAAAATCGTTAAAAAATCGAATTCGATAAATTTAATATTCTTTGTCGATAATGTAGTTTCAAATATCTGCACAAAATCGGTGGAAAATCGGAATCGATAAATTTAATATTCTTTGTCGATAGTATCGTTGACGAATATCGTCATAAAATCTTAATAATATCGAATTCGATAGCTTTTAGATTTTTTGCCTATGAAGTTGTACCGATAAATCTTTATAATATCGTGAGAACATCTATAGATTTTCAAACGATTTTTTATCAATACGTTACATCTTCCGATAATATCGATCGAGTGTGCCGCTCGGGACAAACACTATTTTTCAAACCCCCTAGGGAGTGCAACATAGTCAAAAAAAAAAAAACAACAACAACAAAACATACGTTTTTCGTCGATTTTCAGCCATTTTAAGAGCTGTAAAATCGAAATTTGGCTCTTTGCCTTTTCAAACTTTGAATTCAGAACTTCAAAATTTTCCAAATTATTTTTCTAAATTTCTCAATCATTTTATTTTTTTCAGTTGCGTGATTTTTTTCAAAATATAGCGATAGTCATTTTGAATTAAATTTCAATATCTTTTATTTTTTCATTTATGCGTTTTGTTTGCTGAATTTTTAAAACATTAGTTTTTTCCAATTCTTTCCCTTTTTTTAAAACTAGAAATTTTTGAAAAATTCGACAAATTCCATTCTTCCATCTCGCACTCTCGTCAGAATTGAAAAACAAGACCAACTGTAGAAATAAAAATATCTCCAAATTGTAACTGGAGCAAAACCATCCAGTGAACTATGCTGGATTTGAAATGCTATTTATGCAAAAACCTCAAGGAAAAAAATCTTGTACAAAAATAAACGAAAAATCAACAACTTTTTCTGAATTCTTGCTACCTACCGTACTTGTACATATAATATTCCAAATATAAAGGTCGAAGTTAGCGCTCGGCTTATTGACTGTATATGGATAAGTTTACAATAGTTTTCCATTACGTCTATTTTGTATTCTAGGCGTTGGGCTAACGTGATGTAGCTTTGCTTGGTGTGTGTGCAAATTTATGGTATATATCATCCGGAGACCGTATATTACGTTTTTTTATTTTTTTAAAGCGGTCCCGCAGACGCTTCTACATACTATATGACTTGATGGCATAAGAGTGTCGACCTTGCCTCGGTAGCACGTGTTGTTTGGTGTTTGTGTGTGGACTATGGAATCGTTCGACGAAGTATCAACATTATTGAAGTTTTTATTTTTGTCTAGTGGGCACGCTATTACTCTTTTATATGTCTTGTTGTTGGAAATGGAAAACAAGAAAATTGGAAAATTGTTTTCATTTACGGGCGAATTCAACTTTGGATTTGGTGCTGAGGAGGGATTAGGGATTGCAAAATTGGTTCGGATACCATTCAGACAGCTGAAGGGGTTGATTTATTGCACTTCGAGATTAGTTCTCGGGTTGCTAATGAGAGCAGGGATCCGCTCGGACGACGAATCGAATAAGTGCAGACCAAGACGCGAGGTTTTCGACGACAACGACAACAAAGAACCACGTATGCTGTAGTTTTGTTAAATTGAGCGAGGATATGTATTTGACAGTTCCTCCCCTCCCCCTCCCTGTGACTGTTTTTATGAAACTGTATAATATAGTCTTTTGTTATTACAGTGTCGAACGGAATTATGTTGGGTAAGAACGACATGGGTGAGAACAGAGGAAGAGCAAGAGGAGGAGAAAAGAATAAGTCTGAGTAAAAATCGATGGATCGTCGCGAACGGAACGTAATACAGGCGCACATAACGGACTAGAATACACAATTTTATTCAGCTCACTAAATGGAAAAAAGTTTTTATTAATTTGTCCAAATGTTAGGGCTGTATTTAGATACAGGCTGAATAGGCTAAAGCCAAGAGCGGAAAATTTTTGGGGAGGCAAATTTTAATTTGACGTATTTATCCTTATATATTCATAGAATTTAAAAAAAATCAAAGTTTCGTACAAAAATTAAAAAAAAAAAATCACTGAACTTTTTTTGGAACAAAATTGGGAAAAAATCTTACGAAATTGGTAACGAAATTTTAAACAAAATTCCGATAGTTTTTGGACGAAAGACTTTTGGATATTTTGTCAGACATTAAAAAACTTATTGGAAAATTTCTTTAAGAAAATTAGATGACATTCAAGACATTATTTCAGGCATTCTGAAACTTGGATTTTTTTTAAATTCGTGATTTTTAGACATTTACTTTTATAAACATTATAAAATTTGGGAAATTTTTTCAAAATTTGATTACTAAAATTTTAGCATGGTATATGCTTTTACGATGACCAAAATGAAAAAAAACACACTAAAATCAGACACCAAATTGGATTAGGTTAGGTTACATTAGGTTAGGTTTGGATGACATTAAAAAAAACAGAAAATTTTCAATAAATTCGATTTTTTATATATTTTGTCAGACACTCTGAAAAGAAAATTTTGAGAAAAAAATTAATTACCTACTTATTTTTTGCAATTTTCACGTTTTCATGGAAATTAGGTCAGGTTACGTTGAGTTAAATGTAGAACGAAATATTTTATGGTATTTTTCAAACATTAAAAAAAATATATTATTGTCAGTCATGGAAAAATTTTTGAAAAATAAAAATAGATTTTTTTTAAATTTTTATATTTTTATAAAATTCTTTTTCAACTTTTCAATTTTTTTTTGTTATTTATTTAATTTTAAATATTAGGTAATTTAATTCCATGGAATTTTATTTTATATTTGATGACTTTCAGGCATTTTGTCACAGAGCAAAAGTAAGTATAGGTATTTTTATTAACATAGTAAAGTATATTTCTTTACAAAATGGAAAAATCGAGGGTTTTTTTCGAGACCAAAATCCGAGACTAAAATGCGACAGTTGGGTTAAGTTAGGTTACATCAGGTTAGGTTTGAATGAATGACTTTTGGAGAAAAAAAAATGATTACTTTTAGATATTTTGAAACTTATAAAATTTTTTGAAATTTTGTGTCACACATTTTAAAACATTTTTTTTAAAAATTATTTTTAAAATTTTTAGTGACTGTTGTAGATATTTTATCAGACACCTTTTTTTATCATTTCAACTTAATTTTTTTTTCAAGACTTTTCTAATGGAAATTAATTTTTTTTTTAGCAGACTTTTTAGTTGATTTTTTCAAAATCAGCTATTAATTTTGATTTCCGATTTTTTTGGTATTTCTTGCGATATGTATTTATGTACTGAATTTTGTCCGCGCGATAACTCTCGGTCTAATGGACCGATTTACTTCAAATTTTAATGGTAGGTCGGGAACCATGTAGAATAGAACCCTATTGTTTTTGGGCAATTTTATATCATTACTACGCATTATTTGGGAAGAAATGGTCAGAATTAAATTAGACCAATTTAATCCATTAATCGAAAAAATATTTTGCCTAGCATTTTATTTCAGGTCGAAAAAAATTAAACTTTTCTCCCCTCTTTAGACGTCGACGTCGACGAGCACCTTCATATCATTTTTTATATAAATATGCTAGGCATTATAAAAAAAATGCATCAAATTTTATTAGCTCGATTTACTCGATCTAAACGCTGATCAGTGTTGCCCGTTAAGAAATAATTCACCGCTTTTATTCATACCTAATAGTTAATAATAAGGAAAATGAAAAGGAAAATTATTGAAAGAAGTGACTTTAAAATGATTAAAATTTTAAATGAAATAAAAGTTTGTGGATTGGAGAAAATTGAAAAAATATCATATTTTTAGAGAGACTAAATTATACAAAATAAACATTTTGAAAATTTCTGAGAAAATAATAAAATAAATTGAAAAAGAAAAAAAAAAATAATTTCAAAATAATTATTGGAGTTCAAAGAAAAACGAAACTTCGTTATTTTTTGGTGTTTCAAATGAAAATAAATTGTATAAATTTTGGTAAAAAAAAAATTATTAAAAAAATTTGAAATATATTTTTTTTAAATTATACTTATCTACTTAATTTGAATCGAAGTGAGTAAAATTGACAAAGAAGACCAATCTATAAAACGAAAAAAATAATAGGTACCTAAAAAATAAAAATAAATTGAAATTAATAGGTATTTTTTTATTACTAATTTTAAAATAATTATATTAAAGTTATTACCTAAGAAAAATAAAATTTTATTTATTTTTGATAAATAATAATGTGAGTAAAAAATATTTTGGTGAAAATCATTGATTTGAAATGAATAAATAATAATATTTAATAATGATAATTGAAAAAATAATAGTTTAAAAAATCTGCTTTTCTGACGCATTAATGCGTCAGAGTTTTTTATTGTTAAATTCCCATTGTAACTAATTAATTTTTTTGACTTTTAGACATTTTGCCACAGAGTAAAAACATACAGAATTACATACACTTTTAAAAAAATTATTTTTTAAATTTTGATTTTTAAAATTATTTACCCGAGCAGCACAATCGACAAATTATCGAAATAAAAAATCGACAAAATATCGAATTCGATAAAGTGTTGCGTTAGTTCCGCCTAAATCGTGAAATTATCTTTCGATATATAGATAGATTATCGACAAATTATAGTTAGCAAAAATCTCGAGATTATAGTGAGATATTTTATCGATAATCTATCAATAATA
Organism: Balanococcus diminutus; assembly: GCA_959613365.1. Classification (NCBI taxonomy): domain Eukaryota; kingdom Metazoa; phylum Arthropoda; class Insecta; order Hemiptera; family Pseudococcidae; genus Balanococcus; species Balanococcus diminutus. The sequence continues at coordinate 14,257,023 of OY390718.1, read as the reverse complement.
TCGAAAGATAATTTCACGATTTAGGCGGAACTTTTTCGACACTTTATCGAATTCGATATTCTGTCGATTTTTTATCGATTTTTTATTCCGATTTTTCGTATTTTACTAGCTTTTTTCTATAATTAAAAATCATTAATTAGCATAATTAATACATTAAACTATGCCTAAACACTTTATTCATGTTACGGTAAGAGGATCATTTCAGAAAAAGTCAAAAAAAATTATAAAAAATCTGCCACCCGTGGGGCTTGAACCATCTACCTCCTGCATGGTAATCCTCTTCCTTAACCACTATGCCATACCTTATCGTTGAGAAATTAGCAATAAAACGCTTATAATAGACAGTTTAGTACTTCCAGACGTGTTGGACTTAAAAAAATTTTCACCAATTTTTAAAATTTGGAAATAATTTTAAATATCGTCACAAAATCGTTGAAAAATCGTTCGACAAATTTCAGATTATTTGTCGATAATATAGTTTCAAATATCGTCACAAAATCGTTAAAAAATCGAATTCGAGAAATTTCAGATTACGTGTCGATAATATAGTTTCAAATATCGTCACAAAATCGTTAAAAAATCGAAATCGAGAAATTTCATATTAGGTGTCGATAATATAGTTTCAAATATCGTCACAAAATCGTTGAAAAATCGAAATCGAGAAATTTCATATTACGTGTCGATAATATAGTTTCTAATATTTTTACAAAATCGGTAAAAAATCGGATTCGATAAATTTAATATAATCTGTCGATAATATAGTTTCAAATGTCGTCAAAAAATCGGTAAAATATCGAAGTCGAGAAATTTCATATAATCTGTCGATAATATAGTATTAAATATCTTTACAAAATCGTTGAAAAATCGAATTCGATAAATTTAATATTCTTTGTCGATAATGTAGTTTCAAATATCTGCACAAAATCGGTGGAAAATCGGAATCGATAAATTTAATATTCTTTGTCGATAGTATCGTTGACGAATATCGTCATAAAATCTTAATAATATCGAATTCGATAGTTTTTAGATTTTTTGCCTATGAAATTGTACCGATAAATCTTTATAATATCGTGAGAACATCTATAGACTTTCAAACGATTTTTTATCAATACGTTACATCTTCCGATATTATCGATCGAGTGTGCCGCTCGGGTACCTACATTTTTCTCATTTGATATTATTTTAAAGAAATTTTCCACTTCTTCAATTTTAATAGAGGTATTTTAATAGGTACTTTTGAAAATTTCAATTCAAAATATAATAACTTTCAGGAAGTAATGTTTTGCTTATATTTTGTACTTACTTATTTTTTTTAATTTTTATGAACAATTTTTTTTCTGTTTTCCAAACTTTTTTTTTTTGGTATTAAGTCTTGAGTATCTCTACACGTGTCACTTTAATGTCGGATAGAACATTTCCACATTCAGTGAGGATATTTGTGGAAAAAATTCTGTTTCGATTCTCCGTTAAAAAAGTACATTTTTATAGTACAATCATTTGGGAAATTCACACGTAGCCTGATAGACTTATGCTTTTTACTTTATAGCCAATCTGAACAGGTGAAAAATTCTTTTTCCAATTTAAAAGGGAAAATTTTCCCATTTTTCCTCTTCGTTATCTGGAGATAGTTGTTTAAATTCTGTCCCAAGTGCTCGTGTGTTGTGTACATTACATATACCTATTACCTACGTTCACACAGGTAACGAAGCTGAAAGTGAGAGCACTGGCATAGAATTTTCGGTTATTATCCTTCGATTGAGGTCCTCTTAAGGTCTATGTATTTAGTATAGCTTACGAACCGGAGCCAAAAGGATGCTTCGTTTAAGGTTTGTGTTTTGGTGGGTATACAAATATACGTATGTATCTGCTATCTCTATACGTATGAAGAAAAGTCGTCGAAAATCGTCGTCGTTGTGCCAGTTGGTATCGTATATTATAGACGCGCAGATAGGTATATTTTTCGATTACCGTGTAAATAGTAGTAAAGGATATAGGCCGAAGCAGACAAATTACGTTATTTTCAAAAGGCCCGGCCAAATTCCATTATCTAATGAACGTATATAACAACGGTTGACCGTTCGATGGGCCGAGCCGCGTCGTTTCGATGTCGGAGGTCGTGCCGCTCGGAAAACAGGGCCAGGTTGCTAAAATGGTATTTTTTTTCTCTCCTTCGTTCGTTTATTTTACGGCTCCCGGTGCTGCGAAAATGGTATTATGTTGGGACCGACCGGCCGGCCGGAGGTGGTTATGGTGAATAATATCGTATTGGCGTTAAACCATAAGGTCGACGTGGCTGTGTATCTAATGGTACTGCTGGTCTTGCTATTCCTGCAATAGTTAGTACATGCTATTTCTTGCTGAAAATTTTTTTAAGTTTTGTATAAAGTACAGTTTTTAGGTTGAAGGTAGTGTTTTATTAAATTTGAAAGCATACAATCTTTTTGAAAAAATTTCAAAATAAGCATTGTATACCTAATAGAGATTTCATCAATTTTAAAATTTAAAAAAGAATTGACATTGGATCAATATTCAATGTTTGAACTAAATTTTCACAATTTCATAAACCGTCGAAACTCTCCGAATGTCCAAAATTGACAAAATTAGGAACTTTTTGTTTTCACATTTTGATTTTTTTTTTTTTTTAATTCGGCATTTATCTTTAAAGTTCTATTTTCAATTCAGCAACTTGAAAAATTAAAATAAAAGAATAAAAGATATCTACCTAAATAATATCTAGAAATTAAAAAAATGAAAAAATTGAATATTCAATAGGTAGAAATGAAAAATTTGAAAATAATTTAAGAGTTTTACAATTTTTATATTATCTTGATTTTGAAGTTTGATGAGTTTCTAAAATTTAGTATTTACAATCTGTAAAATTCCAGGAAAATTCAAATTTCGGAACTTGGTTGCATTTAAGTTGGATGATTTCTCAATTCAAATCCTTAAAATGTGGAACATGAAAAATAAGTAAATAAAAATAGTTATACATTCCTATCAAAAATTTGGAAAAAATTTAAAAATTTGACAATAATTTTTAAATTGTAGGTAATCATTTTTTTTTAAAATATTTATTTTCAGTAAATTTTAAAAAATGGCAATTTGCATTTAATCAATGACTAAGGCTACCATTTGATCCTATGCAAAATCCTACCCCAAGCAAATTTGTAAAAATTTTCATTTTTAGTAAATTTCAAAAAATGAGAAATTGCATTAATAAATTAAAAGAGCTACCATTTGATCCAATGCAAAATCCTCCTCTGGCTGAATTTGTCAAAATTTTTATTTTCAGTTAATTTCATTTAATCAATGAAAAAAGCTACCTCAAGTTCCCATGCAAAATCCTCCCCTGGCTGAATTTGTAAAAATTTTTATTTTCGGCAAATTTCAAAAAATAAGAAATTGCATTTAATAAATTGAAATTTGATCCAATGCAAAATTCACCTCTGGCTGAATTTCTCAAAATTTTCATTTTTAGTAAATTTCAAAAAATAAGAAATTGCATTTAATCAATGAAAAAAGCTACCCTAAGTTCCCATGCAAAATCCTCCTCTTGCTGAATTTGTCAAAATTATCATTTTTTTAATTTCAAAAAATGGTAATTTGCACTTAATCAATGACAAAGGCTACCATTTGATCCAATGAAAATTCTTAACATATGCGTAAAAATTTCAATTAAATAATTTTGACAAATTCAGCCAGAGGAGGATTTTGCATGGGAATTTAAGGTAGCTTTTTTCATTGATTAAATGCAATTTCCCATTTTTTGAAATTTACTGGAAATGAAATTTTTTACAAATTCGCTTAGGGTAGGATTTTGCATTGGATCAAATGGTAGCCTTTGTCACTGATTATTCATCTCGTAAATTTTCTATGAATGATTGAATTTTAGAAATTGAATAACTTTTTTTTTAAATTTAGGAAACTTTAAGAGTTGCATTAGGTATGATTTTTTTAGTAAGAATTCAAAGTTTGAAAAATATTGCAAGTTTGACAATTTTCATGTTTTTGATCAATCATAAAAATTCGATTTACGTATTTTCATGTTTCATTAACTTTACAACTTTAAAAATTTTTAAAATCTTCAAACTCAAAATTTTTTTGAACATTTTGGAAATTTTGAAAATATTTGAAATTTGATCATTTTTGACACTTTTGTAATTTTTAAATTTTGATAAATTCTTGAATTTTGATGTAAAATATATATTTTTTTAAAAATTAGTTAATCTTGTAAATTAGGATGTTTGAAAAAGTTTGTAATAATTTGAAATTTGTGTACGTTTTTGAAATTGAACCGTCGAAAATTTTAAAATTTCCACATTTGGTAAAAATTCGAAATTAAGTAAGTATTTTGATGATTTATCAATTTTCAAATTTTTTTAACTGTTTTAAGTATTGTACCAACTTGTAGGTACTTGTAGTACTTGAATCTTTGAAAATTTACAAAATTTATTAAAGATTTAAAATTAGAATAATTTTTAAAATTTAATGTTTTTTTGCAATTCTAAGAATTGAATTTTTTTTACATTTTTCACGTTAAAAAGTCTTGCCTGCAAAATTGCTGCTTTTCGATTTTGAGATTTTGTCACACGCTCTATTAATGTAATTTTTACTCTTGTTGTTGTTGTTGTGAGCTGAGCTGAGCTGGTTGATCAATATTCTGCATTAGGGTGGAGTGAAAATAAAAACATATCTCGGATTTCGACCAAACTCGCAGAGCTGGTTTAGTTTGAGTTGAGAACCTTCCAAAAAAAATTTGAGCCCCCTACCTCTCAGGGGAGTGGAGCTAGGGGCCCTCAAAGTAGGTTCACTTTGGAAAAAAACGCAGTTTTTTGCCTTTCGGGTAGTGCCACCTACACGGTACCTCGGTCACAGCCCTAGAAAAGTGCAGTTTGAGTTTCTACAGCTCCCCAGACCACTGACCTTCAAATTTGATATCGATTTTCTCACCCTACCAGGGGGTTGAAAAGTTGCAGATCGCTAAAAAATCGAGAATTTCGAATTACACAAAATGGAAATAACATCTGCTTGGTACTAAAACTGGATCCAAATGGCTCCTATTGATGCAAAAAAATTATTTCGATAGAAAAAGTTGAAAAAATTTCATAGCAAGGTTGCCAACTTTCGATTTTTATAAAACATCAATTTTTTATCAAAAAAAAGAGGAAAGTTTTTGATGTTTTATAAAAATCGAAAGTTGGCAATCTTGCTATGAAATTTTTTCAACTTTTTCTATTGAAATAATTTTTTGCATCAATAGGAGCCATTTGGATCCAGTTTTGGTACCAAGTAGATGTTATTTCCATTTTTTATAATTCGAAATTCTCGATTTTTTAGCGATCTGCAACTTTTCAACCCCCTGGTAGGGTGAGAAAATCGATATTAAATTTGAAGGTCAATGGTCTGGGGAGGTGTAGAAACTCAAATTGCACTTTTCTAGGGCTGTGACCGAGGTACCATGTAGGTGGCACTACCCGAAAGTGTCAAAAGTGACCCTACTTTGAGGGCCCCTAGCTCCACTCCCCTGAGAGGTAGGGGGCTCAAATTTTTTTTGGGAGGTTCTCAACTCAAACCAAACCACCTCTGCGAGTTTGGTCAAAATCCGAGATATGTTTTTATTTTCACTTCACCCTATTCTGCATCTACTTAAATGCTTTGTCGAGGTTTAAAATTCTCGTTGATGAGGAAAGAATATTCAAATGTTTAAGTTTTTGAAATTTTTGGGGCAAATGTGTGCAGTGTGGTTTTTTTTGGGGGGGGGGGGTGACGGTACTATGTTGAAGGTTGAGGAAAAAGGTGGTACATGTTTGTGAGGCACTACCAAAGAAGTGTTTTCCAAAGGATCGAAGAGCTAAGATCCCAGGTTGACGTCGAAAACCATAAAGAAGACACCACCGGAGAGGAGAGGAAAATGAAAAAAAGAAAAATATATACGTAAAATAGTCTTGAGAAGAACGAAGAAGAGAGAATCAAGGAGAGAAGAGAAAAAACAAATTACGCAGACAATGCGGAAGCAGTAACAATAAACAACGATCTGCGAAGAGCCAAAAAGTTTAAAGGACATCGCAGCGTAGTGCACAGTGCGATATTTATACGCTCTGCCTGAGATTTCCAGTTCGAATGCCGTTTATTGGCGCGCAGGAGGAAATATTTATGAAATAATCTTCTTAGATAAGACTTTTCTCAACTGCTTGTACGGTTATTTTTTGTGCCCCCTTTAGCTTTTAGCTCGTTTTGCCGCTGTATGCGTTTCAGGCTGGGGCTTTTGACGATGCGATGTCGCGAAATTACGCGAGTCGTTTTCTATACTTTTTATTCTTCTTCTTCTTCTTCGGTGTTTTATATGACCGCATATTATACTTACGAGAAGAGACCTACTAGACCAACGAGTTATGGGGTTTAATCTTTTAATTCCTTTCCCCATATATGAGAATGTTGGGCTCTATGCGAGGGGTATACTTGTTTATTATACTTATATTATTATTATTATACACATATATATACACTCGTAATTTTTTTTTTTTTTTCGCTCGACTCTTCAACCATGAGAGGAGTTCTCATTTCTTCTATTTTTATCGCGTATTTATGGCCGACACGAGTATGAAGTATATGTTAATGTACGAGTAGATTTTTTTCTCTCATTTTTATTCTGAAGAGTATTTTTCTCTTGTTTTCTTCTAGGCTGCCATGATGCTGGTTTTCGCTGCTTAAAATTTAGTCTACCATGTAGGACGGAGCCTCGGATGATTTCTCTTGGTCTAATTCGGCTGAGCTGTAATGTTCGCGCGGTGCTGATGCGGATGAACCGAATGAAATGATTTACTGGTGTTTTTTTGCTCTTCCCTATCTACCGCTGGCTCGTGTTTCCGCTAAGGTTCGTTTTTATTTTATTATTTTTTAACGCGCGCGATGTACGAATTCATTCGATAAGAGGGTGCAGGGAGAGAAGGGAAATTGATGTTGTAAATTTTGTACAACATGCGTTTGCTGGAAGGTAGGAAGGTACATGCTACGTACTATTTTCCCATTTTTTAGCTGTAATGGCGTACTTTGTTGCGGATTTGGTGATGCTTGATTCGAATTTTTCACGTGTTGAGGTCGCTTTCTTGTAGAGCTGCGAGCTATTTTGGTTTTTGAAAATATTTTACTCAATTTATTGGAAATTTGTTGGAAAAAAAAATTTTGATTTTGCTAAAACATTGTTAAGAATTTCGTTTATTTTGAAATCATTTTTTTTTAAATTTATTTGAAGGTGAATTTTGGCCCAAATTTTATTCTGGAACATTTGAAAAATTCTGTATTTTGAAAAATAGCTACTCAATTTTTTTGAATTACAAAATAGGCCCGAGCAGCACAATCGACAAATTATCGAAATAAAAAATCGACAAAATATCGAATTCGATAAAGTGTTGCGTTAGTTCCGCCTAAATCGTGAAATTATCTTTCGATATATAGATAGATTATCGACAAATTATAGTTAGCAAAAATCTCGAGATTATAGTGAGATATTTTATCGATAATCTATCAATAATATCGAAAGATAATTTCACGATTTAGGCGGAACTTTTTCGACACTTTATCGAATTCGATATTCTGTCGATTTTTTATCGATTTTTTATTCCGATTTTTCGTCTTTTACTAGCTTTTTTCTACAATTAAAAATCATTAATTAGCATAATTAATACATTAAACTATGCCTAAACACATTATTCATGTTACGGTAAGAGGATCATTTCAGAAAAAGTCAAAAAAAATTATAAAAAATCTGCCACCCGTGGGGCTTGAACCATCTACCTCCTGCATGGTAATCCTCTTCCTTAACCACTATGCCATACCTTATCGTTGAGAAATTAGCAATAAAACGCTTATAATAGGCAGTTTAGTACTTCCAGACGTGTTGGACTTGGAAAAATTTTCACCAATTTGAAAATAATTTCAAATATCGTCACAAAATCGTTGAAAAATCGTTCGACAAATTTCAGATTATTTGTCGATAATGTAGTTTCAAATATCGCCACAAAATCGTTAAAAATTCGAAGTCGAGAAATTTCATATAATCTGTCGATAATATAGTTTTAAATATCTTTACAAAATCGTTAAAAAATCGAATTCGATAAATTTAATATTCTTTGTCGATAATGTAGTTTCAAATATCTGCACAAAATCGGTGGAAAATCGGAATCGATAAATTTAATATTCTATGTCGATAGTATCGTTGACGAATATCGTCATAAAATCTTAATAATATCGAATTCAATAGTTTTTAGATTTTTTGCCTATGAAGTTGTACCGATAAATCTTTATAAATATGGTGAGAACATCTATACCCGTGTAGCAACGTCGATGCTAATTTCGATATAAATGTCGACACATCGAAATCGGTCACTTTTCGATCGTACATGTCGACACGATTGTGGATGGTTTGTCGAGCTTATTATCGACATATTTGGACGGTCGACAAACATGTCGATAATAAGCTCGACAAACCATCCACAATCGTGTCGACATGTACGATCGAAAAGTGACCGATTTCGATGTGTCGACATTTATATCGACATCCACATCGACATTTGCAATGGTGAGATTTTGAAAAATATGCTAAGTTCAAATATTCAATATAAGTATATATTACACTTACACCAAAAATAGTGTTCAAGCCAACATTTAGACATTTTTTGTCAAATATGCGGCATTGAGGCCACCTTTGTAGCTGGACACATGCGAGTGTCCAACTAACATAGAGATGATTCTTAGACCTTATGTACTAATTCACAACACACTTTATCTGCGAGTATCACAATCACCCTCAAGACGTCGACAGTCAAGTCGATGCATTATTCGACCCTCGACAATTAGATCGACACTATCTCGACTTAAAATTCCTCTGGTCGACACTGTCGACACTGAAGTCGATGCATTATTCGACCATCGACAATTATGTCGACAATAACTCGACAAGTCGTTGTATTATTCAAAACTTTGAAAAATAAGAAAATTTTGTGATTCTTTCAAAAATTATTTATTCCTGAGCTTAAAATGTTCATATTAATTGTTTTTAGTTCTTTTTAGATATAAAATTTGTAAATTTAATTGGCAGAAATTGTCGACATAAATGTCGATGCGTTTATCGAGTATCAATTTTTACATCGACTTTTCTATGTAGAAAAACAACGTTTTCTAAATTATAGGAAAATACTGAGAAAAATTCAAAAATTTTGATTGAACAGTTATGTTTAACATAGAACATTACTTTAAATCTCAAATATCATTTTTAATTCATCGTTAACCGAGAAAAAAATGTGTCTGAATTTTGTCGACATAAATGTCGATGTCGACAATTGCTACACGGGTAGATTTTCAAACGATTTTTTATCGATACGTTACATCTTCCGATATTATCGATTGAGTGTGCCGCTCGGGGGTACCTAATTTTCAAATTTTAGAAGGGATTAAAAAAAAAACAAGTTTTGAATTTCCAAAAAATTAATTTTTTGAAAAAAAATTTTTTGGTTTGGTCACTTTTTTGTTGAAAAATTTTCTGAATTTCCTCGAAATAAAAAAAATCGATTTTTCGATTTTTCTCGACCCAAGCTTAAACACTACTCAATTTTTTTGAAATAATCATTCTCTACGAGTACCTATTAGGTTTTTTTTTTGTTATGTTTTGTTTCTTTTTTTTTTGTGAAAAAACAACTTATTTGTCTCTAAATTTGTTTGAAAAATAACAAATTTTGGTCTTTTTAAAATTGATGAAATTTACTTTTTTTTTTTTGGTAAGAAGTGTAGGACGGAGGATCTCTACTTTAGGCAGGGTAGGTGTGAGAAGGTGAAGTCGACGGGTGCGACTGTAGCCTACCTACACACACTCTAGGAGCAAGGCTACGCCACCGAGCTACACTAGAGGAAGGCTTTAAACCAACAAAAACATGATTTGGAGTTGTACAAAAAGGATGTGTTTTATTACGAGTCGGTTGGTCTTCAATTACGTTCGGCTCTGGCAAGAGCTTATCTATTGGTTTCCTCGTAGTTTATATGCGAGTAGCAAAGTACTACGTATATAGACGCGATTGGAAACGAAGCACTACAGAAACCTCTTAATTTTTTTTAAATTCAACTTTTTATATTTTTTTGGGGTAAATATTTTTTTTTGCAATAAGAATTTTACCTACTCACTTAATTTTTAAAGAAAAAAATAACTGTTTTTTTTTTTGCAAAAAATCTGATTTTTATACAGTAAAAAATGTCTTTATAATTTTTTTTGGAACCAGTATTTACTATTTTTGAAGTAAAAAAATGGGTAGAAAATTTTAAACCTAATTGGAGAAAAAAATATAAGTTTTTAGTAACAACAAATATCTCCAAAATTTCTAAGTTTTCTTGGAACAATTAGACAATACGAAAACAAATCATTTTTTGAAGCTTAATTTTTAAAAATTTCATAGAGCAAGTCGCACTGACCCGTTCAACAACCTAACCAAACCAAACCAAACCAAACAAAAAAAAAAAAAAAAAAAAAATGGATTTTAATTTTTAGTTCCTCAATTTGATAACTTGAAAAATCCTAAATCTATCCAATTGAGGAGCACATTTCCAAAGTGACCTAAGTGCATTTTTGGCGGTTTTGAGTTAGTGCTGCCATCTTGTAGGGTACCCTCCGGACCACCTTTCCCAACTTACCCGATGACCCGGTCGAGCTTAGTTTGCTCAGTAGCGCCAATTTATGTACTACGCAATTTCTTTGATTTTTTCATTCCAAATTGGCTGTTTTCCGTTTTTTGATGGTTTTGGACCGCTATGGTAAATAATAGATTTTTGAAGATGTTTCATTTTATTTTGTGATTTTTTGGAATCTTATAATCTTTATAGATCTAAATAATAAAAAAAGGTCATTTATCCTACAATGTGTTATTTTTTTTTGAAAAAATCTTGAGGCTCATTTCAGGTTACCATCGCACCACCATTGCACCGTTTATTCGACCAAAAATCGGCTCAAATATAACGAAATCAGCCATTTTTGGAGAAATTTTGTTGGTTTTTTCATTCCAAAGTGACCTAAATGCAGTTTTTCCCAACTTTTGCGGCTTATAGCGGGGAGGTGGGGGTAGGTGGGAATTTTCTTTTCGGGGTTCAATGCAGGATATAGTCGTCTATAAAACCAATTTTTCAAAAAAAAAATTACCCCCACTCCTTCTAGGCGTATTTTTTTTTTCGATTATCTCGAAACTATGTTTTCTCACTTAGGTCACTTTGGAAATGTGCTCTTCATTCCAAGATTTAAAACTCAAACTCCAAATCCAGATTTTGAGGATTTTGAATCGGCCAAACTTTGCCTACTTTAATAGCATGATTCAAAAAAAATTCCATACTTGTTTGGAGAACAATTACATGTTATACATTAAAAAATTTCTCATTTTTTTTTTGGGGGGGGGGGGGGATTTGACTGCAAAATGTTTGGAAAAAAATTGTTGAAAATGAGACCTTTTTTTAAAAAAAAAACTGAAACTGAGATTCTTTTCCTCTAAAAATATAAGATTTCGTTCAAAAAAAAAAAGTGGAATTTCCACTGTTCAAAAAAACGATAGATTCTTGAAGTACCTACCTAAGACTAAATCTGAGATTTTTTCTAAAAATAAAACATTTTTCTTCTAAAAAATAAAAATTTTATCAACTTATACTTACCCTAAAAATTCAGATTTTCTTCTTTAAAAAATGTAATTTTTTTACTTATTTTAAATTAATTGTAAAAAATTTACTTATTACACGAAAAAAATCATGTTTTTCCCCCTTTTTTCTATAAAAGTAAAATAAGTAATTTCTATTTAGGTAATATAGGTACATACTTCTTTAAAAAAATACAATATAGGCCTACAAGTCAAGAGATTTTCAGTTCAACACATTTTAATATTTTTTCCAAAAAATTTGAAAGATTAAATTTCCAAATTGAAAAATTTGAACAATGCAGTTTTGAAAATTAAAAACTTTTTTTTTAATATCCAAAAACTTACGGTCTAAAAATACCTCAATTGAAAAAAAAAAAAACGAAAAATCATTTTTTGAGTTTTGTTGAAAAATTGAAAACGCGAAAGAACACTTTTTGCAAAACTGAGAAAAATTTATAACATAATGATTTTTTTTAAGCTGAAAAAAGACTCAAATAATTTGTTAATACTTCTTTGAGAAATTGAAAAACTGTACTTCTAAAAATTGAAAATAAGTTTTATTTTTTTTCAAGAAATCAAAACAGCACATTTTGATAAAATATTAGATACAAAATTGAAATGAAAAAAAAAAAAAGTTATAAAATGTGAACAATAAATTGATAGGTACATTTTTGAAAACTTGAATAGGTACTCGAATAATTATTATTTTTCAATTTTATTTTTTTTGAAGTAGGCAAAGTTATTTTTGAAAAATTAAAAAAATACAATTTTCAAAAAAAATCAACAAAATTGAAAAATTGGAACAAGTAGATACATTTTTTTATTATTTTGAGAAATTAAAAAAAAAAAGTTTTCAAGCGAAATAAAGAATTGAAGAAGTACGTTTTTGAAAAATTTAAGTGAAGCAATACGTGTCTCAATGTTTTTGAATTTTTTGAAAAATTGAAAAAACACGTTTTTAAAAACTTGAGGAAGGTCAAAAAGTACTTACTTTTTTGAAACATTGTTTGAAAATTTTTTTCAAGAAGCAAGAACTCAACAAAATACATTTTTAAAAAATTGAAAAATAAAAAATAAAATACCTCCATTTTTGAAAAATTGAGAACATTTTAAAAAGTAGTATTTTGAATAATTTTGAATAAATTCAGCATTTGGAAGAGTACATTTTTGAAAAATTGATTCAAACTAAAACATAAAAAAAAGACACATTTTTGAAAAATTTTCTCCAAAAACATGTTTTTCAAAATAAAAAATTCAGCACGATATGCAATGGTTCTCGTACATATAAATTTTGAAAAATTTTACGCATTATATTTTTTGTTGATGTTGATGATTATTCTTATGGTTCGTGGCTATTCTTTGCCAATTTTCATTTATCAGAAATTCAGAATTGTTTCTCATAATTTTATTATCGATTATCTGGGTTATTATTATTGTTGGACTTCCCTGTTGCATGTTTTGGTTTTCATTTTTCAGAATTATAAATTTCCCAAGTAGGTAATCATTTATCTGATTTATCAATCGTCTGTAGAAGTTAGTTTTTCTATTTTATTACTTCTCAAAGCCTTCGTTTTCCACTCGTTTTTCGCCGAAAATTTTTCCTCCAACTCGTGTCCTTGTTTCGCTGTATAAATTTGCAAAAATCTAATGAAAAATTTCCATCAAATTCGCATTTAAAACCAATTCACCTCATATCGTTTTAATTCGCGAAGAAAAAAATTGTCATTTCGATTTAGAACTCAGAATTCGCCCTTCACTTTCCTCTCAATGTCTCTAAAATACCTTGTGTATATGCTCTTTAGTCAAAACTCGGCACGTTTAATCTCCTACAATAATTTCATCTCGCTGGCAATTCAGTCCACGAAAAGACGCTTTTGAAAATGACGAAATCCAAAAGGAAGCCATCGAGATTGAGACGTTCGCTGAGAAGGAGCAGTTTGCCATGCTGTAGGCTATTCATTCGACGAAGGCCGTACGTGAAAAAAATCCTTCTTCGCGTAATTACGATTACATTTACGACTCGTACAGAAAAATTTGATTACGGTATCGTCGCCATCGTCGAAAACGTCACCATCCTTCAAGGCACCTTCCTCGTGCCCTGCACGTCGTCGTAAAGTTATACGCTAAAATATGCCTCGCACAAAGAACATCGTGGTTGAAAACAGCGTCCCGCAATGTGCGTATTAGGTATCTAACCAGCTTAGGTATTTTTTTTTCTTCACTTCTTTTCTCAAATCCATTTTAATAACCTGTCATCGTCGAAGTAAGATACGCAGCTCACAGTGAGATTTGCAGGCGTGAAATAAATTATAAAAAAAAGAAAGAATGACGCAACGAGCTCGTAATGTCGAAAATCGCACTCGCACTCCCTCCCCTCCCCTCCCCTCTCCCCACCTCACACAGAAAAAAGATACTTCACCGCGCACGTCGTAAACCAACGTAAACCAAACATCGCGTTATTTTCAAGCAGCCAAAAAGGGCACGGGTGACTGGACAGGGTTACGTGTCAAAATGATACACGTCATAACATAATTCGGAGCGCGCGAGCGAGAGAAACTTTTGAAAATATTAATTTTTCACCCAACTCTCGGAATATAATTTAACTCGGCGGAGGCATCGTGGCCGCGGACGTCGCCGCCGTCGTCGAAACGATGAAATTGCAGATGCTTTACACGCGTTTACTATTTAATTACGAACAAACCGAGCGAAGCTTTTTGAAAAGCGACCCGTCGCTCTGAGAACCCCTCGCCTCGCAAAGCCCACTTGTGCTGTTTTGAAATTATTTTAGAAAACGTGGAATTTGTACGCGATGCGACGCGGAAGATGATCCTGTGTGAGAGGAGGGGGGAGGCGGTTACAAAATGAAACAGGTATTCCCGAGCAGCACACTCGATCGATAATATCGAAAGTTGAAACGTATCGATAAAAAATCGTTTAAAAATCTAAAGATGTTCTCACGATATGATGCAGATTTAGCTGTACGATTTTATAGGCAAAAAATCTAAAAACTATCGAATTCGATAGTATTACGATTTTAGGACGAAATTCGTCAACGATACTATCGACAAAGAATATTAAATTTATCGAATCCGATTTTCCACCGATTTTGTGCAGATATTTGAAACTATATTATCGACAAATAATCTGAAATTTCTCGAATTCGATTTTTTAACGATTTTGTGAAGATATTTGAAACTATATTATCGACACGTAATCTGAAATTTCTCGAATTCGTTTTTTCAACGATTTTGTGCAGATATTTGAAACTATATTATCGACACGTAATCTGAAATTTCTCGAATTCGATTTTTCAACGATTTTGTGACGATATTTAGAACTATATTATCGACAAATAATCTGAAATTTCTCGAATTCGATTTTTTAACGATTTTGTGAAGATATTTGAAACTATATTATCGACACGTAATCTGAAATTTCTCGAATTCGATTTTTCAACGATTTTGTGACGATATTTACAACTATATTATCGACAAATAATCTGAAATTTCTCGAATTGGATTTTTTAACGATTTTGTGAAGATATTTACAACTATATTATCGACAAATAATCTGAAATTTCTCGAATCCGATTTTCCATCGATTTTGTGCAGATATTTACAACTATATTATCGACAAATAATCTGAAATTTCTCGAATTCGATTTGTTAACGATTTTGTGAAGATATTTGAAACTATACTATCGAAAAAGAATATTAAATTTATCGAATTCGATTTTTTAAAGATTTTGTGAAGATATTTAAAACTGTATTATCGACAGATTATATGAAATTTCTCGAATTCGATTTTTCAACGATTTTGTGACGATATTTAAAACTATATTATCGACACATTATATGAAATTTATCGACTTCGATATTTCATCGATTTTGTAACGATAGTTGTTGAAACTATATTGATTTTTTTCTAATCAAAAAATACCTACTTTATATTCAAAATTGGATGGGAAGAAAGGGCCAAATCGAAATTTTTATAATAACCAAAATTAAATCCAGAATATTATTCTACAACTTTTGTTTGAAATGTTTTTTCAATTGGACCTCATCTCTAGCCTCTATTATTTTGCATTTACCTACTTACGTGTAACAGTAATATGCGAAATCAAAATTGAAAAAATTTTCAAACAAGTTATCTAGTTTTTTTGGTTTACTAGGTATTTTACTTGAAACCAGATCGTTGTTCTTAAATAAAATTTTACCAAGTTCAATACTACGATTACTATGTGAATACTTAGTATTTAAAATTGAACGGGAGGGAGGCGCCCAATCGAAAATTTTGTAATGACCAAAATTATTCTTAGAACTTTAAGCTACAACTTTTGTTTGAAAATTTTTTCAATTGGACCTCTCCTTCTCCTCCAATTTTGCATAATACTCCGTTGATACTTATTCAAAATTGGAGGAGCGGAGGAAAAAGGGGCCAATTTGAAAAATTTTTCAAACAAAAGTTGTAAATTAAGGTCCTAGAAATAATTTTAGTTATTATAAAAATTTCAATTGGACCCCTCCCTCTTCTCCAATTTTGCATAAGATGTTTGAATATTATAATCCAATTCGTATTATGCGAACGAACTCCGATGTTCGCAACAGACGCTTGTTTTGGTAGAAACTGCTGTATTTGGAACGAAATTCGCCAGCCTTAAGCGTAACTACGACTTCAAACTCGCCAGCCGGTCTTGAAAATGTGCGCGCGCATATACCCATATATGCTAAATTATCTACAAAAAATCGATAGAATATCGAAACTAGATAATCTACAAAAAATCGTAATACAAAATCGATAGAATATCGTAATTAAATCGAAATAAAAAATCGATAGAATATCGAAACTAAATCGAAATAAAAAATCGATAGAATATCGAATTCGATAAAGTGTCGCGTTAGTTCCGCATAAATCGTGTAATTATCTTTCGATTTATAGATAGGTTATCGATGAAGTATCTAACTATAATCTTGAGATTTTTAAAAGAAAAATCGTTCGATTTTATCGAAAGTTTATCTGTTGATGGATTTTGCCAACTATAATTCATCGATAATCTGTCGATATATCGAAAGATAATTTCACGATTTATGCGGAACTAACGCGACATTTTATCGAATTCGATATTCTGTCGATTTTTTATTTCGATAATTTGTCGAGTGTGCTGCTCGGGTTGTGAGATTTTCTCAGCAGTGACGACCGGAATTGTTCTCGGTGTATGTTTTTAGAGCGAAATGTCCATATTCGTTTTCCACTTTGTCGCACTGAGAAAAATAACGCATGAATTGGACCAGAAGAGCTGATCAGCAATATCAACTTCATATTTAATAATATCTAACTCTTCTCAAAATTTCATAAAAATTCTGAAGACAATGAAGTACGAGTATATTAAAGGTTGATCAAATTTCAAAATTGAAAAAAAATTTTTTTTTAATTTTAAGGCAGTTTTTAAATTTTGATAAATTGTTGTCATCATTATAAAAACATTGTCAAGTTTTTTAATTAAATCAGTGTTGTAAAATTTAAAAATTGAAAAACGTTGAAGAATTTATAAAAATATTACAAATTTTAAAAATCTTACAAAATGTTGAAATTTCCAAATTTCAGAAGAAGTCCAGAATTCAAAAAGTTTCCAAAATTTGAAAAATTAACGCAGTTCGAAAAATTCGAGAAATTTTTTGGTTTGGAAAAATTTAAGTAATTTCCAAAAAATGTTTGAAATTACTGAAATGTTTCAAATCTTCAAAATTTCAGAATTTACCTAAAAAAATTTTGAATTTGAAAAAAATACCAAAAAATGTCAGAATTTCCAATATTTGAAAAATCAATCAGGTTAAGAAAGTTGATCAAAAATTTCCCGAGTTCAAAACAATTCAAAATTTAAAAAATCTGATAATTGAAAAAAAGTGATAATGTTAAATATTTCCATAATTTGAAAACTTTCTAAAATTTGAAACACTCCCAAAATTTGAAAAATTTTAAATGCTGAAAAATTTTTATGATTAGGTACAGATTGAAAAATTTCTAAAATTTTATGTACCTACCTTGATATATTTTAAAAATTTCCAAAATATACATAATTTCAGAAAATTTTAGTATTTTCAAAGTTTAAAAATTTTAATGATTAAAAAAATTTAAAAATTCCAAAGAAATGACAAAATTTTAGGCATTTGATATACTTATTTTCTAAATTTCAACATATTTTGGGACTTGAGAAATTTCCTTATTAAAAAAATTATTCAAGTTTGAAAAATTGATAAAAAAACAAAATGTTTTCAAAACTTGAAATGATTCTAAAATTTTTATTAGAAAAATTTCTAAACTTCGAAAAAAACGATAAGATAATTTCTAAAAATAATCAGTAATTTTGAAAAATTTTACACAATTCAAAAAATTTTTAAGCTTGAAAATTTTAAAATAAAAAAAAAATCAGTCTTCATAATTCAGAAAATTTTTGGATTTTTAAAAACTGAAAAAGTGAATGAATAAGAAATTTCACAGAATAAATACAAATTTTTAGAAGTTTGAAATATCTTTTAAATCTCAAAAAATTTTGGCACATGAGGAATTTTCACTATTTTAAAAAATTATTCAAGTTTTAAAAATTGATAAAGACTTTCCAAAACTTAAAATGATTCCGAAAATTTTATTAGAAAAATTTCCAAAGTTCGAAGAATAAGATAGGTTAGTTTCAAAAAATAAGTAAATTGTTTGAAAAATTTTTTACAATTTAAAATTTTTCCAAAATTTGAAAAACTTTAAAAATTTTTAAAGCTCGAAAATAATTTGAAAAATTCCAAAAAATCAGCAATTTTTGAAGAATTGAAGAAGTTTTATAATTTGCAGAAATTTACCTTGAAAATGTCCATTTAATAATTTCCAAAAAGTTGAAAATTTTTAAACTTTACAAATTACTGAAAATTTTAAAAATTTATCCAAGTACCTACTTAATTTGAAAATGAGACAATAATGTTTGAATACCTTGGAAATGTTTAAAATTTGACATAGGTACATTATTATTTGAAACCTTTCAAAATTTTTTAGAAATTTTTGAAGATGAAAAATTTGAAAATTTCAGAATTCAAGGAATAACAGCTATCCATTTTTTTGAAAAAGTAAAGAAAGCATTACGATTTGAAAAATTTGAGAAATTTACTAAAATTTGACAAAAATGTGATATAGGCCTAGGTATTTTAATACTTTTGATATTGAAAAAAATTTTAAAATTTTAAAATTTGAAGAACCTTAAAAATCAAAAATTTCCACAGCTTGAAAAATTTTCAAAAAATTGAAAAAGTGAAGTAATATTTGTACTATCATGATTAACGAAGAAAAATTCATGTAAAACGTTTCCAAAATCTCTGTAAAATTTTAGAACATGAATAAGTAATTTGAAAAATATTCAATATTTGCAAAAGATCCAAAATCTTTAAAATTTTCAAAAATTAAAAAATTCCAAAGGTTCAATAAATTTTCAAAATTTTCAAAATATAAGGAGTTGGCAAAATTAACAATCCTGGTAATTAAAAGCGCCCCAAAAAAAAAATTCTCTAAAATTTAAAGATGAGTTTAAGAAAATTTCATTATAAAAATTTTGAAAATTCATTCATTTGAATTTTAAATTGCTGAAGTTTTTTTCATTTTCAATATTCGATCAAGTTATCTACAAGATAGTGAAAGTAGTAAAAAGTACCTAGTGATTTTGAAGTAAAATAAGTGAAATGAAAATCGAAAAATTCGACAATGAACAAAATAGCTAATTTTTACTTCGTATTGGTAGAAATTAGATTTTTCCTTCTATATGAAAATTTTTCTGTAGTAAATTTGCATCTTTTTTGAAGGGGAGGGGAAGGTTAAGTGATCTTCAATTTTCTGTAATTTTTCGGAGACACAGACATTTGAAAAAGTTTGTGCTTGGTAGTAAGAAAAGTAATGAATAAGTAGTGATTTTTGGAGAAAAAATTTCCTGTAGAAACTCAGATACTTACTGGGTAAATCATTCAAGATATGTAATCTTTAAAATTACAAAGTGATAAAATATGTATAACGATTTAAAAAAATTTCAAAATTTTTAGAGCTTCGATTTAAAAAAAAAAAAAAAAACTATGATTTTTTTACAAAATTTAGTTCGATAATAGGTAGGTACCCTAATGATTTTTGTACATTGGCAAATTTGAAATTTCATTCAAGTTTTTGAAATTTCATAAAAACTTTGGTAATTTTAGAAAATTTATTAATTTTTTCAAATAACTCATTGATGCAAAGATGAAAGTTTTTAATGCTTGGTCCATTTTTCCAATTTTTAAATTGTGATGCCTGATTTTTCGAGAATCGAAAATCAGCCACATACAATACATACGTAAAAATAATGTCACGAGAAGTTGACACATATTCGAAAATACATGCTCGAGCACTCGATCTATTTAAAATCTCAAATCTCAGATTCTCTTCATGTCCGACCCATTTTTGCAATTCTGGCCAGTTCGAATAATCACCACCTCGCCTTCCACCTCTGTTATCGCGAACCAGCCAAGTAATATATTATAAACGCTATTAAGCAAACCGCAAAACACGATAGAATTACCGCATTTATCCTTCGACGCGTAAAATCATCCCATTAAAAACAACACCGTACCTAAATCGAAGAACACACCGGCATCGGCACACAGCTATCTCTCTCTCTCTCTTCGCGCGAAAACCCCCTGACCCTTTTTCTAGGGCGTTAGCCATTGGTCCGAGCACCCCTGGGGGGGGGGAGGAAGATACCTTAATAATAAATCTTATTTAACGTTTTCGCCGGAGGCCTTCTCGACTGTATAATTGTATTCGAACGTCATCAATCACCTAATACCGCGCGTCGACCAGGTCACCTCCAGCCTCCTCCCTGCTATTCTCTCGCCTTTGTAAATGTGTATTTACTCTGTATACGTTGCTAAAATACTCGCGTTGAGATTCATCATCGATTTTGGTCTGGGCCAAAATCGATTTTTTTTGTGGGTTTGGTTATTATTACTCTCTTGCTGGATATTACGTATTTTGTATAATAAGCATTTAAATTTGAAAAATACACGAATGTACGAGTTTTCTAGATACACTTTAATGGTGGAAAATTTGAGCTGAAATGTCACATATATGATACATCATATTATTACTAAATGTATAGCCGCCCTTGCAAAATGATTTTCTGCTATAGTTCGTAAATAAATTTTTAATTCGTAATTCGGAGTGATCATTCATCTACACGTATTATAGATACGAGTAAGTATCTAAATAGAAAAAATAAATACCAAAGTACCTAACAAAAAATAGAATAAAATAAAAAAAAAACGCGTAGCAGTCAAGATGCTCCGCGACAGCCGAATTTTTTTTTTCAAGTTAGTGTACCACTTTGAAAACGTTTTCATCCATGGTATTTCAGTTTCAATATCAGTTTTAACTTCAAATTCAGTTTAAAAATGTCAGGTTTTTGTCTTCAGTTTTAGTTCCTCTCTGCATTGAAGATTTCAACTTCAGATGGGGGCTCCGCCCCAATACCCCTGTTAAGACTCCTACCCAACCTCCTCATCACTTTTAGCTCTTCGGGGGGGGCTCCGCCCCCATACCCCCGCGTTGGGGCTCCGCCCCCATACCCCCGCGTTGGGGGCTTCGCCCCCAACCACCTCGTCACTTCCAGCTCTTCAAATCCCCATGCCCCAGGGGCATGGCAGGATTTGCCCCCAACCCCTTCCTTATTTTCGGCTTTGCAGACGGGGGCCAACACACCAGAAAAAGGGGTTGAAACGTGAAAATTTCTGATTTTTGACTCTGTAGGAGGGTCAAATGAGGCTCTAAAGCCCGGTCCACACCTTCAAATAATTTGATCAAATCACGTTTGATCAAATCACGTTTGATCAAATATATTTGAAGGTGTCGACAATAGGATAACAATAGGTGGTGTTGAATTAACGCGTCCACACCTTCAAATATATTTGATCAAACGTGATTTGATCAAATTATTTGAAGGTGCGGACCGGGCTTAAACTCGAAAATCCCCAAAAGGTACATCAGTGACCTTTACTGACATCACATCCCAAATTTTGACCTTCTAGGTCGTTTGGTTTGGGCTATAGGCTGATCAACACACCTAAAAAAGAGGTTAAAATGTGAAATTTTCTGATTTTTGACCCTGTACGGGGGTCAAATGGTGCTCAAAAGTCGAAACCCCCAAAAGGCACATCAGTGACCTCTACTGACCCTACATCCCAAATTTCGATTGTTTAGGTCTTTTAGTTTGGGCTGTAGGCTGTTCAACGCGTCAGAAAAGACAGGTTAAAACTTGAAAAATATTGATTTTTGACCCTGTATCGAGGTCAAAAGGGGTTTAAAGGTCAAACCTTACAAAAGGCACATCAGGGGCATGAACTCGATCTATGATAAAAATTTAGGCCCCCCAGCTCCATTCGGGGGGTCTGTAGCCTGATCAACGTGAAAAAATGACCTCAAAATCCACTTTTTGGGCCCTAAAATGGGGTGGGGATGACTTGGGAAGCTGAAATTTGTATACAGTGGAGACAATCAAAGTCACTGTTGTTGGTAAAAATTTCAAATCATTTTGTCAAATTGGGGCCTCTTTAGAGCCCCCTCAAAAAAAGGGCCATCCCCAATTTTGAGGCTCGAGGGTCAAAAACCACAAAAGGCACCTCAGTGACTCTTACTTATCCTAAATACCAAATTTCAGCATCCAAGGTCATTTGGTTTGGGCTACAGGCTGATCAACGTACCGGGAAGCGAGAAAAAACATGAAAAATTGTGAAAAATCTTGATTTTTGACCCTTGACAGGGGTCAAAGGGAGCCCAAAAGTTGAAACCTACAAAAGGCACATCAGGGGCACAAACTTGAGCCATGATGAAAATTTTGGCCCCCAGCCCCATTTGGGGGGTCTGTAGCCTGATCAACGTGAAAAAAATGACCCCAAAATCCACTTTTTGGGCCCTAAAATGGATGGGGATGACTTAGGGGGCTGAAATTTGACTATGGTGTAGGTAATTAGAGTTCTCATCCCTGGAGCAAGTTTCAAAAAATTTCATGATATTGGGGCTCCCCCGCACCCCCTCAAAAAGGGGTAAAATACCCAATTTTGAGTTAGGGCCCCAAAAATTTTTTTGCATCATTCCTCTACCGAGGGGACCCTACCTATCAAGTTTGACCTCATTTGACCTGTTAGGCTCGGCCCCAGAGTTCCAAAAGTAGCGGTAAAATTTGAAAAATAGTGAAAAATCTTGATTTTTGACCCTTGACAGGGGTCAAAGGGGGCCCAAAAGTTGAAACCTACAAGAGGCACATCAGGGGCACAAATTTGATCTATAATGAAAATGTTGGCCCCCCAGCCCTATTTGGGAGGTCTGTAGCCTGATCAACGTGAAAAAATCACCCCATTGGGCCCTAAAATGAGTGGGGATGACTTAGGGGGCTGAAATTTGACTATGGTGTAGGTAATTAGGGCTCTCATCCCTGGGGCAAGTTTCAAAAAATTTCATGATATTGGGGCTCCCCCGCACCCTCCTCAAAAAGGGGTCATATCCCCAATTTTGAGTTAGGGCCCCAACATTTTTTTTGCATCATTCCGCCACCGAGGGAACCCTACATATCAAGTTTGACCTCATTTGACCTGTTAGGCTCGGCCCTAGAGTACCAAAAGTAGGGGTAAAATTATATATATATATATATATATATATATATATATATATATATATAAAAATATGTGACATGTGACAGATCGTCATCTTTTGGTCCCAAACGTCGAGAAATGGGGTCAGAACTCTTCTACCCCCCCTCCTTCTAAATTAGGGTCGGACACAATAGCCTAAATTTTAAAAAAAAAATTCGGCTAATGAAATACTTATTATTTTACCTATATGTAGTTTTTACGAATATTTTGAAAAAATTCGCCACCTCCATGACGACAAATTGAAATACTTTGAAAAGAGCACAGGAAGCTGATTTGAGACAGATATTTGGCGAAGAAACACACTAGGTATCTGGTACCTATACATTTACATCGCGTACTCGTTAAGAGAACTTGATAATGCACCATCCATCATTTTGCTAGCACAGTTTTCAGTTTATTCTGTCATCCATTATCCAACAACTTGCCAATGTGTTCGCTTTCTCGGGAAACAAATGAGATATACAGGGTGTCTCAGTCGATAGGGTCCCCTTCGACCTGTCGAGTTGGCAACTTTTTTGAACAACGTGTAGATATGTTTGCCCAATGTTACCGCTGAAGGGGATCGCAATGAGAAAAAGGATATGATGGGAAAAATAATTACAGGTTGAGATATAATAAAACATGGAAAATCATCGACCCCTCCCCTCTAAAAAAATCCATTTACGTACCAAGAGATGGAAATTTTTTAAATTCTTTTAAAATTTAAAATTTTAAAATTAATAGTTTCTCATTTTTAGGGGGAGGAAATCTCTTATTGTTTGCAGTTACCTAAATATTTTTTTCAAATTTATGAAGGATAAATTTTCTAAATTTTCTTTAAGTAATTTTTTGAAGATGGCATAAAAAAATTCTCAATTTTTTGAAGTATGTAGAATACCTATCCTATGATTATTCAAAAAATTTTTAAAAATTTCAAAGAAAAAAAAATCAGATTATTGTCTTTAGTTTTTTGGAGAAAAAATGGTTTTTTGTTAGGTATAAAAAAAACTTACAATTTTTTTAGTGCAAAAATATTTCTAAAATTTTTCGATAGAAAATTTTCAAATTCTTTTCAACAAAAAAAATCTCTGAATTATTTTGGAATAAATTAAAATTTCCTAGGAGAAAAAGAATCTCTAAATTCTATGAGGAAATACTGTCTGAATTTCTCAAATCCCCTTAAACAAAGAGCTTTCTTTTTTCTTTTCTTGATTCAACTATTATTTTTTCGTGCTATGCAACATAATATAATTGTTATAGATTGTTTATGATGACATTCGAATAGAAATTTTAATAATCTAAGTTAAGTAAATGTATTAAAAAAAAGATTGCGTAGTTGTGTTTTTTTGAGAACGTTGATAAGGGGTTTTGCCTACTAACCGCCTTTCCAAGGACACGGCCACGTTTCGACCTATTCTTTCTCCTAGATGTAGTAGCATTATATATGCTTATCTAGGTAGTATATCTCGCTTGAGATGTGTCTGTATCGTCGATTAATCTCGTTGCCGCAGTGGTGTAGTGGTCAAAGACCTCAGGTACGATTTTTCGTACGATTATTCACGTCGAAAGCGAGATCTATAGGGCCAGAGTTTATTTGTGTCATTTGAAAAAAATCCAAATTTGAAAGAAAAAAAATCTCAATTTTTTTGGTGCGAAAAATTTTCATTATTTTTTTTATTTATTTATTTTTTTAAATTTGTCTATCTGTCTGTCAGTTTTTTTTTGCAATTTATGTAAATTTGTGGATAAAAAATTTCTAATCTTCTCGAAGAAAGAAGAAAAGAACCTTGAAAAAATATCCCGGGAAAAAATGATATGATCAAAATTGATTAGTTTTGATTAAAATCATGATATAAATTGATCAAATTTTAACAAAATCGATCAAATCAGATCAACTTAGATAAACTGACACACGTAGTGTTGGATCAATTTAGATCAAATATTTTTTTGTGTTTACATCAAATTTGATCAAGTATTGCTTGATATGTCTTGATCTAACTGATTGAATCCGATCAATTTTGATCAAATGTTTCGTGTTTAGACTAAATTTGATCAAAGTATTGTTTGATGTGCCTTGATCTAACTGATAGAATTCGATCAACTTTGACCAAATGTTTTGTGTTTAGATTAAATTTGATCTAAATATTGTTTGATGTGCCTTGATCTAACTGATGGAATTCGATCAGCTTTGATCAAATCCGATTAATTTTGATCAACTGTTTTGTGTTTAGATTAAATTTGATGAAAGTATTGATTGATGTACCTTGATCTAACTGATGGAATTCGATCAGCTTTGATCAAATCCGATTAATTTTGATCAACTGTATTGTGTTTAGATTAAATTTGATGAAAATATTGATTGATGTACCTTGATCTAACTGATGGAATTCGATCAACTTTGACCAAACGTTTCATGTTTACATTAAATTTGATCAAAATATTGTTTGATGTGCCTTAAATCTAACTGATGAATTCAATCAAGTTAGATCAAGGTTTTTGCAGATTTATCAAATTTGATCAGAGTAATGTTCATGATGTCTTAATAAGAATTCGACAAGCAAAACAATTCCAAGCAATAGTTGGCCATGTTATTATTGGATTAATTTTGAATTTCCTTGCACAAAAGGGTGTTATTGATGATTATAGTGTTTTTGTTTTTACTCTTATTTGAAACGGAGTATTATGGTCAACAGTACTTAGTGTAGTGCACTTTGTATGAAAATAGGGAAAACCCATGATTTTCATATACTCATATACTCATCATGCAAAATTGGATGAAAGGAGGGTCCAATCTGAATTTTGTAGTACAAAATTGACACTTTGAAATTGTAAGTATTTTTTCAGATTTTTAGGGGTCATATTCTATGTGATCCACATTGGGGAAAAGGGGTTCACATCATATTCCTCTAATATTTTTTATAAAACATTTTTTCTTTAAAAAAAAAGATTTTTGAATATTTTTTTATTCCAAAAAATCCTGAAATTTCTTCATCCGAAAAATTTCTACTCTAGAAGATTTGAGATTTCTCTATTTCAAAAAAAAAGTTGAGTAAGTAGATAATATTTTTTTATTCCAAAACCATAATTTTTAAATTTTTTTTTTTTTTTTTTTTTTTTTTTAACGCCATATACAGCAATTAAGGCTAGAGGCGTATTAAAAATTTTTGAACCAATAAAATTCGTTTTCAATTTTTTTCCTACATAATATATTCCAAAAAATGAAAATCTTTTCTCCAAAAAATAGAGACTTTTTCAAACGCTTTGTACGGCAAGTCGGCAACTACCCAAAGGGTGGTGTGAAAATTTTTTTATTCCATAATAATTTTTAAACAATTTTGTACCAAACTAAACATTTTTTTTTTCATTTCACAACATTCATTTATTTTTCATTACAAGAAATGAGGATTTTTTCAAAAAAAAATAAATAAAAAATAAATAATAATAAATAATAATTGGTACATAAATAGATTTCCTTCTCCCTAAAAAAAATCAAGAAAATTGATTTACCAACTTTCATAATTCCATCTTTTTGAAATTCATTCCGTACTTTGATCAAAATTGATCAGAAAAACGGTGATCTAATTAGATCAAAATAATGTCTCTATCAAAATAGATCTAACTTGATCTATTTTAATCAGAAAGTATCAATTTTGATATAATTTGATCAAAATTATGTCAATTTAGATCAATTTTGATAGATACATTTTTTTGATCTAATTAAATCACCGTATTTTGATCAATTTTGATCAAACCATTTTTTCCTGGGATGTGAACTTTTCTGAAAAAATTCTCAACTTTTCTTGAACAGAAAAAAAGGTAATTCTTTGTTGAAACAATTCGGCAAATTTTTTGGGAACTACAAATCGACTCCATAAATCGCTCATTTTTTGGAGGAAAAAATCATTCAAGTAATTTTTCTGAGTAAAAATCTTCAATTTTTTCGTAGTAAGTGGATTTTTTTTCATGCTTGAAAGTGAAAAAGTTTATAAATTTTTTTGGATGATAAATTTTAAAATTTATTGAACCTGAATTTTTTCGAAGCGGAAATATTTCTTAAATTTTTTGGAGACAAAAATCTCTGGTATTTTTCGGAGTAGATTTATTCCCAAAATGCTCATATGAAAAATTTTCAATTTTTTTAAACAATAAAAATCTTCTTTTTTTTCTTTTTTTTTTGAAAAAGAAGTTTCCAATCAAAATCTCTGAATTTTCTTTAACAAAAAAAAAAACTAATTTTTTTGGGGGAAATATCTCACAAAGTAACCTCGCCAACTCGTCACCTCCGATTGAGTTGAAATTTGACTCACTGAAAGAGCATGCCACCCAGACTTCACGACCAAATTTTTAGTTGCCGAAGTTGATTTTTCGATTTTTGGTGAATTTTTGAAAATGGCTAAGACTGGCTCCCAAAAACCTTTTTTTGAAAAAAAAATGCAAATTTCAAGATAGAATCCGGAAAATTGGTTTGCACACTAAATTCGACCTCCCGAGTCGATTGGCACCATTTTCAAAGTGATCTGGAGCCTCCAGAAAAAGTTGACTTTTCTCCAGCACACATGGAATCTCTCCAGACGGCGCTGTAATTAACTTCGGCAGCTGAAAATTTGGTTGTGAGGTCTGGGTGGCATGCTCTTTCAGTGAGCCAAATTTCAGCTCAATCGGAGGCGACGAGTTGGCAAGGTTCCCTTGTCAGATTTTTTTTTTGGAAGAAATTCCCAGATTCTTTTTATATTTTTAAATTTTTTTTAGAGTAAGTCATTTTTCCAATATTTGGTGGTGAAAAATTTCCCAATTTTTTGGAGTAAGTATTTGGGGGAGGAATCTTTCTAATTATGATTTTTTCCCCACAAGCTAGCTGCTTCTCTGGTGGTAATTGTTATGCGATGGCATGGTCTTCAAATTTAACAAAATATTTTCAAAGATGGCGGTACACCTATTTTGTATGTACATCAGCGTGTGAATACACGTACTGGTAGTCGTAGTGGCATGTATTGCGAGAAAGGTACGGTATACGTTGAAGTTGGTGTCTGTATACAATGGAGCTAATGGGTCGCTAAGTACCTTGTAATGTTTCTACGTGTGACGCGGAGTTGCTCACCTCCTATGTGTATGTTCCGGACCCCTGCTCTTTTGTCTATCGTAGGTATCGCGATACAGGTACGGTATACCTACATTGTAGTAAAATGTGAATATATACCGTAGATACAAGATGCAGCAACACGGCGCATCGTAGGCAACAAGTAAGCATCTATTATGCGCGTAATGGCTGACTAAAGGTTGTTTGAAGATAATTAATTGACCTACGTTTACGTTTATTCACTTACCTGTTATATTTAGGTTGCTTTCATTAATTAATTTTCGACTTGAAATACCTAAATTATCGGAAGTGAGAAATCATCTGATATAAAATTGCTTTTGAAATATTGAAAATTGTTCAAAATTTCTTGCTACTTTTCTATTCTCTTATTATTAAAATAAAAAATTGAATTTTAAATGGCCTTGACTGTTTTAAAATTTTACGCATGTCCAAATCTTCAAAAATGAAAAATGATACAGTTTATCGTAAATTTGGGTCAAGTTTATCATAGATTGGGGTTAAAGTTATCATAAATTATATTTTCAATTATTTTTTGAAAAACATATTTTGTGTCGAAATAAATCGTCACTACAAATAGGTAACCCCTTATTTGAAAAAATGTCCCGAAGTAAATTCCGAAAAATTTCTTTTTTTTTGGGAAAAATTCAATAGATAACTGTTCTCCATAAATTTTTCTAGAATTTAAAGTGTAGGTAGAGGTAATCAATAGTGTGTAGTTTACTCAATTGGTTTATATAGTGGTGGATCGTTGTTGAATTTTACTAAGTCCAATACAACGTAGATACTTGATATTCAAAATTGGGGAGGGGGGAGGGAGGGGTCAAATAGAAATTTTCGTGATGACCAAAATTATTTATAGGACTTCAAGCTATAACGTTTGTTTGAAAATTTTTTCGATTAGACCCCTTCCATGCATCGGAACACGGTTACTTTTTAGTAACTTGGTTACTTTTTTAAAGGCAAGGTTACTTTAGTTACTTTTGGGCTCATTTTGGTTACTATGGTTACTTTTGGACTCATTTTGGTTACTATTTCGTCAAAAATCTGACGAACAGCTGCCATTAAAATTTAAAATTTCTTTAAAAACGTTTTGAAAGTTTTTTTCAGAGATTTTGCTTCCAAAAAATTTGAAATATTTTATTTAAAAATGAATTAAGTAAGGTCGGTTGGGGTAACTGGGCCACCGGGGTATCTAGGCCATTCTCTTCCTAATCCCCTCCAAAATCGTCTTGACGTAAATGGTTGGTTGCATGGTAACACTGACATCGTAAGCCCACCATAACAATTATCATTCGGTTCCTAGCTCCCCTTGAGGAGGCCTCAGTAATTTGAGTAACATGACATGGCCCAGTTACCCCCAACAACTGTGGCCCAGTCACCCCATTTTTCGGGGTAAC
The DNA here is from genome assembly GCA_959613365.1 of Balanococcus diminutus. Taxonomy (NCBI): domain Eukaryota; kingdom Metazoa; phylum Arthropoda; class Insecta; order Hemiptera; family Pseudococcidae; genus Balanococcus; species Balanococcus diminutus. Next base: position 14,227,184 of record OY390718.1, on the reverse strand, counting down.
TGGGCCACCATTCTTTGTGTAGAGTGAGGTGTTCCTCAGCTCAGGTATGTGCTTCACCCTCAAAATCAAAAAAGTGAGCGTACCTCTATGACACTCCTCTACACGTCCCATTCGAAGATTTAAGGTTATTCTTCACTAGTGAGGCATTTTTGAATAAAGATTTTTTAGAGTTGTAAAAACGTGGCCCAGTTACCCCAACTGACCTTAATTGAACAATTTATTGAATCTTCTTTTAAAATTGAGATTTTTTCTCAAAATTTCTTTTCAAAAAAAGTAGAGGCCGTCGAAGAATAAAACCGATTTCTCCTCATTAAAAACTTTTTTTTAAAATGAGAATACCTAGTAATTTTTTCAATTAAAAAAAAAATGTGTTCGAAGTATTTGAAAATTATGTTTGAAAAATAGAGAACTCCTCAAAAATGAAACATAAAATCGTTTCAACTCGTGAACTTAAAATGCTTCAAAAATTTGATATTTCTCAAATGAGCAAAACTTTCCTTTTAAAAATTTTGAAAAGTTGTGAATTTCACATGTTGAAAAATTGTTTTTTTGTGGAGAATGAAGACTTTTCAAAAATTAAAATTTTTTTGTATCTACTCATTTTGCAATAAGCAAATCAAAAAATTGATTTTTTTAGACTTTAAATTCGTAGGCATTACAATTTTTATAAATTGGAAATTTTTTATTTGAATAAACATGAATTTTAGGAACGGCTATTTTTTACAAATTAAATATAAATTGTTTAAAAATCAAAAAATTGAGAATTTTAAGTTTAATTTTTTGAAATCCAGAACTTTTTAGAAATTACAAATTTTTAATAAATTTAAATTTATAGAAATTAAAAATTGTTTGAAAAATAAAAAAAATCGAAAAGAAATAAAATTTAAAAATTTAAAAAAGGACAGTATTGTTTGTAATTTAAAATTTTTCTAAAATTCACGTTTTTTGAAATCAACAATTATTTGAAAACTGAAAACTATTTCAAAACAAATAAGAGTTCAAAAACTTAAAAAAGTTGATATCAAGTATTTTCAAGAAAAAAAATAATTTTTTTTTTAATTATCAATATTGAGTTCAAAAAAAATTAAGATTTGATAGGAACTCAAAAATTATTTATTGTGAGCTTCTCAAGAATTGAAATTTCCTATGATATAAAAATTGAGCACCTATTAAGCCAACTATTCTATTAAAATTCGTCATAATTATAGAAAAAGAAAAAATGCATGAATTATTATTTTTGAATTGAAAATTTTGATTTTTTCAAAATTTTTACCATTGATTTCAAGAGTTGTGAAACGTCAAATTTAGCGAAAATATGAGAAAAACGGTGACGAGGGGAGGGGAGGGGTTATGAGTCATTATATTCAAGTGGAAATGGAAAATTTTTGGTTACTTTTTTTGAAATTTCAGGTTACTAAAGTTACTTTTATTTTTTCAAATTTCGCTCCGATGCATGCCCTTCCTCCCCACCCATTTTGCATAAAATTCAGAAGATACTAATTAAAAATTGGAAAAGTGAGTATAGACTATAATAGTAAAATTAGATCAAAAAATTAGCAAATAAATGAAAAAAATGCTTACAATTTTTTTTTCGCGTAAAAGTGTTGAATGAGGTCCCAGTAGTCCCCACACAAAACTCACGGTCTTCACCCTGCTTGGCATCTCCCCCAGGGGGCAGAACGTGCCCCTCATTTTCGTTTTTAGCGAATTACGCGAGATGTTGGTGAGATGGCGTAAAATAGGTGGTATAAAAAAAATCTACATAAAACTCCCTATCAAACGATACCATACATTACACCCCACCCTTCAATGCAAGCCCCCCCTCCCTAGGGGATGTGGCAAATCAAGCAATTTTTAAAAATAACAGTTTTTTGTAAATAACTCGAAAATTTTCAAAAAAAGAAAAAATTGGTATAGAACAAAAAATGTTTCCTATAAGTTTTCCCAAAGAATGATGTAACTTCAATTTAGCACCTCCCCCTCCCCCCATTGGACCCTCCAAAAATGAAATGTTACAGAAAAATGTTTCAAACAAAAGTTGTTCACTTTTTAATTCTAGACAATAATAGTTATTATTACCACTTTTTCATTTTAATCATTATTTCCTCAGAAAACTTCACCAAAAGCTACGGTATTTACTGCCAAAAATTGAAAATTTTCGAGTTTGTTGCAAAATCTGCTAATTTTTACTAAATAACTCGAAAAATATCAGCAATTTGAGAAATATCATCTGAAAGAATGTTGTTCCTCATACAATTCTCTAGATAGTGGTCTCATAGTTGGCCCCTTTACCGTAATCCAAGGGTAACAAAAGGGGGATGAAACATTGAAAAACGTGAAAAAAACGTATTTTTTGTAAATAATTCGAAAAATTTTGGAAATTGAAAAAAATAGTACTGAACAAAAAGTGTTCACCGTAAAATTTCCCACATAGTTATGTCATGCACGACTATGAGGGTTTTTTCCGTTGTGAGTATTGCCCTCTTTGCCCTGCGCAATTGATCCTTCCTCATCGTTTTTTCTAAATAACTTGAGAAAGAAGTAAATTGGAACGTTTATCATAATATGTCCAGGTGTCAGATTTTCGTGACGGAAATTTTCCAAATTTTTCACCATCACTAAAATTATCTTGAATTTAAAAAAATTATATTGAAGATTATTTGACGAGCGATTTGGTTATCTCTGTGCAGGCTCATAATTTTTTTTTATTTCACCACGAAGTTGTTTCTTTTTTTTCTTTTTATTTATTGGTGGGGGGGGGGGGGGGGGGGTTATAACCTATCAAAATTGTTCCTTTTTATTAAAATTAATTCTCACTTTGTTATTTTCCCACAATTCGATTTTACTAAGTGGTACTTTGGGACGCCCCAATTTTTCAAAATTTTTAAAAGCAACAAAATTTCCGAAATTCTTTGAAATCGAATTTCCGCTAATAATGATCGTAAGTGGCAAAATTCTTCTTTCGTAAATGTTCCTAAAATATTATTCATCTTGGCCAATGACGAAGTATTATTACTTAAACAAACACCCCCTCTTAGCAGCATCCCCCACTCACAGCACGAACCCGGACATCTCTTAAATTTACCCTCTTTGGCCTCCTCGCCTCTAAACGATTACGATAGGTAGAATTACCGGACAAGCGATATACCTTTATTTCAAGTACCCATTAAAGAGCTCGATGTAGAATGATTCTTAGGATATTTACACAACGAATTACCCTATTTCCGAATAAATCTACGTTCACTTAGAAAGGATTACCCGGCATTATTCGACGATCACCATTACCCATACCTTCCAATCAAGCTGTCAACGAAAAATAATTGCTTATTGTTCGATTCGCAGCGTTTGCGAGCATTTAGAATAGAATTTATCGAATACAATGACTCGAGAAGTACAATTTACCGGCTCATTAAAAGCGAATAAATACCCCGATGTTTGAGAAAGATCTACGTCCGAAACGCGCCGCTCAGCATGCTGAAAAAGAATTTAGCCCTAAAACAGTGCGCCTTCTTCGATATTTTAGGCTCATTTCAAAGTCTTACGCGTTCTCCAATTTTAAAGCTTGGGGGTGTGCGTGTAAGTGTATACAAATCATAACTTACTCTGAAAATTCTTCGACTCTCAAACATCGTCAAACACTTTTTGAAAACACGAACGGCATTTTAATATCCCTTTCGTCCCGCTTGGAACTTGGGTGAAAAGAAATAGAAAAAATAAATAAATAACCGGTAGCTGTATCGAAAGCCATTTATCAACACGTACGGCTTGCATGGCGGATAATCTATTCGTATTCGCTTAGGCGACGAAACTTCGAGCTGAGAGTTTTTTTCTCTCTTTCTCGAGTTTCTCATTCGCGAGGCACAGTGTTCATTTCGTTGCGAAATTTCCAGCATATAAATTTGTTTATCGTGTACAGATTAACAGTGACGTCTTTACAAACAAAACGATCTCTGTATGTGTTCACTGTTCACTCCTCTCTGTTTACTCTTCGGTGAGCTGAGCGATAGAAGAAACACCGGTGGCGAAGAGGAATAGTGTGAAGTAAAAAACAGCTTTATTGTTTTGCGAATTTTAACGCGATAAGATGGGTGTCGAGAGAGAGAGAGAGAGAGACCTTCGTGTAGTAGCAAAAACAACCACATCGAATTGGTGGCCTAGCTGTGTGTAGTATTTTTTGCATAGGCGAGCTTTATTTCGCAAACCTCTTTCTCGATCTAGTTTCGTATCGTTTTTCTTCTCGTTCATCTGTACCCGACTACCCGAGCCTTTTTCGGATTTAATACCCTAGTACCCCTCTGGTTCCTGAAGGTATCCTACGTATATGAACGAGCAGATATGGCGACAAAAATACACGTATAGCATTAAACCACCCTTGAGCTTCTTTATTAAGTTTTCACAAATGTCGAAAATTTATACAACAGAGTCGACGACAGATTTGAAACTGGAGAGGAGTTTCCAACCCCCTCCCCCCAATACGTTCTGAGCCAAGGACTCTACAAACCCAACATTCATTTAAACAACTCCTCTTTCTCTCAAAAAAGGAGCAAGTTGGCACGATGGCCTACTTTTCATCAAAGTCATTGGAGAAGAGTGAGCAGCTGAACATGTCAACTTTGTAGTTCTCTTCCTTTTTTTTGCATGTTTCAGGTGCTCACTCAAAACTCCATAGGTATTTTTTTTTAAATCTCCTTATTTCGTAAAATCATTTGAACATTTTTTGAAAACTTTTTTTGTAATTTAAAAAAATGAAGAAATTTTTCTTATTTAATTTTTGATTTTGCAAAATTTCAAGCAAAGAAAATAATTATGGAGTTTTTTTCAACACTTGAAAGATTTTTTTTGATTTTAAAAAACATTTTCAACAGGTTTGCATTTTTTTTATTTAAAAAAATACATAGTTAGTATATCATATTCAAGGACATTTTATTCAAAAGTTTTTGGAAAAGTGTTTTACAGAAACTCTAAAAAATAAAATCAAAGAAAATTTTGTGAAAACCTGAAAAAACATCTCTGAAGAAAAGAACCAGAAAAAAGTACAAAGTTTTTCGAGAAAACTTTTATGAGAACTTTTTCAAATTTTTCCGTTGAAAAAAATCTAAAATAACATTTTTTCTCTATCTCAAATTCAAAACCATTTTTAAAAGAATCATTTTTAAATTATTTTACCAAAAAAATATAATAACAATGGTAAAAAAAAAAAAAAAAAAATGAAAAAATTTTGTTGAATTTTTCCTTTGTAACTATTTTACTTTAATTATGAAACATTATAAAAAAAATTGTTTAAAAATGTTTTTTAATTAAACAAAAATGATGAATAATTAAAAAAAAAAAAATTAAAAAATTGTTGAAGTTGAAAAAAGTGAAGAAAATTTCCATTCTAATTTATTATAATATTTAAAATTAGGTAATTATGATTTTTTTTTTAAATTAGAAAAGATTGTCATTGAAAAAAATTAAAATTGAAATCCAAGTGATACTTATGGATTCTGATTTTTTTTTTTTTTGTCAAGTATAAAATTCAAATTTTAGTAATTTTTTTAATAATTGAAATACATATTCACTGTTTAGCATTGGAATTGATTATAAAAAATCTGAAAAAATAAAGTGTGACAAGTTGCCTATTTGGTTTGCCGTAAATATGATGATTATGATGTGTGTTAATTTGCCTATGCAGTTTGCCGTAAATATGATGTTGAGGTGTATGTTAATTTGCCTGCTTAGTTTGCCGTAAATATGAATTGAATCGTTATTTTCTTCAAATTTAGTAAATTTCTGAATAGAAGACTTCTCGTTTTGAAAAAAGGTTATTGAAGGTTCTGCCAATGTTCTGCTTTTTGGTTTCAAGAGCTGATTGAATACTCTGATTATATAATTTGTTTTTCAAATATTTCCTACTAATTTTTTTTTGCAATTGAAAAAAAGATTCAGAGACATTTTTTTAAAATCTTTCTGAAGAATCTTTTAAAAATTCTCTTGAAAAAATTGTGAAGCAACATTTTGAAGAATATTGTTTGATTCAATTGGAAAAATATCGAAATAAATTATTTAAAAAAAATTTTCGCTTGAAAAAAAATTGTCGTCAAATTTTTTGCATTACCTACCTACTTATTTGATTTCTTTTTTTTTTGGAATCCATTTGGAAAATTACTTTCATTTTTTCTCGGATAAATTTCAAAGAAAATTTCATAGAGATTTTTCGATTTCACTTTTTTAGAATTTAAAAAACTTTTTTGGCAGTTTTTTTTTCAAAAAATTTCTTTAATTTAAAAAAAAAATGAAACAAATTGTTGAAGAATTTCTCAAAAAAACTTTAGTGAATTTTTTCAAGTACTTTTGAAAGTTATTTTCATTTTAAAATTTAAAAAAAATTTTAAGGGTTGTTTTTAATTTTTCAACAAAAATTTTAAAGAAAATTTTGAAGAATTTTTCTCATTCCAATAAAAAAAAAAATGAAGGTTTTTTTTGAATTTTTTTGATCGCGTATAAGTTTTTTCAAATAATTTTTTGAGAATATTTTTAGTTTTTTCTGAATTTTGACTCATCTTTCTAATCAGGTATTTTCAGTTTTTCTCATTATAATTACTATCGTAAGAATATTTTCTTGATTTTTGTTCAATTTTACTGAAAAAATTTACAGAAAATTATTTGAAATGAAAATATGTTGAAATTTTTTTTTAGAGTTTTTTTCTGAAAAGGTGATTTGTTTGAAGAACTTTTCTCTCAAATGTATTTTTAGAACGTTTATACCTATTGAAATTTTTTGTAACAATTTTTAGAGATTATGCGTTGATTTGAAAATGAAAATTACAACAAATTTCCATTTTATTTATTTAATTTAATCAATTAATTTGTAATTTTTCTAAGGAAAAATCTTTCAATTTTTTGAACGAAACGGCAACAATAGCCAATGATCAATTTTCTGTAAAAAAAAAAAATAATAAAACAGAATCGCCTTCTATTTAATATTTTCACCGCTTTTTTGTTGTTTTAAATAAGTAAACCATTTTTGAAAAGTTTTCAAAATGGTGAAATAAAATTTTCATTCTTTTTGTACCTACTGAATGTGTGATCGTAAAAAAATTGAATTGCAAAAATTTTTCCTCAAACAAATACCTAATTTGAAAAAAAAATCTGTTATTAAAAGTATAATTTAAAAAAATATTTTTCAAAACAAAATAAATTGAAATGTCTATTTTCAGTTGAAAAATTCAAAATTACGTATGTTTTTCAAAAGTTTAGTCGGTTTTTGTTTGTTTTTTAAAATTAAGTTTAACAAGGAAACGATTTCTCGATTCCAACTTTTAAGTCACACGAATAAACATAAATGAATCAAAATTTAAAAAATCTGATTTGATTTCTCCTTCACCTTGGATTTGAGAACTCGCATTCCTCGAGACAGAAGACCACTTACAACGCAGAATAATCTATCTATCTACCAAATTTTTCCAATACTCCTTCAAACTTTACAAAAAAAAATAAAAAATCACGACCTTCTAATTTATTAATAGAAACAATTTAAAAAATTCGCATCCATTTCTATGACCATCTGGTGGTACTCCTTCAACTGGAACGGTATGCTTTAGTAACTTTCTAATATCCAAATTAATGCGAAATTTTTCTTTCATTCGGAGCCATCAGCGAGCACCATGTTTTCAGAATGAAAAATAAATCGTACCATTTCGGCGATTTCTTTTTATACCACAGCGTGGAATTTTTTCCCTCTTTGTTTTCCAAATCACTTTCTTTTTTTCTCCAATACGTACTTTATTAGTCGAATATTTTCAATTAGAAAGATTTTCGAAAAATAAACTCGTCTCTCTTTGCTTAGGTTGCTCTGTTTCGGTCATCTCCGTCGGCGTATAGCAGCGTTAGTTCGAGCGCTGCCTTGAGCATTACGATTATAAATTCTATACAAACCTTTTACGTTGATGTGCCTTTTCTCGTCGATTGATGGAGTAACCGTAGGTATTGACGATTACTGTTTCGTAAAAATACATATACATCAAAGGTATTGTTATCATTCGAATGCGAAATTACCACTTGATTTGGAGCAATGTAGCCTTGTGTGGCAGTGTGGCTTACCTGAGGCATCGTCGAAAATACCTGGAGAAAGAGAGGTGCATGTAGGATAGGAAATACCTATACGAATTAGAAATTTAGGTTCCATCTATGAGTATATTACGTAAATATCATTCTGTATTTGATTACGAAAGCGAATTTGCATAGAGCGTTTCGTTTGCTTGTTTCGCTCGTCTTCGATTCAAATAACTTTTGTAACTATTGAAGATGGATTACATGTAAATATGTAGATATTTGTAGAATATTAGCGTCAGTTTCGAGATAAATTAAAAAATTATTAATTTTATCGAATCGATGAGTTTTTGAACAGAGTTCATCAGCTTTGTTAATTTTATAATTTTTTTTTTTTTCAATTTTGATGAATCGATTAAATGTTTGAATTGGATAAATCGGTGGAGTTTTCGATCGATTAATTTTTTATCTTTCAATATTTATGATGAAATTACATTTTCAATATGTGCACTAATTTTGCTGATTTGTTAAATTTTCAATTTTGGATAGTTGATAAAATTTTCAGTTTCGATAAATCGAATAATTTTTAGTCACTCTGCCAATTTTGTTAATTCGATAAATCTTTCGATTTCGATGAAACGATAAAATTTTTCATTTGGATAAATATTGAATAATTTTTATGAATTTACCAGATTTGTTAATTCCAATTTTCTTTCCTTTTTTAATGAATAGATTAATTTTTTCATTTCTGATGAACCAATGGATTTTCGATATTAATAAATCAATAAAATTTTAATAATTTTGATTTATTATATATATTTTTAATTCAAGAATTCCTGATTTGAATTTGATTTTTTTTCCAAAGACGATGAATGAAAAGTATTTTTGAGTCAGGTAAATCAATAAATTTTTCTCAGTTCATCGGTTTTGTGGATTTGATGATTTTCTACAATTTTGATACATCGTTGGATTTTCTTTGTTGACGAGTCCATAAAATTTTACAAATTTTGTAGATCAGATAAATTTTCCGATTTTAACGAAGTAGGTTGTTAACTTTGTAATTTCTCTCCAACATTATCGATTGAATGATATTTTTGATTTTGATAAATCGATGGTACGTTTAGTTTCGAGAAATCAATCTGTTCTATTTTTCAAATTTTCTTTTAAAACATTCGAATGTCGTCATTTTGGGAACCCACGGCCTCCTTACAGATGACTTTGAGGGTTTGAAATTCATTTCAACGGGGGCATTGGACATATCTAAACTCGATTTCGGAAAAATTGAAAATCAATTTTTTGTTCAATCAATTTTTGTGAGTACAAATGACAAAAAAATTTAAATATAAATCCGGTTTTCAAAAAAATTGTTAAATTTTGGATTTATTTAATTTTGTAGTAACAATTTTTTTTTTCTTGGATAACTTCTTTATTTACATTTTTTTTTTTTTTTTTTGCAAAACAATCAAGATTTTTGAATTTTTTTTATCAATTTTTTTTTGAAGATACTTACTTACTTACGTTGCAACTGGATCAGGTATTTCCTGACACTATTTTTTTCAAATGTAAATTTACACGCCTACTTCAAAAATTTTAAAATTACCAATTACCCCAAAAATCATTTCTCACATTAGAATTTTTAATAGTTTTTTAATTTTTTATTATATGTGAACCGCTCTGAGAAAACATACCTCTTGTCAAAAAATCGATTTTCAGATTTTTATGTGTTTTATATAGAAACAATATGTATTTTAACTTGGAACGCGTTTTCTCGAGACTACGTTTTTGACGAGAGGTATGTTTTCTCAGAGCGGGTCACATATTACCTCTACGTGACTATAATTTTTTTTTTTCAAAAACCAAATATTTTGAATTTTTTTTAATATAATCATAGATTAACCTATAAATAGATAGCCAGCCCTTATGTAGAGAATGTCTCGCCCTGCTTTTAGTCAACCTTTAAAAAAAATCAAGTTCCACAGTTTTGTGAAAGAGGGCGTCTTAAAGTGAACGTGCGCAAGTGCACGATAAGTCTGCGTCCTACCCCTTTCCATCCTAAAAACGTTGCTACGTAACCGCCATCTGGGAATGAGCTCCATAACTAGACGTAAAACGGGCTCCTTTTTAACAAAATAAGCGAGACTTTTTTTTTGTATGGGCTTGGAAAATACGAGGCTGGATTCCTAAAACTGTTTTTTTTTTCAAATGTAATTGGCTCACTTCAAAAATTTTCAAATCACACCAAAAATAATTTTTTACTTCAACACAATTTTATCAATTTTTTTAATTTTCAATTTTATAATATTATTTATTACATTTTTTTTTTTTTTTTTTCAAAACCGAAAATATGTGTTTTGAATTTTTTTCAAATAGATACGTACAATTTTTCTCAAATACGAGTTAGCAGCGTTGTTAAAATTTTCAAATTTATTATTAATAATTTCCTGTTATTTTTTTCAAAACCATATTTTTTTGAATTTTTTTAAATACTATTTTTTGAAAACACGAAGTTGCAATAATTTTTCATTCCTAAAACATTTTTTTTCTCAAATGTAAGTGGCCTGCTTCAAAAATGTTCAAATTACGCCTAAAATGTTTTTTTACCTAGACACTTTTTTTTTTTTTTTTTTTACAAAACCACATGTTTTGCAGTTTTTTAATACAACTTTTTTTTTCAAAACATTTGGTTTTGAAAAAAAAAATATAGGTAAGCACCATTTTTTAAAATGTTTTTGATTGTTAATTTCATCATTATTATTTACTACTTACAAGGGAACCTCCCCAACTCGCCGCCTCCGATTTTGCTGAAATTTGGCTCACTGAAAGAACATACCACCCACACCTCACAACCAAATTTTGAGCTGCCGAAGTTGATTTTTCGATTTTTGGCGAATTTTTGAAAATGGCCAAAATCACCCCAAAAAAACAATTTTTGGAATAAAAATCGCAAATTTTGAGATAGAATCCTGAAAATCGGTTTGTATACTAAAGTCGACTTCCCGAGTCGATTGGCACCATTTCCGAAGTGATCTGGAGCCTCCAGAAAAAGTTGACTTTTACCATCTGAAGCAGTTCCAGTGTGCTGGAGAAAAGTCAACTTTTTCTGGAGACTCCAGATAGCTTCGGAAATGGTGCTAATCGACTCGGGAGGTCAACTTTAGGGGGTAAACGAAGTTTCGAACGATAATCTGGAGAATCTGATTTTTTGGAAATTTTTAAAAAATGTCAAATTTTCAAGTTGTCATGAAAATACACGTCCGAACTCGTCACCTCGAATTTTCGATTCAACTATGACAATCGATAGATGACATCAAACTAACGCTAGGATTAAATTTTAAGCTGCCGAAGTTAATTCCAGCGCCGTCTGGAGCAGTTCCAGTGTGCTGAAGAAAAGTCAACTTTTTCTGGAGACTCCAGATAGCTTCGGAAATGGTGCTAATCGACTCGGGAGGTCAACTTTAGGGGGTAAACGAAGTTTCGAAGTTTCGAACGATAATCTGGAGAATCTGATTTTTTGGAAATTTTTAAAAAATGTCAAATTTTCAAGTTGTCATGAAAATACACGTCCGAACTCGTCACCTCGAATTTTCGATTCAACTATGACAATCGATAGATGACATCAAACTAACGCTAGGATTAAATTTTAAGCTGCCGAAGTTAATTCCAGCGCCGTCTGGAGCAGTTCCAGTGTGCTGAAGAAAAGTCAACTTTTTCTGGAGACTCCAGATCGCTTCGGAAATGGTCCCAATCGACTCGGGAAGTCGACTTTGGTATACAAACCGATTTTCAAGAAAATTTGCGATTTTTATTCCAAAAATTGTTTTTTTGGGGTGATTTTGGCCATTTTCAAAAATTCGCCAAAAATCGAAAAATCAACTTCGGCAGCTCAAAATTTGGTTGTGAGGTGTGGGTGGCATGTTCTTTCAGTGAGCCAAATTTCAGCGAAATCGGAGGCGGCGAGTTGGGGAGGTTCCCTTGTTAATTTTTTTTTTTCAAAACCGAATGTTTTGAATTTTTTTAAATACTTACAATTTTTTGAAAGTACCAGTTTGCAATAATTTTTCGTTTTCTCAAGTGATATCATTTTTAAAAAAATTTTCTTATATAATTCATGTGTACAATCCCTGAAAGTTGAGAAAAATTTGGTTGAAAACTGCCAAAAAAGTAAATTTTAAACAAAAATCCACAATATTAATCCCCTTCTAGAAGAGCTTATGGGTGAAGTATCTAGTTGAAAAAATTAACGAATTTTGTGTTTCTAATGATGAAGTGATGAATCCCTAAATTTATTTTTATGTGTTTCTCAAATTTTGTTGATTTGCTAAATTTTTGATTCTGATAGAGCCTTATCGTTGAAATTATTCAGTACATGCATAATAGGGGGTTTCAAAATTTCATTTTTTACTCGAAATGTCAAGATTCGGCCCTCTAAAATTTTTTCTTTTAGCATAGTATATGCTTTTACGATGACCAAAATGGAAAAAAACGACAGGAAAATCCGACCCAAAAATCCGTGACCAAAATCCGACACCAAATTGGGTTAGGTTAGGTTACATTAGGTTAGGGTTGGATGACATAAAAAAACTTAGAAAATTTTCAATAAATTCGACTTTTTAGACAATTATGTCAGACATTTTGAAACTTCTAATTTCTTGAAATTTTATGACTTTTAGACATTTTATAGACATTTTGTCAGACACTCTGAAACTTGGAATTTTTTTAGAAAGATGACTTTCAGACATTTTGTTAGACATTTTGAAACTTGTATATTTTTTAAAATTTTATGACTTTTAGACATTTAATAGACATTTTTTTATTTTTTTTTTATTTTAGAAAGATTACTTTCAGACATTTTGAAACTTGAAAAATTTTTTAGAAAGAAGAATTTCAGACATTTTGTCAGTTTTAATTATTTTTTTAAATAAATTTTATGACTTTTGGACATTTTGTCAGACACTTTAGAACTTGGAAAATTTTAAAAAAATTTTATGACTTTTAGGCTTTTTGTCAGACATTTTGAAAAAATTGAAATTTTTTTAAAAATTCCCTTTGAAATTAATATTTGTGACTTTAAGACATTTTGTCACAGAGTAAAAGCATATACTATGTTTCATACTTTAAAACGTAGTGTGGAAACAGAGCCAACCAGGGAGGGTCCAGGTGGGCGAAGCCCCCCCCCCCAGGCGAGGCGCGAAGCGCCGAGTTTTTCGTGTAAAATCAACTCCCTATAAGTGTAATTTTTTTTTCAAAAAAATTACTTTGAATTGTGTCGCAGAGTCCCTTTTTTTGAGATAACAAAAAAATAATGGGATAGGCCATAGAATTGTTTTTCAACATTTTTGAACAAAAGGTCACTACATTGGAACTTTTACCCAACAAGACCATTTTCGGTGATTTTTCATCTTTATTCCTGTTTTGAAGGAGACATAAAAAAAACTCCTTTTTTTACTTTTTTGTAAAAAAAATGGGTAGAATAATTATTATTGTTTTGGATGAAAGTGGCCTTGACATGCATATTTTTACCCTCCCCCCCCCTCCAAAAAAAAAAAAATTATGACGATTTTACAACTTTACCTAAATTTTTAAGAATTGCATGAACTGTGCCATTTTTTCAGAAGGATGCAGTTCTTGAAAACTGTGGTAAGAGGTGTTGTTGAAAAATCGCCATAAGTAAATGGTTTCTTGGGTATAAATAAGTATGTTAGGACCCATTTTGATCCTATTTTAATTATTTTTTTCTTCATTCTAGCTGATTTAAAAAAAAAAAAAAAAAAATCTTCAAAAAACGTAAAAATTAAGCTTTTCTATTTCCCCTTAAAAACTGGGGTAAAGATGAAAAATCACCGGAAAAGGTTTTGTTGGGTAAAAATACCTACCTCTACCTCCCTTAGTTGACATTTCCTTGAAAATTTTTGAAAAAAAAATCAATTCCAATTCTTTGATTTTTGTTTTGTTTTTGCAAAAAAAGAGCTCTGCGCCCACTGATTTTTTTTGTTTTTTGAAGAAAAATATTTTGGGAGTTGATTTTACACTAAAATAATTATTTTTAGAGGGCCAGACTTTGACATTTCGAAAAAAATAAAATTATGAGACAATTGGGACACCCAAATGAATATTATGTTTATCTAATTCATAATTTCCCTTACTTGACTTTGTTATAGGAATACCTCAGCAAAACTTAACGACCTACCTCGCACTTGACTGAGCTGAATCGTCTTGTCAAGTCATCATTATCACGATGTAGACCAAATTCAACCATTCGATTATCGAAATTGTTGCAGATAACAAGAAGATGGCGCATTAACAGTACATATTGAAGAGGTAAGTGCGGTCATCTTGGCTCAACTGTGTGCATTACAAGTACTCTATACCTTTTGCTCTCGAACGAAGCCATAGATTTTAATAGTCAACGATCGCGGTGTGTCAACAGTTGGAAAAATATCTAGTGCTATGAGAGACGAAGGAGGTGGGGGGAGGGGGTGGTTTCTTGTCGAGAAAACATTAGAATATTTACTCGTTTTATCTGAGCTCGAGAAGATGACACGTATATGCGTAAACATTAGGTACCGCTGGTGCTCTCGTTGTACCTATACGAAGGTACCCACTAAGCATTTGCCCCTGTCCTTGTCTCTGCGGCGGCACTGTGCTCGTCTCTCACATTTTGGTATACGCGATGGAGCTGGGTAAACGCCAGCTCTGCCATCGTCAGCTCCGCCGAGCGTGTACTGTATGCAAAAATATGCAAAACGCGAAATTGTTGTTTACCTTATCTTTTATACACTGGTACATTATAAGCAGCAGAAAACGTGTTCGTTCATTATTTCAATGTGTGCGGATACGCTCGAGAAGTGACTAGGCGGGAGGGGGTACTTCTGCTTACACTTTGCTCTCGGTGTACCAAGTACGTAGTATCTACACGATGCAGTTTATAAAATGTAAGTTGTTTTGCCAGGGAGCAGAGTACCAATGCGGGGGTTGGTTTTTTAGCAGGCGGGGTGGAACTAGAACGACGTTTAAAGTACTTATACTCGTTCGTCGTCGTAACATTTACATGTAAATTCATCCAACGGAAAGTAAATCGGTTTGGCTACGGTTATTTTCAACGGGTGTATGCAGTTTTGGTGTCCCTTCCGTTACCCTCCTCCCGAGTCTTCGTCAGGTTGATATTTTTCAGCTCTCGTTCGGTTTTTTGCTCAGAATAGTTACTAGAGTCATAATATTGAGGATCTGTCTTTAACTCTTCAAAGAAGATAATTTTTTTTTTTAAATTCATTTCTGAATTACATTTTTTTTTTAAATTACCTATCATAAAATTCCAGATGACTTGGACTAATTCTCAAGAATTTCCTTTCACAAAATTTTCAAAAAAATTTTCTAAAACATTGGAGGATTTAAATGAAGATTTTCAAGGATCTGTCACAAATCTTCATAGAATTTTTTCAAAATGATAAAAACATTATTTACAAACTTCAGACAATTTTTGATAAAAACTTACAGAAAATTTTTGACAAATCTTCAAAAAATTGAAAGAAAAAACAATTTTATTCAGATTTGTTTGAAAGTTCTTCGTAAAATTTCAAAATTTCAAAATATATTTACAAAATCCCTAAAATTTTTTTGAAAACTTCAGTAAATTTTTCCACAAAATGTCAGAGAATTTTTCACAAAATTGATGGATTTTTTAGCATTAAAAATTCTCACAAAAAGAGTATGTGTATGGAAAAGTTACAATATTTTAATAGAATTTTTCACAAAACTATAGCATTTTTTTTCAAAACATCAGAACATCTTTTAGAGATTTTTTATACTTGAAATTTTAGAAAATTTACAAAATCTAAGAAAATTTTGACAAAATATTAGATAATTTGACATCATCCCAAAATTTTAGAAAATTCACAAAAAGTACGGAATTTTCTACAAATTGAGAAATATTTCACAAACCTTCAAAAAACTTTCTATTCTATGTCAGAATTTTTTCAATACCTGCTCAGAAAATTTTACACATCAGTTCATAAAATTTTTCGCAAAATTATCATAATTTTTTTGAAACTGTTACGCAAACTTAAAAAATATTTTTACAAAACTTCAGGAAATATTTTATAAAATTTTAGAAAATTATCCAAAAAATGCTAAGAAATTTTTTTCACAAAATTTTATTCTTACTGTTCATAAAATTTTCCATGAAACTTCAGAAAAATTCAAAAAATTAAATATTTTCACAAAATTTTGGAAAAATTTTAGAAAAATTTTTCAATGATATCAGAATTTTTTTCTCGAAACTTTCCACAAAATTTCAAAAAATTCGGAAAATCTTTCACAAAATTGTGTTAAAATTTTCATAGAATATTTGATTTTTTTTCAGAAAATTATTGTTCATACACAAATTTTTAGGATAAATTTTTAAAAATTTTCGCAAAAATTCAGAAAATTGTTCATAATGTTTCAAAAAATTTTCATGCAATTCAAAATTTTGTTAACACTTTCAGTATACGTACTTGGGTACTTTACTTTTTATGAAACCTTGCACATTTTTATTTATTTTTTAAATCAGAAAATGTTTCATAAAATTTTAGGAAGTGTTTCATGACACATTGCAATTTTTTCACAAAACTGAGAAAATATTTCACAAAAGTTGAAACAATAATTTTTCATAATTTTTAGAAAATCATACACAAATTTTTAATTTTTACACTTATTTCAGAAAATTGTTAACAAAGTTTCAATAAATTTCTACAAAATCTCAACAAATTCAACTCGAAATTTCGTCAATAATTTGAGCATAAGCTTTTCCTGAATGTTTCCACAAAATTTACAACAAAAAAAAAAAATAAATAATAATAATAATAATGGAAATACACAAATTTTTAATTTTTACAACATTGCAGAATTTCTACAAAATTTGAAAACGTTTTTAATTCACAAAATTTTACAAAATACGTCATAATTTCAGGGTATTTTTCCTGAAACTTTCCATAAAATTAAAAAAAAAAAAAAAAAAATTAAAATAAGTTTGAAAATTTTTTCAAAAAATTGAAGAAATCCTTCACACACGTTGATAACAATTGTTTATTCACAAACGTTTTTGAAAAATTTTCACATTTCAGTTTTTTCGCAAAGTTTTAAAAATTTTCAGTAAATTATAAAATTTTATCAAGTTTCTACAAGTATCAAATTTCAGAATCATTTTTCACAAAATTTGACGATTTTTATTAAAAAATACTTTAAGAAATATTCCTACAAAACTTAATGAAAAATTTTCATAAAACATCAGAAAACTTTTCAAGAAGTTTCAAGCTAATTCCATTCCATTTCAGAAAACCGTTTAAAGAGTTTTGAAAAATTCAGTATACTTTTACACAAAGTTTAAAGATTTTTTTGACTAAATATTTTCACAAAATTTCAGAATTTTTTCACTAGGTATGTTTTCGAAGTACATATGTATTTTTCACAAAATTTTCCATAAAATTTCAATACAATTTTGAAAAAATTTCATTCCATTTAGGTAAGCAAAAAATTTTAGACTTACATACTTCTCATAAAATTCTCCTCAAAATTTTGAAAAAAATTCTCAACGTTTTAGAAAATCGTTTAAAAAGTTTTGAAAAATGTTCACAAATTCTGAGGAATTTTACATATTTCTCAAAGAATTTCTGAACTTTTTCATAATGTTTTTTACACGAGATATTTTTTACAATATTTCAAAAAAATTATTGACAAAATTTCAGAATACATTTTACAAAATTTTCCATAAATTTTTAGAAAATTTTTCATCAATTTTAGAAACTTTTTATAGAAATTTTAGACTTACTTCTTTTAAATTTCTCCTCAAAAAAAAAAAAAAAATCAACATTTCAGAAAATCGACTTACAAAAATTTGAAAAATTTTCACAAAATTTTAAAAATCGTCTAAGAAAGGTCACAGGTACTTTATGCCTAAATTTTTTACAAAATTTACCTACTAAATTTCTAGTTTTTTGGAAACTTATACAAAATAGAAAAAAAAAATAAGAAACCTTTCACAGAATTTCACGCAGGATCTCTGTGATGTTTTAAAAGAATTTTGATTTTCTACCAAATTTCATAAAATTTTTGTCGTATTTACTTCAAATATTTTTTCAAATAGTTTGCAAAGCAGGTTTTCTACAAGTGAAATGTGCAGATATTTCATCATAATCGTTCCATTTCAAATCAATATTTCGCAAACATGAAAAATTGGGAAAATATCCTCGAGTGGTCTCGTTTTTACGATTTTTGGTCATTTTTTACGTTCAAAAATTGTCCAACTTGGTTAGATACTTCCTATAATAAAAAATTCAAAAGTTGATATTATGCATGTAAATATCAGAACGAGGGGGAGGGGGTGGAATGAAGCTAATGATGTATCGTATGCGTTTATAATATAAAAAATGACAGATCAAAATATGATTATGGCTGCTTCGAAAAAATGAATAGAATTCCTATTTTATTCGTGAAATGTGTTCGATCTTGTATAATTGAAGGAAATGGCTCGTATTTAGTACAACGACGACTTACCTAAGTACTTACTTATATTGTAAAAAAAAAAAAAAAAAAAAAAAATTACATAATATTAACGAACTTGAACATAGAATGGAAAAAAAAGAAAGGAAGAAAGAAAGAAAGAAAGTGCTCGACAATAGGAAATCTCTCTTCGACGAAAAATTATCCGCGACGAGTGGTCGAGGTGCATTCGTACTTTTCTTTTTTATTCCATAAAAATTCAAAAGAATAAAAGAAAATGCACTCGGGGTAAAATGCGTTCTGTCACCCTGCTTTACCCTGATTCACCTCTCTCGTCTTCGGTGGTCTTAATTTGCGGCCAGCCAGCAGCCGGTTCGCGGTACAGCTCGAATTGCTACATCGAAATTACATTATGATTTATACGTCGTTGGTTTATATATACGTATTTTCTGGTGCCGTGGAGGGGAGGGGGACGCAGTGGTATTACGGGTCAATAGGTAGACGGCGTTCGGGTCCCAGGGAGAGGGGGCTGAAAATGTAATAAAAATCGTTCTAATATTTCAACCACGCTGGAAAGTTGCAGCTTTTTTCCGGGTAAGTATGTAAAAAGTAATGAGGAGGTTACGCGACTTGAGAAGCTTTAATTTTTAACTTTCTTGCGCTTTATTTTTTTTATGTAACTATTTTTATTTCATTTTTGTGCTTACCTACCTTTTTTTTTTTTTTTTTACCTATATTCTTCTCGTCTCGCTCTCGCTCTTTTTATAAGCGGATATAGCATGGTATAATACAGATAAAGACGACTACGACGACGTCGTGAAAGTAATGTTAAGTACTTTTTAGTGAATTTTAACGTGAGACTTTGGGAGCTGTACTCTCTGATTTACCTGCGCTTGAAAAAGAGGTTAAAAGAATATGTATAATTTACGACGCAGCGCTGCGTAAACCGCCGCCGAATAAATTGCGTTTTAATGATGAATAATTTTACTCCAGCCTAAGTATGTAGGCACTAGTAGGTATACGTTCGTATTAGCTGGAAAAATATTCGGTCGAGAAAAATCCAAAAGATTTGATAATGTGTTTCTGAATGGAACCTTGTTTGAATTTAGAATATTTCTGAAGTTTTTTTCGGAATATTTTTGGGGAAAAAAAGAAAAAAAATTATTTCAAGAAGAAATTTTAAAATACGATTACCTTACCTCCTTCGGATCGAAATGAAAGAAATCGTTTCGTAATAATTTTGAAAAAGAAAAATCATACATGAATTTTTTTTACACATTTTGCCTCTGAAACATAATAATAAAAATTATTGATATAAAATGTTTAAAATTTTTTTTTCAATTTTAATGTTTTCAAAAAAAAGTGACCTGTGTCAAAATTAGCGATATTCAAGAACTTCTCGAATGAAACTAAAAAGTCACCTATTTTTTTTTGATAAACAAATAAACAAACCTTTGAACGCCTAAATAGCGTGAAAATCCAAATTCTGGTTTTCGATTATTTGCGGCAAACGTGTATGCAATTTTATTAACGCGAATGATGAAATTCAAATAATACCTCCTTTCAATCGCCTGGTAGGCAATTTATCTGAAATAAAAAATGTAAAATAAGTTGCATATCACAGCCTTAGCAACAAGTAAGAGCGTGAATGTATGGCAAAAAAAAAATTGAATTTTAAAATAACGGTATAAAATATTAAAGAAAAAGAAAGATTGAGGAAAAGTGAAAATTGAAATAAAATATCCGCTTGAAGGAAATATTAAAAATGAGAAATTGAAACAGAACAGAAAATTTAAACTAAGCAATTGAAAAAATCATAAATTGAAACGAAATTCTGAACTGAATTTTCTCAAACTGAAAAATAAATATAAATTAGAAAAATGAAACATTTAAAGGAAATATAAATTTAAATGAAGTTATATTTGAGCTTAGTGAATTGAATAAACAAAATTAATCTGGAAGAGATAAAAACTGAATAAAGTCGAAAATTTGAAAAATAAAAATATAAATTCAAAAAAAAAAATTCAACACAAAAAAGTGTGAAAATGGAAAATTTCAAGAAAAAAAACAAAGCAAAGAATCAGAAGTTAAAATTAATCATGCACTTATTAAAATTTTTCATCATTATACTCGTAGGCCTAAGAATGAAAAATCATACCAAATAATAAAAAAAACTGTTAGGCTATCTATATTATAAATAAAATTTTGGAAGACAAATTTTGAATTATCGAACGAATTAAACTTGAAATTATTCTTTAAATAGAATTTTAAGCTTAAATAATAATAAATTAACTTGAAAATTCTCTATTCTTTGTTTTTCCTCAACTTTTTTAATGTGCGTAAGCACAATATTGGTTTCAGTCTTGTTTTTAATTGATTTTCTTTTCAAGTGAATAGTTTTTAAAATCATAAACAAAATGGTCATATAAGTTTGGAATTTTAATACAACAAGACCAATAGACCTTTTTCGATTATTTCTCATCTTATTACAATGTTTTTGCCGAAAGAATTACAATAGGTACCTATCAATAAAATTTCAAAAAAATGGCAATGGTTTTTCGAAAAAATGAGAATTTTTATCCAAGATTTTTTTTCTTCAAAAAAAGTAACAATATTTTTTCGTCTAAAAAATTATAATCCCCCCCCCCCAAAAAAAACAATAATATTAAAAAAATTACAATGTCAATTACAAAAAATTCAAAAAATGTGAAAATTTTATACAATTTTTTTTCAAAAAAATAATATTTCTTCCAAAAACAAAAATTCTTTTTCAAAAAACTTAAAATATTATTTCCGAAAAATTCAATATTTCTTCCAAATAATTAAAATATTTTTTTCAAAAAATTATAATAGATAGGTATCTTTTCCAAAAAACTAAAAGTAATTTTTTTCAAAAAATTACAATACTTTTTCTAAAAAACTAAAATAGGTATTTTTTCCAAAAAGTTAAAAAAAAAATTCCAAAAAACTAAAGGTAGTTTTTTTTCAAAAAATTACAATATTTTTTCTAAAAAACTAAAATAGGTATTTTTTTCTAAAAAATTTTTTAAAAATTCCAAAAAATGCAAGGTATTTTTTCCAAAGAAGAAAAATATTTTTTCCAAAAAATACAATGCCTATTTTTTCTAAGAAATTACAATATTTTCTTCGCAAAAATCACAATATTTTTTCCAATAAATTAAAATATTTTATTAAAAAAAACAATAATAATAAAAAAAAATATTAAAAAAATTATGAGTAGGTATAGTACCTAGGTATTTTTTTTTTTTAAAAACTGCACTTAATATTTTTCAAAAAAAATCGCAAAATATGTTTTTTTTTCAAAAAATATTATAATAGTTATTAATTCCAAAAAATTGCAATGGTTTTTCAAATAAATAAAAATTTTTGTCCAAGATGCTAGTTTTTTTTTTCATTTATTCAAAAAAATGACAGTTCTTGTATTAAAAAAAAATCACAATTTTTTCCAATAAAAAATACAATTTCATTTGCAGGAAAACTACAATATTTTTTAGTTATTAATTCCAAAAAATTGCAATGGTTTTTCAAATAAATAAAAATTTTTGTCCAAGATGCTAGTTTTTTTTTTCATTTATTCAAAAAAATGACAGTTCTTGTATTAACAAAAATCACAATTTTTTCCAATAAAAAATACAATTTCATTTGCAGGAAAACTACAATATTTTTTTCAAAAAATTTAAATATCAATTCCAAAAAATTGCAATGTTTTTTCAAAAAAACGAAAATTTTTGTTCAAGAAACCGTTTTTTTTTTAAATTCAAAAAATAGCAATATTTAAAAAAAAATTACCTACAATTTTTTTCAAAAAAAACTATGAGTACAATATAAATTCAAAAAAAATCACAATATTACGTACCTATCAATTCCAAAAAATGGCAATGGTTTTTCAAAAAGGTGAATAAAAATTTTTATGCACGAATTTTTTCACAAAAAAAATATACAATTTTAAGTACTTATCATTTGCAGAAAAACTACATTTCTTCAAAAAAATTTCAATATCAGTTTCAAAAAAATAACAATATTAAAAAAAAAAAAAAATTGCAATGAAAAATTTACACAAACTTATCCATGTTAAAACTGCTCCGGAAATGAGTTTTTCAAGGAAATACACTAAAAATGGAAAATACTGAAAAAATTCCTAAAATTTTCTTAGAAATTGAAAAAATTCTTACCAAATAAAACTCCATACAAAAAATTGAAAAATTCTCGATAATTATAATTTTTTCAAAATTGAAAAACTCGTCTGGAAAAATATTGTACCTAATTATTTTTAAATTTTTTCCCCATCATTTCCTCTTCTTGTGGGAGAGTATAGAGAGGGTGGCTCCAAAATTATCTTCAAAAATAGCGAAATATAGTATCACAAGGAAAATTTACATAATATCAATTAATTAGATCATGAAAATTTACTAATCTAGGTATATCAAGGTTTCATACTCGTATTTAGAAGATGATCGGGCCATTGGTGGAAACATCAGACTAGGTAGTATTTTTCCAAACGTTCAAGGTCGTTTCCTTTTCTAGATTTCACACAACGCCCGAAGAAAAGGATTTATGGAAAAAAGAGGGTAATAAAGGACAAGTTGTATCCGAACGGATGTAGTTTTTGCTAGCGATCTCAAACAATACCTCAATATAAAAAGAAAACGATCAGCTTTAAATCTGTTGATACGATAGAGGTTCTGTAGTTTTTAAGAAAAATGAATGGCTGCGAGCTGATGATATACCTTCGCACAATAATAGGATCAGAAGTACAGTAGAAGAATCGCTTTTGCGTGGAACCCCTCCCCCCCCCCCCCTAAAAAGAAAAAAGATATCAGAGCTATGTACAAAATATGCTGGAGGAGAGGAAGATTAAAGTGCGTGATGTGTGCGAGACAAAGTAAGAGTGAGAGAATTGTATCAAAACCAACATCATAGTCGTCGACGCGATGACAAAAGTACCAGCGAAGACAAAGCGAGGAAGAAGCGCATATGTAAGCAAAATGATAGAATGAGACGCAAAAGGAAGAAAAAAGATGAAAAAAAAAAAAAAACTACACAAGACAGTAATTCGGCTTAAACCAATCGTCAATTCGACGTCAGTTGTCAGATAAAAGCGCGCCCGTAAAATAAAGAGGCGTTTTCGATCATCCTCCATTGTCGACTCTGACAATTCAAAAAAAGGCAATTTCCTTTTAATACTCGAACAACGGACTCTTTGAAAAAGAAAACGACCTTTCTTCGGTATCGTATTTTGCACCATCGAATTGTACACTTCGCATTTACTCTTTTTTTTCGCCTTTCGCCCGATCGTCACTGCCACCCTCTGTCTATCTTTTTTCGTCAATTATTTTATCTTATTACTTCGTAGCATAAATTTTTTTCTTCTTCTTCTTTTTTTTTTTTTTTTTACTTGCACCCCGAGCAGCACACTCGACAAATTATCGAAATAAAAAATCGACAGAATATCGAATTCGATAAAGTGTCACGTTAGTTCCGCATAAATCGTGAAATTATCTTTCGATATATCGACAGATTATCGATGAATTATAGTTGGCAAAATCCATCAACAGATAAACTTTCGATAAAATCGAACGATTTTTCTTTTAAAAATCTCAAGATTATAGTTAGATACTTCATCGATAACCTATCTATAAATCGAAAGATAATTACACGATTTATGCGGAACTAACGCGACACTTTATCGAATTCGATATTCTGTCGATTTTTTATTTCGATTTAGTTTCGATATTCTATCGATTTTTTATTTCGATTTAATTTCGATATTCTATCGATTTTGTATTACGATTTTTTGTAGATTATCTAGATTCGATATTCTATCGATTTTTTGTAGATAATTTAGCATATATGGGTATATGCGCGCGCACATTTTCAAGACCGGCTGGCGAGTTTGAAGTCGTAGTTACGCTTAAGGCTGGCGAATTTCGTTCCAAATACAGCAGTTTCTACCAAAACAAGCGTCTGTTGCGAACATCGGAGTTCGTTCGCATAATACGAATTGGATTATAATATTCAAACATCTTATGCAAAATTGGAGAAGAGGAAGGGGTCCAATTGAAATTTTTATAATAACTAAAATTATTTCTAGGACCTTAATTTACAACTTTTGTTTGAAAAATTTTTCAAATTGGCCCCTTTTTCCTCCGCTCCTCCAATTTTGAATAAGTATCAACGGAGTATTATGCAAAATTGGAGGAGAAGGAGAGGTCCAATTGAAAAAATTTTCAAACAAAAGTTGTAGCTTAAAGTTCTAAGAATAATTTTGGTCATTACAAAATTGTCGATTGGGCGCCTCCCTCCCGTTCAATTTTAAATACTAAGTATTCACATAGTAATCGTAGTATTGAACTTGGTAAAATTTTATTTAAGAACAACGATCTGGTTTCAAGTAAAATACCTAGTAAACCAAAAAAACTAGATAACTTGTTTGAAAATTTTTTCAATTTTGATTTCGCATATTACTGTTACACGTAAGTAGGTAAATGCAAAATAATAGAGGCTAGAGATGAGGTCCAATTGAAAAAACATTTCAAACAAAAGTTGTAGAATAATATTCTGGATTTAATTTTGGTTATTATAAAAATTTCGATTTGGCCCTTTCTTCCCATCCAATTTTGAATATAAAGTAGGTATTTTTTGACTAGAAAAAAATCAATATAGTTTCAACAACTATCGTTACAAAATCGTTGAAATATCGAAGTCGATAAATTTCATATAATGTGTCGATAATATAGTTTTAAATATCGTCACAAAATCGTTGAAAAATCGAATTCGAGAAATTTCATATAATCTGTCGATAATACAGTTTTAAATATCTTCACAAAATCTTTAAAAAATCGAATTCGATAAATTTAATATTCTTTTTCGATAGTATAGTTTCAAATATCTTCACAAAATCGTTAACAAATCGAATTCGAGAAATTTCAGATTATTTGTCGATAATATAGTTGTAAATATCTGCACAAAATCGGTGGAAAATCGGATTCGAGAAATTTCAGATTATTTGTCGATAATATAGTTGTAAATATCTTCACAAAATCGTTAAAAAATCGAATTCGAGAAATTTCAGATTATTTGTCGATAATATAGTGGTAAATATCTTCACAAAATCGTTGAAAAATCGAATTCGAGAAATTTCAGATTACGTGTCGATAATATAGTTGTAAATATCTTCACAAAATCGTTGAAAAATCGAATTCGAGAAATTTCAGATTACGTGTCGATAATATAGTTTCAAATATCTTCACAAAATCGTTAAAAAATCGAATTCGAGATATTTCAGATTTTTTGTCGATAATATAGTTTCAAATATCTGCACAAAATCGGTGGAAAATCGGATTCGATAAATTTAATATTCTTTGTCGATAGTATCGTTGACGAATATCGTCCTAAAATCGTAATACTATCGAATTCGATAGTTTTTAGATTTTTTGCCTATAAAATCGTACAGCTAAATCTGTATCATATCGTGAGAACATCTTTAGATTTTTAAACGATTTTTTATCGATACGTTTCAACTTTCGATATTATCGATCGAGTGTGCTGCTCGGGACGATTTATTTTTACTTGACGGTTCGACAATGTTGCTGAGTATTTTTTTCTTCTTCTTCTTTCATTTGCTCGAATGAAAATAGCGGACCTATTTATCACCTTATCAATATAAAAAACGTACTTTGGGATTCAGTTTTGACCAAGTTAATGGGTGAGATATGACCTTAAGATATTACCCTGGGAGACTTTTTTCCTTCTTCTACTTCGAAGAATGCGTTTTGCATGAAGACTGGATTACATAAAGAAAAAAAAACAGTGAAGAAAATGAAGGAAATTCAAAGACAAAGTAGAAAATAATGAAGACAAGAGAAACGTGTACGCAAGAGTTGGAGAGAACGAGGGGTCAAATAGTAATGTTTTATTAGCTCAGAAATGAACTGCGAGTTGATTACACTAGAATGAAGTTCTTCCGTTTAGCTACAGCGAAAAAGGGAAGGGTTGTTGGAGATATTGTATAATGTATATCTCGTATATCGTACTATGCACTCGTATATGGTATGGTTTTGCACGTTGAATGAAAATTGAAAAGTTTCAACCAAGTTTGGTACTCGGAGCACGTTGTAATTGTTAGATGCTGCTAAAAGAGAGCAGAGCTTATGGATAGATTCTTTGAAACGATCATAATTTAATTTATATTTATTATATATTGGCTTAGATTGAGTGAGATGTGGTATATTTATGAGGTGTTTGTGGTATGTCGTGGTGGTATATTTTGAAATTGGTTCGCTAGTACAGATTTACAAATTTTTATGATCGAGTGTTTGTTAGGGTGGTTTTTATATGAATGGCCATTTTTTTTTTTGAAATTTTTTTCGCTCCCACCCATTGCCTCTTGTGAGATAATAATTCGCCATGCATCGGAACACGGTTACTTTTTAGTACCTTGGTTACTTTTTTAAAGGCAAGGTTACTTTAGTTACTGTTGGACTCATTTTGGTTACTATTTCGTCAAAAATCTGACGAACAGCTGCCATTAAAATTTAAAATTTCTTTAAAAACGTTTTGAAAGTTTTTTTCAGAGATTTTGCTTCCAAAAAATTTGAAATATTTTATTTAAAAATGAATTAAGTAAGGTCAGTTGGGGTAACTGGGCAACCGGGGTATCTGGGCCATTCTCTTCCTAATCCCCTCCAAAATCGTCTTGACGTAAATGGTTGGTTGCATGGTAACACTGACATCGTAAGCCCACCATAACAATTATCATTCGGTTCCTAGCTCCCCTTGAGGAGGCCTCAGTAATTTGAGTAACATGACATGGCCCAGTTACCCCCAACAACTGTGGCCCAGTTACCCCAAAACTCAGATTTGAGTGGGGGTAAGTGAATTACACATCTTGAATCTTCCTTAATAAAAAAAAAATTTGGTGGCCCAGTTACCCCAACTGACCTTAATTGAACAATTTATTGAATCTTCTTTTAAAATTGAGATTTTTTCTGCTCGAACTTCAGGAATATTTATTTTGTACTTATGTATTGAAATTCAAGGTAGAAAAATGTTTGCTCCTAAAAAAATTGAAAGTTCTTTTATAGGCATTTTTCAAGTCAGTATGAAAAATTGTGATTTTTTTTTTCTTGAAGAATTAAGATTTATTATTGTCTAAAAATGAGCCACATTTCTTGAAAAAAAAATGTAAGTAGATAAGCCGTATTTTTTTGAAAAAATTGAGAAATTCTTTTCTCGACAAATAAACGATTTTTTCTCAAAATTTCTTTTCAAAAAAAGTAGAGGCCGTCGAAGAATAAAACCGATTTCTCCTCATTAAAAACTTTTTTTTTAAATGAGACTACCTAGTAATTTTTTCAATTAAAAAAAAATGTGTTCGAAGTATTTGAAAATTATGTTTGAAAAATAGAGAACTCCTCAAAAATGAAACATAAAATCGTTTCAACTCGTGAACTTAAAATGCTTCAAAAATTTGATATTTCTCAAATGAGCAAAACTTTCCTTTTAAAAATTTTGAAAAGTTGTGAATTTCACATGTTGAAAAATTGTTTTTTTGTGGAGAATGAAGACTTTTCAAAAATTAAAATTTTTTTGTATCTACTCATTTTGCAATAAGCCAATCAAAAAATTGATTTTTTTAGACTTTAAATTCTTAGGCATTACAATTTTTATAAATTGGAAATTTTTTATTTGAATAAACATGAATTTTAGGAACGGCTATTTTTTGAAAATTAAATATAAATTGTTTAAAAATCAAAAAATTTAGAATTTTAAGTTTAATTTTTTGAAATCCAGAACTTTTTAGAAATTACAGATTGTTAATAAATTTAAATTTATAGGAATTAAAAATTGTTTGAAAAATAAAAAAAATCGAAAAAAAAAAAAATTTTAAATTAAAAAAAGGACAGTATTGTTTGTAATTTAAAATTTTTCTAATATTCACGTTTTTTGAAATCAACAATTATTTGAAAACTGAAAACTATTTCAAAACAAATAAGAGTTCAAAAACTTAAAAAAGTTGATATCAAGTATTTTCAAGAAAAAAAAAAACATTTTTTTTTGAATTTTCAATATTGAGTTCAAAAAAAATTAAGATTTGATAGGAACTCAAAAATTATTTATTGTGAGCTTCTCAAGAATTGAAATTTCCTATGATATAAAAATTGAGCACCTATTAAGCCAACTATTCTATTAAAATTCGTCATAATTATAGAAAAAGAAAAAATGCATGAATTATTATTTTTGAATTGAAAATTTTGATTTTTTCAAAATTTTTACCATTGATTTCAAGAGTTGTGAAACGTCAAATTTAGCGAAAATATGAGAAAAACGGAGACGAGGAGAGGGGAGGGGGTTATAAGTCATTATATTCAAGTGGAAATGGAAAATTTTTGGTTACTTTTTTCCATAATTTTGGTTACTTTTTTTGAAATTTCAGGTTACTAAAGTTACTTTTATTTTTTCAAATTTCGCTCCGATGCATGTAATTCCCTATTTCTTTGTTTTCCCTCTACGTGAAAACCTTTCCTTGCAGTGCCCCCTCATTTTTCAAAATAAGAAAAATACAAGTTTTAATCAAAATTTTCAAAATTGAATTTTTTTAGTTCCAGTGCCTCAGTGTAGCTCCTCAGCTATACAAAAAAGGCCCTCAGAACGATTTTAGCCTCCACATCTTTCCCCTCAACTTAAAAAGAATTTCTCATAATAACATAACTTGGCTAATTTTCATTTAGGTAAAATCATATTTTGAGATAGGTACATTCTTATTAAATTGCCTGAACAATGTATTTATTGTAATGAGATATAACCCCCCTCCTCCTCCCTTCTCCCCTCCCTCTTCATAAATTTTTAAAGATGAAAGAAAATAAGCTACACCTTAAGAAACTCCAAAAATGCAGAAATTAATTATTCGTTACCAATGCAGATCTCTGATTGTCTCCATACACATATTTTTAGAATAAAAACATTTCTCAATAATTTTGGAGAAAAGTTGATTTTTTTTCAAGTGAAAATATTTCTCAATATCAATACTTGGATGAAAAAATTTGAATCTTGTTGGGATAAGTATAATTGGAGTCAGCTTGAAATATGGTTGTTTTCGGATCATCTCAAAAAAAAAAAAAAAAAAAAACATTTCTCAATAATTTTGGAGAAAACAGTAAAGTTTTTTTTTTCAAGTGAAAATATTTTTTAATTCATACTTGAAAGAAAAAATCTGAATCTTGTTGGGATAAAAAAATTTAAAAAAAAAACTTATCAGTATTTTTTGAGTCAACTTGAAAAATTCTCAATTCTTTGGAGAAAAAAATATGAGATGTTACGGTTGTTTTCGGATCATGCCAAAAAGTTGAGAGAGGGGTGCGAAATTCCTAAAATGTTGGTTTTGGTGGCATATTTCTCCTCTTGTGGTACCAAAAAGGTTCAAATTTTGGATTTATACTTACTATGATTCAAGTTATACAAAAAAATTATTTCTGGCGCTTTGCTTCCTGGACTTCCCTGGCTAGTTCTATTTTCACATCATGTTTGAAAGTATGAAATATACCTATGTAGTATTTATACTTTTACCATGTATACCAAATATTAATTAGTATTATGTATTAAAACTATTATTTTTTTTAAAAGTTGATTTCAAAAGTTTTATTATAAAATTGAGTTTCTAAAATTTTTATGTTAAGAATGTCATACAAAATGTGCAAGAGTCGTTTTCTCAATAATTAAAATCAAATAAATAGTAAACAATTAAAAAATTGGAAAAAAAAAACTTCCATAGAAATAAGTATTAAAAAAATTGATTTCCATGGAAATGTAAAAATTTTACAAATAATTTTTAGAATGTCTGATAAAATGTCTAAAATTCATCTAATTTTTGAAATAAATTTTCATAGAAATATGAAAATTGAAAAAGTTCAACAAAAGCAAGAAATTAATTTCTTTAGGAATGTAAATTTTTTTTTTCAATTTTTAGAAATTTGGATTTTGAGTGTGCGTAAGCACACTATTGGTTTCAGTCTTGAAATATAAAATTTTGAAATAGGTTTATCGAGGTTAATTCATTAATGATGGGATGGATTTGGTTCAAATTTTCAAGGAATGTAGAGTTCATGAAGGCGGAGGGCCAATGAGATTTGTGTGTGAATCTATAATTATTTTTTCTCACTATAAACAATTTTTTTTTATCCAATAAGTATCAAGTTTAAAAAAAATTTTACTCATTTTTTTACGTCGAAAAAATCGATAATTTTACTATACTGACTGCAAAAAAAAATTATAAAGACTATTTTATTGTGAAAAAATCAATTTTTTGCAAAAGAATTCAATTTTTTTTTCTCCAAAAATTAATTGAGAAAAATTCTTATTGAAAAAAAACTTACACATATTTACACTAAAAAAATAAAAAATTAAATTCAGAAAAAATTAAGAGATTTTCTTCTCCGAAAAATTATGAATTAAAAAGACCAAAATTGCTATTTTTCAAATACTAAATTGAGGAGGAAAATTGGGAGTTATTTTTTCTCAAAAAACAACAACAACAACAACAATTTATTTACTAAGTAATTCTTACTTATCTAATAGAGATATTTTCAAAAAAATTGAGTAGTTTTTTAGCTTGGCTCAAAAAAACCCCTTGTTTTTTTAAATTTTTTTTTGGACAAAAAATTGTTAGTTTTTTTTTTGAAATTTGTATTTTTTTTTTTAAATTTCCTTCAAATACCT
This sequence comes from Balanococcus diminutus, assembly GCA_959613365.1. Lineage (NCBI taxonomy): Eukaryota > Metazoa > Arthropoda > Insecta > Hemiptera > Pseudococcidae > Balanococcus > Balanococcus diminutus. The sequence continues at coordinate 14,195,942 of OY390718.1, read as the reverse complement.
ATTTAAAAATATTTCGTAATTTAAAAAAAATTGAAAACCTTTTTTTTATTAGGTATCTAATAAAGAAATAAATAAATTTTATTACGTTGACTAAAAAAAAAATAAATAAATAAATAAAGCGTTATCTCAAGAAAAAAAATGGAATTCTTTCTGCAAAAGAATTCGAGATTTCTCGAAAGTAAATTAAAAGATTTTAATTTTCAATTTTAAAAAGAATGGACAAGAAATTGAGATTTCTAAAAAAATTAAGAGATGAGTAAGAAGGGATTATCCACCTCCTAACTACTCAAAAATTAACATGGGTCAGATGTCAGAATGAAAGAAAAAAAAATATTGAATTCTGGATTTTAAAATCCAATTATGAAAAATTTTTTAGATTTTGTATTTTGAAAACAAATAACACAATAATTTTTGATTTTGATTTTTAATCCCTTTTTTCGTAGATTTTGCCTAGCCCCGAGTTTTAGTAAGTATAATTATTCATTTGAAATAAAGCTCATGCTCATTTCTACATATGTAGTGCCTGTCTAAAATGATTAATAAACCTTCATCACCAAGCGTCAAATAAGGTTGCCTAAGCCTACTCCGCATTCCAAGTAATTTTAAGCATTTTTACGGCGAACTGATTATGCAATTCTATTAACGTCATCCAAATATCTCATTTTTGATCTAAACAACCATCAAAAATGACGCATTAACTTTTTCCCATGCTTTCAACAAGCGATTTTTACCGTTGAAAATAAAAAAATATATATTTACGAGCTTTGCGAGTCGTGTAAAAATTTCTCCACATTTGACGTCAAACCCGGCAGCAATTATCGAAGTGTAAGAGAAAGATAATCCGTTAAAAAATTTCTGTTTTCGTTATTTACGTCCGATACGGTGATTTCTCTCTCTTCGGTCACCGATAAAATACCCATTTTGAAAGGTTTAATTCGATTCGAAAAAGCGTACAAGAGAGGAAATGGCGGAATGACATCTACTACTTCAACGATGGAAGAAAATTATGAAGTGACGATGACAGTAGCGACGATATCGGAGAACTTTTTTCCAGTTTGGATGAACACGTGGATGGCCAGGGGATGAACGAGAAAAAAACAGACGGGCGATCGTATCGCGTAGTATATCGAAACCGTCAATTATTTCAACGTAATACTTTTTTAATCTGAGCAAGAGGTAGACATTTTAGAAGTTAAAAGTTAAAAGCGCATTGCGAAACATCCGAATTCGACGGAGCGTTTAAAACGGACGTTAAATGTTTGCTTTTTTGTGTTTTTTCCTTTTGGAGTTTTTTTTTTTTTTTTTGAAGGTAAGTAGTTACTAAGTAGATATATTTGTTGCTGATAGAAGGAGTCTAATTCTACGTATTATTGCCTAAGGAGACGATCATTTTTATAAAATGAAGCAAATTTTTTTAAATAAGATTATTTTATTTTATTTTTTTAAATCCGAGAGTGATTGAAATAAAACTCACAAAGGGTTTTCTATCATTTTTTCAATGTAAAAATTTTTTCCAAAAAATTTTTGTGAAAGCAAATTAGAATCTTTTTGAAAGTTGTAAATATAAAACTTGTTTAAAATAAAAATAAACAACTTGTTGCAGTCAAACTACTACTCCAGAGCCGAATTTTTTCTTGATTAATGAAAAAAGCTATTCTACCTATTTTCATACCAAAATCTTAATCTGATGGAATTTTTGAAAAATTTTCGAATATTTAATTTTGCAAAAATTGAAAATTTGATAATTTTTGAGAAATGATATTTTAGTCTAATTGCATTTGATTAATGAAAAAATGCTACTGTAGTTTCAAGATGGAATTTTTTTCTAATTCTCATAATAAAAAATCTTGTAAGAATTAAAAATTTTAATAATTTTTGAGAAATGAAAATTATAGTCTACCCAATTGCATTTCATCAATGAAAAAAGCTACTGTACTTTCAAGGCGAAATCCACTCTGATAGACGTTTTTAAGATTCTTCAAATTATAAATTTTGAAAATTTTTGAGGAATGAAAGCCTAACTAAGTTTGATTGCATTTGATTAATGTAAAAATCAACTGTATTTGCAAGCCAAAATCTTATTTAGATGCAATTTTTGTAGATTTTTTGAATTAAAAATTTTGTAAAAATTTAAAATTTCAATTATTTTGTAAAAATAAACATTTTAGCCCAATTATCCTTAAATAATGAAAAAAGTTACTGTACTTTCAAGGAAAAATCATTTTACAAAAATTAAAAATTTTGAGAATTTTTGAGAGATGAAAATTTTAGTCTAATTTGCATTTTATTAATGAAAAAAGCTACTCTGAGGGAATTTTTGAATATTTTTCAAACATGAAATACATTTAAAAAAATTAAAGATTTGATGAAATTGAAAAATTGAAATTTTTACCCAAATTGCATTTGCATAATGAAAAAAATTACTGTACTTTCAATGCGAAATTCTGCTCTGATGGAATTTTTGAATAATTCACAAATAAAATTTTTTGTAAAAATAGAAAATTTTGAAAAAATTTTGAGAAATAAAATTTTTTGCCTTACCCCATTTGATTAATGAAAAAACTGCTGTAGTTTCAAGGCAAAATCTTATTCTGATGAAATTTTTGATTGATTTCCAAATCATGTACTTATTTTGTAAAAAATTAATATTTTGATAAATGAAATTTTAGTCTAATTGCATTTCATTAATGAAAAAAGCAAAACCCTACTTTGATGGAATTTTTAAAGATTTTTTAAATCATGAATTTTTAAAAATAAAAATTTTGACAATTTTTTAGAAATTAAAATTATTGGTTTTGCTCATTTCAAACTGATTGCATACTTGATTTGTACTGTATTTTAAAACTGGAGGGGAAAATAAAATCTTCACAAAATTCACCTACAATACAAACATGTTATTATTAGCTTGTTTTGCAAGAGAGATTTTCATCAGAAAATAAGTAAACGAAACGATATTAGAGAAAGCAGGACAATACCATACGCCGGCGTTGATGGCTCGTGAAAGTTTAATAACATTATGGCGCAAGTGTTGCACGGTTAATATTGTTTTTTAAAAAGTTCATTTCGGTGTTTCGCACGTTGGTTGTTTTTAACTTACTATGCGAGGTAAAAGTTTTATTTTTCTGATCTCGTAAAATACACTGGAACTTGGACCGGAGGAGGAGTAATGCTCGTGGAAGGATGTGGAATACGTTACAGAAGGTAAAGCTGTGGAGAGTACGAGAGCGTGATGGGTTTGAGGATTTAGATATCATCTGATGTTACTGGTTCCACGGTATGGAAGAGTTTTTAAAGTGCATTGATTTATTCGTATGAAGTTATTTAATTATTTATTTTCCGAGTTCTTATTCGTATATGGATTGCAATACAGGTCAAGAAGCTTAGGTATCTATACTGTCTCGTTGACTTTCTCTTCACTGAAGAAAAGGACTTGCATGAATTGGGAAAGCAAAATTGCAAAATAATGTTTCCACTTTGAACTCGAAATTCAAATTAGGATATTGCATTACTTTAGCCCTCCGAACATTTTTCTGAAGGTATCTATTTTGAGTAGAGGAATTCTACTTGACTGCCAGAGATGATGAGACAGTTTTAGATAGTAGTAGTACCAACGTGTAGCTCATATCGCGGCGATCATAACGCACGATATTCCCCCTCCCACATTTCTTCAACTGAAGATAATTATTACGTGTACCTGATGTTTGATTTTTTAAACTGTACTTAGTACTGGCTCAAATTTTGAGCGAATTGTGAAAATAAGACTATCATCTTATAGGAAATTTAATTTGCAATCAAAAAGATTCTCTTCACTTTTTGCCTATCTTCAGTAATTCAGGCGCTGTGCTAAAAAAAAAAAACATAAATTTTTCAGAAAATTGGTAAATTTTTGAACTCTTAGGAAGAAAAGTCTAATTTTGAGTAAATCAAAGAAATAAGACCAATTCTTCGTAGGAAATTGAATTTTCTTTCAAAAAGGTTCCTTTATCTTTTTGCCTATTTTCAATATTTAAGCCACTATGCAAGAAAAAAGAAGATATACTCCTCCAAGTCAAATTTTTTAAATAAATTTTCAAGTTTTCTGGCATAATCTCTGAAATGTTGAAGATAGGCAAAAAGTGAAGTGAACCTTTTTGAAATGAAATTTAATTTCCTACTAATTATCGAACTTACTTTTCTGATTTACTCAAAATTAAGTAAACTTTTCTCTCGAATTCCAAAAATTTATGAATTTTCAAAAATATTGTTTACTTAATTGTTTGCTTTTATCGCACAGCCCCTGAAATATTGAAGGTAGGCAAAAAGTACAGAGACCCGAGCGGCACACTCGATCGATAATATCGGAAGATGTAACGTATCGATAAAAAATCGTTTGAAAATCTATAGATGTTCTCACGATATTATAAAGATTTATCGGTACAACTTCATAGGCAAAAAATCTAAAAACTATCGAATTCGATATTATTAAGATTTTATGACGATATTCGTCAACGATACTATCGACAAAGAATATTAAATTTATCGATTCCGATTTTCCACCGATTTTGTGCAGATATTTGAAATTACATTATCGACAAAGAATATTAAATTTATCGAATTCGATTTTTTAACGATTTTGTAAAGATATTTAAAACTATATTATCGACAGATTATATGAAATTTCTCGACTTCGATATTTTACTGATTTTTTGATGACATTTGAAACTATATTATCGACAGATTATATTAAATTTATCGAATCCGATTTTTTACCGATTTTTTACCGATTTTGTAAAGATATTTGAAACTATATTATCGACACATAATATGCAATTTCTCGAATTCGATTTTCTAACGATCGGGTGAAGATATTTGAAACTATATTATCGACACGTAATATGAAATTTTTCGATTTCGATTTTTTAACGATTTTGTGACGATATTTGAAACTATATTATCGACAAATAATCTGAAATTTCTCGAATTCGATTTTTTAACGATTTTGTGAAGATATTTAAAACTTTATTATCGACACGTAATCTGAAATTTCTCGAATTCGATTTTTCAATGATTTTATGACGATATTTGAAACTATATTATCGACACGTAATATGAAATTCCTCGAATTCGATTTTTCAACGATTTTGTGGCGATATTTGAAATTATTTCCAAATTGGTGAAAATTTTTCTAAGTCCAACACGTCTGAAAGTACTAAACTGTCTATTATAAGCGTTGTATTGCTAATTCCTCAACGATAGGGTATGGCATAGTGGTTAAGGAAGAGGATTACCATGCAGGAGGTAGATGGTTCAAGCCTCACGGGTGGCAGATTTTTTATAATTTTTTTTAGACTTTTTCTGAAATGATCCTCTTACCGTAACATGAATAATGTGTTTAGGCATAGTTTAATGTATTAATTATGCTAATTAATGATTTTTAATTATAGGAAAAAGCTACTAAAAGACGAAAAATCGGAATAAAAAATCGATAAAAAATCGACAGAATATCGAATTCGATAAAGTGTCGCAAAAGTTCCGCCTAAATCGTGAAATTATCTTTCGATATTATAGATATATTATCGATAAAATATCTTACTATAATCTCGAAATTTTTGCTAACTATAATTCGTCGATAATCTATCTATATATCGAAAGATAATTTCACGATTTAGGCGGAACTAACGCGACACTTTATCGAATTCGATATTCTGTCGATTTTTTATTTCGATAATTTGTCGATTGTGCTGCTCGGGGAACCCTTTTCAGAGGAAATTCAATTTCTTACAAAGCAGTGGCCTTACTTTTCTGATATACTCAAAATTAAAACAACAGTTGTCTTACCAATGCAAAAAATTGATAATTTTTTGGAAATATCGATAAACTTCAAATTTTTCTCGATGAGCCCCTGAAATATTGATGATAGGCAAAAAGTGAAGAAAACTTTCTTGAAAGGAAATTCAATTCCCTACAAATTAATGGTCTTATTTTTCTAATGTAGGTACTCAAAATTATTCATTCCAAAAATTGATAAATTTTTGAAAATATTGGCAATTCTTTGTTTTTTTCGTATAGCCCCTGCAATATTGAAGAAAGGCAAAAACTAAAAAGGACCTTTTTGAAAAGAAATTCAATTCTCTACAAACTAATTATCTTACTTTTCTGATCTACTCAACATTAGTACTCTTTTCTCTCCAATTCCAAAAAAATGATAAATTTTCTGGAATGTTGATATTTTTTTTTTAGCATAGTATATGCTTTTACGGAGACCAAAATGGGAAAAAACGACCGACCCCATTAGGTTAGGTTAGGTTACATTAGGTTAGGCTTGTATGACATAAAAAAACTTGGAAATTTTTTATAAATTCGATTTTTTAGACATTATGTCAGACATTTTGAAACTTGTAAATTTTTTTGAAATTTCATGATTTTTAGACATTTTCTATACATTTTCTAGACATTTTGTCAGACATTCTGAAACTTGGAAATTTTTTTAGAAAGATGACTTTCAGACATTTTGTCAGATATTTTGAAACTTGGAATTTTTTTATAAATAGAAAGATGACTTTTAGACATTTTGTCAGGCATTTTGAAACTTGGAATTTTTTTTATAAATTTAATGACTTTTTGATATTATTTTTTAAAAATAAATTGTTGAAATAAATTTTATGACTTTTAGACTTTTTGTCAGACATTCTGAAACTTGAAATTTTTTATTTTTATTTTTTATTATACTTTTTAGATTTTTAAATTTCCATGGAAATTAATATTCGTGACTTTTAGACATTTTGTCACAGAGTAAAAGCATATACTATGTTTCATACTTTCAAACGTAGTGTGGAAATAGAGCCAACCGCGCCGAGTTTTTTTTTGTATAACTCCTGAAATATTGAAGATAGGCAAAAAGTGCAGAAGACCTTTTCCATTGGAAATTAAATTTTCTACAAGGTGGTGTTCTTACTTTCACGATTTTCTCAAAATTTAAGCTAGGATCACGACTTGAAAAAACACGATTGCCGCTGTGCGAGCTACAAAACGGCACTACGTCCGTGTAAAACTGTCGTCTCACCTCCGGGAGGGTTCTAATTAGGAAAATTTTGGCACAAATTAGCACAGTCGAAGAAGAATATTTCATTACCTCTTACCTAGAACTCTAAATTTCAGTTTGGGGAGTTAGGTTACTCAAGCCTTTTCGAAATTCGACGGAAGACATTTCAAAAAGAATTCTTTAAATATCAAATTTTCAATTTGGGATAGAACTAGTTATTCTGACTCTCCTAAAATTATTCCTTTGGTGACATCTCAAGAAAGAGGTTTTCTACCATCTCTAGATTTGGGAAAATTTCACTACCGATTTTTTTTTTTCCATCGTGTCTATTTTACCAACAGCTGAAAATTTTCTTTATATTAATATTACGAATTTCGTTACATCTCATCATTGTTCTCACAACTTTTGACAAGATCTTTGCGATAGACAAGTTTATCCTTTACGTTTACAATACTACGTATATCTTGTAATTTTCGTGCACGTGTGTATATTTTTAACAGATTCGAAAATTTTGGAGGTGAAATAGGTAAATGTGGTTTTTACGTTCGACATTTGGTTTTTTGCAACCTTTGACCTTCTAGTTAGGACGCGTGAAAAAATTAAATCCTGCGGCGCTTTTTTAGCTTACGCTGACGACAGGTACTTTTTAAATTTAACGTGGGTCGTCGACTAGTCGCGTGTACAGAAAATAGATTTTAAAAATTCAATAAACCAACTCGAATAACAACTTCCATGCCCATTGCCTCTTTGCAGGGATGGAAAACCGTTAAAAAAATTTTTCTGGTTTTGGTTTGGTTCTGGTTTTCAAAATGTATTGGTTTTGGTTTCGGTTACGTTTTTTTTTAAATTTCTATCATAAATGACTTTAAAAACAAAATAAAACAAGTAATAAAAACATTGAAATTCAAAATTAATCTTTTGAGTTTTGAAATATGAATATGAAATACGAAAATATATAACAAATTATACGATTAAATTAAATTAAAATCGTCTTGAAATACCAAATACGATGTAAATCTGTCACTTTTTTGGCGGTCTTATCACTTTCCAACTTTTCCATCAAGTTTTTAGCTTTTTATAACGTGATTTCCGCTAGCTGCTCCTTTTTCGTGTTGTTCGCATTCGCACTCGCACAATTTCAAAGCCTCAGCCTCAAGGGAAGGGAATGGGGGGAAAAAAATGAAAAAACCAAAACCGCTTTCAATTTTTACTGGTTTTGGTTTTGGTTCTGGTTTTTATGATTTTAAGCGGTTTTTTTTTCGGTTCCGGTTTGGTTCCGGTTTTGGTTAACATCCCTGCCTCTTTGACGTATTGAAAATAAAGAAAAAAAAAACGTTATTGAAAATTTCTCATATCTACCTAAATCTGTGGTTCTTCGCGTGGCCTCCTTATAGCTCAAATTTATGGCAGCTAGACCAAATACGATTGGGGCTCTGAGACGGTACCATGTAGAAAGTGGTACAGCAAGTGTTACATACTCTCGGTACACTTTGAGAACCGTCAAAAAAGAAGAAAATGAAACACACCGGAGTGCGGCCGAAAAAAGCGAAAAAGAAAATTATAAGATACGTGAAAAAAGAAGAGAAAACTAAAAATACATTTTTATACGTATCGAGCATCTGAGCGGCGAAAGGAGGGAATGGAGCAATGCCACAGGGACTTGAAAATATTCCGAACGTTGTGGAAAAACGGTACAAGATAAAGAAAAAATGTGGAAATAAAATGTTTGAATTGCGGTCGTGAAAAAAAATAAGAAAAATAGATATATACGTATAAGAAAAAGAAGAAGTATCGCAGGGAGATAGGTATAGGTATATACCTACACAAGGCACAACGTATACCAAAAAAGAAGCAGATATAAGGTTAGGTTAATTTCAGTTTAGACCACACGGGAGATTCGATGTACTATATTGTCTACATTCTTATATTCGTTCACGTATATATATATGTAGTATATAACTTCTTTTTTTTCACCGCTTGATCTTCCCTCAGTACATCTCGTGGCCCTCTCCGTCATCGTCGTATTATCAGCATTGAGAATTGGAAGCCGAGATAGTGATAAAGAAATTCTTTATTTTCTCTACCAAACTATTATTTCTGACGGCATGGCACCACACACACACACACACACACACACACACACACCCAGTCACATCGCGAACTTATACCATGCCCACATAGCTACCAGATTCGTATAAAAGTACCAGTAACCCCTCCCCCTCCTTTGTCTTGTACATATATACTCAGAAATCTCACCTTTATAACGCCACATTTCACGCCTCACGTTTTCATTTTCGCTACCTTTTTATTCGTTCACTAGAAATAGAGTAATTTTGAAAAATTTTACGACAATTTTTATTACATTTTTGAGCCAATTTTTCCAAAAAAAAAAAAAACACAATGGATTCCTCCAGAACTGTCAGCTTGTGCGATATTTTTCAATGCAGTTTACTGGTTTCTGGTTTGATTAGGTTGTTTATAATAGGTACGGTAGAATGTGCTCGAAAAACCATTCTTTGAATCAATTTTCAGCTAATAGGAAAATGTTTTAAATTTCGATATTTTTTTTTCAAAATTAGGTGTTTTTTTCTTCTTTTTTAAAAAAAATTTTATTGTTTTTTTTTGGATAACATATTTCAAAATTATTAATTTCTTTTCTTCAATTTACAAAATTTGTTTTTTTGAAAAATATTTTAATTGTATTTTTTCTAAAAAGAAAAATCACACAAACTTTGTTTGTACATAGCTACATACATACATACTTACTTACTTACCTACATCATTTTCAAAAATTAAAAATCGTTTCCGCAAATAAAATATTTTTACCAAAAAATGAATTTCAATAAATCAAGTTTGACCCGGTAGGTGCTATGAATTTTTAATTATAATTTTAACTAATATATTTTTTTAAAGTGGACAAAAATTGATTTTCTCAAAAAATGGCACCCATCTATTTTTTTATTTCGATTTTTTGAAGAAAAAAAAATGGTCATTGTTTAGATATTTTTTTATATCCCTCTACACGTGTAGCAACGTCGATGCTAATTTCGATATAAATGTCGACACATCGAAAAGTGACCGATTTCGATGTGTCGACATTTATATGGACACCCACATCGACATTTGCAATGGTGAGATTTTGAAAAATATGCTAAGTTCAAATATTCAATATAAGTATATATTAAAATTACACCAAAAATAGTGTTCAAGCCAACATTTTGACATTTTTTGTCAAATATGCGGCATTGAGGCCACCTTTGTAGCTGGACACATGCGAGTGTCCAACTAACATAGAGATGATTCTTAGACCTTATGTACTAATTCACAACACACTTTATCTGCGAGTATCACAATCACCCTCAAGACGTCGACAGTCAAGTCGATGCATTATTCGACCCTCGACAATTAGATCGACATTAACTCGACTTAAAATTCCTCTGATCAACACTGTCGACAGTTAAGTCGATGCATTATTCGACCCTCGACAATCACATCGACACTATCTCGACTTAAAATTCCTCTGGTCGACACTGTCGACAGTGAAGTCGATGCATTATTCGACCATCGACAATTATGTCGACAATAACTCGACAAGTCGTTGTATTATTCAAAACTTTGAAAAATAAGAAAATTTTGTGATTCTTTCAAAAATTATTTATTCCTGAGCTTAAAATGTTCTTATTAATTGTTTTTAGTTCTTTTTAGATATAAAATTTGTAAATTTAATTGGCAGAAATTGTCGACATAAATGTCGATGCGTTTATCGAGTATCGATTTTTACATCGACTTGTCTATGTAGAAAAACAACGTTTTCTAAATTATAGGAAAATACTGAGAAAAATTCAAAAATTTTGATTGAACAGTTATGTTTAACATAGAACATTACTTTAAATCTCAAATATCATTTTTAATTCATCGTTAACCGAGAAAAAAATGTGTCTGAATTTTGTCGACATAAATGTCGATGTCGACAATTGCTACACGGGATACTTACCGCAAAAAGTTTTATTCTGCGAAAATAATTTTAATATAGGTAAATGCCTGTATATTCTCTCTTTCTTTAATAGAAATTTCAATTTCTCTTTAATTTGATCAAGATTTAATTTATAATTTTTTTAAAATGCATTTTTTGTTTTTAAGAATATTTACATTTTTTTAAACACGTTTTCACAGAAAGATTAAAATATTCTCCTTAAATTCTGAAAATTTGATTCTTGAAAAAACTCTTGATTTTTTTCAAATGAATTTAATTTTTCAATCATTAAAATCATGACTTTTTAAGTGTCAAAATTTGATTTTTTTTTCTAAAATGCTTGATCTTATGATGATTTGCTGTAGTTTTTTGTATTCTAAATATTATGCTCCCTATTTAAAAATTAAAAAAATAGAACTACTTTCCTTAAATTTTCAAAAAAAAAAAAAAAAAAAAAAAAATCAACTTGAGAATTGTTTTTTTTTTTTAAATTACGTTTTTGAATCATCATAACAAATATTTTCAGAAGGTCAAAATTTATTACTTTGAATGATTATAATGAGTTATCGTTTTATTTTACAAAAAAGTTGAAATTGTTTTTACAAAATAATCCGAGGTTTATTTTTTATAATTAAATGGTTTTTCTCACAGTTTTAAATATTTTTCACATTCCCAAAATATAGTTCTGAAATAAGTGAATAAAAAATCCATTTATTAAAAAAAAATATTTTTCTCAAAAGAATTATAAGAATTTTTCAGCTGAATTAGATATTATATTATTTTGTTTAAATATCAAAATTTTAATTATGAAAAAATCAATTTCATTGTTTCTATAAATTTTTCACAATTTTGTTTTATTTAAAAAAACAATATTTTGTTTTCTGCAAAAAAAAAAAAACCCGATCATCATAATTTATACCTATTTCTTTTTAAATTCTCAAAGATTTTATTTTTCAAATTTTGAAAAATCGATTTCACAGATTATGAATCATTTCTTAGAAAAATATTTTACAAGTAACAGCTTTTTGAAAACGCTGTACCTACCTAATTTTCTGTAAAATTCTCTACTTTTTTCCAAACTGCCTCGAGATACCTTCAAACTGCACCGTATGCGATGAAATAAGAAGAAGGTGTACTTAATTCGTATACTTATTTGTATTGAAAATGTCTTCCTCCTACGATTTCATACGATAGGACGTTGGCTGGAATTTAAATAACTCGTATGTAGGTAGCATCGTAATCTTGGCAACAGAACGCAAAGCTGTACGTTCCGCATTTCGCCGAAGGAGACTCGCATTGTTCTGGCCATTTTTTCAACCCATTTCCACCATCACGTGTCCGCTATTTCAATAGCTTTCGCAGACTACCTGCTGTTTTCTTATTTTAATTTTTTTATTTTATTAAATTCGGTATTTTCTTATATTGAATTTTTTTCTCCATATGTACCTAGACCTACGTATAAATACGTACGCGGAAATATGGCTATAATAAATGTACCTAGGTGACGTGTGGTATATCATTATACTGTATTAGAAATACCCGTACACTCTCGAATAAAATTGTTTCGAAATGGCAAGATTGTTTTCGTTTGTTGCATCATTTTTTCCATCTTCTTGCGTTGTTTTTAGTCGTATGAGATAACTCATTTTGAAAACTTTCATTTTCTCAATTTTTCCCTCATACCCGAGCAGCACAATCGACAAATTATCGAAATAAAAAATCGACAGAATATCGAATTCGATAAAGTGTCGCGTTAGTTCCGCATAAATCGTGAAATTATCTTTCGATATATAGATAGATTATCGACGAATTATTGTTAGCAAAAATTTCGAGATTATAGTAATATATTTTATCGATAATATATCATCTATAATATCGAAAGATAATTTCACGATTTAGGCGGAACTTTTGCGACACTTTATCGAATTCGATATTCTGTCGATTTTTTATCGATTTTTTATTCCGATTTTTCGTCTTTTACTAGCTTTTTTCTATAATTAAAAATCATTAATTAGCATATTTAATACATTAAACTATGCCTAAACACATTATTCATGTTACAGTAAGAGGATCATTTCAGAAAAGTCAAAAAAAATTATAAAAAGTCTGCCACCCGTGGGGCTTGAACCATCTACATCCTGCATGGTAATCCTCTTCCCTAACCACTATGCCATACCTTATTGTTGAGGAATTAGCAATAAAACGCTTATAATGATTATAATAGGCAGTTTAGTACTTCCAGACGTGTTGGACTTAGAAAAATTTTCACCAATTTGGAAATAATTTCAAATATCGTCACAAAATCGTTGAAAAATCGTTCGACAAATTTCAGATTACGTGTCGATAATAAAGTTTTAAATATCTTCACAAAATCGTTAAAAAATCGAATTCGAGAAATTTCAGATTATTTGTCGATAATATAGTTTCAAATATCGTCACAAAATCGTTAAAAAATCGAAATCGAGAAATTTCATATTACGTGTCGATAATATAGTTTCAAATATCTTCACGCAATCGTTAGAAAATCGAATTCGAGAAATTGCATATTATGTGTCGATAATATAGTTTCAAATATCTTTACAAAATCGGTAAAAAATCGGATTCGATAAATTTAATATAATCTGTCGATAATATAGTTTCAAATGTCGTCAAAAAATCGGTAAAATATCGGAGTCGAGAAATTTCATATAATCTGTCGATAGTATAGTTTTAAATATCTTTACAAAATCGTTAAAAAATCGAATTCGATAAATTTAATATTACATGTCGATAATGTAGTTTCAAATATCTACACAAAATCGGTGGAAAATCGGAATCGATAAATTTAATATTCTTTGTCGATAGTATCGTTGACGAATATCGTCATAAAATCTTAATAATATCGAATTCGATAGTTTTTAGATTTTTTGCCTATGAAGTTGTACCGATAAATCTTTATAATATCGTGAGAACATCTAACATCTATAGATTTTCAAACGATTTTTTATCGATACGTTACATCTTCCGATATTATTGATCGAGTGTGCCGCTCGGGTATGTATTTTCAAATTTGAAATCATCTCGTTTGACGTTTACTGCAATAAATTGGTATGCACTTGAAATTTGTTTTTATAAAATCAAATCATCCTCTGCTCACCCCTCCGGACTTTAAAGTACACGTATTCCTATTACTAGTACCTCTCTTTTTCTTTATTTTGTTCCTACGTCTTTTAATAACTAAAATAAACATACTCGCGGGCGTCCAACATCAGCGTTGAAAATCAATACGTGACTGTTTGTTTGAATTACACACACCAAGATTTTTCGTTTCTTTGTAAAAAGAAGAAAAAAAAGTAAAGAAAAAAAAACAGAGATACAGACAAGCTAGCACAGACCAAAGAAATGAGCGAGAAGAAAACATCGGCAGCGAAAAAAAAAATAATAAGGAAAACGAGGACGTTAAAGCTCGATATCGAATTAACCGCGTCGAATCCCAGTGTGTTTTCTTTTGAACTAGATCTTAATTTAATCAGTCGAAAATAATGGACTAAATACCGCTCTTTCTCTATCTGATTTTGGCTAACCTTTCAATTTGATTACACTTCGGCCTTACCGAACACCCCTCTAGCCTGATTTTATTATATTGCATCGCGTCGTGTCGTATCTCGCGGAATAAACAACGATTCGTGTATACAAACGCGGATATATTCGAGGAAATTCAATTCGATTAAATCGCTTTACCGCCTTATAGTAGTTATTTTGTGACATCCTATGTGCTCGTTGTATAATCTACTTATACTCACTCTTTTGTGCTGGCTGGTTACGATTTCGTGTACATGTATTTATGGCTTTATTTTTTGGTCAAAAATAATTTTTCAATTGGTAACTTTTTGTTAGAGAAATTATTAATAGAATAGAATTCGAAAAATTTTTCCAAGGGCAAGGGATAATTAATTTTTGAAGAAATGGCTCTGGAGTCAAATGGGTCCGTGTCAAACTTGAAGTTTTCGACTTATAGCTGCTGAATATGATTTTAGAGCGTATGAGTCATTTCTTAACGTCATATCACGAAAGGGGGTAGAATGCCAGACAAAATGTCTGAAAGTCCTAAATATTACTGAAATTTTTTGACAAGTTTCGTCTAAAAGTCATCAAATTGAAAAAAATCATTTTCAAGTTTTAGAATGTCCGAAAATCATAAATTTTATACAAAAAATTCAAGTTTTAGAATTCCTGACAAAATTTTTAAAAGTCATAAATATTTCTAAAATTTTCTCAAGTTTTAAAATGCTTGAAAAAAAACGTCTAAAAAGTCTTGAATTTTGCTAAAAATTTTCCAAGTTTTGTCTAAAAGTCATAAAAATTTAAAAAATAATAATTTTCAAGTTTTAGAATGTCTGAAAATTATAAATTTTTCATCAAAATTTTCAAGAATTAAAATTCCTGACAAAATTTCTAAAAGTCATAAATTTTTCTAAAATTTTAAGTTTTGTCTAAAATTCGTGAATTTAAAAAAATTTCAAGTTTTCGAATGTCTAAAAATCACAAATTTTTCCAAGATTCTCGGCAAGTTTCAGAATATCTAACATGTCTCAAAGTCATAAAATTATTTTAAAAGTTTCAAGTCCTACAAGTGCTATAAAATTTTAAAATTTAAAAAAATTGAATGGTAAACAATATTTGAAAAAAATTCAAATTTTAGAGATCAACTTGAATTTTGAAACAGCCCATATTTTAAAAATTTTAGAAACTGATCTTTATTTATTTATTTATTTTTTTGAAAATTTTAAGGAATATTTCATACTTAATTGATTTTTTTTTTTTTCAAAATTTCCAAAATTTTTGTTTGATCATTCATTTTGCACCTCCGATTTTTTTACAATTTTAAGATTGATGATTTAGGTATTTGTTTTTAATAAAGTTGCCAAATAAAAGATTTCAAAGATAATCATCTACTTACAAGGGAACCTCGTCAACTCGTCACCTCCGATTGAGCTGAAATTTGGCTCACTGAAAGAGAATGCCACCCAGACCTCATAACCAAATTTTTAGCTGCCGAAGTGGATTTTTCGATTTTTGGCGAATTTTTGAAAATGGCTAAACCTGCCTCCAAAAACCATTTTTTGAAAAAAAAAGTTAAATTTCAAGATAGAGTCCTGAAAATTGGGTTGTACACTAAAATCAACCTCCTGAGTCGATTGGCACCATTTTCGAAGCGATCTGAAGCCTCCAGAAAAAGTTGACTTTTCTCCAGCATACTGGAATGGCTCCAGATGGCGGTGTAATTAAATTGGGCAGCTGAAAATTTAATCCTGGCGTTAGTATGATGTCATCTATCGATTGGCGTAGTTGAATCCAAAATCCGAGGTGACGAGTTCGCACGTGTTTTTTTTGACTACTTGAAAATTATGCATTCCTAAAAAAATTTCCAGCATTTTTCTCTAGAAAATCACTCCAGACTTCGCCTCATTTACCGAATATTCAATTTTATCACATGTTTCAGTGTCGTGGCATAAAAAGTGACATACGGTAGCAATGTGATTGGTAGGTACCTAAACGTAAAAAGCGCAGTCTGGAGAGATTCCAGTGTGCTGGAGAAAAGACAATTTTTTCTGGAGGCTCCAGATCGCTTAAAAAATGCTGCCAATCGACTAGGGAGGTCGACTTTAGTGTACAAACCAATTTTCAGGACTCTATCTTGAAATTTACTATTTTTTTTTCAAAAAATGTTTTTTTGGGGGCGGTTTTATTAGCCATTTTCAAAAATTCGCCAAAAATTGAAAAATCACCTTCAGCAGCAAAAGATTTGGTTGTGAGGTCTGGGTGGCATGCTCTTTCAGTGAGTCAAAATTTCAGCTCAATCAGAGGTAACGAGTTGGCGAGGTTTTCTTGTTAGTATTTAAATCTGTATTCCTTTAAAAAAACAAAATTTAATGAATTTAATTTTATTGTTTTCTTTTTTTGAAAATTTTGAAGAATTTTAAAAATTAGGCTCATTTCAAGAATAGGTATTTATTGAAATTGAAAATTTTTCAAATTTAAACCTCATCCAAATTCAAAAATTTTGAATTTTTAATAATATTGTGAAATGTTTTATAACATTAAAAATTCACTGAAATCTAAAGAAGTTGTGAAAAGTCATGTGTAAATTAAAAAAAAAAACCAAACAAACAGTATTTCCAATTAAAAAAAATAATCCAATTTAAAACCTCGCTGAAACAACAAAATAATCTAATTTCAGAATTACCTAATTCTATCAACTCTAAAAAGTATAAAAATCTTAGGTACCTACCAAATTTTAAAATTGGCCCGATTTCAGAAATTAATTCAAATTTGAAAATTAAATCCTATCAAAATTGTTTGAATTTTTACAATTTTAGAATTTTCAAACTTTAAATATTTAACTTGATTTGAAAAATTCACCAAATTTTGAAATATGGAAGAATTACTTAAGCTTCAAACTTTTTTGAAATTTTAAAAGAATCCCAAAAAAATTTCTCAACTCTAATTTATAAAATTTTTTTTTTTTTTAATTATCATTCAAGAAACCCTAAAGTTGTAGGGTTGAATTTTACAACAAAAAAAAATACCAAATTTCCATAAGATTAATACTTTTTTTCGAAATTATTACTCGAGTAGCCCTACAAAAGTGTGATGATTGCATTTCATAAAAAAATTGCCAAATCTTTTGGAATTGAAAAAAAAATCGATTCCAAAAAAATTCATCTACAAACTCATGAATTGAAATTTCCATAAGACTACGTAATAATTTTTTTTCGAAATTATTACTGAGTAGTCCTACAGTTGTATCGTTGAATTTTATAAAAACATTTTCAAATCTGCTGGAATTGAAAAAAATCGATTTATAAAAAAATTTCTCAACTCATAAATGTAAACTTCTGTAAGATCATTCATTTTTTATTCGTCCTAAATTATTACTCGAGAAGCCCCGCGATTGCAGGGTTAAATTTTGAAATCACACAATGAAAACTTCATTTTATAAGCTCGTATTCGTACTTGTAGGTACATCAAATTACTCTCTACTTCTCTCGTTCGTATGTTTCCCTCCCATTCGTCACATTTCTCGATACTCCACGGCACCGTGCGACACCTCAGAACTTGGCTGGCAGACGACAACATAATTATTGCAACGTTACACGTGTTGAAAGTTTGTAAAACAAGGTGTCGAACTTCGCCACAGGCGTCACCGTCAACGCAAACGTATCGCAAAAACACAGCTATTTTAATTTACATTCAGTTATTTCTCGGTCGCTGTATGGTACGTTGACATCACAACAGCTGCCACAATTTAGTGTGAAACAAGCTCAACTTGTAAGAACGAATATTCGAGTCGCTGGTCGTAGCTCTCAACAAAGTAAATATACCCACGAACAAGCAGATGAGTTAGAGGGGGTGAGGTAGAAGTAAACCAAAACAGCCTTTTTCCTTTCGGTTAATACGCCATGTCACGCCTGTTTCGCGGGCCTAGTTTATTATTTTATTAAGTATATTTTTACGACTTATGAGAACTTGAATTCTCCAAACGCGAATATGTGCTTCGCGGTAGTGCTTCCCTCCTCCGTCAGCTCTCCTTCTATTATACCACTCATCGGACCGAAAAAGAAGACACAGAGAACTCGTTCGAGCTAATCTGGAACTCAGGTCGAGCCATTGTTCGGCCGGAATTTTTTTTCATATAACATCCCTCCGGCTCGACTCTCGCTCTTACCAACTTTTAGCGAACCACTTTACGAGCATCCAGCGACGACGAGCACGACAAAGACGCGAGCCAACGTCCAACTTTCTCGTAAGCCCTTTCCTATGCAACTTTAACTATCCGAGCATTTTTACGGTTGCTCGTTCCGCAATCTCGACTTGGAAAATACTGCCTCATCACTGTCCTCATCCGAAAGCGTACCTAATATGCCCCCTGGATCCGAGTACGTGGCTGCTGCACAGAGTCGACTTATGTCATAAATGGTCGTATATTTTTGGACTGATGAAAATGAACTGCGCGGGGAGGGAACTATATAAAAAAAATATGCTCGAGGTTTTTATTACGTAAGTATATTCGTTGAACTTTTTTTCACGAGTTGCAAACGCGATGACAAAATGAATTCATAGATGTCGTAAGTACTTAGTTTTTGGGGGGGGGAGGGAGGTAAATTCTATATTAAAATGTTTTTATTCGAATCGCGACTAATCCAATATTGAAAAGGTTCGAAAAATTAACAAATGAAAAAATCTAAAATTACCATAAAAATTAATTAATTTTGAAATTATCAGAAATATGAAAATGTAGGCCTAGCAAGGGAACCTCACCAACTCGTCACCTCCGATTGAGCTGAAATTTGGCTCACTGAAAGAGAATGCCACCCAGACCTCATAACCAAATTTTTAGCTGCCGAAGTGGATTTTTCGATTTTTGGCGAATTTTTGAAAATGGCTAAACCTGCCTCCAAAAACCATTTTTTGAAAAAAAAAGTTAAATTTCAAGATAGAGTCCTGAAAATTGGTTCGTACACTAAAATCAACCTCCTGAGTCGATTGGCACCATTTTCGAAGCGATCTGGAGCCTCCAGAAAAAGTTGACTTTTCTCCAGCACACTGGAATGGCTCCAGACGGCGGTGTAATTAAATTGGGCAGCTGAAAATTTAATCCTGGCGTTAGTATGATGTCATCTATCGATTGGCGTAGTTGAATCCAAAATCCGAGGTGACGAGTTCGCACGTGTTTTTTTTGACTACTTGAAAATTATGCATTCCTAAAAAAATTTCCAGCATTTTTCTCTAGAAAATCACTCCAGACTTCGCCTCATTTACCGAATATTCAATTTTATCACATGTTTCAGTGTCGTGGCATAAAAAGTGACATACGGTAGCAATGTGATTGATAGGTACCTAAACGTAAAAAGCGCAGTCTGGAGAGATTCCAGTGTGCTGGAGAAAAGTCAATTTTTTCTGGAGGCTACAGATCCCTTCGAAAAGGGTTCCAATCGACTCGGGAGGTCGACTTTAGTGTACAAACCGATTTCCAGGACCTTATCTTGAAATATTTACAATTTTTTTCTTCAAAAAATGGTTTTATGGAGGCAGTTTTAGCCATTTTCAAAAATTCGCCTAAAATCGAAAAATCAACTTCGGTAGCTAAAAATTTGATTATGAGGTCTGGGTGGCATGCTCTTTCAGTGAGCCAAATTTCAGCTTAATCGGAGGTGACGAGTTGGCGGGGTTCCTTTGTAAGTATAAAAATCGGTATCAATAAATTGCAACTACAAAAAATTGAAAAAATTAAATAGAGCATAAGACTGATTTTTACCTTATACTCCTGTAGGCCCGTGTCTCAAAATATGGGATTTTACACTTGGAAATTTCATCTCAACGAGTTTTCAATCGATTTTAACCAAACGTAAAAAAATAATATTTCAAAACTACCTGTACAAAAATTTGGCAAAATTTCCAAAATTGATCAAATTTCAAAAATATTCAAAGTTTTAAGTTTAGTCAAATTTTGAAAATTAAAAAATTTGCATCGATAAACTGAAATTTTAAAAACTGCAAAAATTGATCTGATTCAGTTTCAAAGATGAATTGAAATTTAGAAATTATCAAATTTTCAAAATTTTGAATTGTTGTCATTTTTAATTTTTTAAATACCTACCTAGTATACTTACTCAAATGATGTGCTTAATTTTAAAGAAGTGTTCAAATTTTAAAAGTGCCAAAAATTAATCCCTCAAAAGTTTTATATTTAGAATTTGAATCTAAATTTTATAAATTCAACTTTGATTCAATTATCTAATGACACCTTCATTAAATTTTTATTATTAATCTCTCTTGGGTCAAAAAATAAAATATTTTTTGTGTGAATCATAATTATAAGAAAATGAGGTTTTCCAAGTTGGCGAAAAAATTCAAAAATTGAACAAATCTTAAAAATTACAAACATTGATCTTTTATTTTTTCTTTGTTGAAAATTTTAAAGAATTAAAAAACATAATTTGATTACAAAAATTCATGAAAAAATAACGAATTTTAAACAAATTTTCAAAAACTTACAAATTGTAAAAATTCAAAAAAAAAAAAATTGACCAAAGCTCTAAAATTACAAAATATATGTACTTATCTTCTTATTTGGATTTCTGGAAAATTCATTAAAAATTGGGTGAGTAAAATTTCGAAAAATTGATCGAAAACTATTAAAAATTCAAATTGTAGGAAATCTTTCAAATGCTATCTTTTTTTGAAAATCATTTAAAAATTGAATCTTACAGAAAAAGAATTGAAAATTAAATTTCAAGCAAATAAAAATTGAAAAAAAATATTCAAACCGATAAAAATCAATTTTTTGAAAATTACCTACCTATTCAGCTAAAATTATGATGAAAGTAAAATTCCTCAAAAATCCAAATTTCGACAATCAACTGCCCGTGTAGCAACGTCGATGCTAATTTCGATATAAATGTCGACACATCGAAATCGGTCACTTTTCGATCGTACATGTCGATACGATTGTGGATGGTTTGTCGAGCTTATTATCGACATGTTTGTCGACCGTCCAAATATGGCTCGACATGTCGAGCCATATTTGGACGGTCGACAAACATGTCGATAATAAGCTCGACAAACCATCCACAATCGTGTCGACATGTACGATCGAAAAGTGACCGATTTCGATGTGTCGACATTTATATCGACATCCACATCGACATTTGCAATGGTGAGATTTTGAAAAATATGCTAAGTTCAAATATTCAATATAAGTATATATTAAAATTACACCAAAAATAGTGTTCAAGCCAACATTTCGACATTTTTTGTCAAATATGCGGCATTGAGGACACCTTTGTAGCTGGACACATGCGAGTGTCCAACTAACATAGAGATGATTCTTAGACCTTATGTACTAATTCACAACACACTTTATCTGCGAGTATCACAATCACCCTCAAGACGTCGACAGTCAAGTCGATGCATTATTCGACCCTCGACAATTAGATCGACATTAACTCGACTTAAAATTCCTCTGGTCAACACTGTCGACAGTTAAGTCGATGCATTATTCGACCCTCGACAATCACATCGACACTATCTCGACTTAAAATTCCTCTGGTCGACACTGTCGACAGTGAAGTCGATGCATTATTCGACCATCGACAATTATGTCGACAATAACTCGACAAGTCGTTGTATTATTCAAAACTTTGAAAAATAAGAAAATTTTGTGATTCTTTCAAAAATTATTTATTCCTGAGCTTAAAATGTTCTTATTAATTGTTTTTAGTTCTTTTTAGATATAAAATTTGTAAATTTAATTGGCAGAAATTGTCGACATAAATGTCGATGCGTTTATCGAGTATCGATTTTTACATCGACTTGTCTATGTAGAAAAACAACGTTTTCTAAATTATAGGAAAATACTGAGAAAAATTCAAAAATTTTGATTGAATAGTTATGTTTAACATAGAACATTACTTTAAATTTCAAATATCATTTTTAATTCATCGTTAACCGAGAAAAAAATGTGTCTGAATTTTGTCGACATAAATGTCGATGTCGACAATTGCTACACGGGTGAGAATTGTTTTTTTTTCGAACAGATTAAAAATTGATTTTTTTAAATGAGTTGAAATTTAATGATGATAGAATCGATCAAGAATATAAATTTTTGTAATATTGGTTACAAATTCAGTTTCAAGAAAATTAATTACTAGAAAAACTGTTTTTTTCAATCTCATAAAAAATTGATGTTTTGAAAATGACAAATTAAATTTTTCGAAAACGAATTGAGGATTTAATGTCTTATAAAAATAATGATGAAAAAATTTAATTTTATAAAAAGTGCTTAAATACATGATTTTTTTGAAAATTTTTGGAAATTGTTCAAAAACTTTTTATAGACACCAAAATTGACTGAAAATTTAGTAATGTTTTTCAGATAGATAGGTATAAAAAATTGATGTTTTTAAAAAAAAACTGAATTTTTTTAAAATTTTTTTAAATTTTTGTCAGGTTTAATTTATAACTTCTGTGATTTAGTCACCAATGTTGTAAAAGTCAATCTTTCAAAAAATTTTAATTCTGATAAAAAAAATGGCAGATGAATAAAAATACGCAGTAAAAATTTCTACGTAATGCAGAATACTTATTTAAATAGTTATAAAATTTATGTTTATTCCAAAAAATGATTTTTTTTTTCAATTCTTGAAAGTTTAAAAAATTTTCGCATTTCAAAAAGTTGTAAAACTTCCTTGGATTCCTAAAAATAATTCTTTACGCTGAAAAAATAAAAATATTTGAGTAAAAATTTCAATTTTTTAAAACAAGCCTATTAAGTAAATCCTGAAAAAAAATATTCCATAAAAATTACAACTTTTTTTATTCTTAAAAAGTTGGAAATTTTTTCATTCAAAACAAAAATCCTAAAATTTGTTTATTCCAAAAAATTTAAATTTTTTCATCTAAAAAATTGTAAAATTTCTTTCCTATTATTTCAAAAAAAAAATCCTAAAAAAATTAAACTGAAAAATGTTCCTAAGTACTTACTAAATACTGAAAAACTTGAATATTTTATTCCAAAAAAAATATTTCTATGTTCTTGAAAGTTTGAAAAATTTTCATCATTTAAAAAATTGAAAATTTTTCATCTTTAAAAAAATTGTGAAATTTCCTTATTCATGAAAGATACCCATTTAAAATTTCGTCAAAAATAAAAAAATAACTCGGGCAACTAAAAACTTGGTCTTGATGTTTGGGTGACATTTTTCTTTAGTAAGCCAAATTTTAGCTGAATGGGAGGTGACGGGTCGGCAAAGTTCTCTCGTGAGCATGTTTTTTCTAATCGAATTCCAAAAAAAAAGTTCTTCAATTACCTAAAAATATTTTTGGGAAAACCCTTTTGGAAAAATAAATAATTTCAATAATTTAATTCTGCTCGCATGAAATACTCGGCGGAAGGAAACTTTTCTTGTATAAGTAATTGATACAAATTGAAATTAGAATTTAAAAAGAAATTCAAACCATCAAGAATTGATTAAAATAATTCATCGGTAAAATCTATTAGAATCAAAGATTGAATTTTTGAAAAGAATATTATCTCCTTTTCTAAACCCAACTTGTTATCAGAGCTTGAAAAAATACATAAAAAACCTATCGAGTATTTGTATAAAATGAAGAGGAGAGAAAAAAAAGAAAAACATTAATTAGATAAACGATTTGAGTACGTTCTTTGAACATCGCAACGTCCGTTAGCCAATTTTTTCCTTCTTCTATTTGTTTTTTTCCCTTGCACAGACGATGGAAAGAATACGAGGCACGTCAGATGAAAATGAAGCAAGGTGCAGTTGTTCGAGATCACTATATAAACATGTATATATATATATGTGATACGAGCGACGCGGGATACTTGTTGCCGGATTATCGCGTTTCATTTTGATTAAATTTACCAATTTTCCTTCCATTTTATTTCTACGTTTTTGTAATAGCGTACTTTTAAAATTGCGTGAATTGAACTAATAAACGCGCACTCGGTCGTTTTTTTTTATTTCTTTCTCGATTTTTTTCTCTCTCTATCAACTTTTGCTGCTTTTCCTTTCTCGGTGAACTTCAAAAAAAAAACACGTTAAATCTAATCAAATATCGTATACGAGCGAGCGTGTCGGTGGGAATTTTTTTCCTTTTCCGGTGTATACTTCGGTCTGGTTGTGCTGACGATGCTGCCGCATTCTACGATAAACTATCGTTTTTCCTTAATCAGCCTAAAGGGTTTAACAAAGCTCAATGAAAATACGTACAGAAATAAGGAGTTTCTGTTATTAAATTATTTCGCTAATTCAGGGCATTACCATGGTCGTTGTGCTACTGCAGCAGTTTGGAAAACATTTGTTTTTTAATTATGCGATTTTACTTCGTTAGTTGGCCTAACCTAATACCCCTCTCCCCCTTCTTACCTTCACTCCTCGACCTCTAATCTTACAAACTTTTACCCTCGCTATCGAACATATTCAAAGATGAAATGAAACAATTTTTTTTCTCGAGATTTTATAGATCAAAAGAATAGCACAGTTAGCCCGGAGGGTTCGCGGTGTACTTTTTGCGGTTTGTGACTTAGTCTTGTGTCGAGTCGTGACCTAAGTCTCAGATTTATAAATCTAAATTCCATTTTTCTTCGATGGAGCGAGAAAATAAAAGTTATTTTTCGAAATTTCCTCTTTTCGACTGTATTAGTTCAGTCAAATCAGGCCAAAAACGTACTTTGTTCAAACAAATTAAAGGAAGAAATTTTTTTCGTGAAGTTGCTCGTGAAAGTGTCGTCCTAATTATCGTAGGTAACAAATAAAATGTCCCTTAAAATCAAAGTGGAAGTTCACCCCCAAATATCCACATTTTTGAACCCCCTCATTTTTTTCGTCACTTTATTCACGTATATGTGACGGCGCATGGAGAAAGGGACCTAAAGGGTAAAAAGTGAAATTGTTCAGGAGAGAAGTTTAAAGTTTACCATTTATTTTTGACGTTTTTTCTTTGTAATTCCGTATCCACGTAACAAACAAAATTCATTTTTTTTCAAAAAAAAAAAAAAAAAAATTTGAAATTTTTTTGTATTTTTTTTTTTTGAAATTGGGGTAAAATTTATCGAGAAATTGAATGAAACCGGTCCGAGGTTCCTGAAGTCATTTTTGACGAAGATACAGCTGCTTGAAGTGAGTAAGGTAGAATTTTTTTTCAAAATTTTGGAAAATTTTGATATTTTTTACTCACTTTAAGCGGCTGTATCTTTGTCAAAAATGACTTCAGGAACCTCAGGCCGATTTCATTCAAATTCTCGATAAATTTAACCCCAATGTCAAAAAAAAAATTCGAGGTCGTGACCCTTAGGTCCCATTTCTCCATGCGCCGTCACATATATCAGTTCCTAATAAAGCTACAGAAATTGCTTTCATTCAAAAAATGTACAGAATTGTATATTCTTCCAAATTATTTATTTTAAATTTTTTAGTAGGAATGATGGTAACGCCGCAAATCGACTTTGAAGTTATTCGTCCATTCAAATTAGGCCAAAAAATGGACCCCCCCAAAAAAAAAATGATAATTTTTTTCCTTCATAAAATTGCTTATACAGACGAATGGATCACCGAAGTACTTGTTTTTTAGTCACCATAAAAAATTTACGAAGTCTAATGTCACATAGTTACTTGAATTCAAAATTGGAGGGAAGAGAGGGGTCCAATCGCAATTTTTATAATAATCAAAATCATTTCTAAGACTTCAAGCTACAACTTTTGTTTGAAATTTTTTTCAATTGGACCCCTTCCTGTCATCAGTTTTTAATAAAATATAAGTATCTAATTCACGTTATGCAAAATTTAAGGGGAGGGTAGAGTCTAATCGAAAATCTTATAATACCAAAAATTACTTCTAGGACTTCAATCTATAACTTTTGTTTGAAAATTTTTTCAATTGTACCCCTCCCCCAATTTTGAAAAAGTATCTACCTGATGTCATGTGAAATCAGAGAAGGAATCATCCAATAGAAATTTTTGTAATAACCAAAATTATTCCAAGGACTTTAAGCTACAACTTTTGTTTGAAAATTTTTTCAATTAGTCCCTTCCCCCCTCACTCCTCCAATTTTTAATTAGTATCTTCGGAGTGTGGTGCAAAATTGGTGGGGACGTAGGGGTCCAATTGAAAAAGTTTCCAAACAAAAGTTGTAGTTTGAAGTCCTAGGAATAATTTTGGTTATTACAAGAATTTCGATTGGACCTCTACTTCCTCTCCAATTTTGAATATCAAGTATCTATGTATGTAGTATTGGACCTGGCAAATTTTCAATGTGCCAAAAAAACAGTACTGAGGCGATCCACTCGTCTTATAAAGGTGTATGAACGACAAATTTTTAGGAAATTTAATATTGCACATATTTTGTTTAAAAATTTTTTTAGTAGCCTTATTAGGTACTGAGATACATTGGCGCGTGAGCAATGAATTCCCATTCGATTTATGGCCTTACGCCTTACTATCATTCCTACCAAAAAATTGTAAATAACTAATTTTTGAGAAATTTACTGCTCTACATTTTTTGTGTTGAAAATTTTTCAGTTGCTTTGATAGGAATTGAGATATACGAAATTATACGAAAAAAAGTAATCTGTGAGCGAAAAAGATGGAGTTTTGGGGGTCACAATGAACTCAGATTTTGAAGATTTTATATATTATGTTGATAAGGACACCTTTACGAGTAACTTTGCGAAAAATAAAATAATTGTACCATGGAAACTCCTTTTTTTGGACTAATTTGAATGGACCAATAACTTCAACGTCGATTTTGAGCATTACATCATTCCTACCAAAAAACTGAAAATACCCAATTTGAAAGAACATATTTTAATTCTGTAACTTTTTCGTATGAAAAATTTTTCTTGGGAACTGAGATTTAAGCGAATAAAGTGAGGGCGAAAAATTGAGGGGTGAAAATGTAGGTATTTGGGGTTAAGCTCTACTGTGATAGGGGACTTTTTACATGTTAATTATTAGGCCACCTTTATGAATAATTTTACGAGAAAAAATTTCTTCTTTCATTTTGTTTGGGCAAATGGCCTAATTTCACTGTACTAATGGAACAAGAAAATAAGTTATTTTTCGAAATTTTCTCTCTTCGGCTGTATCTGCAATATTTAAGCATAAGTTTGTTAAAAATCTTACAACTCTAATGTTCGCCTTAAAAAATGACGCTAAAATGAGAAAATTTTCGTTAATTTTTTGTGTCCTTTCTTTCGGTATCTAACTCGCTTATTCTGGATTTTTATACGAATTCTTGTTTTTTCCTCTCATTGCCAAGTGTCATTGGCAGAAGCTGCGAAACGCTTATAATTAACGCGTTTCTAAATGAAAAATCAACTTTTAATTTGCATTTTTTCAAATTGCTTCGAATTTATTTATTTTCTCCGCTTTCTTCGTCGTTGATAGCTGGTTTGCGAGCAGAGCACGAGTGTGTTTTTGGTACTGTCTACCCGTGTATAGCGTTCTAGCTCTGATGAAAATGTAATTATAATTTGGCCCGATTTTTGGAATTTACTTTTATCTTGACAGTCTTCCATTCAGTTCGGGTTGGTTTTGCGGTAATGAATTCTGCGGCCGATGTAAAATTGCGAATTTAATGTGTTCACAGGGTGCTGGTGGACTGAAATAGGACAGAGTTCACGTGCTGGCCGAAATAGCGATTTTTTGATGGCGCCGGTGGTGTTGGTGATATTGATATTGAAGCTGTGTACAAGGATTTTTGTCTGTGATGTGGTAAGTGTTTACGATAATTTTATTGCGGTGACGGTGAGGTATTCGGTTCAGGGTGTGTTGAATGACTATGGAGATGGAGTAGAAATAGCTCTGAAGATTGGGAGAAATTGCTGGCGATATTCTTATCGTGTTGTGATTGTTTCATTCGTTATAGCTCTGGTGGGGGAGAGATGGGAAATTTCAGACCGACACAAGTTTTGTACTTAATGCTTGAATTTGAGACAAAAAGACATAAAAATCTTATTTTACTTATTTTGTATAAATTGATTGATTTTAACATTTTGATAAAACTCAAACACTAGATACCTACTCAAAAAAAATTTTTCTGTGTTTCTTCGAAAAAATTTAGTAGGCCTAATGGCCTATGTAGATATAGCTTACTATTTTTTCCGACTTTTAAAAATTATCTTTCAGATTTTATAAAACTTCAAAATTTACTGTCCGAATTTTATAGTTTTTTTCCATTTTGATTTCATATTCAATTTGCAGTTTTGCTTCACTTTTTTTCTTCAAATTTTTTATTTGTAAAAAATAAACTGAATTCCAATTTATTTCAATTTTGTTAGGTGATGGATATAATTTTCAATTAAGTATTGGAAAATCAATTTACTAAATTTATTTGTTTTTTTTTCTCATGTCTTTTTTTTTTTTTTTTTTTTTGATTCATGGGAAAAATTTAATTTACAAGTTTCCCCCATTTCCATTTTTCTTCCTATTTTTTCCCCAGTTTTTCAAGATTTTTGAATTTTATTTTCATTATTCCGATTTTCGATTTGAAAATTTTTTCATAACTTCAAGTTTTTGTTATTTCTTCTTCTTTTCAACAATAAAAATTTGATTCGCAATCTAGAACTTTTTTAACTTGTACATACGTTATTTTAATCAATTCCCAACCATTTTCCATTTTAATTAATGAATTAATTTTTTTTTTGTGATTGAAAAATTCAACTCACAATAATTCATGTGGAGTTTTAAAATCGTAGCTATGTAATTTGTCACGCTTCATTTGATACTTTTTTCAGTCTTTCACAAGTTTTTTAATTTTCATCACATTTTTGTTAAAAAAGTGTTTAAATGCTAAAAAAAAAAAATGCTTTAAAAATACTTCCAAAGCAAAAAATTGCTTTAAATGTAAAAAAAAAAAAATGCTTCAAGCAAACCCGTGAAGCATTTGCGACAATAAAAAACGACGGTAGAACAGTACGTTGAAAAAACGTCAAATGTGCGACCATAAAATGGACGTAATTTTGTCGTATATGCGATTTTTCAAACACGTCACAAATACGTCAGTAAAACGATCGTGAAATGGACGTAATATTGTCGCATATACACTGTTTCAAAAACGTCAATAATACGTCAGTAAAACGATCATGAATTGGACGTAATATTGTGGCATATACTATTTTTCATGAACGTCACATTTACGTCAGTAAAACGATCGAAAATTTTTTTTTAAATTTTCTAAGTTCAAAAGTTTGAAAAAATTTTGAATTTTTTTTTTTAGTTGTAAGCGATTTTTCATGAATGTTGCATAAACGTCACAAATACGACAGTAAAGCGATCGAAAAATTTTGTAAAATTTTCTAAGTTCAAAAGTTTGAAAAAATTTTGAAATTTTTTTTCTAGTCGAAAGCGATTTTTCATGAATGTTGCATATACGTCACAAATACGACAGTAAAGCAATCGAAAAATTTTGAAAAATTTTTCAAGTCCAAAAGTCTGAAAAAATTTTGAAATTTTTTCAAGTCCAAAAAGATTGAAAAAGTGTAAAACAATTTTTAACAGTTGAAAAAAATTGAAAAACTTTGAAAATTTTTATAAGTCCAAAATCTGAAGGTATTGAGTGGTCTATGAGCGTTTTATGAGCATTCTTCCAACGTAAGGGGGTGGCTTAGTGGATAAATAGAAGACTCTCATACGGGAGGTCGAGGGTTCGAGCCCCAGTGGTGGCAAATTTTTTTTTTTTTTTTCGATTTTTTTTTGGGATTACTAGGTACAATATGTGTTTAGGGATTGTTCCAAGCATTAATTACATTGATTAAATGATTTTCAAAATTAAAAATTAGGCCAGTACTATGTAAATATTGAGTGGTATTATTGACGTACATGCGACAAAGATACGGTCGCAAAACGGTGGTACAAAGGGGAAATTTACAGTGTTTTTACCACGCGTATTACTGTCGCAAAATTGACGTATTCCTATCGTTTTTTCAACGTATTTTGGTCGCCAATGCTTCACGGGAAGTTGGAACCTAACCTAACCCAATTTCGTGACGAATTTTGTCGCACAATTACGTGACTTTTTTTCTTAAGTTTGGCCATCGCAAAAGTATACTTAGATGGGTAGAGGCACATGCTAATAAAATGGAAACAATAAAATAAAATTATTCTGAAAAATTATTTCATGAACTTTTCTATGAATTTTTTCAAGATTTTTATTCATATCTTTTTCAATGAAATGAGTTCTCCGAGGACAAAAAAATCGTTTTTTCCTCCAAAATTGCTCAATCCATTTATTTTTATTATTTTTAGAAACAATGTTCTCACAAATAAATTCTTTAAAAATAAAAACAGTTTCAATTTTTTTTCTGTGTTTTTTTTTTAGAAGTGTTTTTTATACCAAGAGCAACTGACACAGTTTTTTTTAAATTTCATTTCAATTTTCTAAGATTTTTCACTTCTTTTCTAATTTTACAATCGTTTCTAAATTTTTTATTAACTTTTTTTATCATTATTGATCAACATTTGATTTCAATTTCTGAATCTTTTTTAATTTTTCTTTGTCCAGCAATTAAGTATAAGTTTTTATCATTTCTTCATTTTTTTTTTAAATTTCGTCATCTTATATTTTTTTCAACTAGATACGTATTTCCAATTAGGTACTTATCAATTTTATTTTACTTCTACCCTATATTTCAAATTTCAATGTTTTCTCAAGTTTTTATATTCTTGTTCGTTTATTCAAAAAATCATTCAACAATAAAATTCATTTTATTTTATTACTTATTCCTTTTTCATCACAATTTAATTTTAATTTCTCATTTTATCAATAGGTATTTCATTTTCTTCAGTTCTCTTAAAAAAAATTAATTGTAATTTTATCACAATTTCTGAATGTTTTTCAAATTTTTTAATCATCACTTTTCAATTTTTCCATTATTTGAAACTTTTTTCATGTTAGATATTTTTATTTATATTTCTTTCTTCCATTAAAAAAATTCAATTTTACAATCCATATCATTTTTTTTTTCTTTCATATTTTCATTTCTAATACATTTTATAAATTTAATTTGTGTTTCATTTTTATTTTTATTTTCTGCATTTTTTCTTTTTTTCAATTTTTGTTTTTATTATGTATGTAGTTTTTTAGTGTTTCCAACTCAGTTTTATTTTTTGATTTCATTAGGTATTATTAGTACGTAGATATTAGGTATTATTTTTTATTTTTTATTTTTTTTGGAATTCACAATTTGATTCAAATTTTCCTCTTTTTTGATTTTATTCAATTCATGTTGGTAAGTACATTTTATTTAGTTCAAAATTTCATTCAATTTTATACCTAACTTTTGTTTTTCTCCAAAATTCCAATTTTTCCAAATTTACTTTCAATTTTTTTTTTTCAAGTTGAAAAATTCGATCAAGGAATCTGTTTTATCTTGACTTTGTTCAATTTTTTAATTCAAGATTTTATGCTTTTTGATTTTCCATGTTCTCTTCAACTTCCGATTCTTTCAGTTTCTCATTTTCCAGGTTTTTACAATTTGTTGTCATTTTACAATTTATGTATTTTTCCGAGTTTCTTGTATTTTTAAAATTTTCATTTTTCCTTTTTTTTTTTTTTTTTGTTCATTCATTTTGTTAGGGAAGGGGCGATTGAAAATAACATTTTCATAACGTATATTCATCGAGGAAAAACATAACTTTTTCACCTTTGTTGATCCATGCCACTCATTTGATACGTAGGCAGTGGGTTATGCAACTTATTTCACTTACTCTCAAATATATTGTCTATTTACTAATTGAAAGGAAATATTGTTTGAAAATTGATTCTTCGTGTTATTAGAATTGCATAAACGTTCGCCGCAAATAATTATATTTCGGTGCTAATCAGGCGAAATGGGTATGCAACTTATTCAACGATTAGTAATATTTTTCTTTTTGTCAGATGATGCATGCAAGTAATTTTTCATTTCACTAAACGAGTCCTTAAATTGGACATATTTCGAAAATAGGAGTCGTTAGTTGTCCATTTTCCTTTAAAATCTGTTAATTTTTTTTTTTTTTTTTTTTTTAACTAAAGTGAAGCATTTTTGTGAATAATTTTATATTTTAAATTTTTATTACCTGTTTTGGAACAAAAAATCGAAAACAAAAGTACATGATTTTTTTTCCAAGTTGCTGATTGATTCATTTCAGCTCGATCAGTGGAAGTGGTCGAGAGATTTTGATACATGTTGAACCATTTTGACGTTTTTTTTTCCCACCTCATCGATCAAGTAAAAATTGAAAATTTACTACTTTCGCCTTTTATTTCATAATTCACCGAGTCGATTCTCGCGATATTTTTTCGAATTATTTTTTATTTTTTCTGAAAAGTGCAAATTCCATCACATTATTTCAAAACATTCGCGTCGGAAAGGTGCATCATTAAAAAGTGTATGAAAAATCCTCTCTTCCTTTTTTATTTTTTATTTATTTTTTGATGTTTTCGTTGGAAAATTGAAAATTTTTCGTATCCATCGGCACGTGGGCTTTTTCCAATAGAAGCTGCGACGCAACGTTATCTATTTCTTTTTTTTTTTATTTTCGTTGAAATAACGCCGTAAATCTTCGGAGCATCTGGCCGGTCTCAAAAATTAATCCGGCTGACCGCAGCCGCGCTTGTCAGCCCTTTAAAACGGTAAATTATACTTTTCACGAGTCGAACTTTTTCGATCATTTAGTTACATACATATACAGGGTGTCCGGCGAGTGGTCTGCCAAACTTTCAATTTGGATATAGGTAACCGAGGACTACTAACAAAAATCATGGTGCCTATCTCGATTTTGAAGGAGCAGTGTGCACAAAAATGCCAGAATTTTGTGAAAACAATGCACGAATCGGGTGTAACTTTTCAAAAGGAATAAAAATAGTTTTGTCAAAAATTTGCCTATCTTTGAAAATGAAGGCGCTACAAAGATTTGAAAATTGGTATTTTCCAAATTCAAGGCTCCGTAGCGCTTTAATTTTCATAGATAGGCAAAATTTTCACATGACGTTTTTTGTTCCTCTCGAAAAGTTACACCTGATTCGTGTATTTTTTGGACCGAATTTCGCAATTTTCATGTATCACCACTGCACCGTAATAAATTGAGGTAGGCAATATTTTTGACTAGGATTTTGCATTGCTGTAACTCCTTCAATTTCGAAGATAGGCAATCCAATATGATTACAACTTTTATTGCTTTTTTGAAGATCTATTCGCTGCCGATGTCGAAAATTATTTTGAACGCAGTGCTGCCAATCGATTTTATCAGGTAAAATATCGATTATCAAAACTTTGTAGCTCCTTCATTTTCAAACTTGGGCAATATATTATGTACATGAACTTTATTGTTAGTAGTACTCATGCATCGGAACACGGTTACTTTTTAGTAACTTGGTTACTTTTTTAAAGGCAAGGTTACTTTAGTTACTTTTGGGCTCATTTTGGTTACTATTGTTACTTTTGGACTCATTTTGGTTACAATTTCGTCAAAAATCTGACGAACAGCTGCCATTAAAATTTAAAATTTCTTTAAAAACGTTTTGAAAGTTTTTTTCAGAGATTTTGCTTCCAAAAAATTTGAAATATTTTATTTAAAAATGAATTAAGTAAGGTCAAATGGGGTAACTGGGCCACCGGGGTATCTAGGCCATTCTCTTCCTAATCCCCTCCAAAATCGTCTTGACGTAAATGGTTGGTTACATGGTAACACTGACATCGTAAGCCCACCATAACAATTATCATTCGGTTCCTAGCTCCCCTTGAGGAGGCCTCAGTAATTTGAGTAACATGACATGGCCCAGTTACCCCCAACAACTGTGGCCCAGTTACCCCATTTTTCGGGGTAACTGGGCCACCATTCCATGTGTAGAGTGAGGTGTTCCTCAGCTCAGGTATGTGCTTCACCCTCAAAATCAAAAAAGTGAGCGTACCTCTATGACACTTCTCTACACGTCCCATTTGAAGATTTAAGGTTATTCTTCACTAGTGAGGCATTTTTGAATAAAGATTTTTTAGAGTTGTAAAAACGTGGCCCAGTTACCCCAACTGACCTTAATTGAACAATTTATTGAATCTTCTTTTAAAATTGAGATTTTTTCTGCTCGAACTTCAGGAATATTTATTTTGTATTTATGTATTGAAATTCAAGGTAGAAAAATGTTTGCTCCTAAAAAAATTGAAAGTTCTTTTATAGGCATTTTTCAAGTCAGTATGAAAAATTGTGATTTTTTTTCTTGAAGAATTAAGATTTATTCTTGTCTAAAAATGAGCCACATTTCTTGAAAAAAAAATGTAAGTAGATAAGCCGTATTTTTTTGAAAAAATTGAGAAATTCTTTTCTCGACAAATAAACGATTTTTTCTCAAAATTTCTTTTCAAAAAAAGTAGAGGCCGTCGAAGAATAAACCCCTATTTCTCCTCATTAAAAACTTTTTTTTTTAAATGAGAATACCTAGTAATTTTTTCAATTAAAAAAAAAATGTGTTCGAAGTATTTGAAAATTATGTTTGAAAAATAGAGAACTCCTCAAAAATGAAACATAAAATCGTTTCAACTCGTGAACTTAAAATGCTTCAAAAATTTGATATTTCTCAAATGAGCAAAACTTTCCTTTTAAAAATTTTGAAAAGTTGTGAATTTCACATGTTGAAAAATTGTTTTTTTGTGGAGAATGAAGACTTTTCAAAAATTAAATTTTTTTTGTATCTACTCATTTTGCAATAAGCCAATCAAAAAATTGATTTTTTTAGACTTTACATTCTTAGGCATTACAATTTTTATAAATTGGAAATTTTTTATTTGAATAAACATGAATTTTAGGAACGGCTATTTTTTAAAAATTAAATATAAATTGTTTAAAAATCAAAAAATTGAGAATTTTAAGTTTAATTTTTTGAAATCCAGAACTTTTTAGAAATTACAAATTGTTAATAAATTTAAATTTATAGAAATTAAAAATTGTTTGAAAAATAAAAAAAAATCGAAAAAAAAATTAATTAAAAAATTAAAAAAAGGACAGTATTGTTTGTAATTTAAAATTTTTTCTAAAATTCACGTTTTTTGAAATCAACAATTATTTGAAAACTGAAAACTATTTCAAAACAAATAAGAGTTCAAAAACTTAAAAAAGTTGATATCAAGTATTTTCAAGAAAAAAAATAATTTTTTTTTGAATTTTCAATATTGAGTTCAAAAAAAATTAAGATTTGATAGGAACTCAAAAATTATTTATTGTGAGCTTCTCAAGAATTGAAATTTCCTATGATATAAAAATTGAGCACCTATTAAGCCATTTATTCTATTAAAATTCGTCATAATTATAGAAAAAGAAAAAATGCATGAATTATTATTTTTGAATTGAAAATTTTGATTTTTTCAAAATTTTTACCATTGATTTCAAGAGTTGTGAAACGTCAAATTTAGCGAAAATATGAGAAAAACGTTGACGAGGGGAGGGGAGGGGGTTATGAGTCATTATATTCAAGTGGAAATGGAAAATTTTTGGTTACTTTTTTCCATAATTTTGGTTACTTTTTTTGAAATTTCAGGTTACTAAAGTTACTTTTATTTTTTCAAATTTCGCTCCGATGCATGCGTACTCGATTATATCCAAATTTCAAGATTGGCAGACCACTCACTGGACACCCTGTATGGCATATGACCTTTTTTGAAATACCTACCATACTCTTCGATATCGTCCATCGAAATACTAGGTCGTCTGAGGGGCCAACGAAGGCAAGAATTATGCAAAAGAGCAGACAAAAATGTCAAAAATTCGCGTAAAAATTTTTCACCCGAACGCTACAAGATCGAGTTATACAAACCTGCAAAGAGCGACCGAATATTGCTCTCTTCATCTCCCATACGAGCACGAGGAGAATTTCCAGCGGTGTCGCGAGAGACCGGGGACGATTTTGAAGCGCGCGCGCTTCCGTTTCGGGCCCACGTACCGAATTTGGCCGATTTAGGACGAACGAGAGGCAAAGCCGAAATCTCCAGCTATAATCTGCGACTTGTAATCAGTTTCGCGGTACTTGTTCCACGTTTTGGAAGTCGTGTCCGTGAATATAGATCGCACCTCTGTTTCGCGTACGTAATTTTCCGGCTTCGCTGTCTCGTCGAGAAACTCCTGTTGTGCCAAAGGTTTCATTTTCGGTATAATTTGGTCCAAAAAAAAAATCCAAATCAGATTCGACGGTGGCTCGAGACCCCACTGGGCAATTTAATCGGTGTAATATCCCCTCACCCCACTTTCTAATTTTTCGTCGACATGTGAATCTGAAAAAAAATTAGCTCGTTGTAATTCGGTGTGTTTTTTTTTTCATGGCAGTTTTACATTTTCTGCTAAATTTTATTCTTTGATAATTTTACTCGGTGTGTGACACGTTCGTTGGAAAATAACGAAAATTTTTTTCGAGTGTTTTTTTCTCGCTCGAGTTGTATTTATAAGTTTTCGAGCGAATTGCCTGTATTTTATCTAAATAGAAATATGATCAACAAAGGTGGTGGTATTTATACGATGTGGTGTTTCGAAAACAATCATATGCTTCCGGCTGTAATCTAACGACACGTAAGTCTTTCTTTAAACTTTTATTCGTCGAAATAGAAGTGTGCTCGGCGAGTATCGAAAAACTCGTCGGGATTGTAAAAATTTTCTATAGGGTTTTTCTAAAGTGGTTTTAATTAATTAGCGCGACTCGAGTGCTTTAGCCAAGTATTTACCCAATTACCGAGTGTTCTCGAGTAGCTCGAGAGTGATTATTACACAAGCGGTTTGTGAAGAGGCTCGCTCGTTCATTCGAGTCTGCGGCTATCGATGTCGTGTAATTTGCTAAAAGAATTTTCGCGAAGAGTGACGAGGAGTTGAGATTCGCGAAAAATGAGAGAAGACGAAATCGATAGAATGAGGCTTATTAAAAAAAAAGTAAATAGAGGAGGTCTGCGAATCATCTCTTTTAATTTTGAAGAAATTATTAATATCTCTATAATAATATATATATTTTTTTAAAACATGTTTGAAATTCTTTATCTAATACTAAAATAGCCAAAAATATCCTGATTTAAATGAATAAAATTTTTAATTTTCTACCTATCTCTATTTTTTCCCCTTGAAAAATATAATCAATTTTGTGAAGAAAAGAAAATTATAAAAAATTTCCCGTGAGCGTGGAAATTTTGAAAATATCAAATTCCATTTTGAGATTGTGTACCTGAAAAATCAGCCAAGTTCCTACCAATATCGAAATCTGTTTTGAAAATTCTTTTTTTTTTAATTTTCAAAATTAACATCGCTTCGAGGGTTATTATTTTTAAATTGTGGTTGGAAGTCTCTGAACATTTTTTTGAAACATTGAATAACTATGTACAAGCAGCTATAGAAGGAATGTTTTCTATAAAGTGGAATTTCTTCTCAAAAAAAAAGAAAGAAAAAAAAACGACTTTAAAAATGGATATTGTATTTTTTTTAAAACAAAATTTCAAAAATTTGAAACAACTGAAAATTTGTTTTTCTTCACTCTTGAAATTAGATCAAGATCTGTATATTATTATGTATAGTAATGATATATAGATGATTTTGATGTTCTAAGATTTTCATAATCCAAGTCTCTCGTGGTTTTAAATTCAAGCACCTTAGAAGTTTTATGGAGGACACCTTGCATGATTTTTTTAGGCTATAAAAATTTAAAAAATGAATTATTTAAGTATTCATTATTTTTTTGGTTCTTTGAAAAAAGCAGAAATTGTGAGTGACTCTTCAAGTTTTGGAACAATTTAAATTTTATCGAACATAATTTTTTTTGAAATTTTGGAAATTCGTGCAATTGTTAAGTTTAAATTTAAAAACTTAAACGCATTGAATACTGCATGAGGGACACCTTGTATGAGTTTTTCATCTGATACGAAAAAAAAATTTGCATGTTTTTGATTTTTAGTTTTCGCTGTAGACTTGAAAAAAATTTCTAACAATTCAAAAAATAATAAATGAGTAATTTTTTTTGAAGTAATAAAATAAGTAAATATTAAAACTAGGATTTTGAAATAAACTTTTATTTGAATTTAAAAAAAAAATCCTTGAGTAAATAAAATCCAGAAAATAGTTTTGAACGACATTTCAACAAAAAAAAATGTCTTTTACCTACAGAATTTTAAACTAAGTCTACGAAATAAAACCACAGTAAAAAAATATATATAAAGACTGATTATTCTTTACAAAATTTCATTTTTGAATAAAATTTGAATAAACCTGTTTGAAATGAAATTTTAAAAAGAACAATATTTGAAAGAAGTACGTAAGTATTATGAATGAAATTTGTAAAAATTAGCTTAGAAAAAACATTTTGAAAATTATTTTTTGAATGGAATTCCAAGAAATAGGAATGTAGGTATTTGAATAAAATCATGAAAAAAAAAAAATGTTCGACCAAAATTCTGAAAAAACCTTCTACAATATTTTAAACCAAATCTTTGAAATTTAAAAAAAAAATGAAAAATAGCCTATTTATGTCGACCAAAATTTGTGAAAATTTGCTCAAAAAAAGCAAAAAAAAAAATGACCAAAAATGTTTGTAGAAATTTGTTTCAAAAAATAGAATGAAATGAAAAAAGAATAATAAGAAAATACAAACAAATTAAAAAAAAATTATTTCTAGGTAAATTAAATTTTGAAAAAAAAATGGTTTTTAATAATTCGGCTATTGCTTTGAGCAAACTTCAAAAAAAAATCTTCTACAAAATTTTACCTCAAATTTTAAAAATTATCTTTAAATGAAATCAAATTTTTATACAAATAATGTTTTCCCAAAAAATTTTAAAATAAGGTTTCAAACAAAAATTAAAAAAAAAAAATTGTAAAACTTTGTTTCAAAAAAATATGTATGCCCGAGCGGCACACTCGATCGATAATATCGGAAGATGTAACGTATCGATAAAAAATCGTTTGAAAATCTATAGATGTTCTCACGATATTATAAAGATTTATCGGTACAACTTCATAGGCAAAAAATCTAAAAACTATCGAATTCGATATTATTCAGATTTTATGACGATATTCGTCAACGATACTATCGACAAAGAATATTAAATTTATCGATTCCGATTTTCCACCGATTTTGTGCAGATATTTGAAACTACATTATCGACAAAGAATATTAAATTTATCGAATTCGATTTTTTAACGATTTTGTAAAGATATTTAAAACTATATTATCGACAGATTATATGAAATTTCTCGACTCCGATATTTTACCGATTTTTTGACGATATTTGAAACTATATTATCGACAGATTATATTAAATTTATCGAATCCGATTTTTTATCAATTTTGTAAAGATATTTGAAACTATATTATCGGCACATAATATGCAATTTCTCGAATTCGATTTTCTAACGATTGCGTGGAGATATTTGAAACTATATTATCGACACTTAATATGAAATTTCTCGAATTCGATTTTTTAACGATTTTGTGAAGATATTTAAAACTTTATTATCGACACGTAATCTAAAATTTCTCGAATTCGATTTTTCAACGATTTTATGACGATATTTGAAACTATATTATCGACACGTAATATGAAATTCCTCGAATTCGATTTTTCAACGATTTTGTGGCGATATTTGAAACTACATTATCGACAAATAATCTGAAATTTGTCGAACGATTTTTCAACGATTTTGTGACGATATTTGAAGTTATTTCCAAATTTTAAAAATTGGTGAAAATTTTTTCAAGTCCAACTCGTCTGGAAGTACTAAACTGCCTATTATAAGTGTTTTATTGCTAATTCCTCAAAGATAAGGTATGGCATAGTGGTTAAGGAAGAGGATTACCATGCAGGAGGTAGATGGTTCAAGCCCCACGGGTGGCAGATTTTTTATAATTTTTTTTTGACTTTTTCTGAAATGATCCTCTTACCGCAACATGAATAATGTGTTTAGGTATAGTTTAATGTATTAATTATGCTAATTAAGGATTTTTAATTATAGAAAAAAGCTAGTAAAAGACAAAAAATCGGAATAAAAAATCGATAAAAAATCGACAGAATATCGAATTCGATAAAGTGTCGCAAAAGTTCCGCCTAAATCGTGAAATTATCTTTCGATATTATAGATATATTATCGATAAAATATCTTATTATAATCTCGAAATTTTTGCTAACTATAATTCGTCGATAATCTATCTATATATCGAAAGATAATTTCACGATTTAGGCGGAACTAACGCGACACTTTATCGAATTCGATATTCTGTCGATTTTTTATTTCGATAATTTGTCGATTGGCCTGCTCGGGTGAATGAAAAAACGTGTTTTAAACGATTCGGGAAAAAAATTTTTCATCAAAATTTGGAAAAAATCGTCTACAAAATTTTGAATCAAGTTTTGGCAAAAAAAAAACAAAAAAACAAAAAAAAACATAAATACTTAGGTAAGCATTTCAGTATTTTTTAAAAGTATAACTGGCTAAAAAAAAAGTAGAACATTTTTGATAAAATTTTGGCACTTTTTTCAAAAGCTTTGAACTTGAGTTCAAGCATGAACTTTTGCATAAAAATGAAATAGATAATGTGAATCTACTTACTTTGAGCTTTAATCTGATCTATGGTTCATAAACTTTCGATCATTTTTACTCAGAATCATTTCGTGAGGATTGTTAGATAATGTGCACCAAAAAAACATCACATTTCACAAACATGGTGATAACAACGCGTGAAATTATTCGATCATCGTGATTTTTGGTATAGCGCCTTTTTTTTTACACTACTAGTTTGGTTCTATAAAAATTTTTAGGTTGCGCCACCATCGCACGCCGCAAAGCTGCTATTCCATATTAGGAACCTATTCCATATTCGGCAACTCTCCCCTACGTATTTTCACCATTGCGAAATTTTCTCTGATATCCATTGAAAATAAAATTTGTTCTTGGCGAGAAAAAAATTCCAATCGCGTAAAAAGAAATCGTAATAAATCTCGTATAATTGTCAAATTAAATTTACTCCAATTCAAACGTAACATGGAGAAAAAAATTGGCCCGTATAAATTTGCTACAAAAAGGGAAAAAAATAATAAGAGGAGTAGAAAAAGAAAAATCGTTTCTTTTTAATACCGGTGCTTTGAAAACGAAAAAAAAAAAAAAAAATACTGAAGACCCTGTAACAGCACCATTTTTAAGTTTTCTTCCATAAAAATACCTATTCCTCTTTGCTTCGTTTTTTTTTCTAGCTAACTGAACTCGAGAGGCGATTTCACGAAATCATAATTTTCAAATTGAAAATTTTACTATCCTATTTCATTCCATTTATACGTTTACTTACTCGCTTCAGGGTGCGTTTTCATTTGGAAAAAAATCAAATAAATGTTATCCGGCACGTTAAAAGGGACCTAAGGTATTTTACAAATTTTTCAGGAGAGCAAAAACAAACTTTGGAAATGAATATCTCTGGAACGAATAGACCGATTTTTCTAAAACTTTGGGGAATTGTTACTGGGTATAAGTGAAATATTTTCCAATATTTTTGTATAATGGCGCAAGGGAAATTTGACCAAACTCAGTGTTGCCAAAAAGGGAAAAAAAATTTGTGATAAGTAAATTTTTGAAGTTTACTGATAACAAATGTAACATTGATTTTAGGCTAAATTATGAAGATTTCGTGTCATAGGTGATCATAAGATGAAAAATACATCGAAAACCACAGTGATTACAGATTTACTAGGTCCCTTTTGTCATGTCAATTGAAAATATTGACTTTTTCGAAGTTTTTAGTGATTCAAGTGATAGACCTTGGTAAGTGGACCTCGGAACACCAAAAAAGTGAAAATCGATTTTTTACCTACTAGGTCCCTTTTAACGTGCTGGGTCACAAATTTAGATTTTCAGAGCAAAAAACCTTATGTTTTTTTCCTCGTCTTTGATTTCACCGTCGAAGGAGGCGGACGCGGGCGCATGACGACGACGACGACGTGCAAGTCTCTAATATGGGGCTGGGTTCGTGCGTATGTGTTTTTATTTCCAGCGTAT
Organism: Balanococcus diminutus; assembly: GCA_959613365.1. NCBI lineage: Eukaryota > Metazoa > Arthropoda > Insecta > Hemiptera > Pseudococcidae > Balanococcus > Balanococcus diminutus. The sequence goes on along the minus strand of OY390718.1, from coordinate 14,153,409 downwards.
ATATGTCACTTTGGATTTTAATCAATTCGAAACGGTTCAATTTATTAGGTCTGCCTTGCAGAGTATCGAGTACTTCGCTATTGCATCGCTTTCGTACAACTTTCGTATGCGAATACAACGTTTCGTTCGTGGCGTCGAATTTCAATGCAAATTTTTCTCTTTTCTACTCTATGCGAGAGTGGCTTTGTTCGACGTTTTCGATGATTTTTCAAATGTCCGAGAAGAATGTGTAAAATAGTCGAGAATCGAGATAACGTCTGGGAAATTTTCAACCTCTGTGTAGATCAAAAGCGAGTTAGAGGGGAATTTTTTTTTTTTTTTTTTTGAATTTAGATCGGTTTGTTGGGAATATTTTCGGATTGGAAAATTTCCTTTTGATCTCGAGGCCCTTTATTCAATTTCGTACTTCCTGTTTTTGAAAAAAAAAAAAAAAAAAAAAAAAAAAAAAAATTGAAAAAAGTCAGTTTGTTTTTATCCAATAAAAAGCTGTATGTACATCTGGCGTGTGAAAACGTATCAAAAAAATACTTTTTTTTTTTTTCATGCCGCGTAACACACCTGTTGGTTTTGACGTTTTTTAATTCCAAATTGATGGGAAAATTTCAACAAAATAACATGTTCGCTTTATACAAAATAAAAGGGGGAAAAATTCGCTCGCGTACCGATCAAGATACAATAATGCTGCATGAAAAAACGAGTAAATATATTGTATTGAATATATACCTACGTTGATTTGTACATATCCTCCGTTTATGCGTCGTATTGTATATAAATACGTTTAAAAAGCTCTATTTATCGGAGGGGGGGGGAATAAGGGAAACAGCGCGAGAAAGGAATTCTAGAATAGAAACTACGATCAAAAGGCAGACGTGGAAAGATGAGGAAATTCGATAGGCAGTTTTACTTCATAGTTGATTTCTTTTTTTTGCCTTTTCTGTTTGATGGAAAAAATATGTTTTTATCGTCCTTCAAAGAGAAAGCTTACTGATTGATATTATTTTGATTTTTTTCCTCTTACGGATACCAAACCGTGTATTCCCAGCCTGGCTCTCTCGTTGATTGTGGCAACGACGACGACGACTTCGATGTTTGTTGTTCCCTCTATTTTTTAGAGGAAATTTTGAATTCGTATACGAGGATATGTTTTTTGGCTTGTTTTGTTGTATTTTTGTGTGTTGAGGAGTAGAAAGTGGTTTTTGGAGTATTTGTGGGCGCGTGCGCGTAAATATGTACGATAATATTCGGCTATATTATGAATCAAATTTGTTTATATTATTGTAACCTTTTTTGGGAAATAAAGATACCATTCTGGCTTCATCTTTCATATCTACAAGTTCATATTATTCGTTTCCACTACAAAATTGGTGACCCCGACTATGAGTAACAACGCAAATAACGCAAATAATGGTGATGGTGAATTTAAAGATGCTCTGGGACCTGCGCCGATTATTGCTCGCGTGAATGTCAAGTGCCCACCGTTTTGGAAAGCTAATCCACAATTATGGTTCGCGCAAATTGAAGCTCAATTTGAAAACAGTCGCATCACTACAGACAATACAAAATATAATTCAATTATCGCTGCAATCAAAAGTGATGTTCTTGCGGAAATCGGCGATGTTATTCTAGATCCTCCTACAGAAAATAAATATCAAAATTTAAAAGACGAACTAATACGGCGATTTTCAGATTCCGACGAAAAAAAGGTACATATTTTGTTAAACGAATGTAATCTTTTAGGTGATTTAAAACCTTCGAGCCTGTACCGTCAAATGAAACAGTTAGCCAATAAAAAAGTTTCCGATGACTTCTTAAAAAGCCTATGGCTAAAAAAGTTACCCAATCATGTTCAAGCAGTTCTTGTTGGAAATAAAGAAAATATAGAAACCGTAATCAATATTGCTGATCAAATTATCGAGATTCCTGGTATGCAAATGAACTCAATATCATCTATTGCAGAAAAATCAGTATCATCATTGGAAGAAAAGGTAGAAATTTTACAAAAACAGATTGAAAATCTTTTAAAACGCGATCGTTCTCGTTCCAGTGATAGAACTCGTTCTCGTAAGTTTTATCTATAGACACTGGACCTAAACCAAGACACCCAACCCGCCGCCATATTGGCCTGATATCTTGAGTTATTCCAATTTATCCCGCTGGGTGCAGATGAGCGCGCTGTTCTTGTTTTTTCAAAGTGATAAACAAAAAAGTACGCGGAAAAACACGTTGTATGTGATTTGAATTATTTGATTTCTGTTATTTATTGTGAAAATTGTCAATTCAAATTGAAATTCACAATAAATAAAACTAAAAAAATATTCTGCCTCTCATGACAAAATGTTGGATTGTATCAGTTATAAAAAATGCAACTCTTTAGATGATATCTTGGACTTCAGGAGTTGGTTTTTATAAAAATTCGACTGCAGCGACATCATCTGCACCCAGCGGGATAAATTGGAATAACTCAGGAATCCGGCCGGGTACGCGGGACCCTCCTACCCTGAGTTGGATGTCTTGGGTTAGGTCCAGTGTCTATATCGTTCTCCTACTCCCGCTCGAATTAAAAATAAAGATTATTGTTGGTATCATGATAATTTTGGCAAAAAAGCTAAAAAATGTGTACCTCCTTGTAAATTTCAAGATCCATCCGAAAACTAATAAGGCAAAGCATTAACACGGCTTCTTGCTTTGTCGATTCTCAAGCATTCAAATAAACTCGCCGTCTTTTTATACTCGATCCAATTTCAAAAATTATTTTTTTAATTGATCCTGGAGCCGATGTTTCCATAATTCCGGTAAAATTTTTTGAAAAAAACAAATTAACTCAAAATTCTTTTAAATTATATGGCGCTAATGATTCCGAAATAAAAACTTATAGAAGAAAATCTCTTCGCGTTAGTTTAAATCTCAAAAAAACTTTCCAATGGTCGTTTCATATAGCTGACATCCCTACTTCTATTATTGGAGCAGATTTTATTTATCATTTCGGTCTTTTGCTTGACCTTAAAGGAAGTCAGCTCATTGATTTGGGAACAAAATGTTCCTCAAAAGGAAGACTACTCAACTCCGATATTTTCTGTGTATCTACACTTTCTCAGAAATCACCTTACGCTGAATTACTCCAAAAATTATAATTAGATTACTCGCGAAATTTTTTTGGATATTTCTAAAGTGAAACATACCACTGTTCATTATATTGAAACTGCAGGTTCGCCTACGTCCTGTGCTCCTAGGAGACTTAACCCTACTAAGTTCAAAATTGCCAAAGATACATTTGATTTCCTAATAAAATTAGGTATTTGCCGACCATCGAAAGGCTCTTGGGCTAGCCCACTCCACATGGTTAAAAAAAGTAACAATTCTTGGAGACCTTGCGGTGATTATAGAAATTTAAATAAAAAAACGAAACGTGATAGGTATCGTATACCGCATATTCTAGATTGTTCTCATCTTCTTCGTAATAAAACAATTTTTTCAACAATTGATTTGGTTAGAGCCTATCAACAAATACCTGTAAATAATGACGATATTGAAAAAACTGCCATAACTACACCATTTGGCTTATTCGAATTTCCTTTCATGCCATTTGAGTTATGTAATGCTGCTCAAACCTTTCAAAGATTTATGCATGAACTGACCAAAGGGCTAGATTTTGTTTTCGTCTATATTGATGATATTATCGTGGCCTCAACCTCTGAAGCTGAACACTTACAACATTTAGAGATTTTATTCGAACATTTGCAAGATTTTGGTGTAACCATCAATGTAGCCAAATGTTGTTTCGGTTCCCCTTCTGTAAAATTCTTAGGTCATGAAATTTCTGAAAATGGTATCAGACCTTTGGATAGTAAGGTAGATGTTATTACGAATTTTCCTATTCCTTCTCGTGTTGATCAACTTCGTAATTTTCTTGGTATGATTAATTACTACAATCGTTTTATTCCTCATATGGCAGAAATACAGATGCCTCTTCAAAAAATTATTGCTAATCGTAAAAAAAAGGTGGTCTATTTACGCTTTTTTCAAGCATTTTTCAAATTTATTTTTATATTTACATTTTCCATCCACATCTATAACCAAAAACCCATACTGAGTCCTCCAACACTCGTCGCATAATTTTCGAAAATTTTCAAATTTTAAATCTGTCACATATTCATTATACAACTGGCGCAAATTAACCACATCTTGTCGAAATAAAATAAAATAATTGAAATTTTCTCGAATACCGCTTTTTTTCGGTATCTTTACGTATGCCTGACTAAGGTAAAAACATGAAATATTTCTATGTCGACCACGTAGAAAAAAATTTGCAATTTTATTCTGATTTTCGGTTAAAATATCGTCAAATATGATGGAAGTCTTTTTCTATTTTTTCTGGTTCTGGTAGGTCGTCTGTATTTAGAATACGCTTAAACGTTATTTTTTCCCTGTGTTTTTTATTGTAATTATTAATCAATTCCTCCAATATACGATATTTTTCTTGATAAGCTGTTTTCGAGCAAAGCTGTTTTCGAGCACAGGTACAAATTTTTAAACTGTTTCATGTGTACCAAAATTGTCAGTAAAATATTTGATTTTCCAGAGCCACTGGGTCTGAAAATTCCACACCTCACATTTCAACTGTCCTCTTATCTTGAGGTGTGGTATCAAAATTGATTACACGTATCATTTTTCAAAGTTGCATGTACGTGTGCTTTTTTATTAACTATTATAGTCGTAGGCTGGTAGTTTTTCAGGTACCTCAGACTTAGGTTCTTCCACACCCATAATTTCTGCATCAATCTGCGTATTTTTATTTCGATATATATCGACGAGTCCTTTTTTCCCAACCGGTTGAAATTCGGTATTACGAGTGCTCAAATAGTCAACAATGGTCCTACTTTCGTCATTAATTATAAAAAATAAACTGTCATTTTCTCGATTTGAAAATAATTTTTTTTTAGGCAAGGAGGAAGTTTGCGAATAGGCAAAATACAAACTCGAGTTTTTCTTACTATCTGTGTACATGTGTATGTTTGATGTGTCGTCGGAGGTGTTCATGGTTAAATTTACAGAATCGTCAAAAATCGCGTATTCTCTAGAAATTATGACCAATGTGTATCTCGCAAAAAAATAAGAGTAATATCCGTTGGCACTAACTATATTGGTTTTAGAGTTTACACTTTTATTATTGTGAACATATATACCTACAAACATGTCTGCACTACCCATCTGTTTTAATAAAGCTTCATCGTTCACATTTTCCAAGTTTTCGGTGGACGATTCCATTAACATGTAAATTCTCGAAAGTTTTATAGACTCAAACATGTTTGTTTTCAACTCTAAAGCTGAAACTCGTTGCTCTAGTAATTCTATTCTATATTCCATAATATCGTACAGGTCGAAAGTCTAAGGTCAACGTGATTGGCTCTTCTCGAAAATCTATCAAATTGTTGTCTTGGTCGGTAATTCGAACCACTAATTCGTGAATTTTATCCGTATTCACGCTAAAATAGCAAATTGGATTCGGTTCTTTGATAATTTTAGCACCTATTTTACTAGAGTCCAAAGGAAAATCGTACAAAGTGTTCACGTTCCTTTTCAAGTCTTCGATATTACATCTAATTAAATTGCAACTGACCTTGATTCGTATTTATATTAAAAATTTCCACAGGTTTATCAGATGTTGCGTCTGTACCAATAGGTATTACTTTTTTAGAGAAACCTACAATTTTACCTACTGAATTTTCAGGTGTGAAATCGATATCAGCTTTTAAACAAGTTAATCTAATGCTCAATAAACGTCTGTTAATGACGATGAATAAATTATATTGTCTTCCTAACACGGATTTATTAAGATATTGTATTATATCATCTATTTTGTAATAACCAGCCGGAATTGTGATATTATTTATAATTTTTTCTTTTTTATTCGAACTACTCGTAGTAAGAAGTGTCAGAGTATTGTTGTTATTATTTATGTTGTAAACAGTGTTCCAACATACGAAATGTTTCAAATCTACTTCGTAGGGACCGAGTAGAGGAATACCTTCTGGGTATTCTCGAATAATTTCCGATGATTTACTATTTAACAAAATTTGAAAAGGTGAAGCCATTTTTAAGATCTATCAAGTTCGGTCTGACGACAGTACTCTTCTAGACTGAAATACGATTTCGCCAAAGTTTTAATTCTGCCAAAAAATCCTCTTTTACTTCTATTTACGCATTGTACTTCGCAAGAATTTGGAGCAACGTTATTTTTTAAATTTTGCAAAATCACTCTACTCAACTCTTCGAAATGAAAATTGGATTCTTGTTCCTCCCATTGCAAGGCTGGACTACCGTCGTCGGTATTTACAAATGTGTAACTTTTACCAAGATTCACTCCCAAAGTGATATTTTTACCAATAAAGAAATGAGCAAACGCTTTGACGTCGTTACGATTATTTTTTACAATAAAGAAAAGCGGATTTCGAGCCTCAGTACTCACATCTCCGCTATAGGGGTCCTTATCTGAGTTATTTAAAGCTAATCGCATTTCGTATTTATCGAAAGAGTCGAGGGATTTGTAAAGATGAGCCTTCATTACCTCTTCAAAAACGATGTCTTTAGTTTTTGGAATAGATTTTTTCGGTAAAATATACAAGTCGCATACCAAAAAAGCGTATTTACTCGTATCTGTACAAACTTGCTCAGTGTTTGCTAAATAATTGAACGTATCGTGGAAAATAATGGTAGAGGTAGGATTTGGTAAAACAGCTACATGTTTTATTGAACCAGTTATGTCCAAAGTTAACAAAATTACGTCATTTCTCAAAAAAGTGAATTTTTCTTTATCCCACTCAATTTTTATAAGATATTTTCCCGGGAGTCGTTTAAATTCTCTCGAAAAAGAAGTTGTTGGAGTGGACACTAAAGCGTTGATTTGATTGTATTTTACCAGATCAAATTCAATTTTCAATTTAAAGTCGTTGATGCTGAGTTCATCCAGAAAAATTATTTCGACTTTTTTGTCTACGTACACCAGGCACGAAAACGTTCACCCAAGTCTTTAAAAATCACCCATTCTCTGTGCTCCATATAAGGAGTCAAAGACAAGGCTGACGCCAAGAGTGTTAGAAAACTTAAGGTCAACATTTTTGATACCTATGAGTCGTGAAAAAGTATGTCTATTTAAAATAATATCTTCGGAGACACTGACGATAGGAAAGCGCTTTTACTAACGAGTATCTAGGGAGAAATCTATGTTTTTTGTGGTTAGAACATACCAAAAATTTTGGGGAATCTATACACAATTTTAGGAGGGAGTGGATAATACGAGTCCAAGTTCACAACTGGTACCATCGAGGGAAGAATTTTCTCTAGGTACGCGACCTGTTCTCTACCTTTTGCATATACCCGATGCGAATTTTGAAGTAGAATTTTCAACGTATACAGAGCCCTCTCTTCACTTATACCTTTAGCGTCCCAAGGAATACCGTGAATATACGTGGTTACGTAATCCACACGTTTTTTCAACTCGTCATTCAAATTTCGGTACATTATAGGTGATCTGACCATAAAGTGATGGTACCAATTCGTCTCCACTCTAGCAACGCAGACTTCTTTCAACACAAATTCATTTTCCAAGGATTTAAAACCTTGCAAGCTGACAGTGTAAGACTTCATTTTGCCAAGAGTTGGAGAACATTAAGCGTCCAGGCTATTTATAAAGTTTACAAACAAGATGTAAATTTGCTCTCGAGATTTCGCATTAGTGAAAATTATTTTTCCACTTGGAAATATGACAATTGTAACTTTGTTTCGATAAAATATCGCGGGAAATAATTCTGGTTCGTAGTCCACCAAATTTTGTTTGCAAAAATTTCGTAATTTAAACTTCAAATCTAAATTACCACTCGCAACAAAATTTGTAATTTTGAAATCCAAAAATCGTACAGGAAATCCCAATTTTTGAATAATTCTAGCGTACCTACGTGCAGCAATTTTTGAATTATTTTCGTCTTTGGTTCCAGTCACAACAATTTTTCCTGTAGAAAATATCAACGCTGTACTGCTAGGTTTCTTTAACCTCATAATAACTGGGTTGAATTTTTCGGGTTTGTATTCAACTTTGTAACAGTTTGATGCAATATAATGCAAGTCTAAACCGCAACCTAGGTCAGCAGTAGACATGATATTTTGCACAACTGGTGGATTCATTGTGAATAACTAAAAAATGAGTATCGTTGTATTTATATCATTTTCGACCAAAATCGACCAATTTCGACCAAATTATTTTCACCAACTATTTTTGATTGAGATACATTTTTAACCTTTTAAAAAATATTTTTCTCATACTTAGCAGAGTGGCGCAGAGGAAGCGTGTAGGGCTCATAACTCTAAGGTCCGTGGATCGAAACCACGCTCTGCTAAAATTTTTTATCATTCGAAAAAAAACCTATAAAAAGGGTGGTGAATGTAGAACTTTTCCATTACAATGGATACTAAGAGAAAACAAGTGTCATTCAATCCTAATGTCACTGTTCATCATTTATCTAGTAATGAGGACAGAAAAAGTGATTGGGTGACAATCGTTGCAGACAGAAGTCGATTTCAAAGACGAATAAAGTCTCTCGAAATAATATTGCAACCGATTTTAGTTAAACATTTAGAAAAAACACACGTAATTAGTTATGACTTGTCTGGTGAAATTAGATGAGTGTTCGTGTAACTGATTAAAAAATAAATATTGTAATCAGGTAAATGAAATTAGGAAAAAATTTCCTAATTGCATTAGAAAAATTAAATATTAATTACACGTGGGGAGAGTTAGAAAAATTTCGCGAGTCATTACTACTTTGGTTCAATGTAACTAATCTCAAACTGATGAGCGTACCAAGAATAAAAAATAAAAAAATAAAAACAATAGACATAAGCTTTTGCTCTTGCGGTCCCAGCGAGATAAACCCAGAGTAAAATCCTTCCTTAGTGTAACAAAGAATAACGCGCCTCTGGTGAAAAATTCGTTACGTATTTTTCAATTTAAGAACATTAATTATTTAAAGTCGTTCGTCGTTCACCGTTAAAAGCTTTATACTTTTAAACGTCTCTCCTCCTCTCTTTGACTGGCGCAAGCGTCTTGATTAAAATTTCAAAATGTTAATTTTAATAAATTAATAAACCGCAACGCTGGTGTCGGAGGCAATGCCCCCTCCCCAGATTCTGCTTGTGCCGCAAACAGCGATCAACGTTTTTATTCCATGTTGCTCATTTAGAAAGCGAGCTCGGACAAGCCGATGCGATGCTGGGCTTGTTGCTGGTAAACTTTTCTCTCCGTGTTTCTCTTATCCTTACAATATTATACGTATAATCGTAATTACGATGCCTTCTTTTCTTGCTCTTCATTTGAAAATTTCGCTGTCGCGTGTAAGAGCTGGAAAAACTCATCAAGGAGTGAATACAAAGCCTAAACATAAACAATGAAGTTGCCTGAGTAAAGATCTCGCTGAAGAAAAAAAATTAAAAAGCTCTCTCGAACGAGGATAGAGAGCTAGCCCTCTTATCGAGATTATCAATAGACAACAATGATGACGACGACGATGAAAGTTGAAAAGAAAAGGCAACGTGTTACGCGTAAGCTGATAAGGCATTTTAAATAAGAAAATTATATTATAATTCTGTTCTCTATTTTAGAAGCTATTCTTGTCACTTCGTCATTCACATCGATACTACAAAGTTAGCAGAAAAAGAAGAAGAGACGTCCTATTTTCCGGTGTTTGTTTTCCCAACTCTTATTCTGAGACACGTACACCTCAATATGGTTCATTAATTTTTTGCAAATTGAGAGAAATTTAATCCGAGTCTCGTGCTGAAAGTAAAAGATGATATTTCGTTCGCCCTTCCCATAATGCCAAACCAATCGACGATTTCCCTATGATTTGGCTCGGGTTACAAATTGACTAGAGGTGGACAGGATGGGGAAGGGATTCGTTCTTTTGCCGTTTGAAAAGATTTGTAAGTACTTACGTTTGAACGAAATGCGAGAGTAAAAATAAATTATTATTTGGGTGAAATTTAGCCAGAGAGAAAAGTCTACGTTTTCAGCATCTTTGCGACGACTCTACTCGTCAATTTTTTCAAGATAAATGACTTCGTGTACGACGATAGGAAAAAGGAGAAAAAGTTAATTACATCGTGAAATATGGAAATACGATCATTTTCCATTGTTTCTAAGCAGAACACGTAATGCTCGTAAATATATTAAAAATAATAAAATGCACCTCGTTTCGTTTTTTTTTTTGCAGGGGCAGGGGTTTCACGATTTGTCCTTTTTTATACCTTGCGTTTTTCCTATCTCCTATTTTTAGCTGAATTTTCTTCTAGTTCTGGATATTTTTCCCATATTTCACAAGTAAGCTAAATTTTTCTCTTGGAAAGTAGCAATTTTTTACTATAGAAAACTTCTTTTAATGGATTGCCTTGCCCCATACAGAATATTTTGGGGGTTAAAATGAATATTCCGCCTCATTTTCCTGTTTGGTATGCTCAATTCATACGGAAACGATGACAACATTCATACATTGGAGCGAAATTTTGAAATAAAAAAGTAACTTAAGCAACCTAAAATTTCAAAAAAAAAAAAAAAAAATGGAAAAAATACCTAATGAAAATTTTTCCATTGACTCTCCAGTAATGAAAAATTACTCACCCCCGCCCCCACCGTGACATTTTTTTCAATATTTTCGCTAATTTTGACGTTTTGTAACTTCTTAAATCGAGAGCCAAAATTTTAAAAATATTGAAATTTTTAATGAAAAAATACGCATTTTTTGTGTATTTAACTAATTATGATTAATGATAGTTTACACGATGGCCTAATTGATTTTCAATTTTTAAAGTTTCCGGTTTTACTTTAGAAAATTTTAATTCTTGAAAAACTCCAAATTTTCAAGTACCTATCTAACCTTCAATTTGTAAAAAAGTCAACACTAAATTTTAAAAAAAATAAATAAATAAATGAAGAAAATAAAAATAAATAATTAGTTTTTTAGGTTTTTGAACATTGAAAAATTATTTGTTTTGAAACATTTTTCAATTTTGAAATAATTTTTGATTTCAAAAAACGTCAATTTTTGAAAAATTTTCAATTGAGAACAATAAAATTTTTTGTTTCTTAAACTTTCTAATTTTCAATTTTTGAAATCTTTTTGTTTTTTCGAACGTTTTATTTTCCAGATAATTTTCAATTTCTATAAATTTCAATTTATAAACAATTTTTAATGTTTAAAAATTTTTATTTCCAAAAAGTTCTGGATCAAAAGAAATTGAATTTTTAAAGTTATAAATTTTTTTTAATTTTCAATTTTTCAAAAAATTTGTTTTCTAAAGAATTTTAAATTTTGGAAAACTTTTCAATTTTTTGAAAAATATTTATTTCTAAAAAAATGTTTAGGTACTCAAATAAAAATTCCTTAAAAAATTGTAAAGCCTAAAAAATGATACTTAAGTTAGAAAAAATCAATTTTTGTGTGGTTTGCAAAATGAGTAGGTGCTGAAAATGTTTATTTTTAAAAACGCTTTATTTTTCAAAAAAATCAATTTTTAAATTTGTAAAATATCCTACTTTTGAAAATTTTTGAATTTTTGAACATATTTTCTTATTTAAAAAGAAGTCCAATTTTTGAAGACTTTCAAGTTCATGAATTGAAACAATTTTATTCTGTTAGTAATAATTTTATATTTTCAAAAATTGTTTTTTAATTGGTACTTCGGTCAACTTTTTTTAAAATTGCTGATAAATTCTAATCCAAAAAAAAAAAAAAAGTTATTAGTGGAAAGAAATATGTTTTATTCTTCGACAAAGTAACCTCTAATCCTACTAAAAAAATAGTAATTTTTTCGAGAGAAAATTCCGATCTTTTGAAGAAAAAATCGTTCATTTATAGAGAAAATAATCTCAATTTTTTTAAACAAAAAAATCTCATCTTTACCTACTTTTTTTTTAGTAAAAATTTTTCCTACTTTTTTTCTTTTTGAAGAAATGTCTCATATTTTTAGCGAAGAATACTTCTTAATTCTTTGAGAAAGAAATCTAAATTTTTCATCTCAATTTAGAAAATAGAAATGAACTTTCAATTTTTTTGGAGCAAAAAATTATTCCTTGCGTTTCAATTCATGCAAATATTCCTCGAGTTCATACAGAAAAAATCTCATTTTTAAAAAAAGATTAATAAATTTTTAAATTGATTTTTTTTTAATTTAGTTTTTTTTTTTAAATAAAATCTTTCATATTTTTTAAAAAGAAAATCTATAAATTTTTTGCAGCAAAAACTTTTTCAATTTTTTTGAAGTTTGCCTAAAAATCAATTTATGTGAAAACGACTATTGTCATAATTTTTTTCTATCTTTCACCTCCTTACATCAAAAAAATTTGATTTTTCATTTTCACTATCAAAATCGACAATGCTCCGATATCCCTAAATTGAGCACCTCTGGTTTCTCTCACTCGAGTTGGCACGATTTCGCTTAAGTATAAATCCATCGTATACACCACATACCTATCACGAGTTTACAAAGGAGACGTGGGAAAGTGAAGAAGGCATTCAATCGACGAACAAATCCGCGTTAATAAAATTAAATCTCAACTTTTATACGGCAATTTAACCTTGAAATGTGTTTTTATGAAGCCACCCGTCGTGCTCGCATCGACATCACGTTGAAAGTTACGCCATTTACCACTCCACCCCCTCTCGTTCTTCTTTAGTACTGTTTTAGGCTGAAATGATAATTCCACAGTCAACACGTACAAAATATAGTAACAAATTTAGCTGCCCTGCCGCAGGCTCCAAGTTGCGCAATCTCATTCGTCGAAGGGTAAGGGAAACGGATTAAATTCGCCGTAGTATGCGGATATTATTGCGAGCAGGGTAGCAAAAAAAAACAAAAAAAAACTTTCATACAAAATACAATTTTACAAACGACCTAATTTCATCAAGAAGTTAAGTGTACTTAAATTCTCTTCAGCGAAATAAATTTAATCAAAAGTTGCCAACTTTTTGAACGTATATATATATTTTTCTTTTCTTTCGGTTTTTTTTTTTTTTTTTTTTTTTTGGTGTAGTTTCTTTTTCTTACCCTATATGTTCTTCGTGGCTTCATTTTCGTTTTTTTCTCTTATTTTTTGGGGTTTTTTCTTGTAAGTGTACTTTATCATTTGTCGCGTACGACAACGATGTATCGTTATGTCTTGATTTTAGAGGGTGTTATATTTTTTTAGATACACTTTTTTGCATCCCTTGTGTCAAATGCTAAGTTCCTGTGAAGTTGAATTGGCGTTATTAGATTGGTTATGCGCGCGCTGATGTTATAGTTGGAAAAGTATTGCAGAGGCCTTTGAATGTGTGTCCGATTAGGTAGCAGAAAAGTTCACCCAGCTCAAAAATTTACTCAGTAGAAAAATGTAGTACCTACTTTTTGGGGGGGGGGAAGTCTACTCATTAAAAAAAATTACTCAATGGCGAAAGCTGTTACACAAAAAAATCTAGGTACTGAAAGTAAAAATCAACTTGACGGAGGAGTCAACTTAGAAGAAAAATCTATCTGGAAAAAAGTTATTTAGCTATTCAAATTTTGTTCAAAATTTATTTTTACAAATTATGCTTCAAAATTTTTTAAACAAATTTTGCTCCAAAATATAATTTTTGAAAATTTTGGTCAAAAATAATTTTATCAAGTTTTTCTCGAAATGTTTTTTTTTTCAAATTTTGCTCAAAATGTATTTTTTTAAATTTTGCTCAAATGTATTTTTGTAAATTTCGCTTAATTTTTTTCAGATTTCGCTCAAAATTTAGTTTTTGAAAAATTCATCTTTTCAAATTTTGCTCAGAATTTATCTTTTTAAATTTTGTTCAAAATTTATTATTTTTAATTTTGTTCAAAATTCATTTTTAAAAATTTGCTCAAATTTTTTTCAAATGTTCAGAATTCATTTTTTAAAATTTTGTTTGAAATTTATTTCTATAAATTTTATTAAAAAAATATTTTTTCAAATTTTGCTAAAAATTTATTTTTTATGCTCAAAATTTATTTTTCAAATTTTGCTCAAAATTCAGTTGTTCAAGTTTGGCTCAAAATCCATCTTTTCAAATTTTGCTCAAAATGTGTTTTTAAAATTTCGCTCACTTTTTTCAGATTCTGCTCGAAATTAGGTTTTTTAAATTTTTACTCAAAATTTAGTTTTGTAAATTTTGCTCAAAATTCATCTTTTAAAATTTTGCTCAGAATTTATTTTTTCAAATTTTGTTCAAAATTTATTTTTTCAAATTTTGTTCAAAATTCATTTTTTAAATTTTGCTCAAAATTCTTTTTTTCGAGTTTTCTTTAGAATTGATGTTTTGAAATTTTGTTTTGAATTGTTTTTTTCAAATTTTGTTGAAAATACATTTTTTTGAATTTTGCTAAAAAAAAATTATGCTCAAAATATATTTTTTGAATTTTTCTCAAAATTCATTGTTTAAATTTGCTAATTTTTTTTTTTCAATTTTGCTCTAAACTTTTTTCTAATTTTTTTCAAAATCTGTTTTTTTCAAATTTTGTGTCAACTTTTTTTTTCAAATTGTGTTCCAAATTTTTTTCAAATTTTGTTCAAAATTTTTTTGACAAATAATGTTCAAAAAATTTTTTTGAAAAATTTACTCAAAAATATTTTTTTTAAATTCTGCTCAATGATCGTGATCGAGTGTCTAATAAAAATTAAAGTCACTTAACTGGGAAAATTTATCACCTACAAAAAAAAATTGAATGGAGCATTCTTCAGTAATCGTATGAGTTGTTAACATGGGTTTCCAAGGCACCGTAGATTGCGATAGAATCACCCTGTCTGTACTATGGGATGATATACGAGTAAAATATTAGCGTAGCGCAGCATATAGGACATAGGTACCTGCTGTACAGTATACACATGCACATAAAGATAGCAAACAATTTCCTCTTATTGTTCGGTCGTCGGCTTGGCAGCAATTTGTTATTTACCTACTACGATCGAGGTACATAGCGAAAACAACTTAATACCGAGTACCCACCAGCACCTGGTTTGAGACCTATAGAGAAATACGACACGATGGCGTATGTATGAGTAAGCTAACGATATAATATTATGGTGGAAGAAAACAAGTCGTCGGCTACGATGTTGTCGAGAGTAAGGCCTGAATACGACGACGCACGCGATAATGTCATTTTCTAGCACATTAAATGGGCAATTTGGCGGTATTAAATAACACGCTCGTTCCTATTGGTTTCGACTCGTTTTATCGAATTCGATGATTTGCTGCCCCTCGTGCGTCTTGGTCGAGATCACGTTTTTTCTTATTCTACATCCCCTACCGCACTGGAGATATTCACTACGTTTGCGTTCACTTTCTAACCCACATCCACAGTGAAAAAGTACCCGAAGTAGGGCAAAGAGGGTGCTTTCTTTCAAGTACGAGTAAAAATATAGGTACCTAATGGTTTTTTCATTTTTGTGCTACTTTTTGAGGGTTTTCATTTTTTTTTCTTAGATGAATCTTTTTTTTTTCTTTTTACAGATCTCGGTTCCTTGTATTTTTTCATGGATTTTTTATTTGTTGTTTTTTGGCAACCGATATGTAGGGTGTTTGTGGTCGTGAATACGTAATAAATTCGCTTATATAGGCCTAAACAGAGTTATTTTTATTGAAAGGGAACGTCGATTTTTTCTCTCAAGTACATGTTATCTTCTTTCTATATTTATTGGGAACTATGTCATTGATTTTTGATTTTTTTTGAATTTTACAATTTTATAATTAACATAGGTAGGTATTTTGTTCAGTTTGAATTTTCTATTTCATTTTACAATTTTTTTTTCTATAGAGTTTCATACTTATAATTTTAATTGATTTTTTTATCTCTAAGGCCCAGTTGTACAATATTTTGTTAAACTCGACCTAACTTTAAACCGCAATTAGGCTGTGGGTGCACCATATTCGCAATATACACAATAAAACAAACGTTTTAGCCAATTACGTTTCACCAACATTCAAAAAATCTTCCGGCTAGCTGTACTGTACGACTTAAAACTTTGTCTTTTCTTCAAACTATGCTCAAAAAGAAGAAAACACGTGTTTTCAACAGTTAAACTGAGCCTTAACTAAACCGCCGATATCGGCGAATTAACTTCGTAACACTGGTTTAAGTTATATATTTTGATATTTTCACTTCCAACAAAATATAAAATTTTCTTATGTACAAAACTCGAAGAAATGTCACAAAAAATCGCTGAAGTTTTCGCACTGAAAATGTTTTTCAAAAAATTTATTAGTCAACATTTTCAACTTATTTTCATATGAAGCCGTGATAACAAAGAAATCAGTTAATTTAACATCCAAATAACAATCAACCACATATTTTCGGTGGTTTTGCTACACCTAAATTCGGCCATATTGTATGCCAGATGGAATATGATTGTTTTTTTTTTTGGTTTTTTTGAATGCAGTGTAACCTCAGCTTTTCTAAACTCGGTTTAAATAATTAAACCTAGTTTAACTCACTTGGTACAACTGGGCCTAAACGTTTATTTCTAAAATCAAAACAAAACAAAACAAAAAAAAAATCTAGCTATTAAAATCGAGTGATTTTTACTCCAAAAAAAATAAGAAATTTTTTTCCCATAAATTATGAGATTCTTCACTTTACAAGACCTCTTTTCAAATTTTTAAAAAAAAATTTCATTCAAAAAGAAAAAAAAGTTCAAAATATTAAACAAAGTTGAAAATTTTTAAAGAATTTTTCTCCTCAAGAATTCTTACTTCTAATTCCAAAATGAGCAGCTGGGATTTACTTTTTTGAATTTTGAAAATTTAAACATTCCCGAGCAGCACACTCGACAAATTATCGAAATAAAAAATCGACAGAATATCGAATTCGATAAAGTGTCGCGTTAGTTCCGCATAAATCGTGAAATTATCTTTCGATATATAGATAGATTATCGACGAATTATAGTTAGCAAAAATTTCGAGATTATAGTAAGATATTTTATCGATAATATATCTATAATATCGAAAGATAATTTCACGATTTAGGCGGAACTTTTGCGACACTTAATCGAATTCGATATTCTGTCGATTTTTTATCGATTTTTTATTACGATTTTTCGTCTTTTTCTAGCTTCTTTCTATAATTGAAAATCATTAATTAGCATAATTAATATATTAAACTATGCCTAAACACATTATTCATGTTACAGTAAGAGGATCATTTCAGAAAAAGTCAAAAAAAATTATAAAAAATCTGCCACCCGTGGGGCTTGAACCTTCTACCTCCTGCATGGTAATCCTCTTCCTTAACCACTATGCCATACCTTATCGTTGAGAAATTAGCAATAAAACGCTTATAATAGGCAGTTTAGTACTTCCAGACGTGTTGGACTTAGAAAAATTTTCACCAATTTGGAAATAATTTCAAATATCGTCACAAAATCGTTGAAAAATCGTTCGACAAATTTCAGATTATTTGTCGATAATGTAGTTTCAAATATCGCCACAAAATCGTTGAAAAATCGAATTCGAGGAATTTCATATCCCGTGTCGATAATATAGTTTCAAATATCGTCATAAAATCGTTGAAAAATCGAATTCGAGAAATTTCAGATTACGTGTCGATAATAAAGTTTTAAATATCTTCACAAAATCGTTAAAAAATCGAATTCGAGAAATTTCAGATTATTTGTCGATAATATAGTTTCAAATATCGTCACAAAATCGTTAAAAAATCGAAATCGAGAAATTTCATATTATGTGTCGATAATATAGTTTCAAATATCTTTACAAAATCGGTAAAAAATCGGATTCGATAAATTTAATATAATCTGTCGATAATATAGTTTCAAATGTCGTCAAAAAATCGGTAAAATATCGAAGTCGAGAAATCTCATATAATCTGTCGATAATATAGTTTTAAATATCTTTACAAAATCGTTAAAAAATCGAATTCGATAAATTTAATATTCTTTGTCGATAATGTAGTTTCAAATATCTGCACAAAATCGGTGGAAAATCGGAATCGATAAATTTAATATTCTTTGTCGATAGTATCGTTGACGAATATCGTCATAAAATCTTAATAATATCGAATTCGATATTATTAAGATTTTATGATATATTCGTCAACGATACTATCGACAAAGAATATTAAATTTATCGATTCCGATTTTCCACCGATTTTGTGCAGATATTTGAAACTACATTATCGACAAAGAATATTAAATTTATCGAATTCGATTTTTTAACGATTTTGTGAAGATATTAAAAACTATATTATCGACAGATTATATGAAATTTCTCGACTTCGATGTTTACCGATTTTTTGACGACATTTGAAACTATATTATCGACAGATTATATTAAATTTATCGAATCCGATTTTGTAAAGATATTTGAAACTATATTATCGACACATAATATGCAATTTCTCGAATTCGATTTTCTAACGATTGCGTGAAGATATTTGAAACTATATTATCGACATGTAATATGAAATTTCTCGATTTCGATTTTTTAACGATTTTGTGACGATATTTGAAACTATATTATCGACAAATAATCTGAAATTTCTCGAATTCGATTTTTTAACGATTTTGTGAAGATATTTAAAACTATATTATCGACACGTAATATGAAATTCCTCGAATTCGATTTTTCAACGATTTCGTGGCGATATTTGAAACTACATTATCGACAAATAATCGGAAATTTGTCGAACGATTTTTCAACGATTTTGTGACGATATTTGAAATTATTTCCAAATTGGTGAAAATTTGTCTAAGTCCAACATGTCTGGAAGTACTAAACTGCCTATTATAAGCGTTTTATTGCTAATTCCTCAATGATAAGGTATGGCATAGTGGTTAAGGAAGAGGATTACCATGCAGGAGGTAGATGGTTCAAGCCCCACGGGTGGCAGATTTTTTATAATTTTTTTTGACTTTCTGAAATGATCCTCTTACCGTAACATGAATAATGTGTTTAGGCATAGTTTAATGTATTAATTATGCTAATTAATGATTTTTAATTATAGAAAAAAGCTAGTAAAAGACGAAAAATCGGAATAAAAGTCGATAAAAAATCGACAGAATATCGAATTCGATAAAGTGTCACAAAAATTACGCCTAAATCGTGAAATTCTCTTTCGATATTATAGATATATTATCGATAAAATATCATACTATAATCTCGAAATTTCTGCTAACTATAATTCGTCGATAATCTATCTATATCGAAAGATAATTTCACGATTAGGCGGAACTAACGCGACACTTTATCGAATTCGATATTCTGTCGATTTTTTATTTCGATAATTTGTCGATTGTACTGCTCGGGAAGATTCTTCTTTGAGGGAGAAGAAGATAACTTTAAAAATCGACACTTTTTCCGTATTTTCTTTATTTTTTTGTCTGAAATTTATATACAAACGAAATTTTCAAGCTTTGCAAAAAGTCTTATTAATCCAGTTTCATGCGGGTATAGAATTTCTTTAGCCTCTTTACTCCGCTGGGAAAATGAATTCCTGACCTCTCAATTGCCATAAAATTATAACAAGATCTCCACGATCAGCGAGTAAGGTTGAAATTGTAAAAGGCTTGGAGGTCTGTTTCAAGACGACCAGCTTGGCAAGATGAACAGGGAGTCGAATGCGGAGGTAGAAAAAGAAATGCACGATAGCTGCCGAGCAAGAGGAAAGTACCTGATTTTTAAGCCACAGCACAGCTTAAGTCACAAATTAACTTATAATAATCTTTTTCTTCAAACTTTCCTCCATTTTACGGTTAGCTCTCGAAGCGGCAGAATTATAAAAAGTTATATAAAGTTGATTTTATCTGTATGAGATACGTTCGGCAGCAGCGTGGGGTGCATACCTACGTGTATAAGCGAAGAAAACTAGGGAGATAGGTACCTTAACCTATGCAAGGACAAATAAACGATAGAGTGGCGGTCGAGGAGATGAAAAGGTGACGCTCACAGAACCTGCAGCGAGAAAGAGCGGGTGAGCGGAAATTCGCTACGGAGAGATTGTGATGTAATATAAAGACCTGCTCGTGTACTGTGCCGAAAATAAGAAAAACTTTTTCAAAAGAGAATTAACGAAGTTTATCTTTTTCAAGTATCGAGTTACTTTGCGAAGCGAAAATTACAAGCTATGCAGAAGAGCAGAAGAAAAAGCTAAGAAAGATTCGCTTTGTTAATGAATAATTTTAACGAACTTTCTAACCAGGTGTAATTTTCCTCGAATACGATAGAATAACACCCCTTCGGCCCCTCGTGCTCGAGCTATTCCTAATCAAATGAATCGTAAAGAATATTCTTGTGGTTTGTTCGAATTATGGGGTTAGAGTGTCTTAGTTTATAATTCGCCCCGACCACCTAATCCAATCATGCTCTTACCAATTATATGTATACTTTGCAAAATTTAGACGTGGCATCGATGCTATTTTCAGATACCTATCGGCAGTTTCTCGCAAACGAAGCCAGGGGTTATATGTACAAAGCAGCGACCCCCGCCCGTATTGCTGCCTTTATTTTTTTCACGCGATGAAGGCGAATCAAGTTTAAAATTTTTAAACGCCTCGAGGAACATCGACTTTGCTAAACGAGTTCAAGTCCTTTGTATGAAAAAGAATTGCGAGAAATTGTCACTGACACGGGCTCAATCGAGCGAGCACGATTCGCGGTTCATTTCGATTCGTTTTCGTCGCCAACTTTTCAGGCAGAGGAGATGATGTCGATATTGCAAAAGGCAGGTGTTCTCTTTCATTATTATTAATAAGTGCCAAGTTTTATACGCGTGTCGAATCAAATCGGGGCGTGTAGTTTTCGCAGATTGCATCTGGGTTAATTTTGATTCTTGATAAACGTGTTTGTGTGTGATGTGCGGTTGTTGAAATACGGTAATGTAAGGTGATTTAAATGATAGTGGAGTGTGGATCAAGAGTATAGCTTTGTAGGGTAAGTGAGATGCCACACAATTCTGCTGTATTCTTCAACTGCTTTGAAATTTAAGGGATGATCCCATAAAAAAAGTGAGGTAGGTAAATGGTACATTTGGACTTAGTGTTACCTGAAAAGTGACAAACGATATTCCGCGAGTTTTTTTTGTGTTTTTTGAATTTGGACCAAGATTTCGGATGATTTTGAATCTCCTTTTATGCCTTTTCGTCACCCTATTACCAAAAATGCCCAACTCCAATTTTTTATGGCAATTTTGGAAGATTAGAGGTGTTCTTTCTGTTCACAACTTTGTGAATCAAAATATTAATTACATTGACAATGTATACAGTATCTGTCGATGAAATATTACGGAACAAAATTAACGATAATGCACAAATGATATTCCTCTTGAGGCAATTTGCAAGTGAATCTAACAACAGCCATTTTGGAGTTGGGAACTTTTGGTAATAGGACGAAGAAACTTCCAAAGTTTGAAAACAACAAACCCTCCTCCAGCAAAGCCCCTTTCGGGGTTAGAGACAACTCCAGGAAGGCTATCTTATTTTTGGGACGGGAGAAGCGCGTAAAAAACGTTTGAGCAAAACCAGAAAACCTGAAGTCAAAACGTGCCCGAATTCACATGGAAGGACCCGTTGGGTAGTTTTTTATTGACCCCATTGAATGTAACCCCCTCCGAGTTCTGTAAAATTTCAGAGTTTTTAATTAGCCTAGGTTAAGTTTGGGTGACCTTTGATTGACCCAGAGTTAAGGCTTTGTATTCTGTCACATTAACGAATGTGTTGGGCAAGGCAAAACCAGGTTTGGGTGATTTTCAATCCAATTAACCCAGAGTAATTCTTCTGAGTTCTGTTATGTTTTAGATTGTTTTGGGCTAAGCTGGGATAAGTTTCTGTAATTTTGGATTGATCCTTCTGGGTTCTATCATATTTCAGAAAATTTTGGGCTAGGCTAAGTTATGTTGTGCTAATTTTTAATTGACCTCAACGTGATCTCTTCGGGTTCCATATTATTTTGGAATGATTGAGTTTGGCTAGGTTAGGTTTGAGTAATTTTTAATTGATCCTTATGGGTTCTATCATATTTCAGATTCAGAATATTTTGGGATTTTGATAATTCTCAATCGACCCACCGCGATTTTTCCTAGTTCTGTTGAGTATTTGAATTGGGGTGGGTTTGGTATTGGGCAATTTTTGTTCAACGCTAAGCAGTGTCGAACAACCTTCGGTTTTTTTTGAGTTTAGTTCTTTTGGCTCTGAGCTCGTATGAATTTGGGAGCTTAGCTCCATTTTACATGAAACGAATGACCAAAGTGCTGACATTTGTGGAAATTGGAGCCGATTTAAGGTTGACCAATTCCACTCGTTGACGAACGGATTCGCCGTTCGCCGTAATTTACCAAGTAAATAAAAACATACATAGTAAAGAAAAGAAATAGTTTACTTGGAAAATAAAAAGGAACTAATAATAACAACAGAAAAAAGCGCGTCTAGCGATTAAAAGAATAAAGTTCTAATTAATACGTGTTTCCTCGTCCACGACCGCGTCCGGAAGAATTACCTGAGGGCAAATAGAAAATTTACCCATTAGCTTTTGAGGCTAAATGAGTTTCACTAACTAAATAAAATTTGAAGGCAGAAGATCGAATGTGGAAGCGTGTAGGGGGTTTGAAATATACTTTTGAGGGGGCTTTGAATATTTGCTAATTTTGAGAACAGAGGGGGGAATCGCGGCGGCAAGAGAGAGTTATATTTTTTGATTAAAAGAATAAATAAATGGGTAGAAACTCACTGTGATTCTGAGGCTCCGATCCTCCTCGGTTTCCATGGCGCTTACACTGCTTGGCGTCGGCGACATTTTTTAATAAGACCAAATATAAATAAACACGTACGATACGACCAGCGTTCAAGAAAACATTAGAGGACGCATACAAAATGATCTCATCTCGATCAGAAGGGATGAATCATCGGCAAAGAGGTATAATTTTGGGAATAGGGATAAGTTACCTAGCTCTTTGGATTGCCAGGTAGGTCGATGCCCTTTGACCTATGTGTTGACCGTAATTACGGTAAATACGGGTAAGGGAAAGGTGGTTTTGTTTCTAGTTTCCTCCATGTGGCAGCGCCACTGGAGTCGAATTTTCGACAACATTAGGGATTTTTGAGGACGCTGAATTTGATTTTCGAACTTGAATTTTTATCAGATCCCAAATTAGGCCACTAAAGGGTAGGTGCTAAACTTTGAAAGTTTCCAAATTTACAAAATTGGTATCAAAATGTATCTTTTTGAGGTCGCTGAATTCGATTTTTGAACTTGAATTAACCTCCAACCTCAAATTGGGTCCTTGGAGCGGGGGGAGGGGGAGGTAAATTTTGAAAATTTTGCAATTCACAATATTAGTATGAAAATGTAAGTTTTTAAGGTATCTGAATTCGATTTTCTAAATTGAATTTACCTCCAACCCAAAATCGGGCTCCGAGGGTAGGGGGAGGTCAATTTAGAAAATTTCTCAATTCACAACATGGGTGTCTAAATGTAGGTTTTTGAGGTCGCTGAATTCGATTTTTAAACCTAAATTACCTTCAATCACAAATTGGGTCCTAGAAGCGGGGGGAGGGGTCAATTTTGAAAATTTCGCAATTCACAATATTGGTTTTGAGGTCTCTGAATTCGATTTTCGAACTTAAATTCATCTACAACTCCAGATTGGGCTTCTAAGGGGGGGGGGGGGGGGTCAATTTTGAAAATTTCACAATTTACAATATTGGTATCAAAAAGTAGGTTTTTGAGACCGGTCGTTTTTAATTGATCAAGATTATTCTCTCAGAGTTCAGTCACACGAAAAAATGCTTTGGACGGATCTATTTAGGGTTTGCGTAATTTCCAATTGACCCAGTGAAACCCTTCTGGGTTCTGTCATATGTATATTGGAGTATTTTGGCCGGATCTAGATTAGTCTAGGGGAATTTTCGATTGACTCGGAGTAATATTTCTGCGGGCTTCTGTCACATTATAAAAATTTTTTAGCAGATTTAGGTTGAATTGACCTATAGAGTAATCTCTCGGGCTTTTCTCATTGAAGATATCACTATGGGCTAGTTGTACAGTCGCCGGTTAAGTTCCGTGAGCAGCGTCGCGTGATCAAACGGAGCTGCGTTATTGGTCACGCAGCTTAACCGGGGTTTTTAACCGGCCGATTTTGGCCGGTTAAGGCTCGGTTAACTTTAATCGGTGACTGTACAACTAGGCCTTAAAGTGTCACTTTGAGTTATTATTGAAAAAAATAATACTATAGAAATTTTTGTTGTATATATTTTATCTGTGTACCTTCATTATTAGAGTTCTGCAAACACATGTGCATATTATTGAAACAAGTTGCAGGTTTACAAGGTTGAAGGGAAAATATTTTCAACCTTCACACACTGTATACCCGAGCAGCACACTCGATCGATAATATCGAAAGTTGAAACGTATCGATAAAAAATCGTTTAAAAATCTAAAGATGTTCTCACGATATGATACAGATTTAGCTGTACGATTTTATAGGCAAAAAATCTAAAAACTATCGAATTCGATAGTATTACGATTTTAGGACGATATTCGTCAACGATACTATCGACAAAGAATATTAAATTTATCGAATCCGATTTTCCACCGATTTTGTGCAGATATTTGAAACTATATTATCGACAAATAATCTGAAATTTCTCGAATTCGATTTTTTAACGATTTTGTGAAGATATTTGAAACTATATTATCAACACGTAATCTGAAATTTCTCGAATTCGATTTTTCAACGATTTTGTGCAGATATTTGAAACTATATTATCGACACGTAATCTGAAATTTCTCGAATTCGATTTTTCAACGATTTTGTGAAGATATTTAGAACTATATTATCGACAAATAATCTGAAATTTCTCGAATTCGATTTTTTAACGATTTTGTGAAGATATTTGAAACTATATTATCGACACGTAATCTGAAATTTCTCGAATTCGATTTTTTAACGATTTTGTGAAGATATTTACAACTATATTATCGACAAATAATCTGAAATTTCTCGAATCCGATTTTCCACCGATTTTGTGCAGATATTTACAACTATATTATCGACAAATAATCTGAAATTTCTCGAATTCGATTTGTTAACGATTTTGTGAAGATATTTGAAACTATACTATCGAAAAAGAATATTAAATTTATCGAATTCGATTTTTTAAAGATTTTGTGAAGATATTTAAAACTGTATTATCGACAGATTATATGAAATTTCTCGAATTCGATTTTTCAACGATTTTGTGACGATATTTAAAACTATATTATCGACACATTATATGAAATTTATCGACTTCGATATTTCAACGATTTTGTAACGATAGTTGTTGAAACTATATTGATTTTTTTCTAGTCAAAAAATACCTACTTTATATTCAAAATTGGATGGGAAGAAAGGGCCAAATCGAAATTTTTATAATAACCAAAATTAAATCCAGAATATTATTCTACAACTTTTGTTTGAAATGTTTTTTCAATTGGACCTCATCTCTAGCCTCTATTATTTTGCATTTACCTACTTACGTGTAACAGTAATATGCGAAATCAAAATTGAAAAAATTTTCAAACAAGTTATCTAGTTGATTTGGTTTACTAGGTATTTTACTTGAAACCAGATCGTTGTTCTTAAATAAAATTTTACCAAGTTCAATACTACGATTACTATGTGAATACTTAGTATTTAAAATTGAACGGGAGGGAGGCGCCCAATCGAAAATTTTGTAATGACCAAAATTATTCTTAGAACTTTAAGCTACAACTTTTGTTTGAAAATTTTTTCAATTGGACCTCTCCTTCTCCTCCAATTTTGCATAATACTCCGTTGATACTTATTCAAAATTGGAGGAGCGGAGGAAAAAGGGGCCAATTTGAAAAAATTTTCAAACAAAAGTTGTAAATTAAGGTCCTAGAAATAATTTTAGTTATTATAAAAATTTCAATTGGACCCCTCCCTCTTCTCCAATTTTGCATAAGATGTTTGAATATTATAATCCAATTCGTATTATGCGAACGAACTCCGATGTTCGCAACAGACGCTTGTTTTGGTAGAAACTGCTGTATTTGGAACGAAATTCGCCAGCCTTAAGCGTAACTACGACTTCAAACTCGCCAGCCGGTCTTGAAAATGTGCGCGCGCATATACCCATATATGCTAAATTATCTACAAAAAATCGATAGAATATCGAAACTAGATAATCTACAAAAAATCGTAATACAAAATCGATAGAATATCGAAATTAAATCGAAATAGAAAATCGATAGAATATCGAAACTAAATCGAAATAAAAAATCGACAGAATATCGAATTCGATAAAGTGTCGCGTTAGTTCCGCATAAATCGTGTAATTATCTTTCGATTTATATATAGGTTATCGATGAAGTATCTAACTATAATCTTGAGATTTTTAATAGAAAAATCGTTCGATTTTATCGAAAGTTTATCTGTTGATGGATTTTGCCAACTATAATTCATCGATAATCTGTCGATATATCGAAAGATAATTTCACGATTTATGCGGAACTAACGCGACACTTTATCGAATTCGATATTCTGTCGATTTTTTATTTCGATAATTTGTCGAGTGTGCTGCTCGGGGGAAAATATTTCTCAAATTTCTGGAGAAAAAATCTCTTGATTTTTTTCTAGAAGAAAATCTCGAATTTTCATTGAAAATAAAAACTTTTTTTTTTTAATCTTTCAATTTTCTTAAACTAAAAAAATTCCCGCATAATTATATTTTTTAGAACTACCTACATTTAAAAAGATTCTCCTTTCTTATTTTCATAAAATGGGATTAAATTGGATGAATTTAATTGTTGTTTTTTTTTGCTTTCTACCTGAAGTCCAAAATAATATTATTTTATCAACTGGATTAATTTATAAAAATTTGTTTTTATGAGTACAACGAAATATTGATAAATTGGATCATTAAAAAAAATATATTTTCAAAAGCCTAAAAAATATTGAACACTTACTTCAAACAAAAATCTAAAATTACTAAAAATAAGGGAGGGAGAGTGATCGACAAAATATTAATAAATTGGAACAATTTTCAATTTGAGGTTTTGACATCATTTGGTCAAAATTTTGGATCAAAATGCGCCCCGTTTCGTACAAAAATATCTCGAATTTTAATAAAAATTTGATCCAATTTATCAAATAATTTCGTGGTATCTTCGTTTTTCAAAGAAATCCCACGTATTTTTCAAAAACATCCATAAAATCGAATAAATTCCGTATAAGGTCTAGGGCCGGAGCGAGAGGGGGATTTGTGCGATGTCAACCCCCCCCCCCCCCCGTATTTCAAAAAAAAAAAAAAAAAAAAAAAAAATTTTGTTTGAAACAAAAATTTTAGAAATTTATTTCCAAGTTTTCAAGTTTAAAAAAAAAAATTATTTTAATATTTTTATTTAAAAAAAAATCAAAATTAAAAGTTGAAATAAAATTTGAAAAATTGTAGAATATCCTCGAAACTGGATTATCATGTATATTTTGCAATCTGCATTCACACGAGAAGCAACAGAAAATGCATTTGTAGGCATATTGTTTCTAAACTGATAATGACGAAGGTTAATGAATGCGGTATGGAGAGAATAATGAGGCAATGTTGGATAAGGAGATGCAGAGACGTGAGAGAAAAGTATATCCGTCAAATAGCACCCCACCACCCTTTTCCCAATCCCTTTGTAGCTAAAAAGAGCGACGTATAATGTATAATACAGAATAATATAAGTAAACAATAGATTTTGATTTAACGTTTTGCCTTTATAGTGTACTCGTACGGTGTATGATCGTATACCTATATGCAGGATATGTGTCTATGTGTACGTGGTACCTTTGTATATACTCCTATGTACATTTATAGACTGTGCCTTTATAGGATATGGATGTGTCTGTCTCTATAATCTACTACTATGAATCCTATATTATATTATTCATTCGCGTACTACAACTACATACGTACTATACGTTTATTATTGTATGTTGGCAGGAAATTCCGTTTATTGCCATTTGCCGAAGAGATGAATAACGATTTTATGGCAGTTTTCATATTGTACGGGTTTTTGTTGATGTTCGTGGTTAATTTGAAAGTTTTCGCATCTGTGATTTCAAACGGTAAGTGAACAGCGCACATTTTACTCGACTATTCACCTCCCCTCGCCACCACTTCCTGAAAAAGGAAACCCGACGAAAATACTTGCTTAATTATTCGATCGTGGAATGGCGTACATTCGTTTACAATTTGTCATGTATCAATATTATGAAGGAAAACCTGAAGCTACATAAATTAATGAATGGATTTTCATTAGTTTTGCAACTCGATGTGTTTCATTTCGAGAAAAAATATTCGAATTTCATACTTCGTCAATTTTTTTCAACGCTATAAGTTACCTACTAAAAAAAATCATGGTAATCGATCATCAATTTGAGATGTGTGTGTGAAGACAGGGGGCTAATTTCTGGAATAGAATTTTTTTTTTGCATCAACGGTGCGCCAAAACGATTGATAATAATTTTGTAATCGACGAAGCGATAATTTTGAAAAATGAGAAATCGAAACGTACCTATATCTACACTGAAGAGACGGTGCACCGCAATGGTGGCTGTAATTAGATTTACATCGGCTACAAAGGTGTTTGTGGTGATGGCGGTGACTTTGAATGATATGCCTACACGAGGATAGAAATTTGTATCTTCGTGAGACTTGGATTACACGTTTCGATGATCCAAAGGAAGCAATTTTTCTTTCTTCTTATAATATGTACCTTAAAGTTAAACTACCGACGGGGTGTAGCAGGCATATGGCAGCAGATGTAGGCTTTTGCAGGCGTCTTGTGCAGAATCGATTACTTAATGCGAAAAGTTTCACGATGCTGGAGAATTTTTTTTTGCGAGTTTATTGCCCGTGTAAGAAGGTTTTCGATTTGGTGTTGAAAAGAAAAGTGAATTTGGAATTTTTCTGGGAAAGTTACCTTATTTCAAAAATCAGAAGATTAAGTACGAAGAATTTATTTCCAAAAATTCTCTAGAAAAAAAAATACTGTGGAATTACCTAAAAAAAAAACAAAAAATCAAAAATGATCTTGAAAATGAATTTCAAAAATATCTACGAAATAAATAATGGAAAATTCAGCATTTCAGAAAAAAAATCTTTCAGAAGAAGAACTACCAAAAATATATTGAAATTACTTGCAAGTCCTCTTCACAGAAAAAACAATTTGGGAGAAATATTTTTTGATTTTTTTTTTTTTTTTTTTGAAAATAAAATTTTAAAATTGTGAGAAATCAATTATTTTCAAAACACGAAGAAATCAGCGTGGAATTTTTTGATTTACCTAGAAACTTCCTTACAAATTAACTAAATACAGAAAATAAAATATGTAAATATAGGAATGTATTTCAGATGAAAATTCTACAAAAAAATGTTATCAGGAAAAATAGGAATTGCCTGAAAGTGTTTTTGAATACCTAATAGACAGTTTTCCTCTTAATAAAAAAAAAAAAAAAAAATGAATTAAGTATTACAGAAAAATTTGCTCTAAAAAATATATACTTATTTTTTTGTGAGGGGGTGGTGGAGTTAAATCCAAAAAAATCTAAAAAAATCACGAAAGAAAAACATTATTTCCAAGACAGTGAAAAAAAATATTCTGGAAATTCTTTCAATATTTTTGAGTTGTTTTAGAGAGGTGAATTTTTCCGCAAAAAAATATTTTTTAAAATAAGATATCGAAATTGTTTGAAATTTTTTTCCAACAAATGAAAAAATTATTTTTGTTATTATTCCAGAAAAATAATTAAAAATTACCGAAAATGTAATTTTGGAAAAAATTTCAAAAAAGTTCTCTTTGGAAATATAATTTTTCAATGAATGAATAAATAAATTAGGCGTCAAAAAAATCTGTAAATTCTTTTGAAATTATTGAGTAGATAAGTATTCTACTGACAAATTCTTTCAAAAAATGCTTTCAAAATGAAAAATATTAAAATTTGTTTGAAAAGTCCTTTAAAAAATAAGAGAAAAATATCGTGACTATTTTATTTAGAAAACTTCTTTTTTTTTTTTGGAAAAGTGTCATTTCAAAAAAAAAAAAATGAATATACATATACTTAAATGATGAGAAATTGTATAAACTTGGCTTATTACTATTCAAAAAATCCTTTCAATAATTTCTTAAAAATTATTGAATATTTTACAGAAGGATTCTCTCAATTAATTTTTTTTCAAAGTCAAAGATTACAATTGCTTGAAGAAAATTAAGAAAAGTGGAAAATTTTTTTGTTCACTTTTTCACAGAAATATCAGAAAGTTGTAAAAATAGAGTTTTTGAGAGAAATGCGTTCAAAAAAAATATATATATAAGTCTTTAAAGTAGTGAAAAAAATCTCTTCAATTTGTTGGAAAAATATAATGCAAAGGAATTGAAAATCATTTCAGAAAAAATAGGAGAGGAAAAAAAATCAACTGTTATTCAAAAAGGATACTTCAAGAACTACCTATCGACAATTTCTAATTAAAGATCATTTAGAAAAATGTTTTTTTTTTTTTTTTTTTCAAAAAATAATTTTAAAATTGTGAAAAGTAGTACACTTTTAGGAAAAATGCTCTCAAAAAAGCTGAATGCAAAAAATATTGGAAATAATAACTATGTTCACAGCTTCTAACACTATGGGAGAAGATCAATTTTGAAAAAAAAAAATGAAATATGAGAAATAATACCTGGGTGATTCTTTTTTTATGAGGAATATTTTGTTCAGGTTGAATATCTAAAGAACCATAAATGCTACAATGGTGTTTTTGGTGTCAATAGTTTGAACTCGATGTCAGATACACATTCAAGCTAGTTAAGTGGGGTGAGGAGGTCATCTACACAACCCCCCCCCCCCCCCCCCCCCCCCCAAGGGCAACAAATGTAGTGTAAATGTCCATCGCCGTGGCTGTCACTAGTCATGTTTTTATTTTTTCATATTTTTTAAGTGCTACTATTTTCAGACCTTTACATTCTCAAATGGTGTATTCTCAATAAGGAGGGTTACAAGTATACATAAATAACCTCAAAACATTTTTTTGGGAACTTTCATTGTACGCAAAGTTGACCTAAAAACTGTCCCTCAACTTTCTAGTCCATCGTCGTGGTCATTTTTCAGCTACTCCAACAGTGTGTGCATTGTACAATTTTGAATTTAAAAAATGGTAACACTTCTGTACATCTAGCATACCAACGTCATCCAGGCATCACTTTGAACTCATCACCCGTAATTACCCTGTAATTTCGCAAAATTCCCTCAAAAAATTTTTTCGTCAAGCTAAGTAGTCCTTCGACGTGGATCAAAATTTCCCAAGTTTTCCAACTGCTAAAATTTGGTGAACTAAATCATAAGTGTCGTCATATATGCCCAAGTTGACTAAGCTACTCAACTTTTTCAAAAAAGTAAGCAATAGCCCTCCACAGATGAAAATGGGCCATTTTGTCTTTCGTAGTGGACAATATTTTTTTGTCCATCGTCGTGTCTTTCAGTGTTTTCACTACTTAATTGTCCACGACGAAAGACAAAATGCATCAAACTATGTTTGAAATTTTTTTATTTTAAAATTTTTTTGATAATTTTTAGGTAAAATATGAGTCTGCTTATTATATCATAAAATATATTTGACATGCATACCCAGTATGAGGTTGCTCAAGGGGGAGGGGGAGCACTTGTGCAGTGCTTGTCCACGACGAAAGACTGGCTGTCTTTCGTCGTGGACAAAAGTGCCCCCATCCCCCTCTCGGTGAACTTTAAGCTTGGTTTGCAAGTCAAACATACTCTGCCATGTAAACAGCGTAATGTTTGCTCAAAAAAAATCGAAAAATTATAATTAAATTTTTTTTTTTTAAATGTTGAAAGATTCCTCATAATAAAATATTCACCCACCTGCCTAAATTATTCAATAATCTTTTAAGAAAAAAATAAAAAAAAGCTACCTACTTACTTGGAAAAATACCACAACAGCTTGAAAAATCCTTAATATGAAAAAAAATCCTTCATGTTTGTAGTTATTTTTCCAGAAAAATAAATAGGTATAATAATTTTTTCACAAAAATGCATCAATTTTAAAGCTTCAAGTGAAGGGAAAAATCCTCTTATTATTTATTTACCTATTTATTTATTTTTGGAATTGAGGAGCGTTTTTCCAAAACGGCTTAAGTCTACTTTTTAAAATTTTACAGGAGAAGCAAAAAACATAATAGAATCGTATGTTAAAAAGCTATACTGGAGGTTTCTTAAGCAAATTTGAAGCCTGTTTTGCACTTTGTTTTTTACTTTTTTAAATATTAGCTTTTTGAGCCGGTTAAACGCGATATTTTGGTAGGTTGATGATGTAGGATTATGAATACAGGCCTCCTCCACCAAATGGCGTCATGAAATCATTTTCAAAAAAAATGGACTTGAGCCGTTTTGGAAAAACGCTCCTCAATTGTATCCTTTTAAAATTTAAAATTTTTTTTAACTCGATAAGTAAGTATTAATAATATTGGTACTTATATCTTTCAAAAAAAAAAAAAAAAAAAAGACTTCTGAAAAAAATATATACTTACGTTCTACTTGGAATTTTTGAAAATATTTAAAATAGAGTACCTAGTTTTAGAGAAAATTCTTGCAAGAAAATTCTTCTATCAAAAAACATAGTCACTGCAAAAAAAAAAAAAAAAAAAAAAAAAGAAATGACAAATTTTTTAAAAGAATGGAAAAAATGATCATCTCACCAAAAGATTTTCTGAAAAACGTGGTTGATTAATTTTTCAAAAAATCACTTCAAAAAACAAACACTTCCTGAAAAAAAAAGGTCTCTTGAAATTGTTTAAAAAGTTTTGTTTAATTTAATTTGATTTTTTTTTCAATGTAAAAAGTGCCAAAAAATCTTTCAAAATTTTTACATAAAAAAAATTAAATAAAAAATATATTTTTACAAGGAAACCTGCTAAAGAAAAAATCTCCGAAAACCCCATTTTCGTATTATTGTTCTTGACAAAAATTCCCTCCCAAGATAAGTTCTCAAAGCAGAAAACTTCGCTGAAAAATAACCACTTAACCTCTTGGAAAATTAAAAAGAGCGCCTAAATACTTTATCAAAGAGTAAATCAGCGAGAAAATATTCACTTCTCACCACCAATCAAAATCGTATTTCACAACTTTGTAATCCAAATCATTTAGAATTCATAAGTAGGCACCTTTTACCTATCGACTCTAGCGAGTTAACTCGACGAGATGAATGTGTACATTCTCGTACTTTAATACTACGTAAAGTACTGGTGACGATAACGTGACCCTTTTGCGGCAATTTGCATTACTCAAGAGCCCGCAGCTCTTTATGTCGCTCAATTAATTTAGAACAGAAAAAAAAACCTATTAAGATCAAAAGAACGCGCTCTCGAGTTGCTCCTTTTTTCCTACCGAGTTTCGCTTCTCTTGACTTCCTGTAGCGCCAATGAAATATAAACATATACATTTTTTTACATGGGCAAATCGTTGTAACGAAGTACGCGTAGTTCACTCGACAAAATTTTTCTTTCGCATTTCGTAATTTATTTTTCAAATGAAATACGCAGGTACATGCGCATTTAAAATACGCCAGAATACGAAATACTTCTATTTTACATTTGAATGTACCATAGTGATGAGAGGGGGAGGACGAAACAATGCGAAAATGGTTATAAAATATATCTATACCAACTTCAATGAAAAATATGCAACGTGAGGAAACTCTCGTCGACAATTTTACTACTTCTATCTATTCATTCATTCGACTAACGTTGATTTAGCTCAAAAAGGAGACGACAGGAAAACAGGGCGAAAAGGGTTTTGATGATTTCGACGAGATAATTTTCTTTTTTTTTTCTCGCCATTCTATTTGGAAAATAAACTTTCACACCCCTGTACCGAAAAATTCCATCTTGGTGTGCCCTTTCATCCTTCATAGATAATCGAATCGCTCGTTCGAATAATGAAAAAGCGAAGCTGTAAAATAAACGAGAGCTAGTACATTACACGCGTAAAAGTTGCCCCAGAACAGAGAAAAATACATAAAAATAAATGAATAAATAAAGTTACGTGTACGAGTCCGGATTGTATATTCATATTGCGCGAACAATTTTGAAAAATATTTTCAGATAACAATTCAAATCAATATTAACCCCATGCAACTGCTTTGCGAACGAAAAAAAAAAGGAGAACTTGCAAGTGTTTTCCGTTCGAATTGAAATTGAAATTTTAATTTTCGCGTCGTCTTGTAGCCGGAACTGTCGGTAGGAACTTAGGAAGACAAAGGCAAAAACCAGCGCGGATACGAGTAAACTTGTCTCTTCTCGTTTTATCGCGTAAGATTTCAATTATTTTCACCACGCGACGTCGTGTACGTTCAGTTTTCCTCTTCTTTCTCGACGAGGAAACGATAAAAAAAAAAAAAAAAAAAAAAACGAGATACAGAAGTAAATTACCCTATGATTGAATATATTCGAGTACCTAAAAAGTTGTCAGAAAATTTTACTTCTTCTTACATCACCAATTACGTAGTTTGGATTTTTTTTTTTTTGGAAAATTTGAATTCTTGGATATCTCGTTATTACATCAGTCAGTGCCCGAATTAAGCCCGCGAAAAATAAAAATTCTGCGTTCTGCTTCGCAAAAAATCCAAGTTTCCTCAGTTTTATCAAAATTTGTATAAAAATTCTTTGATTTTTTTTTCTAGTAGATAATTTGAAAATTATTCTAAAATTTTTAAAGAATTTTTTTTCAATCTTTATAAAAAATAAAATTGAAAAAAAACTTCTGTTTTTTGAGGAAAAATCTCTTTTTTAAGCAGAAAGAATACTTACTCTTATTTTTTAATAAGAATTTTTTAATTATTCCCAAATATTTTGAAGAAAAAAAAACTTAAAATTTTTGAGACAAAAAAATACAATTTTTTGGAGAAGAAAAAGGGCCAAAGTAACCCCATGTTACGGTAATAATATTTCTTAAATTTTTAGATAAAAATCTTTTAATTTTTGTGGTAAAAAAATGAAGAGAAAAATTTGTATTTGAAAAAAAATTCTACATTTTTTTTCAGAGAAAAATCTTTAGGGTAGTTATTTTTGTTTAGGAAGACATCTCCAATTTTTAGGGAGAAAATAATTTTAATTAGGAACTTATTGTCAAATGTTTTGATGGAAAAAATCTGTTTTTTTGTTTAGAATAAAATTTATTATTTTTTGGAAAAAATTTTTCAATTCATCTAATTTGGAGAAGGAAATTTCTCGATTTTTTTGAAATAAAAGTATTCCTAAAATTTTTGGTAGAAATAATGTCGAAAAAAAATCTTTAATTTTTTGAAAGAAAAAATATCTACTTTGTCTATGATGAAATATCATTTCTAAAGAAATGAATTCTCAAATTTTTCGAGAGAAAAAAATGTTGCTAAATCTCAATTTTTTACGGGGCCCGAGCAGCACACTCGATCGATAATATCGAAAGTTGAAACGTATCGATAAAAAATCGTTTAAAAATCTAAAGATGTTCTCACGATATGATAAAGATTTAGCTGTACGATTTTATAGGCAAAAAATCTAAAAACTATCGAATTCGATAGTATTACGATTTTAGGACGATATTCGTCAACGATACTATCGACAAAGAATATTAAATTTATCGAATCCGATTTTCCACCGATTTTGTGCAGATATTTGAAACTATATTATCGACAAATAATCTGAAATTTCTCGAATTCGATTTTTTAACGATTTTGTGAAGATATTTGAAACTATATTATCGACACGTAATCTGAAATTTCTCGAATTCGATTTTTCAACGATTTTGTGACGATATTTAGAACTATATTATCGACAAATAATCTGAAATTTCTCGAATTCGATTTTTTAACGATTTTGTGAAGATATTTGAAACTATATTATCGACACGTAATCTGAAATTTCTCGAATTCGATTTTTCAACGATTTTGTGACGATATTTACAACCATATTATCGACAAATAATCTGAAATTTCTCGAATTCGATTTTTTAACGATTTTGTGAAGATATTTACAACTATATTATCGACAAATAATCTGAAATTTCTCGAATCCGATTTTCCACCGATTTTGTGCAGATATTTACAACTATATTATCGACAAATAATCTGAAATTTCTCGAATTCGATTTGTTAACGATTTTGTGAAGATATTTGAAACTATACTATCGAAAAAGAATATTAAATTTATCGAATTCGATTTTTTTAAAGATTTTGTGAAGATATTTAAAACTGTATTATCGACAGATTATATGAAATTTCTCGAATTCGATTTTTCAACGATTTTGTGCAGATATTTGAAACTATATTATCGACACGTAATCTGAAATTTCTCGAATTCGATTTTTCAACGATTTTGTGACGATATTTAGAACTATATTATCGACAAATAATCTGAAATTTCTCGAATTCGATTTTTTAACGATTTTGTGAAGATATTTGAAACTATATTATCGACACGTAATCTGAAATTTCTCGAATTCGATTTTTTAACGATTTTGTGAAGATATTTACAACTATATTATCGACAAATAATCTTAAATTTCTCGAATCCGATTTTCCACCGATTTTGTGCAGATATTTACAACTATATTATCGACAAATAATCTGAAATTTCTCGAATTCGATTTGTTAACGATTTTGTGAAGATATTTGAAACTATACTATCGAAAAAGAATATTAAATTTATCGAATTCGATTTTTTAAAGATTTTGTGAAGATATTTAAAACTGTATTATCGACAGATTATATGAAATTTCTCGAATTCGATTTTTCAACGATTTTGTGACGATATTTAAAACTATATTATCGACACATTATATGAAATTTATCGACTTCGATATTTCAACGATTTTGTAACGATAGTTGTTGAAACTATATTGATTTTTTTCTAGTCAAAAAATACCTACTTTATATTCAAAATTGGATGGGAAGAAAGGGCCAAATCGAAATTTTTATAATAACCAAAATTAAATCCAGAATATTATTCTACAACTTTTGTTTGAAATGTTTTTTCAATTGGACCTCATCTCTAGCCTCTATTATTTTGCATTTACCTACTTACGTGTAACAGTAATATGCGAAATCAAAATTGAAAAAATTTTCAAACAAGTTATCTAGTTTTTTTGGTTTACTAGGTATTTTACTTGAAACCAGATCGTTGTTCTTAAATAAAATTTTACCAAGTTCAATACTACGATTACTATGTGAATACTTAGTATTTAAAATTGAACGGGAGGGAGGCGCCCAATCGAAAATTTTGTAATGACCAAAATTATTCTTAGAACTTTAAGCTACAACTTTTGTTTGAAATGTTTTTTCAATTGTACCTCATCTCTAGCCTCTATTATTTTGCATTTACCTACTTACGTGTAACAGTAATATGCGAAATCAAAATTGAAAAAATTTTCAAACAAGTTATCTAGTTTTTTTGGTTTACTAGGTATTTTACTTGAAACCAGATCGTTGTTCTTAAATAAAATTTTACCAAGTTCAATACTACGATTACTATATGTGAATACTTTTTTTTTTTTTTTTTTTTTTATAATACTCAGACCCAGCGGTAACTCACTTGGATGACCTCACCAAGGGGAGGTTCAAACCCTAGGAATTCTCCGCAGGGAATTTATCATCATAGTATTAACTAATTTTGACACACCGATACCAACGGTTTATACGGTGTGTTGAATTTTTGTGTTCCAGAAATAGACGTTTTAACAGAACCTAACAATTTCTTTAATAGCCAAAGTAGTAATTTTAAAGAGAAGGTGATTATTTACATGTTTATTATATTTATTGTTTAAAAGTAACTGTCAGCCAAAGAATATGCCAAAGAGTATCCGAAGTTAATATTTAGGATCTTTGCAAAAAATTTGAAATTATAGTATTTAAAATTGAACGGGAGGGAGGCGCCCAATCGACAATTTTGTAATGACCAAAATTATTCTTAGAACTTTAAGCTACAACTTTAGTTTGAAAATTTTTTCAATTGGACCTCTCCTTCTCCTCCAATTTTGCATAATACTCCGTTGATACTTATTCAAAATTGGAGGAGCGGAGGAAAAAGGGGCCAATTTGAAAAAATTTTCAAACAAAAGTTGTAAATTAAGGTCCTAGAAATAATTTTAGTTATTATAAAAATTTCAATTGGACCCCTCCCTCTTCTCCAATTTTGCATAAGATGTTTGAATATTATAATCCAATTCGTATTATGCGAACGAACTCCGATGTTCGCAACAGACGCTTGTTTTGGTAGAAACTGCTGTATTTGGAACGAAATTCGCCAGCCTTAAGCGTAACTACGACTTCAAACTCGCCAGCCAGTCTTGAAAATGTGCGCGCGCATATACCCATATATGCTAAATTATCTACAAAAAATCGATAGAATATCGAAACTAGATAATCTACAAAAAATCGTAATACAAAATCGATAGAATATCGAAATTAAATCGAAATAAAAAATCGATAGAATATCGAAACTAAATCGAAATAAAAAATCGACAGAATATCGAATTCGATAAAGTGTCGCGTTAGTTCCGCATAAATCGTGTAATTATCTTTCGATTTATAGATAGGTTATCGATGAAGTATCTAACTATAATCTTGAGATTTTTAAAAGAAAAATCGTTCGATTTTATCGAAAGTTTATCTGTTGATGGATTTTGCCAACTATAATTCATCGATAATCTGTCGATATATCGAAAGATAATTTCACGATTTATGCGGAACTAACGCAACACTTTATCGAATTCGATATTCTGTCGATTTTTTATTTCGATAATTTGTTGAGTGTGCTGCTCGGGGGAAAATATTTCTCAAATTTCTGGAGAAAAAATCTCTTGATTTTTTTCTAGAAGAAAATCTCGCATTTTCATTGAAAATAAAAACTTTTTTTTTTTAATCTTTCAATTTTCTTGAACTAAAAAAATTCCCGCATAATTATATTTTTTAGAACTACCTACATTTAAAAAGATTCTCCTTTCTTATTTTCATAAAATGGGTTTAAATTGTATGAATTTAATTGTTGTTTTTTTTTGCTTTCTACCTGAAGTCCAAAATAATATTATTTTATCAACTGGATTAATTTATAAAAATTTGTTTTTATGAGTACAACGAAATATTGATAAATTGGATCATTAAAAAAAAATTATTTTCAAAAGCCTAAAAAATATTGAACACTTACTTCAAACAAAAATCTAAAATTACTAAAAATAAGGGAGGGAGAGTGATCGACAAAATATTAATAAATTGGAACAATTTTCAATTTGAGGTTTTGACATCATTTGGTCAAAATTTTGGATCAAAATGCGCCCCGTTTCGTACAAAAATATCTCGAATTTTAATAAAAATTTGATCCAATTTATCAAATAATTTCGTGGTATCTTCGTTTTCCAAAGAAATCTCACGTATTTTTCAAAAACATCCATAAAATCGAATAATTTCCGTATAAGGTCTAGGGCCGGAGCGAGAGGGGGATTTGTGCGATGTCAACCCCCCCCCCCCTCATAGTCATTTTTTGTTCGGAAGTTTTCGGCAAATTCGGCAAATCTTTGAAAAAGTCAACAACATATGCTAAAAATTTAGTAACATTTTGAAAAACTCTGATTCACAAATATTGCAAAGTTTTGAAAAATTTCAAATTAAAATTCTGCAAAATTTTAATTTTAATAATATTTTCCATCTACGTTTTCAGAAATTATTTTTCAAATTTTTCCAATAATTTTCATCAAAATTTTTCTTAATCCGCCCATCAGTTTTTTTTTTCTTTTAAAAATTCTTGTTAATTTCATCCAAATTTTCTTCTTCTAAATTTTTGTTAAATAATTTTTCTATATATATTTTTTATGTATTTTTCCAAACTGGTCTGTGATTATTAAAAAAAAATCAAATTTTTCCAATAATTCTCA
The DNA here is from genome assembly GCA_959613365.1 of Balanococcus diminutus. Taxonomy (NCBI): domain Eukaryota; kingdom Metazoa; phylum Arthropoda; class Insecta; order Hemiptera; family Pseudococcidae; genus Balanococcus; species Balanococcus diminutus. The sequence continues at coordinate 14,113,424 of OY390718.1, read as the reverse complement.
TTAAATGTTTTTCTTTTACATTTTTTCCGATTGTTGATTTTTTTTTTAAGAATTTTTTTTCTCAGTTAATGGATTTTCTTCAAAATTTTCTTCGTAACTAATACGTATCAAAATCGTTCTTCAAAAATGTTCCAAATGACTGTGTAAAATCTTTTTTCACGTTTTTCTTCATTTTAAATTTTTTATTTTCAACATTTCGTTGAACGACGAAAAATAAACATAAATTTAAAAAAAATGTGTTTAATATTTTTTTTAATAAGTCAAAAAATACAACATCTTTTCTACTCGTATAAAACATTTTGAAAATTTATTTCAAAAAAGTAATACAATTTTTAAAAAAAAGAAGTTGTTTTTTAAAAATACATAATTTCACTACCTTTTTTTAAAATTCGACCCCTCCCTCCCCTCCTTTTTTGAGGAATAAATATCAACGAAGTATTATGCTAAGTTGGTGGGGAAAGGAAGGGTTCAATCGAAATTTTTGTAATAATTAAAATTATTCCTTGGGTCACAACGTGCAACTTTTGTTCATTTTTTTTTTTTTACAATAAACGTGTCGATTTTTCATCTAATCTTAGGTACTCGAAAAATTTTGCTCCGTAAAATTTTCAATCTTGTTCGTGATTTAGTCGGATCGACTTTTCATAACTAGACATATTTTTTCTCGCGCTGATGTGCTAAAAATTTCCATGCCTTTTGCCTGTCTTATAGGTCCATCCCAATCATCTTACAGTTTCAAGTTTTTAACCCTTTATCCCTTCCTAAAAAAAAAGCAGAGCTGTAACACTTCGTTCTTGGGTCATCGACATAGTTTGTGAGCTCATTTATGGAAAACATTTCAGCAAGAGGTTGCTCACGTAGACATAATATAGTCCCATGAGAGTTCAAAAAAAAAAAAAAAAAAAAAAAAAAAAAAACATTCTACGAATCTTTGACATGATCTTTACTTACGATAATGTTCCCATACTTGATCCCTTTTCTCGAAATGAATATGTAGCGACCGTGTATTCAATGTAGGACGCGGTGGTATCGTGGAATTAATGTCTCGCTCGTACCAGAGACCGAAAAAGATGCGATTGAACGACCAAGAACATAATTTATAAATTATATACTCGCACCGAACTGATACTTTTCTTTTATGAAAAGCTCGATATTGCCCAAAAAGGTGCTTCTACGCAGTAAATCGACTGTAGAAGGGGAATTAATTAAAATTATTAATACCATCTCATCTCTTTTGCGACCGAATAAGTGTACGAATTCGAATCGATGATGTAATGGAAGTCGGTATTTAATGAAAATTTTCCGATGTTTTAGCTCCATCTGGGTATTTGCTATAAGAACAAAGCGACAGTTTTAACGACCTCTGAAACTGTTCCAAGTTATTCCGACGTCGTTCGATTCGAGTCCTTGCATCTTTTAACTAATTATGGCGAATTTGATGATTCTGTTCTGCCGCAGACTGTAAAAAGTAGGAAATTTCAGAACAAATTTGTTGTGAAAATTGAAACGTGGATTTTTCAAAGTTTTGGCGATGAAAGAAAAAAAAATTTAGAAAAATGTTTTTCAAAATTATTATCTGATAATCTAGAAAATATAAACAGACTACTAACTTTCTTAAAGAAACCCCATCTTTATAATTTAATTTAAACTTCATTGTAGGGGCGCGATAATCCTGGTAATTAAAAGCGCCCAAAAAAAAAGAAAAAAAATTAGAAAAATGTTTTTCAAAAGAAATTTCTCAAAATGTTAAAGATTTCTTTCTTCACAAAATTCCGAGTACTTTTCGAAATTTTTTGATAGAAAATTTTGATTTTCATCAGAAATTGAAATCAACGATTTTTTGGAGGAGAAATAAGAAAAATAAGATTAAAAAAAAATTAGTAGGAATTATTTTTAGCAAAAAAAAATTTAGAACTTTTGCATAAAAAACTAATAATCTTGAGAACAAGATTTCCTATAAAATTTTGTTTTATGCAGATATGTTTTTCAAAGAATTATTCTGTTTTTTCAATAAAAAATATCAATTTTTAAAACGTTTTCTGTGATTTTCAAAAAAAAAAAAAAAAAAAAAAAATGAAGTACTTAGGTTGATAATTTTGCTCGCAAATGAGATTATTTAAAAAAAAAAGATCATAAAAATTTAATGAAAAAATTTCATTTTTTAAAAGAATTTTTAAGAAAATTGTTTTTTTTGGGGGGGGGGGGTGGGGGGGGGAGATTTGACGAATTTCATCAAATGACAATTTTCAAAAATTTTCAAAAGATACAAAAAATTTTTCTAAAATATTTTTCTACAAGATATTTTGAAAAAAATGTTGATAAATTTTTTTTAGAAGACTACTCCTATAAAATTTACTCAAGAATAATTCAAAAGTGGCATACCTACTTTCAAAAAAAAAAGAAAAAAAAGAAAGAGGAATGAGACATTTACCTATATACAACAAAAAGATTTTTTGAAGTAAATTTTTTATTCAAAAAAATACAGGATCAAAGGATTTTTAATGTTTTTTGAAATTTTTATGTAGAATTTTTGGGAGAAATTTTTTACGAACTTAGAACTTACGTCTCTTTGTAAATACGTATGCTTCAAAAATCTACTCAAGTGATATTTTTCGGTGGTCGGATTGTATACGAAACGACTCGTCGAGTGGTAGCGGTGAATAGGTATTTTAAAACGTGTCACTAACAGATCGTCTTGGATTTTCCCCTCCCTTTTCATTGCACACCGGTTCGCCAACCTCTGAAGTTCAACTCAAGCTACCCTAAGACGCCCTATAAAACCATAATATCGGTAAAAAGTTTTTTAATTATTCTCGATTCTGCGTTGGCGAGAATACGATATATAGGTGAAAGAGAATTTGAGATTTTGAACATTACGTCATAGTCGTCGTCATTGTTTTCGTCGAAAAATTGAGGCCTTTTTTTGAAGCTAGCTAGGTATTTGCAAATTGGTTATATAATACTTAATAATACCTTATGCTATATTTGCTTCAGATGCCTCGAAGCTTTGCGTCGAAACGAATGAAAGAAATTTTTTTTTTTTTAATAATGTGTAAACAAAGGTATAATGGATATTTGATATGAGTGAAGGTGGATTCATTATAGCATGTAACAAGATAACGACGTCCGGGTTAGGTTTTCTTTTCTCCTGTGATCCTTTTTTCTTTTCCAAAGGGTTTTCATCAGTTTTGTTTCATTTTTTTAACAGCTTTTTGATTTAGAGATCATATTTGTAGGAATTCTGCGAAAAAGTATTTGCACGGTAACGGGTATATGGATATTTTTTTCAAGGGTTGTAAATTTGATCTATCATCTTAATTTTGAAAAAAAATCTGTTTCGTTTACTCGAGCACCGAATTTGAGATTCAGAAATTTTTTATGATGTTTTGATGGGCAAACTAGTGAAAATTTGCCAAAAAAATACCTCTTTGGTAGGTATTTTTATATAACACCTAGTTCTCTGAATATAATTCTTGGCAAAAAACAAGATTTCCTATAAAAATAGTTTGGGAAGAATTTCCAACAAAAAATTGCTCGTAGGGGGTGATGTTGGCCCCTATAATGAAAAAACGACAAATAAATGAGCTTGGCACCCAAACGGAAGTTTTTGAAAAATTTTTACGGCCCCAATTGAAAAATGTTTCGAGCAAAAGTTGTGTATTATGATCTCAGAAACAATTTTGGTCATTACAAAAATTTTGATTGGACTACTCCTTCTCCTCCATTTTGTATTATATGTATGAAAATCACACGAAAATTAGTTTTCACGTACGTATAATGTAAAATTTTAGGTGAATGAAAGCTGCAATTAAAATTTTTGTAATGACCAAAATTGTTTTCAAAACATGGATGTACAACTTTTGTTCGAAAATTTTTTCAATTGAGGGCTTGTGTACAGAGATGGGAAGATTTTTTGAGAGGGAGGTGAGCCCTCTTTTCCAAAAAATTCTTTCCATATTCGTACCTAGGGCTCCAATCGAAAAAATTTTCAAACAAAGATTGTATATAATAGTTTTCTAAACAATTTTGGTCATTGCAAAAATTTTAATCAGACAACTCATTCCCCTCAAATTTTGCATTATACGTACGTGATTACTGATTTTCGTGTGATTTTCATACGTAAAATGCAAAATTTAGAAGAAAGAGTGGTCCAATCAAAATTTTTGTAATAACTAAAATTATTTCTGAGATCAAAATACACAAGTTTTGTATGAAATATTTTTCAATTGGGGCCTTAGAAAAAGTTTTATAACATATGTATTTTTCAAAACCTTTAATTTTTTGGATTTTCGACATCAATAATCTGGGCTAGTTTGGCCTTGGGTCCGAAAGTGTTATAAAATCTGAGATTTTTTTTTTCGAAAAACAATCTTGGAATTTTTTATGGTCAAGAATGGTTCATCGTACATTTTTTTTAAATTTTCGTTCAAATCTCATCGGAGTAAATTCCCAAATATTTTGATTTTTTTTTAAAAATTATTCCATAAAGAATTTTTTTTTAAATTTTGATGAAAAAAATGAATAGAAAAAAAAAATCCTCTCCAAAAAATTTCCGACAAGAGCTGAAACCAGACACCCTGTATATTAAGTACGTTACCTATTGTATGGAAAACAACCACCAAATAATACAGCAGGTCCCATTGGTCGAATTATTGTCCCTTGTATAAGCAAAAACAATTCCTACTATACACACGTACCTACTACAACGTTGCAAGCACCTAACCCAAATATCGAAACACCGTGAAAATACATCCATATTACAAGTCCACCTTTACCTGGAGGATATTGTAGTACTCGTATAGATAATTCGTACGTGCCGTTTGAATTGGTTACTGCTGATGCCGCCACCGCCAGGTCCGCCACCACGCCTCCGACGTTACAATTTGAAATTAATTAGATTCTTTGGATGACAACAATGTGACGAGGGTAAAAGCGAGCGGATTCGGCTCTCGTCCATACCTCTATTATACTTTTAATTACACTACAGGGCTAATTAATTTTACCAAAAGTCAATTAATTTGTTATCACAGCGATTCGAATGAGCGTATTTGCATGGCGCTTAGAGATCGGTCAAAAAAAAAAAAAAAAACATAAAATTTCAGGTGGGCCACTAGTACATCTGAAATAGCCCTCGATTAAATGGTGCTGTAAAAATATGCCCTGTGGAGAATGCTTTTTCGCAAATGAACTTCGATTAATCGTCGCGAGAATTGTAATTTGAAATTTTCGATTAATCGTCGCGAGAATTGTAATTTGAAATTTTAAGTGGTTTTCCATTTGTTGCTCTTGCAATGACTCGAGTTGGCTGTAAATGGATGGGCTAAATTATGAGGATTAGGCTCGTGAGAAAATTGATTATCTCATTAGCCCTGGTAATTGCGAAGCGATGCAGACCATGTCTATTCGCGTATTTTGAGATGGAAATTTTCATTCGAAACGCGATGTTTCATTCTTTTATCACCTTTAACCCAATACTTTCTTCAGGTGTTGAAACAAAATGAAATAGAAATATATTTTGTTGAGAAATTCAAAAAATTTCAAAACGTCAATTTTTTAATTTTCTTTTAAAAATTAAAAAAAATTTTGCATAAAATTAGGTAATGGGAAATTGGAATAAAAATCCATACAATATTTTTTTAAAACATGTCGAAAAAAAGAAATATTTTCTATGAAAATGTTTCGATTTTTTTATAGGAATCGTATTCTTCAAAAAAAAAAAAATGTTGTAAATAAAAAAAAAAATCACAATGAATTGTGTAAAATTTAAAAAATCAAAAAAAAATTGCTGAAAAATTTAAAGAATTGAAAATATTTTTTCATATGTTTGAAGAAATTATTAAAAATACTTAGTTCTCCAGTGCACTTCCTGAAATATTTCATCTTCTGTCAGAAAATTCGAAAATTTTAAGAATGAATTTTTTCAAAAATTTTGTGAAAAAATTATCTTTAAAAAATTTAAAAAGTAACTACGAGTAATTCCAAGTTTTTATTTATAATTTGAAATTTGTTGAGAAATTCAATGAATTTAGATGACTTTAAATTTTTGAAAAATTGTCAAAACACTGTAAATCACCCCCACTCCCCACAAAAAAACACAACTTTCTGAAATATATTCTAAAAAAAAATTTCATGACAATAAATTTAAATTTTTCTGTAAAAAAATTTTAAAAATAAGTTAGCATTTCTCAAAAACTTTATAAAAAATTCTTTTAAAAAATCCTAAAAAATTTTCAGGTAATATTTTTACAAAACGAAAATTGTAAAAATAGGTAATTCTTAAAAATATTCAATAGAAAAAAAATAAGTAAATAAAAATAATGTTGAAAAATTAAAAAATTGTGAAAAATTAAAAAATATATAATATCGAGCAAAATATTTGTACCTGAGTTTACATCTTTACAAAATTGAAATAAAAAATCAATTTTTGGAAAAATTGTCAAAAATGTTTACCTATTACTCTAGTAGGTAGTAGGTACCTAAGCAGTGAGCACATAATCAAGAAAAAAATTGTAATATTTGTTACAAAACAAAAAAAAATCTAACAAGGAAATTTAAATTTTAAAATAATCGAAATATTTTTTGAAAAAAAAAAAAAATGCTTTTGTAAAATTCAAAAGATTTTATTGTGAGCATTTTTTAATTTTTGAAAAAAAAATGTCAAAAATGTTTCTTTAGTAGGTAGGTACGTCAGTGCGTACAAAATTAAAAAAAAATTGTGATCGTTTAAACAAAAAAAAAAAATTGATAAGAAAATTCAAATTTTACAATAATTCAAAAATATTTCTTCAAGTTTGTATAATTAAGATTTTGATGACATTTTTGAAGGGGAAAAAAATGTTTGAATTTAAAACGCGCTAGTTAAAAAAATTTCAAAAATTTCAAAATATATTTCATTTTAGGTAGGTATACCTATCAGAATTTTATTTAAAAAAAAATTGTGAAAAATTTGAAAGAAAAAATCTCAAAAAATAACGTACTATTAAATTGTTACTCGTACGATGTTTTCGTAAAATTCAAAAAAAAAATCATCATGAGAATACTCTACTTTTTTTAAAGATTACTTCACTGGGTACAGAATCGAAAAAGTACTTAATAGTTTTTATAAAACGAAACACAAAAAAAAAAATGACGATGATGAAATATAAATTTTTAAATAATGTAGGTAGGTATAAATATTTTTTAGGTTTGTAAAAAAAATTCAAGAAAATTTTTGAAAAAGGTTGATGATTTTAATTTAAAAAGCGTCAATCTAACATTTTTTTAATTGTTCAAAAAGTTGAATATTTTCGAAATTGGTTTCTTTCTACTTCATAAAAAAAGGTAAAAAATTCTAAAAAAATCTATAATAATGCTTTACAAAATAGATTTTTTTTTTTTAATTTCAAAAATTTCATCATTTGAATTTTTTAATTTTTGAAATAATTGTAAAAAAATATTTCCCCAGTACAAAATCAAAAAAAGAAAAAAAAAAGAAAGGTTGAAAAAAAAGAAAAAATTTACAATGCAAATTAGGTATATTGTAATATTATACTTATACCTACCTATGTTTGTATTTAATTATACTTATTCTTTTAAATGAGGGAACTCAAATCTTCAATTCCTTAAATTACTTTTTTTGAATAATTGTAAAAAAAAAAATAGTTAAAAAAAAATAGAAAAAGTTTCAAACACTGAACTTTACAAAATTTAATTTTCACAATATTTTCTTCTTGGTAGACACTAATGATTTTTAATCTCCAAACTCCTTCCCAAAAAATATCTATTTGCGTGAAATAAAAAAAAAAAAAAAAAAAAAATTAATAAAATTGCAAACTTAGGTTAAACAAAGTCAACCACAATTTTTCTCGATTAAATGTCATTTTATTCATTTATTTTTTTCAAATTTTCATTTTTATTCAATTTCAATCTTCAATCATTTTTCACCTTTTTTCAATTAGTATTTTCCGAATTTTCATTTTTTCAGTCAAGAATTTTATATAATTTGAATTTCTAGCGATTATAATTTATTTTAATTGTTATCTCATTTTTTCGCAAATTATTATAGGGCCAATTTTTTTTTTGAAGAAACCTGAAGTAATTTTCTTCGAAGGAAAAAAATTGTCAAGAAAATGAGACATTGAGACACCATGCATTTCTTGTAATGGAATAACGAAAAGAAATGAATATATTGCGGCATGACTTCAAGCTTTAGCGAACCGCCACTACCGCAAAGGAAAAACTCATTCGTACATACAATCTTCGCATAGAAAAACAAAGAAAAGAAAAAATGCTGAAGAAGAAGAAAATCCAATAACTATCGAGCGAAGCGAATAAGAAAACAAAAGAAAACTGCAGACCGATATAAAAATTGCCAGAATATGTTAATACAATAACTTGGCATAATGCACTCGGCGCGTTGAACTGCGGCGTTCCGTAGCTTATTTGATTTTAATTCGATGTACAACACTGGTCGCCTTATACACACGCCAAGCGCCATGTTCGAGCAAGTATGCAGCATCCAGCCAAGACCTTTGGTACGCTGGTGTATGGCTCGACACGCCGACAATGGCCACATTAAAAAGTTTCGTCTCGCTTATGTACTCACGCTAACGCCTTCGAGTAACGCCAAACTTTCCAAATAAAATACAAATAACGTTTAGGTACCGCGTCGTGTAGCCGGGTACGGTACGCCATCCTGTATGGTGTGCCCTACCTACCTCAGTTCGCCTTTATCCCATAGCTTAGCCCAAGGTGTCGAGTTGTTTTCCAACTTTCGACTTACGAGTATTCCAGGAAAGGATGTACTGAGAAAATGTACACGTGATGGATGGATCGATGGATGGACAGAAGTGTAGATACCCGAGCAGCACAATCGACAAATTATCGAAATAAAAAATCGACAGAACCCGAGCGGCACACTCGATCGATAATATCGGAAGATGTAACGTCTCGATAAAAAATCGTTTGAAAATCTATAGATGTTCTCACGATATTATAAAGATTTATCGGTACAATTTCATAGGCAAAAAATCTAAAAACTATCGAATTCGATATTATCAAGATTTTATGACGATATTTGTCAACGATACTATCGACAAAGAATATTAAATTTATCGATTCCGATTTTCCACCGATTTTGTGCAGATATTTGAAACTACATTATCGACAAAGAATATTAAATTTATCGAATTCGATTTTTTAACGATTTTGTAAAGATATTTAAAACTATATTATCGACAGATTATATGAAATTTCTCGACTTCGATATTTTACCGATTTTTTGACGACATTTGAAACTATATTATCGACAGATTATATTAAATTTATCGAATCCGATTTTTTACCGATTTTGTAAAGATATTTGAAACTATATTATCGACACATAATATGCAATTTCTCGAATTCGATTTTCTAACGATTGCGTGAAGATATTTGAAACTATATTATCGACACGTAATATGAAATTTCTCGATTTCGATTTTTTAACGATTTTGTGACTATATTTGAAACTATATTATCGACAAATAATCTGAAATTTCTCGAATTCGATTTTTCAACGATTTTATGACGATATTTGAAACTATATTATCGACACGTAATATGAAATTCCTCGAATTCGATTTTTCAACGATTTTGTGGCGATATTTGAAACTACATTATCGACAAATAATCTGAAATTTGTCGAACGATTTTTCAACGATTTTGTGACGATATTTGAAATTATTTCCAAATTGGTGAAAATTTTTCTAAGTTCAACACATCTGGAAGTATTAAACTGCCTATTATAAGCGTTTTATTGCTAATTCCTCAACGATAAGGTATGGCATAGTGGTTAAGGAAGAGGATTACCATGCAGGAGGTAGATGGTTCAAGCCCCACGGGTGGCAGATTTTTTATAATGTTTTTTGACTTTTTCTGAATTGATCCTCTTACCGTAACATGAATAATGTGTTTAGGCATAGTTTAATGTATTAATTATGCTAATTAATGATTTTTAATTATAGAAAAAAGCTAGTAAAAGACGAAAAATCAGAATAAAAAATCGATAAAAAATCGACAGAATATCGAATTCGATTAAGTGTAGCAAAAGTTCCGCCTAAATCGTGAAATTATCTTTCGATATTATAGATATATTATCGATAAAATATCTTACTATAATCTCGAAATTTTTGCTAACTATAATTCGTCGATAATCTATCTATATATCGAAAGATAATTTCACGATTTAGGCGGAACTAACGCAACACTTTATCGAATTCGATATTATGTCGATTTTTTATTTCGATAATTTGTCGATTGTGCTGCTCGGGAATATCGAATTCGATAAAGTGTCGGGTTAGTTCCGCCTAAATCGTGAAATTATCTTTCGATATATAGATAGATTATCGACGAATTATAGTTAGAAAAAATTTCGAGATTATAGTAAGATATTTTATCGATAATATATCTATAATATCGAAAGATAATTTCACGATTTAGGCGGAACTTTTGCGACACTTTATCGAATTCGATATTCTGTCGATTTTTTATTCCGATTTTTCGCCTTTTACTAGATTTTTTCTATAATTAAAAATCATTAATTAGCATAATTAATACATTAAACTATGCCTAAACACATTATTCATGTTGCGGTAAGAGGATCATTTCAGAAAAAGTCAAAAAAAATTATAAAAAATCTGCCACTCGTGGGGCTTGAACCATCTACCTCCTGCATGGTAATCCTCTTCCTTAATCACTATGCCATACCTTATCGTTGAGCAATTAGCAATAAAACGCTTATAATAGGCAGTTTAGTACTTCCAGACGAGTTGGACTTAGAAAAATTTTCACCAATTTTTAAAATTTGAAAATAATTTCAAATATCGCCACAAAATCGTTGAAAAATCGAATTCGAGGAATTTCATATTACGTGTCGATAATATAGTTTCAAATATCGTCATAAAATCGTTGAAAAATCGAATTCGAGAAATTTCAGATTACGTGTCGATAATAAAGTTTTAAATATCTTCACAAAATCGTTAAAAAATCGAATTCGAGAAATTTCAGATTATTTGTCGATAATATAGTTTCAAATATCGTCACAAAATCGTAAAAAAATCGAAATCGAGAAATTTCATATTACGTGTCGATAACATAGTTTCAAATATCTTCACGCAATCGTTAGAAAATCGAATTCGAGAAATTGCATATCATGTGCCGATAATATAGTTTCAAATATCTTTACAAAATCGGTAAAAAATCGGATTCGATAAATTTAATATAATCTGTCGATAATATAGTTTCAAATATCGTCAAAAAATCGGTAAAATATCGGAGTCGAGAAATTTCATATAATCTGTCCATAATATATAGTATTAAATATCTTTACAAAATCGTTGAAAAATCGAATTCGATAAATTTAATATTCTTTGTCGATAATGTAGTTTCAAATATCTGCACAAAATCGGTGGAAAATCGGAATCGATAAATTTAATATTTTTTGTCGATAGTATCGTTGACAAATATCGTCATAAAATCTTAATAATATCGAATTCGATAGTTTTTAGATTTTTTGCCTATGAAATTGTACCGATAAATCTTTATAATATCGTGAGAACATCTATAGATTTTCAAACGATTTTTTATCGATACGTTACATCTTCCGATATTATCGATCGAGTGTGCCGCTCGGGTAGAGATACCGATGATGAACATTGAAGTTCGTTTACTTATATTTTCATGTTTTTTTTTTCTTTCAATAATTTTACGTATTTGAAAAACTCAAAGTTTTGTCAAAACTTGAGATTTGGAGGCAACTGACAAGGGAACCTTGCCAACTCGTCACCTCCGATTGAGCTGAAATTTGGCTCACTAAAAGAGCATGCCACCCAGACCTCAAAACCAAATTGTTAGCTGCCGAAGTTGATTATTCGATTTTTGGCGAATTTTTGAAAATGGCTACAATCACCCCCAAAAATCGCAGATTTTGAGATAGAATCCTGAAAATTGGTTTGTACACTAAAGTCGACCTCCCGAGTCGATTGGCACCATTTTCAAAGCGATCTAGAGCCTTCATAAAAAGTTGACTTTTCTCCAGCGCACTGGAATCTCTCCAGACGGCGTTGTAATCAACTTCGGCAACTGAAAATTTAATACTAGCGTTAGTATGATGCCATCTAACGATTGAAGTAGTTGAATCCAAAATCCGAGGTGACGAGTTCGCACGTTTTTTTTGACAACTTGATAATTTTGCATTTTCTAAAAATTTCCAAAAATCAATTTCTCCAGCATATCATCCGAAACTTCGTCTATCCCCTGAAGTCGACCCCCCGAGTCGATTGGCATCATTTTCGAAGCGACCTGGACCCTCCAGAAAATTTTGACTTTTGCTGTCTGGAGAGATTCCAGTGTGCTGGAGAAAAGTCAACTTTTTATGGAGGCTCTAGATCGCTTTGAAAATGGTGCCAATCGACTCGGGAGGTCGACTTTAGTGTACAAACCAATTTTCAGGATTCTATCTCAAAATCTGCATTTTCGAAGCGACCTGGACCCTCCAGAAAATGTTGACTTTTGCTGTCTGGAGAGATTCCAGTGTGCTGGAGAAAAGTCAACTTTTTTTGGAGGCTCCAGATCGCTTTGAAAATGGTGCCAATCGACTCGGGAGGTCAACTTTAGTGTACAAACCAATTTTTAGGATTCTATCTTGAAATTTACAATTTTTTTTAAAATGTTTTTTTGGAGGTGGTTTTAGTCATTTTCAAAAATTCGGAAAAATCGAAAAATCAACTTCAGCAGCTAAAAATTTGGTTGTGAGGTGTTGGTGGCATGCTCTTTCAGTGAGCCAAATTTCAGCTTAATCGGAGGTGACGAGTTGGCGAGGTTTCCTTGTGAGTATCATCAACAGAAAAATTTATGAACACCGAGTATCAGTTTTAATTTTTTAGAGGCAGTGGTTCACAAAAATTTCAAAATAATGTCTGAAGGACTGCGTTTTTTTTTTTTTTTTTTTTTTTTTGAAAAACAAAAAAATGATGTCGAAAATTCATTTTAAAAAATAAATATGTTATGAAAACTTTTCTGAAGCCCCAATCGAAAAAATTTTCAAACAAAATTTGTGTATTTTGGTTCTAAGAAAAAATGTTGGTAATCAACAAAAATTTTGATTGGACCACTCATTCCCCTCCATTTTTGCATTATCGCGCATCTATGGAAATCATATCAAAATTGAAAATCACGTATGTAAACCTTTGACTATTAAACTATAATGGACTGTGCAAATCCAATAAAAAATAAGAAGAATCAAAAACCAACATAGGAGGTCCTTCTTTCCCCGTACACACCGCAAACGTCCAAAAAAATTGGCATAATGCGTTCGTCAGTGCGCGCGCACGCCACACTAACACAAGAAGTCAAGTAAATACACACTAACACAAAGATATTATGCCAATTTTGATTCTCCTATGTTGGCTTTCTCATATTATCATTGGCACAGTCCATTATAGTTTAATAGTCAAAGATGTAAACCTAGGCTAATGACAAAACATTATTCATGTACGCAATTATTGTACACGTTCGTATACATAAATAATTCAAAATTTTAGAAGAATGAGTGGTCTAATCAAAATTTTTGTGATGGTCAAAATTATTTCCAAGACCTCGATCTACAACTTTTGTTTGAAAATATTTTCAATTGAACCCCTCCCCCAATTTTGAAAAAATATCTGCTTTTATGTGAAATCTGAGGAGAGGGAAGTATCCAATCGAAATTTTTATAATAACCAAAATTATTTTCAGGATCTTAATCTAAAACTTTTAATTGGAAAAATTTTCATTTGGCCTCTTCCTCCAACCACTGATTTTCAATTAGTATCTTCGGAGTATCATGCAAAATTAGTGGGGAAGGAGGGGTCCAATTGAAAAAATTTTCAAACAAAAGATGTAGCTTGAAATCTTGGAAATGATTTTGGTTATAACGAAAATTTCGATTAAACTCCTCTCTTCCCTCCAATTTTGAATATAAGCAGCATCTATTTAGAAGTGGACTTGATAAAATTCAACAACGTAAATAAATTGAGTCAACTAGATTATACTTTTGGCAGTTCCGGAAAAATTTTCAAATGCTGTGTTACCAATCCATTTTGATTGAAAATGTAGGACCTTAATCTACAAAGGTAGGATCAATAATAATTTAATAATAAATTCATTCATCTCGAACAGAATCCATTATGCCTATCGTCGTTAGTACCCCTGACTAAGCAGCTCTTATCGCATATCCAAAAACTTCGCCAGTTTTGGAAACAGTTGATAAAACCATCATTGGACCAGGCAACCTCCGATATCCTTGAAAACATTTCACCAGTCCCCGCGAACCGCTCCGCACCTCGCTGTTTGCCCAATCGTGGGCATTGAGCCGATTAAACACGGCTAATTTAGTTATTTCATCGCAGATTAAATTCGCATAAACGAAGATGACGGAACAGGAAAACGCTTCGACTTTGTTTTGGCAGCTTATTCATCGCGCCTTGCGATATTTCAGCTTAGCCGTTCGAGAACCGGACGAGGGGCGAAGGGACGGACGCCGCAGTTGTGAAGGATTTAATGGTATTAGCGCAACTTTACAACGCCGTTCGGTATACTTACTGTAAGAAGAGGGATGGTGATGATTTGGTCAATAATTTTAATTCATTACTCATACACTACTCCACCCAATCCGAGAGCCTGGGCTATGTTGCGAACAGCTCTATGGACTTGTTAAACTAGTCGGGACCGTTTATCATTTCTTCGCATCGAGCTTCCCCCTCCCCACAGTAATTTTGTACCATGCCTGTCGCTGTTTGCTTTTCATCACGTCAGAAAATATATCGAGGTAGAGCTATTGTTGGGCTAAGTTAATCGATTCTGTACCAAGCTGGAAGATCAAACACCAGGACTGTTTTTTTCTGTTTTATTTATTTATTTATTTTTCATCGCGAAGAATAGCATTAAAATAATCTTTTGAATTCATGAAGTTGTGCTAGATCTGAATACCATTTTGCAATTTTTTTATATTTTTACATGTCTCAGATGGTTTCCGTCTCTTCCCCCGAATCCTTTTTCCCGATGGAGATTTTCCCGAATAAAAAAGTTCCCGAAAGTCAGTTTCCTGAATGTGTTTTCCCCGAATTTTTCCCCCCAAATTCTTTTTCCCGAATCCGTTACCCTGAATAATTTCCCGAAAATTTTCCCCAATTTTTTTACTAGTGAAGATGGTAGTTTTTTCAAACAAATGTTGTAGATTGAGGTCCCAGGAATAATTTTGGTTATTATAAAATTTTTGGTATGTACCATATCCCTTCCGTCACTAAATTAACCCCAAATTAATATTATTAAAAACGGAAGGGGTAAGGGGACCAATTGAAAAAAATTTCAAACAAAAGTTGTAGATTGAGGTCTTGAAAATAATTTTTGTTATTATGAAATTTTCGATCAAACCGTTTCCTGTCCTCCAATTTCGCATAATTGATGACTTAGATACTTGAAAAGTTATAAATTATTAAGGAGGGGGGGGGAGTAGGACTCCAACTGAATAAATTTTCAAACAAAAGTTATAGATTGAAGTCCTAGTAATAATTTTGGTATGTACCATATCCCTTCCTTCACTAAATTAACCCCAAACTCAATGTCCCGAAGGACAATTTCCCGATTTAGTAATGTTCAAGAGAGAGTGATTCGGGAAAACGTCCTTCGGGACGATGGATTCGGGAAAATGAACGGGAATCGTCTCGGGTTAGCATTTCATTTCTTGAAAGGTCACTCGCCCTTTTTTAAAGATCCACCTCTTTTTCAAAAATACATATGCACCCCTACCTCTGTACCTGAAGCTCAGACTAAAAAATTTTTCAAGCAAAAAATGTACATTTAAATCTATGCAATAATTTTGGTTATTAGAAAAATTTCGGTTGGACCCCTCTTTCCCCTCTACTTTTGCATTATTCGTCCAGTCAAATTAGGTCAAAAGACAACTTTGCCCAAACAAATTTAGAGCAAAGTTTTTTCCCCATAAAGTTATTTCTAAAAGTCTCCATAATTATTAACATAAATAAAACCCACCGAAATCTAAGCGAAGCTTCATCTCAAAAATCCACATTTTTGTCCCAACATTTTTTTCTTAGCTTTATTCAAGTATATCTCCGTTCCCAATAAAGCTATAGAGAAATTTCTCGTATAAAAAATGTACAAAAATAGATTCACTACAAAATTAGTTATTAGCAATTTTTTTCTAGGAATGAAATTTATGCCGGAAATTAACTTTGAAGTTAACGTCTATCTGCAGATCCTATTGCCTGAATTGTGTACACCTATAACCCTAGCTAAATTACCTAGAGGGACAATATTTCATAGGTAGAGTCTATAGAAAGCCCTGATGTTCCTTTTTGGGGTTTTGATTTTTGGAGCTTCAAATTTTGGCTAAACCTCTGTTTTCAAGTCCCCTAAAATGCATATCTAGGTAAAAAATTATTTAAAAATTTGAAATTGACACCAGCGTTGAAAATGGCTTTACTAAAGACTTCTCTCCCCTTCCTATATTGGGTACACCGGTACACCTATCCACAATGCTGATGAAAATTTCAATATTTAAAAAAAATACCTGTTTTAGGGGTCTTCAAAAAAAAGGAATTTTCCCAAATTTGAATCTCCAGAGTGAAAACCCTAAAAAGACACATCAGTAATATCTGTGGACTCTACGTACAAAATTTTGGCCCCCAGGTCATTTCGTTTGGGCTTTCGGTGAAAATATTCATGCAATAAGTTCTGCGCATGAGAAATAAATTCAGAGTTGATTTGCGGCGTTACTATGATTCCTACCAAAAAATTGTAAATAACTAATTTTGTGGGAAATTTATTTTTGTGCATTTTTTGTGTGAGAAATTTTTCGGTAGCTTTATTAGGAACTGAGATATGCACATAAATGTGAATAGTTGAACTGAGGAAAAAATCAGAAGCAGATTTTAGATTTACAAGGAAAGGGATTAGACCCTTCAGAGCGAGAACGAGGAAATCGCCGCAGTATTGTTTTTTTAATGGGACCATCGAAAATTCACCGAGTCCAATATTACAACATAAATACTTGAATTCAAAATTGCAGTGGAGGGAGGGGTCCAATCACAATTTTGTGATGATCGAAATCCTTTCCAAAACTTGAAGCTACAACTTTTTTTGTAAAAATTTTCAGTTAGACCCTTACCCTAATTTTGAAATATATCTACCTGTTGTACTTAATGTGAAATCGAAGGAGAGGGAGGGATCCAATCGAAATATTTGTAATATCCAAAATTATTTTTATGACTTCAAGCTACACCTTTTGTTTGAGAATTTTTTCAATTGGCCCCTTCCTCCTTCACTCTTTGTTATGAAAAATTGGTGGGGAGGGAGGGGTTCAATTGAAATTTTTTTCCAACAAAAGTTGTAGCTTGAAGTTTTAGAAATGATTTTGGTTATCATAAAAAATTTCGATTAGACCCCTGCATCCCCTCCAGTTTTGAATATCAAGCATCTATGAAGTATTGGACTTGGCAAATTTTCGATGGTCCAAAGAAACAATGCTGAGGCGATCCACTCGTCAGCGAGAGCCTCAAAAAATGAAACCTCTCACTGTTTTATCAAATTCTTTGACCAAATTTCATGCAATGATGCAGCCACTGAGACTACATAGGTGTTTGCATGTTTGCTGACCTTGAGATTTGAAGGTGCAAATTTATGCACTAATGAATTGGTGAATTTTTTTAAAACATCATATTTATCTCCCCTGATAATTTATAGACGAAACATGTCTGAAACATGTTTGTAGAACTTGACAAGCTCTACAAAATGTGTTGAACTCATGTTTTGTGCCTAATTTTAAAATCGCAGGAGCTACAATAGTTTGAAAATTCGTGTCTTCATAACCCCTTCAATTTTCAAATTGGACAAAGTTTGTAAAAGCAAGTTTTTGTTCATTTTTTTGAGTTCTGCAAAATGACTCGTTCATATTCTGCTCACAAGGGAACCTCCCCAACTCGTCACCTCCGATTTCGCTGAAATTTGGCTCACTGAAAGAGCATGCCACCCACACCTCACAGCCAAATTTTTAGCTGCCGAAGTTGATTTTTCGATTTTTGGCGAATTTTTGAAAATGGCTAAAATCACCCCAAAAAACCAATTTTTGGAATAAAAATCGCAAATTTTTAGATAGAATCCTGAAAATCGGGTTGTATACTAAAGTCGACCTCCCGAGTCGATTGGGAACATTTCCGAAGCGATCTGAAGCCTCCAGAAAAAGTTGACTTTTCTCCAGCACACTGGAACTGCTCCAGACGGCGCTGTAATTAATTTCAGCAGCTGAAAATTTAATTCTACCGTTAGTAATATGTCATCTATCGATTGGCATAGTTGAATCGAAAATTCTAGGTGACGAGTTCGGGTCTGTATTTTTGTGACAACTTGAAAATTTGACATTTTTTAAAAATTTCCAAAAAATCATATTCTCCAGAATATCGTTTGAAACTTCGTTTACCCTCTAAAGTTGACCCCCGAGTCAATTGGCATAATTTCCGAAGCGATCTGGAACCTCCAGAAAAAGTTGACTTTTACAGTCTGGAAAGAATCCAGTGTTCTGGAGAAAAGTCAACTTTTTCTGGAGGCTACAGATCGCTTCGCAAATGGTGCCAATCGACTCTGGGGGTCGACTTTGATGTACAGACCAATTTTCAGGATTCCATTTCAAAATTTGCGATTTTTATTCCAAAAAATGGTTTTTTGGAGGCGGTTTTAGCCAATTTCAAAAATTTGCCAAAAATTGAAAAATCAATATCGGCAGCTAAAATTTTTGATGTGAGGTGTGGGTGGCATGCTCTTTCAGTGAGCCAAATTTCAGCTCAATCGGAGGTGGCGAACTGGGGAGGTTCGCTTGTCAGCTCCAAAACTAAAGCGACAAATCATTCAACAAATACTTAATAAATTGCATAAGGGCAAATATGCATACACTTATGTAGTTTGGGTTGCAGAATCGTTGCATTTAAGGTGATGCACTACCACCAGAACACCCTGTACGATCGAATTGAATGTTCAGATAACATGTTTGTTTCTTTTTGGCTACAATTTACAAGATTTACCAATGGGCTGTTGCCATTTTCAAAAATTCGCCAAAAATTGAAAAATCAACTGCGGCAGCTGAAAATTTGGTTCTGAGGTCTTCGTGGTCTGCTTTTTCAGTGAAATGGATTTGTAGCTCATTTTGAGTTGACATGGTTTCCTTGTCAGTATTAATATCTTCTAAATTTTCAATGTTTTTGAAATTGTTTAAGGTAGTTGCACCAGTCGTTGGCCACGACCCAGTGGTGGGTCACTTGAGAAGAAAAATGTTTATAATTAAGCGTATTTTTAAAATAGCTTCAGAAATTTTTTTTAGAGCAAATCTGGAACATTTCTGCATAGAACCACATAAAAGTTTTTAATCAATTCTGTTCAAGTAATTAATAATGATCGTCTGAAATTTTTTTGTTAGAACAATTTTCAAAATGATGCCAATTCTAAAGATTTTTGTTAAGCCGAAGTGTTATCGAAATATGAATTTTGCACTATTAAGATTAATAAAACTTGAAATATAACCATTTGGACCTGAATAAGAAGAGTTTGGAGATTCCATTTTTTCATTAAAATAAAAAATATTGCCAAAATTCTATCAAATATGGCGGTGACTATCTACTGGAAGGAAAAAATGGTGTTTAGCCAGTAGTTGATCATTTTGACCAAGTACTAGACTTACGAAATTTTTGTAAAGTTCTAGTGGTTGATCATGCAAAAAATTGGTAAATCCCGGGAAAAAATCGCATGGATCAAGTCATATCGATTTGGATAAAATCTGATCAGATTTGATCAAGTTTGATCCAAATGTTGATCTGATTGGATAAAATTTAGTCAAATTGGATCTAGTTATATCAGAGAAAATCCACTGATATCTAAAATGATTATATCAAAATAGATCAAAACATATCAACTAGATCAAGTCATATCAGTGAAAATCCAGTTATATAGAAATGCTTATATCCGAATGGATCAAATTGGATCAAATTAGATTCTCTCATATATAATTTGATATTATTGGATCAAGTTGAATCTGTAAAACTCCAGTTTTATCCAAAATGGTTGTATCAAAATAGATCAAATCATATCAACCAGATCTCCTCATATCTACTTTGATATAATTAGATCAAGTCATATCAGTGAAAATCCAGTTATATAGAAATGGTTAGATCCGAATGGATCAAATTTGATCAAATTAGATTCTCTCATATATAATTTGATATTATTGGATCAAGTTATATCTGTGAAATCAAAATGAGTCAACCCAGATTCATTTCAAAATTTTAGGGGCTACGAGCAGTGCCAGAATAGGGTTCCATCAAAAAAGTAAGGCAAAATTCGGAGTAGGCACTATTAAAAATGTAACAAACGACATGCTACATGCTTTTTTACATTTTTTTTTGGATTTGGTCAAAAATTTTGGGGCGCAGTGCCCCATGGGGTCCTGAAGGTATCACGACAAAAATCATTTCTGAATTTAAGTTGAAATTATCTACTCACAGGAATTTTTCCTGATACTTTTAGTTATACAACCTTGAGTAATTGTTATCTTTGATTGTGTGTCGCATAAATACAATTAAACTGTCTTATTATATATGAAATGGTTCGTACCAAGTTGAGTGCACCATCATTGATCTGATTGGAAAAGTTAAGCAGCTTCGGGTTTGGTTACTACTTGGATGGGTGACCGTTGAGATAAATTTGGGATGGGTACCGGTCAGATCTAACCATAATAAATGGGAAATGTACCTATCAAATATGATCCAATCATATTTAATTTTATCTCATCATACATCATTGGATCAAATTGTGTATAGTTTGATCAAATTATATATGATTTGATCAAATTAAATATGATTTGATCAAATTAAATATGATTAGATCAAATTTGATAGGTATAAAATTCATATATGGTTAGATCTGACCACTTCATATATGGTTAGATCCAACAGATTTTTTTCCGGGATATTCACGAAAAATGATAGTTTCTCTTTCTCATGGCTAATGAGTGACAATTTTACCGAATACTTATTGATTTTTTAAAAAATTAAATGGTTGAGAGCCGTTGTCATAATCTGATTGACCAACTACTGGGTGATCAACTACTAGCGCGTGACCAACTACTGGGTGGTCAACTACTAGATTATCTTGACCAACCACTGGACTTTTCTATTTTTTCACTTAAAATGGTCGTAATTTTCAAAGAAATGAAGTAAAATTAAAAAATTATAGCGCATTTTGTAGTAGAATACACAAGGAATCGTTTGGTATATTCACCATTTCGCCAACGTTATTAGTTTTTAAACCAGAATGTTTTTTATAAGACACTTCCACTATAAGGGTCCACCACTGGTGCAACTACCTTATACCAAATTCAAAAATTCAGAAACAATTATAGTATATCATGATACCCTTACACTGGACCCCCCCCCCCCCCCCACCAAAACACATCGATCCGGCTTAGCTACTCCAAACGGTACATAAATCATCGGCTAATCACACCCTGTTCGAGTGGCGAAAATCTCCTCTCCGAAGAGTACAAATACGACATTATCAGACAGACGCAGCACTCGAAGGGAATTTCGACACTGTTAACGCACTCGCTTCCATCAACTGACGACGATGCGATAATTCAGATTTACCTCGGCTGTAAAGTGGCTCCGCTTATCTTTACTCCAAGGTTCCCTAACCCAGTCCCTACGTATGAGACAAGGAGAGGCTTATTTCTCGCTGTACAAATGGATGGAGCTAGTGACTGGATGGTCGGTTTCAATTCTTCGCATTCTATAGCTCGTCCCTTATTTACAGCCTAAGTACTCCTTTGCTACTTTCAGCTCGAAATCGTATTAGAAGCAATAGAGTTCGATATTGTATCGTTGAAAAGTTTTTTAAACCGAGTAAGATACTCGTTTTGGCCTTGATGGTATACGCGGTGATGTGCCAGATGTGGTAAAAATGTATACGTACTACGTGCGAAAAAAACCTACGATACGATGCGCGATGCTGCGAAGAAAAAATACTGATGTAGCTTTTGTCGTCATCTTTTCAGCGTTAAGGTTTATTGCATTAGATCGAGACTTCTTTTGTCGTCTTCGTCGTCCTTGTCAACCTATATGAAGTCGTCCGCATCCGGCGACAGATATTAATCGTCTTTGTACCTCTTCTCACCGCGCACCCCACGCCTTTCACGAGCCTCGCAACCAACCAACTTCTTAATCGGCTTATGTAAGCTTGCTTTCTTGCGTATCTTTCGTCGCACATTCGCCTGCCGAGCCAAAGTATAGTAAATAAGTACGTCATCTTTTTGCGTCGCGTCGGCTTCTTCATCTTCATCGTCGTGCTCGTCGTCTTCGCCGCACCAGATAATCGTATATTACCTTATTTTTCTCAGGCAGTCAGTCAGTCAGTTCGTGGGTGTGAGTATTTTTCGACGTATCGTTATTATTTTTTTGCAGTTTATAGCTTCTTCCTTCGTCTTCGGTAAATGATTTTATCTAATGATGCGATGCGGCTTGGTATGGAGTAGATTTCACGTTTTGAAGGGAAAGAAGCCAGCAAAATGAGGAGGAAGGAGGGTGAAAGGAAATCTTATCAAATTTAAAAAAAAAAAATTACTTATCACTTCGAGTAATTTTGGTAAAAACTCGTGAAATTAAAGTAAATATCGTGGAAAATGAAAAAAAAAAAAATCAATTTCAGGCCTCATGTGCATTCCATTGAATAAATCTACGAAATGTTAAAACGATCATTTTTCCGCCAAAAATTTATTCGTAGAATTGAATTAAGAGGCAAAAATAATCCTCATATATACAGCCTTATTGGCACCGGTCTCGAGTTTTTTCATCTCTTGTCTGCTTCTCAAACCGCTTAATTTGAATGTCCATTAAAAAATTGGATGGTTCAAAAATTTAGGTGGGAGGTGAAAGCAGACTTTCTATGAACATCCAAAACAGGCAGGGTTATAGGCTCATAGTATTTGTGTATGGAGACAGTGAGTTTTAGGAAAGGGATCATAATATACGCGTGTTTTTATTGAAGCGTACATTTTATGCTTGTACAGGCGATAAATTGATGAATTTTATTTTCGCTACGAGACGTTGGAAAATTTGAACTGCAAGTAATATACGAGATATTTAACGCGGCATTTTACATGTAGAAAAGGAGACGTCGTCGTATCATGCCATGCCGGTTGTAAAGTTTTAAGGCGGGGTGAGAAGAGGGGAAACACGTCCTCTTCGATGATTTGAAATGACTGAGATCGCCATGTTCGCTGTTTAAGCTGAAACATCGACGAGACACGACGTATGAAATATTAAAAAAAAAAAATTATTCATTTTCATCCTCAGCCGAAAAAACGAAAACGAGAGAAACGCCCATTTGAAACTGAAAAAAATTAACGAAAAGCACAGCTCGAATAAAATTCAAATATAAGATGCGACGATGTTGGGAATTTTTTATTCTCGATCGACGAAATAAATGTTTAAGCAAAAAATTGTAATGCGAAACGCTAGAGATTTTTCATTGTGTATTTACATTATGTAGGTTTCCAAAAAACTGAGGAATTTTTTTATTCAAAGAAAAGGTCAGAAAATTATTAGGTATTTAATAAAAAAAAAAATTTGTCAAAAAATTGAAAAATTTGTTCTCCGAAAATTTGAGAACCCCTCACTCCGAAAATGCAGAGAATTTGATATTGCAAAAAAGTAAGTACAAAACAAATCAGTTTTTGCCAAATGAAAAACACTTTTTTTACAATAAAAAATTTATGGAATTATTTTACTCTGCAAAAAGTGAGAAAATCTTTACTCCCAACTGAATAAAAAATTTTCCTTCCCGCAAAAATAGATTCCTCTAAATTGAGTTTTTTCGCAAAAAAAAAAATTAAAAAAATTTTCTTCCAAGAAAACAAAAAAATTTAATTCAAGAAAAATAAGGAAAATTACTTCAAAAATTGAGGAATTATTCCAAAAAAAAAAATTGGAAAAAAATTCGTTTCAAAAAAACCAAGTATTGTAATATTTTTTACACCAAAAAAGTTGTGTTGTGATTTTTTTTTTACTCAATAAGAATGAGAAAATTTTCTACAGAAATTTTTTCTGCCAAAAATTTTATTCGAATTCCTTCTTTACAAAAATTGATTCAGAAATTTTCTCCCAGAAAATTGGAAAAAAGTATTCCAAGAAATGGGAAAAAAACTACTCCAAAAATCAGTAAATTTTCTTTTAATCCATAAGATAGTGTCATTTTCCCCATCAACATCAAAACATTTTAGAAGAATATTTTTTATTCCAAAGGAAATTGGAAAAATTGTTTATCCATGAAATGTGAAATTGATTGCTTCCTCCAAAAAAATAATATAATTTTTCATTGCAAAAATGATAAAAAAAAAAATATGTATTTAGAAAAAATCACCAAATTTTTGCTTTAAAAAAATAAGAGGTTTTTATTCTTCAAAAATTTTAAGAATTCGTGTTTCAAAAAAATCAATTTTTTCAAGTCATTTTTTAAAAAAAATTTTAAGCGAAGAAAAAA
The DNA here is from genome assembly GCA_959613365.1 of Balanococcus diminutus. NCBI lineage: Eukaryota > Metazoa > Arthropoda > Insecta > Hemiptera > Pseudococcidae > Balanococcus > Balanococcus diminutus. The sequence continues at coordinate 14,088,833 of OY390718.1, read as the reverse complement.
TCTATTTTTTTATTTAAAAACAAAAATATTTTTTAATCAAAAAAGTTGAATATTTTTTTTTTTTTTTTTTTTTTTTAAATATATTTATTTTACGTCGCTCAACCGTTCGGTTATTTGCGACTCAAAGTATTTACATCTTAAACTAAATTACTTATATTACAATCTGACAAATAACTAAAAATATTATCTACATCGACGTTTTCTCCCATTATTTCTGCAATCTGCGCTGAGCCAAAATATCTACGTCTTTGGTCCAAGAATTTTGAGCAATCCATTAATATGTGTTTTATGGTAAGTTGTACTCCGCATTGGTCGCAAGTTGGAGCTGGTGATCGACTTGGTAGGTAGGAATGAGTGAGTACGCTATGTCCTATCCTTAGCCTGGCTAAGATCGTTTCTTCTTTTCTTGATTTTCTGTATGAGGAACTCCAATCTCCGATGTTTGGTTTAATTGCGTGTAGTTTACTATTGACGTGTAAAGTATTCCATTCGTTTTGCCATTCTGTTTCGATTAAATTTTTTATATTGTTTGATTCTATTTTTAGTTGACGTTTTTGAACTTTTGATGAGATACTACGTTGCTGATTTTGCTGCAATGGTGGATTATAATGCAATTTTTCTCTGTATGCCAAGCATCTGATGCCTACTGGTCTAGGTTTTTTTGTTTTCCTTTCATATAATTCAACGTACTTTGGTTGGCAGGTATTCTTGAATGTAGGTATTTGTTTACGATGAGAAAGGCTCAAGAAATATTTCATACATAGAAACATTCTCCTGTGGTGTAGGGGTGGTATATTTGCTTCTATGTGGAGACTGGGTGTAGGACTGGTATATAGTGCTCCAGTAATCAATCTTATTGCCGTATTTTGAATGATATTTAGTTTTTGAAGTTCTGTTTGTTTAGCACTATCATATAGTACCGCTCCATAGTCCATCTTCGAGCGCACCAACGAGTTGTATAACATTTTCAAATGCTTACGATCAGCACGCCAATCTCTGTGTGCTACCATTTTTATGTTTATTTCAAAAAATTTTGAAAGTTTTTCATTTCAAAATATGAAACTAAAAATTGTTTTCTATTTTCGGAAAGAATTCTACTTTTTAGAGAAAAAAATTAAAAATTTCTCAATTTTTTTAAATACCTAAGAAAGTATAATTATCAATTTTTGTATAATGGAAAAATGTTTCTTGGATTAAATATTTCTTTTAATTTTTTGGAGAAAAATAAAATTATTGAATAAAAATTTATGCTTAGGTACCTACTATTTTTTAAATTTTCTTATTATTAATTAATTTGTTTTTTAAAGTAAAAAGATGTCACAATTTTTTTAGATAAAACTTTCTCAATCAGGTGTTTTACCAGAGTTGAAAAAAAATTAGTTGAATTTTCCTTTCATTTTGAAGAATTTTTTTGAACTTTTTATAACAAACATTCTTTATTTCTTAAACTAACAAATATAAGAAGAATTAAAAAATAATTCATTTTTTCCAAAAATATATTTTTAAAATCATCTTTTAAAAAAAGAGAAAAAAAATCATGCAAATTTTTATTTGAAAAAAAAAAAATGTCATTCCATAGAATTAAAAACTTTTACTCCAGAAATTAAGATGTATTTTTATTCCAAAAAATTAACCCTTTCCCCAGAATTTTGAAAAAAATGTTCTCTCTAAATATGAAATATTTGCTATACAATAAACTTGAAAAATTTTCGCTGAAAAAGTAAAATAAAAACACTTTTTTTCTCATTCCTGAAAAATTAATGATTTTTTGCTTCAAAAATGAATAATTAAAGAATAGAAAGATTTTTCCTCCAAAAATTTAATGGATATTTTCACTTAGGGAAATTTGAGAAATTTCCATTTCAAGAAACTCACATTTTTATTGGGAAAAAAATCCTCAAAATTAAGATATTTATTCAAAAAAATCGAAAACTTTTCTATATTAAAAAAAAAAAATAAAATAAAATAAGAAATTATGTAAAATGAAAATACTTAGGTTGATTTTTTTTCAAAACAATTTGCCTCCCAAAAAGTGAAGGATTTAATATCATCTATTGGAAAAAATGTTTCTCCGAAATTTTGAAAAGTATTTTTACTCTATATAGAAAAATAGAGAGAATTTTTCTCTTAGAAAAATTGCGTTTTTTTTTTCCACTGGTTTTTCTCGTATTAATTTTTTGTGACATGTTGAGTGGTATTTTCGGTGATAATTTTCAACAAAATTTTTTTGATACTTATAAATATTTTTTTTACAGTCTATTGTTTGTAGTTGAAATTTCCAGCAAGATTTTGATTATGATTTTTACTGAAGTTTTTAGTGATAATTTCTGGTGTTGAGTATTTTTAGTGCTAATTTTTCAGTGAGAATAGATGAGATTTTTTCGAGAAATGTTCAACACTTCTCAGTCGTATTTTTAGCGATATTTTTACATAGTATTTGGAAGAATTTTTTTCAAAAAAAAAAAAAAAAAAAAAAAATCAAATTTCGGTTGCATTACTTATGGTAGTTTTTTCATTTGTCACCACAATCGTCCTTATATTTTATTACCTGCATATTTCATCTTTCCATCTATTTCTAATCTTTAAAAAAATTGAAATTTCAAGCCCTTCGATAGTACGGTTAGGCAACCGTATCTACTCACTACTAGAATAAGTTGTCGATTTATGGGGTTAAAAGGGGGGTATTCTTAACCGAAACACCCAGTATAAAATAATAAAACAATACTCATCACTGTTTCGACAACTTCCCCTTATAAAAGCATGGTCAGGGGTTCTATACCTACCCAAGGAGTTGATAATTGCGAACAATTGTCACCATTAATGTCGCAGCAAGCAGTAGAACAGCGTTCGTTCTTAATTTTCATATTTTTTAATTGCAAGAGACGAGCTCAGGCTGCCTGGAACGTCGTCAAGAACAATGGTAAATCTTCGAAAGCGTGTTTACAACTTCCCAATCCCATCACCTTCTCTTTAGTCTCATTCAACGTTCGTTTATACCGAGTGTTCTTTTTTTTTTTTTTTTTAGCATTTAGACGAAGTCGTGTTAAATGCTGTGTTTCTATTGCTGCTTTGCTTTGTTCGACGTGTTCGTAGCTTACACTTTTGATGAGTGCTCGCATTTAGAGAAGCCTCGTGTGGTTTTGGTTGGTTTTCTTTATTTCTAGTCGTACGATTTGTTGAAAAATAAACGTCGAGGGGTAGGATGCTGATGGGTGCTCGCGAAAGGGCAATTTTATTACCAGGCTTGGGTTTCACTATACAATATGGCAATATGTTTCTCAGAATATACTATATAGTATTTCGCAGCAAAAGTGCGGTAACAATAAAATTCATTCGACCAGAATGGAATGCTAAATATTGCCGAGGCCTCGGGTGTATTAAGATATGAAATAGTACGCAAGACGAGCAATTCGAACGATACCAAGATAGAACGAGCTTCCAGGAGAGAGAACCCTTCCATATCCAAACGCAGCTCGAATTTTGTGCTGGAAATTACGCCTGGCAAAGTATTTTGGAAAACGAGCCAGGCGTCTGGTCGTCCATCTCTCTTACTCTCCGGCCCACCTCTCCATTGTTCGCTGGCTATTCCACATGCTGCGGATTTACCAGATAAAAACCTCTAGCCCGAGGAAGTGGTATTTTCTTTCGATAGATGAGCACACGTATATAAAAGATGGCCAGTGTCTGTTTCTATTTCTTCTTGCGTTTCTTTTCTCATGATCGCGTCCGTATTTGCGAGTGTTTTTCTATTACACGTTGGACGAGAAAGCTCGAGACTCGAATTTCGAATTTTCTCAGCTTTTTTCCTATTCTTTCATTCTGCTTATACTACGAAAGTAATACCGATTCTGGGCCGAGATATGGACGTTGTATATCTCGACTCTGGGCCTTTGACTGGTTAATTGCATTCCTTTATTTTCGTATTCTCTCGTACGAAGGAATTGTACACGAGATGACCACCCGTCGAGATTTTTCCACATAATTGGACTAGCTCTCGCCCAACTTAATTAAATTTCTCGTCTTATACACAAATAGTCCTCCTCCTACGCGTATTCGATCCCAAGCAACCTACCCTGCTACTCTATTGTCATCTAAAAAGCTATGAAAAAATATCAAAATTATATTTTCATCGACACGAAGACAAGCGAAGATACCGGACAACTGGGGCAATATCACGAGAGAGGAATTTACGAGCAAAAGATTGGCTTGTTTTTGAGATAGCGAAACTACGAGTAGAAGAGGAAGGGAAGCGAGTGATCTGACACGAAGCATAGCTCATTAAAAAGGATTTTCTTTCGAATTCGCGACACAATATACATTTATTGTAGCAACGTGCCGATCCAGGGGTAGCTCGCAGAGCAGCGCGAGGGCGCTTAAAATGTTTGAATAATTCAACGAGACAACTATGGGCAATTTTTTCCTCTTTTTGGGCGATGACAAAGACCAAAATTATATAGTTGCCTCGTAAAGTATTATATTTAGAAGGAGGTGGGCACGTCGTCTGGCCATGTTGATTTTACCAAATCACGTTATAATATACAAAAAGGTATTTTCTTTCGACTTTTCTGCGTCCTTCTGCCCCCTTCCTGTTGTCTTTTCTATCGTCAGGGTGAATTTTATGTTCGTAATATCGCGTAATTTTTTTTTTTTTACAAGACACGAGATTCGATGAAGTGGAAAGATACTTGGAAAGCGAGAGAGGGTTGCAAAAATATCTATATCCAGCAGTCAGGGTCTTTCCTCTCCTCGTCTGGTGTGTTGGTAAACGTTATAATGCGCTAAAATATCTTGTACGAATAATTTGCTCGGTCGAGAAAAAGGAATAAGAGGCAGGAACGGGGTAAATATGTACACATTCGCATTCTTAGCCCGATGAAAAGGTACGAGGAGTACCTTTCTAACCAGGCTGCTACCGGGTCTGGGCCGAGTATTTTATTTATTTCTCTTTCGCATTAATGACACCATATCCGGCACCGGGTCCGTATTGCTTGGATGCTTAAACGATGGCGGCGTGTTTGGAAAGTTTACCCTTTATTACAGACGATCGCGTCTATTATTTATCGAGCGGTGTGTTGCCCGTTAGGTATTAATGTATGATGGTTACCTGCGATATTTTGGCAGGGTTGCAAGTGGGGGGAAAGTGGAAAGGGGAGGAGATTTTGGGTAAATTCTTGTTGATACGAGTTGAATTTTTAGCGGAATTCACATATTTACGAATACAGTTTGATATAAGAAGCGTTGAGCAGTGGGGGTGCAAAAGGTGCACTTGCACAGGGCTCGAATTTATGGCCAGGGCCCGACCAAGAGATTTTATATTAGGTAGGTAGTAGGTACTTAATTTTTCTGAGAAAAAAATCTCCAAAAAATTTTTCCATTTACTCCATAAATTGAGACCAAAACTTGATATTTTCTTCTCTAACAACGAATTTTTTTTTTTTACATTTAAAAAAAAATAGAAAACAATTTGGGGTCGGGGGTAAATTTGAGTTCGAAAATCGAATTCAGCTACCTCGAAAACCAACATTTTGATATCAATGTTGTGAATTTTGAAATTTTCAAAATGGAACCCCCTCATAGGGGCTCAATTTGGGGTCGGGGGTAAATTTGAGTTCGAAAATCGAATTCAGCGACCTCAAAAACCTACATTTCGATACCAATGTTGTGAATTTCGAAATTTTCAAAATGGAACCCCCTTATAGGGGTTCAATTTGGGGTCGGGGTAAATTTGAGTTCGAAAATCGAATTTAGCGACCTCGAAAACCTACATTTCGATACCAATGTTGTGATTTTCTGAAATTTTCAAAATTGAACCTCCTCATCGGGGCTCAATTTGGGGTCGGGGGTAAATTTGAGTTCGAAAATCGAATTCAGCGACCTCGAAAACCTACATTTTGATACCAATGTTGTGATTTTCTGAAATTTTCAAAATTGAACCTCCTCATAGGGGCTCAATTTGGGGTCGGGGGTAAATTTGAGTTCGAAAATCGAATTCAGCGACCTCGAAAACCTACATTTTGATACCAATGTTGTGATTTTCTGAAATTTTCAAAATTGAACCCCCTCATAGTGGCTCAATTTGGGGTCGGGGGTAAATTTGAGTTCGAAAATCGAATTCAGCGACCTCGAAAACCCCTAACGTGAGCACTATGTTCTTTCAATTCCAGTAAAATATTAAATGAGAGAGGATTGGTCGAAAACATACTCTTGGTTCCATGAGACATACAAACAAACAAACAAACATACATACATACCAAGTATATAAAAGCGTGGTAAAAACAGAATCAGATTTTTTGGCATCAAAATTAAGAGAATTCTTACTCGAAATTTTTTTTTTTTTAAATTATTTATTCTTTAAAATATTGCGATTTTTTTTTTCGTCGCAAAAATTAGGAGATTTTGTACTCAAAAAAAAAAAAAAAAAAAAATTGAAAGATTCTTGAAAAAAATAAATAGATTAATTCTCTAAAAGTAAAACTTTCCTGAAAATAAAAAATTTCTTTGTCAAAAACAAAAAAAAAAAAAAAAAAAAAAAGGAAAAGAAAAGAAAGAAAAACAGAAACGGATTTTTTCGCATCAAAATTGAGAGAGTACTCCAAACCAATTTTTAAAATAAAATTATTTATCTACCTATTCTTTAAAAAATTGTGATTTTTTGGTCCACAAAAATTAGATTTTTTTACTCCAAAAAAACTAAGTATCCCTAAGATTCTTTTTAAAAAAATAAAGGAATTATTCCCTAAAAATAAATACTTAATAAAAAAAGTTGCATAATTTTTCTCGAAAAACTGGAAGATTCTACGTATTTTATTTTTTTTTTAAATGAATGAACGAAAAATAATTGTTTTTCTTCAAAAAATTTAGAAGTTTTTTTTAATAAAAGAACTTAAAAAACTAGGAGATTTTTTTTCATCTAGAAAAAAAATAAGATTCTTATTTAAAAAAAAAATTATGACCAAACATCTAAACATTTTTTTTTCAAAAGTGAAAATATTTTTTCTAAAAGAACTTAGATTTTTTTCTGAGTAAAAATCAAGAGAATTTATACGTTCAAAAATTTAGAGATTTTTCCGCAAAATTGAAAGATTTTATCTTCAAAGAAATACGAAAAGTTTATTCACTTCAAAAAGCTAAATAAAAATGTACTCTAAAAAAATTTAAGAATTTCCCCCTTCCCTAAGTGAGAAATTCGTTCTCGAATAAAGTTAAGAAATTTTTTTACCCCCCCCCCCCCCCCCAAAAAAAAAAAGAAAGAATAAATAAATATAAAATCAAAAGATCTTTTTCAAAAAAAAAAAAATTCTTTCACAAAACAAAATAAAACTCTGCATAAACTGTCAGTAAATAAAAGACTCTCTTTTTTAAAAAGAACAAAATTATTGGGAACAAAAATTTCTTCTCTAAAAGTAGGTAAATCTTTTTTTAATAAAGAAATAATAAAAGTCAATAGATTTTCACTTTTTTTAAATTAATTCTTTTGCTCCCTAAAATTTATAAGTATAGAGATCACCTCCTTGGACAGTCTAAGGGCCAGTATTACAACAGTCGGTTCGCGTTAATCGAGGCTTAACTGGCCAAAATCGGGCCGTTAAGAACCTCGGTTAAGTCGCGTGACCAATAACGTAGCTCAGTTTGATCACGTGACGCTGCTCACGGAACTTAATCGACGATTGTAATAATGGCCCTAAATCTTTTCTCATTCATAAAATTTTTGAAAATTTTTTGTTCATAATATTTTTTGAAATGGAAAAATTTACGATAAAATTGCAATCATCTAAAATTGTACGATTGTCTAATTAGTAAAATTCTGGCTGAATCGAAAAATTTCCTAAAATAAAAATTTGCCAGATTTATGAAATTTTCCTCAATCACGAACATTTTCTAAAAATAATGAAATATGCGAAAATTGTAAAAAAAATTTCAATCGTTCAATAATTTTTGAAAACAGCAAAATTAGTAAAAATCTTGAACTTTTTTTGAATCGTGAAATTTTTCGGAGTAGGTAGTGAAATTTGCAAAAATTGTCATCTTTTACTGAATAATAAAATTAACCAAATTTCTCTGATTTGTATAATAATTTTTAAAATTTGTGAAATATTTTTTAAATCTTGAAATTTTAAGGTTTCCTATAATTTTGCACAGTGGCAAAGTTCACGAAAATTCTGAACTCTTGTTGAATAATAAAATTTTCCAGAATAGCAAGAATTGTCTGATTCGTAAAATTTTTCTGAATTGAAAAACTTTCTTGAAATGAAAAATTTTCTTATTGCAAGATTTCCCTAAACTGTAAAAATTTTTTACTCATATTTTTTTTTTGAAAAATCATAAAATTTCTCAGAATAATAAAATTTGCAAAAATTTCAAACTTCTTTTAAATCACCCTTACCATTGTAGTGAAATTACAAAAATTGGAAATTTTACAGGATGATAAAATTTCTCAAATTTGTAAAAATTGGTTAATTCGTAAATTTACAAAATTCGTAAGAATTGTTTGAATGGTAAATTTTCATAATTTGCCATAGGTTCGTAAAATTTTGCAAAATGGCAAAATTCACGATGATTAGGTATGTTTGTTATGTGGTTATAATGGAATTTCTCCTAATTTTTCAAATCACGTGATTTGTAAAAATTTTTCGAAATCAAAAAATTTTCTGAAATAGAAATTCATCTGATTTGTGGAATTTACCCAAATTATAAGAATTGCCTGACACGTCAAATTTTCAAAATTCGTGAAAATTTTCTGAAACCTTGAAATTTTTTGATTTGTAAAATTTTCCAAATACGTACCTTGCGAAATTTTATTTTCTGAATTAGGTAAGTTTTTTTTTTAATGTTGTGAAATTTACAAAATTGTAGTCTTCATGATCTCGATAAATTTTCCAAAATTCTAAAAATTTCTGAAATCTTGAATTTCTAGAAAATTCTGAATGTTCTCGATTTATGAAATTAGGAAAAATCGGAAATTTTAAAATTATGAAAATTTTTAAAATCACGTATTTCTAGAATTTGAACTTGTACACTTATTTCACCTACCTGGAAATTCCCTAAAAGTGGACAAAAAATTCCCCTTTATGTTTTGATTTTTTTTTCTTTCAATTTAGCTATGTATGTGCGTAGGTAAACTTATGCTAAATAATATCACTATAAACTTATGCGCTTATTCGCCATATCGAAAGCGTTACAGCAATTCTCGCTGAATTTTATAGCCTTTATAGCATCTTGAATCCAGCATATGCCCAAAATTTGTATGTTACCTTATTTATAGCGTTAAAATAGACCTATAAATCGCGTCCATGAAAAATTCGCCCATATCTGCAATAGATCGCCCTACTCGTATGCAGCTTAAGGGTGAAGGTATTTTCTTTCAGTGTTTTCTCTTCATTTTTTCAAAGTAGGTATAAAACGCGATAAACTAATAAAATAACACGAGAGCAATTTCCTATACATTTTTTTAGCACCCGCGAAAAGTATAGAAAAGCTGTACCTACGAGTATAAAACACGAAAAAAATACGGGGGCATAGAGTTTAATGCGGCCTATTCACTTCTCTCATATTATCACCAGGCTCGGCCTAAGCGATGCCGGCGATTTGCGAAATGGTTTTCGAAGAGATGACGATGAGAGAGCGAACGAAAATAAATCGATGGGGTTTTCTTCTTCATTTCGAACCAGGTTTTTTCTCGCTTGTAAAATTTTTTCGTCGACGTGTTGTGCCGCCGATCGGATGCTTTAATATTTTCACCTCTTTTCCCCATTTTATTTCCCACTCGTTTCTTGCCTCCTCGTGCGTCGTGTGTGTATTCGAAGGCTCGACGTTGTCAAAAGTATAATGAAATGTTGGCGAAAATCGATAGAATGATGTCGACGCGGTGAATAAAATTTGCATGTTTGGCTGTAAAATGTATTTTTTTTTTTTACAAAAATAAAATTAGATTAAAATTTTGGAAAGGGTACCCTCGGTTAAGATATGTAGGTGATTCGGTGCATGCGTCCACTTTTCTCTCACTAGTACCTAGTTTGGGTGGTTTGTTTACATATTTTACTAAGTTCAATACTATATACATAATTATAAATATTTAATATTCCTAATCAAAGGGGAGGGGGTTCAATCGAAATGTTTGCAATGACCAAAATTTATTCCTTGGACTTTAAGCTACAATGCTTGTTTGGAATTTTTCTCTGTTGGACCCCTACCTCCCTCAGTTTTTAATATTATAAAATTATCAAAGTCGTATTATGCGAAATCGCAGGGGAAGGAGGGATCCAATCGACATTTTTGTAATAACTAAAATTATTCCCAAGACTTCAATCTACAACTTTTGTTTGAAAATTTTTTCAATTGGACCCCTATCTACCCTAGTTTTTGATAATGTAAGTATATAATCATATTATGCAAAATTGGAGGGAGGGGAGGGGAAAGGAGGGTCCAATCGAAAATTTTATAAGAACCAAAATTTATTCTAGGACCTCATTCTACAACTTTTGTTTGAAAATTTTTTCAATTGGACTCCTTCTTCAATTTTGAAAAACTATATCTATCTAACGGTATGTGAAATCGCTCGGGGAGAGGGAGGGGTTCAAAAAAAATTTCATAACGACCAAAATTATTTTTAGGATCCTAATCTACAACTTTTATTTGAAAATGTTTTCGGTTGACCCCTTCCCCCCTCACTCCTTCAATTTTTAATTAGTATCTTCGAAGTGTTATACAAAATTGGTGGAGAGGGAGGGGTCCAATTGAAAAAAATTTCAAATGAAAGTTGTAGCTTGAAGTTCCAGGAGTAATTTTGGTTATTACAAAAATTTCGATTGGACCCCGTCCCTCCCCTCGAATAATGATTATCTATGTTTCTATGTAGTATTCGACTTGGTAAAAATTCAACAACGATCCACTTCCATATAAACTAACTGAGTAAACTGGAGGCTGGACACTTGTGGACTTCGCATTTTGGCCGAAATTGCTAAAAAATTGTGAAGGATTTTTTTTTTGATGAAATTACACACTTTTTACCTTTATTTTTCATTACTGCTCATAAAATTTTCAGAAAACCATTCCACTAAAATTGGCCAAAAACTAGGATATCCCTTTTTGCCAAAAAGAATCATACATCTTTATTTGGTACCTACTGAAAAATTTTCAAATGGTTAGAAAAACTAAATTTTAAACCTTCTAAATCATCAATTTTCGTCCATTAATGGACGAAACTTGATGATTTTTTGACTTTTTTTCCCACTACCTCTCCTTTTTTCCCCCAAAGACAAAAAAAATTAATTACCTACTTGTGTTCAAATTTTGTTTAATTTCTTTTTTGAATTTTGTACAAAATTACACTTCTGACTTTTCGTTGAACAATTTTTTAATAATTTATGCTTAATTAATTTTTTTTTTTTTGAAATTAAAGGTCGACGATAAAAAAAAAATGAATTGTTTTTACACGTAAATAATTTTTTTCTCATTTCATTCAAAAGTGATTTCCTAAAATCTTATGTTGTCACGTTTAAAAATAATTTTCATTATTTTTTCTCATTTGCTTCCAATTTTTTTTTTTCGAAAGTTTGCCTAATTTTTTTTTATTCTAGGTAGCTGATTTATATTCCTTTTTTTTTCAAAAAACGTAAAAAAAGGGTACATGGGCAAAGATGAAAAATTACCGAAAATGAACTTGTGGGTAAAAGAGCCTATATATATTGTACTTATAGCGACCATTTTGTTAAAAAATTTTGAAAAAAATTTAATTCGAATTTTTGATTTTTCTTTCATTTTCTCAATAAAAGAGTCGCTGTGCAATCACTCAAAATAATTTTTTTTTTGAGAAAAATTTTAGGGAGTTGATTTTGCACTAAAAGAATCATTTTTAGAGGGTAGAACTTTTTTTTATGGTTCTTTAGTAATTCTTGAAATATTTCTTTCAATTAACATTTATTTTATTCAAAATTGGAGGGGAGGGAGGGGTAAAATCGAAATTTTTGTAAGAACCAAAATTATTTTCGAGACTTTGAACTACAACTTTTGTTTGAAATTTTTTTCAATCAGATTCCTATCTACCTCAGTTTTTGATATTGCAAAAGTATATATAGTAAGTCATGTTATGCAAAATCGTAGAGGAAGGAAGGGTCTAATCGAAAATTTTATAATTACCAAAATTATTTCTAGGATCTCAATCTACAACTTTTGTTTGAAAAAATTTTCAATTCGACCCTCCCCAATTTTGAGAAACTATCTACCTGATGTTATGTGAAATCGGGGAGAGGGGGGGTCCAAGCGAAATTTTCATTATAACCAAAATTATTTTTGAATTCCAATCTACAACTTTTATTTGAAAATTTTTTCAATTGACCCCATCCTCTCTCACTCCTTCAATTTTTAATTAGTATCTTCGTAGTGTTATGCAAAATCGACAATGAGGAGGGATCCAATTGAAAAAAATTTCAAACAAAAATTGTAGGTTGTAGTCCTAGAAATAATTTTGGTTATTACAAAAATTGCGATTGGACCCCTCCCTCCCCTCCAATTTAGATTATCAAGTATCTATGTAGTATTAAACGATCCACCACTATGTAAACAAATTGAGTAAACTAGACACTAGTGGACTAAATAAGCTACCTTAATCAGGAGTATTCTTTTGGTAGATTACGAAGGTTCAATTTCCGAGTCAAATATGCGAAGTATGTGTATTTTTTGTTTTTCGGTTGGACCAGAATAGAACATGATAACCTCGAAGATGATAAATTTTAATTTTTTATTTTCATTTTATTTTCATTTTTTGCCTCGCTGCCCGCCTGCCTGTCTGTCTGGCGTACGTAGCGAGAAAATCGACGACGGAGTTGTAACTTTGGCAGTGCAGAACGCGTATACGCGATATTTCAAATTCAAAACGAGCAGCTCGCTCTTTAACCCTTACATCGATAAATCACACAAAACGCCCAACAGCCGAAACTTAATAAATTTCGGATTAACATTTCGTTTGTACTCGTAGCTCTATATGTACGTGCATTTTTTTCCATTTTTTTATTTTTTGTAACGTCGTGTCGACTCGTCGCTTAATGTATTATACAGTTCGCTAGTACATGCGGCGTAATCGATTTATAATACCAAAAAAAAAAGGCCTGAAAAAAATTCTACTCGTGATACGACTACAGTTTCAACAACGAACAAGAGAGAAGTAGAGAGGACTTCCTGCAGCTCTTCGAATCCCAATGAGAGTAAAAAATTGCCATATCTCGAACCATTAGTAAAATTTTTTAGTTCAGATTTACCATCGCCATCGCCTAAGCACCATTTCTTATACCGCCATAATCTATCGCCCAAAATACCCCAGTTCCAATCGTTGAGGGTTTGGCGAAGGAAAAAAAATATCCCTAGGCAAAATGCCGAAGAGATGAAACACCAGATCCAGATATGTGCAGAAAGCATCATCAGCAACAACGCAGAGTAAAAAAAAAAATATGAAATTATAAACGAGCCAAAACGATAAGAGAACCAATAACGAGTCTCGAGTAGGGGACGAGCGGGGGTACCAGAGAGAGATATACGATGAAAAAGCAGCAGAAGAGATGCTGCGAAAAAAAATCAATTCAACTCTTCCTCCACTCCATCTAGACGGGTGCGTTTTTTCCAAAACTAACGAAAATATACGTAAATCCTTTTGCCGAAATTAAGCACGTTCGTTAAAATATGCGAAAACTTCGGCCATTAATTATAAATTTTTTTGCATAATAAACGGGTATAAAGTCATTATCTGAAAATAAATTATAATATAAATGAGAAAATTGAAACTGTGACAAAAAAAAAAACGTGAAAAAATCCTTCCCGCAGGGATTTTGCACTTCGAACCTTGGTCGAGGACGAATTATAATAATCGGCCGAGTCCGTTGGGTGGAATTTAGGTGAAATGTGATGGATCGTGGTGGATTCTTGGTGGAGAATACGATTTTAGCAGGCATTAACGGGGATTAGTGAATGCCGTTTTGTGAATTGATGCGACGTGATTGCTGGTAAAAGTCTGGGCATTTTTTCGCTCTATGTTTGACTCGTGCTTTTCAAGGTTAGCTCATTTCTTGTGATCCATTGAAGAGTTGGATATCTTGCCATAATGCTGCACATTCTAGGAGAGTACAGTAGAATGTAGTATAAAAAATGATCGTAGAGATTTTATCTATGTCATGATCAGTTGAGGGATTCCTGAGCTGTGGTCTTCATTGAAGTACTGCTCAATTACGTAAAAATGACTGGATTACTTTGTTAAAAAAAAAAAAAAATAGGAAAATGAATTTGATAGTAAAAGAGTTGTTTTAAAATTTTTTTCAAGAAATTGATAAACCAACAAATATAGTTCCCCCAATTTTTTTTTTTTTTTTGGGATCTGAAGGCATCAAAGAAATATTACGTAAAAATACAGAAAAGTAGGCACTTTGAAAAATTCTTCGAAAAAAAAATTAAAACAAATTTTACAAATTCTTCAAGAAAAAAGTCTGAAGAAGAAATCTTGAAAAATACCTAATTGAAAAAAAATCTTGAAAAAAATGAAAAAATCTTTTGAAAAAAAAATCTCAATTTTTTTCAAAAATTTCCAACTTATTGTAGGTATAAAAAAAATCGAAAAAATATTATTTGAATTTTCGTAATCTTAATTTTAAAAAATTTTGAGAAAGGTTTGGTAGGTACAATAATTTTTTAAAGAGGTTCACAAATCGTAAAAATTAAAAAAAAATCAAATTATAAAAAAATGTTGAAAAATTGATTTTAAAAAATTGAAAAAAACTCATTTTTTAATACAGATTTTTAAAAAAAAAATTGGATTATTGAGATATGGTATGATTTTTGTAAGAAACTTTGAAAAAATGGGAAAATTTGGAAATTTAAAAAATAGTTATAGGAATGCTCCTATATTTTTTCTAAGGAAGTGTTGGAATATTATTTTTCTAAAAAGCTCTGAAGTTCTGAAAATTGAAGAAATCAATCCATGAAAAAAAATTAAGTCGATTTGAGCATATAAAATTTTCCAGTGAGCTAATTTTTCAAAAAATACAATAGGTAAATTTTTTCAACCTCAATTTTTTCCTCTTTTTTCAAATTTTTACTTGACATACCTATCTTTTTGAAAAGGAATTTTTTCTATTGCAAAAATAGCAATAAATATAATTGTAAAGTCGTGCATGTTGATGAACTTGAGCTATTTTATGTATTTACTACAAACTTCAACTTCTCAATTTTATTTCTCGTGTAAGTAAATTAAAAATATTGATTTCAATGTTTTTATTTTTGTTTCAGGTGAGTACGAAAATTTCAGTTCTTTACATCATGAAATAGGTCTTTTGCAACATTTCGATTGAGGAATTCCCAGTAAATGTAAGTAAGCCAATTTAATACGAATTATTATGAATTAATCATGTATAAAAGATCAACGTAAAGGGGAAAAATACAGAAAAGGTTTGATTGTGTGAAGAAAAATCCTATAAAATGTTCGATGAAAAAATTGTATAAAAAAATCATTCAAAACAATGAGGTGTTATTATTTTACTTTAAAAAATTCTGAAAAATTTTCTTCTCACAGACAGTTGACTTCAAAAAAAATCCAGCGATAAAATTTAAGCAAATAAATCAATTTGTGTTTAAAAAAAAAAAAAAAAAAAAAAAAAGATTAGAAGTAAGGGTACACTTATTGGAGAAAATTTCTCTTGAAAAAATTCTCCCTATGAAAAATTGATACTTAGGTATTACTTCGCAAAAAATCTCTCAAGAAGAGTATTTTACCTAAGTACATGAAGTTCTCTCAAAACAATTTTATTTTTTTCATTTTTCCCAATATTTTCCTGCTAAACAAATCTTCTAAAATTAATTTTTTGAAAAAATAAAAATGTCTAAAAAATTGAGAAAATTTTTTTTGATCAAACTTAAAAAAAAAAAAAAACAGTTAGGTAGGTAATTTTTTTTTTTTCAACAGAAATCTCTAAAGAAGTTTTTTTTAATTCTCTGAGAAAATTCACAAAAGATATGTCGTAAGTATAAAAAACTTACAAAACATAAATAAATAAATAAAAAGAAGATGCTTAACATTTGTTTGAAAAAAAAATGTCATAAAATATTTGATAAATTGATAAATTAATTTTTGTGAAGGAAAAATAGTTGCACTTGAATTTATTTGAAAAACAATACCTAATAAAACACTTCCTCAGAAGAATTCCGGACAATTTCATTTTTTCGACCCCCCCCCCCCCCCCCTCATATCCCCCTGCTAAAAAGTCTGAAAAAATTAATTTCTTGAAAAATAAAATGTCTGAAAAATTGAGAAAATTTCATTAGGTATTTGTTTTTTATTAAGTAGTAGGTACATATAGATAATAATTTTTTTTTTGACAGAAATTACCCATAACGTAAGTATTTTGTAAAAAATTTTCTTGAAAGAATTGTGAATGCTCTCAATGCCGTCTTCAAAAATTATTTTTTACAAAATGGCTTTCAATTAAAAAAAAAAAAAAAATTTCTAAAATTTTTTAAAAAAAGTATAATTTTTTTAATTTTTCAAAATTCAGGATTCATAAAAAATTCTTCTTTCTGCTAAAGATATTTATACTCATTAATTTTTCTTTATTTTTGAGTTGATTTAGTCCCCAATGTCGTCATTAAAATCAGAGGATATCATTTCTTAGTCCTGAAAGTAGTATCATAATTTTTGAGGGTTTTTCAATTTCACTGAAATATCCAATTGATTGTAAAGTACCAAATCACTTAAAAAAGAAAAAATTGTTAATCGAGGTCTCTAACTTCTTGGAATCGATTGAAAAATTGCTGATTTTACGATATTACTGGGTTCTTCTTGAGTTTACAAATTTTCCTTAAATATTTTTAGGAAATACCACTAAATACGAGTAGGTACTTAACCAGCAGTACTGTAATTTTTGAATTTGATTTCAATGCTGAAAATAAAATATGTATTTCATTGTTGTGATTCGTCAAATATTCGTTATTTTTTACTCCTTCTCCCACCATATCTCATCATCTCGTTAATTTCCACTACCGCCTTTCCTCGTGCAAATTACCTTTTCCAATTAACTTCAAAAGCACACGAATATTGAAAATCACCAAAAAAGAAATTATAAAGTATATTCTATAAGAAACATTATACCGCATGTACAAAAATTCGACGCTCACGGTGTGAAAATAACAACTTTAAATTAAATTCGACACAAACCGAACCGCAGAAGAGAGGAAGACGGCGAGCACGGATGAGAAACTGTTGGACGGAAGGAGCCCGCACTCGAACAATAAATCTTGGCATTTTTGATTAGCCTCGATAAAGTTTTAAAATTCAATTAAAAAGTATCGTTTTAAAAGTTGCCTCTTCCGTTCTCTTATGTCGCTTCCTCGAGAAAATAAATTACTCGTATTTGGTGGCACCACACGCCGCAGCACGTCTTAAAAACGTGTCAGTGGGTACTTTTCATGCGAAAAAGAATTACTCGTGGAGAAGTTGGCGGTGGAGGAGATTTTTCTCACTTGCGAGGTTAACAAGTTTCGATGGAAGCCAACTTTGGATAGGTTTTTTCCTCGTGTTGCTTTTGCCTCGGCGGTGTCAGCGAAGATTTTCCTTCGAGGGTTTTAATAATTGACGGAATAAAATTTCTCGAATCTTACGGTATCGAATAAAGGTAACATTGGGAATAGATTTTGACTTGGAATCTGTTTCATAATTCTCAGACATTAGAATTCTCTGTCGCTTTGCCGAAAGTTCATCGGTTAAATATCCATAAAGATTACAATAAGTATAGGTCTTGCTTTCTTTTGGCTGAGAAAGGGGCAAAAAATGATCGCTTGGTTTATTTCTCTCTGCCTCTATCTCGATTTTCTTTTTTTTTTACTCGACTTGGCTCGACTCGTCGTCGTCGTCGGTCTCGTGATCTCGATAATGGAGCAAACGTGCGCGGTAATTTAATAATACTCGGTGTGTAGTGAATTAACGCTCGTATCGCGTCGTGCTGCAACTTTTTAGGCTGTTTTTTTAGTCGGCTCTATCTCTCTTTTGTACTCCTGCTCTTTTTTCATTACCAAATACGTTTTTCGTCTCGATTTTCCTCCAGCTCAGCGCATTGGCTCGTACTCGTATGTGGTAAAGAGGTATGCAGACTAGGACGACCCAAATGGTGTGAAATTTTTCGGTTTAAAAATCTAATTAAAATGAGAGTCGTGTAGTATGTCACACGATACGATGTAGGCTACGTATTTTTCTCCACGCCGCACCATTCTCGTCGTCGGTCTCGATGTCGTACTTGGGCCCATTTATATGCTCAACAGATCTCGGCGGATATTATACATGGGCCGAGACTGTCTCTCGTATTTGTGCGCTGGTGTGAAATTACACAGTTTTTTTTTAAAGGTCGACGCGACATTAATTTCGGATTTTTTCCACTTTGTGGAGGCTCGACTTGATGGATGAAGGGGTGACGGGAATGTTTTTCGCGAACTGAAGGAAAAACTAGGTAGTCTCGGGACATTGGAAAGAGTGAGAGTAAAACCTCGATTATCCGGTTTGTATTCATTTTTGCACGTGCGACCCTTATATTGATGCTCCGAAAAATTCAAAGGTTTTCTTCTACAAAAATTTAAGAAATATAATTTTTTTATATCAAATAAATGATGAAAGATTGTGAGAAAAATTATTACAAAATTTTATTCCAAAAAGAGTAAGTACCTAAGATTTTTTTTAATTCTAAGAAAATAGAAATTTCTATATTTTCCTTTAAAAAATAAAAATAAAATATATTGCATTTTTAAAGGGCTCAAATCACGAAAAAAAAATTTAGCGATTATGTTTCAAAAATTTGGGAATTTTTTTTTTCAAGAAATTTGGAAATTTTGTTTTAAGATATTTAGAAATTTTGTTTTAAAATATTTAGAAATTTTGTATAAAAAAAGTTTGGAAATTTTTTTCTTAAAACTGAGAATTTTTTAATCTCCAAATGTGAAGAATTTTAATTTCAAAAATTCAAGATTTTTTTTTATTCCAAAAAATTAAATTCCGAAAAATTGGTAGGTATTTCTAATTAATTGATTTTTTTATTCCTGAAGTTTAAGATTTTTTTTATTACAAAAAATTGAGAATTTTTTCATTCCTTAAATTTATAATTTTTATTCCAAAAATTTGCGAATTTTTTTGATTACCAAGAGTTGAGTAGATATTTCTTATATTCCAATATTTTTTGTTTCAAAAGAATTGAGAATTTTTTTCATGCCAAAAACTTGAGATGAATTTTTTTCCCAAAAAATTCAAGAATTTTTTTATTTCAAAAAATTGAGAATTTATACCTATTTCAAATAAATTGAAATTTTCTTATTCCAGAAGTTTTATTTGAGAATTTTTTTCTTGCCGAAAACTTGAGATGAATTTTTTTCCCAAAAAATTCAAGAATTTTTTTATTTCAAAAAATTGAGAATTTATACCTATTTCAAATAAATTGAAATTTTCTTATTCCAGAAGTTTTATTTGAGAATTTTTTTCAAAGGTTTAAGAATTTTTTAGTTATTAGGTACCTACAAATAATCGAGAATTTTTTCATTCCTAAAAATAATAATTTTTATTCCAAAAATTTGAGAATTTTTTTGACTTCCAAGAATTGAGTTATTTCTTCTATTTCAATATTTTTTATTTCAAAAAAATCAAATTTTTTTTTCAAAAAAATTGAGAATTTTTTTTTCAAAAAAATTGAGAATTTTTTTCATGCCGAAAACTTGAGAATTTTTTATTTAAGGTAAAGTCGCCTAATACCGACCTGTGCGTAATACCGACCATCACCCGATCTCGGCCGCTAATGGAGCGATCTCGCGTAAAAAAATATTAGTACATTCATTTTTTACAGATAAACATTAAACAATACCAGAATGATTTAAAGTCCCAAAAGTCAATAATCTTGAAAAAAATTACATGGAATTTTTTATTCAGTAAATTCAGAAATTTTTTTGATTCCAAAAAATTGAGAATTTTTTTATTGCAACATTTTTAGAATTTTCTCAATTAACTACCAAGAATTGAGAATTTCTTCTATTTCAAATTTTTTTTTGTTTCGAAAAAATTGGAATTTTTTTATTTCAAAAAATTAAAAAATAATATATTCTAAAAACTTGAGAAAGTTTTTTTTATTCCAAAAAAATTATTATTTTTTTTCATTACAAAAAACTGAGAATTTTTCATTACGAAAATTTGAGAATTTTTTTAATTCTTAAAAATTGAGAATTTTTTTAATTCTTAAAAATTGAGAATTTTTTTAATTCTTAAAAATTGAGAATTTTTTTAATTCTTAAAAATTGAGAATTTTTTTATTAGGTACAAAAAATTGAGAATTTTTTTATTAGGTACAAAAAATTGAGAAATCATTTCTTTATCCCAAAAAATTAATTCCAAAAGATTGATAATTTTCTCATTTCAATACTTAATTGAGAATTTTTCAATACTTAATTGAGAATTTTTCAATTCTGGAAATTCGAGAATTTTTTTAATTCCAAAAAATTGAGAATTTTTCTAACTACAAAAAATTGAGAATTTTTCTAACTACAAAAAATTGAGAATTTTTCTAACTACAAAAAATGAGTATTTATTTTTCATTCCGAAAAATTTAGATTTTTTCATTCTAAAAATTTTAGAATTTTTTTAATTAGGTACAAAAAATTAGGAATAGATATAATTTATTCCAAAAAATTATTATTCTTTTATTGTAAAAAAAAAAGATTTCTTCATCATAAAAACAAATGAAATTTATCCCATTTTTTTTTTTTAAATCTTAAAAAGATTGAGTATTTTTTTATCAAAATTTTTTGTTGGTATAATTATGCTTTTGAGGGGAGGGGGTATTTTCAATTTATTCAAATATTTTCCACTTATTTCTCCGGAATTTCATACTCTTATTAATATGAAAATTTTACCCATTTTTTTTCTCTCAAAAGAGAAATGGAATTAGAAGTAAATTATGAAGAATTAGGGTGTTCTCGAATCAAAGCGCCCCTAATATCCTATTTATTTTCTTTTCTCATCAAAGACGATGAAATGAAAATTCTCTTCACGAAAACTTGAGAAAATTGTCATGTATACGAAAGTAGAACCGGATACTAGTAGAGAAAAAATTTATTTAATTACCTAATTCCATTGAGAAATTTTCACTGCTGTCGCATTACGACGTATTGATCTTCTTTGCGAGGTAAAATTTTCTTCGTTAGTACGATCGTAAAAAAGCTTCAGCTTAAAACGAGGTCGAAAAATGTATGCGAATTCTGCGCCAAGGTTCTCTTTTCATTTTACTCTTTATTTGGAAGCTTTTATTTTAGCTTTTGATTTTTTTGTATGAGTGTGTAGGTAGATTTATCTTTTGTAGAATTACACACACAGATGTATCCATATATAGCCACTTAGCCAGGTAGTTGGGACGAGGTTCGCAAGGTAAATAGCGATAAAATTCAAATCGGTCGTTTTGAAACTGGAGTACGTATATGAGGAGTTATGAAATCTTTGGAGAGAATCGGAGTAAGAGGAGATTCATTCGATTACGCAGACTGCAGACAATTTCGTCTTGTATAAATTTTTACGACGATGGGGAATTCCTTTTAGGTATTTCTTTTTTTTTTCGAATATATTTTGTTCTTACCGAGTGAGGGAGACAATGGAGGATACGAGAACAGGCTGAAATGGAAGGAAATACGAGATGGGCGGGTTCACGAGGAAGTAGAGGTGAGTCGAGTGGAGACTGGCACGTTGGAAAAAAGGAAGCAAATCGCGAGGAAAAAAGAGAATTGTAACCTCGATGGAATTTGTCTTGAAGAGTTGCGGCGCGCTCTCGAGATTTAACCATTCGCTTTGTCCAATTTAAAAGAATATAAAGAAGAAAAAAATTTTACGATGTTATATACTCGTACATAATATGAGAGATACTGCGCAGGCAGTGATGGTATTTTGCAAATGCACGACGAGCTTCGGTGTTCGGCAATTTGACGTTTATTCATAAAAATGTACTCGTAGGTACATATCTCTGTATGCTGCTTGCTCTTTGATATTCTCGATGAAGGCTTTGCCTGCCATTGAATTTAGTTACCTTTGGCATTATTATTGGGTGTGTGTACTCATGTACTGTGTACTACCTTTTTAATCTTTATACTCCCGCACCGATCCGAAGCTGTTCTCTTTATTTCTAATGTACGTATTCGTTACAATTGTGCAGGAATTATTCAAGCTTCTTTTACACGAACCGAATACGAAGGAATGCTGTAGTGAGGACAGTGCTGTCTCGATTATATAAGTTTTTCGAGCCAGGTTTCAATTTTTTCACATCACAATACCTTGTACGATGAAAGATTTTTTCTTGATATTTTATTTTTGGGTATTACATTCGCGCGAAAATTTTTTCAAATATGTATTCGATTCGTGATTTGATAGCGAGCGTGGTAAATTGTCGAGAAATATTTGAAATTTTATTTCGCATGATAGAATTTTATTTGAAAAAGAATTGAAAACATTCTCATTTCCTCGAAAAATCGAAAGCGTTTTGAAAAGAGAAATTGCTGACATTTTTCATAAAACATGGTTAAATGAAAAAAACTTCGATGAAAAATTTTAAATTAAATTTCGAATAATGAGTTATTTCGCCTAAAAATAGTTTGAAAAAAAGGAAAAAAAGAGATATACCTTCCTAAATAAAAAAACTTGTAAGAAAAATTAATTCGATTCCAGTCGAAATAGAAAAATCATTTACCTACTAAAATAAAATTCGAGAATAATTTTTTCTTGAAAATTTTGAGACCATCATTTTGAATAACGTAGTTTCAGAAAATGTTCAAAGTGAATTTTAGTGTCGAGTTGAATGAATGAAAAAAATAATAAAACAAACAACTTTAAGGCAAATTTTTTTCAATTTTCTCAAAAAAAAAAAAAAAAAAAAAAAAAAATGAGACGAAAGATATAAAAGGGATTGAGTTTGAAAATTTGATGAATACCTACTTACAAGGGAACCTCCCCAACTCGTCACCTCCGATTTCGCTGAAATTCGGCTCACTGAAAGAGCATGCCACCCACACCTCACAGCCAAATTTTTAGCTGCCGAAGTTGATTTTTCGGTTTTTGGCGAATTTTTGAAAATGGATAAAATCACCCCAAAAAACCAATTTTTGGAATAAAAATCGCAAATTTTGAGATAGAATCCTGAAAATCGGTTTGTATACTGAAGTCGACCTCCCGAGTCGATTGGGACCATTTCCGAAGCGATCTGGAGCCTCCAGAAAAAGTTGACTTTTCTCCAGCACACTGGAACTGCTCCAGACGGTGCTGTAATTAACTTCGGCAGCTGAAAATTTAATCCTAGCGTTATTAGGATGCCATCTATCGATTCGCATAGTTGAATCGAAAATTCGAGGTGACGAGTTCGGGCGTGCATTTTCGTGACAACTTGAAAATTTGACATTTTAAAAAAATTTCCAAAAAATCAATCTTTCCAGCATATCACCCGAAACTTCTTCTACCCCCTAAAATCGACCCTCTGAGTCGATTCGCATCATTTCCAAAGTGATCTGGAGCCTCCAGAAAATGCACACTTTTGCCTTCTGGAGAGATCCAGTGTGCTGGAGAAAAGTCAACTTTTTCTGGAGGCTCCAGATCGCTTCGGAAATGGTCCCAATCGACTCGGTAGGTCGACTTTAGTATACAAACCGATTTTCAGGATTCTATCTAAAAATTTGCGATTTTTATTCCAAAAATTGGTTTTTTGGGGTGATTTTAGCCATTTTCAAAAATTCGCCAAAAATCGAAAAATCAACTTCGGCAGCTAAAAATTTGGCTGTGAGGTGTGGGTGGCATGCTCTTTCAGTGAGCCAAATTTCAGCGAAATCGGAGGTGACGAGTTGGGGAGGTTCCCTTGTTAGTACTTCTTATCATTTGAAAAAAATCAAAAAATGTTTTTATGCTTTGATTATTTTTTAAAATTTTTTTTTTGCTAGAATAGATTAAGAAAAAATTGTAAAAAAAACACAAAAGATACTTGGAAGACAAAAATATTTCTTAAAATGAAAAATTTGATCAGAAAGTTACCTATGTCACATAGCATTTCACTACGTAGTTTCAAAAATAATTGAATTTTTTTTTTCAAGAGTAAGTAGGTATTCGAATTGACTTTTTTTTCCAAATCTGACATGAAAAATTTGAGATAGTATTTAGAATTTGAAGGGAAATAATAAATTTTACATGAATAATGAAAAATATTCTCATAATGTGAATTACCTATTTTTTTTTTACTTCTCATTAATTTTTTAAAATTATTTTGAGATCAACCGTGTAACGAAAAATTTCTCAGAGAACTCAAGTAATTTTTTTCCCACGTTTCGAAGAATTTTTGAACTAAATCAGTAGGTTTTCTCATCAAATTTTGCAAAAAAAAAAATAGGAATGATGAAAAATTGCAGCATTTTTGTGAAAATTTTTTTAAATTGATACTTTTTTAAATTCAAGTGATTTTTTTGTGAGTTTTGGTTGAAAAGTTTTCAAATAAATGAACCTTTAATTGTTGAAAAACAATTCTTTTCGTTATTCAACATTTCAGAAAAAATTATAAACAAAGTCCAAGTGAACTTTTTCTCTAATTTCTAATTTCTAATTTTAAAAAAAACTTTGAGATGAGAAATCTAAAAAAATGAAACTTTCAAAAAAAATGAAGGAAATTTTCAAATAATTTTTTTATATCAAAATTTAATACTTATACCTACCTACTTACCTACTTAAGAGCACGAAATTAAAAAATTTCAGATAAAAAATCTGAATAGATAGATTTTTAAAATTTTTATTCAAAACATTTGCATACGAGAAGATAAATCTTGAAGAAATAAAAAACAAAAATGATTGCTGAAAATTTTTAATACCTAATAGGTACCTACATTTTTCAAGACTGAATATTCCATTAAATAAATAAGTGCGTGTGTAACCACTCACCTTGCTTGTTCACATGGAAATTGGATCGTTGTTGTTATTATTCAAAATTTGAGGAGAGGGAGAGGTCAAATCGAACTTTTTGTGGTAGCCAAAATTATTCCTAGGGCCTCAAGCAACAACTTTTGACTGAAATTATTTTCAATTGGACCCCTCCCTCCTCCTTCCTTTTGATTTCGAATACCGCTCAGTAGATACTTACACAAAGTTAGTGGTGAGAGAGCGAGGTGGGTCCAATTGAAAAAATTTTCAAACAAAAGTTGTAGATTGAGGGCCTAGAAATAATTTTGGCTACTATTGGGTTCAATTGAAAATAATTTTCAAACAAATTTTGTACATTTAAATCCTAGAAAATAATAGGAATAGGTAATAATTTTGATCATCACAAATATTTCGATCGTACCCCTCCTTCCCCTTCAAAAGTGCTCCATTCTTTCATATATAGTGTAGTCAAGAGAAAAAAAATTCCAGAAAAAAAAACTTGAAAAAAATGGTATAAAAAATCAATGTAGGTACGAAGAAAATACTTCCAAAAATTGAAAATTAAAAACTAAAATGATTGCTTAGGTATTTTTTATTTTTTTTTTTTTATTTTTTTTGAGAAATGTTAAAAAAAAGGTGAAAGGTTTTTTTTTAAGACCAAAATAATATGTATTTGAGGAAATTACTTTTTAAAAAATTCAAATCTTCTCATAAAAAAAATGAAAAAAAAAAAATAATAATCATTATTATTATTATTATTATAATAATGTACCATGTACTTACCTAGAAATTGTTGAGATTTTTTTTGAATTTTTGGGATGAAAAATTTTGGAAAAGAATACTTATCAGATTTTTTTGATTCGAGAACTTGGAAAAGGTACAATTAGGATACGAGAATACTTATTTGAAAAATTCGATTTGAAAATCTATGTACTTACCTACTTGGTCCATTTTTTGAATTTTTATTTTTTTGAATGTGGACAAAAAATTTCAAGAGACGAAAAATTAAAGAATTTTTTTTTTTTTGAAACATCAAAATTTGATTGCAACATCATTGGTAATATTTTATTTTAAAAAAAAATCATTGTGCAGCCCCTAAAAATTAATCTATCAACATAACTAGAGCACGAGGCATTCAAAAAAATACCCTCTCGCGAGCCCCATCGTTTCTTCGCTGTGGGCTCGAATAAAAAGCCATAAAACGGTTAACCGACTCGCAGATGATATTGGTGACTGGAGGAAATTGCGTTCTGCGGTATTCGTACTATATTTATCTATCGATACGACGATATACGTAATTCTTCGACAGGCTATATTCATCTCATCGTCGATCTGGCTGCGATGCTGCAGAATGAAGATACAGAACGAGATGAAAAGAGCATAATACTACATATACCACCGTCATTATACACCAGATATATGAAAACATTTTCACGATTTCATTTTCTGCTAACTGATATCAATTTAATTTTATTGGCTTATTCGTCGTCGCCGTCGAATTTCCAACACGGCGGCAAAAAAATACAGAATTTCGGCATATATAGTATACTATACATAATTATATGTTTACTCGTGCTGTAGTCGTCAATACGTATATACCTACAGGGTGTCCCGGTTAAGAAAAACATCCTTCAACATGGTAAGATGGTAACTCATTTCAACAATGTGTAGGTATGTTTGCATACACTTACTATTGAAGGGGCTGAGATACTGCGTGGCGAAAAAAATTATTTTTCATTTTTTCACTAGAAATTAAAAATTTATTTCTTCTGAGTGGAGAAAGAAAGAAACATGAAACGTTTGGGAAATAAAGTAGGATAGTTGCAGTAATGTCTGAAAAAAATTTCATCGAAATCGATGCAATAAGGTGTTCAAAAAATTATTTTTACCAAAATAATTGGGTAA
This sequence comes from Balanococcus diminutus, assembly GCA_959613365.1. Lineage (NCBI taxonomy): Eukaryota > Metazoa > Arthropoda > Insecta > Hemiptera > Pseudococcidae > Balanococcus > Balanococcus diminutus. The sequence goes on along the minus strand of OY390718.1, from coordinate 14,062,000 downwards.
AAAATTCGAAATTCGGCAATTTTAAAAAAAAATTTGCATCATTAACCTATTTATTTTTCTCAGCAGATGATTCCCCTCTACTTCCTCTACAAAATGTTCCTCAGCATCATCTTCCAATCTATTTTAGTTTTAGAGTTAGAATTTTTCTAACGAGTACAAATTCATAAAAATTTGACTTTGAAAATTTGAAAAAATTTTAACCTACATGTCGACTCATAAATAAATTTTTTACTCAAAAACTAAAAGAGATAGAAAGATGATGCTGAGGAACATTTTATAGAGGAAGTAAAGGGGAATCATCTGCTGATAAAAAAATAACTAGATTAATGATGCAAATTTTTTTTAAAGTTTCAAAATTTCGAATTTTTTTACTCAATTTTTTTGGTAAAAATAATTTATTGAACACCTTATTGCGTCGATTTTGATGAATTTGTTTTCAGACATTACTACAACTATCTTACTTTAATTCCCACAAATTTTATCTTTCTATCTGTCTCCAATCAGAAAAAATAAATTTTTAATTTCAATTTTTTCACCATACAGTATCTCAGCTCCTTCAATAATAATGGCTATGCAAACATACCTACACGTTGATGAAATGAATTGCTCTCTTGCCAGATTGAAGGCTGATATTCTTAACCGGGACACCCTGTATAGGCGAAATAGGAAACGTAAAAATACTCGGGCAATATACCACCGAATAATAAAGAAAGAGAGAGGAGACGTAGGTTTCGATCTTTTGCAAAAACAAACGAAATGAGAACGAATCAACGAAAGAAAGCAGGCGAAAGAAACTCGTATGGGAAATATTTTCGACAAGTGTATTCACGTGTAAACACGTAAAAATGTCGTTTAACGTCATTTACACTGATAATTATCGACGTTGGTGGGTAATGCGAACGATGTGTACGTATTTGCTATTTGTCACTTTTTTCTCTCTATTTTTCGAGGCGAAAAATAAAACAGGAGAGGCTGGTGCGCGATGGAATTTCACCATGTATGCCTTATGGGGCTGAATACTGCAACCTATATACTTGTACGTCACGTTGTCGAGCCATTTGGAATCGCTTCGTCGAATATTGTACGTAAAATTTTATTACTCAGCATGGGAAATTAACGTAGGGCAGCGAAAGCCATATCCAGAGACTGAGGTGAGCTCAGCGAGGATGTTTGGTATTTACACAACATACTACGAGTCGAAAAAACCCCCCTCTTCGATCTCATCGCTGGTTCGTATTGCACTGCCAAAGGCTATAATACCGTATTGTAGTATTAGGCTCGAAGAAGGGAGGGTGGGGGGGGCTTTCTCTCCTTACACACGTCATTATATATTACGAAATAAATCGAATACTACGTGTAGTTTTTTAATTCGCGAATAAATCTAGGAAGGAGACCGATTCCGTCGAATCTACTGCGAAAAACAGTACGAACGATGGATTAAGTGCTAAAGTACACACTACAACGAAAGCCGGATCGGTACGACAGCGAATCGACACGACAAAAAGAACAAAAAACCAACGAGTTTAATTGTTTCGAAATTCGAAACAGAGCAAGAGAGGCTTCTTCCAAGCAGGAAACGTAAAGTTGATTTGTTTTCGCAGACTTTATTTCTATTCGTATACGATATTAACTCACTGAGAATTTTTCTTCCTCTCTTTGGGTTCGTTTTTCATTAACGTTTTTGCCAAGAAGACGAAGAAGAAAAGTCAACTAGAGACGAGGCTTGGATAAAACCATCTTTCTCCCATCTTTACTCTATCTGCCGAGTGCATATTTTCCTCGAAAACATCCTATCTTCGTTCGGTTTTTCATTTATACTCGTAAAAAAAAATGATATCCAAGAATGAGAGAGAGAGAAACGCGAATCTCATTACAACAATAATAGTACAACGAAAGGAAGAAAAATTAAAAAGATGAAGTACATAAAAATTCAATTAAATTTGATATCATTTCGCCAGCTCGTAATTTTTTTCTCACAATTTTTGCCTTTTTATTTCTTTCATTTCGCTTTACATCAAAGTACCAATATAGCGAAAGAAGTAAGAGAAAAAACAAGGTTTAGAGATGAGAAATAAAGAACGCGATGGTATGCGAATTACAACTCCTAAAGGAATTTTTTTTTCTTCCTACCTTGTTTTTCTCGTTCGCAGATATTTTTACGTAGTTTTTTAATTGAGTTGCTTGGTTCGAGTCTTATGATCATTGGAGGGAATTTTCATTTTGTTCTTTTGTAAATTAGTTTCTGGGCTTTGCGTCGAGAGGAAGTGTTTTTTTATTGAGGAAGTCTACGCTGAATTTATTTCTGTCTTTGACGTAGGTATTTTGAGACTATAAGAATTTCCTTCGAGAGGTGTCCATTTTTTGGGAGCAGGTTCCAATTCTGAGGGAACTTTGCAGGTAGGGTTCTAAACAGTTGCGAATCATTTTGAAAAAATTGGCTTAGTTTGGAAATGAAAATGTAGTGGTGAGTTGTTGAAAAATATATGTTCCAAGTGATGAGAGCGAAGATTTTTGCTTTGAATTTGTTCGTCAAGGCGGACTTCTTAAAATTTTTGTGATAATTACTTTTTTAAATTCGAATAAGAGACGAAATTTGAAGAAAAAAAAATGAAAATATAAGTTAATGTCTATTTTTAAAATAGGTACCTACCTAGATATTATATTAAAATTCATTTTTATTTTGAATTTCGTTGAATTTTTTTTCAAGTTTTATTGAGAATCCATTTCATTTAAATTTGTTGCAAAACACTTCTCACTTCTATGAAATTTTGTGGAAAGATTGATAAATTTTTTTGAAAAAATATCTACGTCAAAAATATTTTTTTTGTCAGAAATGATTTTTTTTATCAATTTAATTTTGTTGAAAAACAATTTTTAAAAATTTTGTTGGAAATCATTTTTTTCGAAATTCCATTCTGAAACACTTTTAAAAATTTTTATATTGCCTACCAAAAAGAAATTAAATTTTTTTTTAGATAGGTATGCACTATGCAATTAATTTTTTTTTAAATATTTTGGAGACTAATATTCTAAAATTTTGTTAGAAACTACTTTTTTCTTTTGTTATTATTTTATTTTTTTTAATTTTAATGAAAATGTTTTGAAAAATTGTTCGATTCGAAAAATTATATAATTTGAACCAGATTTTGATTTTTTTTGTTGAAATTTTGAGGTGAAATATGTACAAGAATTAAAAAAAAATTAAAGTCATTTTTATGAAAATAGGTACTTATCTACTGTAACTACATTCTGAACAATTTTCTTGAAACTTTTTGCAATCAATTCGTGTTAATTGAAGTTTTTTTTTTTTGGAAACGCAAATTTACAAAAAAATTGAAATTTTTTTTTTTAATACTCCAATTGTGAGAACCAACATTTTAATTTTACCAGTCTTCCAATTTTTTTCAACGTTGGAAGGATAAACTATTAATTTGTCAATTTTTCAATTTTTTTTCAGCTAAAAAATTTAGAAGCCATTTTTTGAAATTTTGTATTGGATTACTTTTTAAAAATTTTTTGAAGAAAATTGAGATAAAATCGTTTCTACTGAATTATTCGAAAATGTTATATTGCGATTGCGAAGGAATTTTTAAAAGTTTTGTTGTAAAAATTTTTCCTCGTTATTGAATTGTTTACGAAAAGAATTTCTTAAAATTGTTTGCAATCTAAATAAAAATACTTATATTCCAAAAAATGAAAAAAATATACTATGCTAAAAAGAAGAAGTTCAGAATCAATATTTTTTTAAAATAGATTATTGGTAATTGTTTTTTTTTATTGAAATCAGATTGTTAAACTTTTAAAGAGAAACTTTAAAAAAAAGGTTTCGAAGTGCATATTTTTTTTAAATGTTGTATTCAATTTTTTAAATATTTTGTTGAAAAACTTTTTTTTTTATTATTATTATATTTTACCTATTATAAATTAATTTTTCAATAGAAATCCATTTTTTAAAAGAAATTGTTGAAAATTTTGAGTTGAAAAATGTACTTGCTTACGTATGTCATTGAGAATAATTTTTTTTAATTAGGTATTCAAAATTGAAAAAAAAACATTATTTTCTTTTAAACTGAGAAACACTTGGAAAATTTTTATAAAAAGAAAGTTCATCTCACGAATTGTTCAAAATAAAATTATCATTATTATTTTTTTTCTTCATTTTCTTCATTTTTGAGAATTCCCTATGATGTTGAAATTTTTTTTTCTAAATTTTGTAGAAAACCAATTTTTATAAGAAAATATTTCTTCAGGTAATACTTACACTTCTCAATTTTTTTCCACTTGAAATTAACTTTTGTTGAAGTTTGTTGTCAAACACTTTGGGCACTTTTTTAAAACGTTTTTAAAAACGAAACTAAAAAAAAACCTGAAATGATTTTTTTAAAAGTCATGTCAAAAAACTTTTTTTTTTTTGAATTTCCTAATAAATAAGTACAAATTGAATCTTCTTTTTCTTTTTTTATTTTACTTCTGTACTCAAAGCGAAAAAAAAATCCGAAAATATAAATTTCTTCTTCCGAAATATTTTCAGTTCTCGTCATAACTCGAACCCAACGATTCGGTAGATTTTATGAAAGGAAAAAAATAAATGATAAAAAACCCATTGAATCGCCTCTTCGTAAAATGTTACGTATTCATTGACGTAGAATGAGTTTACATAAATTTTTTCCCGCGCTTATTTTTTTCCTCTCTACGAAGGTATTCCTAAAACACGACGATAAAACTACAATGTCATAATACCTACGTATTTTTGCCTGATTAAGGATGTAATCGACGAAGGTTTTATGGACGCTGTATCCGAAATACGAATCTCGTACGTGGAGTTCCTTTGTTGTACATAATTTCATAATGGTTTTAGGCTTGGTTCGTTTCTCGAATTATTATGGATTTTTTTCTTCAATATTTTACGTGTGTACAGGTCATGGAAGTAATACGTAGATATAAGTCACAAAACGTCATGTATTTTGTAAAAAAAAAAAAATCACCAAGTCATGGAAAGTCATGGATTTTACTGCCCAACCCGAGCGGCACACTCGATCGATAATATCGGAAGATGTAACGTATCGATAAAAAATCGTTTGAAAATCTATAGATGTTCTCACGATATTATAAAGATTTATCGGTACAACTTCATAGGCAAAAAATCTAAAAACTATCGAATTCGATATTATTAAGATTTTATGACGATATTCGTCAACGATACTATCGACAAAGAATATTAAATTTATCGATTCCGATTTTCCACCGATTTTGGGCAGATATTTGAAACTACATTATCGACAAAGAATATTAAATTTATCGAATTCGATTTTTTAACGATTTTGTAAAGATATTTAAAACTATATTATCGACAGATTATATGAAATTTCTCGACTTCGATATTTTACCGATTTTTTGACGACATTTGAAACTATATTATCGATAGATTATATTAAATTTATCGAATCCGATTTTTTACCGATTTTGTAAAGATACCTATTTGAAACTATATTATCGACACGTAATCTGAAATTTCTCGAATTCGATTTTTTAACGATTTTGTGAAGATATTTAAAACTTTATTATCGACACGTAATCTGAAATTTCTCGAATTCGATTTTTCAACGATTTTATGACGATATTTGAAACTATATTATCGACACGTAATATGAAATTCCTCGAATTCGATTTTTCAACGATTTTGAGGCGATATTTGAAACTACATTCCCGAGCAGCACAATCGACAAATTATCGAAATAAAAAATCGACAGAATATCGAATTCGATAAAGTGTCGCGTTAGTTCCGCATAAATCGTGAAATTATCTTTCGATATATAGATAGATTATCGACGAATTATAGTTAGCAAAAATTTCGAGATTATAGTAAGATATTTTATCGATAATATATCTATAATATCGAAAGATAATGTCACGATTTAGGCGGAACTTTTGCGACACTTTATCGAATTCGATATCCTGTCGATTTTTTATCGATTTTTTATTCCGATTTTTCGTCTTTTACTAGCTTTTTTCTATAATTAAAAATCATTAATTAGCATAATTAATACATTAAACTATGCCTAAACACATTATTCATGTTACGGTAAGAGGACCATTTCAGAAAAAGTAAAAAAAAATTATAAAAAATCTGCCCCCCTTTGGGGCTTGAACCATCTACATCCTGCATGGTAATCCTATTCTTTGTCGATAGTATCGTTGACGAATGTCGTCATAAAATCTTAATAATATCGAATTCGATAGTTTTTAGATTTTTTGTCTATGAAGTTGTACCGATAAATCTTTATAATATCGTGAGAACATCTATAGATTTTCAAACGATTTTTTATCGATACGTTACATCTTCCGATATTATCGATCGAGTGTGCTGCTCGGGTTATCGACAAATAATCCGAAATTTCTCGAATTCGATTTTTCAAGGATTTTGTGACGATATTTGAAATTATTTCCAAATTTTAAAAATTGGTGAAATTTTTTTTAAGTCCAACACGTCTGGAAGTACTAAACTGCCTATTATAAGCGTTTTATTGCTAATTCCTCGTTAAGGAAGAGGGTTCCCATGCAGGAGGTAGATGGTTCAAGCCCCACGGGTGGCAGATTTTTTATAATTTTTTTTGACTTTTTCTGAAATGATCCTCTTACCGTAACATGAATAATGTGTTTAGGCATAGTTTAATGTATTAATTATGCTAATTAATGATTTTTAATTATAGAAAAAAGCTAGTAAAAGACGAAAAATCGGAATAAAAAATCGATAAAAAATCGACAGAATATCGAATTCGATAAAGTGTCGCAAAAGTTCCGCTTAAATCGTGAAATTATCTTTCGATATTATAGATATATTATCGATAAAATATCTTACTATAATCTCGAAATTTTTGCTAACTATAATTCGTTGATAATCTATCTATATATCGAAAGATAATTTCACGATTTAGGCGGAACTAACGCGACACTTTATCGAATTCGATATTCTGTCGATTTTTTATTTCGATAATTTGTCGATTGTGCTGCTCGGGAAATAAGTCATTGTTTTTTTGACCTTTTTACTGGGCAAAATTAACACCTTTTTTTTTCATTTCAAACCGCAATTTAAAAAAAAATGCCCTCGCATAAATTTATTTACATGGAAGGGCAGTGGATTGATGTTGAATTTAACCAAGTCGAATACTACATAGATACATACTTCATTTTCGAAATTGGAGCGAGAAGGTGGGGTCTAATTGAAATTTTTTTAATGACCAAAATTTTTCTCACGACTTCGAGCAACAATTTTTGTTTGAACAATTTTTCAATTGGACCGCTCCTTCCCTCTCTTTCTTCCGATTTCACTCAGTGGATTGATGAAGGAAGTGAAAATTGTTACCCGAAATTCTGAGAATAATTTTGATTATATTACAAAAATTTCGATTGGACTCCTCCTTCCCGCTCCAATTTTGAATATTAAGGTCTAGGACAAAATTGAGCCACTTCCATGATTTGCATTTTTTATATCATGAAGTAGTCCATCTCATGACCAAGTCTCATTGCGATCTCTGTAGAGAAAAACCAAGATACACAGCTAACTACCTTATTATGTGGTATGATACCTACGACGTTGTACGAGCATGCACTAGATTTGCGAACCGAGGCGTTAAAATGAATACCAGCTAATTAAATTCTTATGTAATACGAAGAGAATTATTAATTTAGTGCAAATTTGGCGGCAGCGATGCCGACAACAGAACCAGCAACAGCGACCCCCATTCTACGAGGCGGCTTCTCAGTGGTGGTAAAAGTGAGATTCTACGCCGTGTAAAAAGAACGAGGAAAGCGGATGAGAAGCGAAAGGGGCATGTGGAAGTGGGTAAAATAAATAGATCTTAAGAGCAAACTTAGGTTTTTGTTTATAATGTCGGCCTTATTAAAAGGGCACGCAGTCTCGCGCCAACGTAATAATTAATCATTTATGCAAAAAGGGAAGAACTTAGCTCGTATTTACCCACGTACAAATATACGTACAAAGGTTCGCTAACTCCAGCTCTCTGGATCGGGGTTGTATGTATACATAGGCATCGTTCCATGTACCTATGTATCCTTATACATACGTGAAGAATAAATTGTTTGTTGCCGTAGATGGTTGTGTTTATTGCATATCATCGCCCCTCTCTCTCTCATTCCGGCCCCGTCACTTTACGAACAAACCAACTGCCACGCAAATCTTTGCCCTTTTTTGGGGGGTTTAAGATACAGGGTGTCCCGGTATAACGAATAACATGGCTTGAGATTTGGGTACAATCGAGTATCATTAATCAAAAACTTCGTGTACTTAAACATGGTGCCTAAATTTGAAATTGAAGGAGCTACATAGTTCTGAAAACTCGAAACAAAATCAATTGGCAACACTGCGTTCAAAAAAAAAATTCGATAAGGCAGTGGATAGTACTTCGAAAAAGGAAAAAAAGTTCCGAGCTCATTCGGTTGCCTATCTCTGAAATTGAAGGAGTTATAGCAACTCGAAATTTCAGTCTAAAATATTGCCTATCTCGAATTCGTCACGGTGCACTTTTTGAGAGGAACAAAAAATTATGTAAGAAATGTGCCTATCTTTGAAAGTGAAGGCGCTATGGACTCTTGAACATCAAAAAATACAACCTGTGGATCGCCGCAGTATCAAAATTGGAGGAGAGGGAATAGACCAATTGCAATTTTTGTGATAACCAAAATTATTTCCAAGACTTCAAGCTACAAATTTTGTTTGAAAATTTTTTCATTCGGACCCCTAACTCCAGCACTTTTTGATAATATGTATAAGTTTTTATGTCATATTATGCGAAATCGGAGGAGAGGGAAGGGTCCAATTGCAATTTTTGTGATGACCAAAATTATTTCTAAGACTTCAAGCTAAAACTTTTGTTTGAAATTTTTTTCATTTGGACCCCCAACTCCACCAGTTTTTGATAATATATCAATAAGTTTCTATGACATATTAGGCAAAATTGGAGGAGAGGGAAAGGGCCAATTGCAATTTTTGTGATAACCAAAATTATTTCCAAGACTTCAAGCTACAACTTTTGTTTGAATTTTTTTTCATTTGGACCCCCCAACTCCAGCGTTTTTTGATAATATGTATAAGTTTCTATGTCATATTATGCGAAATTGGAGGAGAGGGAAGGGTCCAATTGCAATTTTTGTGATAACCAAAATTATTTCCAAGACTTCAAGCTACAACTTTTTTTTGAAAATTTTTTCATTTGGACCCCTAACTCCAGCAGTTTTTGATAATATAAGTTTATATGTCATATTATGAAAAATTGGAGTGGAGGGAGGGGTCAAATCGAAATTTTCGTTATAACCACAACTATTTCTAAGATCTCAATTTACAACTTTTGTTTGACAATTTTTTCAATTCGACCTCTCCCCCAACTTTGAAAAATATCTACCTGATGTTATGTGAAATCTGAGGAGAGGGAGGGATCCAATCGAAATTTTTTATAACCAAAATTATTTTCAGGATCTTGATATACAACTTTTATTTGAAAATTTTTTCAATTGGCCCCTTCCTTCCTTCCTTCCTCACAAAAAATAAATAAAAATAAATAAGCAACCATTTTAATTTTTATTGGAAGTATTTTCTTCTTACCAAAATTGATTTTCTATCTCATTTTTTTCAAGTTTTTTTTCTTCTGGAATTTGTTTTCTCTTGAATACACTAAATATGAAAGAATGGAGCACTTTTGAAGGGGAGGGAGGGGTACGATCGAAATGTTTGTGATGATCAAAATTATTACCTATTATTTTCTAGGATTTAAATGCAAAATTTGTTTGAAAATTATTTTCAATTGAACCCAATAGTAGCCAAAATTATTTCTAGGACCTCAATCTACAACTCTTGTTTGAAAATTTTTTCAATTGGACCCCCTCGCTCTCTCACCACTAATTTAGTGTAAGTATCTACTGAGTGTTATTCGAAATCAGAAGGAAGGGGGAGGGACAGTGTCCAATTGAAAAATTTTTCAAACAAAAGTTGTAGCTTGAAGTACTAGAAATAATTTTGGTTATTACCAAAATTTCGATTGGATCCCTCCCTCTCCTCCAATTTTGAATATCACGTATGTATGTAGCATTGGACTTGGCGAATTTTCGATGTTGCCAAAAAAAACAGTACTGAGGCGATCCAATCGTAAAAACACCGTTTTTCGAAGCTTTGTAGCCCCTTCATTTTCTTAGATAGGCAAATTTTTTACATAACTTTTTTGTTCTTCTCAAAAATTTACATGATTCATTTATATACATATTTTGAAAATAATATTACAATAGTAACTATGTAAACCATTGCACCTTCTAAATCAAGATAGGCAACTGGTGTACATAGTTTTTCGCTACTGGCAATCTTTTTACTCTGCAAATCTCAAGTCTGGTTACTCTGAACTAGCTAGGACACCCTGTAGAAGGGTGATTTGGTAATGGCTTCGTATGTGGTTACTTTCATGTAAGTTTAGAATTTTTTTTTTTTTTTCATAGAAAGATTTCTACTCGAAATGGTTCATAAAATGTTACTTAAGCTGACAAATGACAAAAGATTCGATTTTGTGGGGTGATATTGTGGCTGGCACATACTAAGAGTATATAGACTCATCAGGAAGTCACCCTGTTTTTTTTTTTTTTGTCGTTTTTGCCACAAAAACATCAATTGTATGTGGGCATAATAAGGGGTGGCTGGCATGTTTATTAGAATTCGCAATGAGTACGCTGGTTTGGCTTTTAAAGTAAACGCATTCAAATAATGCAAGCGGTGTACTTTTTGTCGTAGTAGGTATACAAAATACGTACTAAACATTTTCGCATCCACTGAGAACTTAATGGAGGTTTTACGTATCATACACAATGCACGTATGTATACGATATATGAGAGTTCGAATACGCGAATTACAGCAGTAAATATCTGAAACGAATTTGGGGTTCGCAATGAAATGAATACCGCGTACGGAGCGGAATAACCAACCGGAAGAAGTTATTTGACGCCGAATTGTCGTTAAAATGTACTTACTTGCGGTCGTATCCGAATGCACGATGCGAATTTTCACTTCATTCGAATAAATTGATATGTGTATGCGGGATTGTGTTAACTACCGCGATATTATCTATCTCTTTTGTTTGCAGCCCGATGATGTATAATTTGATGTTAATTTTTAATGTTTTTTTTTTCATGTTTTTTGTTGCAGGTGAGTCCAATTGGAAGATTTTTTTAGTGTGGCGTATGGTAGAGAGGATATACAGGTATTTTTCTTACTGGCTTTCATGGTTTTATAGAACATTCTTATGTTTTTTTTATTTTGTTCTCTTTTGCTCACAGAAAAACTCCAAGAATTTTTTACATTTTTTTTCTAGAATTTTATTTTATTTTTATTTTTTTGAGTATGCCCAATTACCTAAGATGTATTTATATTTTGGGAAGTTTGAGATGATTTTTCATTTAAAAAACAATTTTTAAATAAACATTTTAATTTTAAAAGATTCAATTTTTTAAAAATTTACAATTTTGGAAAAATCCTCTATTTTTTGAAAACCTTCAATTTTTGAAAAATCTCCAATTTTTCAGAAATTATTCATTCTTGAGAAATTGTTAATTGTTAAGAAATCTTAAATTTTTGAAAAATTTCAAAATATTGGAAAAATTCAATTTAAAAAAATATTCATTCTTGAAAAATTGTCAATCCTTGAGAATTCAGTAAAATCATTGACTTTTCAGAAATGATCAATTCTCGGGAAATTGTGAATTCTTGAAGAAAGAGCATTTTTTTGAAAAATTATCAATTTAGGGAAAATATCTTAAATTTTAAATTTTTAAAATATCTTGAATTTTTGAAAAATATATGCAACATATGAAAAATCTTCAATTTTTGACAAATCTTGAATCGTTGAAAAATATAAATTTTTCAGAAAGCTTTGATTTTTACCTAATAATCTTCAATTCTTGAACAATCGTTAATTTTTAAGAGATCTAAAATTTTTGAAAAATTTTTAATTTTTTAAAAAAGCTTTGATTTTTGAAAAATCATCAATTCTTGAACAATCTTTAATTTTTGAAAAATCCTCAATTTTTGAACAATTTTGAAATATTGAAGAACCCGAGCAGCACACTCGACAAATTATCGAAATAAAAAATCGACAGAATATCGAATTCGATAAAGTGTCGCGTTAGTTCCGCATAAATCGTGAAATTATCTTTCGATATATCGACAGATTATCGATGAATTATAGTTGGCAAAATCCACCAACAGATAAACTTTCGATAAAATCGAACGATTTTTCTTTGAAAAATCTCAAGATTATAGTTAGATACTTCATCGATAACCTATCTATAAATCGAAAGATAATTACACGATTTATGCGGAACTAACGCGACACTTTATCGAATTCGATATTCTATCGATTTTTTATTTCGATTTAGTTTCGATATTCTATCGATTTTTTATTTCGATTTAATTACGATATTCTATCGATTTTGTATTACGATTTTTTGTAGATTATCTAGTTTCGATATTCTATCGATTTTTTGTAGATAATTTAGCATATATGGGTATATGCGCGCGCACATTTTCAAGACCGGCTGGCGAGTTTGAAGTCGTAGTTACGCTTAAGGCTGGCGAATTTCGTTCCAAATACAGCAATTTCTACCAAAACAAGCGTCTGTTGCGAACATCGGAGTTCGTTCGCATAATACGAATTGGATTATAATATTCAAACATCTTATGCAAAATTGGAGAAGAGGGAGGGGTCCAATTGAAATTTTTATAATAACTAAAATTATTTCTTGGACCTTAATTTACAACTTTTGTTTGAAAATTTTTTCAAATTGGCCCCTTTTTCCTCCGCTCCTCCAATTTTGAATAAGTATCAACGGAGTATTATGCAAAATTGGAGGAGAAGGAGAGGTCCAATTGAAAAAATTTTCAAACAAAAGTTGTAGCTTAAAGTTCTAAAAATAATTTTGGTCATTACAAAATTTTCGATTGGGCGCCTCCCTCCCGTTCAATTTTAAATACTAAGTATTCACATAGTAATCGTAGTATTGAACTTGGTAAAATTTTATTTAAGAACAACGATCTGGTTTCAAGTAAAATACCTAGGAAACCAAAAAAACTAGATAACTTGTTTGAAAATTTTTTCAATTTTGATTTCGCATATTACTGTTACACGTAATAAGGTAAATGCAAAATAATAGAGGCTAGAGATGAGGTCCAATTGAAAAAACATTTCAAACAAAAGTTGTAGAATAATATTCTGGATTTAATTTTGGTTATTATAAAAATTTCGATTTGGCCCTTTCTTCCCATCCAATTTTGAATATAAAGTAGGTATTTTTTTACTAGAAAAAAATCAATATAGTTTCAACAACTATCGTTACAAAATCGTTGAAATATCGAAGTCGATAAATTTCATATAATGTGTCGATAATATAGTTTTAAATATCGTCACAAAATCGTTGAAAAATCGAATTCGAGAAATTTCATATAATCTGTCGATAATACAGTTTTAAATATCTTCACAAAATCTTTAAAAAATCGAATTCGATAAATTTAATATTCTTTTTCGATAGTATAGTTTCAAATATCTTCACAAAATCGTTAACAAATCGAATTCGAGAAATTTCAGATTATTTGTCGATAATATAGGTGTAAATATCTGCACAAAATCGATGGAAAATCGGATTCGAGAAATTTCAGATTATTTGTCGATAATATAGTTGTAAATATCTTCACAAAATCGTTAAAAAATCGAATTCGAGAAATTTCAGATTATTTGTCGATAATATAGTTGTAAATATCGTCACAAAATCGTTGAAAAATCGAATTCGAGAAATTTCAGATTACGTGTCGATAATATAGTTTCAAATATCTTCACAAAATCGTTAAAAAATCGAATTCGAGAAATTTCAGATTATTTGTCGATGATATAGTTTCAAATATCTGCACAAAATCGGTGGAAAATCGGATTCGATAAATTTAATATTCTTTGTCGATAGTATCGTTGACGAATATCGTCCTAAAATCGTAATACTATCGAATTCGATAGTTTTTAGATTTTTTGCCTATAAAATCGTACAGCTAAATCTGTATCATATCGTGAGAACATCTTTAGATTTTTAAACGATTTTTTATCGATACGTTTCAACTTTCGATATTATCGATCGAGTGTGCTGCTCGGGAATCCTAATTTTTGAAAAAGCTTCGATTTTCAATACTTGTCTTAATGTCAATTTCTGAAAAATCATCAGTTTTAGAATAATCTTTAATTTTTGAAAAAAATCATGAAATTTTGAATAATTTTTAATCTTGAAAAATATCAATTTTTCAGAAACTTCAATTTTTAATAATCTTTAATTTTTGATCAATCGTCAAATTTTAAGAGATCTAAAATTTTTGAGAAATTTTCAAATCTTGAAAAATCTTCAATTTTTGAAAAACATTTGATTTTCAAAAAATAATATCAATTTTTGAAAAATCTTCATTTTTTGGAATAATCTTTAATTTTTGAAAGATCATGATATTTTGAAAAATCTTCAATCCTTGGAAAATATCAATTTTTCAGAAATCTTCGATTTTTAATAATCTTTAATTTTTGATCAATCGTCAAATTTTGAGAGATCTAAAATTTTTGAGAAATTTTCAAATATTTTTGAAAAATCTTTAATCCTTGGAAAATATCAATTTTTCGGAAAGCATTGATTTTTAAAAATCGTCAATTATTGAACTATCTTCAATTTTTGAGAGATTTAAAATTTTTGAGAAATTTTCAATTTTTGAAAAATCTTGAAACTTGAAAACTCTTCAATTTTTGAAAAATATTTGATTTTAAAAAAAATTCAATTTTTGAATAATATTGAAATATTGAAAAATCTTAATTTTTGAATAACCTTCAATTTTTGAATAATCCTCAAATTTTTGAAAAAGCTTAAACACTTGAACAATCTTCAGTTTTTTAGAAACAAAAAATCTTCTATTTTTTGAAAAATCGTAATTTTTAAGAAAGCTTCGATTTTTAAAAAATCTCAACTTTTGAAAAATTCTCAGTTTTTGAACAATCTTCAAATCTTAATTTTTGAATGCTCTTCAATTTTTTGAAAAAATTCATTTTTTGAAAAATTATTAAGTTTTGAGAAATTGAATATATCCATGAGTTGTTCCTTTGAATGGCGATGAATGTCTGTGATTCCTTCGAGTGTGGTTGATTGCCTGTGAATTCCCTCTTAAATTCCTATAATAATCTGTGAATTTCTGTGAATTCGTCTATGAATACCTACTGAATGCCTCTGAATTCTTATTAAATTTCTACGAATAACTATTTCCTCATTCCCACAAACACCTACAAACGTTACCAATGCTGGGAAAAGCTATCGAATTAATGTCCTGCGTTAATCTCTCCTCAAAGAACCGCAACGACTTCCCACCTCCCTTTCTCCCCTCACCTGGAGCACATTCACAACAAGCGAAAAATATACAAATCATATACTTAAATATTATGAAAATGACAAAAGAAACGCGACTGCGATCATTTCACATTATATAACCCGACGACGAGGTGAAAATGGAACGTACGCGAGATTAAAGTTTTCTCAAATCGTTACAAGCGAGTCCGCGGAGGAGACGGGAATCGCCGAAATATTAAGACGAGTGGGCGGGTGACAACCACTTCGGCGATGGGGGGTTAATTTAGCCCGAACAAGAAAAAGAAAATAGGTACTTAGTGCGAGATAGCAGCGAAGGAGTAAAATTAAAGAAGCGAGAATAAGAAGATAGGTCGTTATCTGCGGGTTGGTGCGGCAATGCTGTTGGGAAGTTGAGGAAGGGGGGTTTAACGGGCGCCTGGATATTATACCGCAGAAGCGATATTATTCTATATAATGCGAGGTGGTGGAAGTAGACGAAGGGAGGTTGGTCGTCTATAGTCGCACGAAGGTTCATATTATTGGGGCGGTGGGGGACCGGGGGTGGTTTCATTTTCGGTAATTTTAGTATTTTCGTCGATGCTGAAAACCTACATAGATGCTAGTTCACCTGCGAAAAAGTACGGATCGCTGGGGTACCTGGTATGTCGACTGAGGAAGACACAAAGAGGGGGAGGGGGTTGTGAAAAACGGGAAATAATAAAATTTCAAACTCGGCGTATTCGGTGTTTACAAAGTGGTGGAAAAAACAAAGACAGGGAAGTGGGGAGCGTGCCGAGCTGAGGTATGCGAGCGCTGAGAGAGATTTACGAGCTTTATTATCAAGCTCGATTTAGTGATAAGCGAATCTACGGGCTGCGTTGTTCGGTTTGAAATTATCTTGTTTAGGGATGGGACGATGGGTAAGTCAGGAACGGTCCCGCCACCACCTATCTTCCAGCCAAAAACTAAAAGCGAAGTTGAAAGCGTAAAAAGCTCGAATTAACAGGCCAAGATTTGCCTCAGTTGCCGAATAATCTGATTAAAGGATTACAAAGAAGCAAATTGCTGTTAAGTTGGAATATATTTTTCCGGAACAGTTTGCCTCGATTATTCTACCATGTTCTCTCTTACCTCTCCTCTCCTCTCCTCCAGCCCGGATGCCTAGTACGTTCTTGTGTTTTTTTCCCACTTCTCAACGTACAGAGTACTTTTTCCTCAAATAGCATCGGGCTTTTTTCGACGAGGAAAAGCGATGCGATGGTAGAACGCTAATCGAAAAATGCAAACGGTCGGATTTAAATTTTATATCGAAAATATTTGTTAGGAGGGTGAATTGCTGCCGCGTTTCGCCTCCGGCATCGTTGTCGTTTCGTAGAAAGAGGCCAGATTAAGCGTTAATTTACGTTCGCAAAAAGCCCAATAATATGTACTAACGATCGTGGCTGCTTGGTTCCCTTTCTTCGTCGTTGGTTCCTCGTAACCTCTCCTATCGATATTAGAGTAGCGAAGTTTTTTTTTCTCTCAAACTTATTGAATATTTTTTGCGAATAGAGTGAAAAGTGTTGTCAAGGAGGTAGTTACAAGATTTTGTGAAAAGATGCACCCGTATAAGGAAGGAAGCCATCTACACTAGGGTGGCCCTTATTTTGGAAATTTTGAAAATGTTTTGAATATCAGGCGTCAATTGATGACATACTTATATGGAGAAAATAATTCCCCATTTTTTATTTTTTCCCTAACTGCATTTTGAGTCGTTTTTTTTTTTTAAATAGACAGTTTTAAAAATTTTAATTTTTTTTTGAAAAGTGGTCATAAGTTGGGTATTAAGTACTTTACAAAAAGACCATTTTCGATGATTTTTCATCTTTACCCCTGTTTTCATGGGACATTAAAAAACGTCATTTTTTACGATTTTTGAAAAAAAAAATTGAAAAAAATTATTGAAAATTGAAGAAAGGTTTTAATTAATAAAATCCTTTTAACATACACATTTGAACCCAAAAATACCATTTACCCCAATTTTTCAACTCTACTTTCATTTTCAAGAACTGTCACATAGGATCATTTTTTCATTTTTTTTTTTTTTTTTTTTTTCATATTTTTGATAGTTTTGGAAAAATTCTCACCGATTTGTAAATGATGAAAAATCACCGTAAATTATCTTTTTGGGTGTTAATGTGCATGTTAAAACGATTTTATTAATTAAAACCTTTTTTTCAATTTTTAATCAATTTTAATTTTTTTTTCTTCAAAAATTGTAAAAAATTACATTTTTTAATGTCTCATGAAAACCGGGGTAACGATGAAAAATCATCTAAAATGGTCACCCACCTTATGGCCATTTTTCAAAAAAATTGAAAAATGAGAATTCACGCCAGAATGCATTTAATTAATGAAAAATGCTGCTGTACTATCAATGCAAAATCCTTCTCTGATGGAATTTTTAAATATTTTTAAAATCATCAATTTTTTGAATATTTTAAATTTTAGTAATTTTTGAAAAATAAGAGTTTTTGCCGAAATGCATTAAATCAATGAAATAAGCTACTGTACCTAAGTCGATGGAAAATCCATCTCTGATGGAATTTAAAAAAAAAATTGAAATCATAATTTTTTTGAAATTTTCAAACTTCAGTAATTTGTAAAAAACGAGAGAGATTTATTTTGTTTGAAAAAAAAGTTTTTAATTTTTTTTGAATTAGGTACAAAATATTTTTCAAGTTTTCGAAGGAAATTGTTTTGAAAAAAGAACTTTTAAATTTCTAAGAAATCAATTGTTTGAAAAAAAAAATTACTGTATTTCTTCTGAATAAAATACCTACAATATTAATTTTCCTAGTAATGTTTTTTTTTTTTTTTTTTTTTTTAACCTTCTTTCAATTTATTTAAAAAATATCAATTTTTGGTCTTTTTTTGGTAAATTTTTCATTTTTTTTTTTGGAAAATTAATAATTTTTTCTAAATTAATGATTTCTGTATTTTTTTTTTGTTGAGTAAATATAGGTAGGTAGGTTAGGTAGGTAGGTAGATAGGTAGGTAGGTATATATTTTTTTGTCATAAGAATTTTTCTTACTTGAGTAATTTTTGAATGGAAAAAAATCAGATTTTTATAAAATAAAAAATGTCTTTACAATTTTTTAAGTTGTTTTTTCGGAGTCACTTGGTATAGTGAAATTTTCAATATTTTCGAAGTAAAAAAATAAGTCAAATTTTTTAAAACTACTATACTCGTAGAGGTGGTTTACTTTGATTTGAGAACCTCCCAAAAAAAGTTGAGCCTTCTATCTATCAGGGGAGTGAAGCTAGGGGACCTCAAAGTAGGCTCAATCTATAGTTTGAGAGCCCCTAGATTTACTCCCCTAAGAGATAGAAATCTCAATTTTTTTTTGGGAGGTTCTCAACTCAAAGTAAACCACTTCTGCGAGTTTGGTCGAAATCCGAGATATTTTTTTTCTCACTCTATATTCTACTGTATATAGATCGGAAGACCGTTTTTGCGCCACCCGTTAACTTATGGAAAAAATAAAAATAGGGGTTTTATAGGAAATTTTACACTCTTCAACGTTTGTTTGAACATTTTTTTGATTTTCGAAACGCTAGAAAAGTTATTGGCATTTCTTCAAAAGGGGGGCTCAAGGGTGTCCCCATTTTTGACGCTTGGGGGAGGGTGGGCTTTGAGTTTTTTTGTTTTTGGAATCTATGGTATGTCCTCATTAACATATGTAAGGTCCCATCCAAAATTGTACTCCATTCCCGGAAATTGGGGGCGATTTTTGTTTTTTCCGCCCTGTATATTTTGATCCGCATTTTTTGCGCCACCCGTTCACTTTTTCCAAAAATTTTATATAACCTTTTTTGTTGCAAATTTTACTTAGTTTAATTTCAATTATCACCATTTTTTCATTTAAACGCATATTTGCAGAGTTATAAACGAAAAATAACAAGGGGGTCACTTTGGGTCCACATTTGGGGAGTTGCCGAGGGGTGAGGTTAGGGGACTTTTTGCTGGTTACTCGGGACACCGAAAGGAACATTTTAAAATCAAAAAATCTTTGATGACCCAAAATGCAATTTAAACCTTTTTTTTGGTCTAATTTGTACTGGGCTACAAGAAAAATCTAAAAATACATAAGTACATATAAAACCACAAGTATTATTTCTATTCGCACAAAGGAATAACCTTCCTTTTGCTTATATAAATATATTATATGTAATAAATACCCACGCGAAGAACATTTTTCTTTTTTTAAGCCTACGTAGGTTGGTATTATGAATGTGCAGAGGCGAAGCTAAAGAAATGCCATATTTGAGGAGCTAATGAGCTTTGAAAATTTTGATCGCGAATATCTCGCGACCCCCGAACCGTTTTCGCTCAAATTCAATAGGCTTCTATTCCCAACGACCCTCTACCATTGACATAAATTTCAACTAATTCCATCAATTATAACTCGAGTTATCGCACCAACAAATTTTGGTCTATACATACGTACATACGTATATTTATATAGTTATATAAAGAAATACCAAAATGCGAAATTAGTGCCAATGGTCATATTTTGTCATAAAACGTCGAGAAATATCACTCCCATCCCCCCCCCCATGCTACCAACGGGTCAAATTTAATAGCTGATTTTTTCGAAGAAAAAGGAAATCTCACACAAATAGTGGATACGTCATAACAACAATAACATAAGTTCAAAAACATTAAAATATCGTTACTGTAACGTTATTGTTGCGTTTCTTATTGAATCTCAATCACTACTTCAGAAAAAGTTATGAACAAATTTTTTTCAACCGAAAACGAAACAATAACGTTACAATAACTTTATAGAAACGTATTGTAGTGATGCTATTGATGAAATATAACAAAAAAAAAAAAAAAAAAAAAAAAAAAAAAAAAAAAATGCAAAAATAACGTTACAGTAACGTTATAGTAACGTTACTATAATAACGTTAATGAAGCGTTATAATGATGTTTTTTCACACAAATACGAGTAATAGATACGTCATAACAACATTAATACCAGATTAATAACGTTACAATAACGTAACTGTAACGTTATTGTTACATTTTACAATGATATTGATTAAATATAACGAAAAATTCAAAAATAACGTTATAGTAACGTTATTATAATAACGTTATTGAAGCGTTATAATGATGTTTTTTCACACAAATGATAGATATGTCATAACAACATTAATACCAGATTAATAACGTTAAAATAACGTTACTGTAACGTTATTGTCACGTTTTTGGTTAAATCTCAATCACTACTACAGAAAAAGTTATGAACAAATTTCACCCATCTGCCATATTTGAGGAGCTAATGAGATATCTATCGAACCCGCGAACCGTTTTCGCTCAAATTCAATAGGCTTCTATTCCCAATGACTCTCTACCATTGACATAAATTTCAACTAATTCCATCAATTATAACTCGAGTTATCGCACCAACAAATTTTGGTCTATACATACATACATACATATATATAGTTATATATAAAGAAATACCAAAATGCGAAATTAGTGCCAATCGTCATATTTTGTCATAAAACGTCGAGAAATATCACTCCCATCCCCCCCCCCCATGCTACCAACGGGTTAAATTTAATAGCTGATTTTTTCGAAGAAAAAAATCAGCTAAAAAAATAACATGAATTTCTCTCTCCGGTTTTCTTTAAGGCATCCAACAGTTGATTTTTTCAAAACAACTGTTTGTTGCTCGTGTGTATAAATTTGGAAAAGGAAAGTACAAATAATACCTCCCTTCGTTTCTGTAGGGGAAAAAATAAAATAAAAATGAAATAAAAAACCAACACGATCGAAACGAACCGAGCGACCTTGTACGTACATTCTACATCATTTCCGAAAACTTACGACGACAACTTGTACTGTAAGTTCATTTTGAGCTGGAAAAGAGAAAGCGAGAGTGAAAACGAACGAACACGAACATTCATACCATCGTGCAGCGTCTACGTAATAAGAAAAGTAAACTCGAAAACAACAAATAAGACTGCACCCCCAAATCCACCCTTGGCTCAGCTCAGTCTGTGTACATGAGAGAGAAAAAAACGCACATAGCATAGTTATAGGATTGTATATATTGTAGTACACGTACACATTTGAGAAATAAAAGCTCGTCTAACAAAAAATCAACTTTATTCCGAGTACAAATATTGTAGGAAAAAAAGTTCACGGTATTATTAACTTTTTCCAATACCGAAAGAAGAAAAGTTTTTTATTCGCTCGAGTCTTCTGTGCTCCTCTCTCTTGGTCTATGCCTATGCCTCGTCTCGCTTCTCTTTTTTTCCCCGTTCTTCGAAATGCCTGCTGCACACCAAGTTTTTGTGTAAGTACCGAATGAGCGAACGAAACGTTGAAACGAATAATGAACGCAAATTTTTTTCCATTCGACCGATAACCTAATGTTATAAGAAGAGGTTGAAATTCGCAAAGCGACGAGTGCGAAGGATCGAGAGTAAAATTGGAAATAAATTTTTTATTAAATTCGTATCCCATCGAGTAATCTAATCGTGGTCCCTTATGGTGATTTTATGTATCTTTCATGTCCTGTTCCATTTCGTATGGAAGAAAATAATTTTTTCCTCTATATTGGGGACCCTCTGTATGGTTTTGAAAATTTAAAAAAATATAGTGGTGGAATAAGTAAGTAGGTATCTGTTTTTTTTTTTTTTTTTTTTTTTTAAATTTACCAAAAGGTAATTTTTATTTAGTGAAAAAATTATTTTCCTCGAGAAAATCATCTTATTTTTGCCAGTTCAGGTCGTCCAGGTCGTCGTAATGTTATTATGAAAATATGGAACACTATAAAGTTAAGATGAATATTGAGAGTATCTTGCATGTGGCATGAAAATCTTGCACTGTCGTTGCTATGTACTCGTTTACTCTGCATTCTGTATGGTTTGTTCAATCGTTCATATTATTCTACACAGTAATAAGTAGGTAGGTATCACAATTATTTTTTTACGAGACACTGTTCTCGCCCCCTTGTTGTCTTTTGGTACTTTTCGTATTGCAGTATTTTTTTGTAGCGAACAAAGTGAATTTTCAAAGGTTGAAAAGATTATTACTAATTGTGAGATAAAACGAGTAGTCGTCGAGTTGGTACCCTTACAACATTCTCTGTTTCCTTTTATTTTTTTATTTTTTTTTTTTTTTAATAAATTTATACGACTTTATTAAAATTTACCATAAATTTTTCTTCCCTTTTTTCAGTCGAGTATGCCTTTTTGAAGAAAAAAATGTTATTTTTCTTTAATTTGTTTCTAAACAAGATTTAAATAGGTACATAGAATTTTGTTTTATTTTCTTATTTTAAAAACTAAATTTTCAAAAAAAAAATTGAAAAAAATAATTGTTAAACGATTTTTTTAATTTCCAAAAGAACTAAGTTTTTTTTTTAATTCTTGAAGCAAGTTTTGAAAAAATTTTGCTAAAAAAATTGAAAAGTGCCTTTATTTTTGAAAAATGTTATGAAAAATTGAATAAAATTTTTCATTATAAAATTAGAAATTTATTTTTTGAAAAATTTATGAAGGATTCAATAAAAAAAAAAAATCTCAAAAAAAAAAAATAGAAAACAATTAGGGATTTGGGTGCCTAAACGTATAAAATTCATTTTTAACAATTGACGAGTAAAGTTTTAATTCTTGGAAAAAATTATAAAAAATTAGTTTAAATAAAAATTGAATAATATCCAAAATAAAAATAGTAGAAACCAAATTAAATATAAATAAACCTATTTTTTGGCATTAAAAAAAGAGAATTCAAAATATTAATTTTAAAAAAAAGAAAAAAGAATTTAGGTAGGTACTCCAAGAAAAATTGAGGGAATGCGTTAAAAAATTTTTTAAATCCATTCATAAAAAATAATTTTACAAAGTAAAAATGTGAAATTTAAATTCATGAAAACATTTCGATTAGGTAGGTATCATAACTTTTTCAAATAAATTTATCATCAAGTTTTTTTTTAATTTTAAATTTTTTTTATTATACCTATTAAAATTTTTCCTGCAAAAATCATTTCTCAATCATCTATAATCTGTGTTGAAATTTTTCTGAATTTCTCAACAAAAAAAAAATGATTAGGTAGGTGCGTATTTTTCAAAAATATCATGAAGATTTTTCTAAAAATTTAAAAATCTACTTTTTGTTTCTAAAAACATTTATAATTTTATTTGAAGACTCGAAAATTATTGATCAATAAACTACCATGGAAATTCGGAAATTTTGTTTATAATTTTGAAGGTTTTTAGAAATTCGACCAATATTTTTTAAAAGGAATTTTCAAAATTTTATTCAATGTAGATAAAAAATGTCTGCGCGTTACGGAGAGACAGTCAGACAGGTACTCAGGTAGACATACAGAATACAGAGAATTTTTTTAAACAAGTAGAATCATACTGTTTTTGAAAATTCATTTTCAAAAGAATTTCAAAAATGTTGCTTGAAAAAAATATACAATGAAAATTTGATTTATTCAAACAATTATTAGGTACCTAGGTACCTATTAAAAATAGGAAATAAATTGAAAATGTCTAATTTCGAAAGGTGAATCAAATTTTATAATAAATAATCAAAAATTTATTCAAAGAAGAAATATGTAAATCTACAAACAATAATTTTCAAAACTGGGGTCCATCGATATAAAATTTCAAAGAACAAAAAACTTCACATTTAGAACTACCTTCTTTTCGAATTTGGCTCATACTTGGTGTTTCAAACGCCTTAAAAAGTCCAATTTACTTAGACGTAAATAAATTTTGTTCGAAAATGTATTCTTCAATCTTTATAAACACAATCATCATCATCATCATAATAATTTTATTTTACGACGCTCGACTGTTTAGTCATTTGCGTCTACAAATCAGGTACAATAGAACTTTAACAATGGATAATATAAGACAATAATAACAAAATAACAGGTGTAGAATAAATAATCAACATAATAAGTAACAAAATAATAATGAATAATAAACAATAATAAAGTGTAGAATAAATAATCAACATAATAAGTAACAAAATAATAATAAATAATAGCAACACTAATAATTTATAGCTTCAACCATTATTTTTTATATCTGATTATACAATTCAATTTTTTTTTTTAAATCTGTTCAAGTATTTAAGAGAACATGCTTTAAATAACTGGATTTTTATTGTATTTTTTTTTTGTTTTTTTTTTTTGTTTCAAGTGACGAATTTGCTTTTACAGAAAATTCAAAAAATTTATTAACCAAAAAAATAGTCACAAAATTGCAACCTATTTCTTTTGATTTTCCCGATGTTCGGAAGTAAGTTAATTTTTTGTTTCCGATTCCCCTACTTTTTGTACATACGACATTTTTCATGCCCCCAAAAAAATTCACGGACTTTTTACTCGAAAAATTTGAGGAATAATACGCGTATATAATAATTTTTATGTTCCAAAAAATGATAGAAAAATGAGGGGAAAATTTATTTTAAAAAAAAAAGTTTTTTTTATTTCAAAAAATTCCAAAAAAAAAATTAAAAACTTTTATACTTAAACAATTTTATTGATAATTATAATTTTTTACCACAAACAAATATGAATAAAATTTATTCCGATTTTTTTTTCAAGTAAGTAGTACCTAAATTACATTTTTTTTTTTTGAAAATTTTAAATGTTCCAAGAAATTAGAAAATGTTTATGTTCCACAAGATTAAACCAACTCTTTATTACGAAAAAATTGATTTTTTCCCCAAAAGAAAAAAATAGAAATTAAATTTATCCTAAAATTTTTTAATAAGAAAGGACCCCAAAAAATTCAGAAATTTTTCTCCCTTATTTTTTATTGGGTACCATTAATTATACGTCTTTTCACGACATACTATCTTCCTTTGCTTAATCAACTCGGTTAAAAATTCATTTCCAAAAGAATACGTAACAATTATTTCATTTTTGGAAAAAATTTTATGAATTTATGTTCAGAAGAATTTTGAAATTCAATTTTTTTAAAATGTATTTTTTTTAAATGTTTAAAATGTTTTGGAAAGAATTTAAGAAACTGATCTTTTTTCTTGAGAAAATATACATAGATACAAAAATTTGAAAGTTCACTTTCAATTATGGGCAAATTTGAAATGATAGTTTCAAAGTTGTGACTTTTCCTTTTTTTTAAATATTGTATCGACTTACCCACTTACCCCCTGCATTTTTTTTCAAATACTAAAAAAACATTTCAGCGGTGGAAATATCTGATAGTGATTTAATAATTTCCACCCGTTTCTGCATGCCTTTTTTTTACCTCTTCCATTTTTAGCATGTCTCGATTACCTATTTGAAATTACGAGTAAGCATTTTCCAAAATCCATTTAGAGCTCAAACATTAATTCACCACATTCTTGTCTTACAAACTTTGAGTCCCAAAAGCAACGACAGGAGAGGAAGAAGAAGGAAATAAATTGAAAAAATGTCATTTACTAAGCACCGACCGTAGGTGATTGCTTCATCGTTACCAGCTCGTAAATCACGTTATTCAAAATCGCTGTGGCTGTTGGAAATTAAAGCTGAGGAATACCAAAGGTCGAAAGAAGAACCTTATACTTTGGTTGCTGACTAGTCAAGGTGGGCTGAAGTGCGGAGGCGTCAGCATGGCATTAGCTACACACTCGAAGCTCTACTATTGTGGGGCAGAGGAGAGAGGACTCGCTACGGAATACCTAGTCGTTATTTTCATATAAAGAGGCGTCCTGGGAGAAGAGGAGGAGCACGCACAACAGGCGAAGGGAAGCTTTAGCTTCGTTATCAGCTACTGCGGCCGAACCATGCAGAATAAACCACCGAGCATACCTACCTCTACTCGTACTTCTACCTTTACCCACAAGAGAGACTGCAAGCGCTTTATATGCCGGTGTAAAATCAGAAATCTGGCCTAAATTGTGTCTCTCCACGTATCGTTCGGGCGTTTGTCCGTTTAGATACACACACACGTACCAACGAGAGTCGTTCGCTTCCCCTGTCGCGTCTCGACGCCACGTTAAAAGATGAATTACGAGCCGATTACCTATTCATTTTATCTGTGGCCGAACAAAGCGGCAAATTACTTTCGCTACATGACTAGGAATAATCTAACAATTTCCGTTTCATTAGATTTTGCTAGGCTCTTAATTATAGACGAATGGGCAACTATTAAGGTTACTACGTTTGAGGACAGTCATCGTGCTCCACCAATTCACCCACGGTTCTCATCTTCCTAATCTATAATGGAAAATACCGACAGGCTATCGTCGCTTTCCTATACACTTACTAGGTTACCTCAAAACACTGCAGCTTTTTAGGCGATCGTAAAACTTCAAAATGTAGTGCGGTTCACTCTTGTGGACTGAATCGTTGGCTTACCCTGCTCGTTTGTCTTTACTGGTCGACACGATTACTTAATTAGTTGTAAAAAGATCAGTTTCAGTCCTTTTTGATTGGCCTAGCATCAAGCAAGATAATCAATGGGGACACCTCAGTTGAAAATAAGAAGATCATAATCTCATTATGCTGTAAATACCACGATTTTATATGAATACCTTTTTGAAAAGCTGGCTTTCATATTTGACTAAAATCGTCAATTCAGCAACCCTTTTAATATATTTGAATCAGGCATTAAAATAATTTATAAATCTTTTACTCGAGCCAAAAAGGCAACAAACACAGTTTTCTCGAGAAAGAGAAAAACACCTCATTCATCGAGCAGCGTTTCGTTCACTTTGTATCCAGCCTTTGGGCAGGCAGGCGCGGGTGTTTGTGTTATTTGCAAACGGAAACTTTCATTAAGTGCGGATTAGCAAGTTACAAGTTGATTTGCATTTATTTTGAATGAACTGTTTAAAAGATAAACCAACTAATAAAGGGAGGTCACCTTTTTTGGTCATTTTGCCTTTACAGAGCAATGTATAAGCATACGTACTTCGCGCACAGTCTTCTATTCTCTATGTTAAGATAGTTTCTGAAACTAAGGCTGATATATTAGCGGTTGAAATCGGATTGCTGCTAGTGGGAATGTGTTTGTTGCCTCTTGACGACACTACTGCAGTAGCCTATGCCACCATTCTGCCTCTTCACGTTGCTCTTCAATAATGTCCGTGAATAAGTAACTCTGTAAGCCGAGATAATAAAATTAAACTAGATTCATCTCTTTCCTTTGCCCATTAACTTTGCCTACACTTACCTCATCTTATCCTGTGTTGTGTTTCTTTTCACTATCTGGATCATGTTGAGATCTGGTATGCGACACTTTCCATGTCTTTATTATTCCTTCTAAATTACTTTTTTGCTGAGGTCTGCTCATGTATGACAGCTTTGGTAATTTCAAGGCCACTTTTTCATGTTCTTTTGGAGCATACATAAGTACGAGTATTTTAGTCAGAGAATAGTATTTTTTACTCCTGTTTTAATATTAAGAAAACTTTTTCTGGAATGTGGTCGATGATATTACTGGTAAACTCTACACATCGATTGCAACTGAAGCTACTGCAACCTACGATACCTTACATCACTATACTGATAAAAAAACAACCACAATATTGGCGACTCTTAGCTAGTAAAAAATACCCTTTCGTATCATAATGGTCCTCGCAGTCCACTGCATCTTAGTACGAAAACCAGCACACTGGGTTGGAGACAGGGAGAAATGCTTCGCAGGTGTACATCTCATCTCAAACCATCCTGCGCTGAACCTTTTTTGCTCGTCTTTCAGCTATCCACTGTAATATTCCAACCACGTTCCACAAAACCTTACTCATTATTCATGAAATGCGAACTTCCTTCCGTCGGTGAAATTTTTATATCTCTATCCTTGCTGCTTCGTTTCCTCTAATGCATGGCACGCTATTTATAATGAAAACAATAAAATGTCAACATTGTAAGTGTTTGAATCTGAGGGAAGAAAAATGAGGAGGGGATAATCTTTTGGACACTGGAGTTTGTTGTACTTGCATAAAATGTAAAATGATGGTTCGAAATGAAACAGAGCATTTGACAGATCAAGTACAGAATCAATTGCACAAGGTGTATGAGTATTGTATATACCAGTTACTGGTTTTCATTGCAATGTTTTGTGCATAATGTTTGAGACCATCGGCCCGGGTCCACTTTTTTTTGTTGAAAAAAACACCTATTTTGTTGAATTTCTGATGTATTTTTACCCAAAGAAATTGTGCCATTTTAACATAAGAGCTCTTTGAGGTGCGGGGAGATCTGGAGTCTCGGAAAAATTTGGGCTCAAGACTCGTGCCCCCTTGTTGTCACCGCTCGAGAGGACTGAAAGTATTTATTTCAGCATTTTTTTTCTTCAAAATTTCAATTCGTGAGTTTATCAATTCCCATCAAATGGAACGTCTTCGTTTTTTACTGCGGACCCTCACTTAGCTCGTTACTTAAAATCATTTCATTAGCAGAAAATTTCCACTCAAACAATCAATTTCTTACTTCCACAACATCTCACCCCTTTTTCTTTTCGAAAAGTGAGAGTAACACATTGAAACGATTTTTTTTGCTTTATTTTGTGTAGAATTTCGTGCTGAGTCCAATGATACCGGGTGACCCATAATATGTGGCATAGATGTGGGAATTTTGGAATGAGTAAGTGGGTTGCCAACGCTGAAGTGCCGAATGTTGTCTTATCATTGATAACAAAATACGAATTAAAGTGGAATTAATATTAGAAAAATTAATATCGCCGAACGAAAAATATATTTGAAAATCGAACATACAACAAAAAAACGTAAAAGTAGTAAAGGTGAGAGCGAACAACTAGAGTAAAAATTATTTATATATAGTTCACAGATCAAAACATACGGAAGTATCACTTTTGGAATAACTAAAACTACAAATATTGGATGACGTATTTTATCAATTAATGATCTTGAATTTGATATTTTCGTGCATGGTTAAATATTAACTATAAAATAAACGGAATTATTAGTGTACTATTTTATTTCATCACGATTCTAGGGCCTTGCTTCATTATGTATGGAAGTTGTTGTCGGATTTCTATTTCATGATAGACGAGGTGAAATTGTGTAAATGAGTTCTCTTCTTTCCCGGTCATGTGTTAGAATGGTTTTAACATTGCAATAACGATAAGACGATCTCGTGATGTGATTACTATAATGCGTGTCAACTTTTAATTAAATTATTCACACTAATTCACAAAATCGAATATTTTATCAATTAAAAACATGAACACATGTGTTTGTTTACATCTGCACTGCATCTGCATCGGAGAACTTCAGCGTTGCCAACCCACTTACTCATTCAAAAATTCCCACAGCTATGCCACATATTATGGGCCACCCGGTATGTGCAAGATTTCTCTACGAGCATAATTCGCAGAGTTGTGATGATGTAAACATTGAAAAACTGTATGAAAAGTTTTGAGAAAATGGGGTTCAAAGTTTTTATTAATTCTTTTTGGCCCCTCTTCTATAAAAATTTCAACGCATAATAAGTAATTATGTTGTATCCTCTTCGAATTTTCGTGCTGAATTCAATGGTGGACACAGAATTCACGTATCTCCAAAATTAGTTCAGTTATAAACCAAAATATGCAACTAAACCTTCCAAAACTCTAGTTTTGGGTATTCATAATTAACCCCATACATAAATCATTGAATTTTGGAGGTAGATGAATTCTGAGATCATCATTGAATTCAGCACACCCCATACATAAATCATTGAATTTTGGAGGTAGATGAATTCTGAGATCATCATTGAATTCAGCACAAAAATTCGAAGAGGATACAACATAATTACTAATTATGTGTTGAAATTTTTATAGAAGAGGGGGCAAAAAGTATTAACAAGAACTTTAAACCCCATTTTCTCACAATTTTTCATACAGTTTTTCAACTTTAAACCATCATAACTCAGCGAATTATGCTCATCGTAGAGAAATCTTACACACACCATTGAATTCATCATAAAATTTTACATAAAATAGCAATCAAAGATGTATTTTTTAAATCCTTTTTTGATTGGTTCCTTCTAGCTTTGTGTTTCAACGACGTTCAACGTTCATCCTTAAATATGCACTCTAAGGACTTGAAAACCATTTGAAATGCCATAACAGAGTGGTAACCATTAAAAAAAAATGAAAACACAAAATCAGTATTTTTGACCGTTTTGATTTTGATTGGCTGCCCTGTAAAATTGCATTTTCCACCAATTGGTCCCTTATCGCTGCACGCGTCACAAGGAAAGAATAAACTGCAGCAGTTGTAGAAAAACTAAACATAGGTACCCCTCCAAAAAAAGTTGAACCTATTTTCCGGCATTTGATTTCAGGCTGGTTTTGCTGAACGTTGGTTTAATTCGCGTGGCAGTAGTGGCAGTGTCTCAGCGTCGCGAAAATTATTTACGAGTTTCAACGCAACCGCTCGCTATTTTTTCTGTTCGAGGTTTTTTTTTTCCTACTTCGTTGCAAAGTTTACTTTTAGTTTTAGCGAGCGAGAATGCCACCTTCTCTCTCACGTTGAGGTAGTGGTACACGAACGAATGATAAATGGACTTTGGTAATTTCGTCATAAATTATTTCAAGAGAGCTTGGAATTTCACCCGCTGTTAGACTTAAAATTCGCCACTTTTCGGGCTCTCGCTTCCCGGATACAAATTTACATTCCGTAACACTGCCACTGGCTGTCCCGCGTTCTCGTCTAGTACCTATAACTTTTTCTACTTGGGGTAGTTACATTGTACGTACATACCAAAAACACAGTTTTAGGGGCAGGGTGAGATGAGGTGGCCTGACATCTTGTATGACATTTAGGCTAACAACCGTCATAAAATATGTATATGTGTGCGTATCTGACCAATAACTTATTCCTTGATGTTGTACCCGTGTAGCAATTGTCGACATCGACATTTATGTCGACAAAATTTAGACACATTTTTTTCTCGGTTAACGATGAATTAAAAATGATATTTGAGATTTAAAGTAATTTTCTATGTTAAACATAAGCGTTCAATCAAAAGTATTGAATTTTTCTCGGTATTTTCCTGTAATTTAGAAAACATTGTTTTTCTACATAGACAAGTCGATGTGAAAATCGATACTCGATAAACGCATCGACATTATGTCGACATTTTTTGCTAATTAAATTTACAAATTTTATACCTAAAAAGAACTAAAAACCATTAATAGGAATATTTTAAGCTCAGCAAAAAACAATTTTTGAAGGAACGCAAAATTTTCTCATTTTTTAAAAATTTTGAATAAGACAAGTACTTGTCGAGTTATTGTCGACATAATTGTCGATGGTCGAATAATGCATCAACTTCACTGTCGACAGTATCGACCAGAGGCATTTTAAGTCGAGTTAGTGTCGATGTAATTGTCGAGGGTCGAATAATGCAACGACTTAACTGTCGGCAGTGTCGGTCAGAGGAATTTTAAGTCGAGTTAATGTCGATCTAATTGTCGAGGGTCGAATAATGCATCGACATGACTGTCGACGTCTTAAAGGTGATTTTTGATACTCGCAGATAAAGTGTGTTATGAATTAGTACATAAGGCTCTAAGAATTGCCTCTTCGTTAGTTGGACACAGATATGTCCAGCTACAAAGGTGAATTCCGAGCCGCAATTTTGACGAAGTGTCGAAGTGTTGGCTTGAACACAATTTTTGGTTTAATTTTAAAACATATACCTATATTAAATATTTGAACTTAACATTTTTTTCAACATCTCAGCATTGCAAATGTCGATGTAGATGTCGATATAAATGTCGACATATCGAAATCGGTCACTTTTCGATCGTACATGTCGACACGATTGTGGATGGTTTGTCGAGCTTATTATCGACATGTTTGTCGACCATCCAAATATGGCTCGACATGTCGAGCTATATTTGGACGGTCGACAAACATGTCGATAATAAGCTCGACAAACCATCCACAATCGTGTCGACATGTACGATCGAAAAGTGACCGATTTCGATGTGTCGACATTTATATCGAAATTAGCATCGACGTTGCTACACGGGTATGGGTACTAAACCTTAAGCATGTATGGAGAGATAAGATTTGCTTTTGTGTACATTATGACTTATGAGTCAAATTTGAGAGCAAATTGAACAATTTTGAAAAATTGAAAAATTTAAATAAATTAAAAAATTAAAAAATTAGAATAAATTGAAAATTTTTGAGAAATTGTAAAATTTGAAAAAATTGAAAATTATAGAAAATTGAGAAATTTTATAAAATTGAAAATTTCAGAAAATTGGAAATATTTTGCAATGCGGTTATCTTCAAAATTGATTAGTTTTTTAAAAAATTGCTGACATTGAAATTTTTTTGAAAATTTAGAAAAAATTCAATTGTCAACTTTCTAAAATTTGCCAATTTCTTAAAATTTGCAAATTCCTAAAATTTGACAATTTCCAAATTCCAATTTTCTAAAATTTTCAATTTCCTAAAATTTTCAATTTAATTATTTTTCTAAAATTTTCAATTTTTCAAAACTTTTAATTTTTCAAAATTTTCAATTTTTCAAAATTTTCAATTTTTCAAAATTTTCAATTTTTCAAAATTTTCAATTTTTTAAAATTCTTAATTTTTTAAAATTTTCAATTTTCTAAAAATTATTGTCACTTTTCTAGAAATTTGTCGTATCTAAAAATTTGTCAATTTTCTAAAAATTTGCCATTTTTTAAAAAAATTTGCTAATTTTCTAAAAATTGTTAAAGTTTCTAAAAAAATTTCAAGTTTGCGATTTTTCTATGTCAGTTTTCTAAAATTTGCCAATTTGCTTAAATTTGCCAATTTGCTAAAATTTGTCAATTTTCATCTTTCCGGAAAATGGTTCAGTTTATGCAGTTCCTGAAAATTGAGGTTAAGTTGAAAAATTGCCGCAAAAGTTGTTTTTGTGGTGGAGGGGGGTAAAAATATGTTGGTATGTTAGTTAATACCACTTTGATCCAAAAAAAAAAATTTTCATTTCAGCTGATTTTATTTTCAAAAAACGTAAAAACGAGTTTTTTATGTACCCTTAAAAACTAGGGCAAAGATGAAAAATAACCGGAAATGGCCTTGTTGGGTAAGAGTGTACCTATTTTTAGTGACCATTTTTGAAAACAAATATCAATTCAAATTTTTTAAATGTTTTTTACCTGCTCCAGAAAAGGAACGCCGACGCTGTGCCACCATTCAAAATGTTTTTTTTTGAAGAAAAATTTTTAGGGAGGTAATTTTACACCAAAAGAATAATTTTTAGAGGGCCCGATGACATTTCGAAAAAAAAATTAATTATGTGACACCCTACTTAGTATGTATTCAATTTTCAATTTGAGGCTTTAAAACTTCATCAAACCATTTAATTTTTCTGGTAACGACCACCTCACCTCACACTTTCCTCATTCTCTAGAATTAGAGAAAAACTGGCTAATTCTAGCAGCTAAATCATTAAAACGAAAAAAATATCATTGTACCCTGCACAGCAGCAGATAATACCTACTACATCAAAACCTGCAGCATTATTCGTAATGACGCTTTCGCTGCAGGACCTCGAGAGCCTGCGACACGCCGCCTCCGGCGGAAAGGAGGAGCGGCGCGGCGGCATATTATACTTTTAATTTATTACGCGTTCATTTTTCCGCGGCCTTTGCGAAATTAATTTAGTCGGTTGGTAAGAGGAAAAGGTCTAAACAACGAATTTGAAACATCTGGTTATGTAATTTAATTAAAATATAATTGCTGGAGCGAGAACGCGCGCCGCATCACGCCGACGACCAACAGTACATTGGCACGAGGAGTGGGGCGGAGAACCAAGCGTACTATTTCGGAGAGCGAATTTTAAGCAGTTTTCGTAATTTTTTATTCCGTCAGAGCGAGAGCGATCAATTGGATAAAAGTATGTCAAAAATGTATCAGACAGAGAGTAAGATGGAGTTAGAAGGCAAACCAAGGCCAGCTCAGAGGCAACGAGGGTATAAATTATTAATTTTCATCGTATCGTCGAGAAATTAAAAAATTAGGGTTTTCCCTTTCTCCGATATCTTATTGGTTTTTATCGTATCGACTACTACTTTTTTTTTTTCGTTTCGAAGAGTAATTTTTTCACGAGTGAATCGCCACAGTACTGCTTTTTTTGGCACCGTCGAAAATTCACCAAGTCCAATACCACATAGATACGTGCTATTCAAAATTGGAGGAGAGGGAGGGGTTCAATCGAAATTTTTGTGATGATCAAAATTATTCCTAGAAGTTCAAGCAACAATTTTTGTTTGGAAATTTTTTCAGTTAGACTCCTCCCTATACCCACCGATTTCACATAACACTCCGAAGATACTAATTAAAAATTGGGGGAGTAAAGGAGGAAGGGGCCAATTAAAAAAATTATCAGATAAAAGTTTTAGATTAACTTCCTAAAAATAATTTTGGTTATTATAAAAATTTCGATTAGATCCCTACCTCTCATCCGATTTCACATAACATCAGGTAGATACTTTTTCAAAATTGAGGAAGGAGTTGAATTGAAAAATTTTACGAACAAAAGTTGTAGATTGCGGTCATAGAAATAATTTTGGTTATTATAAAAATTTCTATTGGATCCCTCACTCTCCTCCGTTTTAACATAACATCAGGTAAATACTTTTTCACAATTGGGGGAGGGGTCGAATTGAAAAATTTTTCGAATAAAAGTTGTAGATTAAAATCCTAAAAATTATTTATGTTATTATAAAATTTTCGATTGGACCCTTCCCATCCAATTTTGCATAATCAGGGTATCTAAAGGTCATGAAAATCATGAAAGTCATGAAAAAGTCATGAAATTTGAAAATGGGTCATGAAAGTCATGGAAAAGTCATGTATTTTTCAAAAAAGTCACTAGGTCAAGAGAAGTCATGAATTTTTGATAATATTACCAGGGAAAAATTACAAATTCGCTTATAAGTAAGTGAATTTTTTTACAATTGTTGCATCTTCTCAAAAAAAAAAAAAAAAACATAAAATAGGTAGGTATCTATTGTGATATTTCTGAAGAAGAAAATTGATTTTCTTGATGATTTTTTTTTTTTTTTGGAGGGGCGTGGAATCTCACTTTTTTGAAAAAAATCCCCATTTCATGAAATGAAAAATGATGAATTTTTTGGAATAAAAAAAAGAATTTTGTGGAATGAAAAAAAAAGTTAGTACAAACATTTTTTTAAATTGTTTGGTTTCCTAGGTAGGTACCTACAACAAATTTTGAAAATTGTTTTAGAATAAAAAACATTGTCACGCCACTAGCTTTAAGTAGTTGCTGTACCAGTGTACCGAGGGGTTAAAAAGCGAAATTCTCAATTTTTTAAAGTAAAAATATTTTTTAAAATTTTGCGAAAAAATTTTCTTTAAAAAAAATCAAAAATCTGAATTTTATCGTTTTCGAATTGAATTGTTTTGAAGTAAAAATACTTTTTTAACTCTAGAGTATAAAATCTCAATAAGATTTTTTTTCTTCTGAATTTTCTGAAATTTTTTTTTTTTTTTTGTGGAGGGGGGGGTCTCCGTTTTTTAGAGAAAAAATTCTCATTCTTTGAATAAAAAGAAAATTAAAATTTTAAAAAAATTAGTTCAAAAATTTTTCTTAATTTTTTTGGAGTAGAAAAAATTCTTATTTTTTTAAAAATAGAGAAATCTCAAATCTTCTGGAGTAAAAATTTTTTTGAAGGATGAAATTTCAGGATTTTTTGAAATGAAAAATATTCAAAAACCATGTTTTTTTTTGAGAAAAAATGTTATAAAATTTTTCTTATCGGTAAGAATGTGAAGGATATATTTTTAAAATTTCTGTGAAAAATTTCGTTTCATTTTCGAAAAAAAACTGAGATTTTTTTCGACCAATAATTTTTTTTTTAATTTTAATTTTTTGGGAATCGATTTTCTTTTTTTTTTGATTGTGAGCTAAATAAATAAAATATTTTTTA
Source organism: Balanococcus diminutus (assembly GCA_959613365.1). Classification (NCBI taxonomy): domain Eukaryota; kingdom Metazoa; phylum Arthropoda; class Insecta; order Hemiptera; family Pseudococcidae; genus Balanococcus; species Balanococcus diminutus. Next base: position 14,025,653 of record OY390718.1, on the reverse strand, counting down.
AACTTTGGCACAAAAAAAAAAACAAAAAAAAACATGAAAATTAAAAATGTTTTTCCGTAAGTAGAAAAAGTTCTTAAAAATTTTTTAGGAGAATTTTCCGCGTTAAAATTTTTTGTTTCATTTCCAGGAAAAAATCATTCTCACATTACAGCATGAAAACAAAAGCATACACCTTTTAGGAAAGAAATCGAATTTCACCCTTGAAAATTCCAAGTATTCATTGAACTTTTTTTTGAAATTGTAGATTTTTGATTACAAAAAAAGGGGGTCTCGGAGGGCGTATGCATAACATGGGGGTTCAAGGGGCATTCTCCCCCTCCCTCAATAATTTTTTTAATAACTATTTTACCACAAAATATAGAGAAAAAATTGGGAATTTTTTTCGCCCCCCCCCCCTCACATTTCTTTCAAGTTACGCTTATGTCGGACGAAGACCCCTGGAAATATAGAAATATCGTTCATGAAAAAGTCATGAAAAAAATAAATAATGAATTTTCAAAAAAAAAAAAAAAAAAAATCCAGATATATATACACACCTTGTTAGAGGAGTGAGGGAGGAAGGGGCCAGTTAAAAAAAATTTCAAACAAAAGTTGTAGCTTGAAATCTTGGAAATGATTTTGGTTATTACAAAAATTGCGATTGGACCCTTCCTCCTCTCCAATTTCGAATATCACGTATCTATGTAAAATTGGAGTTGATATACATGTACTGTGGCGTACCGCTCGTATTCTTTCTGACCTAGTATTTCGAAAAATCGCCCCTGTGAAGTAGATTCGTAGGTATTCTTGTATGTCGGTGTGTGGTTGACGATTGCGATGGTCCAGGTAGGCGATATTTTCTCCTCGACTCCTCGCATGGTCTTAATTAAAAAGACCAGATACTACAGTGGTCACCCTGGACATAGGTAATGCTGAAATATTCGACATGCAGAGAGCCTCTTGCTCGGCTCACTTGGCCGGGGTAAAATTTCAACACGTAGGCTGAATCGAACGACGAACGAACCACAAAGCAAAGCCTCTACCCTTGTGAAATCTTTCCTTCCATCGAGTTGACTCGTTAATTGACGCAGTTTATGTGCGAACGTGTGGTATAAAATGTCGATTTAGATACCTTTGCCATCGGTATCGGTCTCTTTTCGTATAAATAAATGTGCGAAGAAAAGCAAACCATCGGCTAGAATTTGACTTCTGCAGATTTTTTATTCGCCCAAGTACCTATAAAAAATAGCCACTAAAGTCTGTAAGTGGCTAAATACGTCACGTCGCGCAGATAGACGTTATATAACGCAATTTACTGACCTATCAAGCTTGTAAATTCGGTTAGATGGCCAGTACTGCGCCCACATACGAGAATATGGGTACTTTTTTTTATAGAAAAACGCACGATAGCCTGGCCATGGCACGAAGCGACGCTTACATGTACGCGAACAATTTATTTAGCTCGTGTTTTTGTTTATAAGCGAGTGAGGAGCAAAACAGAAGAAGAAAGTGGAAAGATAGAAACGCGAATATGTGTGTGCTATAAAAGAACACGCCGCGCCGCGAAACGAGAGCAGCAGAGATGCACAGACGATGCGAAGGAAGGTGGAGAAAAGAGCGGGACTAAATGTAAAGCAAAAAAAAAAAAAATTTACGATATAAAGACGCTAAAACGTTATTTTACCTTTCTTTTTATTTGGGTAGCAGCGGGTTTATATCCGAATGTAAACTTTTGAGAAAAGCTTTAAGTGAATTTCGCATCTATAAAGTTTTTTTATCTTCTTTACTTTACTCGTAGTGTACGTAAGTAAGTAGAAAGGTACATTCGGCGAAGGGATGGGTCACGAGGAAGTGGTATGTACTTGGAATGTAAAGTTGTAGGGGGTTTTGGCAGTCTTATTTTACCTGTAGTTGTTTAGTCTTTGTTTCACTGGTTTTAACATTCAATTCAACAGTTTAATTTCCACTTTCATTTTTTTCTTCATTTTTAAATTTCTCATTAGATATCAATTTTTTATTATTTTTCAACATTTTATTCTCAGATACATTTTTCTTTTTTTGTAATTTTGAGTGTTGTTCTGATTTTTTAATTTTTTCAAAGTTAATTTTTTTATTTCATACAATTTTTTTTGTTATTTACATTTTTGTTTTCAGTTTTCATTAGGTAATTTTTAGTTTATTTAAAAAAACAAAATTCAATATTTTCCGGTATTTTTTTTTTATTTTCTTTATTTTTTTTTTCATGTTGAATTTTTAATTTTTGTTTCTCTTCATTTAAGCTTCCAAATTTCTCTGTTCTTAATACTTTCTATCTTCATTAATAGGTATGCAATAATTTCTTTTTTATTAATTTCAAATGTTTAATTTTCAATTGATTTTCTTTCTCAGTTTTTTTTTCAATTTTATATGGAAGGGTCGTTCCCAAACTTTGTGCGAAAAGTTTTCCATGAAATTCTTCACGTTTTCCATTACATTTTGACATAATGTTAGGTAAGCTTTTGAAAACGTATCTATATAATTTTTTTTAATTTTTTAAAAGTCCAATAATTTGAACTCTTCTTGTTCTGAAAATATATGAAATAGAAAATAAAATTTTTTCTCAGAAAATTTAGACTTTTTTGCATTTGATTCCAAAAAAATTGAAAAAATTACGAAATTTTTTACTTCTAAAAAATGAGCATTTTTTCCAAACAAATCTGGGGAATTTCTTTTTTAAAAAAATTGAGACATAATTTGAGATTTTCAAATGAAACTGGCGTTTAACCCCCTGAAAATGAGAAATTTCTTTCTAAAAAATATATAATATAGGTAGGTACTTACTTCACATTTGAAGAAATTCAGAAAATTTTCTGCTCTAAAAAATTTAGAATAGTTTTTTTTTTCCAGAAAATCATTTTTTTTTTTATTGCAAAAAAATGGAATTTTATACAATTCGAAAAATAGAGATTTTCTAATAAAACTTGTCATTTTTTGGAATACACCTAAATAAAATCCTCAACATTTTTTTTTCAATTTTATTTCCCAAAACTTTTAAATTCTTGTTTTTTTTTTGTTTTTTTTTTAAATACTAGAGTTCTTTTCAAAAAAAAAAAGTTTACTCCAAAGAAGTTCGGGAATTTTTTCCCTCCTCAATGTTTAGATGAATTATAGTTTTATTTAAAAAAATGGAGAATTTGTTTTATCCAAAAAATTTAGTATTATTTTATTTCGAAAAAATGCTTTCACCCATAAGGATCAATTTTATTAATTTCAATATGAATAATTGAGATTTTCTAATAAAACTGAATTTTTCTCCTGAAAATAAGAATGATGTTTCTTTCTGAAAAATAACCATTTTGCTTCGAAGAAATTCAGAAAATTTTTTGCTGCAAAAAATTTAAAATTGTTTTACCTGTTCCAAAAAACTAGAATTTTTTGTTTAAAATGAACTGTAACTTGTTTTTCTTTGAAAAAAGTTGAGAATTTTTTTCCAAACAAATAATTATGAGAAATTTTCACTTTTGTAGCAAGGAAGTTTCAAAAATTTTTTCCCAAAAAAATTGTGATTCATTTTATTCTAAAAAATTAAGATTTTTTTTTTTATTCTAAATGCTGAGTTTTTTTTTGTTTCTCGCAAAAATTTTACCCTTAAAAAATTTAGATATTTCTTTCTTCAAAAAAATGAATAATTATTTTACACTTGTTTAATTCGAAGAAATTAATAATTTTTTAACGCGATTTTAAAAAAAGGGTACCTATTTTTTAGGTATATCAAATAATTTTTTCTTGGCTTGAAAAAAAAATCAGCTTCCTTAATTATTTATTTGAATTTTTTCAATTTTGTGTATTTTCAGTTTAATTTACAAAAAATTAAATGGAAAAAATTTTAATTCAAATAATAGGTAAAAAAAAATGTAAATACTGATGATTGTAAAAACAAAGGAACTAAAGAGTAATGTACCTGTATAGAAAAAAAATGTAAATTTAGCCTTTAGGTATCCTAATTATGAGAAAAAATTGGATAAAATTAAAAACGAGAAATAAAACTAAAAATTGTAAAAAAAAAAGTGTAAAATAAATTGACAAGTAACATAATTTCAATTTTTCATGATTTTTAATTTTTTTTTTGTTTTTAATTTCATTTAATTTGTTTCTCATTATATTCAATTTTCAATAAATTTTTTCTCCAATTTAATCCAACTTAGAACTTACTCATATTTTTTAATTTTTATTTATAATAGTAAATTTTTTCAATTTCGTTTAACACAGAATTAAATTTCTTGACCTATTTTTTAAAATTTCCAGTACTAACTTTTTTTAATTTTCAATTTTTTTATTATTAGTATTTTTTTTAGTATCTATTTTATTTCTCAATTTTTTGCAAAAATTTGTTAGTCCATTCTTCTGCAGCTTGTACTAATGTTTTCTCACTTTCATTTTTGTTTCCATTTTTCTTCGAATCTTTAATTACTTTTCAAATGTTTTATGTCAATAGTTCTTCTATTCCAAATTAAGTATTTCTATTGTCTTATTTGTTTATTCATTATTTTCATTTCGTATTTTTTTCCAGTAGAATTTTTCATCAAATCTTTATTTTTAAAATTCAACACTTTCTCCAATTTTCTATACTTTCTAGACTCCATTTTCATGATTTTAATTTTGTAGTGAAAGTTTTTTTTTGTCGAGGGGAAAGGTGTTGGCAATTTTATCGTCGCTTTTACACTTACTTAGAATGCTTTTTATTTTTCTGCGACGGATCGTTCTTTTCTTCCTGGTTCATTTGTTCGGCAGAGTAAGCAGCTCGCGTATCTCAGATGGAAAATTTCGTCCAATATATAGTTTTTTTTTTTCATTCTTTATTATAAATACCTACCTGTGCATCAAGTACCTTGCTCGATAATGTACTTGTACAAATTTCGTTGGAAATGGAAAAAGCAAACAATAAACCTTCTGCGAAGTCTGCAAACAAGATGGCAATTTAGAACAACGCAGTCCGTTACAAACCAACGTAGATATATGTGCTCCCTGCTCGTAGAATAAAAATCTACTCGAATAGATACCTACAGCAAACCATGTATAGAATACAAAAAAAAAAAACAAAAAAAAAAAACCGTAGGACATGAAAATCTAAGCATGTATTATAGGATGGTAAATATTCGAAAAAATGAGGCACGTTTTGCTCGAACCGAAGACCAAAGTTCATTGATATTCGAAGAATCGTTCGTCGTATCGTGTTGTTATTTTGAAAATTAAAAAGTTATAAAATTCAACAGCCGCAGCCACATAAACCGCAGTCCGCATCCGCATCCGAGTCTCGTGCACATAACTAGAATAAGAAAAAAAAGTTTAAATACGCCGGATAGTTTTGACGAAGTTGTTTCTGCTGCTGCTGGCTTCATCTTTCCTCCTCTATCTCTCTGTTTCTTCCTTTTCCATTCGGATTAGGAACGAAATACCTACTACTTCGAGTCTTTTCTCTCTCTCTACATAAGACGACAAATATTTACCCCGAATTTTGTCGTATGGTCGTTGCATGATGGGACTCGAAGGGGATCGCAGAGTGGAAAAAAATGAAGGAAACCATGGCGTTATGCTATTCCTACTGTATAACTTTGCCTTTTGAGAAACAGAAAAGTTTTTCTCAAGTACGAAATTCAGCACCGTTATAAGATTATATATTTTTCTTTCGTATTATTACGGATACTGGCAAGAGGACCAGGTATATACCGAGCGACTTTTATTGTTTGCTTTTTGCTACGTTGCTATATACTTGTAGGTCGAGCCTACAAAATCCTAACTACAGAATTGGCGGTAATTTATAAATTGTATGTAGGACCTAAAAAGTTTGCATTGGCTTCATTTTTTTTCTTTCTTTTTTTCATCTAAAAAGGTAGATATATTTTCTATTCACTTCAACCAAAGGTACAGGTACACAAAATGCGTGAAATTATACCAATGTATCCCCGTTTTATTGGAGAATCTTCAATTCATAGTCATTGTTGAATGGAATTATACGAGTACAAGGTGGCTCGATATGAAATGATTTCGTAACAGATGCAAAATATTGAGCATGAAAGTTTAATTCAATATGTAAAATTTGTATTCGAATCCCTTCGCTTTCCTTCTCTCAAATGACTCTTACGAGAGAAGAATTAAGAAGAAGCAAGTAAGGAATAAAAATTTTGGTGAAAAACATTTAAAAGAAATGGCGAAATTGCATTAAAAGTACACTGAGAAAAAATAATTATTTTTCGAGGAAGAAATTCGCGAGGCTCATGAATCGGAAAATTTTTTAATAAAATAAATTTTCACATGAATTTTTTTTTGGGAAAAAATTTTGACTTTTGCATTTTGGTACTAAGATTCTTCAATGTTGAGCTTAATTTTTATTGCGTTTCACAAGTCTTTAAAAAATTTATAATTCAAAAATCAAATTAATTTCTTATTTAAAAGTTGATGTGGGTGAATAAGTTTTTTTTCTCTTTCAAATTGTCTATTGGTAATTTTTTAAAAATGCACAATATTGTTGAAGATGGTCGTTCGTTTTTTGAATAGTTCAGAATTTTTGAAAATTCTGTTCAAAAATTTGCATTTTTGAAAAATGCCTGATAATTGGCATTTTGAAAGTTCTTAATCCTAGGAATATTTTTATCAATCTTTGAAATATTCCGAATTTTTGAGGAACTCCAGATTTTCAACTTTTTTTATGTAATTTTTGAATTTTTGAAAATTACTAGTTTTTTATCAAATTATCAATTTTCTGAATTTTTTTTAGTTTTTAAAAGGTGCGTCATTAATTTAAAAAATTTTTTAATTATCGAAGAATTTCTGTTCTTTAAAAATGATCCTTATTCCCAAAAAATCTTCAACCTTTTGAAAAGTTTTCAATTTCAAAAATATTCTCTAAGAAAAAATGTTTGTGAAGATTTGTAATTTTTAAATATTTTCAATTTTAAATGAATTTTTGAACCATAAAAGGTCCCTTTTTTTAAACTTCACAAGTTTTCGAAAATTTTAAAATAAATTTTTAAAACGTTCGATTTTTAAGGAACTTAAATTTTTTTAGTTTTAGAAAATTTTTCAATCTTTTAGAAATTTTCAAATGGCTAAAAAATTCTTCATTGAAATTTTTTGAAAAACTTTCTTATTAGAATTTTTAAATTCTGGAAATCTTTTTGATTTCTGAAAAAATAATTATCATTAATCTGTGAAAAATTTGTCATTTTAAACAAAATAATGTTGGTCGGAGATTGAAGCGAAAAAAAATTCCTCGATATTTGTTAATTAGCTCCTAAGTACTACTAAATAGTTTGTTAAAACTAGATTGTAGTTAGACTTTGAATTAAAATTTTTTTTTAAAAATTCCTATCTTTAGAAATATATTCTCAGTATTTAGAAAATTCTAATTTTTCAAAGAACTTTTAATGTTTTTTCAAAATTAGGTAAGTATCTATTAATCGCATAAATATGAATTTTTTAAAATCTTTTACAATTGTTAAAAGATCCATACTTTTAAAAATTCTTATTTTTTAAGGAATTGTCCATAAAAATCCTATTTTTTTATTTTTGGAAAATTTTACATTATTTTGAAATTTTGGAAAAATTCTGTTTTCAAAAAATTTTTCATCTCGAAAAAATTTCAACGTTTTGGACACTCATGTTTTTAAAATTTTTCAATTTTAAAAAACTTGTAATTTCTGAAAATTTTTTAATCTTTGAGAAATTAAATTCATAAAAAATCAAAAAATGCTCAATTAGTGTTCGTATGATTCTCAATATTTATAAAAGTCTTCATTTTTGAAAAAGTTTTGATTTTTTTAATTTGACAAAAAAAATGATGATTTGTTAAAATTCTCAATTTTTGAAGAATTCATGATTTAAAAAAATTACCTAGGTATTGCTTTAAGAAAATTTTAATTTTCAGAAAAGTTCTTAATTTTTAAGAAACTCAACATTTAAATTTCTTTGTTTTTAATTGAACTCTGCAAATTTTTTGATTTCTAAAAAAGTTTCAATCTGTAGGGAATATGAAAATTGAAAATAATTCGCAATTTTTGAAAAAATTTTGATGCATGAAACTTTTTTGTTTTTTGAAAATTTTTTCCTATTTGAAGAAAATCTCAACCTTTGAAAAATTCTCCATTTTGAAGCAGTTCTCAGTTTCAGAAAAATTTTAGTCCTCTAAAAAATTTTGAATTTATAAAGAGCTCACCTCCCAAAAATTCTGAATTTTTGAACGCTGAATTTAAAAAATTAAAATGTTGTTTGAAAAATTCTCAATTTTTGAAGAATTTATGATCTGAAAAATCCATTGCTTTTAAAAATTTTCAATCTCAGAAAAGTTCTTAATTTTTGAAAAACTATTTTTTTTTTCATTTCAACTCTGAAAATATTTTTGATTTTTAAAAAAATTTCAGCCTGTGAAAAATTTGCAAATTGAAGAAAAATCTCAATTTTTGAAAAATTCTCCATTATGAAGAAGTTCTCAGTTTTAGAAAAATTCTAATTGTCTAAAAAATTATGAACTTCCAATGAACTCAATATTTAAAAGAAAAAATAATTTTGAGAAAATTTTCAATTCCTGAAAATTTTTTAAATTCCTGCCTACTTATAGCATTTTCGATTTTCTCAGCTTCTTAAATTTTTTTTCAATTACCTATTGAAATATTCTCAATCTTGGAAATATTCGAATTTTTCGAATAAGTACCTAGGTAATTCTCCATTTTTTTAAATTTTCCAATTTTAGAAAAATACTTGATCTTTAAAATATTTCAATCTCCGAAAAATTCTGAATTTTCAAAAGCTCAATTTTTAAATTTTTTTGAAAAATTTCAAGTTTAAAAAAAAATTTGATGCTACAAAATTTTTACCTTTTGAAAAATTCCAAGGTTTTGATAAATCATCAATTTTTAATTTTTTAATTTTTAAAAACTTCATACGTAATATTACTCAAGCAGAGCAAAAGTAGAAATTTTCAGTGATATAATTATGTATGAAAATCAGGAAAATTTTTAATGAAAAATTTTGTCGACCTGTAACCCTCTCTCCCCTGATGCCACTTCAAAACCACAAAGTAATCGTTTCTCTTTCTAGCCTGTTTTCTTACTTATACAAAGTAGAGACGAGAGAAAATAAATTGAAAACCGCACGTAATTACACGCCCTCGACCTTTTATAGCCTTACGTAGCCGAAAGGCTGGCGTAATAGCGGCGTTAAAAAAATTTCATAATTTTTCAACTCATTTCATTTACAAGCGTTTTCAAAACGAGCATCCATTTATAATGCACCGTTTTATTGTACTCTCGCTCGCCGGAGTTGGAAAAGGGAAAAAAATATACGTCTCATAAAACTCTCGTACGATCTCCGGAATAAAGCAGAAAAAAACAAGATAAAAATTTTCCAACACGATCTCTCGTTTAAAAATGGGCAAAAAATTTGAGTTGTAATGGAAGCGACTACGACGACCCGTGGATTTTACTCATTTCGTCGTATGCAGAAGTACAACATGGCGATCATCGCGTCGTATTATTATGACTCGACTGAATGCTCCTTTTAAGCAAATTTATATCTGCTAACGAATTACAGTACTGTACGAGTACAATTTTTAATTAAAAATTCATCTACTAGGATCCCCTCCTAGCCACCAGAGCTTTTCATTAATTACAATATAATTGGCTCTTCGTTGAAGATTATTGCGAAGACGTTTCTTAACGTGCTAGATTCTCCACCTTATTTGCTCATATATATGGTACATATGTTGTATACTACTGACTTGTCTTTTTAGTTTAATCCTTATTACACTTGTGCTCGAAACTGCCATTCATTAAAACGAATACGATTACACGAGACCATATAAACCTCTGTCAACTTTATACGTATTATCGAGTCCACGTGCCTGGAGTCTCTTTATGATAATCCATATTAAAATCGTATTTGATATGTAGGAAAAAAGCTGCAAAATTTCACCTCTTTGTTGCCTATTTCTCTGCATACCGTCCTCCTGTCCCATTTTCGACATAAAAATAAAAGATTGCCAGTCTACCAGAGGCAAATTACGTCCAATTTTATAACGCTACTATCTCGACGCTATGAATTCGTTCACTCGTGTAATTGGTTTCAACTTTTGAAACGTCTGGGTATTGTACATAAGACGACGAGACGCACGAAGGGGTTCAAATCGTTTATCCTTTTAATACCTTTTTACACATTATAATGAAGTAGAAGACGCTACACTGTGCGATGCCAGTCCGCATAGTCCGCATCACACGTTTAAACAATTAGACACGAGAAATTTAATCTAATAAATCTAGCTCGGTTCGCAAGCATCGGTCAGCGTACTCGTAAAATAAATCTCGTAAAAAAGAGTTTATTGCCTTTTCTCTCTGTTCTGGTGTCTGGTGCAGTATAAATTTGCGTTACGGTGCTCTTGAGTCGAACTTATTCGTTGCGAATTGAATTTAGTTATTCAATTTGCGCCAGTTTTTATAAATTTAATCATTTTTTGAAATATGTTTTTTTTTTTTAAATTAAAATTGATTAATTTTATAAAATCTGTTTACTTTTTAAAAAATTTGTCGATTTAAAAAAAATTATATTAGTTTTAAGAAATTTTAATTTGTTAACCCGAGCAGCACTATCGACAAATTATCGAAATAAAAAATCGACAGAATATCGAATTCGATAAAGTGTCGCGTTAGTTCCGCATAAATCGTGAAATTATCTTTCGATATATAATTAGATTATCGACGAATTATAGTTAGCAAAAATTTCGAGATTATAGTAAGATATTTTATCGATAATACGAGGTCTGGCTACGAAGTAATGATACTGATTTTTTTGCCGCGCTTGTGGTAACACTGCGAACCCAAAACTTCGCAAGCGTGATCCTCTATCCCCTCTTTATCGATAGACACATTGGAGACCTTCGTGGCATCATTTGTTCTCCAGAACTTTTGCGTTTTGTAAGAACATGACAGTGGTGCTCGTTACAAAAATGAGTCTAGGTAATTTCGAAAAATTGATCTAGGTAATTTCAAATTGCTGTGCGGGTAATTTTCAAAGCAAAAAATTGGTAAAAATGGTTTGTGATGAAGTCTTGAGTCATACTCGGATATTCCAAAAACATAAAAATTTTAAAAACGATCGAAAAAGCACCTTAGGGTGAGCCGCGAAGTGACAATCCGTATAAACTTCAAACAAACAAGAATGCGCAGCGCGTGCGCACTCTTATTCACCAAGATTGGTGCCTAACCAGTTCGTATCACCGGGGTAGACGTGACCAACCCATTTCCACCCCAAAGTGCTCGACTAGGGGTCCTGAAAGTCCCTCCAGACGTTGTGAACACTTGGATCCTCCATCACAATAATGCACCTTGCCCTCCTGCCTTCTACTCGACACAATTTTTGACCTCCAGAGACGTTCCTATGGCACTCCAACCCCCCTACCCCCTCAATCTATCATTCTGTGACTTTTTTCTATTCCCTCGGTTCGAATAAGTCGTAAAAGGAACATATTTTCTGGGCGCGACAGTCGTTCAAAAATTTGTAACGAGGCAGCTTGAGGGGGCATCACTTTAGGCGCTCCAGAGGGGTTAATAAAACTGGAAAATCCACAAAAATTTGTGTGTAGTTGTAGAAGGGTACTACTTATAAGGTGATAACATCAAAGTTGATTAAATTTCCAAAATCTATTTTTTATGAATTTTGTATCATTACTTCGTAGCCAGACCTCGTATATCTATAATATCGAAAGATAATTTCACGATTTAGGTGGAACTTTATCGAATTCGATATTCTGTCGATTTTTTATAGATTTTTTTATTCCGATTTTTCGTCTTTTACTAGCTTTTTTCTATAATTAAAAATCATTAATTAGAATAATTAATACATTAAACTATGCCTTAACACATTATTCATGTTACGGTAAGAGGATCATTTCAGAAAAAGTCAAAAAAAAATTATAAAAAATCTGCCACCCGCGGGGCTTGAACCATCTATCTCCTGCATGGTAATCCTCTTCCTCAACCACTATGCCATACCTTAACGTTGAGGAATTAGCAATAAAACGCTTATAATAGGCAGTTTAGTAATTCCAGACGTGTTGGACTTAGAAAAATTTTCACCAATTTGGAAATAATTTCAAATATCGTCACAAAATCGTTGAAAAATCGTTCGACAAATTTCAGATTATTTGTCGATAATGTAGTTTCAAATATCGCCACAAAATCGTTGAAAAATCGAATTCGAGGAATTTCATATCACGTGTCGATAATATAGTTTCAAATATCGTCATAAAATCGTTGAAAAATCGAATTCGAGAAATTTCAGATTACGTGTCGATAATAAAGTTTTAAATATCTTCACAAAATCGTTGAAAAATCAAATTCGAGAAATTTCAGATTACGTGTCGATAATATAGTTTCAAATATCTTCACGCAATCGTTAGAAAATCGAATTCGAGAAATTGCATATTATGTGTCGATAATATAGTTTCAAATATCTTTACAAAAGCGGTAAAAAATCGGATTCGATAAATTTAATATAATCTGTCGATAATATAGTTTCAAATGTCGTCAAAAAATCGGTAAAATATCGAAGTCGAGAAATTTCATATAATCTGTCGATAATATAGTTTTAAATATCTTTACAAAATCGTTAAAAAATCGAATTCGATAAATTTAATATTTTTTGTCGATAATGTAGTTTCAAATATCTGCACAAAATCGGTGGAAAATCGGAATCGATAAATTTAATATTCTTTGTCGATAGTATCGTTGACGAATATCGTCATAAAATCTTAATAATATCGAATTCGATAGTTTTTAGATTTTTTGCCTATAAAGTTGTACCGATAAATCTTTATAATATCGTGAGAACATCTATAGATTTTCAAACGATTTTTTATCGATACGTTACATCTTCCGATATTATCTATCGAGTGTGCCGCTCGGGAATTTTTTTAAATTATCAATTTCTTGCAATTTGTAATTTTTTTTTCTTCAATTTATTGGTTCAATTTTTTTTTTAATTTGTCATTTTTTTAAACGAGTAATTTTTTTTGATTTGTAAACTTTCAAACATTTTTATTATTATAATTTTTATTCATTTTTTGAAATTTGTTAAATTGTTACAAATTCGTCAGTTTTCAATAATTTATGTAGATTTTTTTTGAATTGCTCGTTTTTCAAAACTTTCTATTTATTTAAATTTATTAGCTCTACTTAGATTTTCCCAAATTGAATAATTTTTTGGTTGTGTACTTCTCAAACTCAATTGTTATTGAACAATTTTTAAATCTCACAGAATTGGTCATAATTGTTGAAGTTAGAAAATATCGTCAATATTCCCAAACTTGGCAATTTTTCAAAATAGGTAGGTCACTTGTCATGAGGAGCAACTAATAGTAATTTTTTTTAATTTAGTAAATTTTCTGAACGTTATCAAATTTTCAGTTTTTCTAATTTTTCAAAGTAGGCCAATTTTTTCAATTTTTTCATTTCAGAATTTTGTTGTGTCATTTTTCTCATTTTACCAATTTTTCAAAATTATCAATTTTTGATAATGTTTGTTAATATTTTGTTAAAAATCTTCCAAATGTTCATAATTTAAAAATTAGTTAATTTTCTGTCCATTTCCAAGAATTTTCCATTTTAAAAAGTATGTCAAATCTCCAAAAATCATCCATAATTCTTTAAACAGTTTTGAAAATTTCCTCAATTTTTGAAAGCTCGGTCATGTTTTAAAATTTCTCAATTTTGAGAATTTACAAGTTTATAAAATTGACGAATTTCAGAAAAATGACGAATTTTTGACAAATGACAAATTTTATAAAATTTACGTACAAATTTTTAAGAAAATTTTAATGAAAAATTTTAACTAATTGACGAATTTTTATAAATTGACAAATCTTAGAAAATTGACAAATTTTAACAAGTTGATAAATTTAAAAAAATTGACGAATTTTATAAAATTAACAAGTTTCAAAAAATTGACAAATTTTAAGAAATTCACAAATTTTGAAAAATTCACAAATTTTGAAAAATTCACAAATTTTTTAAAATTTACAAATTTTAAAAAATTCACAAATTTTAAAAAATTTACAAATTTTAGAAAATTGACAACTTTTAAGAAATTTACAAATTTTAAAAAATTTACAAATTTTAAAAAATTCACAAATTTTAAAAAATTCACAAATTTTAAAAAATTTACTAATTTTAGAAAATTCACAAATTTTAGATAATCGACGAATTTTTAGAAAATTGTCAAATTTTTAGATATAATTGTTGAATTTTAGAAAATTGTAAAATTTTTAAAAATTGACTTTTAGAAAATTATCAAAAATTTATAGATAAAATGGGCTTAAGTACTTGAGAAAATTCACCAATTTAAAAAAAAAAGACGAATTTTGAAAAATAAACAAATTTTTAGAAAACTGACGAATTTTAGAAAATTTTAGAACATTTACGAATTTCAGAAAATTGGAAAATCTTAAAAATTCAAAAAATTCAAGAAATTTTAAAAATGTTACGAATATATGTGTTCGTACGTCCAAGTAGGTTAAGTTAGTAGGTATTATGTTTTTCGGTTTTTTCGTTTTTTATTTTTTATAATTACTCGCGCCGCGCGTCACATATATTCGGTTAGTTCGAAATAAAAACTTTTGTAATTTTTTGGAATATCCAATTAGAATAGAACACGACTTTTTCGGATGCGATTTCGTTTATGCAACTGCGTTGCTCCTACTTGTACCGAATATTCCGACATGTTATAATGTTCGTAATAAATCTATTAATTTATTACGCTATTTTCGTCGTATTATTTCGAATTTTCGCATAATCCAAACAAAAAAATTAAAAATTTTTAAAAAAATGCTAAATTCTGAAAAATGATGAAAAATTGAGAAATTGAAAATGTTTGAAAAATTGAGAAATTGAAAACTTTTAAGAAATTAAAATTTCTCGAAAAATTGAGAAATTTTGAAAAACTGACGAATTTCAGAAATACACATTTTAAAAAATTGCGAATCTTTTCGAATAATATTATTTTCAAAATTGGTTAAATTTTGGAAAAATTGCTGATTTTTAATTTTTCTCCAGTTTGAAAAAAATTGAAAATATTTTAAATTTTTCGAAATAAGTTTATATTTTGTAAAAATCTGTTATTTCGTAAATTTTGCTCACATCTTCAAAAATTTGTAATCTTTAAAGTAGGCAAATCACTAATAATTTAGTATACCCGGTAGTCAATTTTTCATGTTTCCAAAATTTGACAATTATTTTAATTAGTCAATTTATTATTATTGTGTATTTTTTTAATATGTCAATTTTTGAAAATTCCTCAACTTCGTACTATTTGTTAAATTTTTAAATTTCCAAAAGATTCAATTTTTTAAAATGTTGATTTTCTTTTATCTTTAAATTTTTTAATTTTTTTGAAATGAGACAATTTCTTGAAATTATTAAATTATCAAAGTTGGCCCACTATCTAAAATTTAAAGACTCTAAAATTTTTCAATTTTCTAAAATTTTTACAATTTTTGAGGTAAAGTTTTTCCAATTTTTTAAAACTTCTCAATCGTCCACCACAATTTTCCAATTTTCTAAAATTTGTTAATTTCCTAATATTTAGTTAATCTTCTGAAATATCTCAATTTTTTATGTAAAATTTGTCATTTTCGATGTTTTGTCATTTAATTGAATTTGTAAAACTTTCTTTTTCAAGTCAACGTTGTTACATTTTTTATTTTTGTTTCAAAAAAATTTATTTTAATTTTTTTTTGAAAAATCGAGCATCTACATCTTTGTGTTCTGAATATTATTCATGATAATTATACGTTCTTGTTTCGCGACGCTAGTACCAAATAACCCCATATTATTATTATTTTTTTCTTCTTCTACACGTCTTTAATCTAATTAGAAAATACAGAACTATTAGGTAGGTACTAGGCACCTGTTTCCTTGCTCTCTCCCTCACTTTCACGAACACTTTATCGAGCACTACAACGCTTAATTTAAGGTCCTTTGGTGTATATCTTTGGGCGCGACCATTACAATAGCGCAGATGATAGGATGGGCTACCCCGCAGGCCACATTATTCTATCATCTTTTCATACACCATAAATACATAAAATTATAATTACTCTCGTGCAGGCTGTACCGGAAATAATAAAAGCTCGCTTCAATTTAATACCATAATTTTATTATTTTTGGCATAAAATTTCCTCCTCCTTTAGTATTATAGTACACTTAGGTGGCCGCAATATAGTATGTACTTCGTATTACGTAATTCTATTCCTTCTATTTTATTAATTTTACTGCTACGGCGCCTGTATTCGCGTACTTAATAATTATTATAACTGGTACAAAGCCTCGTACAACAATTGGAGGTTGCCACCGCCGCCGCGACCAAAACAACAAAATTATATCACAGTGTTTTCTTACTAGCATTTTCAACGCGAATGTGACGGCGTCTTTTGTTTATGAACAATCGTTCGGGTTGATGTTTTGTGTTGTTATTTGTTTGGGGTAACAAATATTTGATCCTTCTCCTCCCACTAGAAAATTATGGGCTGTATGAAGACGAAGTTTCGAAGGAAAAATGGTGTAATTTTTGAAAATAAAAAATATAGATAGGTATTTATATATTTTTAGGAGTCAATTTACACTTTGAAAAAATTCATTTTTAGTAATTTTTGAAAAAGAAAATTGTAGAAAAAAGTCTTGTGTAAAAAAAAAAATCTAAAAAGATGTTTTTAGGTTTTATTCGTGGAAATGCTTCCTCCAAATTAATCTGTAACATATCCACGTTCATAACGGGACAAAAAAAAATCAAATAAGACCAAAATTCTACCCAACAAACTATCGTCATTAATTTTGTTTTTCTTACTTTCTGTTCCAGGTAAGTTTTAACGAACGATACAAAAAATGGCCAAATAAACCATACGGTCACTGTTCTTACCTGTCAAATTAACGAGATCCCGAGATGTTGCGGCAACGTTACGTTGCGACGTCAGACATTGTGATGGATTCGAGTCGCCGCGCCGAAGAGCTCGTCTCGGGGAGCTCAACCTCACGTAACGTAATATACATTATTATTGCGGTAGCATAAAATGAAAACGAAAGACCGGCTTTATTCCTACCCCAGCCTCCCTCTGCGGGTATACGAATGTAACGCACTGAGTCAGTGTGACATGAACGAAGATTTATCGGTGGCTTGGTTTTTTCTATTGTTTTTGACGCAATTCGCAATTCAATGTGGTATTTTTTTGCCCTCGTATTATCGGCGGCCTATGCCCTGGATGGTTTATAAAAGCTCGTAAGTTTATTTTTATATGTGTAGGTAGGTATACGAGAGAAGAAACGTAATGCCCTATTTGATTTTTTTCTCTTTTTGGAAAAACTGATTTTTTAGTCTGTGGTGACATTAATAAAATATTGGAAATTTTTTCAAAAATTTCAAATTATTTGAAAGTTTTTTATTTTCTTAAAAGTAAATTAAACTCTTGAATCTTTGAAAGTCAGTGAGTGGGTAGGTAATTGTTCTAGAATTATTACAAATAAGCAAAATCGACCAATTTCAGATTTCTGAAAAATATCATTGTGTAAATTTTTCAATTTTTTACATTTTTTGAATAGTTAAATCAAAAATTCTACATTTTCAAAAATTGTTAGTTTTTAAAATCGATTTTTTTTTTTAATTTACAAATTACATAGGTATTTTTATGATTTCTAGATTTTATAAAATCAGACGTTTTATAATTCATCATTTTTTAAATGGTTAAATCGAGAAACAGTTGTAAATTTTTGTAAAGTTGAATTTCTTTCGAAATTATTAGATAAGTATTTTATAAATCTGCATCAATTTTTTTTTCTTTTAAAATTCCGTGTTTTTCTCTAAAATAGGTATGCCAGACTGCCAGTTTTCTAAAATTTGATTAAGTTCAATAGATAATAATATTTTATTCATCTCTTGTTTTATTTCGTTAATTTTTGTAAAATTTGACAATATTTTCCTGAAATTGGTCAATAATGTAAAATTTGTTGATTTTTTACAACATTAAAACTTTCTAAATTTTACGAGTTTCCAAAGTGAAAAATATGTAAAATTTTCATTTTCCAAAATTGGGCTATCACCAAGAATTTGTAAAATATTAGAGCTTTCTTAAAATGGTCTAAATCTTACGATTCTCTAAACTTTCTAAAAAAATTCATTTTTTAGAAATTCGTGAACTCTCACAATTTTGCTATTTTTCAAGATTTCAGCATTTTCAGAAATTTCTAAAATTGTTGAAATGTCCAAAGTTGATGGTTTCCTAAAATTGTGCTATTTTCTGATATTTCACGATATTCTGATATTTACCAATTTTCCAATACTTTTCGATTTTCTGGAATTTCCTCATTTTTAAAAAATATAAAACCTTCCTAATTTTTTTCCTTCAATTTTCCGTTATTTTTTTCAATTTTTTAAAATTTGTCAATTTTTCAAAATTTGCAATTTTTCAAAATTTGTCAATTTTTCAAAATTTTTCAATTTTTCAAAATTTGTCAATTTTTCATAATTTGTCAATTTTTTAAAACTTGACAATTTTTCAAAACTTTGTCAGTTTTTCAATTGTCAATTTTTTTTAAATTTGTTACCTAATTTTTTAAAATTTGTCAATTTTTTAAAATTTGCCAATTTTTTAAAATTTGTCAATTTTTTAAAATTTTTCAATTTTTCAAAACTTTGTCAGTTTTTTAATTGTCAATTTTTTAAAAATTTGTGAATTCTTCAAAATCTGTCTATTTTTCAAAATCCGTCAATTTTCTAAAGTGTATGAGTTTTCCAAAATTTTGAAAAATTGACAGATTTTGAAGAATTGACAAATTCAAAAAAATTAACAAATTTTTAAAAAGAACTCCGCGCTTTGCGCCTCGCCAGGGGGACTTCGCCCCCCCCCCCCCTTGCCCCCCCCCTGGTTGGCTCTATTTCCACACTACGTTTGAAAGTATGAAACATAGTATATGCTTTTACTCCGTGACAAAATGTCTAAAAGTCACGGAAATTTAAAAGTCTAAAAAGTATAATAAAAAAAAAATCCAAGTTTCGAAATGTCTGGCAAAAAGTCTGAAAGTCATCTTTCTAAAAATTTTTTTAAGTTTCAGGATGTCTGAGAAAATGTCTGAAAGTCATCTTTCTAAAAAAATAATAAAATAAAAAGTATATTAAAAAAAAATCTAAGTTTCAAAATGTCTGACAAAAAGTCTGAAAGTAATCTTTCTAAAAAAATTTCTAAGTTTCAGGATGTCTGAAAAAATGTCTGAAAGTCATCTTAAAATTAATAAAATTCACTATATTATAATAAAATGTCTAAAAGTCACGAATATTAATTTCCATGGAAATTTAAAAATTGAAAAAGTATAATAGAAATTTTAAAAAAATGTCTAAAAGTCATAAAATTTCAAAAAAATTAACAAGTTTCAAAATGTCTGACATAATGTCTAAAAAATCGAATTTATTAAAAAATTCTGTTTTTTATGTCATCCAAACCTAACCTTTTTTTTTTTTTTTTTTTTTTTTTTTTTTTTTATAATGTTCCCCAGTCTCCACAATGGGAGTGGGGTAAGTTTATTACAAGAATATATGGGGTACAATGTTTGGGAGAGTGTTCCTTCCCAAAACAGCCCTTGACCTTTCGGTTTACCAGGTTACTGTTTTGGGAGGAGGGGGGGGGGTTTGAATTTATTACATAATATTTAATTTTAATATATAATTATATAAATATATAAATTTACATCTTAATCCTCGGTGGGGTTCAATTACCCCCCCACACCGAGTTTATAATGGATACATTAGGTAAGTATAATGGATATTTACGAAGAAATAATAATAATAATAAGTAGGTTCAGTTTTGGTTGGGATGGAATTAGATTATGGGAAACGATAGGTTTTATATTGCTTTTGCATAATTTGATTACAGAGATTTATAAAATTTGGGGTGTAATATTTATTTTTGGAGTCTAAAAGTTCGTCAGTAAGGGAGCCAAAAAATTCATTTCTTTCTTTTTCAAGTTTGGGACATGAGAAAATTAAGTGTTTGGAATTTTGAAAAGGGTTACCACAAAAACAGTATTCTGAATGGGATTTTTTAATTTTGAAAAGGTAGGATTGAAAGTTGCCATGGGATGTGAAAATTTGCGAGGTGTTGTAGTCAGGTTCAAAATTGGATTCATAATAATTTTTTAGGTTTGGGATTAAATTTCTTGTTATTTCAGCTTTCTCTGTTGTGTTCCATTCTATTTGGTAATTAAGGATAGCCCAAGTTTTTAAGTAGTTTTTGAGTTTGGTTACAGAGATGTTGTTATCGGTTAAATAGTTATATTCAATTTCTTCGCCTTTTTTAAGATTTAGTAAGTTTTTGGGCTCAGGAAGAGTGATGTTATACTTTTTTTCATTAATTTTTTTTATTTCAGGAATTTTTAGGTTAATTTGGTAGGATAGGTCTGGGAGTTCTAATTTATTTTGGGCAGAATATCTAAGGTTTCTGATTATAATTTCGTATTCGAGAGGGATGTTTTTTGAGAGGGTAAAAGAGGCTTCATAAGATATAGTTTTATAGGATCGAATAATGTTGATTGAATAGAGTCTTTGGATTTTTCTGGCTATTTTAATATTTTTAGTTTTTAGAATTTCTTCTAGGAAGGTGGATGAACAATATTTAAAAATGGAGTCGATTGTGGCTTTATACATTATTTTTCTTGCCCAGTTTTTTTGGCCCCAAGTGTTTTGGCAAATGAGGGTTAATCTTTGGAGGGTTTTTATTGATTTGTTGTAAAGGTATTCAAAATGTTTATCAAATTTTAGTTCGTTGTCGATGTATATTCCTAGATATTTGAAAGAGGTAACATGTTCGAGAATTGTGTTTTCAATTTTGATTTTAGGAATTTTGTAATCATTTGGGTGTAGGTGTGAGAAAATCGTGTAGGTACATTTTTTGAAATTTAATTTTAGGTCAGCTTCTTTTAGATAGTTATTTATTTTTTCTAGGGTTTCGTTTGTTTCAATTTTGAGTTCGTGAATATTATTTGAGGTAATTAGAATTGTTAAATCATCTGCATAGGCAATGTTTTTGATTTTGTTTCTAGAAAGTAGTTCTAATGTTCTATTTATGGCAAGGTTCCAAAGAGTTGGGCCGAGACATGATCCTTGGGGGACGCCTCTTTTAATTTTCCTAGAGTAATTTTTTCCATTTTGGGAGAAGATGGCGTTTCTGTTAGAAAAATAAGAGATAAGTGTGTTGATAATATATTTAGGAAATTTGTAGTATTTTAGTGTTTGAAACAAATAATTGTGTGAGATATTATCAAAGGCGCCTGAAATGTCTAAATTTGTTACAGAAGCAAATTTATAAGTTTTTGATTCTTTAATTTTTTTGAGGTAATTAACAATTTTGAGGGCGGCTTTTTCCGTTGATTTTTTAGGGACAAAACCGAACTGATTTTTTGAGATTATTTTAAGATTTTGGGAGTGGTGGTTAATTTGGTTTAGGATTATTTTTTCAAGAAGTTTGCCAAAAGTAGATAAGAGTGAGATAGGCCTGTATGAATTAGTTAAAGTGGGGTCCTTATTTGGTTTTACTAATAGTACTAATTTTGCGGATTTCCAAATTTTGGGGAAATAATTTAGTGATAAGCATTTGTTGATAATTTTTTGGATCAAAACGGGGTGGAAGATGTTTAGTAATTTTAAAGTTTTATTGTCTATTAAATCAGTACCTGGTGCTTTTTTATTGTTTAGTGGCTTTATTAAATTTTTAATTTGTTCCTCGGTTGCTTGTGGAAAATCTTCAGGGGCATAGTTATCAGGGAAAATATCAGATACGGTGTGATTAGGCTTGTTTTGATGGGGAGAGTCAGGGATTTTATCTTATCCAAACCTAACCTAATGTAACCTAACCTAACCCAATGGGGTCGGATTTTAGTCTCGGATTTTCCTGTCGGATTTTGGTCTCGTTTTTTTCTATTTTGGTCTCCGTAAAAGCATAATTATACTATGCTAAAAATTGATTAAAAAATTGACAAATATTGAAAAATGAACAAATTTTGTTGATTTTTTGGTTTGCTAATGTTATAATAATTTTTAGGATTCGTCGATTTTTCAATGGTTCCCAATTATTCCCAATTTTCCTATTCCCCAAAATTGGACCACCATAAAAAATTTGTCAGTTATCTAAAATATCAACATTTTAAAGTTTTATAAAGCTTACTGTTCTATGAAATTTTACAATTTTCTAAAAAAATTTAATGTTTAGAAATTCGCTAATTTTCCAAAGTGTGTAACTTCCTAAAATTTTAGCATTTTCAGACATATTATGCCGTTTTCTAAAAATTTTCAACTTTACGAAGTTGATGGTTCCCTTAAATTTTGATATTTTCAGAAATTTCACGATTTTCTGGAATTCGCCCATTTTCCAAAATTTGTTGATTTGATAAAAATTGTCAAAGTTATAAAATTCATCACTTTTTTCCAACGTGCGTCTGTAATTTTCTAAAATTTTACTAATTGTTTTCAAAAATTTTACAATTTCTTAAAAAATAATTTTTTTAAATTTACAATTTTTTTAACCCTGGGATTTTTCAAATTTTTTATATTTTTCACGAAGCGATGTGTATAATATTATAGTGTTTCAAAAATACAAATTATTTCAAAATTATGAATTTTCAAAGAATTATCAATTGTAATAATTCTTTTAAAATTTTGAATTTTTCCAAAAATTGTAAAAATCTTTTGAAAGTCTTATAGCTTTAAAAAATTTTGAATCTTGAAACCTCTTGAATTCATGCTTCGAAAATTCACACTTCACTCAAAGAAATATTTCATTTGAAACAAGGAAATTAACTCCCCTCTTCGAGATAATTTTACGTACTCATCTTTCTAATTATTTAAATCGACGAAACAGCTGCGCTATGGATACGCAGAACCTGACTCCGCACCGGAGATAAAATTGCGGAAGAAAATAGCAAACAAAACGTGTGTAGGCAGGTGATGGCGGCGTTTACTGTGGTGAGAAGTTCGCTAATAGGACGGGCACAGCGTAGCAGAGAAAACAGAGGCAGAGAGGAATCGTGTAATGTGTGCTGAAAAAGTTGGAATTTAACCAAGTTAGAGGTAATTACAAAATCATGGAAGAAATGGCGAAGGATGCAGGATAGTGAAGAGAACGCCGAGCTGCCGGAAGGGGCGAGGGAGTGCTAGCCTAAAATTCGGCGTGTACGTTGCATAAGCTACCCCTCTCTTCTCTTCTTCCGTCCTGAGTCGTCGTATATCTGCTATTTAGCCAGTTTAAACTGCGTTTTTCATCGACGTCGTCGTCGTGCCTCGCCACGATTCAAGAACGAATTAAGGGAAGGGCAATTTATGTTGCTGAAATTTAATTCGTTTAGTTTAAACAAATAAATTACAAAAGTTTTCGAACTATGTGCGCATTACACTAGACTGCACGTTTGCGAGCTTCTCGTGGCCGTAAAGCGAGAACCCGAGGAGGGGGGTTGAGGTTTAGATGGATTCTATACACGTGGTCGACGTGTGTTTTGAGGTGCCAGAGGATGGAGGCTGCAGACTAGAACGAGACGCGTGAATTTGCCCGAGAGCATACTCCGCATTGAGGGTACTTTTTTCCAAGAGCAGATTTTGGTGCATAGTGCTCCTTTTTTTTTTTTCTTCTTCTACGGTTTTCACGCAGGTGGTGTATGCCGGATGAGGAGACTTCTGCGGGGAGAGAGCTTTTTCGAGCCTTTTTTCCGCTTTGCTGGCGCAAAGATCGCTGATTTATGCGCCGTTAAGGGAAGAAAAATTCGCATTTTTTTCGCAACCCACTTTACGCTCGAAATACGCGTCTTTGTTTGGAAATTGGTTACTTAAAAAATTAAGCCCTTGGTTTTTCCCCCCCTTTCGCTTTCCATTTCTACGAGCTTTTTTTTATAGGTAGATGAGGTTTTATAGGAGAATATTGGACGTATATTTTACGATGGGACGATCGAGCGAGGATAGAGAATGAAACGAGTGGAGAGGAAAAAATATAGGTACTTTCGGTTTCGTTTTTTTTCCTTTTTTAATCCAGGTATTACCCTATTGATTTTATATACGTGTCGAGGTAATTTAGAAAAAAAAGATGGTGTGATCTTGGCCAGTTCTTCGTTTTATTTTGTACCCTAGAGAATTTAGCGATAGACTGTGAAATGAACTGTTGCTATTTTTTTCTTCATACGTGAGCCCAATTTACGCTCACATACGGTTGAAATTCCATCAAAAAGTTGATATTGTAACATAGTTATGATATACGTAAGAAAAGTAGAGGGTTTTTCATCACAGTTTTGTTCCATATTCCATAATACTGTGTTGTTGTTTTTTTTTTTTGCAATCGTCGTAAAATTTACCAAATCAAATACTACATTGATACTTAATTTTCAAAATTGGAGGGGTGGGAGGGGTCCAACCGAAATTTTTGTGATAACCAAAATTATTTTTAAGACTTCAACCTTCAACTTTTGTTAGAATATTTTTTCAATTGGCCTCCTATTATTACCACAGGGTGTCTAAAGATCATGAAAATCATGAAGAAGTCATAAAATTTGAAAATGAGTCATGATAGTCATGGAAAAGTCATGAATTTTACTCCTTGAAGTCATGAATTTTTGATAATATTACCAGGGCAAAATTCGCTTAGGTATAAATGGTATAAGTGAAATTTTTTCTAACTGTTGCATCTTCTCAAAAAAAAAAAAAAAAAATATTGTGATTTTTTTGAAGAAGAAAATTAATTTTCTTGAAGAATTTTTTTCAAGGGGGAAGAAAATTTCTATTTTTTTTTTTTTTTTTTTTGGAAAAAATCCTTATTTTTTGTAATAAAAAAAAAATTGGAATATATTATGAAAAAAAAAATGAATTTTTGGAACAAAAAATTTTAAAAATTGTTTTGGAATGAAAAATATTTTCACGTCACTAGCCTTAGGTAGTTGCTGTATGAGGCGTTGAAAAAAAATATCAATTTTTTCTATGTAAAAATATTTTTTAAATACCGCGAAAAAATTCTCATTTAAAAAAAATCAAAAATCTGAATTTCATTGTTTTGGAGTTGAATTGTTTTGAAGTTCCTGCCTGATAAAAATATTTTCGAACTCTAAAGTATAAAATCTCAATTTTATGGATGTTTTTTCAATTTTCTGAAATAAGTATGAAAATGTTTTTATTTTATTTTGGGAGGAAGATCTTTTTTCGAAGAAAAAATTCTCATTTTTGGGAATGAAAAAAAAAAATTTAAAACGAATTTTTCGGTTCAAAAAAAATTGAAAAACTTTTTCGGAGGACGAAATTTCAGACTTTTTTGGAATAAAAATATCCAAAAATCTTTCATTTTTTTGGAGAAAAAATGTTATACCTAAAACTTTCTTATGTGAAGATATTTTTTTAAATTTCTGTGGCAAAGTTTCTTAACTTTTTCTTTTTGAAGAAAAAAATCGTTTCATTTTCGAAAAAAAATTGATTTTTTTTCGAACAATAATTTTAAAAATTCTTCTGAAATAAAAAAATCTAAATTTTTTTGGTATCAATTTTTTCTGATAGTAAAATAAATAAATAAAATATTTTTTAAACTTTGGGACGAAAAAAAAGGTTTTCTCTTGAAAAAGTTGTTGAAAATTTTATTTGGAGAATTTACAGTCATATTACGTGAAAATTTTTCATTTCACTTCCATAAAAGTCATATTATGCGGATTTGGAGGAGATGGAAGGGCCTAATCGAAAATTTTATTATTACACAAATTATTTCTTGAACCATCTACAACTTTTGTTTGAAAATTTTTTCAATTGGAGCCCTTCCTCAATTTCAAAATAAGTTTCTATCTGATTTTATGTGAAATCGGATGAGAGAGAGAGAGATCCAATCGAAATTTTTATAATAACCAAAATTATTTTTAAGGATCTTATTAATATACAACTTTTATTTGAAAAATTTTCAATTGGCCCCTCCCTCCCTCACTCTTCTCGGCGGAGAAGGAAGAGTCCAATTGAAATAATCTTCAAACAAGAGTTGTAGCTTGAAGTCTCGGAAGTATTTTTAGTCATTACAAAAATTTCGATTGGACCCCTCCCTTCCCTCCAATTTTGACAAGTATTTGTGTAGTGTTGGACTTGGTAAATTTTATACGACGTGAAGGTGTCAAAAAACAGTACTGCGGCGATCTGTTTGTGTTTTGTTCCATTATTCCACAATAGATTTTGCATTCGTTAAATTTCGAGTAGGTAGTTTTTACCACGCTTTTATTAATTTTTTATTCGAGTTCATTTTCGCTTTCTTTTTAGTCGAGGATCTTTTGGGGAAAAAGTGGTAATAGAAACGCGAAAAGGAAATATTTCCACTGACTCGTGCGAACGCGCTGTTTACAGCGAATTTCGCGCTTAAATTGGTCTACAACGTGCTTTCTACGAGGACTATTTCGTTATACTTAGTTTTGTACGTAAACAATGTACTAACGTACATAAAGATACACTTCGCGGAACGAAATTTTCTTCGGCGATTTATTTTTTCCGCTGTTCAGTTTCAACGCTATACTAGTTTTCCGGTTGTGCTGCGGTATCTCGAGGTTTCCTTTTTTGCTGTGTTTGGCGGGCTTTTTTTTTTCTTTTAAGTTTGCGGGCTTCTTTGAGGGCTTGTAATTACTGAAAGAGGCAGCATTTTGACGTTGGAGCTGCGTATAAAAGTTTAAACAATTACAAAAGATTTCAGAAAAATGTTGAAATTTTGTAAAAACTCGTCGAAAATATTTTTTAATAAAACTTGAAAAATTCTTTTGAAATATTGTGCGAAGAAAGATGGATTAAAAATGCTAAAATGTTTGGAAAAAATTACAAATTATGTTTTACAGGTATTAAAAAAAAAAAATTGCCAGTGTTTTTGTAAACTGTAAAAATACTTATTACAAAAAATTATTAAAAAAAGAATTTGGGGGATATTCTGCGAAAGCAGAAATTGGGAGGTGGCATTTAAACCTATGAATTAATTTTCTAAAAATTCTGATGATTGTTTTAAAAAAATTTTAAAACTTTGAAAAATAGGTATAGGTATATTTTTGGCAAAATCTTTGAATTTTCACGTACCAACATAAAATATGATATGATTTTTTTAGAATAATTGGTAGAAGGCCGAATTAGAATTTGCCAAAAAAAAACATTATTTTCGATAATAATTATTAAAATAACAAAAATTGAATTTTCAATTAAAAAAATGGAAAATTTGGTGAAAAAATTATGAGAATTTTCAATTTTTAAAAAGTGCTAAAATATTTAAAGCTGTCAAAAATGTAACAATGTTTTTTTGAAAAATATTTTTTGTAAAATTTTCAAAATTTCGTGAAATTGTACTTGAAATATGGTAAATTGAATTCTTCTGATATTCTATACCATTAGAAGAACTGCCATAAAAATGATTTATTTTTTTATTAAGAATTGGAGAGTGACCGAATATGGAATAGGTTCCTAATATGGAATAGTGGCTTTTTTGCGTCGGTAACTAGCGCACTCTAACAATGATGCCAAAACTATGTGGAGGGAAGTATAACTTGGTCACATACCAAAAATCATGATGATCCGAACATTTCTCGCAAAGTTATCAGTGTTTATGTGTTTTTGAGCTTTGAAAATTTCACATGACTCAAACATTGCAGAGGAAGGTTTACGTTGTAAAAGTTGCGGAAAGTTATTGTATTTTATATCAATCTGTTAGTCAGAGGAAGCACTTTCATAATCTCTATTCAGTTTTTACCTCAAAGTTCATGGAAAAGCTTCAGAAAGCTGAAATGATTCTTTTTTGAAGAAAAAAAAAGGTGACCTTATATGGAATACTCACCTGAAACGTGGTCTTTGTGATTTTTTTTAAGATTTTAGATTCCGGAAGAGGTTGAGGACGATAGTTCCTCATCTGAAAGCGAATTTAATAACAAACCTGAGAACCAAAAAAACTTTTTCAAAAAAAAAACCAAAATGTTTCTACCAACTCGAAATTTTTGTACTTCCCTCGTGAGAATTTGAGAAGAGGACCTAATGTGGAGGTAATGGTTTGAGGTGGTGTCATAAACAATGTGCAGGTGTCGAAGATAACTCAGAGAACTTCGTTTGCAAGTTTTGTAAATAAGATTGTATCGAAAACTTTCTGTAATAATGAATAAAAGTACTATTCCATATTAGGACACCATTTTTTTCAAAAAAAAATTTTGAGTTTTTTTTATTTTTCAAATCGTGGTTACACTGATACTCGTAAAAAGCTCGAATTTTAGTATGTGATAATTTGAACCTTTTGCTACGACCTCGTTCAAAAACGAAGTCGTTGTCTTGAAGAAGGGTTCAAAAGATGGTATTCCATATTAGGTTACTTTCCCCTATGATTATTTTCTTTTGTTGGAAAAATTCGCTGAACTTTAAAGAACCATTTTGTACACTGATTGAATTTTGTTTTGAAAAAATTTAATTTTCAAACAAAAAAATTACCTATATTGAAAAAAAAACTTGGAAACTTCGATTCATAGGTATTTAATTTTTGAAATGTTGTGCAAGTTGTTCAAAACTACTAAAACATTATTGAAAAGAAAATAAAAAATTATTTTTTGGGAAAATTTTAGTTAAAAATTTCTTGAAAAATGATTGATAAATACCCTTCCACCAAAATAACTCAAACAAAGGACAGGGACTCCTCAGCAGTTTGAATTGTAACAAAAATTTTTGTTTGAATCAAAATCTATTCAAAATCCTGAACTTTCTTAAATATTGAAAAAATGGGTTTAAAAATAATTTGAAAAAATTTGTGAGGGATCAATTTGGAAAGAGGGGTTCTTTCTTAAACTTTTGAAAAAATATTGAATATTTATGCCTAAAAGATTCTGAAAAATCAGCTAAAATTGTTGAAATACGTATGCAAAACTGCAAAGTTTTCAATTTTTTTTTACAAATTGTTGAGAATGCATTAAAACATCATAAAAAATTGATTGCAAAAAATCGAAAATATTCTAGTAGGTATTAAAATTGAAATATCTAAATTCTTAAAATTTTTATGAGCAGTTTTGTACGAATAAAATTCATTAAAAATCCTGGATTTTGTTCAAATTTTCAAAAATATGATTTTGAAAAATTCATTGATTTTTTTTTCAAGTCGATGGAAAGTGATCATAATTAGGTATTAAAAAAATATTGAATTCAAGTTTTATTTATTTTTTTCAAAATAGGCTTTTGTTTCAAAAATGATTAGGTACTTAAGTTGAATGTTTTTTTAAATATTGAAAATTCATGAAATATTAGTTGAAATCCACAAAAAATTTCAATTTCTTTTTTTTCCAAATTTATCAATTTTCAACTCTTTTTTATTTATTTATTTTTCTATTCCTGTAAATTTTTTATATTATTAATTGCATTTCCATGGAAATTATTTTTTTTCTTGACTTTTCAATATTTTGTTAGACTTTTGAAAAGATACCTATAGTTTTTTTAGTTTTTTATTTCCACATAATCATTTCTTTCTTTTTCTTTTCGATTTATTTTTCGAATTATACTTTACAAACAGAGTGTAAGCTTTTTTTTTTTTTTTATTTGTAAGAACTTACCAATTTGAATTTTCAAAAAATTCTTCAAAAGTTCATAATTAATACTCACTTGTGGTGCTTCGAAACATTGAAAAAATCAAAAATATCTCAAGTATTTTCGATGAATATCGTTGAAAGACTACAGAAATACTTGAGAATGTGATAAACCTTTATTTTTTATGTTTGTTAAAAATTTATGTCAATTTTGAAAACATTAGGTAGAAAAAAACTTCTAAAAAATCAAAAAATTTACGAACCAGAAATTTGAAGGACAAATTGCTAATTTTGCATAAAATAATCAATTAGTAAACTGATGAATTCTAAATTTCAAAAAAAATTCCAATTATCTGAAAAACGTAATTTTTATGATTAGAACTTAACAACTCCTGGCGCAGAACCCGCGTACCCAAAAAACCCTGCAATTTTCCATGGAGGTTCAGACTCGAGCTCGACCTCGACCCACGTTATCGTAGAAGTTTTTTTCTTCTTCTTCTTTGGGATTTCATCGAGAAGCACTTAACACAAACAGGAAATAGAGTTTCATCGCGGAAAAATCTCTTCGGCTGGCGGATAAGAGTAAAAGTATGTAGTAAGTACATAGCGAATGAAAGAGGAACTTGCTACGTTAACCTCAAAGTTATTTAATACCTACTCTTTTCACGAGAAGCGAAATGAAAATAAAACGGAATAAGGATATAAATACGCGGAGCATCTTTTTTTTTTTTTTTTTTTTTTTGTACCTACCAAAGATTCGAAAATAAACAAAAACTGCATTCGGAACTTTAGAAGCGAGCTTTTTTCAAATACCTGACTACCTATTCAGGAATCAAAGTTTTTCAGTAAAGAATTAAGTATATTGCTTCTTGCTTTACCCATTCGTCTATTTTTTTTCTCCTTCTTGGAACTTGTACAAAATTTCGTAATTGAATAGGGAAATTGAGATCGCAGAGTCCACCTCGTAAAGTTGGAATTGGCTGATGTAGTTCGCCAACCATACAAACTATCGTTTCCTTCGAGTAAAATACCTTATGTACTGGTACGTACCTAGTATAGAATCGAGTCAAGGAATCGACCCCCCCCCCCCCCCCTTCTTAATCCAAATACGTAAACCTCCGAATGCGCGATGTTCAGCTACTGTATCGTGAGACTGTTCACTATGGCGTGTAGCCAAGTGCATTATGTGTATTGCAAAATATTACTCACTTATGCTATGATCTCTTTAAAATAAGAGCTTTAAGCGAGCATTTTTCATCAAATAGCGTGCAATCTGCGACCATAAAGTACTTATCATCGTTTCGATGGGAAACCCAAGTGATAAATTTTTTGAGTTGTTTTGTAATTGAGGGGGCGGAGTAGGAGATTGTGTTGGTTTCTATGGAGAGCTTCGTTTTATTTTTGCGATTAAAGTTACGAGATGAGTTTGAAAAATTAAAAAAAAAAAAAAAATTAAAATTACTGGTAATTTTATTGCAATTGGAAATTTTGAATTTTTTCTGTGATTTTTTCATCATAAGTTTTAAAAAATTTTTCAAATTTTTTAGCCATTTTATTACATATAATTTTGAAATTTTTCTATCTCAATTTTCAAAAAATTTTGTTCAATCTTCTAAATTTTTATTGTTTTTACTAACTTGGATATTTTAATTTTTTTTAAAAATAGATTTTTAGTAATTTTTTTAATTCTAAATTTTGAAAATATCTTTTTCAGTGTTTTAACTTTTTCCTAAATTTTTAATCCATCTTCAATCTACCATTTTTCTCCTCTCCCAATTTTCTAGTGTTTATAATTCTTTGTCGTGATTTCGATTTTTTACAATTTCAGTTTCCTAAATTTTTTGACCATTTTTTTTAAGAGCTTAAGCTGGGTTTTTGTAGTGACTTGGCCTTGAGAACCAGATTTTAAATTATCGATTGAGAGTTGCTTCTTATGGCCTAAGAATTTTTTCCGCTATTTTTTAATGATCAATTTTTTAAATTTTTTTCTTTTATTATAATTTATACTTAATTATAAATTGAAAATTTTTCCATTTCAATTTTTAAAAAATTTTATTCAGTCTTCTAACTTTTTTATTGTTTTCAATGATTTGAAATTTTTTAAAAATAGATTTTTAGTATTTTTTTTTTATTTTAAAATTTTGGAAATTTCTTTCTCAGTTTTTCTACTTTTTTCATATAATTTTCTAAAAAAAATCCAAATTGTTAATTATTCACCTTCAATTCACAATTTGTGTTTAGTTTTTTTAAATTTCAGATTCTGAAGCTTTTGACAATTTTTCCAAGAGCTTAGCTAGGTTTTAGGAGTGATTCGGCCCTGAGCACCAAATTTGAAATTATTTATTGAAAATTGGTCCTTATTGTTTGAGATTTTTTTTCATAAATTTTTTAATCATCAGCATTCAACTTTTTCCCCAAATTTTTGGCTATCTTAAGTATGTACCTACCTATGTATTAAAATTTATAATTTTGAAATTTTTCAATCTCAAATTTCAAAACATTTTGTTCAATCTTATAAATTTTGAATTGTTCGTTAATAACTTCTTATTTTTAAAAAAAAATCGATTTTTATTAATTTTTTATTTTTTCAATTTAAAATTTTAGAAATTTCTTTCTCAGTTTTCTAACTTTTTTAATGCAAGTAACTACCTAATTTTGTAAAAAAAATTCTAAATAATTTTTAATCTACATTATCTTCAATTCATCATTTTCTCCCAATTTTTTTGTGTTTTAAAATTTTTGTTGTGATTTTGATTTCTTTTTTCCATTTCAGTTTCTGAAGTGTTTTGACTTTTTTTCCAAGAGTTTTCGGCGTGATTTGACCCTTAGCACCAAATTTGAAATTATCCATTCAATATTATTGGTATTTATGGTCTAAGAATTTTTTCTGCAATTTTTTTATTAGCATAGTATTTATGGTTTTACGATGACTAAAATGGGAAAAAACGACATAAAAATTCGACACCAAATTTGTTCACAATTTATGGCTATTTTATTATTATTTACCTAGTTATAATTTTTAAACTTTTCCCATCTCAATTTTCCAGAATTTCTTTCAATATTTTTAATTTTTGATTTTTTTTTATCACTAATATGGTTCATAATTTTTTTTAAATATAGATTTTTAGTGATTTTTCAAACAAAAATTTTGGAAATTTCTTTCTCAGTTTTTGAACTTTTTTTTATAATTTCCAAAAAAAATCGTAATTTTTAATCCATCTTCAATTCAACATTTCCCCTCCCTCAATTTTCTAGCGTTTTCAAATTTTTGTCGTGATTTCGATTTTTTTTAAATTTCAGTTTCTGAAGTTTTTTGACAATTATTCCAAGAGTCTATAGATAGATTTTAGGGGTGATGTGGCCCTGAGCATCAAATTTGAAATTATACCTAGATTGAAAGTTGATCCTTATGGTTTGTTTAACAACTTTTTTCTGCAATTTTTTAATACTTATTCGATTTTCAATTTTTTTCTCAATTTTTAACTAAGTATTTTATTACAGTCTATAATTTCAAAATTTTCCCATCTCAATTTTCAAAAAATTGTATTCAATTCTTTTCAATAACTTGATATTTTTAAATATTTTTAAAATACATTTCTAGTAATTTTCTTTATTCCAAAATTTTGAAAATTTCTTTCTCAGTTTTCCAACTTTTTTCCATAATTTAAAAAAAAATCAAAATTTTTAATCCATCTGCAATTCAGCATTTTCCACCAATTTTTTGTGTTTTTGATTTTTTGTCGTGATTTTTATTTTTTTTTTAAATTTAAATTTCTAATTTTTTTTGACAATTTTTCTAAAAGCCTAGCCACGTTTTAGAGGTGATTTGGCCCTGAGAACCAAATTTGAAATTACAACCTCCGTGACAAAATTTTTTAGCTTGGTATCTCACTTATTACTCCTTTTGGAAACTAAATAACGTATATTTTTATGGAAATTTCCATTTTTGGCGGGCTTCAAACAAATGTTTTCAAACTAGCAAGGATAGTAAACAATATCACTTTTTGAACCTCCCACTCTCACTTTGCTCGGAGCATTTCGACTTTTTTTCGTTTTAATTTTCTGCTTTGGTTTCATTTACTCATTAGAACTTCGCAACAGCTATAATAAATGCGTACGTATTGTTTGCTACAGGCAAGTACGGTGGGGACGAGGTGGTGTGGGGAGGGTTCATACACGCAGCAAGCTCGACTTCTGACACCGGTGAAATATTATCACGTTATTTAGAAGCTTTTAAAATTTTACCTAAGAGAAAGAATATAAAGCACACACGACACACGTATGCTGATGTGCGCCGGCAAAGCCACCTATAGACTATGTGCTCCTGGCCTCTGCACTTCATCTTTTCAGGCGACGAGCCTTTTTGGATACGTATACTTTAATTAAAAAACATCAAAAGGGTAAGACTATGCTATTTGTAACAAATTCTCGCGGCATATAATGCTTTTAGCTCATTACCAACATCGTGCGTATACCAATGATACGAGTATATGAGCTTGAGCCTTATGTCTACGAATAAAATTTAGGTACCTTGCCTATACGTATATACTCTTGAAGACGCTAGTGTCACATTCTTTTGCGAAAATTACGACTTTGACTTGGGTGAATTTTTCAATGGGCTGAAGAAGATGGAGAGTGAGAGGTGAGTGTGAGTTGCATGTGACGTATGTTAAATTATGCGAGACGTTGCGTCGCGAAAATTTTTTGAAATTTCTCTGTACATGTTTAGCAATTTTATAAGAATTTTTTATCACATGGCTTTTCAGTTTATTTATCAATTCTTTCAAATTTTTGAATTTTAAATTTATTTTTAATTGAACAATTTTCATGTTTTTCTTAAAATCTTGAAATCTTCCTATTTTTCAATTGCAAAACTTTTTCGTGTAAGTAAGGTACTTACCTATTCAACAATTTTAAGAATGTACGAATTTTTTTGTAGGTAATTTTAAATACTGTCTTTTTTTAATCTTGAAATTTTAGGATTTTTTTGGAATGTATATTATTTTTATTTTTTTATGTTGATAATTTTTTCACAATTTTAAAAATAATTATTTGTTTTTAGTTTTTTATAAATTTTACAATTTTACTCCGGACACCTGTAATTCGTACGCTGGGAAGGGCTTCAAGAGACCCAAATCACAAAAGTAAGTGAATATTCGAATTCAGTATCCTCCAAAACATAACAAACGATATGCCGCACCTCACTATCGCCCTACCCCACATTCTTCAAAATTTGAAGGGTCATGGGGGGAGCGTGAGGGGTTTTATCAAAAAATAAAGTCGAAATTCGAACTCAGCACTATCGAAAACATAAGAAACGATATGTCACACGATTTTTTCCATTTGGGTCAATTTTTCTCCGAATTTGGGGAATTGTAGAGGTCTTGGCAAGGATCCTATCAAAAAATCAAGGTGATATTCGAATTCAGCGCTATCAAAAACGTAACAAACGATATGTCGCTCATTTTTCAAAAAAAAATTGAATTTGGGTGAAAATTTTGGGGCGCCGTGCCCCCCAGGGGTTTAGGATGTCCATCACGAAAATTATAAAACAAATGTAGTATAGTAATGTCTCTTCACAGACTTTTCATAAGTGATTCTGAATCTCCTTTCAATGCTCTTCAAAACCCCGTTTACCGATTTTCGATACCTAGCACCAATCATGAGAGACAGCCAACCAAAGTTGGGTATTATAACAAGAAATCTCATAAGTGCAAACAAAAACAAACACCTACCCCAGAAAGCCCCCTCGAGGGGTCATGGAGAAAAAAAGGGTGGTTTTCTCAATTTTTGGATTAGAAAGACTCATAAAAAAATTTTGAACGAAATCGGAGGACCTAAGGTCAAAACGTTTGACATGGAATTACCCAGATAATTTTATGTCAGTAAGGATGCCAATATAAAGATCTTAAAAATTAGAAAAATTTTATCAAAGCATAGTAAAGATTTTAAGAAATTATGGAAATTATTGTTTCATATCATTTTTTGACTTGGCATAAAAAAACTTTAAACTTGCAATTATTTCAAATTATAAAAATTTTGCTCAAGAAAATGGAGCATAATTTTGAGAAAATACAAGAAAAAAAAGCTCCTCTTGGAATTTTTTGTAGAACCAATTTTGTTTTTCTCCTCCCTCGTATGGTTATAATATAAATTTGACTCATCGTGAAAGAATTCGAAAATTTCCACCCCCCCCCCCCGAGCAGCACAATCGACAAATTATCGAAATAAAAAATCGACAGAATATCGAATTCGATAAAGTGTCGCGTTAGTTCCGCCTAAATCGTGAAATTATCTTTCGATATATAGATAGATTATCGACGAATTATAGATAGCGAAAATTTTGAGATTATAGTAAGATATTTTATCGATAATATATCTATAATATCGAAAGATAATTTCACGATTTAGGCGGAACTTTTGCGACACTTTATAGAATTCGATATTCTGTCGATTTTTTATCGATTTTTTATTCCGATTTTTCATCTTTTACTAGCTTTTTTCTATAATTAAAAATCATTAATTAGCATAATTAATACATTAAACTATGCCTAAACACATTATTCATGTTACGGTAAGAGGATCATTTCAGAAAAAGTCAAAAAAAATTATAAAAAATCTGCCACCTGTTGGGCTTGAACCATCTACCTCCTGCATGGTAATCCTCTTCCTTAACCACTATGCCATACCTTATCGTTGAGGAATTAGCAATAAAACGCTTATAATAGGCAGTTTAGTACTTCCAGACGTGTTGGACTTAGAAAAATTTTCACCAATTTGGAAATAATTTCAAATATCGTCACAAAATCGTTGAAAAATCGTTCGACAAATTTCAGATTATTTGTCGATAATGTAGTTTCAAATATCGCCACAAAATCGTTGAAAAATCGAATTCGAGGAATTTCATATCACGTGTCGATAATATAGTTTCAAATATCGTCATAAAATCGTTGAAAAATCGAATTCGAGAAATTTCAGATTACGTGTCGATAACAAAGTTTTAAATATCTTCACAAAATCGTTAAAAAATCGAATTCGAGAAATTTCAGATTATTTGTCGATAATATAGTTTCAAATATCGTCACAAAATCGTTAAAAAATCGAAATCGAGAAATTTCATATTACTTGTCGATAATATAGTTTCAAATATCTTCACGCAATCGTTAGAAAATCGAATTCGAGAAATTTCATATAATCTGTCGATAATACAGTTTTAAATATCTTCACAAAATCTTTAAAAAATCGAATTCGATAAATTTAATATTCTTTTTCGATAGTATAGTTTCAAATATCTTCACAAAATCGTTAACAAATCGAATTCGAGAAATTTCAGATTACGTGTCGATAATATATTTTCAAATATCTTCACAAAATCGTTAAAAAATCGAATTCGAGAAATTTCAGATTATTTGTCGATAATATAGTTCTAAATATCGTCACAAAATCGTTGAAAAATCGAATTCGAGGAATTTCATATTACGTGTCGATAATATAGTTTCAAATATCGTCATAAAATTGTTGAAAAATTGAATTCGAGAAATTTCAGATTATTTGTCGATAATATAGTTTCAAATATCGTCACAAAATCGTTAAAAAATCGAAATCGAGAAATTTCATATTACGTGTCGATAATATAGTTTCAAATATCTTCACGCAATCGTTAGAAAATCGAAGTCGAGAAATTTCATATAATCTGTCGATAATATAGTTTTACAAAATCGTTAAAAAATCGAATTCGATAAATTTAATATTCTTTGTCGATAATGTAGTTTCAAATATCTGCACAAAATCGGTGGAAAATCGGAATCGATAAATTTAATATTCTTTGTCGATAGTATCGTTGACGAATATCGTCATAAAATCTTAATAATATCGAATTCGATAGTTTTTAGATTTTTTGCCTATAAAGTTGTACCGATAAATCTTTATAATATCGTGAGAACATCTATAGATTTTCAAACGATTTTTTATCGATACGTTACATCTTCCGATATTATCGATCGAGTGTGCCGCTCGGGCCCCACAATTTACTTCTTTTCTTCATCTTCCTTTCATTCATTTCAACTTCTTCTCTGTTATTTTTCTCGGCACTTTTCTTTTTCCTTTTTGTCGAATTCTAGATTGGAAATGGTTGAATTTCGTAGCACGTCCGCGGAAACAAACGTAAGGTTAAATGATTTAGTAAATATTTTGATAAATAATAACGGATTGCAATGTTTGTCGCAGAGGTATGAGCTCTCTATCCTTTTTTTATTTTTCATTACGAGCGAATATGTGCAGCATAGGGAGGTCAGAGGAGTAGACTAATTTAATCACGATATCGTAAGGTACCAGATTAGAGCTCGCGTATAAAAAGGTGGATTTAGTGTAGAATTTTTTCGAACTGTGTTAGGTTCCTATGTACACAATAAATCGTACAGACGATTCGACACGTTTAAATGAGAGAAACTCTCTCTATTGTTTTTTTTTTCCTCCTTGAGCGGATTTGTACGAGTAAAAAAGATACGTCGATGGGTACACGAATAATTCCGCAACTCGAAAGATACCACGAAAGGAGAAGAAGGGAGGCGAACAATATTACTGTTCATACGCCGTGTACGATAGAGGGTATCTCAAACAATTGTCGTTTTTATCAATAGGTAGACCGCGCTCAGGGATTGCAAGTGAGCCCCCTCTTGACCCCCTCGAGCGACCACCTTTCTTCCTCGAACGAAGGGTAGATACATTACTGGTCGTTGTATCGAATACTTGAATGTAGAAGGCATGTGTTAGTAACGTTGTAGCCGAAGCAGCGACGACGAGAGGTTGGCCAGGGCAGGGGTTAATGAATAAATACGATTTATTGAGAGTTATCGCCCTCCGGAGAACACGTCCAATTCATATTTAATAAAATAAGTCCGCCCTTGCCACCGCATCCGCTCGTGTGCTCGGAGACCTGTGCCTGAGTTCGGGCAACAGAAAGAAAAAAAAGGGATGAGGAAATTAAATGGGTCGTGTTTGTGTTAATGCGTTTATATGCACATATCCGAGGAGGTGGTCTTTCATACTCCTTTTTTTTCCTCGTTACAATTTTCTCCTTTTTTTTTAGCCTCGATTGTTATTTTATTTTCGTATTTATATGCGCGCGAATGGACGTACGATTGATATAGAATTATAGACGATTTAAAAGTTAATTCGACGTTTGTTTGGCTCCGAAAGTCGTTGAAGCGAGTAAATGAATAGGGGGTTTTCCGGCAGCAGCGTCGTCGTGCCAAGTGCTAACCAGTCTGAGAGCAGGTCTTGACTCTTGAGTGACTTTTGGGAACTATAATTCGAATTTTATTGTTATCGTTGGGTTTCCTGTACAAGTGTTGAACTTTGCGAGGCGTGAGATTGCGTTGTATTTATACGAGAGTCGCGTTCAGTAATTTGTATGAAGACGTAGTTACATATGTATGTGTAGCAAAGAGAAGCAGATGTGATTAGAAAGGACAGGGTTTCAAAATTCACAATTTTGGGACATTTTTAGGACGAAATTACCTTAAAATTCTCATAAAAAAGCATATTATTTCATTCGGAAAGATTTTCTCGAGTGAAACACATTAAAAAGAAATTACTTAAAAGTTGAAATTTTGAATAGATATTCAAAAATTTTCAAAACTTAAAAAAAATTGTAAAAAATTGAAAATTTTGAGAGAATTGGAACAATAGGAGTTTTCAAGTTGTAAAATTGAACAAAATACATCAAAAATTAAAATTAATCTGAGAATTAAATATATATATATATATATATGTGACCCGGCACGTTAAAAGGGACCTAGTAGGTATTTTACAAATTTTTCAGGAGAGCAAAAACAAACTTTGGAAATGAATACCTCTGGAACGAATAGACCGATTTTTCTAAAACTTTGGGGAATTGTTACTGGGTATAAGTGAAATATTTTCCAATATTAAAAAAATAATTATGGGCGAACATTTTTGTATAATGTCGCAAGGGAAATTTGACCAAACTCAGTGTTGCCAAAAAATGGAAAAAAATTTGTGATAAGTAAATTTTTGAAGTTTACTGATAACAAGTGTAACATTGATTTTAGGCTAAATTATGAAGATTTCGTGTCATAGGTGATCATAAGATGAAAAATACATCGAAAACCACAGTGATTACAGATTTCCCGGGAAAAAATGATTTGATCAATATTGATTAGTTTTGATTAAAATCATGATATAAATTGATCGAATTTTA
This sequence comes from Balanococcus diminutus, assembly GCA_959613365.1. Classification (NCBI taxonomy): domain Eukaryota; kingdom Metazoa; phylum Arthropoda; class Insecta; order Hemiptera; family Pseudococcidae; genus Balanococcus; species Balanococcus diminutus. Next base: position 13,985,876 of record OY390718.1, on the reverse strand, counting down.
ACAAAATCGATCAAATCAGATCAACTTAGATAAACTGACACACGTAGTGTTGGATCAATTTAGATCAAATTTTTTGTGTTTACATCAAATTTGATCAAGTATTGCTTGATATGTCTTGATCTAACTGATTGAATCCGATCAATTTTGATCAAATGTTTCGTGTTTAGACTAAATTTTATCAAAGTATTGTTTGATGTGCCTTGATCTAACTGATAGAATTCGATCAACTTTGACCAAATGTTTTGTGTTTAGATTAAATTTGATGAAAGTATTGATTGATGTGCCTTGATCTGTGCATCAAGGAATTTTAAAATTCTGAGATTTTGAGTTTTTCAAAAATATTTTTGGAAAAAAATTCCAGGAAAAATCACTTAATTTTTTTAAGGAGAGAATCCAAAAAATTTTGGAAGAAAAAATTACTCGAAATTTTTTGAAGAAAAATAACTTATTTTTGTAGGCATGGTTATTAGAGAAAAAAATCCCTTCAGGAGAGTTCTCAGATATTTTTCAAAATACTTGAGGAAACATTTCTAAATTTTTCTTGAAAAAAAAAATCCGCAAAAAATACTCAACGTTTTTTGAGAAACGATTGAGTTACAGGTAGTTGAGAAAAAATGATTCAGTTCTGAAAAAAAAAAAATCACTCAATTTTTTTTACAAGAAATTTTTCAATATTGGAGGGAAAATATTAATTTGCTGAAAAGAAAAAAATGATCTACCAATTTTTATTAGTCAAAATTTTACAATATTTTGAGAAAAAAATTTTCAACTTTTTGAGCGAAATTTTTTTGGAGAAAAAGTCGTCAAATTTTTTGGAAAAAAAAAATCATAAACTTTTTTTAAAGAAAAAATTACTCTCAATTTTTTGGAGAAAAAATTCTCATTTTTTTGTAGGGGGAGGGGGGGGGGGGTTGCTCGATTTTTTTCGAAGAAATTCCCTTATTATTCTTATAGAAAAGTTTTAAAAAAATCAATTCTTTTGGAGAAAAAGTGCCTCAATTTTTGTAGGCATTAAAAATAATCCTCGATTTTTTTGCAAAAAATTTATTTTTTTGAAAAAATTCTTCAAAATTTTACAATATTTTGAGAAAAAAATTTTCAACTTTTTGAGCGAAATTTTTTTGGAGAAAAAATTCTCATTTTTTTGTAGGGGGGGGGGGGGGTTGCTCGATTTTTTTCGAAGAAATTCCCTTATTATTCTTATAGAAAAGTTTTAAAAAAATCAATTCTTTTGGAGAAAAAGTGCCTCAATTTTTGTAGGCATTAAAAATAATCCTCGATTTTTTTGCAAAAAATTTATTTTTTTGAAAAAATTCTTCAGTTTTAAGGAGAGAATCCTTTACTTGATTGGAGAAAACTTTTATCAAATTAAAAAAAAATCTTTTGTTTTTTTTTAAAGGAAATCCTCAAATTTTTGTAAAAAAAATTCTTAAAAATGTTTTTGATGAAAAAATTACTCAATCCCCTAATTTTTTTGGAAAAATTTTTCATTTTTTGGGAAAGAGTTCTTCGATTTTTTGTCGAAGAAATTCCCTAAAAGTCTTGAGGATGAGTTTAAAAAAAAACTGATTTCTTTTGGAGAAAAAAATTCCTTAATTTTTTGCATAGAGCAATTACACTTTTTGTTTGTTTACATTTTTTTGCCCCGGGAAACGTCATCAATTACGTCAGATTTTCAAAACAGCATTTTGATTGGTCACAGACAAGCAAAAATTTTTGAAAATTCAAATTCAAAATTTGTTGGCTGCTGGTTTTGCTTTTTGTTGGGAGTTAAAATATCAATCAAAAGGCCATTTTAGTTTGTTTTTTGAAAATTTGACGTAATTGATGACGTTTCCCAGGGCAAAAAAATGTAAACAAACAAAAAGTGTAATTGCTCTATAAAAAATCCCTATTTTTTTCTACAGAGAATCTCATATTTAGGTATTATTTTTTGGAAAAATTCTTCAAAATTGTTTTTCGGAAAAATTTCCTCAAATTTATTGTAGAAAAAAGCTATCATTTTTTTTAGAGAAAAGTTATTCGAGTTATTTTTTTTATTTTATTTTTTTTGTAGAGGGACGAGGTTTTTAATATTATATTTTTTTTGAATAAAAAATACCCATTTTTTTGGAACCAAGTTCCTTAATTTTTTGTCAAATAAATTCTCCAATATTCTATAAGAGAAAAGAATTTTCAATTTTTTTTGAAAAAAAGGTTTTTGATTTTTTCGGAGAAAAAAAAATCCCTCAATATTATGGAGAGAAAACAACCTTAATTTTTAAAAAACTTGAATTTTTCAACAAAAATTTTCTATATTTTTTTTTTGCAAAATTGTTTCGAAGAAAAAACTCCTTGATTTTATTAGAGAAAAAATTCATATTTTTTTGGATAAAAAGTTCTTTATTTTTTTATACGGGGAAGAAATAATTCTTCTATTCATTTAGAGAAAAAAATTTCTCATTTTTTTTGGGAAAAATTCAGTCGATTGAGCTGGAATTTAGCCAACTAAAGAAGCATTTTATTTCCAAACGTCAGAATCAAATTTTGAGCTACCAAGGTTGATTTTTTGATTTTTGGTCAATTTTTGAAAATGGCGAAAATTGCACCTAAATCAATTTTTTATAAGAATGCTAAATTTTGAGATTAAAAAATACTAAAAATTGGTTTACGAGTTGGTTCTGAGGTTCGAGTGACATGCTCATACAATGAGCCAAATTCCACCTCACTCGGAGTTAACGAGTTGGCAAGGTTACCTTGTAATCAAATCTGAAAATTTTCTCACCAAAAGCGAGTTACTTACTCGTTTTAAAATTCCCTCCTGGAACCCACTAATGTAATTTCTATAGCACTCACTAAACCCTACCGTATCCCTATTCATATCACTGATCAACTCAACAATCTGCCAGTTCGCCCATATACACTTCACGCAAGCACCCCCATTTTATTCGACCTACATAAATAAATTAGCCAATGCACTGACCAGCGCATCAAATGCGACCCTCTTTTGTCTCTAAATCAAGCCATATTCATGCCGGAGGTGCTCACCAATAATGGAAAAGATAAACATTACACCGAAGCATTAGTATCTCAACGGGTAGTCTGGGTATAGTCCCATTCGACGTGATATCATCCTAGGGTGAGGAAAGCTGGTAAAAATGGTCAAGAATATCCAACACCATATCCAGCCATCGACATAAGGTTTATTATACGGTATGCTATAGTTACGTGGTATCTGTATACAATTCTGTACCTCAACTCGCGACTAAATTATGCGCCAAGTACGCGCGCCAGCGTATATATATATACGAGTGAGAGCAAAAGAAACCAACTCGACTTGATTTATTACACCCCACGGACACATTTTTCTATCCTGCCACTTGCTTCGGTATACTATATGTGTATAGTTGATGTGCCGCGTTCGCGATTCTCTTCGCTATGCTTTGCCATAATCTACGTATCCTATTTTTGTATTCGCTCATCCTACCAACCCCTCGCGGCCTCGTTTACGTCGTTTCGCTGTCATCCGACTAACGGGCGCATCGATGATTTTCCAATTCGCAGACCTACTATATGGCATGGATGTAACTCGACTATACGCGAATTTTAACCGGAGCTTGATTCTTCTCGCTCTGTGTTTTACGCATCGAACGCAAATGAAAAAATATAAATCATATTTTGGCATATGGCGGGACAGAATTTTAATTAAATATCAAAAATTATACGCGCGTATGTGTATCGAGCTCGCGGTTCATATGGATAAGAGCTAGGATGAAAGTGTAGAGGAGCAGTGGACCTATACCTAATAAGGCAATACACGTGTATATTAAAATAAACTGGGGTACGGAAGGCAGCTTTTTCTTATACGTACGAATATTATTATGTAGAATTATATAGTTTTTTTCTTCTTTTTTTTTTCGTTTATTCGAACGCATATATATTTTTCTCTCATTCAGCTCGACGGTTTTTGCTCTCGGTGTAATAATACGAAAGCACAGTATATTTTTTTCGCCAGCCAACGAAACCGAAACGTTTTAATTTACGACCTCATAAATATCGTAATAAGTCAATTTTACTTGCAAAACTTTACCATAAAAAATTCACGCAATTTCATATAAATAAAAAAATGAAAAAATAGCTGCTCCATATGAATATGGTTCCTATGTAGCTCATTTTTGTGGATATGAAAAAATGTGTACCGTACACGTTTTGGAAAAAATATGAAAAAATTCACGTTTTATATTTTCTGATTTTTTTCTTAATTCGACTCTTCAAAATTCCAAATTTTTACCTAAAGGTGGTGAAAAATGAAGAAGTTTTTCTTCGAAAACTTGAGGATTTCCGTCCAAGAAAAATTGAGGAACTTTTCCTCCAAAAAATTGGGAATAAAATTGAGAGAATTTTTCACTCAAAAAAAAAATGTAAACTCTTCTCTTATTAAAATAGTAAGGAATTTAAAAAATGCGAGAAATTGAGTAATTTTTTCGTCAAAAACATTTTGAGGATTTTCCCCGAGAATATTGAAGACTTTCTTCTACAAAAATGTTGGTGATTTCTTTTTCTGCAATGAAATGAAATAATGTTTTCTTCAAATGACCTGACATGAGTAATTTTTTTCTCCAAAGAAATAAAAAATAGTAGGTAATTAGTTTTTGAAAAAAGACGAGTATTTTTTTCTAGATCTTTTTCCAAAAAAAAACAAAAAAAAAACATGAGATTTCTTCTTCAAGAATTGAGGAATTTATTCTGTAAAAATTAAGAATTTCTCAAAAAATGAGTTGGGTAGTGGGTACCTAATTTTTTCACCAAAAAAACGAATAATTCTTTCACCAAAAAAAATGAGCAGGTAATTCTTTCAATCAACAAAAAATTGAGTAATTTTTCACAAAAAAGCGCTAAGTAATTTTTTCAACGAAAAAAACCCAGTATTTTTTCGTCAAAAAAATTGGGTAGGTACCCATAAATTCTTTTACCAAAATATTGAGTAATTTTTTCATCGCAAAACATTTTTTCATCATAAAAATTGAGTAATTTTTTCATCACAAAAATTGAGTAAATTTTTCACTAAAAAAATTGAGCGATTTTTTCACAAAAAGAATTGACCAATTTTTTCACAAAAAAAATGAGTAATTTTTTTAATCAAAAAACTTGGTAATTCTTTCATCTAACATATTAAGTGATTTTTTCACTGAAAAATTGAGTAATTTTTTCACTGAAAAATTGAGTAATTTTTTCACTGAAAAATTGAGTAATTTTTTATCACAAAAATTGAGTAATTTTTTGCCAAAAAATTAAATTAATTTTTCACCAAAACAATGAGTATGTTTTTCAGTGAAAAAGTCAAATAATTTTTTCACAAAAAAATTGAGTCATTTTTTCACAAAAAAAATTGAGTCATTTTTTCACAAAAAAATTGAGTAATTTTTTCACTATAATGATTGAGCAATTTTTCACTGAAAAAAATCAACATTTTTTCACCACAAAAATTGAGTAATTTTTTCGTCCTCAAAAAATTGGGTAAATTTTCCACTAAGAGAATTGAGTGAATTTTTCCCCAAAAAAATGGAGTGAATTTTTCCCAAAAAATTAAGTGAATTTTTTCACAAAAAATTGAGTAATTTTTTCAAAAAAAAAATTGAGTAATTTTTTCACTAAAAAAAATTGAGTAATTTTTTCACTAAAAAAATTGAGTAATTTTTTTGCCAAAAAATTGAATGAATTTTTCACCAAAACAATTGAGTACTATGAGTACCTATGTTTTTCACTGAAAAAAATCAAATAATTTTTTCACTGAAAAAAATCGAATAATTTTTTCACTGAAAAAAATCGAATAATTTTTTCACTAAAACAAATTGAGTAATTTTTTCACCACAAAAATTGAGTTATTTTTTTGCTCCTAAAAATTGGTTAATTTTTCCACTAAGAGGATTGAGTGAATTTTTCCCCAAAAAAATTGAGTGATTTTTTCACAAAAAAATGAGTAATTTTTTCATAAAAAAAATTGAGTAATTTTTTCACTAAAACAAATTGAGTAATTTTTTCACCACAAAAATTGAGTTATTTTTTTGCTCCTAAAAATTGGTTAATTTTTCCACTAAGAGGATTGAGTGATTTTTTCACAAAAAATGAGTAATTTTTTCACTAAAAAAATTGAGTAATTTTTTCACTTGAAAAATTTTCATCATTAAAATTGAGTAACTTTTTCACGAAAAAAATGGGTAGAGTAATTTGTTCACCGCAAAAAAAATTAGTGGATATAAGGTACCTACCTAGCATTTTCACCAAATGAATTCAGTAGATAAGTAAAATTTTCACAAAAATAAGCAATTTTTCAATTTAAAAAAAAAATAGAATTTCTTCACTAAAAAATTATGTAGGTATAAGTTTTTCATCAAAAAAAAAAAAAAAAAAAAAAAAAAAAAAAATGATTAATTTTTTTATTGATAATATTTAAAAATTTCTTCCCCAAAAAATTCAGGAATATTTTTTTTGTGTGGTTTTTGAAATTTTATTGTCATTTGCTAACATTTTCAAAAAAAATCAATACCTAAACTTTGGCAAGCTAAATTTTCTTATAATTTTCAAGTCAATTTTCAAAGCGTGATGAATTTTTAGAATTTAAAAATTTAATTTATTATTATTGATTTTCCAAAGCACAGAAAAAATTCAACTTTGATGATTCATTCAGAAAATGCCTCTAGTATTTCATATCGAATATTTTTTAATAAGTTTAGTGAGTGCATACCTTGGCTCTATCATTCTTTTGTATATTCTGTAGCATTATTCTATATTTTATGTTTGGGTCAAATGTAAAAGAAAAACAACACCGACAGTAACGAACAAAAAAAAAGAGCAAAAAACCAGTGCACCCGTTTAATGGTTACCTGTATTACGCTTTTTGTTCAGCGCTCAACACAAAATACATATTGTGAAACGTATCAAAAAAGATAACACAACACCGCAGATTAAAGTATCTCGCAAACCTATTCATTTGGTCTTTTGTTTCTTCCACTTTTTTCCCAAATTCATCTCTCTTCCCACTCTTCATTTTTGTGGCGTTGTTTAAAACCAGCAACTAAAACACTGGTACCTATAGGTATACGCTATATTTTTTTTCACATGGGTGTGTTTGCCCTCAAAAGTATAAGATGAATGTTGATACTCGTACGTATGTCAGAGGAGAAAGAGAGAGAGAGAGAGAGAGAGAGAGTAACGAAATCATCTGCACTTGCAAACGAATATATTATTACTCTTTGTAATTTCACCCCACCTCCTCCCAGTCCCATCCTGCATTCTTTTCGGTTGTTCATTTGGTTCACGGAGGCGTGTGAAAATTCTTCGTATATTTTTTCTACCCTTCTTTTTTTTCACTATTTTTCCGCGTTCTCGTCATTCTTGTTTCGTGAATTTTTATTTCGACGTTGTGTTAAAAATGCAGCGTTTTTTTGTCATTTTAAATATCGATAAAACGTGCGGTTTTTTTGGAATTATAAAAGCACAATGGGACTTGGTTAACGATTACAGTGTAGGCTTAGCATGAGTTCATTTGTTCGTATTTCGCATCTTTTTTCCTCTTTTTTAAGCAGATTTGATGGGGAAATTTTAGCATAAGGCGATACTCATCGTATTTCTTGGGTTTTTAATTCCTTCAGTTGTGAGATAACCAGTGTCTTTGTATTTCCCTACCTCTAAAAATTTTTTGAAACGCGGAAAAATGTAAAGAACGCAAAAATATAACAATTTCAAAAACGTTAAAAATTTTGAAAAATTTTGAAAATTTAAATAATTTTTAAATTGAAAAAAGTTATCAAAAATTCGAAAATTAAAGAAGATTTAAATGATTCAATTAAAAAAATTTTCAAACAAAAGTTGTAGATTCAAGCCCTAAAAATGCTTTTGGTTATTATAGAAATTTCAATTGGACCCCTCTCTCCCCTCTAATTTGGCATAGAATCGTGTAGATACTTATTTAAAATTGGAGGGGGGGGGGTTCGAATTGAAAAAATTTTCAAATAAAAGTTGTAGATTGACATTATAGAAATAATTTTGGTTATTACAAAAATTTCGATTGGACCCCTCCTTTCCTTCCGAATTTGAATTTTAAGTATCCACATGTATGTATCTAGCTACTTACTTAGTATTGACTTGGTAAAATCAATTAACAACGAACCACGTAAATAAATTTATCAAACTATGAGAGAGGCAAAGGTGAGTCTAGAAAAGTATTAAAAAAAACTAAGTAGTCACAGACGAACGACCACGATCACACTTACCAGATATTTACGACATAAATGGCGATTTCAGGCTGGTTTTCATTCATTGTGTGGTCCAGAGCATGGTAAAAATGTAGTACAAACGTTATTGCAAACTTTTTTTTTTTTAATGTGGTCATCGCATCACCCAGGGATTGTTAATATACCTACATAGTATCGTTTTCATACGAATTATCTCTTTTTCTCTCTGTGGAATGGCAGGGACCTTTCCACATATTAAACTATACAACAACGGCGCGCGCCGCGCCGTGCCGAATACGTAATAAAAAGCTCTTTAATATTTGTAGGTTATAATATCGTATACCATGCCCTGTGTTTCGCGTTCTACGACGTACGTGCTGTCGTTTTTTTTTTCTCATCGCTAAATATACTCTCCCGATCTTGCCCTATCTACGTTAATATAATACATAAGCGTTAATCTCTCGCTTACACATCCACTCGCCAAAGGTAAAATAATCTTGCAATCTGCGATCCTGTGCATAGGGTTGATGTTTGATTTATTCGAGGGGCTTAAAATAAGGCCGACCGGTAGCGCGATTAATACTGTGGTATTCATTCGTGTACGCAAAAACACGTATATTCTGCGTATATCTAGATGTTGGTTTACCTTTGAACGTAATAATAGAATTCTCGTACGAATATGTGCTGTATCGTTAGACGAATGATGAAACAAAAAATGAATAAAATAAAGGAGCAACAGGCGAAGTGGGGTGTTTATGTGAGCTCCAGTAGCTGTCCAATTGATTTCATTAAACATTTGTATTGTTTATATAGTTTTTTATGTTTCTCAATATTGGTTCTATTTTTTTTTTTTTTTTTGAAAAAATAACCCAATTTTTTGGAAAAACAATTACTGAGGTAGGTACTAAATGTTTTGGAGAAAAAATTACCTACTCCATTTCTGTGTGAATAAAAAATCATTCAAAAATTTCTCATTTTTTGGTAGGCGGATCGCTAAAATTTTTTAGAAGAAAAAATTCTCATCTTTCTGGTGTAAAAATTCGTAAATTTACTTTAGAAAAAACTCCCTTGACTTTTTATTGAAAAAAATTCGTCATTTTTTTCTGAAAATAATCTTCGTTTGTTGGAAAAAAATCCTACAAAATTTCAAATGACCGCAAATTTTTGATCAAATCTTTTTTTTTTAAATGAAAAATTTCTCAATTTTCTGGAGAGAAAAATTCTTAGAATGGAATTCTTCAACATTGTTTGTTTTGGGGAGAAACTTCTTTTTTTAGTAACAAATACTCGAAAATTATTTGGTGAAAAATCTCCCATTTTTTTGGCGAAGAATTTCTCAGCTTTTTTGGGCCAGAATTTTTAAAAAATTTTTAGTGAAGAATTTTTCAATATTTTTAGTGAAAAGTTCTTTAATTTTTTTGGTAAAAAATTTCTCAATTTTTTTGGAAAACAATCCCTCAAAATTTTTTTGAAGAAAATAATTCAAATTTTTTGGAGAAAAAATTCATCAACTTTTTTGATGAAAAATTTTTCAATTTTTTTAGTAGGTACCTAATAAAAACTTGATTTTTTATTGCGAAGAATTTTTCAATTTTTTTGGTAAAAAAGTTCTCAATTTATTATTAATTATTGATGAAAAATTTCTTAAAATTCCAATAATCGTTGAAGGGAAAAATTGTTGTAAGAAAATTCCTCGACATTCTATTTCTTAGAGAAGAATTCCTAAATTTTTTTGGGGAAAAATTCAGAAAAACTTTCTAAATTTTTTGGAAAAAAATACATAGGCATACCTATTTGAAAAAATGACACTTAATCTTTTTGGGGGTGAAATTACTAGATCAGTACCTAGGTATTATTTTTATTTTTATTTTTATTTTTGGTTTAAAAATTACCAATTTTTGTGGAAAAAATACATTCTTTTTTTTTGGGGGGGGGGGGGGGTTATTCAATTGTTTTGAAATAAAAATATTTTCCCATCAATTCTGAATTTTTCAATTTTTTAAAAATAAAAATCAATTTTCAAAGAAAATCTGAAGAATTTCAATACATTTTTCTCGGAAGTTGAAAAAAAATTCACAAAATTTCATATCTTCGAGTTTTTTGTCATTTGACGGGCAGTTTGTAAAAACCACCATAGTCGAAATTTTCGAAATTTTTTTTATTAAATTTTCTAAACTAAAATTTCACGGGAAAGACGATGGTGATAAAAGTTTTTTAAAAAAATTTGGCCATCATCAGTTTTTTTCAACTTCAAAAGTACGTGTTTTAGCTGATTATTTTGTAAAAACCACCATAGTCGGCATTTTTAAAGGGAAAGTCGTAAAATTTACCAAAATTTGAAAAAAAAAATTATTGCATTTCTTGGCATTCTGGAAAATTTTATGATGAATTAACACCCTCTGAATAAAATTTTCGCCCCCAAACATGATCTGAACACGTTATTTATTTTAGGTCTCCTGTAAAATTTGATTTTTTGACTATGGTGTTTTTTACAAATGACCCTTCATTTTGAAAATGTTATCAAAATTCCAAAAGAAGTATGACATTAAATTAATGTTTCATTTTTAATTTAAAATGAACGATTTATCATCGACTAACATAGAATTTATTTGTTTTATTTGTTTCAGGTAAATATCAATTTATTCAAGTTTAATTTCCAATTTGCCATGTTACTCGTACGTATATTTTCCAATTACGATTTTTCAATACAAAATTGATTTCTATAATTTTGATGAAAATTCCTTTGTCTGGTAATTTTCAAGTACTTTATAAATATAATTTCAGTTAGAAATTTGATTTTTTTCAAGGAGAAATCATCAAATTACATACCTAGATACTTTATATTCAAAATTAGAGTGGAGAGGAGGGTCTAATCGAAATTTTTGTGATTAGGTACCAAAATTGTTTCTAGGACTTAGATCTTCAACTTTTGTTTGTAAATTTTTTCAATTCGACCTTTCCCCGCTGCCTGATTTCGCATTAAATTACATACGTTGATACTATTCAAAATTGGGGGGAGGTAAGGAGGGTCAAATTGAAAAAAAAAAATCATGAAATATGTTTGGTTATTATAAAAATTTTGATTGGTCTTCTCCTTCTTCCAATTTAGCCCGATAAAATCAAACAACGACGATCTCCACTTCTACGTGAACAAATTTATCAACCTAGACTCCAGTTCTTGCAATAGAAGCAGATTTGGCTCCATTTTCAATTCTATCAAATTGATAAAAAATCAAGGCACCAGATCCTCCTTCGTCCATGACCTATTAAAACAACACGATGCAGAACAAACTTCGACAAAATACCTCCTCAAATGTTCGCAACTATACAAGATAACAATCTTCTATAAATACTCTACTAATACAGCAAAATCACCCTTCCGATTGCACGAAAGTCAAATCAGCACCGGCTATAGTCCACAATCATATAGTTTCAACCTTGGCTCGCTTAATAAAACAAAAATTACGCACGTTTGATAATGCCAAGAATGGTCTGGGCCGCAATCGCTAAACTTCTCGTCTCCAGCAAGTCTCGATTAAATTACTTGCGAGAGAAATTCATGTAGAAATACAAAATACGGATACGAAGAAAAAACCAAGCGGAGTTTCTCGAGCTTTGGAGCTTTTATTATCAGAAATCGACTTTGCGACATTCGCATGCGACTTCTTATCTTTTGCAGTCGTTTTCAAATGTAAAATCTCATTCATCGTATTATAAAAAGACTTCCTGTTATTCATCCTTCATAAGCTAGGTTAACACAATATGTTCGCTCTTGTTAGTCAGCTAGTCAAGCATATGAACACGAACACAATACAAAACTGGCATTTAGGCTGAAAACCACTCTACGTATACATTTCGCTGGGCCCATAAACGGCAAGGCGTAATTGTACGTGGATTTTGACGTCTCGACGTCACATCTACTGCGTAGAAAATAAGGTCAAGTCGCACTAGCCGCATTATTTATACTGGGCATAAACCAGACCGAATTCATCTTTAATCTATGGGTCGACGAATTCATTGGGCCTTTGGAGAAGCTTCTGAAGGGATTATGAAATAGGGTGAGCCGAATTCCCGACCTTGAACCAGGTGATAGCTCAGAAATCGTATATAAAAAGTTCATAATGTAGATGCGCAAAACCACTTGAGGTGGAAGTTACATACGGGTCTAAAAATTTATTTTGATGTTAGATAGAAAACTATAATCGTTAGAGAAAAATTTCTTCGAACAAAAATTATTCCTCAGTCAATTTCCTATCAAAATGTTTCTATACGTTTTTTTGTAATTCTCCACTGCAGAAAGTTATATTTCATTTAGTATCAAAAAAGTTGTTGAAATTTTTTTTTATTGATACTGAAGCAAACGTAACTTCCTCCAGTGAAAAATCATAAAAAAATCTGTGGAAGCATTTTGAAACAAAATTTAATGAGGAATAATTTTTGTTTGAAAATTTTTTTTCTAACAGTGATACCCAAGCAGCACAATCGACGAATTATCGAAATAAAAAAATCGACACTTTATCGAATTCGATATTCTGTCGATTTTTTTATCGATTTTTTATCGATTTTTTATTCCGATTTTTCGTATTTTACTAGCTCTTTTCTATAATTAAAAAACAATAATTAGCATAATTAATACATTAAACTATGCCTAAACACATTATTCATGTTACGGTAAGAGGATCATTTCAGAAAAAGTCAAAAAAAATTATAAAAAATCTGCCACCCGTGGGGCTTGAGCCATCTACCTCCTGCATGGTAATCCTCTTCCTTAACCACTATGCCATACCTTATCGTTGAGGAATTAGCAATAAAACGCTTATAATAGGCAGTTTAGTACTTCCAGACGTGTTGGACTTAGAAAAATTTTCACCAATTTTTAAAATTTGGAAATAATTTCAAATATCGTCACAAAATCGTTGAAAAATAGTTCGACAAATTTCAGATTATTTGTCGATAATATAGTTTCAAAGATCGCCACAAAATCGTTGAAAAATCGAGTTCGAGGAATTTCATATTACGTGTCGATAATATAGTTTCAAATATCGTCATAAAATCGTTGAAAAATCGAATTCGAGAAATTTCAGATTACGTGTCGATAATATAGTTTTAAATATCTTCACAAAATCGTTAAAAAATCGAATTCGAGAAATTTCAGATTACGTGTCGATAATATAGTTTTAAATATCTTCACAAAATCGTTAAAAAATCGAAATCGAGAAATTCCATATTACGTGTCGATAATATAGTTTCAAATATCTTCACGCAATCGTTAGAAAATCGAATTCGAGAAATTGCATATTACGTGTCGATAATATAGTTTCAAATATCTTTACAAAATCGGTAAAAAATCGGATTCGATAAATTTAATATAATCTGTCGATAATATAGTTTCAAATGTCGTCAAAAAATCGGTAAAATATCGAAGTCTCGAAATTTCATATAATCTGTCGATAATATAGTATTAAATATCTTTACAAAATCGTAAAAAAATCGAATTCGATAAATTTAATATTCTTTGTCGATAATGTAGTTTCAAATATCTGCACAAAATCGGTGGAAAATCGGAATCGATAAATTTAATATTCTTTGTCGATAGTATCGTTGACGAATATCGTCATAAAATCTTAATAATATCGAATTCGATAGTTTTTAGATTTTTTGCCAATGAAATTGTACCGATAAATCTTTATAATATCGTGAGAACATCTATAGATTTTCAAACGATTTTTTATCGATACGTTACATCTTCCGATATTATCGATCGAGTGTGCCGCTCGGGTACCTAGTTTTCCTAAAATAATTGAAAATATGTTGAAAATTGATTCTTTTGAATTTTTTTTTCAGAGTTTTGTTGATAATTTTTGAATTTTCGACTATAGAAAAAAATGGGTCATACAAAAGTTGTTCAGATTTGAATTTCCTACAAAAAAGTATTCTTTCAATGTTTCGCTCAGACGCATAGTTTTTGAGAATTTCCTATTTCAAGTATTCCCAAACTGTAATTTTTATTCCAAAAATCAAAGAGGAGTCATTTTGTTGGAAACTTTGGAAATTTTTTCGGAATCAAAATTCCCAATTTTTTATTTTTCATGCAAATAAATTTTGAGTCATGCCTGGGGCTCAAATTAAAAAAAAAATAAATGAAAAAAAAAGGAAAATTTGAACAAAATGGTCATAAAAAGAATTCTTAAATATAACAAGCTCATTTTCTATGATTTTTTAATCTTTACCCTCACTTTTCATGAAGCACACAGTGGGCTACAGACACCCTTAATTAAAATACCTAAAAATTCAATATTTCACCGTAAATTGATGTCACATTTTTGAAATTAATCCATCCAAAAACCCTGCACAATTCGCAATCCGGATTATGCAAAATTCGTGTAAAAGAAAACAAAGCTAATATCGAAATCACGCTTCGAATAACAACCGTGATTTTTAACTCGTTTACCAGCAGCAGCCATCCCGTTATGAAAAAATTTCCGCTTCGCATTCCGAATACAACCTTGCAACGAGTTATTTGCGTCGTGGCGCCCTGTACCATACCCGAGCTGAAGTATATTGTTGGGGAACTAGAACCAGAGAAACAACACCAACAGCACTATCATCGGTAGCGAGAGAAAAAAAAAACAGCCAAGAGATTGATGTAACTTTTACACCAGTTTTGTTTTTACGTTCGCAGATTTGTGCCGCTACACCACGCTCTTCTTCCAAAAAAAAAGCCCTGCTAAGTTCATCCGGCTATAAAAGTTACCCGCGTTGAAAAATAGCAGAGAAAAACTGCTCGATTTACCTATTCTGTATATTCGCAGTTGCCCTGCCCTCGTCTTCTTTTTTCATTGACTCTATCACGCTCTTTTTGAATGTACCAAAAGTAAAAACAAAAAAATAAAAAATAAACTACAGTGTAACGCCATAGTTGCGACACTGTGTCGCTTCAACTCCAAACAAATGCATTTTTTTTTTTTTTTTTTTTTTTTCAGTATAGTATACGAACTTACACGTGTGTAATACGCATTAACAATGTAGTATCTAAGTTTCTTTCGATCGACTTGAGAAAATTTTCTCTCAAGTCTTTGTAATCTGATTTCATTTTGTTGCAAATGTTTGTGTTCGGATCACCAGAAAAGTCCAACAATGAAGTTGTGCAAAAAGTTGATCAAATTTTCCAAGAAAATGTAATTTCTTGTGTAAATTTCAAAATCTGATAACATTTTGAATAAAATTTCAGCAGAAAAGCATCATCGAATAATTTAAAAAACCACTTTTGTCAAGTTTAAAAAGCTGGCATGTAACTGGAAAAAAATATTGAACGAAAAGAAAAAATTAAAATGGTAAAAATTCTCTGAACATCCAATTTCATTAATAAAATTTTCTAATCGTAAAAAAATTTCAAGAATGATTTTATATTTTATTAAAAAAAATTATAAATAATTTTCAAAAATTCAACTTAATTTTTTTGAATTGAAAAAATTAAAAATTATTACATTACAAAAAAAAATTAAAGAATGATATTATGATAAATTTTGTCAAAAATCTGAGAGAAAAGTTGCTGATAAAATTATGGAAAAACCATTTTCTCCATTTATACATATAGTGTGTTCAGTTTTAAATTTATTTTTTTTCCTGACAATGAAGCAAATAAACCACATATTATTTGATAATGCATTGAGATTTCAAGGGATATATTTTTGAGATATCTGACCATTCATCTTTATTGTTGTTCGATATTGAAGAAAAAATTTTAAAATTGAAATATAATGTAAATTGAACAAAGAGCTGGGGAAATACAACTTCAAAAATTGAGAAAGAAAACTGAAAATACAAAATAGAGATTTCGAAAAAATGTTGAAAAATACTTAATTTCAATAATAAAAATTTAAAAGATAGCAATAAAAAATTACGAAGGAACAAGATTTTTTTCAAGTAAAGATTTTGAAAAAAATAATTGAGGAGTTGAAATGAATCAAAAAACTGAAACTTGAAAAAAATGAAAATATATTGAAAAGTTGGAGAAAATAAGTCACATAATTTTGAAAAAATAAATGAATAAATTTTCGTGGGAATGTAATTAATAGAAAATCGTTTTTAAAAATCAGAGAATAAATTTTATAAGGTTCAGAATATTTGACATGCAAAATGCCCGAAAGTCGTTCATGTTAGATTTTTGGATTGAAATTCCGTATCAGGTTTCTCCAGTTTGGTCAAAAATTATAATTTTGTACAAACTTTACATGATCGGTAAAAAAAATTGAAAATTGAAAATTTTCCAAATTGGGGAAAATTTTAATTCAAAAAAGTGAATCGAATTTGAACATTTGCAATAATACAAAAAATTTGAAAAAAATATATAGGTAATTTTTTTAATGGAAGAAATGAAGAACTGAACGGAAAATTGGAAAATCAAGGAAAAATTGACGATTGTAAAGAAATGAAATATTTTAAAATACAAATTGTGATTAATTTTTAAAAATTGTAAAAAAATTAAAATCGAAAAATCAATATTTCAAATAACTCAAAATTGTAAACATGCTGATTATGACAAAATTTTGATGAGGAATCTGCAAATTCAAAAAAAATGCAATGAACCGAAACTTGAATGAACTATTACGAAATTTTTATCAATCTTTCTTGAAAAAATGTGATTTGACTTAAATTTTTTTTCACTTTTTTGATTTTTTTTCCAACATTTTCAAGACGAAATTTTTCTCACAGAATATTTCACCATTTTTTTCGATTTTCTGTAAAAAAAAATTCAAATTTTTCTTCCGAATATGCGTGATTGATTTTTTTTTTGTTCAATTTTCACGTGATTTTTTTTTTTTTTTTTTGATTTTTGTGTCTATTAGTTTTTGATTTTTGATTTTTTAAAGTAAAATTCATTGGAAATTTTATGTAATTTTTTTCTTCTCAATTTTTCTTCAATTTTTTGTGGGTATAAATTTTAAAAAAATTTTCTTTAAAATATGTGATAAAAAAAATGTAAATTTCATGGACCGCTTGATCAGCCAAAGCGCTGGTATTTTTATTTTGAATTTTTTTCTAACAAATGAATAAATAAATAAAAACGAATCCAACAAAATTGAAAATTGTAAAGTAATGATTAATGAAACATTAAAATTTTTTAAAAATATAATTATAATATATAGCATTCAAATTTTTAAAAAAATCAAGTAAAACACTGGCAAATTTTTGAAATGAGAGGGCGGAGGAGAATTATACTGAAACTTGGAAAAAATACTAAATTAAATAATTGAGACGAAACTGAAGATTGCAAAGAAACGAAAAAAAAAAAAATTATTCATTATCATGGCCCATGGGTAAACATAATTTTTAAAGAGTAAAATGTTGAGACGCCTGCAAATTGAAATAAAATAAAGATGAGAACAAAAACTTCAAAATCGAATTCGTAAAATCGAGTCGACAACATTGAAGATGACAAAGAAATAAAAAATTGAAAAAAATTGAAGAACATTCGAATAAGAAAAAATTGAAATCGAAATATAAAAAAGAAAAAGAAAAAATTGAAAACTGAAAAATTTGCATACTGGAGGGGAAAAAATTGATAAATGAAACAGAAATATTAATGAAACTGAAAATTGTGAGAAAAAAATATATATCATCCAAAAAATTATGGCAGGAATTGAAGAACCAAAAAATTATAATTTTGAATATGGAGTTTTTAATTGATAAACGCAGCGATATGAAAACTTTGAAAAAAAAATTCCAGATTAATTTAAAAAAAAAAATCAAAACAAAATCTGAAATTCTAACAGAAACAAACAATTCAAAAAAAAATCTTTAAATTCGAAAAAAAAATAGGAAAAAATGGGGTAGGTACCAAACTAAAAATGGTAGAAAATACTGAATCGAAAAATTGAGTCAAAATTCACGATTGCAAAGAAATAAAAAATTGTAAAAAATGGGAATTGAAAAAAAAATATTGAAAATTTAGAACATTCTACACAGAATGAAATTTTAAAAACAAGTAAAAAAGTTTGTACCAGTAATTTTTTTTTTTTTTTTTTTTTTTGAAACTTACAGATTGAAAAATAATTTTTCAAAATCAAGAATTGAAAAATTTGCATTTTATTGTTTTTTTTTGTTGTTGGAGCGGAAGGGGGGGGGGATTAAGTGAAACCTACAATTACAAAAAAATGCAAATTAAAAAAATCAAGTCGAATCATGTGCTTGTAAAAAAAATTAAAAATTAAAAACAATTATTTTGATGAAAATTAAAAGTGAAACAAATCTCAATTTTAAAAAAAAATTGAAAATGCAAACAATAAAATTAAACAAAATAAATGAACATTTAAAAATTTAAAAATTAGAAAAAAGATATAAGAAATAATGGAAACTCGAATAAAAACAGAAATAGGAAAAGTAATTAATAAATTAATCGTAATTGTAAATTAAAAAGAAATAAAACAACTTTTTAAGGATAGGAAAGTGATTACATTTGAAAAAAATATGAAATCAGAAGTAGGAATTGAACAGAAAATTTGAAAAATTCTCCAACAGATTTGATAACGATTGCCATTCATTTTTACCTTCCGCTTTCGTTCCTGGCAATCGAGATGCATTAATTTGACTTTCACTCAACTTTCCTGTTCATAGGACCCCTTGAATCACAATCTAACGCAACCACATCATCACAATCGTACTCTAATTTCAACATCATTATTTTCGAATCACCCTGTATATCGAGGAAGGATTTTTTTTCAACGTGAACGTATTATACAGATTCGTCGCGTTTACGTATCACATTTTGAAATATCTTCAGCCAACATACGAGCCTTTTTTTTTCGGCTACACAGTACAGCACACATATCGCAAACGTCACCGAAAAAAGCTCCAGCATGGTAGAGACAAAGTAGATACGAGGGTTTTGGCGCATTACACCGAAACTCCAATCAAAAATTACTGCCTGCTTCTCGATTCGTGTATAAATTTTATCAATCCGCGCATTGATTACAAGCGCAATACGGAGTCGGAAGCTGGATATATGGCAATAAATCACGACGCTAGGCGCACATTCGTATTCGCATTTCTATCTCGTCTCATCGTACAGCAGAATCATACGAATCCAACCATACAGCGATGTACAATTCGAAGGATAAAACGGATCGTCGTCGACGAAGCTGACGTTGAAAAAAACTGAGCGCAGCCTACTCGTACGTATGCGAATATATGCTACATACGAGAATGCTGGATGTATAAGTTTCACATCCACACACGAGCATTAGTTCGGTAGTCGCATTATACATCATCATTTTGGCATTTTTCAACTTCGCTGTACCGAATACACATTGAACAGACTGGAAAGGTGGAAGTGGAAGGCAGAGAAAACCTTGACAATAACGACAAGCCATATATTTACGGTGCCTGTGTATGCTGTACGCATTACACGTACACGATCTGTGTTTCGTTCATGTTCCTCTCCTGCAGCTAGTGCTGGAGCGATCCTTGGCGTGGGCTTGACTTCCATGCAGGATGATGAACTAAAAAAAATAATTTGTTGTTGTTTTTTTTTTAAGAAGAATTGTTTATGAATTATTCCCTTCTACAAAGTTTTTTTTCTTCAAAAGGATTTCAGTAGGTATCAAAAAAATTTTGTTGAATAAATTTTTAAAAATTTTCTCAAAATTTTTGTAAAAAATATTGTTTAAAATCTTTTGTAAAAAAAAAAAAAAAAAAACAAGATTCCTTCTACAACCTTTTTTTTCAAAAGGATTTTAGTATCAAGAAAATATTTTAAATGAATTTTTTGAATTTATCTCAGAAAAAAATTTTAAACAGAATTTTTGTGAAAAAAAATAGGTATTGTTTTAAATCTTTTGTAAGAAAAAAAACACCCAAGGTACCGATATTTTTCAATTCTTGAAGGACTATTTTTAGGAAAATTTTGAAAATATTTCCCTCTTATTGTTGTTTTTTTGTGGAAATTTCATCACCCAAAAATAGGATATTTTTCAAACATTTTGTTAGAGAATTTTTGAATTTTACTGAAAAAACAAATTTTCAAATTAAATATTCGAAAAGATTTACAAGAAAATTTTTAAAAATATTTATTGAATTTTTTGCGATTTTTTCGTATGCGAAATTCTTGTAGGTACCAAAAAATGTAATATTGTTGTGGCATTTTTTGAAATAATTTAAAGAATATTTTTGAATTTTCATGTCACGATAAATAAGGGTGGTACACTTTTATTTTAATTTTTCGATAAAATTTTTAAATTTAAAAAAAAAAAATTCAAAATATTTTTAATCTTGTAAAATTGTTATTCTCTCAAGATTGTTTTGGATAAGAAATATTTTTGAACCATGTTTTCATTTAATTTTAAAATTTTTTCAAAATTTTTTTATGACAATATCTCAGTAGAATTTTTGTTGGAAACTTTTTCAAGTTTAATTAATTTTTGAGGAAACTTTATTCGATTATGGAATAATATGTACATGTTCTCAATTCCAAATTTTAAATCAATTTTCAAGATTTTCAAAAAAAAAAATTAATTAAGGTTGATTAAATTAAAAAATTTCCAAATTTTAAAAACTACCTATACAAATTATTTGCAAATTTACTTCTAATTTTTTTGAATTCAACTAAATTTTAAAAGCCATTTATAAACAGCAAAAATTTTCAAAATTTAAAAACTATACCATTGTGCCTTATTCAAATCGCTAATCCAACTTTAAAAATTTGAAGTCGAAAATTTATCAAAATTTCAGTCAAGTACACCTAAGTATATAAAAAATTAAATTCTTATCGAATTTTTTGATTCAACGTTTTGAATTTTTTAAAAATTTAAACGATTTTTTAAAATATTTAAAGATAAATCCAAATTCCAGAATTAATTAGAATTTGAAAATTATGCAAGTATCCTAAATTTCGAATTTTTAACAATTTCAAAGGATTTACTAAATTAAAAATATATCAAAGTTTTCAAAATTTGATTCAGTTTTAAAAAATCAATTGGAAAAAAATTTCCAAAATTCCAATTATTGAGTACTGAGTTTTGAAAATTCTCCAAATTTTTAGTTTTCACAAACTTATAATTTTTTTGTGAATTTTAAAAGATTATAAATTTATTGTCAAAAAGCCTATATTAAACTTTAGGATTGCTTCACATTTTGATTTTTTTAAACAAATTTTTAAATTATTTTCCGCATTTACAATAAACCTATTGTACCAACAAAATTTTAAAAATATGTATCAAAATTTCGAAAATTCTTATTTGAAAATAAATGAAATATTCAAAATTTCAGTTATTCTTATCCAATTTTGAAATTTTGAAAAATTTAAATTTAGGTATTTCAAAATTAATAGATTTTTCAAACTTAAAAAAAATAAACCTGTCCAAGTGCCCACTTCAAAAAAATAAAAATTTTGAATTTTTAACAAATGATTTGATGAATTTAAAGGATTGTAAAAAAAGGCCAAAACATTCCCGTGTAGCAATTGTCGACATCGACATTTATGTCGACAAAATTCAGACACATTTTTTTCTCGGTTAACGATGAATTAAAAATGATATTTGAGATTTAAAGTAATGTTCTATGTTAAACATAACTGTTCAATCAAAATTTTTGAATTTTTCTCAGTATTTTCCTATAATTTAGAAAACGTTGTTTTTCTACATAGACAAGTCGATGTAAAAATCGATACTCGATAAACGCATCGACATTTATGTCGACAATTTCTGCCAATTAAATTTACAAATTTTATATCTAAAAAGAACTAAAAACAATTAATAAGAACATTTTAAGCTCAGGAATAAATAATTTTTGAAAGAATCACAAAATTTTCTTATTTTTCAAAGTTTTGAATAATACAACGACTTGTCGAGTTATTGTCGACATAATTGTCGATGGTCGAATAATGCATCGACTTCACTGTCGACAGTGTCGACCAGAGGAATTTTAAGTCGAGATAGTGTCGATGTGATTGTCGAGGGTCGAATAATGCATCGACTTAACTGTCGACAGTGTTGACCAGAGGAATTTTAAGTCGAGTTAATGTCGATCTAATTGTCGAGGGTCGAATAATGCATCGACTTGACTGTCGACGTCTTGAGGGTGATTGTGATACTCGCAGATAAAGTGTGTTGTGAATTAGTACATAAGGTCTAAGAATCATCTCTATGTTAATTGGACACTCGCATGTGTCCAGCTACAAAGGTGGCCTCAATGCCGCATATTTGACAAAAAATGTCAAAATGTTGGCTCGAACACTATTTTTGGTGTAATTTTAATATATACATATATTGAATATTTGAACTTAGCATATTTTTCAAAATCTCACCATTGCAAATGTCGATGTGGGTGTCGATATAAATGTCGACACATCGAAATCGGTCACTTTTCGATCGTACATGTCGACACGATTGTGGATGTCGAGCCATATTTGGACGGTCGACAAACATGTCGATAATAAGCTCGACAAACCATCCACAATCGTGTCGACATGTACGATCGAAAAGTGACCGATTTCGATGTGTCGACATTTATATCGAAATTAGCATCGACGTTGCTACACGGGTTGAAATAGATCTAAAATTTTTATTTTCATAGATAATAATTTATCACACTTATTGGCACATTTTTCAAAAATTTAGAATCAAAAATTTCCAAAATTCCTGCTTCTATTGAATTTTGAAATTTCTTAACATTTCGAGTTTTTACCTGATTTAAATTTTTTCCAAGCTTAATATTTACTTACTTTTTAACAATTTTTTGATTTTTTTGAATTTTTTTGAATCTTAAAGATTGAAATTTTTTGAAAATTGACCCAGCTTCATCAAAATGTAATAAAAATCATCAAAACCTCAATTTAATCATTTAGGTACCTAAAATTAACTAAAACCACGAAAATAAAGTTTTTTGGATTTTTATCAATTTTTAAAAAAATAATTTTGTGAAAGAACAAGTTTAAGAAAATTGCACTTGATTCATTTTTTAAAACAAATTTTTCATTTTTAGAAAATTTTTATTTTTTTCGCATTTTCTTAATAAAATATTTATTCCTTTTTTTGAAATTTTGGTTGTACCTACGTAAATGTTTTTTTTATATAAAGTTTATAATTGCTGTATTATTATTGCACTCGTTTTTTTTTTGTATGAAAATAATTTTAATTTAAAATGGGCAACCTTGTCCATAGCAATTTTTTTTTAATTTTCTGAATTTTTTAGTTCAAATTTAATTTACTTGAATTTTCTTCAAAAAAAATATTTTTAAAAACTATTTTGTTCAAAAACACATAACATTGTTTAAAATTGGCTTCACTCAATTTTTTTCAATAGGTACAATTTTTTTTTAATTTTCAATTTTTAAAAGCTTTCTTTGTAATTCGTTTAATTCACTTTGTATAGCTCCAAATTATTCACCCCACACTCCCACAGTCCATATGGTAAAAAAATCAATACGATTTTTAAAAAAAGGGCGTGTTGGGAAGAGGGAGTGCAGATTCCTGAAATCAGAGACGGTTATTCGATACAAACAATAATATGGCACACTCTATAAACCAAGCAGAACTGTATTGCACATAATTTTCTTATCAAAACATCGGCCAGTTCATGTTATGGTTATTTACAACCACGAAAATACCCTTGGCCAGAAAAATGATCGTGATAAGCAAAGCCCAGCGTAGCTTTCTGCGTTGTTGGTCATTTATTTTTTCACTCGGAATTGTTTTATTTCATTTCATGTATTTTTTTTTCTGGCGCAGATATTGTTCAAACATAATATCATCAATCAAGATCGTCTCAGTTAAGGGATGGATCCAAGTTGAGCAGCCTGTTTCAGACTGGCGAGCAGGATAAGGGAGGATGCTTTATTCATACTTCGCTTTTAAAATTGTAGGACTATAACCCATTTACGAGAGATGGTATTATTATTCCTACAGCATCGGTGTATTTTTTTCTCAACTCTTCTTATTCCAACCAGACTGAGTTTTTCTAGGCATATCCCCAGCCAGAGAGAAAGGTCGGTGTTGGAAATGAAGGTGCCACATTCGAGGCTAGGCAAAATGAGAAAATGAAGGAGGAGAATTTCAATTTCGGAAATATCGTCTTGGTGAAAATTTCGCCGCTCAAAACTACAGATAAATCTAAAAACGACGTGCTGCAGAGTGCAGACGGCGTTTATATGTAGTATTAAGTAATAAGCCCAGACATTTTCCCCCCACACGCCGGCCCACGCAGTGCGATTGCTTCGTTTTCGTGTTATATTTGTTTTCTTATTCTTCTGTTTGTTTCGTCAATTTTTTGTCTCTTCTTTTCTGTACGTAATCGCCGAAGTTCGTCCGACAACGCTTACATCTTTTCTTTTCTATGTTATTTTTGTTTCATTGAGATATACTTAAACGTTTTTCGAAAATTCGTCTGAAGTTGACCTCTACCCCCTCACTTACGTATGAATTGGTAAAGTTGTTTATTTTGCTTTAATTTTTTTGTCATGAAATTTTTGAATTTCCTTGGAATAGAATAATCGCAGTTTTTAGAGCCAGAATATTGAAAGAAAATCTGGTTTTTAGAGGACGGTGTTGATCAAAAAATTTTCAGTATATTCGGAGAAAACAACTTCTCATTTTTTTTCAAAACTGATAAAAACAATTTGTTCGAATTGAAAAAACTCAATTTTCTGGTACCTACAAAAAATTCTCAACTTTTCGGAACAAAGAAATTCGGATTTTTGACATAAGATTTTTTGAAACTGACAATTTTTTACTTTTTTGGAATGAAAAATTCTTATTTTTTTGGAAAGGAATTATTCCCATTGTTTTAAAAAGAAAAAATGTTCATTTCTTGAAAAGAAAAGAATGCTCATTTCTTGAAAAGAAAAGAATGCTCATTTCTTGAAAAGAAAAGAATTCTCATTCCTTGAAAAGAAAAGAATTCTCATTTCTTGAAGAAAAATTCTCATGTTTTTGTAAAGAAATAATTCTCATTTTTTAAAAAAGAAAATATTCTCATTTTTTGATCGAAAATTTTTTCATTTTTTGATCGAAAATTTTTTCATTTTTTGATCGAAAATTTTTTCATTTTTTGATCGAAAATTTTTTCAGTATTTTTTAGGTAGGTACAAAAATTGAAAAAATTCTCAAATTTTCGTAACAAAAAAATTTTGAATTTTTGGCACAAGAAAATTCTTAATTTTTTGAAATTGAAATTTTTAAAAATTTTTAGAATGAAAAATTCTTATTTTTTGAAAAGAAAAATGATTCTCATTTTTTTGAAAAGAAAAAATTCTCATTGTTTGAAAAGGAAAATATATTCTAATTTTTTGATCCAAAATTTTTCAGTATTTCTTTTGGTACCTACCTACTAAAAATTTAAAAAATATCAAATTTTTGTAACAAAAAAATTTGAATTTTTGGCACAAGAAAATTCTTGATTTTTTGAAAATGAAAATTTAAAATTTTTTGGAATGAAAAATTCTTATTTTTTGAAAAGAATAAATTCTAATTTTTTTAAAAAGAAAATAATTTTAATTTTTTGAAAAGAAAACATTCTAATTTTTTGATCCAAAATTTTTCAGCATTTTTTTTTTTGGTACCTACTAAAAATTTTTAAAAATCTCTTTCGTAACAAAAAAATTTGAATATTTGTTGATAGAAAGTTCTTGATTTTTCGAAATTGAAAATTTTTAATTTTTTGTAATGAAAAATTCTTATTTTTTGAAAAGAAAAATGATTCCCATTTTTTTAAAAAGAAAAAATTCTCATTTTTTTTAAAAAGAAATAATTCTCATTTTTTGAAAAGAAAACATTCTAATTTTTTGAACCAAAATTTTTCAGCATTTTTTTTTTTTTTTTTTGTTACCTACTAAAAATTTGAATTTTTGGCACAAGAAAATTCTTGATTTTTTGAAATTGATATTTCATTTTTTTAAAAAGAAAAAATTCTCATTTTTTGAAATGAAATAATTCTCATTTTTTTGAAAAGAGAAAATTCTCATTTTTAAAAAAAATAAATTCTCATGCCCACTGCCGGGGGTTGAAAAAATATCTGAAAGCACCATTGCCAACCTATTTTACTTGGCCAAATATCAACTTTTAAAGCTTCGTAGTTCCTTCATTTTCAAATTTATGCAACATGCGTACATAAAGTTTTTTTGTAAGTGGTAGTCGAGCCTTGTTATTCATAACCGGGACATCTTGTATAGTCAAGAGTTCCCTTATAAATCTGAATCACATTGATAACCGAACAAAAGACGAGCGGCACGTCCAAAAAAAAGGGCCATTCTAACCGGAAGTAACACAATCTACTTGTAACAAATCATCACTCATTATTATCGCTGAATCAGAAAATCCCGGGAAAAAATGATTTGATCAAAATTGACTAGTTTTGATTAAAATCATGATATAAATTGATCAAATTTTAACGAAATCGAACAAATCAGATCAACTTAGATAAACTGACACACGTAGTGTTGGGTCAATTTAGATCAAATTTTTTGTGTTTACATCAAATTTGATCAAGTATTGCTTGATATGTCTTGATCTAACTGATTGAATCCGATCAATGTTGATCAAATGTTTCGTTTTTAGACTAAATTTAATCAAAGTATTGTTTGATGTGCCTTGATCTAACTGATAGAATTCGATCAACTTTGACCAAATGTTTTGTGTTTAGATTAAATTTGATCTAAATATTGTTTGATGTGCCTTGATCTAACTGATGGAATTCGATCAGCTTTGATCAAATCCGATTAATTTTGATCAATTGCATTGTGTTTAGATTAAATTTGATGAAAGTATTGATTGATGTGCCTTGATCTAACTGATGGAATTCGATCAACTTTGACCAAACGTTTCATGTTTACATTACATTTGATCAAAATATTGTTTGATGTGCCTTAAACATGGTGTCTATCAGTAGTGAAAGTAGTGAAAGTGGTGAAAAAGTAGTTATTTGAAAAATAGGTCATGAAAGTAGTGCAAAAGTAGTGAAAAAATCAAAAACGAAAATCGAAAAATCAATTTCGTCTATTATCAAATTTTCTTCATTAGAAAATATTAATAGAAAAATTTTTAACACAATTTATTCTGACCTTATCCCCTCAAACCCCCCTACCATTGTTATGAATGAAAATTTTGAAAATAACGCGAAATTAATGCAAATATTGTAGTGGAGTTGAGAATTTTCCGTTGAGGGAGTATTTTTTTTTTGTAATTTTGAACTTTTGATTCAAAATAATATTTTTCTATGTATAATTTGAAAATTCTTCTGTAGGTAGTAAAATATTGGATCGTAAATTTTTTGGGGGCAGGGGGTTGCTTTTTTAGAGAGATATCAATTTTTGGGAGAATCCTTAATTTTTTGTAATTTTCCCGATGGGGGAGGGTCACTTTTTTAGGATTTGATTTTTGTGAGAGTCCTTAATTTTCTGTAATTTTTCGGGGGGGGGGGGGGGGGGAGGAAGGCTGGAAATTTTGGAGGTGATAGAAAAGAAGGTAGTGAAAAAGTAGTGCTTTTAGGGGGAAAAAGTAAGGTAGACACCATGTTAAATCTAACTGATGAATTCAATCAAGTTAGATCAAGGTTTTTGCAGATTTATCTAATTTGATCAGAGTAATGTTCATGATGTCTTAATAAGAATTCGACAAGCAAAACAATTCCAAGCAATAGTTGGCCATGTTATTATTGGATTAATTTTGAATTTCCTTGCACAAAAGGGTGTTATTGATGATTATAGTGTTTTTGTTTTTACTCTTATTTGAAACGGAGTATTATGGTCAACAGTACTTAGTGTAGTGCACTTTGTATGAAAATAGGGAAAACACATGATTTTCATATACTCATATACTCATCATGCAAAATTGGATGAAAGGAGGGTCCAATCTGAATTTTGTAGTAAAAAATTGTCACTTTGAAATTGTAAGTATTTTTTCAGATTTTTAGGGGTCATATTCTATGTGATCCACATTGGGGAAAAGGGGTTCACATCATATTCCTCTAATATTTTGTATAAAACATTTTTTCTTAAAAAAAAAAAGATTTTTGGATATTTTTTTATTCCAAAAAATCCTGAAATTTCTTCATCCGAAAAATTTCTACTCTAGAAGATTTGAGATTTCTCTATTTCAAAAAAAAAGTTGAGTAAGTAGATAATATTTTTTTATTCCAAAACCATAATTTAAAAAAAATTTTGAACCAATAAAATTCGTTTTCAATTTTTTTCCTACATAATATATTCCAAAAAATGAGAATCTTTTCTCCAAAAAATAGAGACTTTTTCAAACGCTTTGTACGGCAAGTCGGCAACTATACCCAAAGGGTGGTGTGAAAAATTTTTTATTCCATAATAATTTTTAAACAATTTTGTACCAAAATAAACATTTTTTTTTCATTTCACAACATTCATTTATTTTTCATTACAAGAAATGAGGATTTTTTCAAAAAAAAAAATAAAAAATAATAATAAATAATAATTGGTACATAAATAGATTTCCTTCTCCCTAAAAAAAATCAAGAAAATTGATTTACCAACTTTCATAATTCCATCTTTAATAGTGCATTTTTCAGTTTGCATAATTTACTATCATCAATATTATACCTACGAGCATTTATACTTCATTTAATGCTCTATCTCTCAAACAGCACTAGTGGTTGTGTGGTCAAGATCATGGATTCTGGAACGGGAGGTTGTGGGATCGAATCCTGACTGAACATGGACTGGGAAATTTTCGTTGAAGATTTGGTTGAAATGGAAAGGTGTGATGCTCTATAAAATGAAAAGTGGAAAGAAAACTCGATTCGGACATGCCAACCTATTTTTTTTTTTTTTTAAATTCATTCCGTACTTTGATCAAAATTGATCAGAAAAACGGTGATCTAATTAGATCAAAATAATGTCTCTATCAAAATAGATCTAACTCGATCTATTTTAATCAGAAAGTATCAATTTTGATATAATTTGATCAAAATTATGCCAATTTATATCAATTTTGATAGGTACATTTTTTTGATCTAATTAGATCACCGTATTTTTATCAATTTTGATCAAACCATTTTTTCCCGGGATATGAGAAAACATAAAAAGTAAAATTCTATACTATCCCTTCCTTCGACAACAGGCCATTTCACATATCCCTCTTGCTACTTTCAACTTTGAAATAAAATCTCAAATTGTACGTTACAATCGAACTCTCGTCGTTAAAATTTCATGCTCGATTCGAAAACCATTCGCGTTCTTCGTTCGTTTAATTTATCATGGTAATTACATAAAACTCGAATACCGTTCGACGTCTTCCAGACATACCGCAAACCTGAACGTAATCAAATTACCCCTCGGTTGAAGTCCGCCTTTGGCGATAGCATTGCGCTATATCGTCAATCAGCGTCCTAGTCTGACCTGCATAGCGCACTGATTTCAGTTTCATGCCTCGATATTGCGTATTCCAAGTTCATAATAAAAATGTGCAAAAAAAAAGCTCGACTCAATTTGGCCCCGAGATAATCTAATATATCCATTGGCTTCTCTCGAAGAAGTACACTCTCACACAAACACACTACGCACACCAAAACGGTAAAGCGCTATTAAAGAAGATTCTGCAGAAAGAAACGAGTAAAAGGGGGGTGGTGGAAACCTCGAACCAACTCAACTATAACTATAATTTAAATTGTAGAAAAAGTGAGCGAGGAAGAGAAGTAACCTCGCGCATTATTCCAAGATAACAAAGATACATTAGCTTTTAAATGGCCAGTAAAAGTACCAAATGGATATTTCATTGTGGCGAATATCTTAAAAACCTTATACTTATTCGCGCGCACAAAGGGAAATACGAGGCGTATAAATCGCCTCTGCGGCCCCACATCCCTAGTACATCGAACGAAGGGGAAAGCGAGATGGGAAAAGATTCTGCAGAAAAATCACTCTCGAAAATAATAACGAAAAAAATAATAATTTCGAGTCGATTCGTATTATACTGTGTAACTGCTGCGAAACTATACGATACGATACGATGGTCGGTCGTTTCGCCAAATTGCATATCCGCGTTTTGTTATTTATTAATCACGAGCTAAAACTGGAGAAAAAGTTTTCCACTTGGTCAGAGGAGGAGGATGGGTAGAGTTTGGGTAGTTCCGAAGTGATATACGTCGTATAATCGTACGAACTGAGGATATAAAGGTGACTAGAACGCTGCCTACCATTTGAAATAAAACGTCTAAAGTCGAGTTTTCAAAATGGGAAATTCGTTTTTTATCTGTTTGTCAGCATACTTAATTATGAGGAAATGCTTTGATGCGAAATAATGGGGGAAAATTGGGTTCGAGTGGAAAATAACCTTTTTTTTTTTTCAAAGATAGTCCATGCTAATCAAGCAAACGCCACCATTACAAAATATATTTAGTAAGTATACTTATATTCATTTATGAGGTGTAAAATGTGCATTTATTCTTGCCAAGAATGCTATTAAAAAATGAGAAAAAATGTGCTCTTTAAAAACAGAGAATTATTTTGTTGGAATAATTTATTCAACTATATAAAATTCCTAGAAATTAAAATTTTTTCAAATTCTTTTTAAAATTTTCTTCTCAGATTTTTTTTTTTTTTTTTTTTTTTGAGGAATACTTAATTTGCAAATTTGAAAACTATATGCTATTTTTAAAAAAAAGAGACTAACATCGATTTTCAGCGGGAACCCCACCTCTTGTAAAAATGTTCAAGTTTAAAAAATCTCTTCGGAAAGAAATTCCCAAAAAGACAAATATTCAATTTTTTTCGCTTGCTAAAAATTCCTTTGTAAAATTTTTCTGCGAAAATAAAATTCTGAATTGCAAAATGAGAATACTTATCATTTAAAAATCTCAAAAACTGAATGAAAAAAATTCAAAAGCTTTTTAAAAACACTCGAAAAAAATTTTGAAACAAAAATTATTTAGTAAAAATTTTTTTGGAAAGAAAGTGTTTTGAAAATTTTCTTAAGAATTTAAAAACTTTAGATCAATGTTGAAAAAAAAATTGTTTCACAGAGAATCCTTCCATTCTTTTTTTAAAACTTACATAATCTTTTTAAAATGCTAGAAAAATTGAGAATTTCAATTAAAAATTCAACACATTCCTCAAAAATATATGATATAGGTGGGCAGATATACAAAAGAAGAAGAAGAAAAAGAAACAACTGAAGAAAAAATAATAAAAAAAAATTCGTTGAAAGAAAAATAAGAAAATATTCAGACCATCATTTTTTGCGAGAAAAAAATTACATAATTTGAAGAAAAAAAAATCAAAAATTCTCTTAAAAGTATACCTAAAAAACTTTTTCACCAAAAATTCTATGAAAAATAGCGTTATTCAAAAAATCAAAAAATTCTTCCTAAAATTTGATGAAAATTGTCAGAAAAGAATTAGGCACAAAATAGAAAGATTTAAAATTTTTTTTTTACAGAAATTCTATTTTTTTAGGTAGGTATTTTTATTTTTTTGGAAAATTCAACATGGGTAAATAATTTATTGATGAAAATACGAAAAAAATATTTTTATGGCTTTAGTTGATTTTTGAAAATTTCCCAAATTTTTCGTAAGTATCCAATAAATGATTAATAGGTATTTGATAAAAATTGAGATTTTGGTGATTTTTAAATTTTATTAAGCTGGGTCAATTTTTAAAATTCAAAAAATTTGAAAAAAAATTAAATAAATATTTCAAGCTTGGAAAACATTTTTTTTTTTTTTTTTTTTTTTTTTTTTGGGGTGTTTATAATTACTGGATTATTACACCCATCGGAAGAATTTTTTTTAAATTTTATTTGTGAGGTTGAGTTTTTTAATTAAGTTTATGAATTTTTGAATTTCGGAAGGAATATCTGGTATAACTGGGGGGATTTCATTTATTTGTAGGGTTAGTCTCTCTTGTTTTAACTTGGGGCATTCGAACAGGATATGTTGGATAGATATAAGTTGAATAGTACAGAATGGGCATAGAGGTTTTGGAATTTTTTGGTAAAGATAATTGTGAGTAATTTTTGTGTGTCCGATTCTTAGTCTGGTTATAATGATTTCATCTTGTCTATTTAATTGTGAGAGGTTTTTCCAAGGCTGCACTGTTTTTTTATGTTGGTATAAGTTAGGTAAAAATTCAAAATGTGAGGAAATTTCAAAATTCAGTATAAATATGAATTTTTCAAATTTTCAAATTTTTGAACTCGGATTCTTGAAGCGATAAATTATTGTAACTTTAAAAATATGGCACATGTTCTCAATTCAGAAAAAATTCAAAATTCGAAGAAATTTAAAAATTCAATAAAAGCAGGAATTTCGAAAATTTTTGATTTTTAATTTTTTGAAATTGTATGTAGCTAGGTACAAATACCTAAAATGAGATAAATTATTATGAAAATGAAAATTGTACTTTGATCTATTTTAATGTTTGATACATTTTTTACAATCCTTTATATTCATTAAATCATTTGTTAAAAATTCAAAATTTTTATTTATCAAAAATGGGTCAGGTTCAAATTTTAATTTGTTGGTACAACATATTGTAAATGTGAAAAAAAATTTAAAAATTTGTTAAAAATTCAAAACGTGAAGCAATTTCAAAATTCAATAAAGACAAGAATTTTTGAAATTTATAATTTTCCGAAATTCAGAAAAAATTATTAGTTTGTGAAAACTCAAAATTTGGAAACTTTTTAAAACTCAGTAAAATCTGGAGTTATTCAGGAAATTTTTATTCCAATGAATTTTTTAAAATTGAATCAAATTTTGAAAAGTTTGATGAATTTTTACAATTTTTTTAATTCAGTAAGTAAATCCTTTGAAATTTGTTATAAATTCGAAAGTTGGGGTACCTACCTACCTAATTTTGAAATTTCAATGAATTTATAAATTTGGACCTTTCTTTAAAATTAATAAATCGCTGAATTTTGGAAAAAATTCTAAAATGTAATAAGTAAGAATTGAAATTTTTATATCTATTGTAAGTACGTAATGTTTTGATAATTTTTCGACATCTACAAAATTGGATTTACGATTTGAATACCTACTTGGTAGTTTTTAAATTGTAAGTACTGATTTTTAAAGTTGAAAAATGACTTTTTTCAGTTGAATTAGAAAAAAGAGGTCAATTTGCAAATATTTTGTAGTTCCCGAGCGGCACACTCGATCGATAATATCGGAAGATGTAACGTATCGATAAAAAATCGTTTAAAAATCTATAGATGTTCTCACGATATTATAAAGATTTATCGATACAACTTCATAGGCAAAAAATCTAAAAACTATCGAATTCGATATTATTAAGATTTTAAGACGATATTTGTCAACGATACTATCGACAAATAGTATTAAATTTATCGATTCCGATTTTCCACCGATTTTGTGCAGATATTTGAAACTACATTATCGACAAAGAATATTAAATTTATCGAATTCGATTTTTTAACGATTTTGTAAAGATATTTAAAACTATATTATCGACAGATTATATTAAATTTATCGAATCCGATTTTTTACCGATTTTGTAAAGATATTTGAAACTATATTATCGACACATAATATGCAATTTCTCGAATTCGATTTTCTAACGATTGCGTGAAGATATTTGAAACTATATTATCGACAAGTAATATGAAATTTCTCGATTTCGATTTTTTAACGATTTTGTGACGATATTTGAAACTATATTATCGACAAATAATCTGAAATTTCTCGAATTCGATTTTTTAACGATTTTGTGAAGATATTTAAAACTTTATTATCGACACGTAATCTGAAATTTCTCGAATTCGATTTTTCAACGATTTTATGACGATATTTGAAACTATATTATCGACACGTGATATGAAATTCCTCGAATTCGATTTTTCAACGATTTTGTGGCGATATTTGAAACTACATTATCGACAAATAATCTGAAATTTGTCGAACGATTTTTCAACGATTTTGTGACGATATTTGAAATTATTTCCAAATTGGTGAAAATTTTTCTAAGTCCAACACGTCTGGAAGTACTAAACTGCCTATTATAAGCGTTTTATTGCTAATTCCTCAACGATAAGGTATGGCATAGTGGTTAAGGAAGAGGATTACCATGCAGGAGGTAGATGGTTCAAGCCCAACAGGTGGCAGATTTTTTATAATTTTTTTTGACTTTTTCTGAAATGATCCTCTTACCGTAACATGAATAATGTGTTTAGGCATAGTTTAATGTATTAATTATGCTAATTAATGATTTTTAATTATAGAAAAAAGCTAGTAAAAGACGAAAAATCGGAATAAAAAAATCGATAAAAAATCGACAGAATATCGAATTCGATAAAGTGTCGCAAAAGTTTCACCTAAATCGTGAAATTATCTTTCGATATTATAGATATATTATCGATAAAATATCTTACTATAATCTCGAAATTTTTGCTAACTATAATTCGTCGATAATCTATCTATATATCGAAAGATAATTTCACGATTTAGGCGGAACTAACGCGATACTTTATAGAATTCGATATTCTGTCGATTTTTTATTTCGATAATTTGTCGATTGTGCTGCTCGGGTTCTTAAAGTTTTTAAATTTTTAAATTCAATCAATCTTAATTTTTTTTGTTGGAAATCTAGAAAAGAGATTAAAAATTTGGAATTTGATGATGTTATTCCAAAACCTTAATAAATTTCCATGATTTTAAAAATAGGTATAATGAATTCTAGGTCTGAAATTTCGAATAATTTTTCGTTTCGAAAATTCTACCTACTGAAGATGGTACAAAAAGTTTTGGTTTGTGTGATAGAAATTTTTTAGGCTCTCTGATAAATTTAATTTTTAATTTTTGAAGGAAAAAAACAGGGTGTCTAAAAGGTAGTGGAAGTTGTGAGAAAGTAGTGATTTTGGATTAATAAAAGTAGTGAAAGCTAATTTTTTATTTGTATGGTAATATTGTGATTTTTCCTGCTTTTTTTTGAGAGGTCCATACTTAACTACTGTGTTTTTTTTTCAAGGGAAGTTCTGACAATTTTGTGAGTAGTGTAGTAAAAATAAAAATGAAAAAATAGTAAAAATGTTCTGATTTTTTTTGAGAAAAAAAAATCTTGTAGACACAATGAAAAAAAAAATGTAACTGAACAAAATTTAAAAAAATCTTTTCTACCAAAACTGAAATTGAAAAATTCTCAAATGATAATTAAATTTTTTTTTAAACAAAATTCAAAAACTTCTATTCTGAAAAAAATTTAAAAATTGCCTTTCGTAGTAGGTACCTTTTTTTATTCAATTTTGCCAAATTATTTTCCAGCAGTTGAAAAACATAGTACATTTTTTCTTCCTTTTGAGAAATACGTACTAGATATTTTCCGCAGCAAAACTTCTCGTACAATTTTTGCCCACTTTATCTCCATTTTTTCCATATCTGCGCTTTTGTGCTCATTTAAATCGTATTTTTGAGAAGTCGATTCGATTTATTATTCAATTCGTACGTACGTACGAAAGTAGTATCTGGAACGTGCACCGCTAAGGCGAACTATATAGTCGTAGAGTTTTGCGTCATTAGGGCTCGAAATTGTAACCAATTCGATACACGACGTGGTAACGATTGTCATCGGACGCGAACTACGCTATAAAACAGTTTTGAAAGTTTTCAAATTCGCACGTATTCGAGTATATCGTTTTACATTGCGTATACGTACACTTTGGAATTGGTAATTTACAGCGGCATTTTGTAAAATGGGCCGAGAAAAAGACCGGAAATTATTCAAAAGATGGGATTCCTGGTGTTCGCGAAGAAGGTAATAAGAGTTTAACGCAGGGTAATGTGAGGTGGGCTGGTCTGAGGAGTAGGTATTTGGAGAAAAATTGCAACTTATGTACGAATATATACGCGATGAAGAGTTGAGCCAAATTATACCGAGTTTTCTTTCGCAATATTGACTATTTAAAATGAGAAAACTTTAGCTCGGTGTGCTTGAAAGAAACCGTCAGTACCTTTTGTATGCCTGGTAGGATATAAATAAATTAAAGCACGTATTTTCTTCACGTGTACATGTACTGTTTACTTGTACGAAGGCAGAGGCACTAGGCAGCGACGAAGATACGATGATGGTATTTTGTGCAGCGTATGTGTAAGGAAATGATCAGCGCTAGTATAAATTATTTACGGAGGTACAAATACGAAATTTTAACTTCATCTTGTATCGTAACGTATGTATGTAGCTAGGTCTAGGTATACTCGTACTACGAGTATATGATGGCTTGACGAGGTATCCCTACCCATACGCAAGCTACGAGGTTTACGAATTTCTCTCGCTCGCTGTGTTCAGGTTTCTTTCTAATATAGTATTTGCTCACGGTGTAAATTATTCATAAGAAATATACCGACTCGAAGACCTAAATTGTGAGCATGTCTTACAGTACACTTTCGTAGGTCTACTCTACATAGATATTAGATGCATATTTTCATCGTGCTTTTGATTTTAAAATATTCCTTTCGGTTTCCTGATTAGGCACCAAAAAAGTCCCCTAACCTCACCTTTCTGTAACTACGTCATCAAATGTGCACCTAAAGTAACCCCCTCGTTGGGGTTTGCTCATAACATCTATAAAAGAAATTTTTTTTCTTAAAAAAAAAATGCTTACTAATACTTAGGTATAAATACCTATAATAGAGATCTTTTCAAAAAAAATTGAGTAGGTAGTTTTGTAGCTTGGCTCGAGAAGAATCTTTTTTTTTTTTTCTTTTTTTTTTTTTTTTTGTTAGAGGAAATTATTTAGACATTTAAAAAAAATTGCAAAAATTTTTTTGACTGAGACCAAACCAAAAAAAACTCTTACCGCAGCCTCTGCGGTAGAAAAGCTGATTTTTTTTTGTTTCGTTGAAATCTAAATGAACGAATAAAAGTATTGGATGACAGTAACAAAAACGTATTAAAGGATTATGTAAACGAGTATTTTACAAAAGCAATAAACTGGATGAAAATTCGAGTCGAGTCGAAGTTACATTGACCGTTAGGATCGAAATTTATAAGAATAAAAAGAGGCATTTTTCATGCACCCACAAAAAAAAAGTGAAGATGAAAAATCGCCAAAAATGTCTCGTTTGGTAAATATACCTCCTTAGTGATCATTTCGTTGAAAAATATTGTTAAAACTATGAAAAATAAAAAATATCCCTTGCGGAAAACTACAAGTTGTCACAAGTAGAATTTATGATAAGTTGTAAATTCGAAGGTGTTATGACAACTTGTAACAACTTATTTTAGGTATGAGTTGTTTCAAGTATTCCTAATATAAGTAATCAGGACAACTACCAAAAACAAATCTTCGATTACTGCTGATACCTTCAAGTTGTGATAGTGTCAACTAACTTGTAACAACTAACTGAGGTATAACTATTCACTACATATACATGTTCACAACAATACATAATGGTATAACTATTCACAACTTATTACAGCAAGTATTCACAAAATGTGAGGTACAAAATGAGTATTTATAACATGCTTATTCACAACACACTATATCTGCGAGTATCAAAATGACCCTCAAAATTTCTGAATGGATAAAAATCTCACAACTCCATGCAAAATTATGAAAATCGGCTTGTGGGGGTTTTCCGCAGCGCTGAATCCATTTTTCATTTTATTTTGGCTCTAGACCCAAAAGGGGCTTCAGGGGGAGGAGCAAAACTCAAAATTACCAATAATGGCATGTGGGGTGTGTAAATCTGGGTTTTCCTAGGTGCTGAATCCGTTTTTGATATCGATTTTGACAAATTCTCAATAGGGGCTTCGAGGGGGGAGGGGCAAAACTCAAAATTAACAAAAATGACATGTGGGGTATACAAATTAAGGTTTTCATACTTCCTGAATTCGTTTTTGATATCGTTTTCGAAAAATTCTCGACTGGGTCTTCAAGGGGAGGGGCAAAACTCAAAATTCATCATAATTTTGAAGCATTTCTGGTACATTTTCGATGGAAAATTACTGATAAGTTTTCTATTTCTATTTCAAATTGAAATTTCATATTATTATATTTTTTAATCAAATTATTTGTACAGTCATGCTGGAAGCCTAAGACCACGATGATCGATGGGGCAGCAAAAAAACAACTGTTTATGAATTATCAAAATAAATTTGGCGTTATCCATCATGAGAAGGGTACGATTTTCTTTAAAAAATGAGGTGGAAAACAATCCTAAAAAATGTTTAAAATTTCAACTTTTTAAAAGAATACTTTGGAGACCTGTATGTTTCATGAATCATGATTTACATAATCCAAGAGTGATGGACAGTTATAAAAAAAATCATTTTACAAAACGAGTTACTGAATTTTTTCAAGTTGTATGAAAATACGATATAGTGAGATAATAATGGTCTGAAACTTTTGTCAATAAGTCCAAGTATTCAGTTGAATACTTGTCCATTGAAAACTTTCCAACTACAAAGTATTCAAAGTTGTAGAATACTTATCTACTGACAACAACTTCTGAAGAACAAGTTGTTTTCACATTGAAGAGTTGCTACAAGTAAATGAATACTAATCCATTTACAACTATTCTTGAAAAATAAGTTGTTTTGTAAAATACAACTTGTTAACAACTATGGATTACTTGTTGATGACTATTTACAACTTGTACTTTTCCGCAAGGGATATTTCAAAAAAAACTGTAAAAAATTCAAAAATGTAAAAATTAAAAAAAAATATATTTTTGAAAAATTGAAAAAAATCATTAATTTTTATTAGGAATGAAAAAAATATAATAAAAAAAATCACAAAATTAATAAAAGATTAAAAATGTGAAAATTAAAAAAAAAGATGAAAACAATTTAAAATGTTTGAAAAAATAAAAACTTCGAAAAATGTGAAATTTAAATTGAATTTTTGGCAATGAAATAACTATAAAATCAAAATAAAATATTCTTTACTTGAAAAAACAATGAATTATCAAACCAAAAAAAACTCTTACCGCAGCCTCTGCGGTAGAAAAGCTGATTTTTTTTTTTGTTTCATTGAAATCTAAATGAACGAATAAAAGTATTGGATGACAGTAACAAAAACGTATTAAAGGATTATGTAAACGAGTATTTTACAAAAGCAATAAACTGGATGAAAATTCGAGTCGAGTCGAAGTTACATTGACCGTTAGGATCGAAATTTATAAGAATAGAAGTATTCATTCGAACAAATGTTTTGAGAGCAATTGATCCAAACGATTCGTTTGAGAACAATCAATCAATTTGAAAAAGTTGTACCTAGGTAGATATTCTTGTGATTAAAAAAAATTTTTTGAGTAAAATAAAATGTCTCATTCCATGACAGATATACGTGTACAAATACATAGGTATGTATATTATAGATTTTATTTTTAAACAAGAGGTATTGGTTTATGACTTCTCATATTAAATGATGTATCACTTGTATAAAGTACGGTTGGTTGAATTCAATGATGAAATTAATGTTTGAAAAATTGATGAAAAACTGCCCAAACATCAGTATAAATACAGCTTAGGATTTCAATGAATTGAATAGCTGGATTAGTGCAGGTAGGTTAGTTACTATTAAAATTGTTTATTTAAAGGTATCGTGTGTGCATGAAATGAATTTCCTTGGTATGAAATATATTGAATTTCCTTGGTGTGGTATGAATATCTTTAGTATGTGACAATTTTCTTTGTTATGTGACGTTTTTTTTTTGAATATTTCACGTAATGTTATTGGCAAAGTGTGGGTAATGGATGAACAAACAAACATCAATTTTCAGTAAATTCTGTAAAATACAGCTCTTAGTTTTTAATCCAGGACTCACCACGTGGAGGGGGCTGTCAATTTGAGTCCCAAAATTTCCTTTGGATCCATGAATACATTTTCCTGCAATATTTTTAAGATGGAATTTCCTTGTAATTATTGATTTTTTTTTGTTTGGTAAATTTGTTTTTGTTAAATTTAAAAATCAAAGTTATTGTTGTATAATCAAATTGTATTATATTTCTAATTTGTTATAAATCAACATGTAAGGATTTTTTAAAGATTATTTTCAATTTTTTGTCAAAATTCACGAACAACTGATTTAAATTTTTTTTTATCACAAATCAAAATTTTTTTGGATATTCTTTGAACATTTTTCAAAGATTTTTTGTAAAAAAAAAATTTTTTTTAATTTTTATTTTATCAGATTTCTTTCAATTTTTTGTCAAAATTCTTTGAATAATTTTCAAAGATTTTTTAAAGATTTTTATTTTTTTATCATTTTTTTCAAGTTTTTATCAAAATTCACAAACAACCAATTTCAAGATTTTTTTTATCTCAAATTTTTGGATATTCTTTGAAGATTTTTCAAAGATTTATTTTTGTAAAAAAAAATTTTTTGGAGATCTTTATTATTTTTTTATCAAATTTTTTCAAATTTTTTGTGAAAATTCAAGAAAACTGGATTCATTTCAAAGAATCGTTACGCGAACAATTCTTTCATCCCAAATTCAAATAAAATGAAAAACGACTGATTCATTCGAATGGATCGTTCGCGAAAGACTGATTCATTCGAAAGAATCATTTGAAAACAACTGAGTAATTTCAACGAATCGTTCGCGAACGACTGATTCATTTCAACGAATCGTTCGTGAACGACTGCTTCATTCAAACAAACCATTCGCGAACAACTGATTCATTTTAACGAATCGTTCGTGAATGACTGATTCATTTCAATGAATCGTTCGGGAACGACTGATTCAATTGAACAAATCATCCTAGACCGCCGATTTAGAGTTTTGAAAATTTCGATCGCGGATATCTCGCGAACCCGCGAACCGATTTCGCTCAAATTCAATAGGCTTCTATTCCCAGTGACCCTCTACCACACATATAAATTTCAACTAATTCCATCAATCATAACTCGAGTTATCGCAGTGACAAATTATTTCGATAAAAAAAGTTGAAAATTTTTCATAGCAGGGTTGCCAACTTTTGATTTTCATAAAATATCAAAAATTTTCATTTTTTTGGTAAAAATTGGTTTTATAAAAATCGAAGTTGGCAACCCTGCTATGAAAAATTTTCCACTTTTTTTATCGAAATCATTTGTTTGCATCAATAGAAGCCCTTTGAGTTCAGTTTTGGTACCAAGCAGACGTTATTTCCATTTTTTGTAATTCGAAATTACCAATTCTTTCGTTTTTTTAGCGGACTGCAACTTTTCAATCCCCTGGTAGGATAAACAATTCGATATGAAATTTGAAGGTCAATGGTCTGGGGAGGTGTAGAAACACAAATTGCACTTTTCTAGGGGTGTTTTTAAGGTATCATGTAGATGGCACTACTGAAAAATGGCAAAAAAGTGGGGTTTCTTCAAAAGTGACCCTACTTTGAGTGTCCCTAGCTCCACTCCCCTTGGAGGTAAGGGGCTCAAATTTATTTTGGGTGGTTCTCAACTCAAAGTAAATAACTCTGTGAGTTTGGTCAAAATCCGAGGAATGGTTTCTTTTTTTTACCCCACCCTATTGAATACGTGTACTTTATACGTTGCCTCTTTTAGGTCTCATCTTTGGGAGTCCATAACTCCATCCCTATGATTCGTACAGAAAAAATTTTAAAAAACAATTTGTCGGAAATTTTATGTAGAACAATTTTTGTTCTGATGATTTTCTTCGTAAAATTGAACCCTGGGCCGCTGGAAGTCAAAAACTGGTTTTTGGGGGGTGAGGCATCGAAAAAAGTCACTTAGGGGGGTCGGAGCAGGGAGGATTTTTGTTATGTGACAGAGTAGACCCTCTTCTACCGAATAAACAAAAAAACCTTCGGTAGCAATTTGTTTGACCTCCAAGTGTAATTCTACTGCACTATTACTATATTTGAGTAAAAAGGGGCAGTTTTTATGTTCTTTTTAAAAAATGTTGAGTAAATTTGAAAAACCACCGAAAGTCTCTGGTTTGGTAAAAATACCTTCCCGGTGACCACTTTGTTTTAAAAAAAAATGCATAAAAATTTTTAATTACAATTTTTTGAATTTTTTTCAAAAAAGGGAGCTCTGCGAGACCACAAAAATTCATTGGTACTCGTAGAAAAAATAAAGTATGGGCGGCGGTTTTCTCTGTAAGTATAAGTAACCAATTGGCGAGGGGTCCTTTAAAAACTTCGAAAATGTCCCAAATAAGGACCACTCTATTGTTTTCAGAACCAATCCCTCATTTCTTTTTGTTTTCTTAATATTCATCAAATTTTTTTAATTTATTTGGTGCTTGAATTGATTTTTTAATTTCTTTATACCTATTATTTTTATTTTTTTTATTTTGAATTTCTTTATTTTAATGAGAACTTATAATCAATGCTTCTTTTGATACTTCATTTTATTTGATGCTTGAATTGATTTTTTAATTTTTTTATTACTAGGTATTAATTTTATTTTTTTAAGTATTTATTTTTTGAATTTCATGTTTTAAATTTCTTTATTTTAACGGGAACTATCAATGCTTCTTTTAATACTTCATTTAAGTAGGTAATTACCTAATTTTTGAAATTTCTGAATCGTTTAAATTTTTTGAAATGCCTTTCAATATTTAATAATTAAGTACCTAAGTATATAAGTATTTTTCCATTTCTTACTCAAGCATTTTAATTTGCAATTTTCGGTATTTTTTGCACATCATAATTTTCTAATTTTTATTCAAAAAAATATTTTTAGTTGTTTTCTTTCAAATTTCTATTTTCAATTTTTTTTCAACCTTTTTATTTTCAAAACAATTAATTTCTATTTTTTTATTTTTTCAACTTTTTATTTTCAAAACAATCAATCTTTCAATTTTTAGTTTCCCAATTTTTTAAATTTTTCGTTTCCTTATTTTTCTAATTTTAAAATATATATTTTTTTCAAGTAACTGTAATATAAGGTATTGTTTTTTTTAATGTTCAGTTTTGTTAGTTTTCACTTGATTTTTTTATTCACTCATTTTTATACTTTTTTAAATATTTTTTTCACGTTTTAATTTTTTCCCATTTTTTCAAAATTTTCAAAATTTGAATAAAATGAAAAAATTGGATTAAAAAAATATAATTTTAGAAAAATTGGACATAAAACATTTTAAAAATTATTTAAAATTAATTAATTTTTTTTTACGTACGAATTTTTCTTCGATTTTTAAGTTGATTTCAATTTTTCAAATCGTTTAAATTTTAATCTGAAAGTGTGTCCCTCCCCCTCCTCGAATAACCGAAGCCGAAACCATCACAACACAACGGCCCGTTTGAAATCATAATGAAATCTAAAATCTGCGGGATTTTAGAAGGACACGCACGTACGACGAATTTTGGGAACAGAGATTGACGAAGGTGCGAAACTTCCAAAACAAAACCGAATGCTATTTTTTTCGCCAACATTGGCGTTACGACGAAAATAAAGTAAACTCTCCGCGTCCTATTGTTATCATATCATATTTAACATGAGCTGGGAGACCCGCCCTGACAGGACGTGATTTTTCGTTTTAGTATTCATGAAATATTTATGATTTTGGAAATTAATTTTGAAAAAAAATTTCATTTAAACTTTGATAATGACTAAATATTTTTCCTCTGTTGGTGCGAACGCGAAAGCGAAAAATGACATTTACGAGGAATAAAGAAGCGTGTTTTTTTCCCCCGAACTGAAACTCAATAGGGGAAGAAGTATCTTGCGTAGAGAAAAAAGATGAGAAAAATGACGCCACGAGGAGGTATTCATTTTCTCATGTCGAGTCTCAAAGGTGAAAGTGTGTCAGGGTGTGTTTTTTTTTTACCTCACACGTTCACCTCTCATTCTCCCCTATTTCTGCTCACTTTCGAGGTGACCTAGGGTATGTTCACGCGTGGAATTCATTTTTGCATTATTTACTATCCCTGCTTTGATTTGATCAAGTGTTGTTGGAAACGTGTAGAAGAGGTAACTGGGTATTTGGGTGAAACGTCAAAAAAACGAATATGGGCTTAGGCTAACGCTATAATCCCTTTCGGCTATTTCGAAAGGATGCTCGTGAAACAATCTTGAATTTTATATCGAATGCATGTTTTTTTCTTCATCTCGATATTTGAAGAGCCATTTAGACGACCGCAGCTTTTGATGGCTATACGGTTTGGTTGACCAACAACCACCCGCATTTGCAACATCGGTACGTGTTGACACTTTCAATTGCAATATAGAGCTATTTGGTTTTAATGGACGAGTCTTAGGTAGGCAGCCTTTAACACCTTATCCCTATGATAAAACCACATAGGATCCTATAAGCACGTGCAATAGAGCGATGGTAACTAAAGCTGTGTTGTGTGTGGCAGGATTGTATGTAGCAGCCCCTCGATT
Source organism: Balanococcus diminutus (assembly GCA_959613365.1). Lineage (NCBI taxonomy): Eukaryota > Metazoa > Arthropoda > Insecta > Hemiptera > Pseudococcidae > Balanococcus > Balanococcus diminutus. The sequence goes on along the minus strand of OY390718.1, from coordinate 13,941,413 downwards.
ACGCAGTATCTCTTTGTAGATATGTGACCAATATCAGTATTGGATTGTATGTGATTTGTACGTTTAATCCTCATACTTCAGAAACAGTCGCAATCGACTCAGGGGATCGGTTTCTGTATAAAAACTCATTTTCAGAATTTTATCTCAAAAATTACAATTTTATTGAATTACCAGCAGGCTATTTTCACCATTTTCAAAAATTCGCCAAAAATCAATTCGACAATATTTCAAAATTTGGTTCTGAGGTTTGAATGGCGTGCTCTTTTAATCAGTTGAGTTTGCCCTCAGAGTGGACGAGTTGCCAAGGTTACCTTCCGAGATTATTTTGAAAAAAAAAATTATCAGTCAATTTTTTTTTATAATATTCAGTAGGTAACTAGAATATTTTAAAAAATTTGTAAGAAAGAGTCTACAAAAAAATTGAAATGAAAATCGTGCTAAAATTGAGAAGATTATTTAAAAAAAAAAAAAGATTTCTAAAAAATTGTTAATGATTTTTTTTTAATGGATCTAAAAATTATCGAAAATGTTGTCGATAATTAAAAAGAATTGTGCCTACTTGTATTGAAAATTTTTTGATAAGTATCCAGGTAAATTTTTGGAAAATTGAATTCGCAAAAATTTTTAAAAATTGAAAATAAAAATTTCAAAACAACTTTGCAAATAAAAAAATTATTACCAAATTTTGATAAAAACATTGAGACCTAAAATAAAAATTCTACAAAGAAATTGAGATGAAAATTTCTACAAAAAAAATATAATGAAAATTTTTAAAATATTTTTTGGTACAAATTTCAAAAATAAAATCTAATAAAAGTAATTTTACAAAAATATTGAGATAATTTTTGAAAAAAAAATCAACAATAAAAACGTTGCGATGTAAATTTCAAAAAGTTTGTGGAATTAACCAAGAAACTATAAAAAATAATATCTAGTAATAAATGTCCTAAAATTGATTTATAAATTTAAAATTCAACAAAATTCTGCTCAGAAACTGAAATTTTCAATAGGTATGTAACGAAAATTTCCAAAAACTTCCAGTCAACATTTTGCCAAAACATTGAGGTTATTGATTCATAAAAAATCTTCGTAAGTTAACAAAATTAAAAAAAAAATTGTAGGTAATAGATAAACGTTTTGCTGAAATAATGTGAAAGTTTTGAAAAAAAATAATGAAATTCTCAAAAAAGAAGCAATAGGTAGAAATTTTGCATTTTTTTTTAAATTAAAAAAATTATAAAACGAAAAGTCAAGTCTCATTGCATCTATTGAAAATTTAACAAAAAAATTTGAGATAATTTAAAAGGCAGTGTTATAAAAATTTTAATAAAATTTTAATGAATGTTTTTCTGAAACAGAATTAAAAATTATACCTAGGTATGCTAAAATTTTTCCAAAAAATAAATAAAATATAACAATAAAAAAAATTTCCGTAAGTATCATAGGTTGACAATTTGAAGAATAGTCGTGTAGGTACCTAACGAAAATCTCAAAAAAAAAGAAGCTATGAAGTTTTCCAAAAAAATGAAATACGTACTTTTTCAAAAAAGATGGTGATGAAAATTCTCTCACTCACAAAAAAATTGCAAAAATATTGCATAATTATTATCTATATATTCATTTTAAAAAAGTGTCTCAAAAAAGTTTGAAATGATTATTATTTTTAATAAGTACGAAGGAAATTTCAAAAAAAAAAAATTGTTGAAAAAACTTCAAAAAATAATCTTGGAAAACTTTTGCAAAAATGTTAAGAAAAAGTTTGAAAAATAAACTATGTAATTTTACAAAAATTTCAATGAGAACTTCGCTGCGATGAAGTTGAAAATTTAGCAAAAAAGTGAGTTGATACGTATTATACCTGTTACATCGAAATTTTGAATAATTTTGATGAAATTTTTGCAAAAAAAAATTACAAGTGATTTTTTTTTTTTTTTTTTTTTTAATTAAAAAACTTTTATTTATTTATTTATTTTTTTTAATTAAAAAACTGAGTCTATAGGTACTTATTGAAAATTTGTAAAGAATTTTCACTAAAATATAAAGAATATTTCGAAGTGAAAAAGTGCTGATACTTACCTCAAAGTTAAAAATTCAAGAAAAATGCATTTATACAGAAAATTTCTGTGAAAAATTGGGATTTTTTTTTAAAATCAATAAAAAATATAAAAAATATAAAAAATTAATCAAAATGTTTGTAACGAATACCTACTTATAAAAAAAATTAAAAAACAAGCTTAAAATATCAATGCAAAAATTTTGAATTTTTTCAAAAATATAAAACTTGACATTTTCAAAATATCATGTTGTAAATTTTGAAAAAAAAAATCCATATCTATAGTTACCTGTCTGCTGTAAAAATCTTACGTAGAGGTGTTGTACGTAGTGAAACTTTTAAATAACATTTTTGAATAATTTTTTGAATACCTATTTTTTTCCAATGTCGTCCATTGAAATTTTTTACAGTGCCAAGATCTATTACTAATTAAATTGAGCAAGGATCCCGTCGAATTCATGTTCAGACGTACACTGTACACCCAAGTTTTGTAATGCATTAAAATACTTATTTTTGAAGGGTTCTAAATTTGATTCAATTGCCAAGTGTATTGTTGTTTAAACCAAATAAGCTCGGCAGAATTATCACCTCCAGCTATTTTGATGTACTTTGTAAATGAAGGCTGGGAGACGAATCTTAAAAGGATTGAGGTTAGGCCAGGCAAGAATGAATACAATAATTGTTATATTGTTAACAAATTCCAGTTCTGGCCTAACCGGATATTTGGTAAAGTGAGGGTGGAAAGTACCTAATAAATATTTGTAGAATCAATTTTCCTATTTTTCTAAACTCTTCAATCGTGTTTTCGAATCGCGATATCGATCGTGACACGAAAATGGCAAAAATGAGGCAAAATTCGTCTTCGACGCTACTCGAATGACAAAAATTCCATCCAAAGTCGATACTATACAAAAGCGAATACCTGCCTTCCAAAAGATTCGCGTTCAAATAATATTTAATCTTAATTAAAGGAGCTGCTAAACGTTGAATTTTAATTAATAAAAAGTCTATCGAGGTTGCTTCAAAGGGAGGAAAGGAAACGGATTCATTTTGTTGTCGCGTCGTGTCGCCGAAGTTATTATATAATAACGACGATGGCATTTTCTTCATAGTCCTCTCCTTCGTGCTTCCGTGGATGGCACCGTAGATGAGGAAATCGGAACCCTGCGTAGCTTTTTGTTTTAGAAAACAACTCGTACCTCTGACCTGACTGTGTGCTGCTTTCCTCGGCGAGAATTGTCTGCTGAAAGTGCGAGCCAGGAATACGACAATATTTCAAAACCTTGGGCGAGGTCGAAGAGAGGACAGCAGTGATACGTGTCTGTAGAACGGAGCAGAGACATGGCATTTGTTTCGGATCTTATAAAGGATTAATTAACGAAGGAGATGCGCTACGGAAATTCCCCCTTCGAGGAGTCTGATGACGACGACGTCGGGTTGCAACTAGAGCAAAAAATAACTCCCCAAGATAATATTATAGTAGATACAAGAACTCGACGAATCGTAATTTGCAATAAGTTGACTGCAGATATCCGTTGTCTTCTTCAACATAATCCAGGATGAGACGTCTCTCGTCTGGTACAACAAAAAATAAAATTTAAAATTGCGAAAAACTTTGAACGAAGGTCTTACTAGAGAAAGAAGACGCGAGACGTCTTGTTAGTCGAATTAATTTAGAAGTATACATATATTTTTATCGCGGCGTAGAATCTTGCATTGTGTTCATTTCTTATTTTAATTTCATACCGAATCGAATATCACTCGGATCCTTCAAAAGACTACGCTTCCAATTTGGAGCAGTGGTGTGAGAATGTAGAAGAATGCAGAGGAAATAACGATGAAGCTTGGATGAAAATAATCGAAATAGAAACGTTTGAATTGCCATGTATGAGACGAGAGATCTGAACGAGAAATTTGACTTGTTGAAAAATTGTGGCAGATTCCAATTTTTGAATGAACCTAGATTTATTGAAGTGACTCTTATGTTGCACTTTTGGATTTTCGTTTTGTCTTACCTAAACTCATCGAAATTACCTATGCCTTTTCACGAGATTTAGGATGCTTCATTATTTCATTTTTTTTTTTTTTTTGAAATGTCAAGTTTCTGCCCTCTAAAAATTATTTTTCTAGTGTAAAATAAACTCCCTAATTTAAAAAAAAAAATTAATTTTAGTGGTGGCACAAAGTCCCTTCTATTGAAAAAAAAATCAAAAATGGGAATTTAATTTCTAATTTAAAAAAAAATAAAATAACCACTACGTAGGTACTTTTACCCAACAAGACCATTTTCGGTGATTTTTCATCTTTATCCTTGTTTTTTAAAGAGACAATATAAAGAATCTGTAAATTAAAAATTAGCTAAAACGAAAAAAAAATTTCAATCAAAATGGAATTGAAATGCTTATTGATCTTACCAAAAAAAAACAAAAAAAAAAAACACATTTATGGTATTTTTTTGAGGAAGGGAGGAGGGGGTAAAATATGTATGTTAGACAACTTTAATCAAAATTTTTTTTTATTCCAGCGGATTTTCAATATTTTTTTTAAATAAACGTAAAAAAGAAAGTAAGTAAGTATTTTTGAATTTGACTAAAAACTTTGCTCAATTTTGTTAAACCCGAGCAGCACACTCGACAAATTATCGAAATGAAACATCGACAGAATATAGAATTCGATAAAGTGTCGCGTTAGTTCCGCCTAAATCGTGAAATTATCTTTCGATATATAGATAGATTATCGACGAATTATAGTTAGCAAAAATCTCGAGATTATAGTAAGATATTTTATCGATAATCTATCTATAATATTGAAAGATCATTTCACGATTTAGGCGGAACTAACGCGACACTTTATCGAATTCGATATTCTGTCGATTTTTTATTCCGATTTTTCGTCGTTTACTAGCTTTTTTCTATAATTAAAAATCATTAATTAGCATAATTAATTCATTAAACTATGCCTAAACACATTATTTATGTTACGGTAAGGAGATAATTTCAGAAAAAGTCCAAAAAAATTATAAAAATTCTGCCACCCACGGGACTTGAACCAGCGACCTCCTGCATGGTATTCCCCTTACCTTAACCACTATGCCATACCTGTTCATTGAGTAGCTAGCAATAAAACGCTTACAATAGGCAGTTTAGTACTTCCAGACGTGTTGGACTTAGAAAAATTTTCACCAATTTTTAAAATTTGGAAACAATTTCAAATATCGTCACAAAATCGTTGAAAAATCGATTCGACAAATTTCAGATTATTTGTCGATAATATAGTTTCAAATATCGCCACAAAATCGTTGAATAATCGAATTCGAGGAATTTCATATTACGTGTCGATAATATAGTTTCAAATATCGTCACAAAATCGTTGAAACATCGAATTCGAGAAATTTCAGATTACGTGTCGATAATATAGTTTCAATTATCGTCACAAAATTGTTAAAAAAATCGAAATCGAGAAATTTCATATTACGTGTCGATAATATAGTTTCAAATATCTTCACACAATCGTTAGAAAATCGAATTCGAGAAATTGCACATTATGTGTCGATAATATAGTTTCAAATATCGTCACAAAATCGTTGAAACATCGAATTCGAGAAATTTCAGATTACGTGTCGATAATATAGTTTCAAATATCTTCACAAAATCGTTAAAAAATCGAATTCGAGAAATTTCAGATTATTTGTCGATAATATAGTTTCAATTATCGTCACAAAATCGTTAAAAAAATCGAAATCGATAACTTTCATATTACGTGTCGATAATATAGTTTCAAATATCTTCACACAATCGTTAGAAAATCGAATTCGAGAAATTGCACATTATGTGTCGATAATATAGTTTTAAATATCTTTACAAAATCGTTAAAAAATCGAATTCGATAAATTTAATATTCTTTGTCGATAATGTAGTTTCAAAATATCTGCACAAAGTCGGTGGAAAATCGGATTCGATAAATTTAATATTCTTTGTCGATAGTATCGTTGACGAATATCGTCATAAAATCTTAATAATATCGAATTCGATAGTTTTTAGATTTTTTGCCTATAAAAATGTACCGATAAATCTTTATAATATCGTGAGATTATCTATAGATTTTCAAACGTTTTTTTATCGATACGTTTCATCTTCCGATATTATCGATCGAGTGTGCCGCTCGGGAATCTTTAAATTTTTTTTTTCGCAAAACCTGATTTTTCCAAATTTTGTGCCTAAAATTTAAAGTACCTATTTTTAGATTTTTTGTCAAAAACATCATTTTTTTAAAAATTTTGTTTCAAATCAGTCCATTACAAAATTTTAAAAATTTGCTACATTATTAAAAAAAATCAGATTAAATGCATATCGAATTTTGTTGATTTTTTCAAATTGTTTTCAAAAACAATTTTTTTAAATTCCAACATTTAGTTAGGTACCTATCCTTTTTTTTTTTTTAAATACATGCATTTACTACAAAATCTTGATTTCTAAAAATATTAGACTAGGTAAATAAACATTATTTTTAAATTTTGTCCAAAAATATTTTTTTAAATTGTGTTATTCAAATAAAATTTTTGATCATTTTGTACAAACCTTCAAGGTTTACTAAAAATTAAAAAAAAAATTACAGATGTTCTCTTGAATCATTTTTTGAAAAAATGTTATTATTTTTATCTCTATTTTATTTTATTTTTTTGTAAGCATTTTATACTTACAAAATTAATGAGGTGCTAAAGGTTAGATGCCACACCTTTTTTCGACCAGTCATAATTTTTTACATTAATTTTTTTTTTTTTTAAATCTAAAAATTTTTGTCTAAATTTCTCTTTAAAAACAAAAGTTTTGCAATAATTCTTATCTCATTAAAAAAAAAAAAAATTGAGGAAAAATATCTATCAAGATTTATCTTTTTTTTTTTTTTTTTTGATGAAAAAATGTCATTTTTGGAAGTGGATTGTTGTTAAATTTTACCTAGTCCAATACTAATTAGATAGGTACTTAATAATATTCAAATTTTGAATGGAAGACTGGGTCTAAGCAAAATTTTTGTGATGAATACAATTATTCCTAAGATTTCAAGCTACAACTTTTGTTTAAATCTATTTTTAATTGGACCCTGCCTTCTCCACGATTTTTGCATAACACTCCGTAGATACGTTAGATTTCTTTTTCAATTTTTTGAAAGACTTTTTCCAAGTTTAGTTCAAAGTTGAATTTTTTTGAATAATTTTTTCCTCATTAAAATTTTTTCCATTTTATTTAGAAATACATAATTATATTTTTCATTTTTTATTTTTAGAATTTCTTTCAAAAATAATTTTTTAAGTTTTTGTTTAAAATGAAGTTTGTTTAAATCATTTAGATATTTACCTACTTTCATTCAAAATTTATTTTTAAAATTTTGGCTTAATTTTTTTTTCAAAAATATTTTTTTTTTATTTTGCATAAAAATTTTATTTTTTTAAATTTTTCATTCATAAACCAACTTTTTAAAATTTCTCGTGCTATAGCTCACTAATTTCTAATCTTCATTAGAGAATATTTTATAAAAAAAATTTCATCACAATATTACTCTAATCATGAATTTACTTATTTTTTGTTTCAGGTGAGTAATTTGACCGAAGAAACTCGTTTATACTTATTTGATTGCTAACGTGGTACATACTTATTTGTACTCCCTGCCTCTGTTGACTGTTGAAAAATGAAACCAGATAGGATGGGTGAGTAAAGTAAAAACATGACATTTTCATGAAATTCAGTCATACCGGGGTAATTAAATCCCCTGGAGAATCGTACAAATACCAACCAACCAGCCAACCAACCAACAAAACCCCAGTCACTCTGCTCCGTATAACGATACCAATAACTGTTTGTATCATCCTCATCGAATATGAAATGACATTTAAAGCAAAAATATCATTTTCTCCCTTCCAAACACCTAAAAAACGAGTAAAGCTACCAAAAATTAATGTACCTATTTAAAAATGGCGACAGTTCATCGGATGACGATATAAATGAACTTCAATCTAGGTATACCCTGCTCGAATCGTTTGTATCATACCAAACCTTACTTATCGCGAATAATGCGTACAATTTGACACACGCGATACAAACTGTTCATTTGTAATTGTACATTATGATGTGGCGTGTATACATATATATTTTTTGGAAGGCCTTACCCTCTGCGTATACTCTCTACATATTACTTTGACGTATTAGGTTGGCAGTTTACGACTGTCACGCTTCAAAAGTGATTTTTTCTACCCCTGTAGCACGTATGATTATAATGAGACAAATGATGTACGTATTGATATCATTTAGGGGTAGAAGATTGTGACCCAAGATTCAAGTTACCGGGTGGTATTGTGAGGGGTCCTCTTTTACTATACAAACCATGTCCCATATACGCACGACCAACACGTAGGAGATCAAATTATATTTGTAAGTAAATTGAAAATGAAAACGAAATTAATTTTCGAATGAGCGTGTTGCGACATGTAAAATTATAGGATGCAACGAGAACGAAGGTTGTAGAGGCCATTACAAATTGGCTCTGGCGAGTTTTGTTTTTTAATTTTGTGAAAAATGAAATTTCAATTAGGTGCGCCTTTTTTTCAAGAACGGTAGGTACTTATTAGGTATTAATCTCAAAAGGTTTGTAATTTCAAAAATTTTACCATTTCCAGAAATTTTACTTTTAGTAATATTTAATAAAAATTCTGCATTGTCAGGTATCCTATTAAATTATTTAATTTTCCAAAATTCTTCATTTTTTTAAATTTGTCAATCCTAATTGCTCAAAATTTCAATATTTTTAGAAATTTTTCAATTTTAAAAACTCTACAAATTTTCAAAAATATTATTTTCAGTTAAAAAAATAGGTAGGTATATATTTCAAAGCATACCTACCTAATATTTTATTTCGAAAAATTACATTAGTTTTCAAAAATTTGATCATCCCAGAATATCTATAATTTTCCAGTATACCTTAATTACCTATTACTTGAAAGATTATAGCTGAGTTTTAAACAATTTATTAGACATATTCTACTTAATCTAATTTTTTTTTTTCAACGAGTAGGTACCTAAGTAGCTTTTTGATATTTTGTCCGACATTTTAAAACTTGGATTTTTTTCTTCAAAATTTAATAACTTTTAGGCATTCTGGTCAGACATTGTTGTTTTCAGATATTTTATTCAAAATAACTTGGATTTTTTCAAATCTGGATAATATGAGACATTTTGTCAAAAATTCTTTAAATAAGATTTTTTTCAATATTAACCCTTTCGGACCCAAGGTCGAACTAGCCCAGATAGAAGCATTATCTTTTAATATCCATATAGTATAAAATATTCTAAGACTCTTTGATTTTTCTCAGCCCTCTACCCTCAATACCCATATCGAAAAATCCGTTTCTTAAAAATTTATGAAAATGCGTTATCGACTAAACTATATGGATTTGGAAATTGAAAATTTAGTAGAGGGTGGAATTAATTTTTAATTTATGGTAATTAAAAGAAAAATGGATTCCCACCAAATAGGTATGAGAAATACCCAGTCAAAAACATAAAAAATGAAAAAAAGAACGAATTAGTGCGCCGTTTTAAAAATCCAATTATTGAATGACAGGAAATGTCTTTTAATTTTTGAACAACAAATGGAATTGTCTGAATGGCTACGTGGGTTTTTTTTGGAAAAACGAAAAAATGGTGTCGAAAATGCATTTTAAATTTTTGACAAGTTTTTGAAGAAAAAAAAATTCGGCTCCAATTGAAAAATGTTTCAAACAAAAGTTGTGTATTTTGATCTCAGAAACAATTTTGGTTATTACAAAAATTTTGATTGGATCGCTCCTTCCCCTCAAATTTCATGTATGAAAATCGCATGGAGAGGGGGTGATCCCACTTTTCCTTATATCTGTACCTAAGGCCCTAATCGAAAAAAATTTCAAACAAAAGTTGTTCATTTCGATCTCAGAAGCAATTTTGGTTATTACAAAAATTTTGATTGGTCCACTCTTTCCCCTCCAATTTTGCATTATACATGTTCATGTAGAATAATTTTTCATTATACGTACGTGATTTTCCATGTGACTTTCATACGTAAAATGCAAAAATGGAAGGGAAGGAGTGATCCATTCAAAATTTTTGTAATAACCAAAATTGTTCCTGAGATCAAAATACATAACTTTTGATTGAAAAATTTTTCGATTGGGGCCTTGGAAAAATTTTTATAACAATATTTATTTGTCAAAAACTTTCAATTTTTCAATAGATTTTCGACACCAATTTTTCGTTTTTCCAAAAAACCCCACGTAGCCATCCAGACAATTCCATTTGTTTTTCAAAAATTAAAAGATATTTCCCGTCATTCAATAATTGGATTTTTAAAACGGCGCACTAATTCGTTCTTTTTTTCATTTTTTATGTTTTTGACTGGGTATTTCTCATACCTATTTTGTGGGAATCAATTTTTCTTTTAATTACTATAATTTAAAAATTAATTCCACCCTTCTACTAAATTTTCAATTTCCAAATCCATATAGTTTAGTCGAGAATGCATTTTCATCAATTTTTAAGAAACGGATTTTTCGATATGGATATTGAGGGTAGTGGGTTGAAAAAAATCAAGGAGTCTTAAAATATTTCATACTATATGGATATTAAAAGATGATGCTTCAATCTGGACTAGTTCGGCCTTGGGTTCGAAAGTGTTAAATCGGTAGGTAGTTTAAAAATTAACTGAAAGAGTCTAGTCGGGTTTATAGGGGTGATTTGGCCCTGAGCACCGATTTTTGAATTTACCAGTGGAAGTTGGTCCTTATGGTCTAAAACCCCCTTGACAAAATTTTTAGCTCGATATCTCACCCCTAGCCTCTTCTAGAGGGGTTTTTTGTGGATTTTCGTTAAAATTTTTTAACTTTGGCGGTTTTCAATCGATTTTTTTCAAACTTACATGGATGATAGTTGGTACCAAGGATAATTTATGGAATTTTTTAGAAAAAATTTTGAGCACATTTTTCAAGGTCAAATGGGCATTTTAAGCTTTCTAGCGACCATTTTGGTAACCCCTTTCAGAGGTGCAATTCTGAAAAAAATATATATTGTGTACTTTGTCTAGATTTACAACCCCATATATATGCAGAATTTTAAATCATGGTGCGTCACCTTCAAAAATGCAAAAAATTGATTTTTTTGCCCATTTGTCCACCTTAAATGGGTCATTTTTTGTCAAAAAAATTTTTCCTCCAAATTAATCAGAAAATACGTATTTTTACACCACTCACCCGATTTTCATTCAAATTCATCCATTTTTACCACGCTTTTATTAGCTTGGTATGTTTGTATGTATGTATGTATGTTTGTCTCATGGAACCAAATGTATGCTTTCGACCAATCCTCTCTCATTTAATATTTTACTAGAATTGAAAGAACATAGTGCTCACTTTATGGGTTTTCGATGTCGCTGAATTCGATTTTCGAACTCAAATTTACCCCCGACCCCAAATTGAGCCCCTATGAGGGGGTTCAATTTTGAAAATTTCAGAAAATCACAACATTGGTATCGAAATGTAGGTTTTCGAGGTCGCTGAATTCGATTTTCGAACTAAAATTCACCCCCGACCCCAAATTGAGCCCCTATGAGGGGGTTCAATTTTGAAAATTTCAGAAAAATCACAACATTGGTATCGAAATCTAGGTTTTCGAGGTCGCTGAATTCGATTTTCGGACTTAAATTTACCCTTGACCCCAAATTGAGCCCCTATGAGGGGGTTCCATTTTGAAAATTTCAAAATTCACAACATTCATATCAAAATGTTGGTTTTGGAGGTAGCTGAATTCTATTTTCGAACTCAAATTTACACCGACCCCAAATTGAGCCTTTATGAGGGGGTTCAGTTTTGAAAATTTCAGAAAATCACAACATTGGTATCGAAATGTAGGGTTTCGAGGCCGCTGAATTCGATTTTCGGACTTAAATTTACCCTTGACCCCAAATTGGACCTCTTGGCCAGTCAATATTTTGATAGAATGAAATTTCTGAATTTTGTTGAAATAAAAAAATCTTCATTTGGGTGTTTCAATATTTTGGACAGAAATCCTTCAATTTTTTTTGAAAGAAATTTCTGAATTTTCTTGAAACAAAAAATCATTATTTTTAATTTTTTGTAAGAAAAAAATTCTTTTTTAAAAAACAAAAACAAAATATTACAAGTTTTTGGGAGGAAAAAAATTCTAAATTTTCTCGAAGCAAATAAAATCTTCATTAAAAAAATTCTTCGATTTTTTTGAAAAAAAATCTTTCAATTTTAAAAAAATTTTCAATTGTTTTGAAGTAAAAAAATAGAATCCTTCCATATTTTGCAATAACAATCCTTCAATTTTTTGGGAGAAAAAAAACTTCAATAAAAAAAATCTTCAATTTGTCAAAGAAAAAAATATTTGGAAAAAAACTTAAACTTTTTGGTAGATTTTTTTTTTTGAATTTTCCTAAAACAAATGAATAAATCTTTTTTTTCAATTCTTCAATATTTCGGTACAGTAACATTTCTGAATTTTCTTGGTGGTGATATCCATCAATTTAAAAAAAATTCTTAAATTTTTTGTGAAAAAAAAATTTATGAAACAAAAAATATACTTTGTTTTAAAAATAAAAAATCCTTCAATTTCAAAAAAAAACCATCAATTTTTTGAAGAACAAAATTTTTAATCGAGCACTTGGTGGGGGCGGGGCGGAAATTTTTTTCGACGGAAAACGTTTCTTAGGGGTACCATTACAATATCCCAGACTTATTCCAAAATCTGAGAACAAGGGAATTTCTCCTATCTTACTGGGGGTTTTAATTTTTAATCAAAAAATTAGCGTGTAAAAATGTGAATTTTATTAACAATTTTATTCTAGTCAATTTGTTATTAAATACGGTTTATCGATGTTATTTGACCAATTGAACACGAAGCTGTAATTAGTTTTTTCATCTGAAATCATATCGTTGATGAAAATCGTTAGTTTTCAATTTTTCAATTCACATATCAGTACACAATATATATTTTTTTCAGAATTGCACCTCTGAAAGGGGTTACCAAAACGGTCGCTGGAAAGCTTAAAATGTCCATTTGACCTTGAAAAATGTGCTCAAAATTTTTTATAAAAAATTCCATAAATTATCCTTAGTACCAACTATCATCCATGTAAGTTTGAAAAAAATCGATTGAAAACCGCCAAAGTTAAAAAATTTTAACGAAAATCCACAAAATAACCCTCTAGAAGAGGCTAGGGGTGAGATATCGAGCTAAAAATATTGTCACGGGGGTTTTAGACCATAAGGACCAACTTCCACTGGAAAATTCAAAAATCGGTGCTCAGGGCCAAATCACCCCTATAAACCTGACTAGACTCTTTTAATTTTTAATAAACATTGATAATTTTTCAATTTTGTGAATTTATTATCTTTTGATTTTGATAATTTGACGAATTTTCTAAGTATGATAAAACAATACGTAATATTTCAATTTTAACCAAGGGATCGAATTAATTTTTCAAAGTTGAAATTTTATACCAACTTATTTAGCATTTTTTCATCTTTCTGGGTCATATCGAGAGCGTGCAGTATAGAGAACATAGTATCAATTTGTAGAGGGGCTCAAAGGCTACCACTGAGCAAATTTTCAAAAGCTTTCTATGCATAGGAGGGAAGAGGGGAATTTTTCAAAGTTGAAATTCTCTATATGCGACTCAAAATGATAAAAAAATGTTGAAAAAGTGTCTAATTTCAACTTTGAAAAAAATCCTCCCCTCCTATGCCTAGAAAATTTTTGAAAATTTTTCCAGGGGTAGGTTTTGAGCTGCTCTTTACGTAGATACCATGATCAATGTGGCACGCTTTTAGTATGACTGAGAAAATAGAAAAAATACCAAAAAAGTGTTAAATTTCAACTTTGAAAAATTTCCCATCCCTTCGTATGCATAGAAAATTTTTGAAAATTTGCCCAGAGGTAGCCCTTGAGGTTTCCTACAAGCTGACACTAAGTATGGGCAAAGCGACACGCGCTGGTTCATTTTGACACACTTACTCCGCGTGAATTTGCCTACACATTTCCCAAGACGAAGATCATCTTGCAAGCTAACTTCGCTAACATGCAAGTGTTTATACTTCAAAATACCTAAGAACTTGACAATTTTACATAATATATATATGTATAACCAATAATATCTACATACATTTCAACGTCGATGCTGTCTCAAAAGGAGGCGAGCGTAATTTCCCATCATCTTATGGATGACGATGACAGCATCGGGCTCCAACAACATGAGCAAAGTGTTCTCGGCTCTCCTCCACTCTTCTCATGCCCTCCAATCCTCCACGTATGTTCACATTTAATCAACGAAATCGAAAACGCATCAATGTTTTCATTATTAATCTAGTTTTCGACAATTGCACACCTGATCTCGGTTTCCTGGGAGCCCCTATGATGTACATGACATCTATGACATGAGGTATCTGCCTTGTACATGATGAAGTTGGAAGCGGAGAGCGAGGACAGACTGATATCGGAAATGTTTTTGAAGAATACGAAGACGAATATACCCATTGACGAAAAGTTTGACGTGTGGATACGAATTGTTCGACACAGCTTCTTGTTTTCCTTATAAAAGTACGACTTTTTTCCTCGATAGGTCACCTCACCCCGCCCCATCCTCTATTTCTGTCACCGAAAAATCAGCAGAAGGGGTGTTTTTCGCTGCGAAAGCGAGAATGAAAACGAAAACTCGTCGAAAGGTCGAACTTGTTGCTGGTTTTACTTTGTGTGCTGCGAAAGGCGAAACTGAAAATCGAATGTGTACGTAATTTTTCAAATTGAAATGCTTTCTCGATTGTTGTAAAAAACATGGTAGTTGCCGATACGATGACAAGGCACAGATCAAATATCGTCTTTGTTTTTACATTTACCTACCTACCCGACGACTCAGCTTACCTGCTGTTTGAAAAATTTCCACTGATCAAAGAGTACTTTGTAGATTTTAATTATTTATCGCGTCTGGCGACGATAACAACACTAGCCTCGAAATGGTACCGCTGTTCAAAGCTTTCGAGATAAGTGCGAGCGCAATTAAATGCGAAATCACGTATAATAAGCTTTTTTAATTTCCATCATTCGGGCACGAGATGGTACCTTACTTGAAAATGACGTCGTCTTTGGTGTTGCAAAAAAATCCTTCGAGTAGAAAAACAAAGAAATAATTAAAAGATAAAGAACATTATACCAGATTACAAAAGAACATTGTTACCTTTTTTTTTATGTAAAAAGTGTATCTTGTGCTGGTGAATAACTTTCCAGGGGCGGAGGAGGGTCCGTTTGTTCGTTGGTGATGCTTTCGTTTCGGTCGTCTTGATTTTTTTTTTTTTTTTATTTGAATGACAAAGTTGGCTGTTGACATTGATTTTAATGAATTCATTTTTCCTTTTTAAATAAAATTTTCTGTAAGAAATTTCATTTTTGATAAGAACATAGCTCCAAGGCTCAGCTCTTTATTTATTATATTGATTAACTTTATTCGATTGAAAATTGAATGGAAATTTTTAATCTTTGATAGCTCAGAATAATTTTATCAGTCTGAGACATAATTTTTTCCAATTTAATTTTTTAATAATTCATGATGCATAGGTATAATTTTACACTGGAGTTCAAAAATTCGTGTAATAATCGATATCAAAAAATTAATCATTTAATAATAATTCATGTCGAATAATTATTATCAATTATTTTTATAAAAATCGGAAAATTGTTTTAAAAAAATCAAAATTAAAAATAGTCGATCCATCAATATTGGAAAAGTAGACGAACAAAAAATTTTAAAAATTGGTCAAAGAATCAAAATTGAAACATTATTAATTTATCTAAATCTAAAAATCAGGCGAATAATGTGAGTTGAATAATTATCAATTCATCAGAATTGATAAATTGGTTGAAAAGTGTTCGAGTGTACAATTTGTTAATTATTAAGTCCTTGGTAATTAATTATCGAAATCAAAGAATTTATCGAAGTAAGAAAATCATCGATTTTCTAAATCGAATATTTAATCGAAAATTCAAAATTGAAAAATATATAAATTTATCAAAATAATAAAAAAAAACAGCGAAATAGAAATTTACGTTGAAAATTAGGTACAATGAACCCATTAAAATCAAAACTAGACACCTGCGCAAGCGCAGCTCTAACAGTGTGCGTAGCTTGAATTCTAAAATTACTGAGTAGTATTACTGAAATAACTTTTATGAGAAGTTATCAGTAAGTAGCCTAACCTAACATAAGCATACTTACTTTGGTATTTCAATTTGCCATGCCCCCCACCAACATCGCATAGTCACACCACCTCTCCAATCACTCAAACTGAAAACTAGATCAACCCATTGTTCGATTTTGAACATTTAAAATTTATTGCCCTAAGCAAAGATAAGATAAGATAAGAACTAGACACGAACCATTGTTTGATTTTGAAAATTTGAATTTATTGTCCTGAGCCTGAGACGTGATTTCTGTTTTTTTACCACCTGCTGTGCTGAAAAAATGTTTACCGCCTGCTGTGCTGATAAAGTTTGATTTTGAACATTTTAAATTTTTATTGCTCCAAAAAAGATAAAACCGCAGAGCACAAAGAGGACGTTGTGACGTGACCATTGTTCGATTTTGAACACTTTAAATTTATTGCCCCAAGATAAGATATGATATGAATAATAGAAAAGTCCCCTTTTCCCTTTTTTTATTCAAGTGAAAATTGCAATTATCTCGATAATTACTCATTAGATTCACACACAAATCTCATTGGCCCTCCGCCTTCATGAACTCTACATTCCTTGAAAATTTGAACCAAATCCATCCCATCATTAATGAGTTAACCTCGATAAACCTATTTCAAAATTTTATATTTCAAGACTGAAACCAATAGTGTGCTTACGCACACTAAAAAATTAGTCGAATGATTTCAATTGAATAACCATCGATTTATCAAAAACGAAATTTAAAATTTTCGATTTATCAAAATTGGAGAATTGATCGAATATAAAATTGAAAATTTTTCAAATAATGAAAAATAAAAAATTATCGATTTATTGAAATTGAATAATTAATCGAAAAATCGAAACCAAGAAGTTAGAATTTTATCAAAAATATCGAATATTGGTCAAATAATCCTAGTTAAATAAATTATCAACTTATCAAAATTTAAAAATTGATCAAAGAAAAATTGAAACTGAAAATAAACGATTCAAGAAAATTTTGTGGGAAAAATAAGTCTCTAGAAATGTTAAAAGTTTTCCTTAAAATTTGTGCAGAATTTTTTCATAAATTCTCAAAACTGAAAAAAAAAAAAAAACTTTGAAGAAATTCTTTTTCAATTTTTTCTCAAATTTGCAAAATTCTCAAAACGTTCTCATCATTTCCTTCTCAATTTATTATGTACTTGGACTTACCTCTTTTTTGAAATTATTTTTAAATAAATTTTTTGTTTGTTTGTAAAGCTGCTTTCATGATTATTTATTTTAAATTTTCATTTTTTTCACTACGTACCTAATAAGAAGTATTCCTGTACATATACCTAGTGATGGCTCAA
This sequence comes from Balanococcus diminutus, assembly GCA_959613365.1. Classification (NCBI taxonomy): domain Eukaryota; kingdom Metazoa; phylum Arthropoda; class Insecta; order Hemiptera; family Pseudococcidae; genus Balanococcus; species Balanococcus diminutus. The sequence continues at coordinate 13,923,765 of OY390718.1, read as the reverse complement.
TGCGCGCATTTGAATTTCTGGTTGCGCGCAAGAATTTTTCAAAAAAAGAAACTAAGTCCAATCTTCAATAGGAATCTCTCATTTTTCAATGCAAAAAAAACCCCAGTGAAGTCGATTGTTATTTTCATGAGAAATGGAAGTAATACAACTACCTTATCATTCAGTGCTACCAGACGAGTGTTTTGATATGTCACACGATTTTTAAGATTTTTTTAAAAGCGCGCAAATGCGCATTTCTTGGCGAGCGAGCATGCGCGCGCGCATTTGCGCGAGCCATCACTACATATACCTAATACGTACCTAATAAAAAGAATGCATGAAAACAGAAATTGAAAGACTTTGGATATGTGCAACCTCAAAATGATTCAATCGATTCAAAGCTGGATTCTTACCAACAATTTTTTTTAAATTTTAAATTTTGCACTACGTATGTACGAATACTTGAATCTTCGATCGAAATTTAAATTTTTTGAATTCAACTTTTTTTCCATTTCAAATTTTGTCATTAGGTATAAACATTTCTGAGGGGGAAAAATGGTCATGAACTTATGATAAAGAAATGTTATTATTTTTGCTTTGAAAATTGGCTTTATAATAATTTTAGTAGGTAAATTTAATGACTTTTACTACCTACCTAATTTGTTGAATTTGAAAAACTAACCAATTCAAAATGTTACCAAATTTCTGAAATTTCTAAAATGTTCAATTTTTGTTAATTTTTAAAATTTTCAATTCCGGTCAATTTATGAAATTCTAAAAAAATTTCATTTTGGTAAGTTTTTGAAATTTTCAAAATTTTCAGTTTTGGTCAATTTCTGAAATTTAAAAGAAAATTGTAATTTTTGTCAATTTTTTAAATATTCAAAATTTTTAATTTTTGTCCATTTCAGAAATTTCCAAAATTTTCAATTTCGGTCAATTTATAAAATTCTCAAAATTTTTTATTTTGGTAAGTTTTTAAAATTTCCAAAATTTTCAGATTTTGCCAGTTATTTAATTTTTTTAATTTCATAATTTTTGAAATTTTCAAAATTTTCATTTTTGGTTAATTTTTGTCATTTTTAAAATTTTTTGTGTAATTTTTGTCAATTTTTAAAATCTTCAATTTTGATATATTTTTAAAAATTTTAAATTTTCTAATTTTTGTCAATTTTTGAAATCTTTACAATTTTTAATTTCTGCCAATTTTTGAGATTTCTTAAATTTTCAATTTTTTCACAATTTTTAAAATTTCTAAAATTTTTAATTTTTGCCAATTTTTTGAAATTTTTAAAATTCCTAATTTTGGTAAATTTTTAAAAATTCCAAATTTTTAAATTTTTGTCACCATTTGAAATTTTTACAATTTTTAATTTTTGTCAATGTTTGAGATTTCTAAAATGTTCAATTTTTTTGCCAATTTTTAAAGTTTTTAAAATTTTTAATTTTTGGTAATTTTTGAAATTTTCAAAATTCTCAATTTTTGTCAATTACCTATAAGTATTAAAATTTCCAAAATTTCCAATTTTTTTGCATTGAAAAATTTGTTAAATTATTATTATTTTTTTTGAAGATTTATTTTATAATCCACGTCTGCTGAGAACCTTTTTTCCCCCTCAGGTACTTTGTAAAATGTAACATTTCGTTGAAACGGCATATTATAGGTCAGTCTTATGTTTGTAATATCGAAAGTATTTACTTTACGTGTTATTTTGTGAAATTACGAAAAACGGAGGTTATTTTTATTTAATTAAGCTGAATATTTTTTTCTCCGTCGCTTTAAAACCACACAGGGAGTGATACAGAAAAAGGAAAGTTGCGGGGAGAACGAAGATGATGAAATTTCCCTTATACTTAATAAATAATTCCTGTCCTTTACCCACTCACCTTCTCTCGCTGAGTATGTTTTTCCCGCATACGATATAAGAAGAAGCAGCAGCACTAGTAGTTTTAATAAAAACGATTCCGTGTACGAGCACAGCACATATACTGTGGAAGAGAGAATCAGAGAAGATCGAGTGAAGAGGAAACGGTTTCATATATGTATACGTAGAAATAGGTATATCTGGCATACCGAGTACACCCTCTCGGCAGCCTTAGCCTTGCCTCACGTATATCTACGGTACATATTTTCAATTACATCGCTTTCTCGTGCATGTCAAGAGTGTAGACGAGTGTTTGCTTTACACCTTTGCACTCGACGAGCATGACGAGCGAGAGTTGTTGCAACCCTAAAATGTAAATGAGTTTACTCCGTTTTAAATCTTTATTTTTATCGTAGACTATACGCGTTGGCGAATTATTTATTTACAAATGCATTAACATCCTCCCTACTCTGCATAGAGCCGCTGAAAATTCTACAAGATGAGGTTTTTTCACTTTTTCGTAGAATAAGTATTAAATGCTGGATGATTAAAAGGGGCTTGTAGTACGTGGCGTTGGCTCGAGTGGCGATTAAGATGTTTGAGTAAGGAATGAACGATGTGTAGGAGGAAAGTGTTGTGTGTGTGTTCGTGTTGGCGAATGCGACAAAACGAGATGTGAAATGTAATGCGTAGGTGATGATGAATATTTATGAATGGTGCAAAAATATGCGCAAAGAAATAGCACCTTTGTGAGGATGGAAATACTCGAAAAGAAAGTAATGAGGAATTTTTTCGAGCACTGGGAAATGGTCATTTGTTTGGAATTGAGTTGAAGGCCAAAAAAAATAAGTGCAAAAATAAGTTTTAAAAAAAATGAAAATCTTACAATTGATGAAAATAACCAATGAAGAAAGTCCCTAACTGTGAGAACCAAAATATCCATGAATCGCAAATAAAAAAAGGAAAAATAAAAAATAAAATTCATGTTCTAGCAAGGTTAGGTTTGTCTTTTTTTGCAGACCCAAGGGTAGGCAACCATTTCTTCAATTTAGTGGTTCAGAGATTTTTCTTAGAAATGACTTGAATCGTCGATTTGGAAAAAAAATAAGTACAAAAACTAATACAAAAATTTGCATATGCGAAAATGTCGAATGTTGACCAAAATATACATCAAAAACAATCACAAACTGTGAGAAGTAAATAATCCATGGAGTTGTGTGGAAATTGAAAATGCAAGAATAAAATCTTAATAATATTAGAAAAAGGTACTAGAATGAGCAAAAAAAAATATCGGCGATTGTGGGAAGCAAGTAAATCTATGAAATTACACAAAAATTTATAAATCTGAGGAATATAAAAATATCAAACATGTGACCAATATTACTGTTTTTGAGAATCAAAAATAATATTCTTGGAATTGCATCAAAACTAAAAAATTAAAAAATCAAAAATTACCTACAAAAAAATAAATAAAAAAAAAAAAAAAAAAAACAGAAAATTGAAAAAAGTTGATGACCACAAAAAGAAAAATATCCATGACAGCATAGAAATGCGAAAGAAGTCTAGAAATTCGTGAAATTTTCAAACAAAGTCTGAAAATATTGAAACTTGGGGAAAATTTCCAATGCAGAAAAGTCGCTGACTATGAGAAGAAAATGACGATCCATAAAATTACCAAAAATTGGAGATACCAAAATTTTGAAAAATACTCGATGAAAAAATAAAAATTCCACAACTAAAGAAATTATCCAATACAAAAAAATTCATTAATTTATTGTGAGAAGCAAAAAATCCATGAAATTGAAAAAAAATTAATTATTAAAAAAATACAAAAATGTCAAAAATTGACGAAAATAGAAGATTAAAAAAATTACTGAAAAGTAAAATTTGAAAAAGTACATAGTTTTTGCAAAAGTTGAATCATTTTTTATACCTACGAATTTTTTAAAATTGATTTTAATCTAAATTTTTTGTTTTATTTTTGAAAAAAATTTTTTCAAAGTTTAATTGCTGATAAAAAACTTGATTTTTTACGTCATTTATTTTAAATTGATTTTTATTTTTATTTCATTAAAAATATTAAAATCATAAGGCCATTTGTTGGTTAAAAAATCTGCATTCAAAAAAATTTAATTTTTTCTAAATTCAAAAAAAAATTTCAAAATAGATTTTCAATAATAATTTTTATAAAAATATTCTTTAATAAATTTTTGAACTTCTTTTGAACAAAAAATTAGGTAGGTAATAAAATAAAGAAAACTCAATTTTGTGATTTTTTTTCGAAGAAAATTAATAATTTTGTTCGATTAAATTTTTTTGAGAATTATTTTTCGAAAAAAAATTGATTTACCTATTTCCTAAAAAAAAATTTATATCTATTACATGTTATAATTTTGTAAAAAGGGTTTTCAAGATTTTGTGACAATTCATTTAAAATTCTGTCTTTGTAATACTTATTTTGTAAAATAAATTCTAAAATCTAATCGTTTTGGGAGAAATTTTTTGAGATTTGATAAAAAATTCTTTGAAAATTCCCCGAGCGGCACACTCGATCGATAATATCGGAAGATGTAACGTATTGATAAAAAATCGTTTGAAAATCTATAGATGTTCTCACGATATTATAAAGATTTATCGGTACAATTTCATAGGAAAAAAATCTAAAAACTATCGAATTCGATATTATTAAGATTTTATGACGATATTTGTCAACGATACTATCGACAAAGAATATTAAATTTATCGATTCCGATTTTCCACCGATTTTGTGCAGATATTTGAAACTACATTATCGACAAAGAATATTAAATTTATCGAATCCGATTTTTTACCGATTTTGTAAAGATATTTGAAACTATATTATCGGCACATAATATGCAATTTCTCGAATTCGATTTTCTAACGATTGCGTGAAGATATTTGAAACTATATTATCGACACGTAATATGAAATTTCTCGATTTCGATTTTTTTTACGATTTTGTGACGATATTTGAAACTATATTATCGACAAATAATCTGAAATTTCTCGAATTCGATTTTTTAACGATTTTGTGAAGATATTTAAAACTTTATTATCGACACGTAATCTGAAATTTCTCGAATTCGATTTTTCAACGATTTTATGGCGATATTTGAAACTATATTATCGACACGTAATATGAAATTCCTCGAATTCGATTTTTCAACGATTTTGTGACGATATTTGAAACTACATTATCGACAAATAATCTGAAATTTGTCGAACGATTTTTCAACGATTTTGTGACGATATTTAAAATTATTTCCAAATTTTAAAAATTGGTGAAAATTTTTCTAAGTCCAACTCGTCTGGAAGTACTAAACTGCCTATTATAAGCGTTTTATTGTTAATTCCTCAACGATAAGGTATGGCATAGTGGTTAAGGAAGAGGATTACCATGCAGGAGGTAGATGGTTCAAGCCCAACGGGTGGCAGATTTTTTATAATTTTTTTGACTTTCTCTGAAATGATCCTCTTACCGCAACATGAATAATGTGTTTAGGCATAGTTTAATGTATTAATTATGCTAATTAAGGATTTTTAATTATAGAAAAAAGCTAGTAAAAGACGAAAAATCGGAATAAAAAATCGATAAAAAATCGACAGAATATCGAATTTGATAAAGTGTCGCAAAAGTTCCGCCTAAATCGTGAAATTATCTTTCGATATTATAGATATATTATCGATAAAATAGCTTACTATAATCTCGAAATTTTTGCTAACTATAATTCGTCGATAATCTATCTATATATCGAAAGATAATTTCACGATTTAGGCGGAACTAACGCGACACTTTATCGAATTCGATATTCTGTCGATTTTTTATTTCGATAATTTTTTGATTGTGCTACTCGGGTCAATACATTTGTGATTTTTTTTTTCAAGCTGATTTCTACAAATTCAAGTAAAAAATTGCATAAATAAGAAATTCAATAATCAAATTCAATGAAAAACTACTTCACAAAATAATTTAAAATATTTTATTAGAAATTATAAAAATTAAATACCTAATTTCTTTAAATCTGGAAGGAAATTAAATGATTAGTAATATATTCTGAAACATAATTTGTATAATCCATGAATTTTCATAGAAACAGAAAATTCAAGAAAAACAGACTACTAACTTTCTTAAAGAAAACCCATCTTTACAATTTAATTTAAACTCCATTGTAGGGGTGCGATGATCCTGGTAATTAAAAGCGCCCCCAAAAAAAATCAAATATAGTTACAGTAAATTGACAAAATTTTTCAACAACTGAAAAGTTAGTGATTATTGTAAGAAGCGAAAAATCCATGAAATTGAATAAAAATTTTAAAAATTGAGAAATGCTCAAACATCAAAAGTTTACAAAAAATATCCGATGAAAAAAGTTCGCTAATCTTAAAAAACAAAAGATCCACGAAAATTGTAAGTATTATAAAAACATGGAATAATCAAGAAATTATGAAATATGTTCGAGCGTATTCAGATTTTCGCCTATCTTCATTGATTTTTGGTTCACTTCACTAATTTTTTAGTAATTTTCAATTTTCATCAATTTTGGTGGGGTTTTCCCCAAAATTCAAAATATTCGGCTTTTCGCGTATCTTCGTTGATTTTTCGTTCATCCCACCAATTTTTTAGTAATTTTAAATTTTCATCAATCTTGGTGGGGTTTTCTCCAAAATTCAAAATATTCCCACTACATGTTTTTTTTTCTCCGAAAATAGCTGAAAATATTCGAAGATACAAAAAAAAACAAAAAAAAAAAAAACACAATGAACCTACAAAATATTACGATTCCGAAGATATCATTCTTGATATTCCAGCCGAATAATAAAATTACATCAATCGTTCGAACCCTTCGACGAAAAAAATACAATTCGAGTGAAAACGAAAAGAGAAAAAGTTCGATTGAAAATTTCAAATTATTAGAACGAACGACGTCTCATAAACCAGACGAAAATCCCGGCTTAGAGAGTTGGTAAATAACGAGCTGAAAATTTGATGTTAAAATTGCTGGAAATTTATTGTCGATAGGAAGGAGCATCAAGCGTGTATCCGATTCGAGTCTAATATAGCCCTCGCTTTTGCCAATTGTTACTTCTCTTGTGTAAACGTGGGTGACGAATATTTCGCACGAGTTTGACTGTCATCATGATATGCCCTTGACCGATGTTGCGAAATTTTTGCGGTGGCAAAAATTTTTTTCAGTTTGCAAGGGGAAGAGAGATTGTATCGCGCTGGTGTGGTTTTCGGCTCGGAGTTTATTGAAAATTTTTTCAAATAAGCCGGATTTAGGTCGAAGCATATACGTATATTATGATATGATATCAAGCGAAAATTTCCTCTGTAATGGAACATTTTCTCGTCGAATGGAGCGAAAGCAGTGTAATATAGAAAAGGGTAATCTTCTTCCCTCCCTGTTGGATCGTTTGTTGGCGACGGATGAAATGCACAAAAGCTGGTGCAGAGAAGCAAGATGATATTGAAATGGCAAATTTCTTCTGTATTTGGTCGACCTTGCTAGTGTTTGTATACAGATGTTAGTTTGTGTACAGATGTTATAACTGGAATAATATGTACGAACTAGTGATAGCATAAATAGGAAATTTTTCGGCAGATTCTGCGTTCTGGTTCATAAAAAAAAATAAAAACTCTTCATTCTGGTTGGTGAAAAATCTAAGTAGGTACATAAATGTTCAATTTTACCTAAATTCGAGTCAGTTTTTGCAAACTAGGTAGTATAATTTAAAAATTTTATTATTCTCAAATTTTTAAAGCGAATTTTTTCAATTTTTATGAAAAAAGTCTTTTATTTTTTGAGAAAATGTCTATTTTTTACGCAAAAAAAAACTCTTAATTTTTTAAGAAATTTAAGAAAAATATTTCCAAATATTTTTCTGAAAAATATCTTACAATTTTTTGAGGAAGAAAATATTGCAGTTTTTTTGAACTAATAATAGGTAGGTATATTTTCTTAAATTTACCTATATTATTGTTTATTATGAAATCTCTTAATTTTGAAGGAAAAAATGCCAATTTTTTTGAGAAAATAATCTTGTTTGTTGTCAAACAGTTTGGAGACAAAAATCTGTTGTTCTGTTTATGTAGAATAAAATCTCTCATTTTTGAGATTAATTTTTAAAATGAATAGGTATCAGTTTTTCGAGAGAAAAAACCTAAATTTTTTGAAGAAGAAAATTTTTCAATTTTTCTAAAGAAGCAGTATTTCACATATTTTTAGAGGAAAAAATACGGAAGAAATTTTTCATTTTAGGAAACTTCTTCTTTATCTAAGGTTGAATATCTCATTTTTAATAAAAAATTACCTTTTATCAGTTTTTTTTTTTTTTAGAAAAAAAAATTTCTTTTTTGGAATTTTTTTTTTTCATATTTTTGGAGCAAAAATACTCAATTTTACCTATTATAGAAGAAAATGACACATTCTCATAGAATGAAAGACTTTTTTTGAAATTTTCTTGGCATATAAAATTGTCTCTATTTTTAAATTTTTGATTTTTTTCATGATTTTGTACGTTTAAAAAAATGGCATTATATTGTGTTTTGATTTTTTTATATTTAAAAAAAATCCTATTTTCTTTTAGAATAATAATGAAATTCATTTTTTTAACTTATCTAAAATTTTTTTCAATTTTTGGAAATAATTTTTTTTTTGGAATTGAAAATTTTTAATTTTTTTTTTTTTTTTTGCAAAGAATAATTTTTTTTCAATACCTAATGTTTTTCCTATTTTTTTAAACATTAATGAACGGAAATTTTTAACCACATAACTTATGTAAAATTTTGTTGTTAAAACCATCCCCTTTAAGTATTATTGGGCTTAGATAGCTTCAAAACGCATTTTTTCCTTCATAAAGTTTTGTTTGAATATACTTTAAAATTTTCTACAAACTTGGATTTTTTAAAAACATCATTGAAGAACTTTTTCGGTTTTTTTCATTTTTTTCCACAATTCCACCGATGACTTATTTTAAATTGAAATACCAAATTTTCAAAAATTGTGTTACGAATATGATACAATTTGATTACATTTTTTCCCTTGAAAATTTCAATAAATACTTACCTAACACTAATTTTCAAAACTTTTTAAATTGTAAAAAATCAAACGTATTTTTACTTATTGGAAAAAGTCAATTTTTTAAGTTTTTTGAAATAAATCAACTTTTTAAATTTTGCAAAAATCGGTGTTTTCAAAATCTGTGGAAAATTCAATTTTTTACTACTTTTTTTTTCAGTTCAATAAGATAGGTATATTTTTTCAAATTTTTAAATCAATGTCTTATTGGAAAATTATTTGTAGATAAAATATACATTTTTTTCTAGTTTTGGTAAAAAATTTATTTTCAGGTTTTTTTTTTAAGTTTATATAAAATAAATTTTTGAAATGCATGCTGTAAGAAATCAAGAATTTTCAATTTTTGTAAGAAAAAAGCAGTGTTTTTTCTTGCATCATTTTGTTTTTAATTTTTAAATTTTTTCAAGCTTTTATATATATATATTTTTTTAAAGGTCCCCAAAAAATTTAAGTACTTTTATTTACACTTGATGAATGATCAACTTCTTTTACTTACAATTTTGGAACAAAAAAATGAAATGCTGAAAAAATCGACATATTTTTCATCTTTCTAAAAAAACTCATTTATTTTAGTTATTTAATTTTGAAAAAAAACATTTTTTGCGAATCTTTTTTTTTTTATTTTTTAAACTAGAAGAATTTTTCGAATTAAATTAATAGATGAAAAAGTAGTTTTTCCTAAATCCATGTTTTTTATTTTGTAATTTTTTTTTCATTTTTGCAAAAAAATCAGTTTTTTAATATACTGCGTTTAATTTCTTTTACATTTTACGAAAAAAAAAAAAAAAAAAAAAAAAATTCTCAAAATTTTGTAAGAAATAATTATACATTATTCCCTTGTCAAAAGCCTACTTTTTTAAATTTCGTAAAAAAAAATCAAATAAGTATAACTTTGAATTTTTTACATAGGTATAAAAAACAGTTTTTCATATTTTGTTGAAAATTAATTTTTCTAAATTTTGTATAAAAATATTTTTTTAATTTTGTAAAAATTGAATTTTTCAAATTTAAAAAAATTAATTTTTTTCAGATTTGATATAGGTAAGTACTTACTTACTTACCTAAATTAATTTTTATTACCCACCTAATTTAAATTTTTAAAATCATTTTTAAAAAAATTATTTTCCTATATTTTTATAATTATTTTTTTAAATTCTGCAAAACATATTGATCTATTTTCAAAATTTTTAATAAGTAGATATGGATACTCATAGACATTTAAAATTAGTTTGCTCAAGTCTTAAGGGAAAAAATCGATTTTTTGAATTTCATAAAATCGTAATTTTTTAATAACTATTTGTTAAAAAACGATTACAACAATTTTTTTTCAAATTTTAAATAATACCTATCTATTAATTTTTAGAAAAACTTCAGTTTTCAAATTTTGTAAAAAGTCGACTTTTTCATATTTTGTGAATAAAATTTTTTTCAAATGTTGTATCTAACAATCTACCTATTCCTTTTTTAATTCATATGATTTTTTCATTGTTTTTTTTTTTTTTTTTTTTGTGTTGAGTTGTTCCCAGATGAAAATTCGTATAATTTTAAGAACTATTTCGACAAAATTTGGTGAAGAATATACATAGCACACTACACAACACACACACACCCTTGTGTAAGATTTAATCCACAATTTTCCATTTAGTCTTGACCTCTTGGCATTTGAATAGTTTTGTAAAATTTCTGCTCAAATTCTGTGAACAGAAATTTCATAGTGCGGATAAAGTTTCAAGCCGCAGTGACGCAAGACGCAAATTTTGTTTGGATCGTTGCGATGGAGACATGTTTTTTTTTCTGTTTTCGCAGCCTTCGTATAAGTCGTGCAAAGAACAAAATACCGCATACACGCTCTAAAAAGAAAAGTTGAAATGGTTCAACAAGTTCTTTTCGACGCGACGTTTACCAACCAACTCGACCTTAAAATTTACCCTCTCTGCTGGCAAGCTCTTGTGCCAAAACAACCACTAGATAGGATCGAATAAATAAACGATAATAATACTAATATAAATAACTATAATTAATAAATTTTGTAGGCCAGAAGAGACTTAGCAGATCTGGCTGCAAAAGAACAAAAAAGCTTTCTGAATTAGGCCGATAATCTCTCACGCAGCGGCACTATCCAGGGCAATAACACCAGCCATAGAGACCACGAGACGACGTCGGCGGCGCAATTCTAATGTGAAATTAAACAACGCGCGAGTAGATTTAAGCGCAGATAAGAGCGAAAAAATTATGATGAAAAGAAATTTAAAAAATAACTCCGGCAAAAAAAAAAAAAAAAAAAATCATGGTCGTACTTTTTTCTACCGAGCAAAAATACGCCCCAGTGCAAAGATTAAATGTAAATAAAAAATGAATTCGAGGAAAGACTATAAACCGAAATGGTACTTTTGAAGTTTTAGTTGAGACCGTTGTCGCAGTCGCCGCCTCGAGAGTTGCCCTTTTTCTTCTTTTTTTTCCACTTCTTCTACCGTGGTCATTGGAGTGAAAAAATTTTTAATTAAATTTTTATACCAAAGTGTGCTTAAATGTGAAAGGCGCGAGTTAAAAGAAATAATTGTTTTATCTAAATAAAACGTTTAACTCGCGCTAACTTCTTCCTCCTTGTTCTATGCCAGTTTTTCCATCTAGCATCTTAAGCTCTCCTCGTCAGCGTGAAGAAAAAAAAGGTCGCCTTTATGTGGTCCCGAATAAGTCCTGTACCGTAGGTACGTGTACTTTTCTCGGTGTTAAGTATTCACGGTGGTACGATTGCGGTGTCATTTTGTAGCTCGCCTTCTCCCCTAGGAACCCCTCAGTTCTCTTTTTTCAGCAGTTTTATACCTCGGTCGTCTACTTCGAAGAAGTTGCCATTGTGTTTAGTTTTTTTTTTTTTACAACTCGACTTGGAGATATACACGGAGCGTTGTATCGAGTCAACCTCGACAATTTCCGAATTTTTAGAGCGGAAGAAATGTACACGTGATAAGGAATTCGGTCCTACTACCACAGAAAGTTTCCTTTGAACAAATTTTTACTCCTTGTGTATGAAAATTTAGCGATAAGTTTAGAGCATTGAGCGTAAAAATCTGTGTTAGAAGTACGAGATTTTTACGCCTGTATTCTGAAAGTTAGGTAACCAAATTAACGAGAGTGTGAGTTGGATTGCATAGATTTTCATCGAAGGGAGTTTGTGTGGTGAAAATAGATGCCCGAGGTGTCGAGTTAGGCAATTCATTGTTCCTAGTGTTGCATCAAGTTGCGCAAAAATGCCTTAATTTTCCACTGCTTTGATGTGTAGTTGAGCAATAAGTCGTAACATTTGCCCAATGCTTTATTGAAGGAGCTCCAGGAATGGCAGCGCAGATTAGGCAAATTATGATGCATGTGTGACATTTGGGTTGCGTTCAAACTACTTGAAATTTGCAAATTAGGCAATACATTATTCAAGAAAGTAATTTGAGTTGTCTAAGGTAGTGGTTCTTAATTGGTTTTGTTCGTGTACCCCTTTTTGAAAAAAAAATGTTTGTGTGTACCCGCTCCTCCCAAAAAATAAATAATTAGTAATTGGACAAAAAAATCATTTTTTTTAAATTTTTTTTTTTTGAAAAAATAATTTTGTATGTTTTTTGTTTTTTAATTTTACAGGAAAAAATTATTAAAAAAAATCTCAAAAAATTCTGCAGATTTTTTTTTCTCAATCTCTCCGAATAAAATTATTTGGGATTAAAAATCACATTTTTGCGTGAAATTCTTTTAGAAATCCAAAAAAGCACATTTGAGAAACCTCTTCATGAGAAATACATAAATATTATAACACCTGAATTTTTTTTTTTAAATTCACCAAAAAAATGTAATTTTTCTATTTAAAAAAAAAAATAATAATTTTTTTTTTTTAAAAACGGGTAGGTACTCCCAACAAACAATAAATTTCATTCTAGAAAAATAATTGAAAAAAATCCATAAACTTGAAAGAATTTCTAATTTCAAAGAAATTCAGAAATTTTTTTCTAAAAAAAGAGAAATAGAGCTACGTTCACTTCAGAAAAAAATTGAATTTGTTTTCACTTGAAAAAAAAAAATCAAAATTATTCTTTAATCTAAAAAGTTAAAAGAGGTAGACATTTATTGAAAACAAAAACAACAACAACAACGAGAAATTTTTTTAAAGGTATTAAATTAAAAACACCTCCTATTTCTAGTTTTATACTCCAAAAAAATAGGAAATTTTTTTCTCCAAAAAAAATTGGAAGACTGTTCAAAAAATTAGGAGATTGTTTATTCAAAAGATTTTCCATTCATTCAAAAAAAAAAAAAAAAAAAAAAAAAAAAAATGAAAACTCGTTTTATTTCAAAAAATTGAGATATTTTCCATCAGCAAAATGAAATTTTTTCATAAAAAAAAAAAAAAAATTGAGAAATAAAAAACAATTACTCGGAAAAAACAAGGAATTTCATAGAAACATTATGGAAAAAAATCCAAAAAATTGAAAGATTTCTCATTTCAAATAAATCGAGCAATTATTTTCTTTAAAAAATGAGAAATAAGGTAGTTGCACCAGTGGTGAACCCTTATAGTGGAAGTGTCTTATAAAAAACATTCTGGTTTAAAAACTAATAACGTTGGCGAAATGGTGAATATACCAAACGATTCTTTGTGTATTCTACTACAAAATGCGCTATAATTTTTTAATTTTACTTCATTTCTTTGAAAATTACGACCATTTTAAGTGAAAAAATAGAAAATTCCAGGAGTTGGTCAAGATAATCTAGTAGTTGACCACCCAGTAGTTGGTCACGCGCTAGTAGTTGATCACCCAGTAGTTGGTCAATCACCCGTGTAGCAATTGTCGACATCGACATTTATGTCGACAAAATTCAGACACATTTTTTTCTCGGTTAACGATGAATTAAAAATGATATTTGAGATTTAAAGTAATGTTCTATGTTAAACATAACTGTTCAATCAAAATTTTTGAATGTTTCTCAGTATTTTCCTATAATTTAGAAAACGTTGTTTTTCTACATAGACAAGTCGATGTAAAAATCGATACTCGATAAACGCATCGACATTTATGTCGACAATTTCTGCCAATTAAATTTACAAATTTTATATCTAAAAAGAACTAAAAACAATTAATAAGAACATTTTAAGCTCAGGAATAAATAATTTTTGAAAGAATCACAAAATTTTCTTATTTTTCAAAGTTTATAATAATACAACGACTTGTCGAGTTATTGTCGACATAATTGTCGATGGTCGAATAATGCATCGACTTCACTGTCGACAGTGTCGACCAGAGGAATTTTAAGTCGAGATAGTGTCGATGTGATTGTCGACCCGGGAAAAAATCTCGCGGATCAAATTTCATCAATCTAGATCAGATTTGATCAATTTTGATCAAATATCATTAAATTTCGTCAAAAAGGTTAATCCGATTGGATCAAATCGTATCCAGTTATATCAGAGATAACCCACTCTCTTACAAAATGTTTTGATCAAAATGGATATAATCATACACCAGTAGATTTCTCATATTCAATTTGATATGATCAGATCAAGTTATATCAGTGAGAATCCGATTGTATACAAATAGATCATATCAAAATGAATAAAATTAGATCCAACTTGATTCTTTCATATATAATTGATCAAACTGTATCAAGTTATATCAAGAAGAATCCAGTTGTATGAAAGATATTTATATCAAAGTAGATCAAGTTCGGTTAAACTAGATCTCTACAGATATACTTTGATCCGATTGTATTGAGTTATATCAAAGAACAGTCAAATTACATCAAAACATTTATATCACAGTAGATCAAATCAGATCCAACTGGATCTTCAAGTGTACAAACTGATCAAACTGTAATAATTTATATCAATGAGAATCTACTTATATCCAAAATACTTATATCAAACTGTATCAAAACACATCCAATTATAGATTTTCTCATATACCATTCCCGGGAAAAAATCTCATGGATAATCTGATCAGATTTGATCAAGTTTGATCCAAATGTTGATCTGATTGGATAAAATTTAGTCAAATTGGATCTAGTTATATCAGAGAAAATCCACTGATATCTAAAATGATTATATCAAAATAGATCAAAACATATCAACTAGATCAAGTCATATCAGTGAAAATCCAGTTATATGTATAGAAATGCTTATATCCGAATGGATCAAATTGGATCAAATTAGATTCTCTCATATATAATTTGATATTATTGGATCAAGTTATATCTGTGAAATCAAAATGAGTCAACCCAGATTCATTTCAAAATTTTAGGGGCTACGAGCAGTGCCAGAATAGGGTTCCATCAAAAAAGTAAGGCAAAATTCGGAGTAGGCACTATTAAAAATGTAACAAACGACATGCTACATGCTTTTTTACATTTTTTTTTTGATTTGGTCGAAAATTTTGGGGCGCAGTGCCCCCATGGGGTCCTGAAGGTATCACGACAAAAATCATTTCTGAATTTAAGTTGAAATTATCTACTCACAGGAATTTTTCCTGATACTTTTAGTTATACAACCTTGAGTAATTGTTATCTTTGATTGTGTGTCACATAAATACAATTAAACTGTCTTATCATATATGAAATGGTTCGTACCAAGTTGAGTGCACCATCATTGATCTGATTGGAAAAGTTAAGCAGCTTCGGGTTTGGTTACTACTTGGATGGGTGACCGTTGAGAAAAATTTGGGATGGGTATGGTCAGATCTAACCATAATAAATGGGAAATGTACCTATCAAATATGATCCAATCATATTTAATTTTATCTCATCATACATCATTGGATCAAATTGTGTATAGTTTGATCAAATTATATATGATTTGATCAAATTAAATATGATTAGATCAAATTTGATAGGTATAAAATTCATATATGGTTAGATCTGACCACTTCATATATGGTTAGATCCAACAGATTTTTTCCCGGGGAGGGTCGAATAATGCATCGACTTAACTGTCGACAGTGTTGACCAGAGGAATTTTAAGTCGAGTTAATGTCGATCTAATTGTCGAGGGTCGAATAATGCATCGACTTGACTGTCGACGTCTTGAGGGTGATTGATACTCGCAGATAAAGTGTGTTGTGAATTAGTACATAAGGTCTAAGAATCATCTCTATGTTAGTTGGACACTCGCATGTGTCCAGCTACAAAGGTGGCCTCAATGCCGCATATTTGACAAAAAATGTCGAAATGTTGGCTTGAACACTATTTTTGGTGTAATTTTAATATATACTTATATTGAATATTTGAACTTAGCATATTTTTCAAAATCTCACCATTGCAAATGTCGATGTGGATGTCGATATAAATGTTGACACATCGAAAAGTGACCGATTTCGATGTGTCGACATTTATATCGAAATTAGCATCGACGTTGCTACACGGGCAGATTATGACAACGGCTCTCAACCATTTAATTTTTAAAAAAATCAATAAGTATTCGGTAAAATTGTCACTCATTAGCCATGAGAAAGAGAAACTATAATTTTTCGTAAATATTTACAAATTTTTTGCATGATCAACCACAAGAACTTTACAAAAATTTCGTAAGTCTAGTACGTGATCAAAATGATCAACTACTGGCTAAACACCATTTTTTCCTTCCAGTAGATAGTCACCGCCATATTTGATAGAGTTTTGGCAATATTTTTTATTTTAATGAAGAAATGGAATCTCCAAACTCTTCTGATTCAGGTCCAAATGGTTATATTTCAAGTTTTATTAATCTTAATAGTGTAAAATTTATATTTCGACAACACTTCGGCTTAACAAAAATCTTTAGAATTGGCATCATTTTGAAAATTGTTCTAACAAAAAAATTTCAGACGATCATTATTAATTACTTGAACAGAATTGATTCAAAACTTTTATGTGGTTCTATGCAGAAATGTTCCAGGTTTGCTCTAAAAAAATTTTCTGAAGCTATTTTAAAAATACGCTTAATTATAAACATTTTTCTTCTCAAGTGACCCACCACTGGGTCGTGGCCAACGACTGGTGCAACTACCTTACCTATCTCCGTTCATTTCAGAAAAAATTGAATTTTTTACCTATGAAATAACGAGATTTTTTTTCCAAAAAAATCAAAAATATTCTTCAATTTAAAAAGTTGAAAGAATTTTTATTTTGAAAAAAAAAACGAGAAATTTTTTGGTAGGTGAATGAAAAATACTATTAAGTACCTACCTAACTAATTTTTACCTACTCCCAAAAAATTGGAAATTTTTTACAAAAAAAAAAAAAAAAAAAAAAATTGTCCAATAATTGAAAGGATTTTTATTCAAAAAATCAGGACATTGTTTAATCAAAAGATTTCTCATTAAAAGAAAAAAAAGGGGGAAAAAAATGAAAAATTGGTATTATATACTTTCATTCCGGAAAAATTGAGAAATCCTCCCCCCCCCCCCCCAATTTTTTTTAAATGAAAAATATTTCTACTCCCAAAAAGTTGCCAATTTTATACTACAAATTTTTTTCAAAAAATCCAGAAAGTTGGAAGATTTTTTCCTAAAAAAAATCGAAACATTTTTCTGAAAAAGACTTTAAAATATTTTTACTCTAGAAAGTTCGAGATATTTTTTCTCAAAACAAAAATAAATATTTATAAGTAAAATCGGAAATAATTTTAATTCCGAAAAATTGAAAAAAATTCCTTCAAAAAAATTAAAATAATTTTTATTGAAAAAAAAAAAAAAAAAAAAAAAAAAACTGGTTTAAGATTCATGTATGAAAGAGTGGGATGTTCCTTGGAATGCATGATTATGCAATAAGTCACGCTTTAAAGCAGATTTGATTGCCACAAAAAATGACTTCTGAAAGAGCTGTGTTTTGTTCTTAGTAGCTAGGTATGCAGTTTTATTCTTAGGTACACACTAAAATTACGTTGAATAAGTAAAAAAAATTTTTTTCCTGTTAAATGATTTGGTCTTTGTTAATATTGAATAAGATGCTGCCATGTGGCAGATTTATTATA
Source organism: Balanococcus diminutus (assembly GCA_959613365.1). Classification (NCBI taxonomy): domain Eukaryota; kingdom Metazoa; phylum Arthropoda; class Insecta; order Hemiptera; family Pseudococcidae; genus Balanococcus; species Balanococcus diminutus. Next base: position 13,905,841 of record OY390718.1, on the reverse strand, counting down.
TGCAAAACAGTACGCGACATTTTCGTACCATTCTATAGGTATGGATTTATATAGGATAATATCGTCTGCGATTTTCATCTGTCGTATATGCTACAAACCGAGTTTAGATTGACGCTTATATGTCTGTACATTACATTTGTACAACCAGTACATAATATGTTGTATACAATGCACATAGTAAACGGAGTAGAATTTTTAAGCAGTCTGATATATCCACTCAAAACTAGCTAAGGGAGGAGATGAAGAGGTTATATGCAAGGTAGATGATGGCAATGACATATCGTGGTCTGCATTTTAAGGCTCAGCTTTTGCGAGTAATTCGAGTCAAAAAATATATACGTCTGTAGAGAGAGATACACGAGACGAATAAACAACCTTTCCAAGTTTTGGCACGTTTCTGAAAGAAAAAAAGAAGAAAGAAAAATAACTTATAAGAAATTTTTTCCTGGAAATCTTACGTAGAGTGTGTGGTGAAAATTCTTCGCCACTGAATCTACATAAGCTAAGTAATACGTATACGAGAAAGTTGTTCCGATTTTTTATATTTATTTTTTGTTATACCAACTCATGTTCTAATATGAAATGTTGTTTTTTTTGTCTGATTTTAGGTAAGTGTCGTACAGAATGATTCGGTAAAAGCATCTTGGTTCAATTTTTTGGGTAACACTGTTTTAAATTATACGTAAGTAAGTGATTCGAATGTAAGATACATTTTATTTTACAGACTGGTAGATCCTTTATTTTTTCAAAATTTTGTTTAACACCAGTTTTGATCGCAAATTTTTGAAAACAATGCTCTTGAAAATAAATTTTCAATTTTTTTCGATTCAAATTCTTATAAAATTGCACGAGAACGATTTTTTTCATATTTTGTTGGAGGAAGAATGTACATTGTACATACAATCATAATCAAAAAAAAAAAAAATTAAAAATGTATACCCTACTTATTAAATTTAACAATTTTTCTTTAAATTTCATCTCGGTACAACATTTTGAATTTTGATTTTTTTTTTCATTCATTAAAAGGTTGGTAAAAAAAAAGTTTGAAAATTATCTAGATATATTTTTAAAAAGGTTTTTAGATTGTTCATCACTTTTTTCGGTGAGATAGCGACAAAAATTGAAAATAATTTCATGTAAATCTTTCATGTTTTTAGTGAATTTTTTTATGAAATGTATTAAATTTCATAAAAAAGAGAAAACATTTTCTGACAATTTTTTTTTGAAATGTGTTTTGATTTTTTCATCTAGGTACTATTTTTCATTCTATAGGTAAATAATTTTTTTTGATTTTTAAAAAAAAAAAAATTTTTAAACCAAACTTTCTAATTTTTCTGTGAATACCTGTACTTATTAGTTTTTTGAAATTTTGTTTTGTTATATTTTTAATTTTGTTAAAAAACACACTTCTTGACATTTTTTTTTTGAAACATATTTTTGAATTTTCCGAAATTTTTCTGAAAAACTGATTTCTTAAAGTAGAAAGAAAAAAAAATTAAAAACTTTTTATTATGTATTCTTATTATTTTTTCAAAGCAAGATTTCAAGAGTTTTCTGAAAACAAATATTTTTAGATTTTTTTGAGTCAAACTCTCGAACTACTTTTCTATGAATGGGTATCAGTTTATAAACATTTTTTGTCACTTTAAATCTTGTTAAAAAGCTTATTTCTTGAATTTTTTTTAAACACAATTTTGATTTTTTTTTTTAATTTTTCTGAAAAGCTGATTTTTTATTGTGAAAGAATTTTTTTAAAAATTGAATAGGTACCTACTTGATAGTTGATATTACTAAATTTTAAACTTTTTTTTAAAAACAAAGATTTCCAATTTTTTGTAAATGTTTCGTTTTTTATTCTTGTTTTTTATTTTTTTTTAATTTTGTTACAAATCATATTTTCGACACCTTTTTTTTTAAAATGCGTTTTTGAATTTTTTGCAATTTTAAAGAAATAGTTTTATCAAAACAAATGATAGTTTTGCTCTAAAAAGTTTGATTTTTTTTTTCAAGCATAAAATATTCAGAGGTTCTCAAAATAAATAAAAAAAAAGAACAAATAATAATAAAAAATATATATATGAGACACTATTATTTTTTAATTTTTTTTTTGAAGCAAAATCAATAATTCCGCCATAAAAATAATAAAAAAAAAAAAAATTATTGAAAATTTTGCTTCCGACACCTTTTGAATTTCGCTTAAAATTACATTTTTTGACAATTTGAACAAAATAAATGAATTGTTGATTTTTATTCAATGTTTTTATTTTGAAGAAATACCTAATATTTCTTTAAAAACACCTTTATTTTTTTCCATTTTTTATTGAAATCATCAATTTTCAATTTTTCCTTGAAAAACAATTTGTTGATATTTTGTCTTCTTCTCTTTTTAAATTTTGTCAAAAACCACATTTGTTGACATTTTAAACCAATTTATTCATTTTTTAAATTAGTTACAATTTAATTCTCGTTTTGTCTTATATGCTTTTAAATTCTGTTGATGAAAATCACTTTTTGTTTTTGACTTTTAAACCAAAAAAGAACCGTTTTCTTTTTCGCATTTTTTTTTTTGAATTACAATTAACTTTTTGTGGAAACATATTTTCAATTTTTTGGTTTTGCTTAAAACACAATTTTTTCAAAAAAAAATAATGTCAACCTTAAGTATTTGTTACTTTCTTATTTGTTCTTTATTTATTTATTTTGAGAACCTCTGAATATTTTATGCTTGAAAAAAATCAAACTTTTTAGAGCAAAACTTTCATTTTTTGGGAGGGAAATATTTTGAAATTTAGTTGAAAATCACATTTTTTGGCATCTAGAAAAATGATGAATTTTTTCTTGTATTACTTATTGTTATTTAAGCATTTTTTCGATCCTTTTCAGAGCACGTTTGATTTTTTTTCTTGAGGTACGAAATTTTGAATTTAAAAAAAAAGATGGTTAAAAAATTTTTTTTTTCAATTGTTTGGAAAATTTTTCATTTTTTTTTATTTAATAAAGAACAAAACAAATTTTTCAAGGTCTCGTTGAATTTTTTCTTGATTGAAAATATACTTACATATACTTTTCAATATTAAGTATATTTTTTTGAGATTTTTTTTTTTTTTTTTTTTTTTTTTTTTAAATGAATGGGTTTTAAAAACTTTCTTTAGTAACTTGATAATGGCTTTAAGATTTGTTTCATAATTTTTATCTTGTCTCTGTTATCAGTCACTTCCCATTTTTAAAATTTTTTTGGATGGTGAGATTTTTTAATACCTAGTTTGTCGGGAAATTAAAAAAAAAAAAAAATAGTTTAAATTTGTACCTAAATCATACCTATGAAGTAAATTTTTAAAATTTTAAAATAATAATTTTTTTCCTTTAAATTTTGCTTCAAAAATTCAATAAAAATAATTTTCAAATTTGTAAAATTTTAAAATTTTTTACAGACTTCAAAGTATATTAATTGGCTTCATATAGCTTAAATAGGTAATAAATTTGGAAACTATTTGTATGGAAACATTTTTATAAAATGTAGAACACCTTCCATGCAATAAAAAAGGTTATTCAAAAATTTTACCTGTATCGCATCCCAAAGTCGCCTTTCAACGTATAAATATCTTAATTCTTATCGCCATAAAATGCAAACGCCTCTTATTCATTGTTTTGTACGTAAAAACACGAAATGTAATTTCATCATTTAGGAACACTACAAAATACTAGTATAATACTTGTAGTATCACGCTTATAATACACGAAATTCATAAAACCGAACAGATCCCCATTTCTACGAAGAAAAAGCATGAGCAGGGCAACCAACTATAGAATGGGAAACCAACGAAAACATCCACAGAGTGTTTTCTACGCTCTTCACTCGCCACCCACGATATCTGGAAAATTACCAAATATCTGCGAGCTACTATACGACCGTCGTGCATGACATCTCGCAGAAGGAAGACAATATTACATAATGTGGTTGGCTGGTGCGGGGGCAAAGGGAACGAGAAAGATATGAGAGGGTACTCGAACGACATTTTCGGGTAAAAATTACGAGCCACGTTTTGGTATTCATTTGATGGCGAGGCTGGTACGTTGTAATCGTCGTACGAGACTCGAATTTCACTACAGATGTCGAAACGAGCGACGACCCAGCCGGAGAGATATCTAGTCCAGTCAGCGAGAAAAAATGAACGAAATGGTGGGCGGGGTCAGGGATGCAAATGCCAGTGTCGTCTGTGTCTTTGTTGCCTTTGACATAGGCTTAATATGAAATTCAAAACGTACGTATGCGTATTTATTACGTATAAAATAACCCCACCCTGGCCCCCATCTTGCGAAGAGTCGACTTCAGAAATACAATGTACTGGAAAAATAACCCTTAGAATGGAGAAAGTAGAGAGAGACGATAAAAAATGACCGAAGCTTCCATTTCGCAGTTGCAAAAGAAATGGAAACGGGGCCTCACGTGAAGAGGGGAAAATTATTACGACCGAGTGGACCAGGGAGCTACAAAAAGGGTTCACTCGTGAGAAGAAAATATACCTAGTAATATGAATGAGCAAAAGTGACACAAGTGGACTATATCGAGAAGAAGGGATGAAAGGAACGAAACGAAAATCAGAATAAGAATCGGCCTGACGCTGACAAAGCTATATCGACAGATGGATACACGATGCTGGGCGTGCGTGTGATGTTGGTTGCGGTGATTTCAAGCACCAGGAGGAAAAGAAATGACCTATAGGAGGTGGAATTCTTTCATATAAAATAAATATCATAAATTGACATTTTTTTGGACCAGCCGATATACCTGGGCAAGGAAGGGGGGCATCAGGTAAAAATAGGTAACGGTATACCTTTTACGATATCAAATATATTAAATAAATGTCCTCTATCCGAGGGTTGAGGAAAGAGTAACCGAAGATGTACGTGAAAGCAGAAGAGACGTGGTTCTGTAACACGTATTTGTGTGTCTTTGTATCTATACTATATTGTCCCTGCACCGTCATCGACGAAGCAGAAGTGGCGGTGCTTTATAAAAAAGTACCCAAACGTGACGAACATAACAAAATACTGGTCATTTTTTTTTCTTTCTTTCGAATTTCGTCGTCGGCTTATAATATTCTTCCCTTCGGTGGGGAATTTCGTTCTTACCTATTTTGACTTGGAAGGCGAGGGTTTCTCACAGATTCGTAGATTTTATAGATTATCTCTACCAAGTTTATTTCATCTTGAAATTTGATAAAAATGCAACGAGGTTGCTTGTATTTTGTGGAATTTTGAAAGTTCTGCGAAATGAGCTAGAAAACGGGTCTGATTTGAAAATTGGATGAGTTACGAATCTACAATTCCATTTGATTTTGAACTGGGGCATAAATGTTATGAGCCTCGTGTTTTTTGATTGTTTCCTGTTTCAAAAAAGAAAAAATGAAATTGAAGCGTTGATGGACAGAAACAAAACCTGAATGCAAAAATCAGTATTGAATTCAATTCTGTTTGAAATTTTTTTCAGTTTGCAAGATTTTTTTCTTCAGTTTTTTGTTTTCTTGCAATTTCTATTTCAATTTGATTTTTTAAATCTACAATTTCAAGTTTTTTCCTTCTTCAAATTACCTACTAATTTTTCAATACATTATTTAATTTTTTTATTTTCGTATCATTTTTATTTCTTTTTTTTAGCTGTTTATAATTTTTCAAAATTTTCAATTTTTTTCTTCAATTTTTCTTTCTTTTGCAATTTAAATTTCAATTATAGATTTTTTGAATCTACAATTTTAAGTTTTTTTTTTTTAATTTTCAAATTTTTCAATACCTTAATTTTTTAATTTTTGTGTCATTTTTACTTTTTTTTAAAACAATTTTTTCAATTTTTTATTTACTTGGAATCATCAATTTCGATTTGGATTTTTGAATTGATATTTTCACCTATTTTAAGTGTTTTTTTCCTATTAACTAAATTGAATTTTGAAATATTTTTTAAATTTTTTTTCTCTTTAATATCTTAAATTTCTATTTTTTTTTTTTTTTTGAAAAAAATGTAAAAATCTATTCTCGAAAAATTTATTGAATTCAATCTTGAAAACATTTCAAAAATTTCATGCTTAAATTTTTCAACAAAATTCAGCAACTTTTTTTTTCAATTTGCAAATTTATTAATTTTTCATTTTTTCAATATTCTTTGAAGTTTGTTCGAAATTTAATTTTTTCGGAATTTTTTATTCTATTGCAGCGCATAATTTTAAATCGATTTTGTTAGTTTGCGTTTTTCACAATTTTTTATTTGATTGTAAAGTTTTTACTTTTCTCTCATTTTTTAAAAATTCAAAAATTTAGTTTCATCTTGATATATATTTTTTTTTTCACTCAAAGGCATGGGACTGCAATGACGACAAGGACTTGATACCAATTTATTTCCCATTTTTTGAAGTTGCTGGATTTTTTTTTGCAGTTCCTTCTCAATTTTAACGATTTTCTAAATTGAAATTTTAACCAAATCTTAGAGATCTTAATTTTTTTTGAAATTTTTTATTATCAAAATTTTTATATTTGGTTTTAATTTGTAATTTTTTAATAATTTATTTTATTTTGACTCTTCTGTTTTTTTGTTTTTTTATTTTCAATTTCTTGAAATTTGTTATTTATTGAAATTGAAATTTCGTTGTAATTTGCAATATTTTATTCCATTCTTAAATTTTTTTTCCAGTCGTTTTTTTCCCATACCAGTAGTAATTCCATAAAAAATACCAGTGATATTTTACATGTGGTGTTTTTGTCAGTGGTAATAAACCACTGGTAAAGCAGTGGCCAGTGGTGCACCACTGATCAGTGGTTCACCACTGGTGTTTTTGTGACGAAAATACCACGTGTAAATACCACTGGCCTTTTTTATGTTAATTACAACTAATACTTAATTACCATGTGTTGAAATCAAAAATGGCAATGGTTTTTACCAGTGGTACACTGGTGCATACTATTGGTAAAATATTCCACTGCATGCAATGTTCTATCAGTAGGTCAAGTCTTACATATGTACTGTTTGGCAGTAAACTTCATCAGGGAGTAGCAATATGGTACACTTACCAATGGTAACAGATAGTACCAGTAGTAAGGTACCGCTGGTAATGTTCTTTACCACTAGAGAATTTTTACCACTAGTGAATGCCACTGGTTAGCACTGGTTTCTGAATAACTGGTAACTATTCACCACTGGTGGCATGCATTACTAGTAGTAAATGTTTACCACTGGTACAAAAACCAGTGGTATCCCTGTGGTCGCACCACTAGTAGCATGTTTTACCACTGAAAAATTTTCACCACTGGTAAAACCAGTGGCGGAACAGTGGTATACCACAGGTAATTTTTCTTACAACTGGTATTTTTTCGCGTGGGTTACCAGTGTTAAAAAGTGATTCTATTTTTTTTCTCATTATTTTATATAATTAGAACGCTTAATTACATTTCCATTTTTTGAAGTGACATTTTCAAATCATTTTTCAGTTTTTTTTTTTTTTTATTACCGTACTTTTTTTTTAGCTGTAATTGATAATTTTTTACTTTTTGAAATTTTAAAATTAGTTTTGTCTTTTCATTCTTTTTTATCGTTTTATTTTCTTTTAACGTTTCAAAGTTTTCATAATTGGTTAAGTAAAAATTTTATTTTATTTTTACTTCCCGAGCAGCACAATCGACAAATTATCGAAATAAAAAATCGACAGAATATCGAATTCGATAAAGTGTCGCGTTAGTTCCGCCTAAATCGTGAAATTATCTTTCGATATATAGATAGATTATCGACGAATTATAGTTAGCAAAAATTTCGAGATTATAGTAAGATATTTTATCGATAATATATCTATAATATCGAAAGATAATTTCACGATTTAGGCGGAACTTTTGCGACACTTTATCGAATTCGATATTCTGTCGATTTTTCATCGATTTTTTATTCCGATTTTTCGTCTTTTACTGGCTTTTTTCTATAATTAAAAATCATTAATTAGCATAATTAATACATTAAACTATGCCTAAACACATTATTCATGTTACGGTAAGAGGATCATTTCAGAAAAAGTCAAAAAAAATTATAAAAAATCTGCCACCCCTGGGGCTTGAACCATCTACCTCCTGCATGGTAATCCTCTTCCTTAACCACTATGCCATACCTTATCGTTGAGGAAATAGCAATAAAACGCTTATAATAGGCAGTTTAGTACTTCCAGACATGTTGGACTTGGAAAAATTTTCACCAATTTGGAAATAATTTCAAATATCGTCACAAAATCGTTGAAAAATCGTTCGACAAATTTCAGGTTATTTGTCGATAATGTAGTTTCAAATATCGCCACAAAATCGTTGAAAAATCGAATTCGAGGAATTTCATATTACGTGTCGATAATAATGTTTTAAATGTTTTAAATATCTTCACAAAATCGTTAAAAAATCGAATTCGAGAAATTTCAGATTATTTGTCGATAATATAGTTTCAAATATCGTCACAAAATCGTTGAAAAATCGAATTCGAGGAATTTCATATTACGTGTCGATAATAATGTTTTAAATATCTTCACAAAATCGTTAAAAAATCGAATTCGAGAAATTTCAGATTATTTGTCGATAATATAGTTTCAAATATCTTCACGCAATCGTTAGAAAATCGGATTCGATAAATTTAATATAATCTGTCGATAATATAGTTTCAAATGTCGTCAAAAAATCGGTAAAATATCGAAGTCGAGAAATTTCATATAATCTGTCGATAATATAGTTTTAAATATCTTTACAAAATCGTTAAAAAATCGAATTCGATAAATTTATAATTCTTTGTCGATAATGTAGCTTCAAATATCTGCACAAAATCGGTGGAAAATCGGAATCGATAAATTTAATATTCTTTGTCGATAGTATCGTTGACGAATATCGTCATAAAATCTTAATAATATCGAATTCGATAGTTTTTAGATTTTTTGCCCATGAAGTTGTACCGATAAATCTTTATAATATCGTGAGAACATCTATAGATTTTCAAACGATTTTTTATCGATACGTTACATCTTCCGATATTATCGATCGAGTGTGCCGCTCGGTTTTTTTTTATCTGTTTATAATATTTATTTTCAACTTTTTATGCTAGTGTTTCATCATACTAATTTTTGCCATTTTTTTTTGTTGTATTTCTCAATTTTGACGAGATTTTTAAATTTTTAAATTTTTCCAATTATGAATGATTTTCTTTTTTTCACTTCAATTTATGAAAATTTGATTTATACATAACTTTTTTCCAATATGTTTTATTAATATTTTTCATTTTTGTTTCTGATTTTCCAATTTCGCTGTTTTAAATTTTGTGTTTCTTTGTGATTTCTATCTGAATGCTTAAATTTTTTTGCTACTACCTATTGCTCTTCGAATTTCTACTTCTTTTTAAATTTTTCTTTCATTTGCAACACTCACTTTCAACTAATTTTTTCGAAACAACATCTTCTCTAATTTTTGGTATTTTTTCTACATTTTCCGATTTGAAAATTATTAATTGGTTAGTATTTTAACACTTTTCTAACTTAATTTGTACATACTATTACAATTTTTTCAAAAATTGCTTCTTAATATGTACTTGTATATTTTTAATTTGCTAAAATTTCAATCATCAGGTTTTTTTAAAATAAAATTTTAATTTCTTTGTAATTTTTTCAGTATAAATTTTTTCAATTTTTATTTTCTCATCTGTTTTTGAAAGGTTGTTGGATTTTTTTCCTTCGCAATTTTTTTTGACTTAATTTTATCCCATTTTCAGCGATTTTCATTTTCTAAAACTTTTCCAATAATCCGTAGGTAATTGAAATTTTTTTTTTTTTTTCTTCAAAATTTGTTTCAATTTTTTACCCTCTTCATTAAAACATCGGTAATTTTTTTATTTCTTCTGATCATTAATTTCACCTTAGTTTACATTTTTCTTACAATTGTATGCACCTACCTATTTTATTTAAATCACTATTTTTTTTTCTTTTAGTAAGTAGATATCTTTGAATTTTCAAATTTATTTTTTCAACGTCAAAAATTCTTCAGAAATTTTCCATTTTTTTTGTGATTTTTAAATTTTCTGCAAAATTGGTTTAATTTATATAATACTTGGATGCCTAAAAATTCGTGCTTTATGTTTTTTTTTTTTTTTTATTTATTCATTTTTTTTTTTTTTAAATGTCGGATTTGGAAACAGAAATTTAAAAAAAAAATTTAAGAATAAATCAGGTACTTGATTTTCAATCAGCAAATTTTTCTATTGATATAAGTAAGTATATTTTGATTTTTTTCAATTTCATTTTCCAATTATAATTCCTAAAAATTTTCAATTAGGCAAAATAATTATAGTAAAAACATTTTTAATTTTCGAGGTTTTATAGCGTACCTACATAAAAGATCATGTACAAATTTGATCTATCCTTAATACCTAAATATTTATACGACATTAAAGATGATAAGGCATAAATACCTCCAAATATCACCCCTTCAGATCCAAAAGTCAGCAACTTCATTTACAAGCGTGTAGTACGAGTTGCTGCATTTGCAGGAATAATCTCGTAACTTTGATCCGCACCCACGGTATAATGACAAATTGACGATACGGTTCCGGTGTTTTTTACACTCACACATCACACTGGAGCTGGTAGAAATGGAAAATGAAATAATATTAGCTTAATATACGTACTATACGTGCGAATACTATAAACAAAAATTTAATCGATACGTTTTGCTGGGCCTGAAACACCGTCACGACGATCGTAACACACGTCAAACCAACACTATTACGTTATTGTCGTGCATCTGCGTGGTGGTCGAGCGAGCTGCGAGGCTGAGAGGAGCAACCATTCGTAATAATTTTTCAATAATTTATGAATATTAATTCTCGTCGACGGCGTGTTTATTTTTCTCATTATTTGATTTTGATTGCATTACTATCGTAAATCGTAACAAGGCCGGAATTATTCATGGAAATTTAATTCTGCGTTCTTCGGCTGTGCATTTCGTTCGCGTTCGTTTTCAAAGTGTACGAGGCGAGCAGATGAAGAGAAATGGATAAAGATGGAATAAATACTAAAAACGATGGCACTCTTTGTGTCCACGTAGCCTACCACATCGGTCGTGTATCTGTGTATCGACCTAGTACACCAGAGAATCGGCACCATTACGTCTTTATTCGAATAACCAAACAGCTCGAGGCTCAGGCAAAGAGATGAGAAAAGGTCGATTAATTACCGAGGATATTTTACTCGTCGTCGTAAATGGAAAACGACGTGGTGGGATTCTGCTTTGATGCTATGCCTCGGATGCCAAAATTTTAAATATAAATTTGAACAAATACCGAATTCAAAAGATGAAGAATCCAAGTCCCTATTGAGGTTGTAGAATGAGACGAAATTTTTTCTACCCGTCGACGCCACATTGCGCTCGTAGGCCTACTGCGTTATTAATCTTTCCTATTTTGTACATCGAGACTTTCGAAATTGGCTGGGCAAAAATTTCATTTCGGTGTGAAGTTTTCCATCAAGGTTTAGCTTTACGTCTATCTATATATAACAGAGATTTTTCATAATCGAAAAAGAGAGATTTTTAATAATACGTCCGATATTGCCAGAGCTTGCACAATACACGTGGTCTCGATACAGTGAAAAATTGCGTAGGTATAGGTATTTTCAATAATGATTTTTTTCCCCCAACTTTCGCGACTTCGGGTATTATCACCATGGAACTCGTTTGCGAGCTGCGAATTTCACGGGTCATTTTATAAAAGGATTGTAATATTTGCGATGGCTATATTAAGTTAAAAATGAAAAATTTTCCCAGGTGCGAATTTTTATATTACGTCGAGCTCTCTCGTATACGATTATATATAGGCCAGACGACCTTTCGATGTAATGGAACGTATTCGTTCGGTAAGTTTGTACCTATAAGTATATCGACGCGATGAAGGAATTTTTATGAAATTTCATTTTTCTATAGTACGTAAGAGTGGGTATGGCAGGTATAGGTTTACGAATAGGTACGTGGTATTTGGTTTTCGACTTGTGAATTTCTTTCGCCCAAGTATGGGTATTTTAATATTGATTTTTAAAAGTAATATTTGAGACAGATTTTTCAATGCGACTGGACTCGCGAGAGACCCGGAAAGAGAACGAAGAGAAAGGTGTGCTTTTATTATTGTAAAATTACACTAGCTTTCGTTTGATAATGGAAAGCGTTTTTGAAGAGTTGTGTGGGATTTTATAAGGTCAAGTAGGTTATCAAATTTTTGGAATAGGCCTCTTCTTTGTGTATTGTCACAAATTCGGTTTAAATCGAATATTCGAAGGTCTACGAAGCTTGAAATATTTTGCTTTTGACTTTGTTCCGAATAGAAAAAAGTTTGTTGTGGTACGAGGATGTATTTTAGGAATTTTTTCCACCAAGTAGTTTCGTGAAGGTTTTCTGAAAGATTTTTGATTTTTTTTTTTCAATTTCAGAAATTTTGAAAGATATGTTTAAAGCTTTGTAAAAAAATTCTTTGAAAGTTTGTAAAAATAATTTGAAATTTTCATGAAAATTTGGTAAACATTTTTCAAAAATATCATCATACGTAATTACTTAGGGGAGAGACGCCAAATATCGGACGGGTTCCTAATTTCGGATACCATGATTTCTCAGCTGGTATAAAGCGCATTCTACCGGCGATCATCATAAATTGTAGATGTGGTCTAACTTGACCATAAGAGGTTTCGTGATGAAACAAAACGCTATCTGTGTTTTATTGACAAAAATGTGATTTTTCAACATTTATTTTTTTCTCAAAAAAATTTTGAATTTGAAATTTCAACAAGAAAAATTTGTCTGAAATTTTTTTTGAAAATATGTTCTGATAGAGAAAAATACGTAGTTTCTGAATATGTGCTTGATTTTGATCGAAAGATGAAAACAAAAAATTTAGAAGCACTTTTGTTAAAAATGATATGAGTTGCCTAATATCGGATACTTGTAGTTTTCAGTTAAATAATTATTTTTTTGCACTGGCAACTAATAATTTTAGGGTGTTTTGGTGTTATTATATAGATTTTTTACCATGATGGAAACTCAAAATCACTTTTATGGAATAAACATAAGTGGTGTCACGTGGATTTTGTTGGATGCAGAGTCAGCTAACTTCATTTGCAAATTTTGTTAAAAGAACGTTGTTTACATGAATACATATACTATACAATACTTTTAAAACAAATGCGATCGTTTATTTACGTAATTTTTACTTTTTTTTTCGAAAAAATTAGGTATCCGATATTAGGCACCCATTTTTTTGAAATTTTGAAAATGCACTTTTTACAAAATTTGAAGTGGGGGGAAATTGGTCCGCCGTAGAGACCTTTGCTCCTAGGGTCTCAAACTAGACTTTATTGGCTATCTTTAGACACTTTGAGATTGATCCTAACTCAATTACAAGCTGAGATATTTCAATTTTAAAGATGCTATCCGATATTTGGCGTCGCTCCCCTATGAATAAAGTTAAAAATGTCTAAAAGTAGGTAATAAATTTTTTTTTTAAATTCAAGTTTCAGAATGTGTGATAAAATGTCTAAAAACCATCTGATAAAAACTGAATTGATAAACTTTGGGAAATTCTAAAATTTCAAGAAATTCACAAAATTAGCAAAAATGGAAATTGCAAACTTTTTAAAATGGATCAATTCTGAACAAAATTTTCGTATTTTTGAAAAATTGACTAATGTTGAAAAATTCATTGACTTGAAATACCAACCTGTGAAATTCTAAAAAATTGACAAATATTGGAAAAATGTCAATTTTCCAAAAAAAATACGAATTTTGAAAAAATGTAAAATTTTGAAAAATGACAACTGTGAAGAAATTTTGACTTCGTAAATAATAAAACATTTTGAAAAATTTATCTACAAATTTTGAAAAATTACACATTTTGTAAAATTACAAATTTTAAATAAATTAGAAATTTTTAAAAATTGTCAAATTTGGAAAAATCTGTTGAAATTGAAAAATAGGCAAATTTAGGAAAATCGACAAATTTTGAAATATCAACAAATTTTGAAACATCGACAAATTTTGAAAAATTGTCATACCGTAACATGGGGTTACTTTGGCCTTAGGGGGTAACTTTGGCCCACTTTCGAAAAAAATATATTTCCCTGTCCAGTCACAACTGTATGAAATGGAGGGAGTTTGTAATAGGTGTAAACGATAGAGGGGCCTTCATACTTCACTTCTATGCGATTGTTACAATTTTTGTGCCGCAAGTTTGGTAAACCTGATTTTTTGTTAATTATTACGTTGTTCATGTAGTTTTTTTACCTCCAAAACTTTTATTCAGACGAAGTATAACGAATGGTCCAAAAAAAATGTTTCTTATGGAAACAGATCGAAAATTTTATGTAGATTCAGAATCTCGTATAGAAAAATCGATTTTGTGAAGCGGTTGTGAGATAAATTGAAATTACTACACAGAGGATCGTTTTCGTCGTTTTTGGGGTTACTTTGGCCCACGAATAAATATTATAAAATACCGAGAAAAAAAAATTTCCCTATGAAAATCAATCGAAAATTTAACGTAGAGTCAGAATCTATCATGAAAATGGCGGTTTGGTGAACTGGTTTTCAGATAAATTGAAGTTACCCGTCAGAGGACCGTTTTTCGTTGTTTTTGGAATTATTTTGGCTCAAGCATAAACATCATCAGGAAATCTCTAAAATACCGATGTTTGATCGTACGGTTGAAACTGAAAAAATTGTTTTTTGAAGTTTCATGCCTTTGGCGAGTTATTATTATGCCTAGAAATCGATTTTTTGCGAAAAAAAAAGAAGTGGGCTAAAGTAACCCCACAGCCGGGTAACTTTGGCCCATGACTTTGACTCACCACGAAAGAGGGAGGGGTTTGACGAAAAATTTGAAAAAATTTACAGAGCTTCCTACAAGTGTCCGACACTATTTAGAGTGAAAACCGAGCCCCCTACTTCGATTTTGAAAGAACCAGGATGAATTTTCAAAAAAAAATCTCAAAAAGTGGGCCAAAGTAACCCCATGTTACGGTATTTTGAAAAGTGGGCAGCTGATTTTAAAAAACGACAACTTCGGAAAAAATGACAGATTTTAAAAAATTACAAAGGAGTTTTAAAAAAAGTTGAGAAATTTTAAATGGACAAAATTTGAAAAAATCAACTCATTCAATAGAAAATTGGCAAATTTTGGAAAATGACAAATTTTGAAAAATTGACAAAGGGTATAGCCGGGTAAGATAGGGTGATTTGGCCCCCAGAGCGAATTTTGAAACCAACATGTGGAAGTTGGTCCTTATGGCCTAAAACCCCCGTGACTAAATTTTTAGGTCGCTACCTCACCCCCACCCCCTCCTAGGGCAAAAAATGTGATTTTTCGATTATAATTTTTGATTTTGACAGTTTTCAACCGAATTTTTTCAAACTCGGGTAGATGTTAGGTATACTCAAGGGTCATCCATGGAAATTTTTTCAAAATTTTTCGAACCTATCATCATAGAAATTTTTCTGAAATTGAGAAAATTTGATTTTTTTGCTCACATACCTACATAAAATTACACTTTTGACTTCGGAAAATAAATTGTTCCACAATCTCTCATACCTGATAGTTGAAAAAATGAAATTTTCTTAACTTCACGAAAATTTCTGTTTATGACAAATATCGAATTGAAACATGTCCAAACATGAATTTTAGGCCCTCCAGACACCTCGAGGGACACGGGGGGGGGGGGTTCCCAAAATGACGTCACTCGGTTAATTTAAATGAAAATTAGAAAAAATAGAAAAAATCAACGAATTTTATCCAAATTTGGGTTGATGGTGTATTTCGGTGTATTTAGTGGTATATTACAAAGGGAAAAAATTTAGACCAGAAATGACCGTTTTAAGCGCGAAAAATGATGAAAAAAAAACAGTTTTTTGCATTTTTGAAGATCTTCCACCTATATAAAAAATTCTGAAAAAAATATATGTTGTACATCCAGACTAGGTGTACAATATATATACTTTTCATTATTGCACCTCTGAAATAACTTGTCGAAATGGCCGTTAGAAAACTCAAAACGCGCATTTCACGATGAAGATAGGTTCGAAAAATTTTGAAAAAATTTCCATTGATGACCCTTGAGTATACCTAACATCTACCCGAGTTTGAAAAAATTCGGTTGAAAACTGTCAAAATCAAAAATTATAATCGAAAAATCACATTTTTCACCCTAGGAGGGGGTGGGGGTGAGGTAGCGACCTAAAAATTTAGTCACGGGGTTTTAGACCATAAGGACCAACTTCCACATGTTGGTTTCAAAATTCGCTCTGGGGGCCAAATCACCCTATCATACCCGGCTATACCCTTTAGAGAAATCGACAAATTTTAAAATAATGACAAATTTTCAAAAATCAATAAATTTTGCAAAATAAAAACTCGACAAATGTTAAAAACGACAAATTCAAAAAATAAATAGTGTAAATTTTTCAAAATTCACAAACTTTCAAAACGCATCCAATTTTTAAAAATCAACATTTAAAAAATCAACTCTTTTTAAAAATTGACATGATATAAATTTTAAAAAATTAAAAAATTTTATAAAATTGACAAATTTGAAAAAATAAAATTTATTTTGAAAAATTGAAAAATTTTTAAAAATAAAAATTTTAAAAAATCGACAAATTCTCAAAAATTATCAATTTTTAAAAATATACGTTTGTAAAATCAACTTATTTTTAAAAATTGGCGTATTTTTAAAAATCGACATAATAAAATTGACATATTTTAGAATTTTTAAAAATTAAAAATTTTTAAAAAATTGACAAATTCTCCAAAAGTGTTATATTTTGAAAAATAAATAAATAAAAATCTACAAATTTTGAAAAATTGACAAATTTTAAAAAAGTGTCAAATTTTCAAAGTTCGTCAATTTTCAAAAATCGACATGCACATTTTTAAAAATTGACATATTTTCAAAAATTGGTAAATTTTTAAAAAGTTGTCAACTTTTAAAAAAGCAACAAATTTGACAAATTTTAAAAAATCGTCAAATTTTTAAAATTTAAAAATTTAAAAAAATCAAAAAATTAAAGAATTTTGGAAAATTGAAAATTTTTGAAAAACTAAATAATGTTGAAAAACTTACCTTTGAAAGTTCGATGTATTTTCAAATATTCTAATGGATTGATTAGGCTATTTTAAAAAATTCACATATTCCGTACCCATGACCATTTGAAAAATAATAAATTCACCAGTTTTGAAGAACTGAAATTTTAAAACACCACAAACGAATTTCGTGACTATGGAAATATTTTAATAAAAAAGTGGACAAATTTTGAAAAACTTAGGAATTTAAAGGTTAGGCGCAAAATAGTTGTTCAGATGAAAAACGGAAAAATATTTCAAAATAATGAATTTCGATGAAAATTATCTTTGATATTTTTTTTTTTTTTAATGGATTAGAAGAAAATGATTTCATAAAAAAATAATAATTTAGAAATTGATTAAAAAATTTTCAAAATGAATTTCGATTGAAAATTTTTCAAAAAAAACAACATGTATGTGCCTAGTTAGCAATTGAAATCTCTGGTGAAAATACATTATTTTCATTTCCTTCGGTTCAATCAAGCGGATGAATTTCGTCTTTCCATACACAACACCAAATCAAATACTGATAAAATAACCCTCTCTCACCTCTCCATCACAACTTAACCCAGCTCTCTCGCATGTCAACTTAGCAGTCTCTCATACAATCTCAAACAATCTCTCACTTTGGGCATTTCATCTCGTACGTACAACCCTGGAAAAAAAGAAAAGAAAAAGAAAGAAAACATTCATACGTTAAACAGAACCCCTAAATAAGACTAACTCGAGAAACGTGAGTAGAACATGGAAGGGATCGGAGTGGGGCCTGCTGCGAAAACAGAAACTAGCTCTTAAATTACTCCGTTCGTGTAAAACACGCGATAAAAAACTCGCCCGAGTTCGCGTAAAGAAAAATCACCGACGTTGGCGAACTGAAAGAGAAGCAAACTCTCGCTAGCTTCGCTTTCAATTGGAAATCTTTTTGTAAACACCGCACCCACTACTGGCGGTGTTTTTCCCCTGCATTTCTCGTCTAAACCAAGCGAGAAAGCAGAAAAATACGAAAGAGAAAGAGAATTTGAAATATTTAAAAATCTTTTCTCCCTAAATGAGTAAATGTTTTCCTAGCACATTGCAATTTCCAAAAGAAAATTGCTTTTCCTTTTTATGAAAACGATTTCTATCGGCAACGACGCGAATGCTACCTCTACTCTTGATTGTGCCCTCCCTGTTTGGCTCTCCTCCTCTACCGCAACGACTAGACCGAAAAATACGATCAAAGAAAATTGTTTTAATATAAAAGATTACTCTCTTAACGTTAATTAGAAACGGTATTTAACGTAATGAATTTCAAAAGGGCAAGAAACAGTCTGAGCAGGAGGCAGGGTAGAAACACGAACGTAAAAAAAATCTCAACTAAAACAAATTCGTCGTTTAATTTAAAAGAAAGAGAGACATTTGGCGATGAATGAAGCGAGAAGGAAAAAGCCCCTGCCGACAAAATATTTATTTCAGATCCTCGCATCTTTCATCTTTCATTTCCAATTTCCAAATGCCTGGTACCCATAAAACGAGGCACAGAACGAGAGAAAAACCGAAGCTCAATTTTAGCTAAATTAAAACAGCCTGGATGGATGTGGCCCTAGCGATCCTTCTCAATCGGCGACGAATCCCAGCGAAAGCAAAACAGCAAACATAAAATTGCCTCCGGAATTAGATCGATGCCACGTACACAACGAGCTTTATTACCCAAATTTTCCCTTCATCTTTTCCATTATTTAGTTCAATTCTTTTGTGATGAGAATTTTCTCTTTTACAATAAATTTTACTTCTTGTTTTCCCTCTCTTTCTGGAACCAACAACGTGGAGAGTAAAAAAGGCTCTTTTTCCCTAAACGACGCTCATTAAGTGGAATCGGTCTTTTAAAGGAATAAAAAGAAAGCTTTATTTTTTTTCCTTCCTCTTCGAATATTTTATTCAATTCTTACCTATTTTGCCTCTTGGACGTTTATTTCGTTGGCCCACCTCCGTTCCTTCCTATATGTGGACACCTGGTAGAATTTCTTTTTACCAAATATTTTATTAATGATCTGTTTATTTCGATTTTTTATGATTTTTTCCACTCCACTTGGCCTGCTAGGCCTAACTTTTGATACACGTTTGATGTTTTCTTTTGGTGTTTTTTTCTTCAATTTTTTTCCTGGGCAGTCTTCCGTACTCTTTCGCCTTCTCGACATTACTTTTCGTTTTCTTACGAGGCATTTATCGTAGGCATATTATGAGAAAGTTATTCCATATTCCATAAAGGGAAGTAGAAGAGAGAACCTTTTCTCGTTTCTACATACAAGGCCGCTCATTTAACGCATAACCTTCAACCTTTCGCTCGCTGACTACTTTAATTATGTCTATTTTGAAATGAAATACCTCGTTGGAACCCAGCTCCATCTTTAGCGCTGAATTTTTACCTGAGCCATAGTCAGTAGTTACATACTACATCATCCAAGCCAAAAAAAGGAAACAGAAGATTTTCTCTTTTGAAAATTTTACTTTCTTTTGTAGGTTAAAAAAAGAAACGAAAAGAAAAGAAAAGAAAAACAAGCGACCGCTTCGATACAGCGATGTTACTACTTTACTTACTTAGAGACTGTTCCTTTCTCCCTCTCTGCCCTCCCACAAATGCTATCAATACCATAGGAGAAGAGAGAAATTTCGTGTTCTAACGCTTCACTAACGCGATTCAGCTGTAATTGTACACTCGAACAGGAAGAAGAAGAAAATAACCGCTATGTAGTCTGCTTTTACGTGTAGATGGTGCCTCTTTTTTTTCTCGTATTTTTTCTCTTTTTGCTACAGTTCGTACTCTTTTAGAGAGCTCTTTATTATCGAGAAATGCTTTACGATGAGATGCTTCGCTTTTTTTTTTAGCGATTATTTGGTACTGCGCGTTGCTGTAATTGCGATAATTGGGTACCTACGAGAAAGCAAAATCGTACCTACGAGAAAGCAAAATCGTAAGTACAATTTTCCTTCTTAGAGTGAAATAATTAATTTCGTTGGTAGTCGCTGACAGAGTATTTGCAGGGTTGGGGGGCTGATGGGGGAAATTCAAAGGGAATCGAAGTTCTTTGATGATGTGTTTTGAGTTTTCTTGAATTTTAAAATTTTCATGGTGATACTAAAATGAAAAAAACGCTCACTTTTTTGAGATTATTTTGAATGATGACAAACGTTGAAATTTTCTTAATTGTTTTATTTTATTAGGAACAAATTTCCATTTTTTATTTGAATTTTTTATTCGTTGTTTGGTGAAGAATTGATTTTGAAAATCATTTCTCAGATAATTTTATTCATTTCCGAATCCGATTGAGGCTTTAACTTTTTTTTAATTTATGTAGGATTTCGTAATTATTTGTGTTTAAGTGGTTTCGTTCGTCATTTAAAAAAAACTAATTTATGGTTTTTGACTTGAAAGTCAATTTTTTGAAAATCACACAATTTTATCAATTTTTGTTCAATAATTAATTTCTTAACAAGTCAAAAATAAAAATCTTCAATTTTTGTTGAAATTTTCGTTCAGAAGTTAAATTGCTTCAACATTTCTTCCAAAAATTTATTTCTTAAATTCTCAGTCAAAAATAATTTTTTTAAATACCTACTCATTCAAAAAGTTAATTTCTTCAATATTTGTTCAAAAATTAGTTTCTTCAATTCTTCTTTAAGAGCTATTTTTTGATTTTTTTTCTTGAAACCTAATTTCTTCGATACCTACCTAATTTGTGCAAAAATTATTTTCTTCAATTTTTGTTGCAAAAATCAACTTTTCACATTCTCGTTTAAAAATGAATTTATTGAATAACTAGTTGTTCATATGAGTGAATTTCATCAATTTTGCTTAAAAATTAATTAATTTAATTTCTTCGATTTTTGTGCGAAAATTGTTTTTCCTTCAAAAAATTCATTCCTTCAACTAGGTACCTGTCAAAAAGTAATTTCTTCAATTATTGTTCAAAAATAAAGTCGTTCTATTTTTTGTTCAAAAAATGATTTTATTTTTCTCAAATACCTACCAATTACTCAGATTCTTATTTTAAAATAAATTTCTTCAATATTCATTCAGATGTGAATTTCTTCAATATCTATTCAGAAATGTTTTTTTTTTATTTCTTTTCTAAAATTAGTTTCTTTAATTCTGTCAAAAATTGATTTTTTAAATTCTGATTCAAAAATGAAATTTATACAAATTTTGTTCAAGTTTTTTTTCTGGCTTTTTGCTCAAAATAAATTAACTTCAATTCTCATTTAAAAATAAATTTCTTCAATATTTGTTCAGAAATTAATGTTTTTGATTTCTGCTCTGAAATTAATTTCTTTAATTCTCTGTTAAAAATTAATTTTTTCAATTCTCTTTCAAAAATTAATTCATTCAATATTTCTTCAAAAAAAAAAAATTCTTCTGGGTTTTTGCTCAATATGATTCAACTGTGATTCTCATTTAAAAATAATAAATTTCTTCAATATTTGTTCAGAAATGAATGATTCTGATTTCTGCTCTGAGATTAATTTCTTTGATTCTCCGAAAAAAATTAAAATTTGTTCTAGTTTTGACAGAGAATTAAAGAAATTAATTTCAGAGCAGAAATCAAAAACATTAATTTCTGAACAAATATTGAAGAAATTTAGTTTTAAATGATAATTGAAGTTAATATATTTTGAGCAAAAAGCCAGAAAAAAAAAACTTGAACAAAATTTGTATAAATTTCATTATTGAATCAGAATTTAAAAAATCAATTTTTGATAGAATTAAAGAAACTAATTTTAGAACAGAAATAAAAAAAAAACAATTTCTGAATAGATATTGAAGAAATTCACATCTGAATGAATATTGAAGAAATTTATCCAGTTTGCTGAATTCGATTTTTAACTGGAATTTACCTTCGCTCCCAAAATGGGTAACTGAGCGAATTTTGAAATTTTCAATATGGATATCGAAATATAGGTTTCCGAGGTCACTGCATTCAATTTTCAAACGTGAATTCACCTCCGACCTCAAAATGGTCCCCGGGGGGGGGGGGGTTAATTTTTGAATTGAAAAAAATAAAAATACAATATCGGTACGAGTATACCTATCTAAATGTAGGTTTTACAGGTTTCTGAATTCAATTTTTGAACTTGAAATTATGTTCCATCCCAAAATGGGCACCTCCGAGGGGTTCAACATTTAGAATTTTGAAATTTATAATAAATGGACACTTATCGAAACATAGCTCTTCGATGTCGCTGAATTCAATTTTTGGACTTTTGACCTCCTACCTTAAAAAATGGGTACCCGAGGAGGTTCAATTTTTAAAATTTTGAAATTTAAAACATGGATATCAAAATGTACTTGTAAGTTTTAGATATCGCTGAATTTGATTTTTGAACCTAAATTTATTTTTTACCGCAAAATGGGCACCTGAGGGGGTTCAAATTTTGAAATTTTTGAAATTTGCAATATTGGTATCAAAGTGTAGGTTTTAAAGATCACTGCATTTCTTTTTTGAACTTAATTGACCTCCGACCCCAAAATGGGCACCTGAGGTTTTTTTTTTAGAATTTCGAAATTCATTATAATGGATATTAAAATATAGGTTTTCGAGGTCGCTGAATTCAATTTTTTAACTTAAATTGACTTTCGACCCCAAAATGGGCAATGGAGGCGTTCGATTTTTAGAATTTTGAAGTTTGCAATATGGATATCAAAATGTAGGTGTTAGATGTGACTGAATTTTATTTTTGAACTTAAATTTACTTTCGACTTCAAAATGGGTACCTGAGGAGATTCAAATTTTGAAATTTTGAAATTTTGAAATTTGAAAAATTGATATCAAAATGTAGGTTTTCGAGGTCACTCAATTCGATTTTTCAACTTGAAATAATCTTTGGCCCCAAAGTGGGCATCTATGGGAGATCTAGTTTTGAAATTTCGAAATTTATTGATATCAAAATGAAGGTTTTGGTGGTCGCTGAATTCGTTTTATACAATCTTGAATGTTCTTTTCCATGGATATCAATTTTTCATTTTTTTTTCTTTATAATAATTTTGGATTTTTTTTTCGAAAACGATATTTCAAAAATTTTCTTGGAAAATTTATTAATTTTTTTTTCAAAGTACAAATTTTTTCAACGACGAAATACGTATATTTTCTCATCTAATACTGACCTTGCGGTATCTTTTGCGACCTTGTAGAACACCCCACGCCTCGAATATTCGCCTCGTTCGCTCGCGAACCACGTTTAATATACGAGTAAAATCGGCCGCCTCGAACTAATTACATTTTTAACCACGTTTATACGCCGCCGTCACGACGTTAAGGTAATTTTCTAAATGGAATCAGAAAGCGACAAACTCATTCGTTGTTGCTCGGTGTTAGTGCATCCCTGCCCATCTGACTGCTCCATCTTTTACACCGTATCGCTTACATATTGTCTCCGCGTTGGATACTATGGTGCTGTGCTGCAATAGAGAGCTACTTCTCGCCTTCGCCTTCGCCTTTGCCTTATGTTTCCGCAGACGACGCTGCGTTCGTTGCTTCGTGTCGGGCGAATTTATTAACACGCCGTCGTTAATGATCCGTTAAGGCTCTATATCTTTGGAAATTTCACCCTCAAAAATTACTACGAACGATTTTAAAATTATGACTTTTAGACGTCGTCTTCGTCTCCCCGTCTTGCGCTCTCGATCACTCCCGCAGCTTTTTTCTTTTACACTGGAAACTTTTACGCGACCGAGTCGAGCGAGCTTTGGTGTGTGGTGTAAGGAGATCGACGACTTATGGCGCGAACTAATTAGATAAATTTAATTTCTCTTCTCACGAGCCCAAATCTCGCCATAACGTTTGGCAATTTACGTTCGTTCGCTGGCTGGATACGAAAACGTTGTGCCATGTCCTTACCTAATCTCCCTCATTTTATTCTAATAGTATCGTCTATGCTAAAACACATTTTGGCGAGTAACGTATTTTCTAAACTATTCCGTTCCGAAGGAGCCAGCCTGCGAAAAGGAGGCAGGCACAAGACGTTTAAGTGGCCTGGCTGGTGTTAAGTTACACAGCGATTTCCATAGTCCGAATGCTCCAAGTACGATTCGTAATTTAAAAGAGAAAGCGAGACAGGGAGGATGCCCCCTCCTTTGCCTCGTTTATTCGGTCGTTTGGCGCGTCCCGCGATTAATTACTTTCAATTTAATTAATGTCTAGCCGCAATTGCTTTCGAACGATTAAGTTGAAAGATAGAACGTTATAATTGTTATACGTATAATACCCTACTCGAACCTTCGCTTCGTCTTATACACCACACCAGCCCTGTACCTAAAAAAACCCACACCCACAGCCCCCTCAATCGGTCCAAGTATCCACATCTTGAGACATACACAACCACACTTGGCCGCAAATTCGCGGTATGGCGAAGTAGAAAAGCGTTTATATAAATTAAGAAAACTGTACGACGTACGCGAAATATCTCCAAAGTCTCGCCCTGCTCGCTGTTCGTCAGCTTTTTTCTTTTTCCAAATGAACCGAAGTCGTAAAGCGAGTCGTTTGAGCCATTTACGCCGTTATATAAGTCCGTCCGTCCGTTCGTTCGTTCGTGTGTGTCTCGAGATAGACGCGACGAGCGTGCGTTCTATATCTTTACTAATTCTTCCCCTTCGACTTTGCCTGTCCCCTGCATTAGAGTTGCTTTTCGTGTTAAGTTGCGAGATTTTAAATGCTTCTAATTAATACAGCTGAAAGATGAATTTAAAACGGATTCTCGACAAGTCTTCGCTATTTTCCGAGTGTATAAGAAAATCGTCGTTTGCGATGGTCGTTTATGCAAGGCGAAATTGTTACGCGTTTGAGTATCGTGGAATTTTGCGATGAGCGAGAGAAAGAGAGATGGAAAAAAACTCGAGCTATGAAAAACAAGACGACGGAATGGAGAAGTTATTTTCAATGTTGAACAATTATTTTATAATAAACGTCGTTTAGGGTTGGGAATTTTTAGCCGAATTTTTTTTTTAAATTTAGGCTATTGTGTCCGACCCTAATTTAGAAGGAGGGGGGTAGAAGAGTTCTGACTCCATTTCTCGACGTTTGGGACCAAAAGATGACGATCTGTCACATGTCACATATTTATATATATATAATTTTACTCCTACTTTTGGAACTCTGGGGCCGAGCCTAACAGGTCAAATGAGGTCAAACTTGATATGTAGGGTCCCCTCGGTGGCGGAATGATGCAAAAAAATTTTTGGGGCCCTAACTCAAAATTGGGGATATGACCCCTTTTTGAGGGGGGTGCGGGGGAGCCCCAATATCATGAAATTTTTTAAAACTTGCCCCAGGGATGAGAGCCTTAATTACCTACACCATAGTCAAATTTCAGCCCCCTAAGTCATCCCCCCTCATTTTAGGGCCCAATGGGGTCATTTTTTTACGTTGATCAGGCTACAGACCCCCCAAATGGGGCTGGGGGGCCAAAATTTTCATCATGGATCAAGTTTGTGCCCCTGATGCGCCATTTGTAGGTTTCAACTTTTGGGCTCCCTTTGACCCCTGTCAAGGGTCAAAAATCAAGATTTTTCACTATTTTTCAAATATTACCGCTACTTTAGGAACTCTGAGGCCGAGCCTAACAGGTCAAATGAGGTCAAACTTGATATGCAAAGTCCCCTCGGTGTAGGAATGATACAAAAAAATTTTTGGGGCCCCAACTCAAAATTGGGGATTTGACCCCTTCTTGAGGGGGTGCGGGGGAGCCCCAATATCATGAAATTTTTTGAAACTTGCCCCAGGAATGAGAACTCTAATTACCTACACCATAGTCAAATTTCAGCCCCCTAAGTCATCCCCACCCCATTTTAGGGCCCAAAAAGTGGATTTTGGGGTCATTTTTTTCACGTTGATCAGGCTACAGACCCTCCTAATGGGGCTGGGGGGCCAAAATTTTCATCATGGATCAAGTTTGTGCCCCTGATGTGCCTTTTGTAGGTTTCAACTTTTGGGCCTCCTTTGACCCCTGTCAAGGGTCAAAAATCAAGATTTTTCACAATTTTTCATGTTTTTCTTTTGCTTCCTGGTACGTTGATCAGCCTGCAGCCCAAACCAAATGACCTTGGATGCTAAAATTTGGTATTTAGGATAAGTAAGGGTCACTGAGGTGCCTTTTGGGGTTTTTGACCCTTGAGCCCCAAAATTGGGGGTTGCCCTTTTTTGAGGGGGGCTCTAAAGAGGCCCCAATTTGACAAAATGATTTGAATTTTTACCAACAATAGTGACTCTGATTGTCTCCACTGTATCCAAATTTCAGCTTCCCAAGTCATCCCCACCCCATTTTAGGGCCCAAAAAGTGGATTTTGAGGTCATTTTTTCACGTTGATCAGGCTACAGACCCTCCAAATGGAGCTGGGGGGCCTAAATTTTTATCATAGATCGAGTTCATGCACCTGATGTGCCTTTTGTAGGTTTTGACCTTTAAACCTCTTTTGACCTCAATACAGGGTCAAAAATCAATATTTTTCAAGTTTTAACCTGTCTTTTCTGACGCGTTGAACAGCCTACAGCCCAAACTAAAAGACCTAAACAATCGAAATTTGGGATGTAGGGTCAGTAGAGGTCACTGATGTGCCGTTTGGGGGTTTCGACTTTTGGGCCTCCGTTGACCTTTGTCCAGGGTCAAAAATCAAGATTTTTCACAATTTTTCATGTTTTTTTCTTGCTTCTTGGTACGTTGATCAGCCTGCAGCCCAAACCAAATAACCTTGAAGGCTAAAATTTGGTATTTATGATCGGTAAGGGTCACTGAGGTGCCTTTTGGGGGTTTTGACCTTTGAGCTCCAAAATTGGGGGGTAGGTTTTTTTTGTGGGCGGCTCTAAAGGGGCCCTAATGCGAAAAAATGATTTGAAATTTCTACCAACAACAGTTACTCTGATTGTCTCTACTATATTCAAATTTCAGCTTTCCAAGTCATCCCCACCCCATTTTAGAGCCCAAAAAATAGATTTTGGGGTCATTTTTTTCAAGTTGATTGAGCTACAGTCCCTCCAAATGTAGGTAGGGAGTCCGAAATTTAATAGTAGTTTGAATTCATGCCCCTGATGTGCCTTTTGTAGGTCTTGACCTTTAAACCACTTTTGACCTTGTTTATAGTGCATTGAATAGGGTTTTGTTCAAACTAAATGATTTTGAAGGCCTAAATGGGGTAATTAGCGTTGGTTGGGGTCACTGATGTACCTTTTGGGGATTTTCGAGTTTAAGCCCGGTCCACACCTTCAAATAATTTGATCAAATCACGTTTGATCAACAACAATTAGAAGAGCCGGAAGTGACGAGGTGGTTGGGGGCAAAGCCCCCTACGCGGGGGTATGGGGGCGGAGCCCCCATCCTAAGAGCTGAAAGTGATAAGGAGGTTGGGTAGGAGCCTCAACGGGGGTATGGGGGCGGAGCCCCCATCTGAAGTTGAAATCTTCAATGCAGAGAGGAACTAAAACTGAAGACAAAAACCTGACATTTTTAAACTGAATTTGAAGTTAAAACTGATATTGAAACTGAAATACTATGGATGAAAACGTTTTCAAAGTGGTACACTAACTTGAAAAAAAAAATTCGGCTGTCGCGGAGCATCTTGACTGCTACGCGTTTTTTCTAATGAGTCGAGAAAGAAGAGAGGTAAAGGTAGATCCTTTTAATGAATAGCTACGCTTATCAAGTTTTAACCCTTTCGAGCTCAAGGCTGAATTAACCCAGATTAAAGCGTTATCTTTTAGTATCTGTGTGACATAGAATATTCCAAGACACCTGGAATTTTTATCAACCCCTCTCCCCTCATCATCAATGCTCATCATGAGAATCGCCAAACTTTAAAATTTATCAGAATGAATTCTCGATATGACTCTAGATATGATTTTTGAAATAAAAAATGTGGTAAAAGTGTGATATTTATTTTTTAAATGACTATAACTGAAAGGAAATTTGATTACCAAAGAGATAGATAGGGATGAGAAATATCCTATCAAAAAAAAAAAAAAAAAAAAAAAAACGAGTTAGTAAACCGATTCAAAAATTTAATTATTATTGAATTGTGGGAAACGTCTTTCAAATTTTGAACGGAAAATGCAAATTGTCCGAAGGAATAAGTGAGATTTCTTTGAAGAACAAAAAAATGGTGTCGAAAATCAATTTTAAATTTTTGACATGTTTTTGAGAAAAAAAAATCTACCACCTCGATTGAAAAATATTTAAATTTTTTCGAAAACTCATCTCTCCAAATTATAATTTTTTTTTTTTTTTCAAATGAAACACACTTTTTTGAATTTTTTGCACATTTATTTTATTCCTCAATTTATATTTATAATTTTGTTCTAAATTTTTGGAAAAAATTTTACACAAAATTTTATACTGTACTTTTACGATATTTTATTCTAAAATTTTATTTCAACTTTGATCTCATTTCTGTAAATTGTTCAAAAACCAATTTTTTCTTCATAGGTATTGCAAGAAAATAATAGGTACCTGTTTTTGAATTATTCAGAAAAAACAATTTTCAAATTTTCTTTAGAAGTCAATTTTTACAACTTTGTTTAATAGTTTGTCTGAAATTTTGTTCTAAAACAATTTTCTTGAATTTTTTTCCATCTTCCCCAAAATTCACTTTTAACAAACTTTCTGTAATTAAGTACGTAGGTTAAATTCGACTTTTGAAAATTTATAAAAAATTTTAAAATCAAAATGCAATTTATCAATAAGTAGGTGATAAGTATAGGTATTTTGTTGAGTTTTTGAAAATAAGTAAATTTTTTAAAATTTATTGGATTAGCAAATAAGTATTGTTTTAGACTTTTAAAAACTTACGAATTGAAAATGGAATGGATCCAACTAAGTTCAACTTTTCAATATTTTTTTCTCAATAAAAATTTGAGAAATTTTTCTTCATTTTTTCCTCATAAATTTGAAATTATTTTGTTGGAAATTTTGGGAATTTTTTTTTACTCCAGAGAAACCTAGATTTTTCCTTTTAAAAAAATGCCAAATTTTTCTCCAAAATTAAAAAAAAATATATTTTTACTTCAGAAAAAATTGAAAAAAATTTTTCCAGAAAATTGAGGGATTCTTTTTCACTACCTATTTTTTTATTATTCAAAAACAATTTTTTCTAAAATGTTAGGAATATTTTTTCCAAGAAAAATGTATGAAATTTTTCCTTCAGAGAATATGAAATTTTCTTCTCAAAAATTTTAGAAATTTTGCTACAGAAAAATTAAAATTAATTTTCTTCCAAAAAATAAGAGATTTTTCTCCTCCAAAAACATGTTTTTTTCTTCTCTTCAAAAAATGTGAGATTTTTTCTCAATTTTAAAAAAAAAAATTTACATGAGAAAAATTTAAAAAAAAAACTCTAAAATTTTAGAAATATTTTTCAAAAAATGTGAGATTTTCTTCCCAAAAATTATAGACAGAAAATTTTTTTAAATATTCTTCCGAAAAGAAAGAAATTAAAAAATTTTCCTCGAAAAAAATATTTTTTTCTTCAGAAAATGTGAAATTTTTAGCATAGTATATGCTTTTAGGGAGACCAAATGGACAAAAACGAAACCAAAATTCAGGACTAAAATCCAACCCAAAAACCCGACAGTTGGGTTAGGTTAGGTTAGGTTATATTAGGTTAGGTTTGAATGACATAAAAAACAGAAAATTTTTAATAAATTCGATTTTTTAGACATTATGTCAGACATTTTGAAACTTGTAAATTTTTTTGAAATTTCATGACTTTTGGACATTTTCTAGACATTTTGTCAGACATTCTGAAACTTATAAATTTTTTTTAGAAAGATGATTTTCTGACATTTCGTTTTCCAGAAATTTCAAAAAAAAATTTTTACTCATTTTTTTTCAAAAAATTGAGAACATTTCTTTTTACTCAAAGAAATGAGAGAATGTTATCACAGAAAAATTGAAAAAATTCTCCTCTGAAAGTTATGAGATTTTCTTCTGAAAACTTTTTTAAAAAACTTTTGCTAGGTACAGAAAAATTGAAAAATTATTTTTTCATAAAATAAGAGAATTGTGCTTCAGAAAAATTAGGAAATTTTTCCTATAAGAAAATGAGAGATTCTTTTTTTCATCGAAAAAAAATTGTTTTTTGAATAAGTACCTCTACCCGTGTAGCAATTGTCGACATCGACATTTATGTCGACAAAATTCAGACACATTTTTTTCTCGGTTAACGATGAATTAAAAATGATATTTAAGATTTAAAGTAATGTTCTATGTTAAACATAACTGTTCAATCAAAATTTTTGAATTTTTCTCAGTATTTTCCTATAATTTAGAAAACGTTGTTTTTCTACATAGACAAGTCGATGTAAAAATCGATACTCGATAAACGCATCGACATTTATGTCGACAATTTCTGCCAATTAAATTTACAAATTTTATATCTAAAAAGAACTAAAAACAATTAATAGGAACATTTTAAGCTCAGGAATAAATAATTTTTGAAAGAATCACAAAATTTTCTTATTTTTTAATGTTTTGAATAATACAACCACTTGTCGAGTTATTGTCGACATAATTGTCGATGGTCGAATAATGCATCGACTTCACTGTCGACAGTGTCGACCAGAGGAATTTTAAGTCGAGATAGTGTCGATGTGATTGTCGAGGGTCGAATAATGCATCGACTTAACTGTCGACAGTGTTGACCAGAGGAATTTTAAGTCGAGTTAATGTCGATCTAATTGTCGAGGGTCGAATAATGCATCGACTTGACTGTCGACGTCTTGAGAGTGCTTGTGATACTCGCAGATAAAGTG